>JAGTTD010000018.1:15368936-16661044 GCA_018398585.1 Simmondsia chinensis | reverse complement strand
AAAACTCTTATTTAATGGATCGGGAGAGAAATTATCACACATTTATCTTATTTTAAAATTTTAAAATCATAATCAGGTTATTTGTCATCAAGAGTAACTAATCAGTCCTTTTCAATGCGCAATAAGAAACATTGTTGAGTTATAGTTCTATAAAATTAGCGAATCCACTATGTGAAGTATTATCTTAAAAGTGTAAGTTAGCCGAAATAATAGACTATGAGCAACATGAGTGAAATTAAGACAAATTTTCAAAAATCTTCTATTTGACCATATTTAACCAATTTGGACATATTATCATTTCTTTCTTTCTTCATTGTAAGTAAAATTTAGCACATTTTGTCAATTTTGGGCAAACTTAAAGATATCTAATAGAAAAATAAGAATAAAAAAACAATGTTACAAAACCTACCAAATACAATCGCCTATGAAATACAACGACTCACTATAACAACTTAAGTTTACCATATCAAACCCCATTAATGTGGCCCGTTTGATTTGATTCTCTTATTCTTCGTCATAACTAATAATCATTGAAATTCTTTATAAAAAAAATTAACTAGGAATAAATATGCATAAAAGTCGTAGTATTATACCCATTTTAAACAAAATAAGATAATTTAATATATCAGCAGAAAATATAACTAGAAAGAATTAATAAATTATATAAATTATTTATGAGGTTTAAGGGGAAATATGAAGCAAATTGGATTAGCATGCAAATGCAGAGAGTGGGAAAACCTAAGCTAGCTTAAGCCGGTGCATGTACGCAACTTTAGGATTAGGTGTTTGTGGGCTTATTTTTAGCTAATTTAAGACTCAAATGTTATAAGTCTAAAATAGTCAAATTATACTGTAATAAATTAAATGAGAGGCCCAACAACATCAATCAGGTTTTCGGTCCAGTCTCGGATTTTTCCGATTTGGACAGGACTGGATTGAAACCCGAAATAAACTCAATTCGAAGACTAAGGATCGGACTGAAATCGAATCTGTCCAGTCCAGTTTTTTGGTCCAGAATGGCATGTGAACATCCTTAAGCCCGTGTGATTGTATTTAAATATGCAATATAAACTATAGACAATTTAATATCTCTATAGTCAGTTAAAATTCAGAATGTGTGAGGAATAAACGACCCAATAGCTGGATCCGATTCAAATACTATCACAAATACGAGAAGTAAATATCAAGAAAAGGAGAATAAACGAAGGAGACAATGATTTACATGGAAACCACTCTACAATCAAGAGGGGAAAAAATCACAGGTGAAGATAAAGAAATTTTATTGAACGAGAAACAATGGAAGGATTATAATTCAGTTCCTCTCTCTCTCTTTGTCACGTATGTGAGGCTCTCTTTTTAATTGGATACCTAAAACGTAAATATCATGTTATATTTATGCTATACAAGGATTCCCATTTTTTGGAGTCTCGATCGGTCGGGGGTTCCCGATCGATCGGCCTCCAGATCGATCGGTGCCTGCCGATCAATCGGGGACCTTCCTGGACGCGTCACGATTTCGCGTACTTTCCCAATCAATTGGCTTGCTTGCGGCCTTGTCCATAAATCCAAGAAATTTAAGATACAACCTAACAAATCTCCACCTTTGCTCAAATTTCAAACAAAATAACTTCTTCACCTTCTCCACAAAACAACCCGGATCGAGGTTATCACATTAAAACAAAAAGCCCAACCAAATCCGAGCAATGCTCAAATTTTCTGCTGGGTAGAACTTCAGTGAACATATTTGCGGGATTATCAGATGTGACAAGCTTCTTCGGTTCAACCTTGGCCTCTTCAATCAGATCCCGAATAAAGTGATGCTTGACATTAATATGCTTCATCCTTTCATGATGGGTCATCTGATCTTTGGCTAGATGAATTGCTGACTGACTATCACAATAAACACTAATTATGCCCTGATCAACACTGAGTTCATTGACCAAACCCTTTAACCAAACAGCTTCCTTGAATGCATCTGCTACTGCCATATACTCTGCTTTTGTAGTGACTGTGCGGCAACTAATTATAAACAAACTCTCTAACTGATAGCACTGTTACCCAAACAAAACACATAACTCAAAGTAGATCTCCTCTTATCGAGGTATGCACCATAGTCTGAGTCAACATATGTTAGGAACAGTGTCCTGAAATCCTAATTTAATCTGGATATATTATTTTAATTAATAAATAAAATTGAAGTTTCAGTCGTTTCCTAATTAAATTTGTGTATTTCAGCATTTATACTGCATGTGATTTTCTTTCGAGAGGCATCCATGAGATGGGTGTAGTCCTCAGATTACAATTTACATGTTTGTTCTAAGTGGTTTATGAGACTAAGCCACAAATAGACTTAGAACAAATGATATGGATTGTTGTTTGAAAGACTCGTAGTCGAAGACAAGTCTAGTCCACTTGTATGTTAAGACTATAATGTGACACTTTAGATGGCTTCTCTTGGTCATGTGGATGGAGATCCAAAAGTGTTAGGTTAGTATGTATGACACACTGAGTTGGACCATGTGGGTTACTTATTTCTAGACTACTATCGGAGATGAGTGATTCGCATTGTACTGTTTGAACGATGACTCTAAATCCTGAGGGTATTCTGGACTTGTGCATGAATGTTAGTTACTTTGGTGTACTATAAGTAAGGTCTAAAACGAATGACTGGAATCACACGTACACTGGGTAGAGGCGTGAAGTGCGACAAGGATCAGGGTATTCAATAGAGAATCTACAGTCTTTTATGAGATATAGATATCCCCTTAGTTGATTCGCAAATATTTGAATAGTTCGAAAACTTTGGCCAAAGTATTCCAAGTGTTTGACGTTTGAAATTTATATAGTGAATATGTTTAAGTATAGATGAATTATTCAGTGAATGACGGGTCGGTAACTAATGGAGAAGCTGTGAGAAGGATAATGGTAGTGGTTATATTTATCCTTTGTCATGGACATCTTGTGGAGGGATTGTTTTCATTAATACAGTATATTAGGGAGATATCGAATAAATAATTTAAGTCTGGAATGCAGTAAGATTTATTTAGTGGAATTAAGTCTCATTAAAAGGTAATTAAATTAATATCATAAGATGATTTAAATTAACCCATTTGGAGCTAGATTTAAATTGTCCCCGAGGTCCCTACGCAAGCCTCTGTATTTTTTTGCCATTAGAAAAATATTAAAGAATTCATGTGATGAATTATTTATCCATAAGATGGGTAAATTAATTTTGCCAAACATTATTCATGAGATGAATAAAAGTTAAAAATTATAAAATAAAATAATTTAAAAAAATTAAAATTCATAAAATGAATTTTTACATGTGAGAAACAAAGGAAAAACCAAAAAAAAAAAATTAATCACAAAATAGCAAAACAGGGCAACGATCTGCGCCTTCGCGATCGGACGAACCAATGCACGACACGTGGGCCGTACGCTGGCTATCCGCGCCCTCACAATCGGGCCCATAGGAGCCCGACACGTGTCATCCTAAATTTAAAATAAGAGGCGGTGCACTGTGCATGAAACGACGCATTTTACCTGGTTTTAAATTTAAAACTGTGCGTTTTGATGTTAACTGTACAATCCTTTTTAGATTATAATTATATTTTCTCGCTCCGGAATATTTCTATAAATAGAGGGGCTTATCCTGAGATTTGGCATTCGAGTTTAGAACAATTCTTTAGAGTTTCTGAAATTGTTTCGGAGATTCAGTTTAATATTTTACGGAGCCCACACTCCGGGCAATTCGAGGTTATTGCGTAGAAGGTCTCGGGGTCTCGATTTTGAAGAATATTATTCTTTCTGGTTTTTCTTTTTATTGGAGCAATTTTCGGTATGTTTTTTCTTTCCTTCTTCTTTTAGTTTCGCTTTTCTATTTATTTACAGTATTAGTTATTATACCTGTTTAAATTTATGTATTGTTATGAATGTATTAGAGTAAAAGGCCTGTAGATCTAAATTAAGAATTTAGATCTGATGATTTAAATTATGAATTTAAGTCAGTAGATTTAAAATTAGGAATTTTAAATCAACCATAGGTTTAAAGTTATGAATTCTAAGCATGTTCCGCTACGTAATCTTTAGGGAAAATTTATGAAATTCATCCCAACAATTGGCATTAGGGCAAACGGTTTATGGAGATAAACCTATTCCCGGGAACTCTCACACGTGAGGTGTCACGAAGCGTGACTCTCCGACCGGGGGTTTAGGTAAAGAGAATAGTCTCCCCCTCTAAGTACTCTAATAGGTGCCTATTGTTGTGACTACAGTTGAGAACTGTGAATCTAATAGTCAGCATCAGAGTTTATTTTTCAACAAAATTTTAATGCATTTCACAACAATTGGTATCAGAGCCAGCCTATGATTACATTCATAATATATATGACTAGGTATAATAAAATCGAAATAAATAGATATGCGATTTAATAAAAAAGAGATTTTATTAAGAAGGAAAGCAAGTTTAATTTGACCCTTTGATTTAAATTGTTTAAATCAATAAAGAATTAATAGTTAATTCAGATTATTATTTGTATTTGCAATTTAAATTGTTTAAATCATTAAAGTAACTATTTGTTAACTAGATTGTTTTAAAATACGATTTAAATTGTTTAAATCTATTAAAAGAATTAATAGTTAACTAGATTATTTAAAGTATCGATTTAAATTGTTTAAATCGGTTAAAAGATTAAATAGTTAACTAGGTTATTTTTAGTAACGATTTAAATTGTTTAAATCGTTAATGAATTAATCGTTAATTTAGAATAACCTATAAATTTGCGATTGTGTTATTTGTATAATAAGATTATACGTTCTCAGTCATGATTTACGAAATCAGATAGAATTGATCTAATAAGATTAGATTTAAATATTTTTTATATATATTAGATAAAATTGTTCTAATAAGATTAGATTTAATTTTTTTATATATATAGGATAAAGTTGATCTAATGGGATTAGATTTAATTATTTTATACGAAATCGGATAAAATTGATTTAATGTGATTAAATTTAATTTATTTTAAAATTAAATATTTTAATTTAAAAAAAAAAAACATTTCTGGCGCATTTTGTCAGCGTCAAAACTTTTTTTTTAATTTATTTTGGGGACGTAAAGACGTCAAAACTGATTTACATAATAATTAAGTTAATTGTTTTATTAACTAATTTATTTTTTAGAATGAGATT
Source organism: Simmondsia chinensis (assembly GCA_018398585.1). Lineage (NCBI taxonomy): Eukaryota > Viridiplantae > Streptophyta > Magnoliopsida > Caryophyllales > Simmondsiaceae > Simmondsia > Simmondsia chinensis. The sequence continues at coordinate 16,655,854 of JAGTTD010000018.1, read as the reverse complement.
CTAAATTAAATTGTGTAGTAATTTAAGTCGTAACTCAGTGTATTTGAAATAAAAGTTATTTAAAATTATTTTAGAATAAGATTCTGAAATAACCTATAAGATAATCTGAGTTAAACTTTATTTTAAAATAAAAGTTAAATTTTGTTAATTAAATTTTAAAATAAGATTTTAAACTAGACTATTGGATAGTCTAAGCTTGTTTAGTCTTAGAATAGGATTCTAAAATAGACTATGGGATAGTCTAAGCATAAATCGCTACTGATTTTAAATAAAATTATTTTAATTTTGAAATTAGATTTTGAAAAGTAGATTATGTGATACTCTAAATTAAATATTGGTATTATTTTAATTAAAATTAATTAATTAATTTTATTAGTTTGTTTTAGAATGAGATTTCTAATGCGAGTTTATGAGATAATCCATGCTTGAAAACGATAGTGTTTTTGAATAAATTAATTAATTAATTTTGGTTGATTTTAGAATGAGATTCTAAAGGGGATTATGAGATAATCCAAGTTGTAAATGCAAGTTAATTAAAAACTACTAGTTATAAAAATCAAGTGGGAGCAAGTTTTCAATTGTTGTAACCTCACGGTCTCCATTACCGGTCTAGCAGTATAGTAGATCGATAGACCTCCCTGCGAAGGATGTCGGTTTGCAGATTACAGGGTTAGACTTCTTTAGGATAAACCAAAGTGCAAAGAAGCGATGCGACCACGCTGCCGTGGAGTATTTCATGTAGTCGTATGGAGGTTTAGGTATTGATTTACACTTGACTAGCGTGATGCATTAGCCTCCCCGAGGAGCTCTGTTGTGTCATGTTAGAGACTAAGGTAAAGTGGTGAGTTAATCATGTTTAGTAAGAGTTACAAGAAAAATAAGTTAATTGAAAATAGTTCTCACTTGAACTAGCTTCGTGCGACCCCGCTGCCGGGGAGTAAGAAGTGGTGTGTTTGGGTCATCATTGTATGCATGATAGTATAGTTGGGTGGATATCTGACTTAGTGTGTATACTAAACTGAAAGAATTTATGTATCACTGCATTATACATGACTCTTGTTAGACAATTACACATATGTTTGTATTTACAATATATTATATGGATAGGACTGGCGAACTTTTGCTTGTTTTTCAAAATACATAATGTACTCACTGAATCAAATTACTTTGCCTTGAAATATAAGTTAGACTTGATTATTACTCACAAGGGACCTACTAGAAAGAAAGGAAAGGACAAGGTTGTTATTGTAGCAATCAAGTGCATAAGGAAGTCAACAAAAGAAAAGTGTTTATTTTGTAAGGAAACTAGGCCACTGGAAAAGAAACTACACTAAGTACATAGCTACTCTTCCCACAAAAACTGCTAAGCCATCTGGTGAAGGTATATTGATATCTCACTCAGTTGAGTCATGCGTAGTTAAGAGTCCACCAATTTCCTGGTGGGTGGACTCAGGTTCAATTGGCCATATCTGTAATATGTTACAGGAGCTCAGGCTAGGTCAAAGGCTACACGATGGGTGTTGTACCTGATGGTCAGGGACAGTACAATAACGGTGGTCTTAAGTGTAGTAGATGTTAGCTTAGACTTTTGTAATAGAGTTTTGTTTAAAAAAAAATTGTTTATTTAAACCTTCTCTGCACAGGAATTTGATTTATATGTCTTGTTTTGTAAATAATTGTTATTCAATTGATTTTGATAATGGAGATTTTAATACGAGAAATAAATTGTTTATTTGCAAATGTACATGAATCAATTGTTTATTCATGTTATTTCCTTGTCAAAACTATGAAAATTGTTTAAATGAATTTAACGTAAGTTCACTTGTTCAGTCTTCTAAAAGAAAACACCCTCAATGTGATATTGCCTACACATGGCACCAACGTACAAGGTTGGTGGCTTGCTTGAGCTGATTCACATAGATTTATGTGGACTAACACATGTTCAGGCAAGAGGTAGGTATGAGTATTTGTTCACGTTTAGTGATGATTACTCAAGGCATGTATATGTTTACCTAATTAAATATTAGTTGGGCTCTTTTGAAAAGTTCAAATAGTACAAAGCTGAATTTTTTAAAAGCAATTAGGTAAATAAATTAAATCACTTCGATCAGATCGAGGTGATGAATATTTTTCGGGTGAGTTTCCTAATTGCAAATGAGATAGGATCTCAGCTTTCTGCTCCAGTTACATCACAGCAGAATGGTGTTACAAATAAAAAGAACAAGGACAGTTTTTTCTGCAGTTTTGATTTAAAAGGTCTTTTGTAAATACAATACAAGATACTTAGATAAGGATTTTGCAAGTAAGCTACAAAACAAAAATAAAATAGTTTTAAAAGGAAAATGACAATAACTCTGAACAGCTACACACAGCATAAGTAATAGTGGAAGCATTAGATGCGCCTACTAATAGGAACAAGAATATTCCAGGTACACGAAAGCTTAGGTGTAGTGGGAGGATCGTCAGGACACCTGACAGGTTCATAGCGGGAGCCTTAGTGGTTGACCGTGGCATTGAATCTGATCCTTTTACCCACAATGAAGCAATAAAGTGTTCTAGTTTTGTGCAATATGTTGCTCAAATCATGCGTGTACAACCGACATTAAAAGAAAGTAGTGACTTTCTTGGTATTATATGTCAACAATATACTACTCATTGAGAATGATGTAGGGGTGTCGTTAGCTGTAAAGACTTGGTTTTCATGATAGCTCAATATGAAAGACATAGGAGAAGCCAGCTCTACTCTTAGGATTAAGCTTCTGCGAGGTCGTAAGAGTAGGATGTTGGGTCTTTCTTTAGCCACTTATATTGACAAGATGTTGTCAATGTATAGCATGGAGTCCCTATCTCTTTTGAGTAGTGTTCTAGGACACCTCAATAAAAGGAGCAATTGAGGAATATTCCATATGCTTTGGCAGTGGGAGCCTCAGGTATGCCATGTTGTGCACGAGACTTGATGTCTGCTATGCTATGGGATAGTATGCAGGTATTAGTCTAATTTGGGTCTAATGGATTCGGTGGCAGTGAAATGTTTTCTCTAGCTCTTGAGAAGAACTAGGGATCCCATGTTGATCTTTCAAGGTGGTGAGCTGGTTCCAGTTGGTTAAACTAATTTAAAACTTCCAGTCAGATTAATATGATAGACGTTCGACGTCTAAGTATGTCTTTATCCTTGGAGTGGGAGCCATTAATGGAGGAATGTCAAGCAGTATTGTATTGCTGACTTCACAATAGAGTGACTGTGCTCTCTAACGGGTAGGCTCTGTAGATTTCTGGTTCAAACTTAAAAGGGGTGAGTAGAGACTTTGTCATAAATTGGATTTAGGATAAGTGGGAAATTGTTAGGAACAGTGTCCTAAAATCCATATTTATTCTGGATATATTATTTTAATTAATAAATAAAATTGAAGTTCCAGTCGTTTCCTAGTTAAATTTGTGTATTTGATCATTTATACTGCATGTGATTTTCTTTCGAGAGGCATCCATGAGATGGGTGTAGTCCTTAGACTACAATTTACATGTTTGTTCTAAGTGGTTTATGAGACTAAACCACAGATAGACTTGGAACAAATGATATAAATTGTTGTTTGAAAGACTCGTAGTCGAAGACAAGTCTGGACCACTTGTATGTTAAGACTATAACGTGACACTTTAGATGGCTTGTCTTGGTAATGTGGATGGAGATCCAAAAGTGTTAGGTTAGTGTGTATGACACACTAAGTTGGACCATGTGGGTTACTTATTTCTAGACTACTATCGGAGATGAGTGGTTCGCATTATACTGTTTGAACGACGACTCTAAATCCTGAGGGTATTCTGGACTTGTGCATGGAATGTTAGTTACTTTGGTATACTATAAGTAAGGTCTAAAATGAATGACTGAAATCCCAAGTACACTAGGTAGCGGCGTGAAGTGCGACAAGGATCAGGGTATTCAATAGGGAATCTACAGTCTTTTATGAGATATAGATGTCCCCTTATTTGATTCGCAAATATTTTAATAGTTCGGAAACTTTGGCCAAAGTATTCCAAGTGTTTGACATTTGGAATTTATACTGTGAATATGTTCAAGTATAGATGAATTATTCAGTGAAGGGCGAGTCGGTAACTAATGGAGAAGCTGTGAGAAGGATAATGGTAGTGGTTATAATTATCCTTTGTCATAGACATCTCGTGGAGGGGTTGTTGTCATCAATATAGTATATTAGGGAGATATCGAATAAATAATTTAAGTCTAGAGTGCAGTAAGATTTATTTAGTGGAATTAAGTCTCATTAAATGGTAATTAAATATCATGAGATTATTTAATTTAACCCATTTGGAGCTAGACATAAATTGTCTTCGGGGTCCCTACGCAAGCCTCTATATTTTATTGCCATTAGAAAAATATTAAAAAATTCATGAGATGAATTATTTATCCATAAGTTGGTTAAATTAATTTTGCTAAACATTATTCATGAGATGAATAAAAGTTAAAAATTATAAACTAAAATAATTTTTAAAAATTAAAATTCACAAGATGAATTTTTACATGTGAGAAGCAAAGAACAAACCAAAAAAAATTAAAAATAAAATCACAAAATAGCAAAACAGGGCAACGATCCGCTCCTTCGCGATCGGACGAACCAGCGCGAGACACGTGGGCCATACGCTGGCTATCCGCGGCCGCATAATCGGGCCAATAGGAGCCCAACACGTGTCATCCTAAATTTAATACAAGAGGCGGCGCACTGTGCATGAAACGACGCGTTTTACCTGGTTTTAAAATAAAAACGGTGCGTTTTGATGTTAACTGTGCAATCCTTTTTAGAATATAATTATATTTTCTCGCTCCAGAATATTTCTATAAATAGAAGGGCTTATTCTGAGGTTTGGCATTTGAGTTTAAAACAATTCTTTATAGTTTCTGAAATTATTTCGGAGATTTAGTATAATATTTTTCGGAGCCCGCCCTCGGAGCAGTTCGAGGTTATTGCATAGAAGGTCTCGGGGTCTCAGTTTTGAAGAATATTATTCTTTCTGGTTTTTCTTTTTATTGGAGCAATTTTAGGTATGTTTTTTTTTTTCCTTCTTCATTTAGTTTCGCTTTTCTATTTATTTACAGTATTAGTTATTATACCTGTTTAAGTTTATGTATTGTTATGAATGTATTAGAGTAAAAGGCCTGTAGATCTAAATTAAGAATTTAGATCTGATGATTTAAATTATACATTTAAGTCAGTAAATTTAAAATTAGGAATTTTAAATCAACCATAGGTTTTGAGTTATGAATTCTAAACCTGTTCCACTGCGTAATCTTTAGGGAGAAATTATGAAATTCATCCCAACAACTGGTATTAGGGCAAACGGTTTATAGAGATAAACCTATTCCCAGGAACTCTCGCACGTGAGGTGTCACGAAGCGTGACTCTCCTACCGGGGGCTTACGTAAAGAGAATAGTCTCCCACTCTAAGTGCTCTAATAGGTGCCTATTGTTGTGACCACAGTTGAGAACCGTGAACCCAATAGTCGGCATCATAGTCTATTTTTCAACAAAATTTTAATGCTTTTCCCAAAAATATACCCAACTAAACAGCTTCTACTCCTCCCAAATTCCAAACAAACATCAGAAGTGCCACGCAAATACTTGAGAATCCATTTAACCGCCTAACAATGCTCTTGACCTAGATTCACCATACAGCTGCTCACCTTGCTAACAACATATGCAATATCTAGACGTGTACACACCATAGCATACATGATACTGCCAACTGCGCTTGAGTACGGGACCTGTGACATGCACGTGATGTCTTCCTCTGTCTAAGGCGAAGGCAATGCTGAAAACTTGAAATGAGCTGCCAAAGGAGTGCCAACTGGCTTAGCATCTTTCATATGAAAATGATCGAGAACCTTCTCAATATACTTCTCTTGAGACAAGTATAACTTTGCTACTTTTCAGTTCCTCTTATTTCCATACCATGTATCTTCTTGGCTGCTCCTAAATTCTTCATCTCGAACTCACTCTTCAACATTGCTCTCAACTTATCAACATTTGACATATATTTAGCTGCAATCAACATATAACAGAAGATAAATGAATGAACCTAAATCTATTTGCCTGAAACAGACACAACTGTCATATTTCCTTCTGAAGAACCCACGACTAGTCATAAACTGATTAAATCTCTTATACCACTATCTTGGCTATTGCTTCAAACCATAAATGGATCTTTTCAACAAACAAACATGGTCTTGCTTTCCTTAAACAATAAAGCCTTCAGGATTATGCATGTAAGTACTCTCTTCTAGCTCACCATGCAGGAATGCAATTTTCACATCAAGCTACTGTAACTCTAAATCATGCATGACTACTAAAGCAAGCAGTGCTCAAATAGAGGTATGTCTAAAAAGAGGTGAAAAAATATCATGAAAACCAATACCATGTACCGGACTGGAGCCCTTGGCTACCAATCAAGCCTTGTACCTTGCATCTTCCACTCCAGGAATGCCTTCTTTTCTTTTGAAGACCCATTTGCAACCAATAACTCTCTTCCAAATTTGAGGCTTAACAAGCTGCCAAGTCTAGTTCTTTTGCAATTATTCCATCTCTTCATGCATAGCCATCAACTACTTTTCTGTATCAGATCTAGACACATCTGCTCGATAAGTGGAAGGTTCACTGTCTTCCATAGTCTCAGCCATTAAAAGAGCATAAGCAACCATCTCTTCGTAACCATAATGCTACGGTGCTTTAGTTTGTCTCTTCTATCTTCCACTACCTACAGTATACTACTCCACCTGCTGATTGGTTTCAATCACTTCAATTCTTTTAGAAATCTGTACTGGAGATGCCTGTACACTCCCGATAGGAACTTCCTGTTGCTGAGATGTGTTACTTAACTATATCTGAATAGTTTTTGGCTTTTGCACCTTACTCGAATCACAGATAGCGGAGGGCGTGTGTGGCGGATGTAGTAGTGACGATTCATCAGAAGTAACATCTCTGCTAGTCAGAAATTTATGGGACTTTGAATTCCATTAACAAAATCCTTTCACACCTGATGTATAACCAAGAAAAATGTACTTCTTGGCTCTAGGCTCTAGCTTTCCTTCATTCACATAAGCATATGCCAGGCAACCGAAAATTCTTAAGTGAGAATAATTAGCTCGCGATCCTAACCATACTTCTTCTGGAGTGTTTAGCTGAAGCGATGAATGAGATGATCGGTTCACTAAGTAACAGGCCATGTTAACTGCCTCTGCCCAAAATTCTCTCTCTAAACCTGCATATTACAACATACACCGAGCCTTCTCAAGTAACATCCTATTTAGTCTTTCTGCCACTCCATTCTGTAGAGGTCAACCTGTACAGGTCCTGTGTCTGACAATGCCTTAATACTCACAAAATTTTGTGAAATCACCCTCAACAAACTCAAGGCCATTGTCTGTCCTCAACCTTTTAATCTGCCTCCATGTCTATTTCTCAAGTAACGCCTTTGTTACGCTCGGGCTCGAACCTTGAATATAAACTAAAATAAATTTGGATAGATTGAGATTTTGGGATGAGAAAGAAGGGAAATTAAGATGAGAGAGTAGAGAGAATGAGATGAGAGAGAGAAGATTTATCTCAAAATGAGATTGTATTTTGCATTTTCATTCCATGATTCTCTGAATACAGCAGCTCAACTACTTATAGGCAAGAACAAACTTGCTAATACAATGTATCCAGACTAAACTACTAAAAATATTTAGAGCTTAAGAAAATATCTTCTAACTAACTAAAATAACTACCTAAGCTAAATACACCAGCTGCTGCAGGTTAACAAAGCAGAACACAAATGCAGATTGTTACAAGCAGAAGACAACAACAGCTTATTACACTTAAACTAAAACTAACTACTTGACACTAACAGCATTAACAACCACATGGCAGTAGCTAACAACGAATAGCAGCAGAACATCAGCATCAGCAGCACACCAGTAGCCCATATCAGCACAGAATTAGCACAACAGATCAGTATGCAGGACATCAGCAGCATTTTAACAGACTTCACTACCAACTAACATTCCCGCTATTTCCATCAATTAAAATCCAAGCCTCGGATTCTCGGATTGTAACATTCCCTTCCCCTTGAAAACATTCTTGTCCTCAAGAATGAAAGAGAATGAGACTTGGAAATCACTTATTGCTGTGGACATTGGAGTTCCCCTTTCCACGCTGGAATGCCTTGGACTTGAACATCCTCTTAAACATGTTTCTTGCTTCCTTGCTACGAACCGTGAAGTCCACCTCTTCTTCGCTGCAGGTGCCCTGATCTGAACCCTCAGTATCTGTCGCACATTCATCGTTTTCGGATTGTTCTTCAACATCAACGCCCCTTGTCATCATGAGAAGCTTAGGGTCGCACCTATCACCGGGTACATAAGGTTGATGGCATCTAAAACAGCGGTTTTCGGACACCTTCTCAAAGTTACGGGGTTCTTTATGCTCATCCCATTTCCTGTGTTCAATCCCTTGGTGATGATGTTGGAAATTTTCTTCAAGATGCTTGGGCCGATCAAGAAAAGTTAAATCTGAGGCCTCAATCAATTTTGCCTTTACAAAAGCTTGAGACAAGGAAGTGGGTTCAAAAGCCTTCACCAAGTTCTTGATTTTCGGTTTTAACCCACTGATGAAGCTCGAGACATAAAAGGACTCGGACGCTCGGGGTGCGATTGTAATCATACTTGCTCGGAGATTTTCGAATTTCGTCATATAGTCCTTCACGGAAGTGACTTGATTTAGCTTGTTGAAGCTCTCCACAACATCACCCACTTCTTCATCACCATAGCGCTCGCATATCTCGGACACGAACTTATCCCAAGTAAGAATGGGATTGCTCCTTAATAGGCTGTAGAACCATACTTTGTGATCACCTTGGAGATAAACTGCGGCCAAGTCCACCTTTTCGTCATCGGGAATAGAATAGAAATGGAAATATCGCTCACATCTTCCTATCCAAGAGTGAGGATGCTTTCCATCAAAATTTTCCAGCTCAACTCTCGGTTGCCGATAACTATTGTTTCTATTTTCGTAAGTAACTACATTGCTTCGATCACGAACCATTCCAGAGGCTGTCTATCTAGAATGTTGCTGCTGCACAGATGTGTTCGGTTGGACCAAATGCCCGTAATTCCAAAAAATAGGTCTCGTGCGTGTTGGCTCATAAAACGGATCCGAGTGCCCTGCATTCTGTGCTGTTCGGTACTGCAGTCCAGGGGGCTGATCTGAAATATCTGGAGGATGCTCCTTCGGATCTGAATTTGTGCCTAAATATCGCATATGTTCTTGATCCAATCGTTGCTTGCGCATCCCGGCAGCCACACCAACTTCAGGGATCTGATTTTGTGGCCTGAAATGCTCGGTTTAAGCCTGTTTTGGTGGCCTGATCTGCTCGGTTTGGTCCAACACTTCAGTTGCAGCGTTCCCCTTTTGAGGTTCTAACTCTACATACGTCCTATTTAATCGACTTGATGGCATTAGTGGTGCAAAACGTGACGCCACATTCTGATTTTCAACGTGGTTGTGCAACTCTTTAAGCTTCTCTTCAGCGTTCAATGCTTGTTGGTTTACTCGATCGGTGATCATTTCCTCGAGTCCTTGCAATTGTTGAATTACACGAGCATCTATTGCCTGTTTATTAATCTCATTGAACTCTCCTCAAAATTTTGTAGTTGTCGGTTAAAATGAGCATCGATCCTGCCATCAATCTTGTTTCCTTGTTCCATCATTGTCTCCTCGAATTGTTGCTTTTGTTGATGTAGTTGATTAGCCACTTTCTCTTCCAAACGCGGAGTATGCAAACCAAAGCGCTTACCAAATGTTTGCTCTTGTTCTTTCAACAAATTGTACAACCGACCTCCATCCTTTGCTCTCTCTCTAGTTGTTCCTGATGAAGCTGAATCATTAACGCTTTCAACTCCGCATTCAACTCAACTTGAGTCACAACTTGCTGATCTTTCTTTGCATTATCACTAACCACATCAGCATAAGTTGGACTTGCAATAGATTTGGCCATTGCTGATCTGGTTGTCGTGCCTCCAGCCATAAATTCACCTTGAATCTTCACAATCTGGTCTGGATTTCAACTGATAGCAACAACGCACATATGAGCTACAACTTCAATCTGAAACAATAACTCGCAGAATTCCAGTTCTCAGAAATGCAAAACTAGTTTCGCAAATTTTCAACGATCGATTGCTTAATGAAGTTTTACTCCTTCGTACGCACGAACAACCCCCTGCTAATGGTTCGATAATCGTCACAGATTCCAAACCCTAGCTTGCACAATTTCGCACACAACGAATTTGACAACCCTAACTTCGATCGAATTCTGACAACGATGTTTTCTTGATTAATTCTGACTGAGAATCCGAAATAGGTTCGATTACTATCTATAGTGATGATTTAAACACACGGAACACAACAATCTTCAAGAACAATATCGGATTTCAACACCTGAGTTCGCTTGCCAGAAATCGTCTCCTTTGTCAGAAATCGCCTCCGTGTAAGTTGTCAGAAATCACCTCACTGACAAAATCTGAATTGAACTCGAAATTTGCACTTTGATCAGCACAATCTGATTGTTTGAAATCTGCACAATCTGAGCAGCCCTAATTTGATTTCTTATTTTTTTTTAAAAATTTTGTTTACACGCTCGATTGGATCGAGGCTCTGATACCAATTGTTACGCTCGGGCTCGAACCTCGAACGTAAACTAATATAAATTTGGATAGATCGAGTGTTTGGGATGAGAAAGAAGGGAAATTAAAATGAGACAGTAGAGAGAATGAAATGAGAGAAAGAAGATTTATCTCAAAATGAGATTGTATTTTGTATTTTCATTCCATGATTCTCTGAATACAGCAGCTCAACTACTTATAGGCAAGAACAAGCTTGCTAATACAATGTATCCAGACTAAACTACTAAAAATATCTAGAGCTTAAGAAAATATCTTCTAACTAACAAAAATAACTACCTAAGCTAAATACACCAGCTGCTGCAGATTAACAAAGCAGAACACAAAGGCAGATTATTACTAGCAGAAGACAACATCAGCTTATTACACTTAACCTAAAACTAACTACTCGACACTAACAGCATTAACAACCACATGGCAGTAGTTAACAACAAATAGCAGCAGAACATCAGCATCAGTAGCACACCAGTAGCCCATATCAGCACAAAATTAGCACAATAGATCAGTATGCAGGACATTAGCAGCATTTTAACAGACTTCACTACCAACTAACATTCCCGCTATTTCCATCAATTAAAATTCAAGCCTCGGATTCTTGGATTGTAACAGCCTTCCATTTCTTAAAGGTGTCGTAAACTTCATTTTTCTGTTTCAGAAAATAAACCCAAACTTTTCTTGAGAAATCATCAGTAAACGTTAGAAGATACCTGGAACCACCTTTGGAAGCAACTTTGGATGATCCCCACAAGTCTGAATGATTGTAGTCTAAAGTTCCCTTAGTCTGATGCACTGCTTGCTTGAAGCTAACTCTCTTCTGCTTCCCACAAACACAATGCTCATAGAACTGCATCAGTCATGTTGACTGACCACACAACAGACCCCTTTCACTGAGCGTTGACAGTCCCTTATCAACCATATGACCAAGCCTCATGTGCCATAACTTAGTGATGTTTGAATCTGTCATAGATGATGTAGAAAAAGCTAATGACCCTGTCACAGTGGAGCCAACAGGTTCATATAAGGTTCCTACTCATCTGCCCTTCATCACGATCAGAGCGCCCTTATTGACCTTCATAACTCCACCTTGAGCTATGTACTTGTACCCATGAGAATCAAGGGTACCTAAAGAGACAAGATTCTTCTTTAAATCTGTAATGTGACGAATGTCACTCAAAATCCTAACAGTGCCATGAAACACCTTAACATGAATTGTTCCTATACCCAAAACTCTGCATGCTGCATCATTACCCATTAGAACAACTCTACCCTGAATTGACTCATATATGGTGAACCAGTCGCTATTGGGACAAATGTGATAGGAGCAGCCCAAATCCAAAATTCAAGTGTCTTTAGATCAGGACTGAGATGCGGTCACTAATGGAACATCAAGATCATTCTCATCTTAAACTACACTAGCTTCTGCAGACTTATCGTTTCTTTTCTGGTCTGTCCTGTTGTCTTCCTTTTGTTTGCCCTTAAGCTTATAATAGTACTTCCTTATGTGCCCTTTCTTATGACAATAATTATAGCAAAAGTTTTTATGTCTAGACTTTGACCTAGACCTGTTTTTACCACCATCGGACCCTCTAGTCTCAATTCTACCTCTCACAAACAAACCACTTCCTGAGTCATTTATAGAATCTGGCAATTCCTTATTTACTCTTTCCTTACTTAGCAGGTTTTTCTTGACCTCATCAATAGAGATGGTTTTTCTACCACCATAAATCATGCTTTCAATGAAGCCTTTATAAGAGGTTGAGAGTGAACATAACAATAACATGGCCTGATCTTCATCCTTAGGGGCATCATCCAATTCTTTTAACTCTTGAATAATAGAATTAAATTCATTAATATGATTCTTAAGAGACGTACCTTCTGACATACGAAAGGTGAATAACCATCGCTTAACTGCAAATTTGTTGGAGACAGACTTGATGCAGAACATCTCCTGCAATTTCTCCCACAACTCCTTAGCAGTTTTCACTTCCAAAACTTCTGTCAAAACGTCATCTATAAGACACATCTGAATAGCGGTTAGAGCTTTTTCGTCCAACTCCTCCCATTGTCCTTCTGATGAACTCTCTGGTTTCTTCTCCTTGCCATCCAAGGCCTTCTTCAAGCTGTTCTGATTCAAGCGACCCTTAACGAAAACCTTCCATAAACTGAAACTTCCTTGACCACCGAACTTCCCAACTTCAGATTTTACTGCGGACATCATAGTACCAAATCGAACAAACAAGGCTCTGATACCAATTTGTGAGGAATAAACAACCTAAGAACTGGATCCGATTCAAATATCATAACCAATAAGAGCAGTAAATAACAAGAAAAGGAGAATAAACAAAGGAGACAATGATTTACGTGGAAACCGTTCTACAATCGAGAGGGGAAAAAACCACGGGAGGAGATGGAGAACTTTTATTGAACGAGAAACAATGGAAGAATAAAAATTCACTTCCTCTCTCTCTCTCTCTGTCAGGTATGTGCGGCTCTCTTTTTAATTGGATACCTACAACGTAAACATCACGTTATATTTATACTAGCGGAACAAGGGTTCCAGTGTTTTGGAGTCCCAATTGATCGGGGTGTCCCGATCGATCAAGGACCTTCTTGGACTCATCATGCTTCTGCATACTTTCCCAATCGATCGGCTTGCTTGCGGCCTTCTCCATAAATCCAAGAAATTTGAGACACAACCTAGCAGAATGATATATTAATTTTGGTAATCTAGTCACAACTTTTGTCTTTCCCATTGTAAACTACGAGTTGTTCCTCGTGTGATGCATGATTGGATTATAATCAAGTATGATCCAATATATCATATAAATCGTAAAGTTCAGTTTCAAAATGAGATCGATTTGCAGATGTTGGAAAAGCTTCAATTTTGCGTTAGTATACCCAGTTTTTTTTTTTTTTTTTTTTTTACTTTTATATAGGTTGGAGGGAGAGAATTTTTCGGTCAACAACAACATCAAAAACCTTCCCAGTGCCATGATTTCTCCCACCAAGGCAAGGTCTAGGGGGGTGAGATATACACAACCTTGACATTCAGGGTATTACCCTAAACAGAAGCTGTGTTCGATTGCCCCTAACTCTAAAAAGCAAGAAGCAAGAAGCATAAAGCAACTTGCAAGAAGCAAACAAAACAATAATGAACAAGAAAACATCGAGCATCAAATTACAAGCAAAGCAAAGGAAAAAAAAAAAGAAAAAAAGAAAATTGAAAACTTAGAAAATGAGAGTAAATGAAAGGAAAAAAAAAAGAATTTTGCTTGGCCCCCAACTATTGGTTGGGAGTTAAATTATGAGTTATATTTAGTTTTACGGAGGCGCACGGTTAAACAGCGAAGAGAGAGAAAAAGAAGAAAAGAGAGAGAGAGGAAGAGAAAATAAAAATTGTCTTTGATGTATTAAATTTTTGTTACAATTGCGTATTGTAATTCTAAAATTATAGTGAAAGTTTGATACCCGATTAAGTCGTGGTTTTTTCCTCTAGTTGAGAGAGGGTTTTTCACGTAAAAATCTTGTGTATTGTTTCATAGATTTTGTTCAATGTGGTCAATTCATGGATTTTCCCAATGAAAATGTTCTGGCATAATTTGTATAAAAGAAGGCAACCACATAATGTGAAAGAAGAAAGGATATGTAGTGACCAAAGCGATTCACCCATGGACGTTTCTAGAGGCCAAACGTTGTTATCAACCATCTATATAGTTAGCTGCCACAGCATTTTCATTTCAGCCATTGAAAAATTGATGATGTTAGATAATAGTTGATCTCTATCAATTAGCAAATTGACCTTAGCACCTACATGTCAAATGCACTAAACATTCCGACATTCATCTTATTAAGCTGCATGGGACTAAGGGTTTGTGAGATTATGTTTTAAAGTTTGTTGTTTGAGGAATGCAAAGGACTGAGAAATGATTAAAGGACATAAATAATGATGCAATTAAGGAAGTTAGTGGTGTTCAAATACCAGGTTGGATCAAAAACCCAGACTAGACCGATCATTCAATCCAAGGACATAAATTGAGTATTTTTCGGGTTTCAGTCCTGTCCAATCCAAACCCAAAAAATAAAGACCTTATATAAATTATCAAAACATAATAGATCGTGAAGTAACGCCAAAGATTATTTGTTTTAGTGAGTAATGGGTAACTGCCTTTTGTACCTCAATCTTGAGGATCTATATGGGTTCAACTCTCGGCAACATCAATTTTGATTTTTGCTTTTTGTATTTTGATGTCCAATTTGTTGAGAGTCAAAACAATAAATATGCATAAATTTATTACCTTAGTTATTATGACACAGTTATTTTTAACATATTATTAGAGGTGGCCAGTGCACCGGGCCTGCTAGTGTAGCGGGCCGAGACGCCCCTTTTATTTTAGGATATGACCTAGGGCTTTTTAGGGGCAAAGCCCCCAATAGCTACTGCCCCCGCCCCCCCCCCCCCCCAAAAAAAAAAAAAGCGGCTCTTTGAGCTGCTGGAGGACTGTCTAATTCAATTATATTGAGACATTACAATACAACCAATATTGTACATAACTCCATTGTCACTAATCCATACAAATTTGAACTCAAACATACAAGACATCCAAATTTGTGCTGCCACAAGATAAACCCATTGCGATTCAAGTATAATCATTGTATTGTAACCCGAAACATTACATCCCGATTTCACAATCATCATATTACGACAATTTTTTTTTTTTTTTTTTTTGTCTTCAAAATCCAAGTAAGCACCTAGGGCTTCCAACTTGCAACTTTAAATTTCCTACAACAATGAATATAACATAAATTAATTGTAAAACAAAGTATTCTAAAACAAAATAAATAAATAAGTAAAGTATTACCACACATTATATGTATCAAGGATAAACCAACTACTTCAAAAAATATAACCTAGAGTTAGCGAACATTTCTCGTTTGCATCATGTCATCCATCATTTGTTTCCACTCATTCATCTCATTCTTATACTTTAGAAAATCTTCCATTTCTTTTTCATGTTCTTCAATGAGTCCTTTCTGCAATTCAATTTCTTTTTCCTAAAATTCAATTTTTTGGCATTGATACTCGACAACGTCCTTCAACTCATCTTTTTTTTTTTTTTTTTTTTGTTCAATTTGTTGCTGTCCTTTTCTATATCCATTTAAATTGATACCCTTTCCTCAAACATAACCGGATCGAGGACCAAATACTGCAAGCAACATCACCTCTTGTCTGAGGGGCACGTTCTTCAGATCGATGTTCAACCAACTCATGATGTTTCTTCTATAATTAAAGTAGATCAAAATTGTAAGATGAGCATAATTTTTGTTCTAATTTAATTGTCTAATTTAAAGTACATGGAATAATTTGTTTGGACCAATTTTCATTGGCCCACTCTATATCCCTTCCTTATTTTGACGCACGTGTTCAGTAAGCCAAATAACGTCTGTTGTAGGCTTGTCACCATTGTTGTTCAATGTCTATAAAAATCATGCGTAATAAAGCAAAAGCGTAATAATTACTAAAAATTCATTTTCAAAAAAGTAATAACAAAAAAAAAACTCAAATTATACGTTACTTCTTTACCAACCTGTGCCCAATAGGCCAAACACTTCTATCATACACGAAGAAGATTTCATGCACATCCATGGAGGCAATTATAAGGGACGAGTACGACAGGAGAAAAACTATGTTTTGTGTTTCAAAAAGGTTGAATACCATCACAAGCTAAGCCAAGCCTTATATTACGAGCATCTGAAGCAAATGAATCATGAATCTCATCCAATGATTTCAAGGTAGGAGAATCAGCAGGATGTCTCATTACCTCATCTACCTAATCCTCTTTATTCCATGGCATATATTTAGTAGTCTTCCTTGACATATAAAATCTTTGGAGTCTAGGAGTAATTGGAAAATACCAAAAAAGTCTTATAAGAAATATTTTTTCCTTTGGGTCCTTTCTTTGCCAACCACCATGACAAGTGACAAGTAGGACAATCCACTACATTAATGTACTCACCCAATACAGCAGCAACAACAACAACAACAACAACAACAACAACAGTCCCAGTGCCTCAAGGGCTCCCGCTTGTGCGGAGGGGTAGGATGTACACAACCTTACCTCATCAAGGTAAGACCCTGACGAGAGACTGTTTCCGAGGACCCCCAACCTAATAGTTGGTATTCATAAAGAGATTGTATGAAGATCATGTAAAGCATGTATAGCATAGATGTCATGCTAAGCAAGTATGCATGTAGGCATGTGAGCAAATACTTAAATAGTTCAAATACTCAATAAGCATATAGCATGTAAGTATGCACATATGTACGTATGTATGTACGCATGGGAGCATACTGAGCATATCAGCTAGAGCAAAAGGTAAAAGCAAACCAACATGTAGGGGGGAGATCATACACACAATACTATGCAAACCTATATAGGGAAGTGAGCATCTATAGAGTGGAGAGAGAGAGAGAGGGAGAGAGGAGGTAGGGAAAAGATAGAGAGAAAGAGAGGGAGAAAGAGGGAGAGGGGGAGTATTGGGGGGGAGTACAGGGAGTATCAGAAGCAACAGAATCTATGGGCAGTAAGCTACTAACATGCACCTGTACTGTATGTATACAAAAGAGAACCGGGCACCTTATGGATTCTCGATGCTCTTACTCCGCTAATATGGTTACCCTCATACTAATCCTACACTGAGCTCTAAACTAGGGCCATCTCTTTATTTAAGTTGGGTTTGGGCCAGCTTCTTCATCTCTTCCCATCTGTTGAGTTGTCCCCATCCAGTCCTAGGAGCACTGGGCACCCATAAATGCCCGAGCTGCGAATATCAACTAGGCATATAGGCATCCTCATATTACTATAGCGAGCTCACGAGTGCTCGATGCTCCTATGCCCTTATATTAGATACACTTATACTAATCCTCCACTGGACTCTATCTATAGCTATCTCTTCATTTAAGTTGAGATATGCGAGATCCTGTCGAATCGTCTCCATCCAACTCTTCTTTGGTTTGCCTCTCCCTCTTTTGCCATCTGCAATGTGGAGTTGTTCGTATCTCCTGACAAGGGCAGCGGTAGGTGTCCTCCTATCATGCCCAATCCACCTCAGCCGCTGCTCCGTCATCCTATCCTCTATAGGGGCGACGCTTAATTTACTTGCTATAACATCATTTCTAATCCTGTCCTTCCTTGTGTGACCACAATCCATCTTAGCATCCTCATCTCCGCCACCTTCAGCTTTTGAGTGCGATGACATTTAATTGGCCAACATTCTGCCCTGTAGGACATAGCCGGTCTCACTACCCTCTTGTAGTATTCATCTTTTAACTTTAACGGGAACTTTCTATCGCACAGCATCGTAGATGCCATCCTCCATTTATGCCACCCCATTTTAATCCTGTTGTTGACATCTGCATCTACTTCTCTGTCTTGTTGAACCATGGAACCTAAGTATTTAAAGCTTGCTTTCTGTGGTATGAGCTCTGATCCAATCTTGACGACTTTAGTGCTTGGCATGGTAGAGGCGCAGAACTTGAGTTCCCTATACTCGGTCTTAGATCTACTGAGTCTTAAGCCTTTCGATTCTAAGGCCATCCTCCAAAGTTCAAATTTGTCATTCACCTCCTCCACATATTCTCCCACCAAAACTATATCATCTGCAAAAAGCATGCACCAAGGCACGTCCCCTTGGGTGTGCCTTGTGAGGTAATCCATAACTAAAATGAACAAGAAGGGACTCAGGGCTGATCCTTGGTGTACCCTAACTGTAATGGGGAATGCGTCTGTATCCTCTTCCGTTGTGCGCACTTTGGTTTGGGTGTCTTTGTACATTTCTTTGATAACTCGTATATTAGGCTGGGGGATGACTTTCCCCACCAAGACCCTCCATAACACCTCCTTTTGTACTCTATCATATGCCTTCTCCAAATCAATGAAGACCATGTGGAGGTACCTTTGTCTATCCCTGTAGTACTCTATGGACCTCCTCAAAAGATGGATGGCTTCTATAATTGATCTGCCTGGCATGAATCCAAATTGGTCTCTGATACCTATGCTCGTTGTTGAATCCTTCTTTCTATGGCCTGCTCCCAAAACTTCAGCGTGTGGCTCATTAGGTTGATTCCTTTGTAGTTGGCACAACTTTGAATGCTGCCTTTGTTCTTATAGATGGGAACTAATGTACTCTTCCGCCATTTATCAGGCATCTTCTTCCCTTAGAGATTTTGGTTGAATAATTTGGTAAGCCATCTGATACCCACTTCTCTAGTACACTTCCATGCCTCAATGGGTATTCCTCCTGGGCCGACTACTTTTCCCTTGCCCATTTTTTTCATTGCTTCTCTAACTTCTTTGGGTCTAATTTTGGTGCAGTAGCCGTCGATCTCATACTCCACTAGTGCCTATAGTTCTCCCGGGGGTGTAATTGTTTCACCCATTTCATTGAGCAGCTCGTGGAAGTATGATTTCCGCCTAGTTTTAATTTGTTGCTCATCCACAAGCACTTGTCCACCTGCCCCCTTTATGCACCTTTTTTGGTCTAGGTCTCTAGTGCATGATTTTGATGATTTCATGGCTTTTCTTAACCTTGACCTCAGCACACACTACCCCGTGTTGAGTTGAGAGGTCCTCCTGAGGAATAACTTTGCCATCCCTGCAATCTTTTTGATTCCTCTTCCTTAGTAATGTGTAGCCTATCTGAATCTTTGCTCCCCCGCTCCGATACGTAATGATGTGGTCCTCATGCTTTTTGAAGAATGCGTTGCCCACCGTTAATTCATAGGTAACGGCAAAGTCTAACAGAGCCTTACCCTCATCATTTTTCGTTTCGAAACCAAAGCCTCCATGGCGGGATGCATAACCTTCTATGTTTGCTCCCAGGTGCCCATTAAAGTCACCCCCAATCGCCACTTGTTCTTATTGGAGTATGCCTTGCATTGTTAAGTCTAAGACCTCCTAGAATCTAGCATTCTCCTGCTCTATCTGCCCACTCTGTGGAGCATGTGCACTTATGACATTCACTATCTCCCCGTCTAAAACTAACCTAATGCTAAGGATCATGTCACTCGTCCTAGTAACCCCTGCTACTTTGTCCCTAAAGGTGCTATCCACAATAATACCAACCCCATTCTTCCCCCTGACTGGGCCCGCATACCACAATTTATATCCTAACAGATCTCTTACTATTGTGCCCACCCACCTAGTCTCTTGAAAGCATATAATGTTGATCTTTCTCCTAATCATCATTTGGGCAACCTCAAAGCTTTTCCTAGTCAGCGTGCCGAGTACTCACCCCAATATATGACACAATCATTTCTACAAGCATTAATCTTCACATATTTGAGACTCAAATCTGTAATAATTTTTCTAGCCTCATAATATGATGTAGGAAGTTGTAAACCTAATGTGCCATTCTGAAATTGGAGAAAAGAAGCGAATGACCTATTGCTCCAATTGTTAAGGCATTTCAACTAAAGCAACTTGACAAATAAGTTAACTTTGACATCTTTTTTACCCTCAACGGCAATGGGTCCCGGTGTCCTTTTAATAAGCGATAGAACTTTGCCGCCTCACTTCTTGGTACTTCTTGATCCGCATTTGGCCTGATATCATCAGGTTCACTAACTGTACAACCTATTTTTAAACCTATTCCTACCACCATACAGGCGCCTTGTAACATATCTGGCATATAATCACGATAAGTTTTTTAAGCATTAGCATCTTCATCCTTAAAGTTTGAACTCTCAATGTCATCAAATTTTTCACCGTGTGAATTTCATATGGTGTATTGTTGAAAAACTCCATTCCATAATAAATCGTATCGGACATTGCACCTTTCTTTCATAGAAACATTTCGGCATCTATCACAAGAGCATCTAATCTTGTCATTATCAAGTAAGTTCCAGGCTTTGTATGCAAAGTCAAGAAAACTATCCACACCATATAAATACTCACATGTTCTTTGATCTTTAATTTTCTTCTAATTCTTATTTGTTGCCATGTCCTATAACCATTACAACAACGCAACTTAATATATTTTTAGGTAATAAAACAATAAATCGTATGCACAATCATTCATAAGATGGACATAAACCTAGAAATCACATAGAGCCGTTACCCGAAATATCGTTTAAAAAAAAATATATTACCAAAATTAACATGTTTCAAAAAATATTTGCTAAGATAGCACCCACGTGGACATGTTGGGTACTTTTTTCTTTTAAGTCTTTTTTTTTTCAAAATTTGAAAGTAAGCCGCTGCCATGCAAGCACATTTTACATTTTTTTTAATTTTAATTATACATCTTAAATTAAATTATTGTATAAATTACAGAAAATTTCTTATCTTTTACTTCCAAAATAGAAAATTCCTCAAAAATAAGGAGGTTAATGTTTAATTATGTTTTTCAAAGGGGGTTTTATATTATTAGACAAAAACTAGAAAACTTTTACATGTGTCACAATAGAATTAAGAAAATTTTGTTAATTTAAAAAAAATATAATTCTTTTAATTAATTATACTAATGATATTATAAGTGTAGAAGATAAAAAAAAATGTTTAAAATTTTCATAAAAAATATTATAACATAAAATATAATATTTTATTGATATTATAATGTCACTGTTACATAATTGATTACAATAATATTTTTTATAAATATAGAAAACCCCTTTTTTCTAAAAATATAAAACATTTCTTATTTTTCCTCAAAACATAAAATTCTAGCTAAAAATAAAATTAAATACTTAACTATTTTATTTTGATGGGCCAAATGGTCAAAAAAAGTTGTTTGGGGTAAAGTGATAAATTTTTAAAAAAGAGAATGTTTAATGACTGGCTTTGTTTGTGAGGAAGTTTTATGTAATTGAAGCAAAAGTTTGGAGATTTTTTATAATTTATCCTAAATTATTTAATAAAATTATTTTAATTAAATATATTGCTTATATTTTAGTATTCAACATTTCTAAAATTAATAAAAAAAGATCATAACTTTTTGAATTATTAAAAATAAGCAAATTAATTTATAATTATATATTTAAATTAAATTATTTAATACAAATTGTTTTTATATTTTTTAATTTGTAATTGTATATTTTAAATTAAATTATTAAATAACTTATTTTAATTAAATATATAATTATGTGTTTTATTACCATGTAATATTAGAATTAAATTATATTTATACAACAACAGACTCAGTGCTTCAAGGGGTTCCGCCTGAGAGAGGTCTGGGGGGTGAATGTACGTAGCCTTACCCCTTCAGGGTGTAAACCCGCCAAGAGGCTTTCCGAAGATCCCCAACCCCATAGTGTTGGTAGCACAAGGACTTTCCAGGAGGTTACTTATCCTAATACTACTCTCGCCGAAGCACGCTTAACTTCGGAGTTTTAATTGGATGCAGTACATTAGTTCCGGGTAAATGAACTCTAATTAAATTATATTTATATTATGTTTTATTATGACAAACATGATTTTAAAATTATATTAAAATTACATTTGTAATCATAAAATAATTATATATTTTAAATTTAACTATTCAATAAATTTTAAATCATCTACTAAATAATTAAATTATATATATATATATATATATAGATATATATATTAGTTTTACAAATTATTAGAGTTATTTAATCGTAATCATTTGTTCATAGAATATTGAATGTAAATTATTCTATTTAAATTACTATATAAAATAAAAAATTAAATGTACTCTAAAATTAAAAGATGCTTTTATTATCATTGAGCACTTATTTAAAAAAAAAATAATACTGGCAATTGTATTTACGTTGAACTTAATTAGTGTTTTATGAAAAAAGAAAAATTGCAATGTTGTCATGTGGTGTATTTTATGTGTGTGGTGGTGTATTATTGTTTTGTATTGGTGTGTTTCAAGTCATTAATGGTGTATGATTGGTTTAAATGGTATATTATCATTTTGTGTTGGTGCTTTTCAAGTCATTAATGGTGTATGATTAGTCATACACCATGTATGATTGGTATAAATGGTATAATATCGCTTTGTGTTGGTGTTTTTCATGTAATTAGTGGTGTATGATTAATCATACACCGTGTATAATTGGTTTAAAAGGTGCATTATCATTTTGTGTTGGTGTTTTTCAAGTCATTAGTGGTGCATGATCAATCATATACCATGTATAATTGGTTTAAATGGTGTCATATCGTTTCGTGTTGGCGTGTTTCAACTCATTAGTGTTGTACGATTAATCATACACCGTGTATGATTTGTTTAAATGGTGAATTAACTTTTTTTGTTGGTTTTTATCAAGTAATTAGTGGTGTGTGATCAATCATACACCGTGCATTATTGGTTTAAATGGTGTAATATCATTTTGTGTTGGTGCTTTTATTGTCATTAATGGTGTATGATTAATCTTATACTGTATATCATTTGTTTAAATGGTGTGAAATCATTTTGTGCCCACCCACCTAGTCTCTTGAAAGCATATAATGTTGATCTTTCTCCTAATCATCATTTGGGCAACCTCAAAGCTTTTCTTGGTCAGCGTGCCGAGTACTCACCCCAATATATGACGCAATCATTTCTACAAGCATCAATCTTCACATATTTGAGACTCAAATCTGTAATAATTTTTCTAGCCTCATAATATGATATAGGAAGTTGTAAACCCAATGTGCCATTCTGAAATTGGAGAAAAGAAGTGAATGACCTATTGCTCCAATTGTTAAGGCATTTCAACTAAAGCAACTTGACAAATAAGTTAACTGTGACATCCTTTTTACCCTCAACGGCCAATGGGTCCTGGTGTCCTTTTAATAAGCGATAGAACTTTGCCGCCTCACTTCTTGGTACTTCTTGACCCGCATTTGGCCCAATATCATCAGGTTCAGTAACTGTACAACCTATTTTTAAACCTATTCCTACCACACTGCAAGCGCCTTGTAACATATCTGGCATATAATCACGATAAGTTGTTTTAGCATTAGCATCTTCATCCTTAAAGTTGCCATGCAAGCACACTTTACATTTTTTTAATTTTAATTTTATATCTTAAATTAAACTATTGGATAAATTACAGAAAATTTCCTATCTTTTACTTCCAAAACAGAAAAACCCTCACAAATAAAAGTGCTCGCAAAACCCATTCACTTTAAAAAATTTATCATTTAATCCTTATGCTACATTTTTTGACCATTTTGCCCCTCAAAAGTAAGAAAGTTAATGTTTAATTATGGTTGTCAAAGGGGATTTTATATTATTAGGCAAAAATTAGAAAAGTTTTACGTGTTTCACAATAGAATTAAGAAAATTTTGTATATTTACAAAAAAATATAATTATTTTAATTAATTATACTAATGATATTATAAGTGTAGAAGATAAAAAATATGTTTAAGATTTTCATAAAAAATATTATAAGATAAAATATAATATTTTATTGTTATTATAATGTCACTATTATATAATTAATTACAATAATAATTTTTATAAACATAGAAAATCCCTTTTTTTCTAAAAATATAAAACAATTCTTATTTTTCCTCAAAACATAAAATTCTAGCTAAAAATAAAATTAAATACTTAACTATTTTATTTTGACGGGCCAAATGGTCAAAAAACGTTGTTTGGGGTAAAGTGATAAATTTTTAAAAAAGAGAATGTTTAATGGCTGGTTTTGTTTGTGAGGAAGTTTTATGTAATTGAAGCAAAAGTTTGGAGATTTTTTATAATTTATCCTAAATTATTTATTAAAATTATTTTAATTAAATATATTACTTATATTTTAGTATTCGACATTTCTAAAAATAATAAAAAAGATCATAACTTTTTGAATTATTAAAAATAAGCAAATTAATTAATAATTATATATCTTAAATTAAATTATTTAATACAAATGGTTATTATATTTTTTAATTTGTAATTGTATATTTTAAATTAAATTATTAAATAACTTACTTTAATTAAATATATAATTATGTGTTTTATTACCATGTAATATTAGAATTAAATTATATTTATACAACGGCAGACTCAGCGCTTCAAGGGCTCCCGCCTAAGAGGGGTCTAGGGGGTGAATGTACGCAGCCTTACCCTTTCAGAGTGTAAACCTGCCAAGAGGCTTTCCGAAGATCCCCAACCCTATAGAGTTGGCAACACGAGGACTTTCCAGGAGGTCACCTATCCTAATACTAGTCTCGCCGAAGCACGTTTAACTTCGGAGTTTTAATGGGATACAGTACATTAGTTCCTGGTAAATGAACTCTAATTAAATTATATTCATATTATGTATTATTATGACAAACATGATTTTTAAATTATATATTTTAAATTTAACTATTTAATAAATTTTAAATCATCTACTAAATATATAAATTATATATACATATATATATATATATATATATATATATATATATATATATATATATATATATATATTAGTTTTACAAATTATTAGAGTTATTTAATCATAATCATTTGTTCATAGAATATTGAATGTAAATTATTATATTTAAATTACTTTATAAAATAAAAAATTAAATGTACTCTAAAATAAAAAGATGCTTTTATTATCATTGAGCACTTATTTAAAAAAAATAATAGTCATCAGGCAATGGTATTTACGTTGAGCTTAATTAGTGTTTTATGAAAAAAGAAAAATTGCAATGTTGTCATGTGGTTCTTTTATTCCTGCGTATGTATTTTTTAGTGATACTTTTTATGCGTATGTAGTTTAAATATAATTATAAGATTTAAAAAAAATAGTACAAAAAAATTATATATTTTTGTAATTTATTAATATTTTAATAATATATTACAAAAATGAAACTCATATTTTTTATAAAATATATATTAATATTTCTATGTTAATATATAGATATTAATATATTACTATTTAATATATGTACATAAGTTATGTGAGCATAATTATGTACATACATAATATCACTTAATTTCATTATATATTTAATTTATGGACATACATATCATATATTAAAAATAATGTAAATTATAAAATTTAGGATAAGAATACGTGTTATATATATATATATATAAAAGTCTTTTTTATTAATTCAAAAAGTAATGATCTTTTTTGTTATTTTTAGCGAATGTTGAATACTAAAATATAAGTAATGTATTTAATTAAAATAATTTGTCTTAAATAATTTAATTTAAGATATATAATGACAAATAAAATAAATAAATAAATAAATGTAAAGTGTGCTTGCATGGGACAGGATCGGCCAAAATGGCATACCCTGTCAATAAGCCTCTGTCAGGGGCAGCGACTTACTTTCAAATTAAAAAAAAAAAAAAAAAAATTTAAGCGCCCAACTTCTCCACGTGGGTGCTATCTCAGGCAAATATTTTTAAAACATGTCAATTTTGGTAACATTTTTTGGGAAATCATACGGAATAGACCCCTAACCTCTTCTTTAATCTTTTTTCAACCCCACTATAACCCACTTGGACCATTTTGCCCCTTTCATTCAATTTCCCTCCTATTCATTCTCTTTTTTCTCTACAAGACCCTCTCGCTCCTCTAACTTCCATCCCATTCAGTCTCTCTCTCCTCTATATTCATCTGCAAGACTCGTTACCTCCCGTTGTGACCTTCTAGCTGCTATATCTTCCGCAAGACGCTTTCGTCCGTCGCTTTCTTCTGTTTGCTCACTCCATCCTTGCTCTCTTTGTCACGTCCCTCGATCTCCGTTGCATTTTGTCGTTGGACTTTGTCGATCTAGAGTTTAATTACCATTTCCGAGAAGGTGAACACCAATTTCCGATGTTAGTGCATGTTTGGATGTGCGGTGGTTGTGTGTTGGTATCTTTTTAGGGAAATGCATGTACGTTTGTTCAGTGTGTTGCATTGGATTTTTTTAGGGTTTTTTTTTTGGGGGAGGGGTTTAGTGTTTTACTATTAGTGGCCTTGTGAGTAAGGGTTAATGTATTTTGAGTGAAGTTCCCATCCTGGTTTGGTTATTTGATTCAGTGGCTGATTTACTTTATTGGTCGTCATTGTACTTGCATTTTTCGTATTTTATGTGTGTGGTGGTGTATTATTGTTTTGTGTTGGTGTGTTTCAAGTCATTAATGGTGTATGATTAATCATACACAGTGTATGACTGGTTTAAATGGTATATTATCATTTGTGTTGGTGCTTTTCAAGTCATTAATGGGTTATGATAAATCATACACCATGTATGATTGGTGTAAATGGAGTAATGTCGCTTTCTGTTGGTGTTTTTCATGTAATTAGTGGTGTATGATAAATCATACACCGTGTATGATTCATTTAAAAGGTGCATTATCATTTTGTGTCGGTGTTTTTCAAGTCATTAGTGGTGCATGATCAATCATACACCATGTATGACTGGTTTAAATGGTATATTATCATTTGTGTTGGTGCTTTTCAAGTCATTAATAGGTTATGATAAATCATACACCATGTATGATTGGTGTAAATGGAGTAATGTCGCTTTCTGTTGGTGTTTTTCATGTAATTAGTAGTGTATGATTAATCATACACCATGTATGATAAATCATACACCGTATATGATTCGTTTAAAAGGTGCATTATCATTTTGTGTCCGTGTTTTTCAAGTCATTATTGGTGCATGATCAATCATACACCGTGTATGACTGGTTTAAATAGTATGTTATCATTTGTGTTGGTGCTTTTCAAGTCATTAATGGGTTATGATAAATCATACACCATGTATGATTGGTGTAAATGGAGTAATGTCTCTTTCTGTTGGTGTTTTTCATGTAATTAGTGGTGTATGATTAATCATACACCGTGTATGGTTCGTTTAAAAGGTGCATTATCATTTTGTGTCGGTGTTTTTCAAGTCATTAGTGGTGCATGATCAATCATACACCGTATATGATTGGTTTAAATGGTGAATTATCATTTTTTTGTTGGTGTTTTTCAAGTAATTAATGGTGTGTGATCAATCATACACCGTGTATGATTGGTTTAAATGGTGTAATATCTTTTTGTGTTGGTGCTTTTATTGTCATTAATGGTGTATGATTAATCATATACTGTATACGATTTGTTTAAATGGTGTGAAATCATTTTGTGTTGGTGTGTTTCAAGTAATTAGTAGTGTATGATCAATCATACACCGTGTATGATTGGTTTAAATGTTGTATTATCATTTTCTGTTGGTTGTTTCAAGGCATTAATGATTTATGATTAATCATACATGGTGTATGATTGGTTTAAATGGTGCATTATCGTTTTGTGTTAGTGTGTTTCAAGTCTTTAATGGTGTGTGATTAATCGTACACCGTGTCTGGCTGTTTTAAATGGTGTATTATCATTTTGTGTTGGTGTTTTTGAAGTCATTAATGGTGTATCATACACCATGTATGATTGGTGTAAATGGTGTAATATCATTTTGTGTTGGTGTTTTTCAAGGAATTAGTGGTGTATGATTAATCATATATCGTGTATGATTGGTTTAAATGGTGTATTATCATTTTGTGTGGTTCTTTTTCAAGTCATTAGTGTTGTATTATCAATCATACACCTGTATGGTTGGTTTAAATGGTGTATTATCATTGTCTGTTTGTGTTTTTCTAGGCATTAATTGTGTATGATCAATCATACACCGTGTATGATTGGTTTAATTGGTGTATTATCATTATATGTTGGTGTTTTTCAAGTAATTAATGGTTATGATCAATCATACACAATGTATGATTGGTACAAATGGTGTAATTATGTTATATTTTGGTATGTTTTAACTCATTAATGGTGTATGATCAATCATGCACCGTATATGATTGGCTCAAATGGTGTATTATGGTGGTTTGTTGGTGTGTATTAAGTCATTAATGGTGTATGATTAATCATACACCGTGTGCGATTGGTTTAAATGGTGTATTATCATTATCTGTTGGTGTTTTTACTATCATTAATAGTGTATGATTAATCATACATCGTGTATAATTGGTTTAAATGGTGTATTATCATTATCTGTTGGTGTTTTTACTATCATTAATAGTGTATGATTAATCATACATCGTGTATAATTGGTTTAAATGGTGTATTATCATTTTGTGTTGGTGTTTTTCAAGTCATTAGTGGTGTATGATTAATCATACACCGTGCATGATTAATCATACACCGTGCATGATTGTTTTAAATGGTGTGCTATCATTTTCTCCTACAGTGTTTTAAGTCATTAGTGGCATATGATTAATCATACACCGTGTATGATTATTTTAAATGGTGTATTATTATTTTGTGTTGGTGTGTTTTAAGTGAATAATGGTGTATGATCAATCATACTGTTATGCTCGTGATTGATTCCCAAACATAAGCTAAGTAAAATTGAGATAGATTGAGAGTATGAGATGAGAAAGAAGGGAATTGAGATAAAAAATTAGAGAATTGGGGATGAGAAGTTGAGAGTGTTAGATGAGAGAGAGAAGGTTGATCTCAAATGAGATATTTTGTTGATATTTGATTGAATGACCTTAATTACAGCTCAAAACAACTACTTATAGGCAAACTAAGCAAGCAAATACATTGCAACTAGACATACTACTAACCATCTTATTACAAGAAATATCTAACTAACTAAAATATCTACTAACTAACATAAGTACCTAAATCTTATGGTGCCAAGATCAACAGTAGCAGCATGCTTACTATAGGCTTACAGTGCAGATGCTAAAGCACTTATTACAACCATTACAATGCAACTAAAGAAAGCAATACCAAGCTATTACATCAATTATCAAGCTAACAACATCCTAACAGCAACATCATAGCAATAACAGAGCAATGCAGCCGCTGACTAATACCCGAACAGCACTAACAGCAACCCCAGCACACAGCTCAGCAATAGCCCAAACCATGAATTCTCGGATCATAACACATACATCGTGTATGACTGGTTTAAATGGTGTATTATCATTATCTGTTTGTGTTTTTCTATGCATTAAGGGTGTATGATCAATTATACACCATTTATGATGGATTTAAATGTTGTATTATCAATATATATTGTTTTTTTTCAAGTAATTTGTGGTGTATGGTCAATCATACACCATGTATGTTTGTTTTAAATGGTGTAATTATGTTGTATTTTGGTGTGTTCAACTCATTAATGGCGTATGATCAATCATACACCATGTATGATTGGTTTAAATGGTGTATTATCATGGTAGTTGGTGTGTATTAAGTCATTAATGGTGTGTGATTAATCATACACCGTGCATGATTGCTTTAAATGGTGTATTATCATTATATGTTGGTGTTTTTACTGTCAATAATGGTGTATGATTAATCATACACTGTGTATAATTGGTTGAAGAGTGTATTATCATTTTGCGTTGGTGTCTTTCAAGTCATTGGTGGTATATGATTAATCATACACCGTGTATGATTGTCTTAAATGGTGTATTCTCATCTTCTCTTGGTGCATTTCAAGTCATTAATGGTGTATGATTAATCATACACCGTTTGTTGTTTTGAATGGTGAATTATTATTTTGTGTTGGTGTGTTTTAAGTCACTAATGCTGTATGATTAATCATAGACCGTTTTATGATTGGTTTAAATGGTGTATTATCATTATCTGTTTGTGTTTTTCTTGGCATTAATGGTGTATGATCAATCATACACCGTGTATAATTGGTTTAAATGGTGTATTATCATTATATGTTGGTGTTTTCCAAGTAATTAGTGGTGTATGATCAATTATACATTGTGTGTGATTGGTGTAAATGGTGTAATTATGTTATATTTTTGTGTGTTTCAACTCATTAATGGTGTATAATCAATCGTACACCTTGTATGATTTGTTTGAATGGTGTATTATCTTAGTATGTTGGTGTGTATTAAGTCATTAATGGTGTATAATTTATCATACACCATGTATGATTGGTTCCAATGGTGTATTATAATTTTCTGTTGGTGTTTTTACTGTCATTAATGGTGTATGATTAATCATACACCGTATATGATTGGTTTAAATGGTGTATTATCATTTAGTGTTGGTACTTTTCAAGTCATTGGTGGTGTATGATTAATCATACACCGCGTATGATTGTTTTAAAGGGTTTATTACCATTTTCTCTTGGTGTGTTTTAAGTCATTAGTGGTGTATGTTTAATCCTGCACCGTGTATGATTGTTTTAAATGGTGTATTATTATTTTGTGTTGGTTTGTTTTAAGTCACTAATGGTGCATGATCAATCTTACACCGTATACGATTGGTTTAAATTGTGTATTATCATTATCTGTTTGTGTTTTTCTAGGCATTAATGGTGCATGATCAATCATACACCATGTATGATTAGTTTAAATTGTGTATTATCATTATATGTTGGTGTTTTTTAAGTAATTTTTTGTGTATGCTTAATCATACACCGTGTATGATTGGTTTAAATGGTGTATTATCTTTATCTGTTGGTGTTTTTACTATCATTAATGGTGTGTGATTAATCATACAACGTGTGTAATTGGTGTAAATGGTGTAATATCATTTTGTGTTGGTGTGTTTCAACTCATTAATGGTGTATGATTAATCAGACACCGTGTATGATTGGTTTAAATGGTATATTACTATTTCGTGGTTGTGTGTTTCATGTCATTTATGGTGTATGATCAGTCATACACCGTGCATGAGTGTTGAAATACGGTTTATTATGAATCACATGCATGATTGGTGTAAATGGTGTGTTTTGAATCACACATGGTGTGTGATCAATCATACACCATCTGTCATCAATCATATACGATGTGTGATCATACACTGTGTGTGATGAACAATACTCGGTATTTGAACGCTGACAGTTGGAGTAAATGGGATTATTATGTTATATTCCACTTTAATGTTAGGTTTTGTGATTGTTGTTTTTCTTTTATTTTAGATGGCATAGGAAGACACACAAGAGGAGCCGGGAAGACGAAGAGGTTGATTATATTATCCCCAGGAGTTGCTGGAGATTCCTTCAAGTCGACCAAATGGGTGTATAAAAAAAAGTTGTATCAGAGATTAGGGAAATCTCGAAGGACGACGATTCAAAGGTTTCACACAGTATCTATATGAATTACATTGACTTTGTACTACTACATTTATGATCCCTTTTTAACTAAAAGTGTTGTGCATTACAACTTGCTCTTTTTTCAAAATACCATAATGGGCATCTGCTTGAGCTGCGTGACAATAATGTCGGCTTTGGGCCTAGTTTGATCCACGCTGTCCTTCTCCACCAAGACGCCAACCCGAATCCCGAGGAGGTTTCATTTTTGTTGGGTGGGAAGATATTGATGGAGGCACTGGGTTTGTTGTTGTTGTTGTGGGAAGACATTAAGGTTCGGTAAGCGGGAATTTTGCATTCTAACCGGACTGAAATACGCCGGTTTGCAAGATATAAGTGGTGGTTCCAATAGGCTGATTGACAAGTGCGGCATGAAGGGGAGGATGAGTAGGTCGCAGCTTCTGGAAGCATGCAGTACCTGCCCCATTATGGAGGACCATGTTAAGCTTGTTGTGGCCTACTTGGTTGAGGGTCTACTGTTTGCCAAATATAAAAGAACAAGATTGACACGAACACCCTAGCCATTGTGGATGACGTGGATGCATTTAACAGAGTTGCATGGAGATCCCTGAGCTGAAAATTCTTGGTGCCGATTTCATCTCAAAAAAGCAACAGCTTTTGGAAAAGACCTACTTCGTCCACGATTTCTACGATGCAGTTTCCTTATTTGCCATGGAAACCATTCCACAATTGGCCAAAATTGGGGTGGTGAGGATTGGCAATCGGTCGTTGGGACGGATCCTTAACTGGAACATGGGTAAAAAGAGTTCGTACACCGCTTTGTTTTCAACGGTATTTGATCAGGTAATAATACATTACTTTGTTACTATTTTACTATTAGTCATTTGATATCACTTGCATTAGAATTATTATTTATACTTTTACTAACATTCATACGATGTATCTTACATTGATCAGCAATTGAATGGTGAACCAATTAGATTGACGAGTGCGGAAGCTAGTCAGCCTAATCTAGAAGGTATTCCCATTGATGTGGATGGTAAAGTGGAAGTTGAAAGTCATGATGTGGCAATGCCAGCAGATCCTCACTTGGATGCAGAACCGCTGGCAAGCAATAGAACACCCCTTGATGAACCATCTACTACGACATCAAATTTGACGCTTCAATCGGTATTCACAACTCGTTTTTTGTTTATACAATTGCATTTGTTCCTATAAGTACCAGATTAGTTAAATTCAGGTTTATGACGTTTTGAAGGACATACTGTAGGTTATTGAGAGACTTGAAGCTATGGAGAAAATATGGTATGCATGCAGCATATAAATCTGCAATTTGAAAGCAGAATTGAAGCACAATAGCAACAAATCCAGTTAACTCAGAACAGTATTCTAGCGCAAAAGGATTAGTTGCTTGCATATGAAAAAAGGTTTGAAGCTCAAGATGCTAAGATTAAGAAGCTTTCAGACCTATTGCCCCATGTCATAACACCGCATCATGATCCATCACCTTCATCTCCTCCATCCCCAGTTGAAACCTCACAATAAGCAATTATTCTTGTTACTCCAAAGATTGTGTAAGACACTACATAACTTTATTATTGTCCCAATTTTGCGAGTATGTTTTCCTACATGTTGAAGTTTATTCACTTTGATATTTGTTCTGCCAACCTAGGGATAAGAAAAATGTCTTCAAGCAACCCATGTCAAGACATTTGGATGACGATCCTAGATTGATGACATGTTCCAATGCACTATTAGAATTGGGCACCAGAGGAAGGACCCCAAGCCGAACCCCAAATACAAAAGTGATGAATGGACTGCTGAGGGTAGGAGTAAACGGCCAAGGAAGACGACTCTTCTACCAGAACCGGTTCTGCCCTTTGATCCATTCTAACCTCCCTCCAAAGAACAACAAAAGGAGTTTCTAGATTTTTGCAAAAGCTTCCATGCAAAGGTTAAAAAGTGAGTGTGCAATAACACTATGCTTTTTGCTAATCAGTAGGGAAATATTTTAATATTGCATTTTTCATAATTGATGCCTATATATCATGCTTCTTATTGTATATTGTAGAGATGTGAATACTCCCCTAATGTTACCTAAGAATCAATGATTGGATTTCACTGTTTTGACTGCCAGTACGAGCCAATTTTGGTATCGATTGAAGAATAATGACATCTGGCTTACTGACAAGGTATGTTTGCTAAAATTTCATTTGGTGTATGATTGCAGTAAATAAATCCGGATTATTTAGTGTTGGTGTGTTTCAATTCATTATTGGTGTATGACTAATCATACACTGTATGATTAATTGTACACCGTGCATGATTGGTTTAAATGATGTGAATTCATTTTGTGTTGGTGTGTTTTAAGTGTTTAGTGGTATATGATCAATCATGCACCGTGTATGATTGATCTAAATGGTTTGAGATCATTTTGTGCCGGTGTGTTTTAAGTGGTTAATGGTGTATGATGAATCATACACCATATATGATTGGATTAAATAGTGTATTATCATTTTTTGTTGGTGCGTTTTAAGTATTTAGTGGTGTATGATCAATCATACACTGTGCATGATTGATCTAAATGGTGTGAAATCATTTTCGAGTAGTGGGTTTTAGTAAATTTCTGGTGTATGATTACACATACACCGTGTATGATTGATCTAAATGGTGTGAAATCAATTTATGCAGGTTTATTTTAAGTGTTTAGTGGTGTATGAGCAATCATACACCCTGTATGATTGATCCAAATGGTGCGGAATCAGTTTGTGCTGGTGTGTTTTAAGAGTTTAGTAGTGTATGATGGATCATACACTATGTATGATTGATCAAAGTAGCATGAAATCAATTTCTTATGGTGTGTTTTAAGTGTTTAGTTGTGTATGGTCAATCATATACCATGCATGATTGATCTAAATGGTGTGAAATCAGTTTGCGCTTGTGTGTTATAAACATTTAGTGGTGTACGATCAATCATACACCGTGTATGATTGATCTAAATGGTGTGAAATCATTTTCTTATAGTGTGTTTTAAGTGTCTTGTGGTGTATGATCAGTCATGCACCATGCATGACTGGTCTAAAAGGAGTGAAACCGGTTTGTGCAGGTTTGTTTCAAGTGTTTAGTGGTGTATGTTCAATCGTACTCCGTGTACGATTGATCTAAATGGTGCGAAATCAGTTCATGCTGGTGTGTTTCAAGTATTACGTGGTGTATGATCAGTCATACACCAGGTATGATTGTTCTAAATGGTGTGAAATCAATTTGTACTGGTGTGTTTTAAGTGTTTTGTGGTGTATGATTGATCTAAATAGTTTGAAATCATTTTCTTATAGTGTGTTATAAGTGTCTTGTGGTGTATGATCAATCATACTCCATGTATGATTGATCTAAATGCTGTGAAATCTATTTGCACTTTTGTCCTATAAATGTTTAGTAATGTATGATCAATCATACAACATGTATGATTGATCTATATGGTGTGAAATCATTTTTTGTTGGTGTGTTTTAAGTGTTTAGTGGTATATGATATATCATGCATCGTGTATGACAGATCTAAATGGTGTGAAATCATTTTCGGTTGGTGTGTTTTAGTTAATTTCTGGTGTATGATTAATCATACACCATGTATGATTGATCTAAATGGTCTGAATTCAGTTTGTGCTGGTTTGTTTTAAGTGTTTAGTGGTGTATGATCAATCATACATCGTGTGTGATTGATCTAAAAGGGGCGAAATCTGTTTGTGATTGTGTGTTTTAAGTGTTTAGTGCTATATGGCCAATCATACACCTGGTACGATTGATCTAAATGGTTGGAAATCAGTTTGGGCTGGTGTGTTTTAAGTGTTTAGTAGTGTACGATCGACCCTACACCATATATGATTGATCAAAATGATGTGAAATCTGTTTGTGCTGGTGTGTTTTAAGTGATTAGTGGTGTATGATGAATCATACACCGTGTATGATTGGATTAAATAGTGTATTATCATTTTGTGTTGGTGTGCTTTAAGTGTTTAGTGGTGTATGATCAATTATACACTGTGCATGATTGATCTAAATGGTGTGAAATCATTTTCGGGTGGTGGGTTTTAGTTAATTTCTGGTCTATGATTACTCATACACCGTGTATGATTGATCTAAATGGCGTGAAATCAATTTATGCAGGTTCATTTTAAATGTTTAGTGGTGTATGATCAATCATACACCATGTATGATTGATCCAAATGGTGTGGAATCAGTTTGTGCTGGTGTGTTTTAAGAGTTTAGTGGTGCATGATTGATCATACACAGTGTATGATTGATCAAAATAGTGGTGTGTTTTAAGTGTTTAGTTGTGTATGGTCAATCATACACCATGCACGATTGATCTAAATGGTGTGAAATTAGTTTGTGCTTGTGTGTTATAAACGTTTAGTGGTGTATGATCAATCATACCCCATGTATGATTGATCTAAATGGTGTGAAATCATTTTTTTGTTGGTGTGTTTTAAGTGTTTAGTGCTGTATGATCAATCATACACCGTGTATGATTGATCTAAATGGTGTGAAATCATTTTCTTATAGTGTGTTTTAAGTGTCTTGTGGTGTATGATCAGTCATGCACCGTGTATGACTGATCCAAAAGAAGTGAAATCGGTTTGTGCAGGTTTGGTTTAAGTGTTTAGTGGTGTATGATTAATCATACACTGTGTGTGATTAATCTAAATGGTGTGAAATAAGTTTGTGCTAGTGAGTTTTAAGTGTTTAGTGGTTCACGATGAATTGTACTCCGTGTACGATTGATCTAAATGGTGTGAAATCAGTTTATGCTAGTGTGTTTCCAGTATCACGTGGTGTATGATCAATCATACACAAGGTATGATTGATCTAAATGGTGTGAAATCAATTTGTACTAGTGTGTTTTAAGTGTTTTGTGGTGTATGATCAATCATACACCGTGTATGATTGATCTAAATAGTGTGAAATCATTTTCTTATAGTGTGTTTTATGTGTCTTGTGGTGTATGATCAATCATACTCCGTGTATGATTGATCTAAATGCTGTGAAATCAGTTTGCACTTTTGTCCTATAAATTTTTAGTAATGTATGATCAATCATACAACATGTATGATTGATCTATATGGTGTGAAATCATTTTTTTGCTGGTGTATTTTAAGTGTTTAGTGGTATATGATCAATCATGCACCGTGTATGACAGATGTAAATGGTATGAAGTCATTTTCGGTTGGTGTGTTTCGGTTAACTTCTTATGTATGATCAATCATACACCATGTATGATTGATCTAAATGGTCTGAAATCAGTTTGTGCTGGTGTGCTTTAAGTGTTTAGTGCTGTATGGTCAATCATACATCGTGTGTGATTGATCTAAAAGGTGCGAAATCTGTTTGTGATTGTGTGTTTTAAGTGTTTAGTGCTATATGGTCAATCATACACCTGGTACGATCGATCTAAATGGTGGAAATCAGTTTGGGCTGGTGTGTTTTAAGTGTTTAGTAGTGTACGATCGACCCTGCACTGGATATGATTGATCAAAATGGTGTGAAATCAGTTTATGCTGGTGTGTTTTAAATGTTTAGAGGTATATGATCAATCATACACCGTGTATGATTGATCTAAATGGTGTGAAATCAGTTTGTGCTGGTGTGTTTTAAGTGATTAGTGGTGTATGATGAATCATACACCGTGTATGATTGGATTAAATGGTGTACTATCATTTTGTGTTGGTGTGTTTTAAGTGTTTTGTGGTGTATGATCAATTATACACGGTGCATGATTGATCTAATGGTGTGAAATCATTTTCGGGTGGTGGGTTTTAGTCAATTTCTGGTGTATGATTATTCATACACCGTGTATGATTGATCTAAATGGTGTGAAATCAATTTATGCAGGTTCATTTTAAGTGTTTAGTGGTGTATGATCAATCATACTCCATGTATGATTGATCCAAATGGTCCAGAATCAGTTTGTGCTCGTGTGTTTTAAGAGTTTAGTGGTGTATGATTGATCATACACTGTGTATGATTGATCAAAATGGCATGAAATCATTTTCTTAGGGTGTGTTTTAAGTGTTTAGTTATGTATGGTCAATCATACACCATGCATGATTGATCTAAATGTCTGAAATCTGTTTGTGCTTGTGGGTTATAAACGTTTAGGGGTGAATGATCTATCATACACCGTGTATGATTGATCTAAATGGTGTGAAATCATTTTTTTGTTGGTGTGTTTTAAGTGTTTAGTGGTGTATGATCAATCATACACCGTATATGATTGATCTAAATGGTGTTAAATCATTGTCTTGTAGTGTGTTTTAAGTGTCTTGTGGTGTATGATCAGTCATGCACCGTGTACGATTGATCTAAAAGGACTGAAATCGGTTTGTTTTAAGTGTTTAGTGGTGTATGATCAATCATACACTGTGTGTGATTAATCTAAATGGTTTGAAATAAGTTTGTGCTGGTGAGTTTTAAGTGTTTAGAGTGGTTCATGATCAATCGTACTCCGTGTACGATTGGTCTAAATGGTGTGAAATCAGTTTATGCTGGTGTGTTTCAAGTATCACGTGGCGTATGATCAATCATACACCGTGTATGATTGATCTAAATCGTGTGAAATCATTTTCTTATAGTGTGGTTTTAGTGTTTAGTGGTATACAATCAATCATGCACCGTCTATGGCAGATGTAAATGGTGTGAATTCATTTTCGGTTGGTGTGTTTCAGTTAATTTCTGGTGTATGATCAATCATACACCATGTATAATTGATCTAAATGGTCTGAAATCAGTTTGTGCTGGTTTGTTTTAAGTGTTTAGTGGAGTATGATCAATCATACATCGTGTGTGATTGATCTAAAAGGTGTGAAATCAGTTTGTGATTGTGTGTTTTAAGTGTTTAGTGCTATATGGTCAATCATACACCGGGTATGATTGATCTAAATGGTGGGAAATCAGTTTGGGCTGGTGTGTTTTCAGTGTTTTGTAGTGTACGATCGCCTCTACACTATGTATGATTGATCAAAATGGTGTGAAATCAGTTTGTGCTGGTGTGTTTTAAATGTTTAGTGGTGTATGATCAATCATACACCGTGTATGATTGATCTAAATGGTGTGAAATCAGTTTGTGCTGGTGTGTTATAAGTGATTAGTTGTGTACGACGAATCATACACCGTGTGTGATTGGATTAAATGGTGTATTATCGCTCTGTGTTGGTGTGTTTCAAGTATTTGGTGGTGTATGATCAATTAGACACTGTGCATGATTGATCTAATTGTGTGAAATCATTTTCGGGCGGTGGGTTTTAGTTAATTTCTAGTGTATGATTATTCATACATCGTGTATGATTGATCTAAATGGTGTGAAATCAATTTATGCAGGTTCATCTTAAGTGTTTAGTGGTGTATGATCAATCATACACCATGCATGATTGATCCAAATGGTCTGGAATTAGTTTGTGCTGGTGTGTTTTAAGTGTTTAGTGGTGTATGATTGATCATACACCGTGTAAGATTGATCAAAATAGCATGAAATCATTTTCTTATGGTGTGTTTTAAGTGTTTAGTTGTGTATGGTCAATCATACACCATGTATGATTGATCTAAATGGTGTGAAATCAGTTTGTGCTTGTGTGTTATAAACGTTTAGTGGTGTATGATCAATCATACACCATGTATGATTGATCTAAATGGTGTGAAATCATCTTTTTGTTGGTGTGCTTTAAGTGTCTAGTGGTGTATGATCAATCATACACCGTGCACGATTGATCTAAATGGAGTGAAATCATTTTCTTATAGTGTGTTTTAAGTGTCTTGTGGTGTATGATGTGTCATGCACGGTGTATGATTAATCTAAAAGGAGTGAAATCGGTCTGTGCAGGTTTGTTTTAAGTTTTTAATGATGTATGATCAATCATATACCGTGTGTTAGTAATCTAAATGGTGTGAAATAAGTTTGTGCTGGTGGGTTTTAAGTGTTTAGTGGTTTGTGATCAATCGTACTCCGTGTATGATTGATCTAAATGGGGTGAAATCAGTTTATCCTAGTGTGTTTCAAGCATTACGTGGTGTATGATCAATCATGAACCAGGTATGGTTGATCTAAATAGTGTGAAATCAATTTGTACTGGTATGTTTTAAGTGTTTTGTGGTGTGTGATCAATCATACACCGTTTATGATTGATCTAAATAGTGTGAAATCATTTTCTAAGAGTGTGCTTTAAGTGTCTTCTGGTGTATGATCAACCATACTCCGTGTATGATTGTTCTAAATGCTGTGAAATCAGTTTGCACTTTTGTCCTATAAATGTTTAGTAATGTATGATCTATCATGCAACATGTATGATTGATCTATATGGTGTGAAATCATTTTTTGTTGGTGTGTTTTAAGTGTTGAGTGGTATATGATCAATCATGCACCATGTATGACAGATCTAAATGGTGTGAAATCATTTTCGGTTGGTGTGTTTGAGTTAATTTCTGGTGTATGATCAATCATACACCATGTATAATTGATCTAAATGGTCTGAAATCAGAGTGTGCTGGTTTATTTTAAGTGTATAGTGGTGTATGATCAATCATACATCGTGTGTGATTGATCTAAAAGGTGCGAAATCAGTTTGTGATTGTGTGTTTTAAATGTTTAGTGGTATATGGTCAATCATACACCTTACACCTGGTACGATTGAACTAAATGGTGGGAAATCAGTTTGGGCTGGTGTGTTTTAAGTGTTTAGTAGTGTACGATCGACCCTACACCGTATATGGTTGATAAAAATGGTGTGACATCAGTTTGTGCTGGTGTGTTTTAAGTGATTTGTGGTGTATGATGAATCATACACCGTGTATGATTGGTTTAAATGGTGTATTATGATTTTGTGTTGGTTTGTTTTTAGTGGTTAGTGGTGTATGATCAATCATACACTGTGTATGATTGATCTAAATGGTTTGAAATCATTTTTTGTGGGTGGGTCGCAGTCAATTTTTGGTGTATGATTATTCATACACCATGTATGATTGATCTAAATGATGTCAAATCAATTTGTGTTGGTTCGTTTTAAGGGTTTAGTGCTGTATGATCGATCATACACCAAGTATGATTTATTGAAGTGGTGTGGAATTCATTTGTGTAGGTGTATTTTAAGAGTTTAGTGGTGTATGATTGATCATACACCGTGTATGATTGATCTACGTAGCAGGAAATCAATTTCTTATGGTGTTTTTTAAGTGTTTAGTTGTGTATGAACAATCATACACTGTGTATGGTTGATCATGCACAACTAAACACTTAGTGGTGTGAAATACGTTTGTGCTTGTGTGTTACAAATGTTTAGTGGTGTATGATTTATCATACACTGTGTATGATTAATCCAAATGATGTGATATCATTTTTTGTTGCTGTGTTTTAAGTATTTTGCGGTGTATGATCATTCATACACAGTGTATGATTGATCTAAATGGTGTGAAATCATTTTCTGTTGATGTGTTTGAGTTAATTTCCAGAGTATGATCAATCGTACATCGTGTATGAGTGATCTAAAAGGAGTGACATACGTTTGTGCAAGTTTGTTTTAAGTGTTTAGTGGTGTATAATCAGTCATACACCCTGTATGATTGATCTAAATAATGTGAAAAAAGTTTGTGCGGGTGTGTTTTAAGTGGTTAGCGGCTCATGATCAATCGTACACCGTGTATGATTGATGTAAATGGTGTGAAATCAGTGTGTGCTGGTGTGTTTCAAGAATTTGGTGGTGTATGATTAATCATACACCGTGTATGATTGATCTAAATAGTGTGAAATCATTTTCTTGCAGTGTGTTTTATGTGTTTTGTGGTGTATGATCAATCATACTCCGTGTATGATTGATCTAAATGGTGGGAAATCAGTTTGCGCTTTTGTGTTATAATGTTTAGTGGTCTATGATCAGTCATACACCGCATGTGATTGATCTAAATGGCGTGAAATCATATTTTGTTGGTGTGTTTTAAGTGTTTAGTGGTATATGATCAATCATGCACCCTGTATGACTGAACTAAATGGTGTGAAATCATTTTCTGTTGGTTTGTTTCAGTTATTTTCCAGAGTATGATCAATTATACACCATGTATGATTGAACTAAATGGTCAAAAATCAGTTTGTGTTGGTTTGTTTTAAGTGTTTAGAGGTGTATGATCAATCACACACGGTGTGTGATTGATCAAAAAGGTGCGAAATCAGTTTGTGCTGCTATGTTTTAAGGGTTTAGCGGTGTATGTTCAATCATACACCGGGTACGATTTATCTAAATGGTGTGAAATTCGTTTGGGCTGGTGTGTTTTAAGTGTTTAGTGATGTATGATCAAGCATACCCCGTGTATGATTGAGCTCAATGGTGTGAAATCTGTTTGTGCTGGTGTGTTTTAAGTGTTTAGTGGTGTATGATTGATCTAAATGGTGTGAAAGCAGTTTATGCTGGTATGTTTTAAGTGATTAGTGGTGTAAGGTCAATCATACCCCGTGGATGATTGATCTAAATGGTGTGAAATCAGTTTGTGCTGGTGTGTTTTAAGTGTTTAGTGGTGCATGATCCATCATACATCGGATATGATTAATCGAAATGGTGTGAAATCAGTTTGTGCCAGTTTGTGTTAAGAGTTTAGTTGTGTATGATCAATCATACACCGGGTATGATTGATCTAAATGGTGTGAAATCAGTTTATGCTGGTGTGTTTTAAGTGTTTACTGGTGTATGATCAATCTTACACTGGGTATGATTGATCAAAATAGTGCGAAATCAGTTTATGCAGGTGTGTTTTAAGTGTTACTGGTGTATGATCAATCTTACACTGGGTATGATTGATCAAAATGGTGTGAAATCAGTTTGTTCTGGTGTGTTTTATGTGTTTAGTGGTGTATGATCAATCATACTGTATGATTGATCTAATTGGTGTGAAATCAGTTTGTGCTGGTGTGTTATAAGTGTTTTGTAGTGTATGATCAATCATACACAGTGTATGATAGATCTTAGTGGTGTGAAATCATTTTGTCTTGGTTTGTTTTAAGTGTTTAGTGGTGTCGTATCAATCACGCACCGTGTATGATTAATATAAATAGTGTGAAGTCATTTTCTGTTGGTGTGTTTCAATAAATGAAAGGAAAAAAAAATGAATTTTGCTTAGCCCCCAACTATTGGTTGGGAGTTAAATTATGAGTTATATTTAGTTTTACGGAGGCGCAACGTTAAACAGCGAAGAGAGAGAAAAAGAAGAAAAGAGGGAGAGAGGAAGAGAAAAGAAAAATTAAGTGTATTTGGTGTATTAAATTTTTGTTACAATTACATTTTGTAATTCTAAAATTTATAGTGAAAGTTTGATACCCGATTAAGTCGTGGTTTTTTCCTCTAGTTAAGAGAGGGTTTTTCACGTAAAAATCTTGTGTGTTGTTTCATAGATTTTGTTCAATGTGGTCAATTCATGGATTTTCCCAACGAAAATGTTCTGGCATTATTTGTATAAAAGAAGGCAACCACATAATGTGAAAGAAGAAAGGATATGTAGTGACCAAAGCGATTCACCCATGGACGTTTCTAGAGTCCAAACGTTGTTATCAACCATCTAAATAGTTAGCTGCCACAACATTTTCATTTCAGCCATTGAAAAATTGATGATGTTAGATAATAGTTGATCTCTATCAATTAACAAATTGACCTTAGCACCTACATGTCAAATGCACTGAACATTCCGACATTCATCTTATTAAGCTACATGGGACTAAGGCTTTGTGAGATTATGTTTTAAAGTTTGTTATTTGAGGAATGCAAAGGACTGAGAAATGATTAAAGGACATAAACAATGATGCAGTTAAGGAAGTTAGTGGTGTTCAAATACCAGTTTGGATCAAAAACCCTGACTAGACCAATAATTCAGTCCAAGACCGAACCAATTCAATTTCGGTTTGGTCTTCGGTCTACAAATTGACTATTTTTCGGGTTTCAGTCCTGTCTAATCCAAACCCAAAAAATAAAGACCCTATATAAATTATCAAAACATAATAGATCGTGAAGTAATGCCAAAGATTATTTGTTTTAGTGAGTAATGGGTAACTGCCTTTCGTACCTCAATCTTGAGGATCTATATGGGTTCAACTCTCGGCAACATCAATTTTGATTTTTGGTTTTTGTATTCTGATGTCCAATTTGTTGAGAGTCAAAACAATAAATATGCATAAATGTATTACCTTAGTTATTATGACCCAGTTATTTTTAACATATTATTAGAGGTGGCCAGAGAACCGGGCCTGCTAGTGTAGCGGGCCGAGCAGCCACTTTTATTTTAGGATACTACCCAGGGCCCGTTAGGGACAAAGCCCCCAATAGCTACTGCCCTCCCCCCCAAAAAGAAAACGGCTCTTTGAGCTGCTGGAGGATAGTCTAATTCAATTATATTGAGACATTACAATACAACCAATATTGTACATAACTCCATTATCACTAATCCATACAAATTTGAACTCAAACATACCAGACATCCAAATTTGTACTGCCACAAGATAAACCCATAGCGATTCAAGTATAATCATTGTATTGTAACCCGAAACATTACATACCGATTTCACAATCATCATATTACAATCGACAAGTGTTTTTTTTGTCTTCAAAATCCAAGTAAGCACCTAGGGCTTCCAAGTTGCAACTTTAAATTTCCTACAACAATGAATATAACATAAATTAAATGTAAAACAAAGTATTCTAAAACAGAAAATAAATAAATAAATAAATAAAGTATTACCACACATTATATGTATCAAGGATAAACCAACGAC
Source organism: Simmondsia chinensis (assembly GCA_018398585.1). Taxonomy (NCBI): domain Eukaryota; kingdom Viridiplantae; phylum Streptophyta; class Magnoliopsida; order Caryophyllales; family Simmondsiaceae; genus Simmondsia; species Simmondsia chinensis. The sequence goes on along the minus strand of JAGTTD010000018.1, from coordinate 16,611,335 downwards.
TTTGAAAAATTTATCCTAGAGTTAGCGAACATTTCTCGTTTGAATCATGTCATCCATCATTTGTTCCCACTCATTCATCTCATTCTTATACTTCAGAAAATCTTCCATTTCTTTTTCATGTTCTTCAATGAGTCCTTTCTGCAATTCAACTTCTTTTTCCTAAAATTCAATTTTTTGGCATTGATACTCGACAACGTCCTTCAACTCATCTTTTTTTTTTTTTTTTTTTTTTTGTTCAATTTGTTGCTGTCCTTTTGTATATCCATTTAAATTGATACCCTTTCCTCAAACATAACCGGATCGAGGACCAAATACTGCAAGCAACATCACCTCTTGTCTGAGGGGCACGTTCTTCAGATCGATGTTCAACCAACTCATGATGTTTCTTCTATAATTAAAGTGGATCAAAATTGTAAGAAGAGAATAATATTTGTTGTAATTTAAATGTCTAATTTAAAGTACGTGGACTAATTTCTTTGGACCAATTTTCATCGGCGCACTCTAGCACCCCTTCTTTATTTTGACGCATGTGTTCAGTAAGCCAAATAACGTCTATTGCAGGCTTGTCACCATTGTTGTTCAATGTCTATAAAAATCATGCGTAATAAAGCAAAAGCGTAGTAATTACTAAAAATTCATTTTCAAAAAAGTAATAACAAAAAAAAAACTCAAATTATATGTTACTTCTTTACCAACTTGTGCTCAATAGGCCAAACACTGTTAACATACGCGAAGAAAATTTCATACACATCCATGGAGGCAATTATAAGGGATGAGTACGACAGGCCAAAAACTATGTTTTGTGTTTCTAAAAGGTTGAATACCATTACAAGCTAAGCCAAGCCTTATATTATGAGCATCTGAAGCAAATGAATCATGAATCTCATCAAATGATTTCAAGGCAGGAGAATCAGCAAGATGTCTCATTACCTCATCTACCTAATCCTCTTTATTCCATGGCATTTATTTAGCAGTCTTCCTTGACGTATAAAATCTTTGGAGTCTAGGAGTAATTGGAAAATACCAAAAAAGCCTTATAAGGAATATTTTTTCCTTTGGGTCCTTTCTTTGCCAAACACCTTGACAAGTGACATGTAGGACAATCCACTACATCAACGTACTCACCCAATACAACAACAACAACAACAACAGTCCCAGTGCCTCAAGGGCTCCCGCTTGTGCAGGGTCTAGGAGGGGTAGGATGTACACAACCTTACCTCATCAAGGTAAGACCCTGACAAGAGACTGTCTCCGAGGACCCCCAACCTAATAGTTGGTATTCATAAAGAGATTATATGAAGATCATGTAAAGCATGTATAGCATAGATGTCATGCTAAGCAAGTATGCATGTAGGCGTGTGAGCAGATACTTAAATAGTTCAAATACTCAATAAGCATATAGCATGTAAGTATGCACATATGTACGTATGTATGTACGCATGGGAGCATACTGAGCATATCAGTTAGAGCAAAAGGTAAAAGCAAACCAACATGTAGGGGGGAGATCATACACACAATACTATGCAAACCTATAAAGGGAAGTGAGCATCTATAGAGTGGAGAGAGAGGGAGAGAGAGAGGAGGTAGGGAAAAGATAGAGAGAAAGAGAGGGAGAAAGAGGGAGAGGGGGAGTATGATGGGGGGGGGGGGGGGGGGGGAGTATAGGGAGTATCGGTTGCAACGGAATCTATGGGCAGTAAGCTACTAACATGCACCTGTACTGTATGTATACAAAAGAGAAACGGGCAGCTTATGGATTCTCGATGCTCTTACTCCGCTAATATGGTTACCCCTATACTAATCCTACCCTGAGCTCTAAACTTGGGCCACCTCTTCATTTAAGTTGGGTCTGGGCCAGCTTCTTCCTCTCTTCCCATCTGTCAAGTTGTCCCCATCCAGTTCTAGGAGCACTGGGCACCCATAAATGCCCGAGCTGCGAATATCAACTAGGCATATAGGCATCCTCATGTTATTATAGCGAGCTCACGAGTGCTCGATGCTCCTATGCCGTTATATTAGATACACTTATACTAATCTTCCACTGGGCTCTATCTATAGCTATATCTTCATTTAAGTTGAGATATGCGAGATCCTGTCGAATCATCTCCATCCAACTCTTCTTTGGTTTGCCTTTCCCTCTTTTTCCATCTGTAATGTGGAGTTGTTCGTATCTCCTGACCAGGGCAGCGGCAGGTCTCTTCCTAACATGCCCAAACCACCTTAGCTGTTGCTCCGTCATCTTATCCTCTATAGGGGCGACATCTAATTTACTTGTTATAACGTCCATCTTAGCATCCTCATCTCCGCCACCTTCAGCTTTTGCATGTGATGACATTTAACTGGCCAACATTCTGCCCTGTAGGACATAGCCGGTCTCACTACCCTCTCGTAGTATTCATCCTCTAACTTTAACGGGAATATCCTATCGCACAGTATCGTAGGTGCCATCCTCCATTTATAGCACCCCATTTTAATCCTGTTGTTGACATCTGCATCTACTTCTCTGTCTTGTTGAACCATGGAACCTAAGTATTTAAAGCATGCTTTCTGTGGTATGAGCTCTGATCCAATCTTGACGACTTTAGTGCTTGGCATGGTAGAGGCGCAGAACTTGAGTTCCATATACTCGGTCTTAGATCTACTGAGTCTTAAGTCTTTCGATTCTAAGGCCATCCTCCAAAGTTCAAATTTGTCATTCACCTCCTCTACATATTCCCCCACCAAAACTATATCGTCTGCAAAAAGCATGCACCAAGGCACATCCCCTTGGGTGTGCCTTGTGAGGTAATCCATAACTAAAATGAACAGGAAGGGACTCAGGACTGATCCTTGGTGTACCCTAACTGTAATGGGGAATGCGTCTGTATCCCCTTCCGTTGTGCGCACTTTGGTTTGGGTGTCTTTGTACATTTCTTTGATAACTCGTATATATGGCTGAGGGATGACTTTCCCCTCGAAGACCCTCCATAAGACCTCCTTTTGAACTCTTTCATATGCCTTCTCCAAATCAATGAAGACCATGTGGAGGTACTTTTGTCTATCACTGTAGTACTCTATGGACCTCCTCAAAAGATGGATGGCTTCTATAGTTGATCTGCCCGTCATGAATCCAAATTGGTTCTCTGATACCTATGCTCATTGTTGAATCCTTCTTTCTATGACCTGCTCCCAAAGCTTCAGCGTGTGGCTCATTAGTTTGATTCCTCTGTAGTTGGCACAACTTTGATTGCTGCCTTTGTTCTTATAGATCGGAACTATTGTACTCTTCCGCCATTTATCAGGCATCCTCTTCCCTTGGAGAATTTGGTTGAATAATTTGGTAAGACATCTGATACCCACTTCTCCAGTACACTTCCATGCCTCAATGGGTATTCCTCCTGGGCCGGCTGCTGTTCCCTTTCCCATTTTTTTCATTGCTTCTCTAACTTCTTCCGCCTAATTTTGGTGCAGTAGCCGTCGATCTCATGCTCCACTAGTGCCTATAGTTCTCCTGGGGGCGTAATTGTTTCGCCCATTTCATTGAGCAGCTCGTGGAAGTATGATTTCTGCCTAGTTTTAATTTGTTGCTCGTCCAAAAGCCCTTGTCCATCTGCCCCCTTTATGCACCTTACTTGGTCTAGGTCTCTAGTGTTTGATTGTGATGATTTCATAGCTTTTCTTAACCTCGACCTCAGCACACACTACCCTGTGTTGAGTTGAGAGGTCCTCCCAAGGAATAAATTTTCCATCCCTACAATCTTTTTGATTCCTCTTCCTTAGTAATATGTAGCCTATCTGAGTCTTTGCTCCCTCGCTCCGATACGGAATGATGTGGTCCTCATGCTTTTTGAAGAATGCGTTGGCCACCGTTAATTCATAGGTAATGGCAAAGTCTAACATAGCCTTATCCTCATCATTTCTCGTTCCAAAACCAATGCCTCCATGGCGGGATGCATAACCTTCTATGTTTGCTCCCACGTGCCCATTAAAGTCACCCCCAATCACCACTTGTTCGTATTAGAGTATGCCTTGCATTGTTAAGTCTAAGACCTCCTAGAATCTAGCATTCTCCTGCTCTATCGGCCCACTCTGTAGAGCATATGCACTTATGACATTCACTTATCCCCTCGTCTAAAACTAACCTGATGCTAAGGATCATGTCACTCATCCTAGTAACCCCTACTACTTTGTCCCTAAAGGTGCTATCCACAATAATACCAACCCCATTCTTCCCCCTGACTAGGCCCGCATACCACAATTTATATCCTAACAGATCTCTTACTTTTGTGCCCACCCACCTAGTCTCTTGAAAGCATATAATGTTGATCTTTCCCCTAATCATCATTTGGGCAACCTCAAAGCTTTTCTTGGTCAGCGTGCCGAGTACTCACCCCAATATATGACACAATCATTTCTACAAGCATCAATCTTCACATATTTGAGACTCAAATCTGTAATAATTTTTCTAGCCTCATAATATGATGTAGGAAGTTGTAAACCCAATGTGCCATTCTGAAATTGGAGAAAAGAAGTGAATGACCTATTGCTCCAATTGTTAAGGCATTTCAACTAAAGCAACATGACAAATAAGTTAACTGTGACATCCTTTTTACCCTCAACGGCCAATGTGGTCCCGGTGTCCTTTTAATAAGCGATAGAACTTTGCCGCCTCACTTCTTGGTACTTCTTGACCCGCATTTGGCCCAATATCATCAGGTTCACTAACTGTACAACCTATTTTTAAACCTATTCCTACCACACTGCAAGCGCCTTGTAACATATCTGGCATATAATCACGATAAGTTGTTTTAGCATTAGCATCTTCATCCTTAAAGTTGCCATGCAAGCACACTTTACATTTTTTTTAATTTTAATTTTATACCTTAAATTAAACTATTGGATAAATTACAGAAAATTTCCTATCTTTTACTTCCAAAACAGAAAAACCCTTACAAATAAAAGTGCTCACAAAACCCATTCACTTTTAAAAATTTATCATTTAATCCTTATGCTACATTTTTTGACCATTTTGCCCCTCAAAAGTAAGAAAGTTAATGTTTAAATATGGTTTTCAAAGGGGATTTTATATTATTAGGCAAAAATTAGAAAACTTTTACGTGTAGAAGATAAAAAATATGTTTAAGATTTTCATAAAAAATATCATAAGATAAAATATAATATTTTATTGTTATTATAATGTCACTATTATATAATTAATTACAATAGTAATCTTTATAAACATAGAAAACCCCTTTTTTTCTAAAAATATAAAACAATTCTTATTTTTCCTCAAAACATAAAATTCTAGCTAAAAATAAAATTAAATACTTAACTATTTTATTTTGATGGGCCAAATGGTCAAAAAACGTTGTTTGGGGTAAAGTGATAAATTTTTAAAAAAGAGAATGTTTAATGACTGGCTTTGTTTGTGAGGAAGTTTTATGTAATTGAAGCAAAAGTTTGGAGATTTTTTATAATTTATCCTAAATTATTTAATAAAATTATTTTAATTAAATATATTACTTATATTTTAGTATTCAACATTTCTAAAATTAATAAAAAAAGATCATAACTTTTTGAATTATTAAAAATAAGCAAATTAATTTATAATTATATATCTTAAATTAAATTATTTAATACAAATTGTTTTTATATTTTTTAATTTGTAATTGCATATTTTAAATTAAATTATTAAATAACTTATTTTAATTAAATATATAATTATGTGTTTTATTACCATGTAATATTAGAATTAAATTATATTTATACAACAACAGACTCAGTGCTTCAAGGGGTTCCGCCTAAGAGAGGTCTGGGGGGTGAATGTACGTAGCCTTACCCCTTCAGGGTGTAAACCCGCCAAGAGGCTTTCCGAAGATCCCCAACCCCATAGTGTTGGTGGCACAAGGACTTTCCAGGAGGTTACTCATCCTAATACTACTCTCGCCGAAGCACGCTTAACTTCGGAGTTTTAATTGGATGCAGTACATTAGTTCCGGGTAAATAAACTCTAATTAAATTATATTTATATTATGTTTTATTATGACAAACATGATTTTAAAATTATATTAAAATTACATTTGTAATCATAAAATAATTATATATTTTAAATTTAACTATTCAGTAAATTTTAAATCATCTACTAAATATTTAAATTATATATATATATATATATATATATATTAGTTTTACAAATTATTAGAGTTATTTAATCGTAATCATTCGTTCATAGAATATTGAATGTAAATTATTATATTTAAATTACTATATAAAATAAAAAATTAAATTTACTCTAAAATTAAAAGATGCTTTTATTATCATTGAGCACTTATTTAAAAAAAAAATAATAGTCATCAGGCAATGGTATTTACGTTGAACTTAATTAGTGTTTTATGAAAAAAGAAAAATTGCAATGTTGTCATGTGGTTCTTTTATTCCTGTGTACGTATTTTTTAGTGATACTTTTTATGTGTATGTAGTTTAAATATAATTATAAGATTAAAAAAAAATAGTACAAAAAAAGTATATATTTTTGTAATTTAATAATATTTTAATAATATATTACAAAAATGAAACTCATATTTTTTATAAAATATATATTAATATTTCTATGTTAATATATAGATATTAATATATTACTTTTTAATATATGTACAGAAGTTATGTGAGCATAATTATGTACATACATAATATCACTTAATTTCATTATATATTTAATTTATGGACATACATATCATATATTAAAAATAATTTAAATTATAAAATTTAAGATAAGAATACGTGTTTTATATATATATGTAAGAGTCTTTTTTATTAATTCAAAAAGTAATGATCTTTTTTTGTTATTTTTAGAAAATATCGAATACTAAAATATAAGTAATGTATTTAATTAAAATAATTTGTCTTAAATAATTTAATTTAAGATGTATAATTATAAATAAAATAAATAAATGTAAAGTGTGCTTGCATGGGACAGGATTGGCCAAAATGGTAGACCCTGTCAGTAAGCCTCTGTCAGGGGCAGCGACTTACTTTCAAATTAAAAAAAAAAAAAAAAAATTTAAGCCTCCAACTTCTCCACGTGGGTACTATCTCAGGCAAATATTTTTAAAACATGTCAATTTTGGTAACATTTTTTTGGAAAATCATACGGAATAGACCCCTAACCTCTTCTTTAATCTTTTTTCAACCCCACTATTATAAAACCAACCCAGTTGGACCATTTTGCCCCTTTCATTCAATTTCCCTCCCGTTCATTCTCTTTTTCCTCTGCAAGACCCTCTCGCTCCTCTAACTTCCATCCCATTCAGTCTCTCTCTCCTCTATAGTCATCTGCAAGACTCATTACCTCCTGTTGTGACCTTCTAGCGGCTATATCTTCCACAAGACGCTTTCGTCCGGCGCTTTCTTCTGTTTGCTCACTCCATCCTTGCTCTCTTTGTCACGTCCCTCGATCTCCGTTGCATTGTCGTTGGACTTTGTCGATTTAGAGTTTAATCACCATTTCCGAGAAGGTGAAGACCGATTTCCGAAGTTAGTGCATGTTTGGATGTGCGGTGGTTGTGTGTTGGTATCCTTTTAGGGAAATGCAGGTACGTTTGTTTAGTGTGTTGCACTGGATTTTTTTAGGGGTTTTTTTTTTGGGGGGGGGGGGGGGGGGGGGGTGGTTTGGGGTTTTACTATTGGTGGCCTTGTGAGTAAGGGTTAATGTATTTTGAGTCAAGTTCCCATCCTAGTTTGGTTATTTGATTCAGTGGCTGATTTACTTTATTGTTCGTCATTGTACTTGCGTTTTTCGTATTTTATGTGTGTGGTGGTGTATTATTGTTTTGTATTGGTGTGTTTCAAGTCATTAATGGCGTATGATTGGTTTAAATGGTATATTATCATTTTGTGTTGGTGCTTTTCAAGTCATTAATGGTGTATGATTAGTCATACACCATGTATGATTGGTATAAATAGTGTAATATCGCTTTGTGTTGGTGTTTTTCATGTAATTAGTGGTGTATGATTAATCATACACCGTGTATAATTGGTTTAAAAGGTGCATTATCATTTTGTGTTGGTGTTTTTCAAGTCATTAGTGGTGCATGATCAATCATACACCATGTATAATTGGTTTAAATGGTGTAATATCGTTTCGTGTTGGCGTGTTTCAACTCATTAGTGTTGTACGATTAATCATACACCGTGTATGATTTGCTTAAATGGTGAATTAACTTTTTTTGTTGGTGTTTATCAAGTAATTAGTGGTATGTGATCAATCATACACCGTGCATTATTGGTTTAAATGGTGTAATATCATTTTGTGTTGGTGCTTTTATTGTCATTAATGGTGTATGATTAATCTTATACTATATATGATTTGTTTAAATGGTGTGAAATCATTTTGTGTTGGTGTGTTTCAAGTAATTAGTGGTGTATGATCAATCATACACCGTGTATGATTGGTTTAAATGATGTATTATCATTTTCTGTTGGTGTGTTTCAAGTCTTTAATGGTGTGTGATTAATCGTACACCGTGTATGACTGTTTTAAATGGTGTATTATCATTTTGTGTTTGTGTTTTTCAAGTCATTAATGGTGTATGATGAATCATACACCATGTATGATTGGAGTAAATGGTGCAATATCGTTTTTGTGTTGGTGTTTTTCATGGAATTAGTAGTGTATGATTAATCATATACCGTGTATAATTGGTTTAAATGGTGCATTATCATTTTGTGCGGGTGTTTTTCAAGTCATTAGTGGTGTATTATCAATCATATACCGTGTATGGTTGGTTTAAATGGTGTATTATCATTGTCTGTTTGTGTTTTTCTAGGCATTAATGGTGTAAGATCAATCATACACCACATACGATTGGTTTAAATGGTGTATTATCATTTTGTGTTAGTGTGTTTCAAGTCTTTAATGGTGTGCGATTAATCGTACACCGTGCATGACTATTTTAAATGGTGTATTATCATTTTGTGTCGGTGTTTTTCAAGTCATTAATGGTGTATGATTGATCATAACCACATGTGTAAGATCAATCAAACACCAACATATAATGATAATGCACCAATTAAACCAATCGTACGCGGGGTATAATTGATCATACACCATTAATGCCTAGAAAAACACAAACAAACAAGGATAATACACCGCGTACGATTGGTTTAATTGGTGCATTATCATTATATGTTGGTGTTTTTCAAGTAACTAATGGTTATGATCAATCATACATAATGTATGATTGGTATAAATGGTGTAATTATGTTATATTTTGGTATGTTTTAACTCATTAATGGTGTATGATCAATCATACACCATGTATGATTGGCTTAAATGGTGTATTGTCGTGGTATGTGGGTGTGTATTAAGTCATTAATGGTGTATGATTAATCATACACCGTGTGCGATTGGTTTCAATGGGGTATTATCATTATCTGTTGGTGTTTTTACTATCATTAACGTTGCATGATTAATCATACACCGTGTGTAAATGGTTTAAATGGTGTATTATCATTTTGTGTTGGTGTTTTTTAAGTCATTAGTGGTGTATGATTAATCATACACCATGTATGATTGTTTTAAATGGTGTATTATCATTTTCTCCTGGAATATTTTAAGTCATTAGTGGCATATGATTAATCATACACCATGTATGATAATTTTAAATGGTGTATTATTATTTTGTGTTGGTGTGTTTTAAGTTAATGATGGTGTATAATCTATCATACATAGTGTATTATCATTAGCTGTTTGTGTTTTTCTATGCATTAATGGTGTATGATCAATTATACACCATGTATGACGGGTTTAAATGGTGTATTATTAATATATATTGGTTTTTTTCAAGTAATTAGTGGTGTATAGTCAATCATACACCGTGTATGTTCAATCATACACCGTGTATGTTCAATCATACACCGTGTATGTTTGTTTTAAATGGTGTAATTATGTTGTATTTTGGTGTGTTCAACTCATTAATGGCGTATGATCAATCATAAACCGCGTATGATTGGTTTACACGGTGTATTATCATGGTAAGTTGGTGTGTATTAAGTCATTAATGGTGTGTGATTAATCACACACTATGCATGATTGGTTTAAATGGTGTATTATCATTATCTGCTAGTGTTTTTACTATCATTAATGGTGTATGATTAATCATACACTGTGTATGATTGCTTTAAAAGGTGTATTATCATTTTGCGTTGGTGTTTTTCAAGTCATTGGTGATGTATGATTAATCATGCACCGTGTATGATTGTTTAAAATGGTGTATTCTCATTTTCTCTTGGTGTGTTTCATGTCATTAATGGTGTATGATTATTCATACACCGTTTATGATTGTTTTAAATGGGGAATTATTATTTTGTGTTGGTGTATTTTAAGTCACTAATTGTGTATGATTAATCATACACAATTTTATGATTGGTTTAAATGGTGTATTACCATTATCTGTTTGTGCTTTTCTTGGCATTAATAGTGTATGATCAATCATACACCGTGTATGATTGGTTTAAATGGTGTATTATCATTATATGTTGGTGTTTTTCAAGTAATTAGTGGTGTATGATCAATTATACATTGTGTGTGATTGGTGTAAATGGTGTAATTTTGTTATATTTTTGTGTGTTTCAACTCATTAATGGTATATAATCAATCGTACACCTTGTATGATTTGTTTGAATGGTGTATTATTTTGGTATGTTGGTGTGTATTAAGTCATTAATGGTGTATGATTTATCATACACCGTGTATGATTGGTTCAAATGGTGTATTATAATTGTCTATTGGTGTTTTTACTATCATTAATGGTGTATAATTATTCATACACCGTATATGATTGGTTTAAATAGTGCATTATCATTTTGTGTTAGTATTTTTCCAGTCATTAGGGGTGTATGATTAATCATACACCGCGTAAGATTGTTTTAAAGGGTGTATTACCATTTTCTCTTGGTGTGTTTCAAGTCATTAGTGGTGTATGTTTAATCCTACATCGTGTATGATTGTTTTAAATGGTGTATCATTATTTTGTGCTGGTTTGTTTTACGTCACTAATGGTGCATGATCAATCAAACACCGTATATGATTGGTTTAAATTATGCATTATCAATATCTGTTTGTGCTTTTCTAGGCACTAATGGTGTATGATCAATCATACACCATGTATGATTAGTTTTAATTGTGTATTATCATTATATGTTGGTGTTTTTAGAGAAAGTTTTGGTGTATGCTCAATCATACACCGTGTATGATTGGATTAAATGGTGTATTATCTTTATCTGTTGGTGTTTTTACTGTCATTAATGGTGTGTGATTAATCATACAACGTGTGTGATTGGTGTAAATGGTGTAATATCATTTTGTGTTGGTGTGTTTCAACTCATTAATGATGTATGATTAATCAGACACGGTGTATGATTAATTTAATTGATGTATTATTATTTCGTGTTGGTGTGTTTCATGTCATTTATGTTGTATGATCAGTCATACACCGTGCATGAGTGTTGAAATACGGTTTATTATGAATCACATGCATGATTGGTGTAAATGAAGTGTTTTGAATCACACATGGTGTGTGATCAATCATACACCGTCTGTCATTAATCATATACGATGTGTGATCAATCATACACTGTGTGTGATGAACAATACTCAGTATTTGAATGCTGACAGAGGGAAAAAATGGGATTATTATGTTATATTCAATTTTAATGTTAGGTTTTGTGATTGTTGTTTTTCTTTTATTTTAGATGGCATAGGAAGACACGCAAGAGGAGCCAGGAAGAAGAAAAGGTTGATTATATTATCCCCAGGAGTTGCTGGAGATTCCTTCAAGTGGACCAAATGGGTGTATCAAAAAAAGTTGTATCAGAGAATAGGGAAGTCTCAACGGACGACGATTCAAAGGTTTCACACGGTATCTATATGAATTATGTTGACTTTGTACTACTACATTTATGATCCCTTTTTAACTAAAGTGTTGTGCATTACAGCTTGCCCTTTTTTCAAAATACAATGTTGGGCATCTGCTTGAGCTGTGTGACATTAATGTCGGCTTTGGGTCTAGTTTGATTCACGCTGTCCTTCTCCACCAAGTCGCCAACCTTAAAGCCAAGGAGGTTTCATTTTTGTTCGGTGGGAAGATATTGATGGAGGCACTGGGTTTGTTGTTGTTGTTGTGGGAAGACAATAAGGCTCAGTAAGCGGGAATTTTGCATTCTAACTGGAGAGAAATATGCCGGTTTGCAAGATATAAGTGGTGGTTCCAATAGGCTGATTGACAAGTACGGCATGAAGGCGAGGATGAGTAGGCCGCAGCTTCTGGAAGCATGCAGTACCTGCCCCATTATGGAGGACCATGTTGAGCTTGTTGGGGCCTACTTGGTTGAGGGTCTACTGTTCGCTAAATATAAAAGAACAGGGATTGACACAAACACCCTAGCCATTGTGGATGACGTGGATGCATTTAATAGAGTTGCATGGTGATCCTAGAGCTGAAAATTCTTGGTGCGGATTTCATCTCAAAAATGCAACAGCTTTTCGAAAAGACCTACTTCGTCCACGATTTCTACGATGTGGTTTCCTTATTTGCCATGGAAACCATTCCACAACTGGCCAAAATTGGGGTGGTGAGGATTGGCAATCGGTCGTTGGGACTGATCCTTCACTGGAACATGGGTAAAAAGAGTTCGTACACCGCTTTGTTTTCAACGGTATTTGATCATGTAATAATACATTACTTTGTTACTATTTTACTATTAGTCATTTGATATCACTTGCATTAGAATTATTATTGGTACTTTTACTAACATTCATACGATGTATCTTACTTTGATCAGCAATTGAATGGCGAACCAATTAGATTGGCGAGTGCGGAAGCCAGTCAGCCTAATCTAGAAGGTATTCCCATTGATGTGGATGGTGAAGAGGAAGTTGAAAGTCATGATGTGGCAATGCCAGCAGAGCCTCGCTTGGATGCAGAACCGCTGGCAATAGAACACCCCTTGATGAACCATCTACTACGACTTCAAATTTGACGCTTCAATCGGTATTCACAATTGGTTTGTTGTTTATACAATTGCATTTGTTCCTATAAGTACCAGATTAGTTAAATTCAGGTTTATGACGTTTTGAAGGACATACTGTAGGTTATTGAGAGACTTGAAGCGATCGAGAAAGAAATGGAATGCATGCGGCATATAAATCTGCAATTTGAAAGCAGAATTGAAGCACAATAGCAACAAATCCAGTTAACTTAGAATAGTATTCTAGCGTAAAAGGATCAGTTGCTTACATATGAAGAAAGGTTTGAAGCTCAAGATGCTAAGATTAAGAAGCTTTCAGACCTAGTGCCGCATGTCATAACTCCGCATCATGATCCATCACCTTCATCTCCTCCATCCCCTATTGAAACCTCACAATAAGCAATTATTATTGTTACTCTAAAGATTGTGCAAGACACTACATATCTTTGTTATTGTCCCAATTTAGTGAGTATGTTTTCCTACATGTTAAAGTTCATTCACTTTGATATTTGTTCTGCCAACCTAGGGATGAGGAAAATGTCTTCAAGCAACCCATGTCAAGACATTTGGATGACGATCCTAGCTTGAAAACATGTTCCAATGAACTATTAGAATTATGACACCAGAGGAGGCACCCCAAGCCAAACCCTAAATACAAAGGTGATGAATGGACTGCTGAGGGTAGGAGTAAACGACCAAGGAAAACGACTCTTTTACTAGAACCGGTTCTGCCCTTTGATCCATTCTAACCTCCCTCCAAAGAACAACAAAAGGAGTTTCTAGATTTCTGCAAAAGCTTCCATGCAAAGGTTAAAAAGTGAGTGTGTAATAACACTATGCTTTTTGCTAATCAATAGAGAAATATTTTCATATTGCATTTTTCATATTTAATGCCTATATATCATGCTTCTTATTGTGTATTGTAGAGATGGGTATACTCCCCTAATGTTACCTAAGAATCAACGATTGGAATTCACTATTTTGGCTGCCAGTACGAGCCAATTTTGGTATCGGTTGAAGAATAACGACGTCTGGCTTACTGATGAGGTATGTTTGCTAAAATTTCATTTGGCGTATGATTGCAATAAACAAATTCCTATTATTTTGTGTTGGTGTGTTTCAATTCATTAATGGTGTATGATTAATCATACACCGTGCATGATTGGTTTGAATGGTGTGAATTCATTTTGTGTTGGTGCGTTTTAAGTGTTTATTGGTATATGATTAATCCTACACGGTGTATGATTGATCTAAACGGTTCGAGATCATTTTGCGCTGATGTGTTTTAAACGATTAGTGGTGTATGGTGAATCATACACCGTGTATGATTCGATTAAATGGTGTATTATCATTTTGTGTTGGTGTGTTTTAAGTGTTTAGTGGTGTATGATCAATCATACACTGTGCATGATTGATCTAAATGGCGTGAAATCATTTTCAGGTGGTCTGTTTTAGTTAATTTCAGGTGTGTGATTAATCATACACCGTGTATGATTGATCTAAATGGTGTGAAATCAATTTATGCAGGTTCATTTTAATTGTTTAGTGGTGTATGATCAATCGTACACCATGTATGATTGATCCAAATGGTGTGGAATCAGTTTGTGCTGGTGTGTTTTAAGAGTTCAGTGGTATATGTTTGATCATACACCATGTATGATTGATCAAAATAGCATGAAATCATTTTCTTATGGTGTGTTTTAAGTGTTTAGTTGTGTATGGTCAATAATACACCATGCATGATTGATCTAAATCGTATGAAATCAGTTTGTGCTTGTGTGTTGCAAACGTTTAGTGGTGTATGATCAATCATACATCATGTATGATTGATCTAGATGGTGTGAAATCATTTTTTGTTGGTGTGTTTTAAGTGTTTAGTGGTGTATGATCAACGTGTATGATTGATCTAAAAGGAGTGAAATCGGTTTATGCTGGTTTGTTTTAAGTGTTTAGTGGTGTATGACCAATCATGCACCGTGTGTGATTAATCTAAATGGTGTGAAATAAGTTTGTGCTGGTGAGTTTTAAGTGTTTAGTTGTGCATGATCAATCGTACTCCGAGCACGATTGATTTAAATGGTGTGAAATCAGTTTATGCTGGTGTGTTTCAAGTATTACGTGGTGTGTGAAATCAATTTGTATTGGTGTGTTTTAAGTGTTTTGTGGTGTATGATCAATCATACACCATGTATGATTGATCTAAATAGTGTGAAATCATTTTCTTATAGTGTGTTTTAAGTGTCTTGTGGTGTATGATCAATCATACTCCATGTATGATTGATCTAAATGGTGTGAAATTAGTTTGCGCTTTTGTCTTATAAATGTTTAGTAATGTGTGATCTATCATACAACATGTATGATTGATCCATATGGTGTGAAATCATTTTTTGTTGGTGCGTTTAAGTGTTTAGTGGTATGTGATCAATCATTAACCATGTATGACAGATCTAAATGTTGTGAAATCATTTTCAGTTGGTGTGTTTCAGTTAATTTCTGGTGTATAATCAATCATACACCATGTATGATTGATCTGAATGGTGTGAAATCAGTTTGTGCTGGTGTGTTTTAAGCGTTCAGTCGTGCATGATCAACCATACATCAGATATGATTAATCAAAATGGTGTGAAATCAGTTTGTGCAGGTTTTTTTTAAGTGTTTAGTTGTGTATGATGAATCATACACCGGGTATGATTGATCAAAATGGTGGGAAATCAATTTGGGCTGGTGTGTTTTAAGTGTTTAATAGTGTATGATCGACCATACACCGTATATGATTGATCAAAATGGTGTGAAATCTGTTTGTGCTGCTGTGTTTTAAATGTTCAGTGGTGTATGATCAATCATACATAGTGTATGATTGATCTAAATGGTGTGAAATCAGTTTGTGCTAGTGTGTTTTAAGTGAATTGTGGTGTATGATTGGTATAAATGGTGTATCATGATTTTGTGTTGGTATGTTTTTAGTGTTTAGTGGTGTATGAACAATCATATACAGTGTATGATTGATCTGAATGGTGTGAAATCAGTTTGTGCTAGTGTGTTTTAAGTGTTCAGTCGTGCATGATCAATCATACATCAGATATGATTGATCGAAATGGTTTGAAATCAGTTTGTGCTAGTTTTTTTTTAAGTATTTAGTTGTATATGACCAATCATACACCGGGTATGATCGATCAGAATGGTGGGAAATCAGTTTGGGCTGGTGTGTTTTAAGTGTTTAGTAGTGTATGATCGACCATACACCGTATATGATTGATCAAAATAGTGTGAAATCTGTTTATGCTGGTATGTTTTATGTGTTTAGTGGTGTATGATCAATCATGCCCCGTGTATTATTGATCTAAATGGTGTGAAATCAGTTTGTGCCGGTGTGTTTTAAGTGATCAGTCGTGCATGATCAATCATACATCAGATATGATTGATCGAAATGGTGTTAAATTAATTTGTGCTGGCTTTTTTTTAAGTGTTTAGTTGTGTATGATCAATCATACACCAGGTATGATTGATCAAAATGGTGGGAAATCATTTTAGGCTGGTGTGTTTTAAGTGTTTAGTAGTGTATGATCGACCATACACCGTACATGATTGATCAAAATGGTGTGAAATCTGTTTGTACTGCTGTGTTTTAAATGTTTAGTGGTGTATGATCAATCATACAAAGTGTGTGATTGATCTAAATGGTGTGAAATCAGTTTGTGCTGGTGTGTTTTAACTGAATTATGGTGTATGATGAATCATACACCGTGTGTGATTGATTTAAATGGTGTATCATGATTTTGTGTTGGTATGTTTTTTGTGTTTGGTGGTGTATGAACAATCATACAGGGTGTATGATTGATCCAAATGGTGTGAAATCATTTTTAGTGGGTGGGTTGCAGTCAATTTTTGGTGTATGCTTATTCATGCACCGTGTATGATTGATCTAAATGGTGTGAAATCAATTTGTGCTGGTTCGTTTTAAGTGTTTAGTGGTGTATGTTCAATCATACACCAAGTTTGATTGATCGAAATGGTGTGGAATCCATTTGTGCTGGTATGTTTTATGAGTTTAGTGGTGTATGATTGATCTAAATAGCAGGATATCATTTTCTTATGGTGTGTTTTAAGAGTTTAGTTGTGTATGATCAATCATACACCGTGTATGATTGATCTAAATGGTGTGAAATACGTTTGTGCTTGTGTCTTACAAATGTTTAGTGGTGTATGATTAATCATACACTATGTATGATTAATCTAAATGGTGTGAAATCATTTTTTGTTGCTTTGTTTTAAGTGTTTAGTGGTGTATGATCATTCATACACCGTGTATGATTGCTGTAAATGGTGTGAAATCATTTTCAGTTGAAGTGTTTGAGTTAATTTCTAGAGTATGATCAATCGTATACCGTGTATGATGGATCTAAGAGGAGTGAAATATGTTTGTGCAAGTTTGTTTTAAGTGCTTAGTAGTGCATAATCAATCATACATCATGTATGATTGATCTAAATAATGTGAAAGAAGTTTGTACTGGTGTGTTTTAAGTGTTTAGCGGCTCATGATCAATCGTACACCGTGTACGATTGATCTAAATGGTGTGAAATCAGTTTGTGCTAGTGTGTTTCAAGTATTTAGTGGTGTAAGATCAATCATACACCAGGTACGATTGATCTAAATGATGCGAAATCTGTTCGTACATGTGCGGTTTAAGTGTTCAGTGGTGTACGATCAATCATACACCGTC
Organism: Simmondsia chinensis; assembly: GCA_018398585.1. Classification (NCBI taxonomy): domain Eukaryota; kingdom Viridiplantae; phylum Streptophyta; class Magnoliopsida; order Caryophyllales; family Simmondsiaceae; genus Simmondsia; species Simmondsia chinensis. The sequence continues at coordinate 16,593,609 of JAGTTD010000018.1, read as the reverse complement.
TATGATTGATCTAAATAGTGTGAAATCATTTTCTTACAGTGTGTTTTAAGTGTCTTGTGGTGTATGATCAATCATACTCCATGCATGATTGATCTAAATGGTGTGAAATCAGTTTGCGCTTTTGTGTTATAAATGTTTTGTGGCCTATGATTAGTCATACACCGTGTATGATTGATCTAAATAGTGTGAAATCATTTTTTGTTGGTGTGTTTTAAGTGTTTAGTGGTATATGATCAATCATGTACTGTGTATGACTGATCTAAATGGTGTGAAATTATTTTCTGTTGGTTTGTTTCAGTTTTTTTTTAGAGTATGAACAATCGTCCACCATATATGATTGATCTAAATGGTCAAAAATCAGTTTGTGTTGGTTTGTTTTAAGTGTTTAGTGGTGTATGATCAATCATACACCGTGTGTGATTGATCTAAAAGGTGCGAAATCAGTTTGTGCTGCTGTGTTTTAAGTGTTTAGTGGTGTATGTTCAATAATACACCGGGTACGATTTAGCTAAATGGTGTGAAATCAGTTTGGGCTGGTGTGTTTTAAGTGTTTAGTGGAGTGTGATCAAGCATACAGCGTGTACGATTAAGCTAAATGGTGTGAAATCTATTTGTGCTGGTGTGTTTTAAGTGTTTAGTAGTGTATGATTGATCTAAATGGTGCGAAAACAGTTTATGCTGGTACGTTTTATGTGTTTAGTGGTGTATGATCAATCACACCCCGTGTATGATTGATCTGAATGGTGTGAAATCAGTTTGTGCTGGTGTGTTTTAAGTGTTTAGTCATGCATGATCAATCATACATCGGATATGATTGATCGAAATGGTGTGAAATCAGTTTGTGTTAATTTTTTTAAGTGTTTAGTTGTGTATGATCAATCATATACCGGGTATGATTGATCTAAGTGGTGTGAAATCAGTTTGTACTGGTGCGTTTTAAGTGTTTAGTGTTGTATGATCAATCATACACCGTATATGATTGATCTAAATGGTGTGAAATCAGTTTATGCTGGTGTGTTTTAAGTGTTTACTGGTGTGGGTATGATTGATCAAAATAGTGTGAAATCAGTTTGTGCTGGTGTGTTTTACGTGTTTAGTGGTGTATCAATCATACTGTATGATTGATCTAAATGGTGTGAAATTAGTTTGTGCTGGTGTGTTATAAGTGTTTTGTAGTGTATGATCGATCATACACCGTGTATGATTGATCTAAATGGTGTGAAATCATTTTGTCTTGGTTTGTTTTAAGTGTTTAGTGGTGTCTTATCAATCATGCACCATGTATGATTAATCTAAATAGTGTGAAATCATTTTATGTGGGTGTGTTTCCGTTAATTTCTGGTGTATGATCCATCATACACCGTGTATGATTGATCTAAATTGTGTGAAATCATTTTCTTATGGTGTGTTTTAAGTGTATAGTAGTCCATGATCAATCATACACCATTTGTGATTGATCTAGATGGTGTGAAATCATTTTCTCTTGCTTTATTTGAGGTGTTTTGTGGTGTGTGATTAATGTAAATGGTGTCATATCACTTTTTGTTGGTGTGTTTCATGTGATATGTGGTGTATGATTAATTGATCACATTTTGCTGGAAATGGACGTCATGCAAAAGAAACAGTTATGGCCAGATAAATTTGATAGTATGGCAACTTGTTCAACCACAATGATTCCCCCAATTTTTAAACCCCTTTTCATTGGCGTGCAAAAAATTGAATCAGTTTTTGATCATTTGGATTCGTTGATTATCAAGTTTCTAGGAGGGGATGTCAAATATGGTGTCCGATGCCATGACGTGGATAGGATATATATGCCCATCAATCAGTTTAATCACCATTGGTTCCTTGCTGCCATTCATTTCACTGACTGGCAGATAGAGGTCATTGATTCTGTGTACTCCGCAAAAGCCAAGGAATCAAGGTTAGAGCAAGTGGAACCAATTGCAACATTACTTCCATATGCTTTTGAAAAGGTTAATTTTTTGGACATCAGAAAGGCGCTTTCTGAATTCAGAGGCAAACCTTTCTGTATCACTTACGACCGGGATTCATGCCCACAACAAATGGGGTATGACACACGTCCCCTTGTGCATGATTTTTATTATTCAATGGTAAAAATTAGTAATTATTTTACCATGAAGCCTAATATCCTATCATGACATTTATTTAATTGAATTGCAGGTCAGATTGTGGCATGTATGTCGTTAAGTTTATGAATTTTGCGTACAAATGCCCTCAGCATCTCCCAATGCAATCAAGGGCAGATGGATAAATTGCGGATGAATACCTGTGTTTTCTTGTACAACCATTGAATAAGGAAGCATATGAAACTATATACGAGTGAATAAAAGTATGTGATGTGTACATGTTTTTGTATTAGATTTGTACTAAGTGCAAACAACATCAATATTGGTTGTATGGATTTATCCAATAAAATACAAATTGATTTATTTTCCAATCTTTCATTCTTTCTCTCTCTCGAACCTTCTCTCATCCCTTTTCGTTTTCAGAAGCTCTGATTAGCACTTCTATGGCTCAAACCAGGATTCACTTCTTCCTTCCCTAAATTTTCAGGTCCCAACCTGATAGTATATATCAGTGCATGATGCTCATTGGAAGCTTTACAATTTGTGATAGGACATCATGATCTCATTACACAATGTATATATAATGTAAATGGTCACTATTCACTTGATTCTGTTACTAATTTAACACCATTAAAACCTATCATACATGGTGAATGATTGATCATACACCACTAATTATTTGAAACACACCTAGACAAGTTGATTTCACACCATTAAAACTAATCATACACCACTAATTACTTGAAACACACGAACACAAGTTGATTTCTCACCACTAAAACAAATCACACACGGCGTATGATTGATCATACACCACTAATTACTTGAAACACACCTAGACAAGTTGATTTCACACCATTAAAACCTGTCATACATGGTTTATGATTGATCATACACCATTAATTACTTGAAACACACTAACACAAATTGATTTCACACTATTAAAACAAATCATACATGGTGTATGATTAATTATAAACCACTAATTACTTGAAACACACCTATACAAGTTGATTTTACACCATATAAACCATTCATACACGGTGTATGATTAATCATACACTACTAATTACTTGAAACACACTAATAGACCATGATAATGCACCATTTAAATCAATCCTACACATGTATGATTGATCATACACCACTAATGACTTAATACACAACAAATCCACCTCATGTACAAAGGTTAATTTATTACGAATAATACACAGCTTTGATTAATAATGCACATCTATTAATTATCGTAATTTACAGTTCTATGTCTAAATAGCAATTGCAATGTAAAAAAAAAAAAAAAAAATGAATCATTTCATTTAACTTGAGGGAGGGACGTGATAAGAATGATCTCTGGGGTTGTAGACATTCCTTCACCAATTGGGTGCAATGCAATAGGATTTTTACATGTTGAGCGATTATGCCCGTGCTCCTTGCATCGACTACACTTTTGAGGTACACATTCCTCACCTACGGATGGAATCCTCTTCTTCCTCTTCCTTCCGTAAGAGGTTCGAACATCGGGTGGAAGAAGAGTCATCTCTGTTATATGGTGCGAGATAGACCAATCACTTATGTGCGGCATCGGGTATACAACACCGCTGTACGACTCGTACTAATAATCCCTGGTATAGTATGGCGGGCATAAATCGTACAGACCACAAGGACTGTGTCTTACAACCACCAACGCGTGCTTACAAGAAAGTTGCTCAAGCTGAAACTTACGACAAGTACATGTCCAAAGTGACATATCAACACAAAAATTCTTGTCTCCATCAATGACATCGAAGTTATTCTAATCAGCACGTAAAATCTGCATTGAAAAATAGTAAGACAGACACGATTAATATTGATAATACACAGAGAATGACCACAATAATGCTAGTGAATTGATCACAACAAACACAGATCAAGTTGTGAAGTCCAAGTATTATGAATAATACACAGGTTTAATTACCAATAACACAACTGTGATATGATAATACACCATTTCTTTTAATAATACACCGTGCATGATTAATAATACAAGAATTTAATAATGCATATATTCAAAAAACGACCAAAACAAACACGTATCATATCTAAAAGTGCAGGGATTATCAATTACACACGAACCTTAACATAATTAACACCGTAATGATGATAATACACCATTAACTTCAATAATACACTGTGTATAATTAATAATACACCGTGTACATAATTCAGCATTAAACATGACGAATAGAACAAAACTTACTGTCATCATTTGTGATAGTTTCAATCTGTCTTGTAATTTTTTTTCAAAGTTGTGGGACATTGTACTAGTGCAAGCTTCAATCTTGGATCTTCTATCATGAAACCACTTTTGCAATAACAACCGAACCTCGTCAATGACGGCAGTGATGGAATAATCACGCACCTTAACCTAAACAGCATTCATCGATTCCAAAATGGTTGTAGTCATTATGTTGTACCTACGATAAGGGGAATGGGAACGAGTCCACCTTTCCAATCCTACTGTCTCCAAATACTCTTTAGCTCCAGGTACGGCACAACGTAAATTGAAGAACAAAGTATGGAACTCTTGTAGGTTGTATGCTTTGCTGTTTGGTAATAGTGCTGATCCAGCTGTTTTATTTTGCTTTAGAATTTTGTCTTCATATTTTTGAGCAAGGGGTACATGCACAAACCATGGAATCCGTTGGGGGAAACTTCTTTCACCACTTTTTGAATACTTCGGTGTCGGTCAGATACAATGACATGGCCAAGAGGCTCCCCAATAACTTCCCTCAACCTGCTGAGGAACCAATGCCATGATGCATCATTCTCGGAATCACCCAGACCGAAAACAATCAAGAAACTTTCTTGATTCGCATCGTGACAAACAGCCATGAATAGAACACCCCGATATTTTCCCTTCATATGCGTTGCATCAGTGCTCACAATAGGATGGCAAAAGCGGAATCCATTCAACGAAGAAGCAAATGCAATGAAAAGGTACCGAAATCTGTTTCTATCGACTATCTGTAAATGACACACAGTATCTAGGTTGGTCTTTCGGAGAATATACAAATATGCAGGCAGGTTTGCATATGACTGTTCGGGAGAATCTAATCTGACATTGTCATATGCAAACTCTCTTCCCCTCTAAGCAACACTGTAACTTATTTCAACACCGTAGCGATTACGAATGTCATCTATAACATCTTGTGGCTTGAACACTCTTCTGGGGTTGACCGATTTATTCTGGACACATTCCCCGACGACCCAACTGGTTGCTTGCCTATGTATAACAGTGGTTTGATTATTTTCAACTTTTGAAACCATCCAATACCCGCCATTTGCTAGACACATAGCCCGAACCCTCAATATACAACCTTCTTGCACACAGCGAACAACCATCAAAGATTTGTTAGACTTGAAGCTCTTGAATTCAAATTTTTCTGTCAATGCAATTACTGCCAAATTAGTCAACAAATCCTTCTTTGACTTGAATATTTGATTGACCTCAATTGCAACAACCATCCTACTCTACCCATATACCCCATCGATCTGGCTTCTCTCATCACCGGAACCAACATCATTATCGGTATGCGGATCAACAGTAGCTTGGATGTTAGGTTGAACATTCGGTTGAACGCTAGGTTCCACATTCGGTTCCACAGCAGGTTGGACAATATGAGGATCTTCAGGCCAAATGTTTTGCTGCTCAGAACTGTACGCATGTGGAGGTGTTGCACCGGTTGCAGTAAGTTGCACATGGAGGGAATTGTGATTGGCCAAATTCCCCACATACTTTGATTGGAATTTTCCTAATCTTCACATGCCGTTGTAGCTCTAGGTATTTCAAAATCCATTTCGTATGCATCTACACTGGCTGCTTCTTCCATCCTCGCAGTCATACCTTCCCCTGATGGTTCAGGCACCATAGAGTCCAAACCATCATTATATTCATCATCATCTGGTTGTGTTTGAATAGGACTCCGTTGCTCACCGAAGCTAGGAGTCTTATTAACCGTGGACTCGATGCCAACGAATAAGGTATGCTTCACCCTATCTTCTTTTGCCAATGCCTTCCAAATTGTAATTGACCTATCATTACTGACATCATACAAAGGTCTATCCTTAATGCCGGTAAGAAATTGAAAATGCATATTCGAACCTCCATCCACCTCAACATTCATCAACCCGACAACACTCCTTTGCAAACCAACAAAGTCAATCTTCTCATCCACCAATACAAAATCCAAAGTTCCACCAACCAACTCTGCCCTCTTGTTAAAGTGACCACCATACCGAACACATGCAACAACAACATCACCCATTGCTATGAACATGAAAATAAAACATTACGTCAAACATAAAAGCCCTGAAGGAACTAGAAAATGCAATATCTGTTTTTACACACCAACAGAAAGTGATATTACACAATTTGCACCAATGCAATTGAAGCTGATCAGAACTTTGCATTTTGATTTGGAGCAGGAAAAACTATATAATTGCTGCAATTTTCGTCGTCCTTCAGCGGGAGGAGAAGCTGCGTCAGGGGTGAGTGAGGATGGGGAGTGAGGATGAGATAGCGAAGTTAGGGTGGGAAGAGTGAAAATGGAGGCAAAATAAAAGCTGAAAATAAAATCAGGGAGGGAAAAGTGAAATTTGAGTCAAAACTATTATTATAAGATTTATTATTTAGGTATTTTAAGGTTGGAGTATTTATAATTTTAGTAATTTGTTATTTCAAAATATATAACAAAATAACTTGAGTTTTAAAAATTTGATCACTTAGATATTCTTATACATTATTTTGCTAATATATTAATAAATTTCTACCAAATTCATTGAGTTTCTTTTGTAATCCATTGGATTTTTGTTAAAACCATCGATACATTTTATAAATTATGGTAATTATGTACTGCATCAATAAAAGTGGATCAAATTTTATTAAAAATCATCAAGTTCTGACATAAGGTACTTAAATTAAGTGATAAAATTTTAAATTATAGAATATCACATTATACATATTAAAATGTTAAAATATTTGGATGATAAATAATCAAATTTTGAGACTCAACAAATAAGTTTCCGTAAAATGCTTAGTAATTCATCCGCTATATAAGATATTTGGCAACAACCAAACAAAATCGATGGAAAATATTAGATTTTTGGCAATGCCAATGTAATGTTGTTGTCAAATATCAGGTCTTTTGCACATTGTCATTGCCAAAGATCAATATTTGGTAACAATAATTTTTTTCGTTGTCAAACATTTATTAAAGCATTTTCCAAATCTTCAAAGCTAGTTAATGGAGGGAAAACAATTATTCAAAAATAATAAATAATATATTTTTGGCAATGAAAATATAGTATCCTTGGTAAAGAACATGATGATTGCCAATGCCGGCTAAATGTCATTGGTAAATAACTACTTTTAGCAACAATATACAAATGTCGCTGCCAAAAAAGGCCAACTTTGCCCATGACAACAAATGTCGTTGCAAAAAACACATTTTTAGCAATAGAGTGTTTTGTTGTTGCCAAAAACAAATGTTTCACGACGACGGTCTTGTGTCATTGCGAAAAATATATTTTTAGCAACGACATTTATTTGTCGTTGCCATATCTTGTTGCCAAATATCTGTTTTCTTACACTGATATATGATACGAAAGAATATACATAACAAAGCTGTATTTCCTTCTTGTTGGATGGCACCTTTGACATTAGTACATGTCTCATGATGATCTAGCCTTCATAACAAAGCCGAGGGCTTGATCATTGAGTATGATTCCTATAAAATGACAAAATGCATTGTAAGAAAGAATATTCATAACGAAGCTAGATTTCTTTATTGGATCGCATGTTAGTATATGTCCCATGATGATTTAACATTCATAACAAAGCTAGGCACTTAATGATTGAGTGATTTTACGTCAATTTCACATGGTGTGTGTGCATGAGGGTTTAATATATGCCACGTGACAATCTAACGCTTAAAACTAAGTTGAAGGCTTGATCATGGAGTGAATTTCTATCAATTTGACTAAGTGCATGCAGGAAAGGATGCCCATAACAAAGCTAGGTTTCTTTCTTGACAGTATGCACCTAAGACATTGAATATATGTCCCTGATGATCCAACTCTCACAACAAAGCCGAGGGTTTGATCAATGAGTGAGCTTGTGTTAATTTGTTATTGACATATATGCTATTCACTTATTTTATATTACTCGTTATAATGCCCAATTCATCAATGGTAAATCTTTTATATACACTTGGAGCCTCTGAATGGCACCATGTGTTAGAGGTGGCAATGACCCATAGAAGGTACTTACAGGCTTTAACTTTGATATTACCTTAAAAGAACAACAACCTTTATTTACGTCCTAAAGTACCCATGAAGAAAAGACATATGATGATTAGTAGGAGAGATTTAATCAGCTTAGTCATAGCCTTTTTGGAAAGTCACATATTTGATGAAATCGTGAAGATTTATTTCCTTATGAAATGGCTATAGAATTTCTTTATGGCTTTCACACTATTCTTGTTGACTACGAAAAGTCAAAGTCTAGTAAGCTTGTGAGTCGACTGACAGAAACACGATGTTAGTTAGTGAAAGACATTGAAAAGCACTTAACCATAATGACCAACATCAATGCTAAACTCCCAAGTCATGAAAATTGTTTTCCAGTGGTTAATTCTTGTGCAAGTAGAAATTGAGTCACTTTCTAAAGAGTGGATATTTTTGAAAAAACTTCAAGAATATTTCAAAAGAAAAAAAGGCATAAAAAGAAGACGTTCAGTATGCTCATCTTATCTCTAGTTCAAAGGTACCATTTCAAGGTGTCCTGACATCCAACTAAAAAACAGTTTGGTTAAAAGGAATTCCAAGGTCTAAACCTATATATTAAAAATCGTGATAAGGAGACTATTAGATGCTTTCGCTCTTAGTTTATGAGGCACATAAAGAACGTTGGTAGGATAAAGAAGGATAAAAATGGTAAAAGATGAGTTTATAGGAAATATAGACTTTTCTCTTGTCTTGTTTGTCATGAATCAAATTTGACTGATTGTGGTCTTGAGTCTTAGTAAATTATAGGAACAATAGTTTTTATTTGTAATTGGAGATTCAAGGGTGCTAATTGAGAGGAGAAAATGGACATATGTGTGTGTGTGTGTGTATATACATACACACACTATGTATTATTGCAAAGCCTTTCCACCCAAAAGCCTCCAATATCCAAACCAAGCAAATTTAGGAGGCCATTGCTCAACTTTCTTTTAGAGCACTAAGAGCATATTTGGCCAAGCTTATTTTTTTGAAAAAAAAAAGAAAACATTTTACTCATCTTCTCAAATATTTTAAATGTATCAGTTACTTTCCAAAGATTGTGTATATCAAATCTCAAATATATATACTAATGAACTAATTTTAATCAAATAATTTCAAATATAAATATTAAAATACTCCATAAAACCAAGGATCAAAATTAATTAAAGTGAACTAAATTTAGAATGTAATTACAACCATAAAACCATGATTAATTTGAATAAATATGTATTATTTGATTATGAATATTAGTAACAGAATTTCACTAAAATAATTACAACACGATGAAAAAATTAGAGAACATCACAAATCAGTGTTATCAACTTGAAATTTGTATTAAAAAACAATCAATGCCAAAATCAGTGTTCACCCACCCAAAAATACTACGGGAAAAAATCAAAGGCATCAAAACCAGGCGTTCCTTGAAGAACAACACTACACTAAAAAATGGCTTTATTTTTTCATAGGCAAGAAGCCTACAACAGCAACAACAACATACCCAGTGCCTCAAGGGCTCCCTCATAAGTAGGTTCTACGAGGGGTGGTTGTATGCAGCCTTACCCCTTTAGGGCGAAACCCTAGCAAGAGGTTGTTTCCAAGGATCCCCAACCCTGGCGTAGTAAACTAAATTGTGGGATGTACTTACAACACTAAAACCATGATTATAGCAATTATAAAATAAATTGGATTTATTTACAAAGTTTATAAATATCCAAACCAAGCAATTTTAGGAGGCCATTATTCAGCTTTCTTTTAATGTACTAAGAACATGTTTGGCCGAGCTTATTTAAAAAAAAACTTGTTTTTTTTCTCATCTTCTTAAATATTTTAAATATATAAGTTACTTTCTAAATATTGTATATAACAAATTTCAAATATATATATATATATATACTAATGAACTAATTTTAAACAAATAATTTCAAACGTAAATGCTAAAATACTCAATAAAACCAAGGATCAAAATTATTTAAAATGAACTAAATTAAAAATGCAATTACAACCATAAAACCATGGTTAAATTGAATAAATATGTCTTATTTGACAATAAATATTTGTAACGGAATTTGACTAACATAATCACAATGACGATAAAAAAAAATAGAGAACACCACAAATCAGTGTCATAAACCAAAATTTTGAATTCAAAAAGAATAAATGCCAAAAACAATCATATCCACAATATTCACCCACCCAAAAATCTTACAGGAAAAAGTCAAAGGCATCAAAATTAGGCGTTCCTCGAAGAACAACACTACACTGAAAAATAGCTTTATTTTTTCAAAGGCAAGAAGCCTATTTAAAGTAAACTAAGTTGTGGGATGTACTTACAATCATAAAAGCATGATTATGGCAAATATAAAATAAATTAGATTTATTTACAAAGCTTATAAAAAATGAAAAATAATATAGGTAACAAAATCAGTTCTTGCACTTTAAAAAGAACAATATAGATAACAGAACTAGCCCGTACATTGCACAAGAAAAAACTATTATTAAGTATGTGGAAACTAGAGTTTCCATGTCAATTTTTGATCTAATTAAGGTGCCTTGTGGCTTCTAGATTTTTTTGCGAAAACAATGAAGAAACAAAGAAAAAAAGTTCAATCTTAATTCTCAAAACCCGAGAATAAGACAAAATACTTAAACAAATAAAATATAGGAAAAATTGAATGACCAAAACCCTAATCATCCTCTGTCTTAAATAGATGAGCGTTTTCATCCAAAATAAAAGACTAAAAAATAAAATGGATAATTAAAAAGACAAATATTATTATCTACGAATCTAATCTATATTTAGCTTCCTTCCTAAAGTCAAACTCTACTCGGATCAAGCCTTGTTCGTGTATTGCCCGTCCCGCCAAGTAGCCCAACTCGCCAAGACTCCTTTGCCAAGTGTTAGGGTGCAGCTGCTTCATCCTCCTTGGGTTGGAGAGAATTCGCCCTTGAATTTGCCAATGGATCACCTGGGTCATTCTCGCCAAAGGAAAGGACAATGTGCTTCATATTAAAGATGTATTATCATCACTTTCTCAATGATACGCAAAGAAACAATCTTCCATGCAGTCTACTTGTTGGACTCCCACGCCGGAAACCTTTCTCTATAAGAATCGCCCATACGTGGTCACCAACTTGTAGCTGAACTACTCGGAAACACCTTGTACTTGGCACTTGCCTCAAGCAACCGTGCTCGAGCTTGCTCATGTATCTCTTGAAGATTGGAAATGAATCCTCTGCCTTCCCATGCAAACGAGTAAGGTCTAGAATGGCGTATGGTTTATCAAAGAATGAGGGACAAAGCCGTAGACAATCTTGAACAGTGAAAACCCCGTGCTTCTATTTATCGAACTGTTGTATGCAAACTCAGCTTGGTATAGCTTTTGATCCCATCCCTTGACGTTCTTGGCAATAAGACATTGGAGAAGGTTACCGAAAGACCTATTCCTAAAATCAATCTGGAAATCCGGTTGTGGGATACGGAAGGCAAGAGACATATTCGCCATCTTCCAAAGCCTCTTCCACAAGTGGTTTACAAAACGTACGTCCCTATCCAAGACAATGCTAATCGGTAACTCATGGACTCGGAAATATAACTGTGAGACATACACTACATCGGCGGCTTTCTTGCATCCCATGAAGTGCACCATCTTGTAGAATTGATCTACAATAGTGAAGATTGAGTCTATACCCCTTTGCGTTTTTGGCAACCCAAACATAAAATCCATACTGATGTCTACCCAACGCTGACTCGTATTTGGTAGTGGTAAGTTTAAACCAGTGTTAGTCATCCCACCCTTTGAGACTTGACAAATCCAGCATTTTTTAACAAACCACTTAACCTTCTTCCTCATCGAAGGCCAAAAATAAGTAGAGTTCACCAAATTGAGTGTCTTGTTTGCCCCATATTCCCTTCATTGTGCTTCTCTTGGATGATCCTAAGGCGTAGTCTTGAAGTCGGTATGCACAACTGATTCCTTTTGAAGAGCAATCCCTCATGTATGGAGTAGCCTAGAACTGTCCTCGTCTGAGCTTCTCGCCAAATCCCTCAAAGGCGAGATCATCCTCCTATTATTCTACAAACTTGTCAAGACCGAGTACCAAAGCTCGGCTATCAATCAAGATTAGTGTACGCCCACTTAAGGCGTCAGCCTTGATCAATGCTCTGAACTTGTGCCTGATCACAAAGTTAAAGAGCTAAACTCGCCCACTTCGCATGACGGTCGGAAAGCTTGTTTTGACTATTGATGTATTTCAGCGCAACATTATCTGAGTATAAAACGAACTCCTTGCTAGCGAGGTACAACTTCCAATGCCTTAAAGCTCTCACTGTCGCATAGAACTCAATATTATAAGTTGAATATTTCAACTTACTTCTGTCAAGCTTTTCACTAAAGTAAGAAATAGGACGTCCCCCTTGACTAAGCACTGCGCCAATGCCAACCTCGGAGGCATCAGTGTGCAACTCGAGTATTTTCTAGAAATCTAGTAAGGCTAATACTGGAGTCGTGGTCAACCTCTGCTTCACCTCTTCGAAGGCATCAGATGCCTTCGGAGTCCAACTAAAGCTATTCCCCTTCAAGCAATTCGTGGTTGGTGTCATGATACAACTGAAACCCGGCCCAAATCTTCAAGAAAAAGAAGCCAAGCCATGGAAGCTTTGTACCTTAGTTATGGACTTTGGTTGTTGCCAATTCTGAATTGGCTCTATCTTCCCTTCGTCTGCCACAATCCCATCCTTGGATACTACAAGCCTAAGGAATGTCACCCTGTCCTTCATGAAGTCCCACTTCTTCAAGGCGGCAAACAAGTGTTGTTCCCATAGGGTTGTCAACACCTCTCTAAGGTGACCCAAGTGCTCATCTCAATTTCGGCTGTAGGTCAAGATATCGACGAAGTAGGCTACCATGAACTTTACGATAAAGGGCCATAGTACCTGATTCAAGAACCTCATAAACATACTAAGCGCATTGGAAAGCCCAAACGGCATGCCCAGACACTCATACAACCCTTCTCAAGTTTTGAAGGTGGTCTTCCACTCATCTTCTAGCGAGATACAGATCTAATGGTACCTTGAAGTCTAATTTACTCAACGCCTTTGAGTTCTACAGCTAGTCAAGTAATTCATCCAATCACATAATAGGAAATTGGTAACATATCGTGATCTTATTGATGGCTCTATTGTTGATGCACATCCGCCATGTATTGTCTTTATTTGGCATCAAAAGGGCTGGAAAAACACATGGACTTAAACTCTCCCAAATAAACTCCCTGGTGAGTAACTCCTCAACTTAGTGCCTAAGCTCCTCATGCTCCGCATGACTCATCTGGTAATGCGGCCTATTCAGTAAGGCAGCTGCCGACATTCGATCTATCTAATGTTCGATGTCCCATAATGGTAGTAAGTTATCCAGTAACTCTTTCAGAAACACGTCAACAAACTCCCATAATAGGTTCTCTCCTTCTTTTGGTGCCCTTCCTTGTTCTTCCTGGCACTCCTTGCCAGTCAATAAAAACACCACTATGTTCTCGCTAACCTCCTTACCAAACATGGCCATGGTTTGGAGATTCGGATTCTCAGCTATCATCGAACATGGTGCTTCATCTTTCTTGCATAACAAGATGATCTTTGTGCCTTCAAACACAAAGCTATATGTGTTCTTTCTCTCATCATTGGCACCTCTGTCGAATTGCCAAAAAAAATAATGCAAAATGTAAAAAGTAAACACAAGAACAAAAAGATGCACAACGATTTTTATAGTGGTTCACTTCCAAGTCGGAAGCTAGTCCACTCTTTAAGTGACTACTCTTCGCTACTTAAGCCTGATGATCCTTTTTAAAACTAGGCTCAGGATCCAACCTTTGCAACCGATCTTTTTGTACATAGGCTCAAAACCCAACCTTTACAACCGACCCTTTTGTAACGGCAGGCTCAGGATCCAACCTTTAAAAAAAGAAATTAAAATAAAATAATGAAAGAATTAAAGCACTGAAACTCTTCACTCTTTCAAGAGTGAATTGATAATGGATCAAGGTTAGTTAAAGCTAAGGATATACCAATTAATCTCAATGATCAATAATAAAGAGCACTAGTGATGCTCAAAAAAAACTTTAAACAAAACTTGAAATCAAACCATTAAAGCACAAGAGAGTAAGAGCCTTTCATCAAAGAATGCTTAGAGCGTATTGGATAAATTAAACCAAAGCATTCAAGCCTTATTTATAGAAAAATGAGAGCCTAGGGGATGTTCAAAATGTTGGAAAAAAGATTAGAAAAGAAACCAAGTTAAAAGTAGCCGTTTTGGAGCCTTTTCTATGCAGTTTGTCAATAGACTGGGGTTGTGTGTCGACACACAGCAGCCCTGGAGGGCTACTACATGTATGTGTGTCAACACTCAGTATGCCTAGGTAGATTTGAATGTTTTTTACCATTTAGCTTAATTGATTGATTGATTACCATATTAGATAGGCAAAATTAATTGATTACAATATTAGCTTAATTTTTGAAATAATTTCCTTGCTCATAAATTTGGAAGAATGATTGATTCAATCTAGTTACAAAATCACCCATTTAATATTTGATATTGTTTGATTTGAGTGGGCTTTTTATAATACCAATCTTGCAAAATATTTTTATTGACAAATTAGATTGCCTTGAATTTGACTTGAATATTTTAAAAATAAAATTTGGAATTCAAATTTCAAAATATTTCAAAGATGTTTTTGTTAGATCATCACATATCAATATTGAGATGTTGATTCAATTGATATATCCCGATCCTAAATCCTAGGAAATAAAAAATAAATGACTTGAAGTGGTTGGACTCAGATCTCGTTCTCTTCATTTTGGATGAATCTTCTCTTCAACTTTGATCTATTTTCCTCTTCATTCATCATCTTCAAAAGCTTGGTATCAACATGATTAATCTTGATTTTTCTACCTTTCTTATGAGTCACTTACAAACAAGATTTGAACAATTTAAACATAATGACTCACTAAATAATTATTATCATCAAAATTTCAATGTAAGTGGCCTTTAGGGCCAACACGTGGATAATGCATAGGCCCGTCCATACCTTGTGCTTTAAATATGTTAATATTTAGAGTGAGGTTTGTTGGGATTTGAACTCGTGACCTCTCGATCAACAAGGCTCTGATATCAAGTCAAAGAACCAACTTTCTCAAGAGCCTGAGCTAATGGGTGAAGGTCCAGGAGTGGTTTTATACTCTGACTTGTCCCCTCATGCAAATGTCCATTAGGCTTGAAGTGTGAATTTTGCACAGGCCCACCTTATACTGTGTACTTAAATTATATTAATATCGAGATGGTACCTGGTTTCTTTTCTTTAGCCATGACTTGTAAGGGTTCGGATGCTCCTCGGTCTTTAACCCCAACTTCCGGACTGCCTACTCGAAAATAATGTTCTAACAGCTACAGAAATCGATAACTAGTTGGCAAACCATTCCGCCAATCATGCACGCCATCTGGAAGATATTATTTCAAAGACAGTCGTCTCCCTCTACTTCCTTAGGCATGAAGCAAACTCGCTTGACCACTAATACGTGGTCCTCATCACTCGCAACTTCTTCTTTGCCACTTGGCACCAACTCATCCTGAGCCTCCTCCTCAACTAACTCGCCATCCTTAGTGTGAAGCCTCTCAATATACAACCCCTTACCAGGTCTGTCACCTTTCCAACACTCGGGGACATGGTGATCCATCTCTCTACACTTGAAATAGCTGGTTTTTGAGGTACCCGCCAAGTCCCGGTTACTTGGCTGACCAGGGTTGGCGACAACAGGCTTACCTTATACTCCCAAGTTGGTTGGTAGTCATACTTGATCACACGGATTATTCTAGGTGTTCCAAGTACCAACAATTTGACATTGTTTCCATTGCTTCTCGACATGCAAAGCCCTCTGACTTCCTTTTGAGACCGAAAAGATGTCAAACAAGTTTAACACCTCCTAGGTTAACTCCTTCAACTTGCCAACATACCTATCTGCCAACTGCTCCTTCGATTCCGACGACCCACTCCTTGCAACTAAGGCATAGAACTCTATTGTGTACTCTTTCATTGATCGGGAACTCTGCGGACGTTTTGTAGGTGTTTGTACATCACTCTCGTGTGTTTATGGGGAAGGAAGGAATTCTGCATGCTATTCTTCATCTTTTCCCATGTCTATATCTTCGACTTACCCTACCTACGCTGGGTATACTTCAGCTACTGCCACCCGGTGGCGACTCTACCCCTCAACCAAGTAGCCACCAACGATGCTTGCTTGTGCTGCGAAACCTCCTTAAATTCGAGAACTTCCTCTAATGCAGACAACCAATCCCAGAACTCCTTATGTTGTCTTTTGTCGGCAAACTCTAGAATTTCAATCCCAAGCTCGGATTCTCACCTTTGATCTTCCGAGTAATTGGAGACGCCGAAATTTGGTTGATCTATTTTGATGTTCCGTTCTCGGTTCCAGCCCTATCAAACGGGTTGTTGAAGCTTTCTTTGGTTTCATCCTCTCCTCTTGCCTCTGGAGGTTGTTGAGGTTGAGCTATAGCTGTTTGGTTGGGCATCGCACCCAATTTTACCCAACACAGCTCAATTCGTCGGAATCTCTCTTCCATCTCCTCGAATCTCCTGTCGATCCGTCGTTACTAGTCTTGTTTGTAAACATCTCCAACAGCGGCGTACCCCTGTCACCCACGGGTCATGACAGAAACATTCTGAGCTATGATACTAACTGATGCAGTGTACAAAGATGAAAAATTTGGGAATGGAAGGATTCAACAACCTTCCTTTAATTTCTATTGCGAAATCATTGAAGAAACAAAGGGAAAAAAAATTCAATCTTAATTTTCACAACCCAAGAATAAGAGAAAACAGTAACACAAATAAAATCTAGGAAAAACTGAATGACCAAAACCCTAATCATTCTCTTCCTTAAATAGGGGAGCTTTCTCATATAAAATAAAAGACTTAAAAATAAAATGGATAATTAGAAAAATAAATACAATTATCTAATAATATAATCTATAGTAAGCTTCCTTCCTTAAGTTAATATCTACCCAAATCAAGCCTTGTTTGCATATCGCCCATCCCGCCAAGTAGCCCAACTCGCAAAGTTACCTGCCAAGTGTTAAGGCGGGACTACATCATATATATTATCAAAATTATGTTCCACATTAGTATTTTAAGCAAAAATACATTAAATTTCAATAGAGGATACAAGCATATAAGCAAGTGTTAGATACCATACAGTGCTTAAAAAATTTAGTTTATATCTATTTCAACACTGAAAATATTTATTCTAGCTAATGCAATACTTTTTAGTTTTACTTTTATAAGTATAGTGCTAAAAAATTCACATAGAGATAGGGATGGCAATGGGGCGGAGCGGGTATGGGGGGTGCCTCCTCCATACCCCCATACCCATACCCACCATCCAAATTCATACCCATACCCGGCCCATTACCCACCACGGGTACGAAATGGATACCCTGTTAAGCTTCTAGATCAAACTTGAACTTGACCTAGTGGAAGTATAGGATAGTAGAGAGTTTAGATAAGAAAAGAAGGGAAAGAGATGAGAAATTAGAGAGAGAGTCAGATGAGAGAGAGACCAAAATTTTTCGTATTTCATTGAATGAAACCATTACAAGAAGATCTAAGCTATTTAAGCTAACCAATTAATCTAAGACATATTGAATCAAGACACATTAGACAACCGACTTAAGCAAGCAGTCGCCACAATTGACTAGAAGCAAGACCAACCAAGCTCTAACCGACTTCCAAACTAACATCTGAATTTTGGCACCAAAAGCCTTAAGACTCTTATGCTTAGAAATACAACAAAATGCAGCACTCAACTAAGCTATAGAAGCTTATTACAATTGGACTCAAAACCCACAAGGCATAAAAGATGAATCATAACAATTCCCTCCCCTTGAAAGCATTCTTGTCTCAAGAATAGAAGGTTGGAAATTGAATCCTCGAGAACCTCATGTCGCTCCCAAGAAACATCACCTTCTTCCAAGTTAACCCATTGCACGAGAACTTCTTCTATTGGTCTTCCTGAAGCCTGCTGCACCCTTGAATCAAGAATTGCTGCAGGAACCTGCAATAAAGCACCACTGGACCCAAATTCTGGAGGGTTAGACAAGTTTTGCCTTTCTTAATTTTGTTCTTTAAGAGGGAAACATGGAACACTGGATGCACATAAGAATCAGGGGGTAATTCTAGCTTATAGGCCACTTTTCCCAGCTTCTCATTGATTCTGTAAGGACCAAAGTAATGGGCACGAAGCTTAATGCCTTTGCGTACTGCCACAGTTGCCTGCCCATAAGGTTGAAGCTTCAAATATACCATATCCCCTACTTCTAATGGCTTGTCCACACGCTTCTTATTAGCATAGTACTTCATCCTTGCCTGTGCTTGTTGAAGATTGTCCTTAAAGTGCTGAACCAGCTGCCTTATCTGAAGTACTAAATCATATACTTCTAAAACTGAGGAAGTAACCTTTTACAGAACTAAGGGCGTGGGTGAATCATATCCATATAGAGCCTTGAAGGGAGTAGTACCAATAGAAGAATGGAAGTGAGTATTATACCAACTCTATTAAAGATAACCTTCTACCCCATACCGCTGGATGGTTGAAAACCATGCTCCTCAAATAATACTTTACTACACTGGTTTACAAGCTTAGTTTGTTCATCAGTCTGAGGATGGCAAGTTGAGCTTACGGCAAATGTCGCCCCCAACAAATTGAACAATTCTCTCCATAAGTGACTTGTGAAAATCTTGTCCCGATCAAAAATAATGGATTGGGGTAATCCATGAAGTTTATAGACACTATCAAGGAACACTCTATCTAGTTTTTTAGCTATAATTGGTTGAGCCAAGGCAATAAAGTGGCTAAACTTGGTAAAGCGGTCCACAACCACGCAAATAACCTCTTGACCCTCTGACTTCGGTAAGCCTTCAATAAAGTCCATGCTAATATGCTACCAAGCATCTGAAATAGGTAAAGGCTAGAGAAGATGTTGGCACCTACTGTCACCACTCTTAGTTTGTTGGCAAATCTCACAGGTTTGAACAAATTCCTTCACATCGTTCTTCATACCCAACTAGCTAAAGCACCCTTTAAGCCTTTGGTAAGTTTCTTCTAGGCCAGAATGGCCTCCCCAAGCAAACTCATGAGATGCAATGATGACCTGTTGTCTCAAATCTGAAGAAGAACCAATGTACAACTTACCATTCAATCTGATAATTCCCTTGACAACAGACAATTCAGCATCAGGAGCAAGGATGCTGGATCTGTTAATGCTGAAGGCAGTAACACATTCTTGTGCAGAGTTGTCATTCTCATATGACTTATACACTTCTTCCATCCAGGCTGGAAGCACCAGAGATACAGCTCCACAAGAACCATATTAAGCTTCTCCCATTCTTTGAGATAAAGCATCTGCTGCATGGTTTTCTTTCCCCTTCTTGTACTCAATTGCGTAATCAAGACCAAGAATCTTCATCAAATCTTTCTTTTGAATCCAGGTAACGATCTTTTGTTCTAACAAATACTTCAAACTTTGTGATCTGTCTTGATGATAAATCAATGGCCTTCCAAATAGTGTCTCCACTTATCAACTGCTAGAAGAATTGCAAGATATTTCTTTTCATATGTGGACAAGTACTTATGCTTAAGACGTAAAGCTTGGCTAAGGTAGGCTATAGATCTTCCTTTTTGAGATAACACAACCCCAATACCACTTCCACAAGCATCAGTTTCTAACACAAATTCCTCCTTAAAGTCAGGCATTACCAGGACTGGAGCAGCACACATGGCTATCTTCAAGGCTTCAAAAGCATCTTGAGCCTTATATCACAATTTGAAGGCATCTTTCTTTAAGATATCAGTTAATGGCTTAGCAATTGCTCCATAGCTAGCCACAAACTTCCTGTAGTAACCTATCAATCCCAAAAAACCTCTTAACTGATTGAGCATAACTGGAGTTGGCCACACTTTCATAGCCTGAACTTTAGAAGGGTTTGTAGAAACACCTCTATGAGAAATCACATGTCCTAAATACTATATTTGTGATTGAGCAAAAGAGCACTTAGTCAATTTGGCATAAAGCTTGTCACTGCGCATCACCAAGAACACTTCTCTCAACTGTCCCATTTGTTCCTCCAAGGTTGGGCTGTAAATCAAGCTGTCATCAAAGAACACCAACACAAATCTCCTTATTAACTATTTGAAGACATCATTCATCACTGCCTGAAAAGTAGCTAGAGCATTAATTAATCCAAAAGGCATAACAACAAACTCATAGTGCCCATGATGAGTTCTGAAGGTAGTCTTATAAATGTCTTGCCCCTTCATCCTTGATGATAGCCCTGCCTTAAAAGATCATCACTAACTAGAATAGGAAATTTGTCCTTCACTGCAACCAAGTTAAGCTGTCTGTAGTCAATGCACATCCTAGTTGTGCCATCATTCTTCTTAACCAAGATAACAGGAGCAGCAAAATGACTGTGGCTTTGTCAAATGAAGCAAGTTTTGAATAATTCTTTAACCTGCCTTTCTATTTCAATTTTCTTAGAATGTGGACATTTGTAAGGCCTGAGCTTCACATGTTCTGAATTGGGTTTAAGAGGGATCGCATGATCCAAATTCTTCTTTGGAGGCAATGAATCCTGTTGCTCAAACAGATCTTTGAACTCCTCAATCAAAGCTTGCACTTCAAGATGAAAGTGCTCTCCCAACTCAGTATGTGAGATTTCAAACAACTGTCAAACCCACTGATAAGCCTTTTTCCTGATTCCTCCACTCAAATTCTTGCCACTTAATAGCTGAAGTTAAGCCTGATTAGCCATGTCCTGCAGTTTCACTATAGTTCCTTGCCTCTTAAAGGACACAGTCAGTTGTGTAAAATTAAAGACAACAGGACTGAAAGATGTCATCCAGTCCACACCAAGAACCATGTCACAATCTCCCAATGGCAAGATCCTGAAATCATAAACAATCTTGTGATTCTGCATAAACCAATTGAACCCTTGATATTTACTCTAAGTAAGGATGGAATTCCCATCTGCCATAGTTATGGCTAAAGGATGAGCCTTAATCATTTCATGTCCAACCTTCCTAACCACCTTTGGATAATTGAAGCTGTGAGTACTACTACTATCTCTCAAGATCACAATGGCTTTCTTGCCTGCTTGCCCTTTGATTCTTATGGTGTTATGAGCTCCATTTCTAGTTAATGCCTTCATTGAAATCTCCACTTCATCATCTAGAGACTCATCAAGTGAATCTTGTTCAGAACTATCCATTTCAGCCTCTATTTCGTCATCGTCAGATTCATCATCTGCAACAGCTCCTCTTGCTGACATAAGGAACTTAGAATTGCATTTGTGTCCAAAGTAATAAGACGGATTACATTTGAAACACAATTTTTGGGCCTTCTTCTCATCAGAATGAACAGACCTTGACCTCACTGATCCTTTTTGTTGTTGATATAAACTACTGCCTCTATTCTTTGGCCCCTCATTGGAAGCAAGAACCGTAGCTTCAAACAATTCAGCCTTAGCATAGGCTTTTGATAAATTTCTTGGACCAATTGCCTTGACAAGTTTCTTAATCTTTAGGTTTAAGCCACTAATGAAGCTAGAAACATAATAAGATTCAGTGGCCTGAGGATAAGTAGAGATCATAGTAGCCCTTAGGTTCTCAAATCTTGTCATATACTCTCTCACAGAGATAACTTGTACTACCTTGTTGAAGTTATCCAATATGTCACTGGAGCCCTCATCTCCATAACACTCACAGAGTTCTTCCACAAATTCAGCCCAAGACAATGAAGGATTACTTTTCAAAAGATTGTAAAACCATACCTTGTGATCTCCTTGGAGGTAAACAGCAGCTAGTTCGACCTTCTCAACTTCATTAATGTGATAGAAATGAATGTACTGATGACATCTTCTAATCCATGATTGAGGCTGTTTACCATCGAAAGGTTCTATCTGAAACCTTGGCTCCCTAAAACTGCCACTTCTGTTACTGGTTGAAGCACCGTTTATTCCAAAATTCAAATGTTGCAACTGGTCTGGTGGACGATCAGATTGTCCAAGAGTCACACTTGCAGCTCGAGATTGTACTGGATCCGAATGTTGATCCTGTTGTTCAGCTGCCACACTAGCTGCTTGAGGTTGCACATGATCCTGTTGTCCAGCTGTCACACTAGTTGCTTAAGGTTGCACCACCTCTAGACTCGTAGCTAACAAAATTCCAACACTTGAAGAAACATTCTGTCTAATGATCTAAATCTGCAGTTCAACAAACTTCTCCTCAAAATGCTGTGATTATTGAATCAATCGATTAACATTCTTTTGATCCTGCTCCAGCTGTAATTTCTTCATTCGAGTGAACATTTCCTTCACTCGATTGCTCAATTGATCAGCTGTAACACATTCAGCTTCTGCTGCAGCATTGGCACCGGCAACCGAAGCATAAGTTGGATTTGTAGTAGCATTTGCATTTCCTGAACGAGTTGTAACACCACCAGCTATTGATTCTTTCTCCTTGTGCTTTGCCAACTCCAATCAACCAAAATTTGCTCAATTGACAGCACTAGGCTCTGATACCAATTGTTAATCATCAAGATCATACTTAAACTTAACCTAGTGGAAGTATGGGATAGTAGAGAGTTTAAATGAGAAGAGAAGGGAAAGAGATGAGAAATTAGAGAGAGAGAGTTAGATGAGAGAGAGAAACAAGATATTTTGTAATTCATTAAATGAATCCATTAGAAGAAGATCTACTATTTAAGCCAACCAATTCATCTAAGACACATTGAATCAAGACACATTAGACAACCGACTTAAGCAAGCAGCCGTCACAATTGACTAGAAGCAAGATCAACCAAACTCTAACCAACTTCCTAACTAACATCTGAATTTTGGCGCCAAAAAGCCTTAAGACTCTTATGCTTAGAAATACAACAAAACGTAGTGCTCAACTAAGCTATATGGAAGCTTATTACAATTGGACTCAAAACTGACAAGACATAAAAGATGAATCATAAAATACCTATACCCGCCCTTGCCGGTACAAACCCGTACCCGTACCCGTCCCATTATCCGCCCTATACCTGCCCTAATGTGTGTACAAAATGATTATCCATATTCGTTTGTATTAATTATTTAATACTATTCTTTAAAAAATTAATTATATTTTTTGTAACATTAATAAATAATTGAGGTAATTAATTTAAGCACATAATTTTTAATTTAAAAGTTAATTAGGTACACAATGGAGCGGGTATATAGTGGGTATAAGGTAGGGCGGGTCGAGTCTGGAGCTGGGTGGGGCGGGTACAATACTATACTCGTACCCGCCCCATACCCCTGGGGGTATGGAGCTGGTACACCCAACCTGTACCTATTACCTGCTTCACTTATACCCATACTCGCCCCCAAACGGGGCAGGTACCCAAGAGTAACGGGCTTTACCCGCCCCATTGTCATCCCTACATAAAGATAGTTTGGTGTTATATTAATTATAATTTTAATATTAAAATTAGGTTCGTTTTCTCCACTTGCAAGGCGGCAAGTGGCTTCACACTCCGCCGTATAGTGTTAAACAAAACTAGTTTTCTCCTATTTCAATACCACAAAAATTCATTAATACTAGTAAAATTACCTTTCTTTTTAACTTAGCATATACAGTGCTCAAAAAATTCATATGTGCCTAGTTTGGTTTTTTTTTTTTCATTCTTCCTTTAAAAACATTAATATGTTTCTGAAATCTTTTAAAATATTCAAATATTTTTATTTCTATAATATTGTTATAATAATAAAATTAATTTTTAAATATAAAAGTTTTTAAAACATTTATAATATTTTTTTTCGCATATTTACGAACTTTTTGGATATTTATCATATTTTCAAAATATTCAATAAATTTTCAACTTTTAAAATTACATTAAACATAAATGATGTTTTTGCCCTAAGTTAAATCATTTTTTTATATTTTTTCCTTGAGTACTATATCGGTACAATATAACAGAAAAGGACTTGTGGGGAGAGTTCCTAAAATAAAGTTATCAAAGTCTAGGGTACCTCAAATACATTTCACAACCTCAATATATCTAAAAATATAGATTATAAAAACTTTAAGGTATCTAAACAAAATTTTCTCGAAAATTTTTTGAACCTTATGGTCACTGATTATATATATTAAAATGTGAGGCACTTAGGTGATAAAAAATTATATTCAAAGTACAGAGTATTATTAAGACAACTAACCGGAAGAGTTCAAACGATCCAATTTATCCAATGAAGATATAGCGCATTAGCTTAAATAATAAGTGTTTTGTTTTCTCATTTTATTTTCTTCCAACCAAACAAATAAGGGAAAAAAAAAAAAAAATTTGATCTTGAAAATTTTTTTCGCCTTGTTTCTCCTTGAATTCAAACATCATATTTTCTTTCTATTTACTTTTTTTCTTACATTTTTCTCTCCTTTAACCTTTTTTTAATTTTAAGTGGAGCATTAAAGATTACTAATTTCTTAAAATATATGGAAATTTTTTAAAAAGTGATCAAGAAATGTAACATTAGGGGTGCACATTGTAATGAACCTTGATGTTCGTTACAGGGATATTCATGAACCTAGGCTCGTGATGGTGAAATAGAGGTTAAGGGAGGAAGAGAAATAGACTTTAGAGAGTGAGAGAGAAAGAGGGTAGAGATAGAAATAGAGAGTAGAAGAGATTGAGAGGAGAAGTAGAGGATTAAGAAGAGAATTAGGAGAAGAGGAGATGAAGAGAAGGAGTTTAGAAGTTAGGAGAGGGGTGGAGAAAATTAGAAGTTAGAGAGGGAGAGGGGGATCGGTTGAAGAGAGGAAGAGGGAGAGAGAAGTTTTAATTTTTCATTTCATTTCTTGGTTATCCAATTACACAAAATACATGGGTTTAAATAGACAAGGCTTGGGGTATGTTGGAGGGAAGGGGTGGTTGCCCCCTATTGCTAGACCCTAGGATACAATTACATGATTACAAATTCAAAATTACCCTTTGCCTCCCTAATCACCCTAACTGGCTCCCATCTAAATTTAAATTCAAAAATTTAAACTACAATATTTTTATATTACATAATCAATACAAAATAATAAAAGCAAAAAAGGGGTTGTTCGGTACAAGGTCACGGTCAAGGACCGTGACACACATCAGTCCGGTCTATTGTGCCAAGTGGTTCGATATTTTCTATTTTAAGGATGTTTAGAACTTCACACTTGAACAAAGCTAGAATAAGATCGCAAGGATGTAAATCAAGGATCGAGGATTAGACGAAATGATAATCAGTTCGGTCAACGCATGTACTACATAGCCTTGTTGAATCCGGGTTTACAGTACATATTGTTATTTTTATAGTCCCCTTCACTCATTTGGCGATAAATTGATGGTTTTATTTGCAGGCGCTCCGATACTTCAGGATGTGGGTCCTCGGAAACAGTCTCCTTTCCACTCGGAAGGGGTATGGCTACGTACATATACCCCTCCCAGACCCTGCTTTAGCAGGAGCCGCGAGACACTGGGATTGTTATTGTTGTTGTTGTTGTTGTATTGTTATTTTTATAGTCCTGCTAGCACTCATCGTCTCCTTGACTTTGCCTCTTATTTTATCTTGGAAGTTACTATCTTGAACATGAACCAAGCAAAATCAAAGATTAAGAAGCAAATTGGACAATAAATATGGTTTCATGTTAGACCAAATTTGATTAGTCCGGTGTGTAGATTTCATCTCAGACAAGATGTTTATTATACTAATTGGATTGAAATGAATGAAAAATCTTTTAAAATATAATTCAAGAGAATACCACAATATTAATTTTTTTTTTTCATTTTTGAAATAAATTATAATTTTTCTTAGAAACTCTTTGATACAAACCAAAGAGGGTTCCATCCCAAAACAAACTAGCAATGGGTGGAGTAGCTCCCCTAGTATATAAATTGGTAATTTTTTGGTGATCCCACCGATGTGGGATACCTTTGGGCAGTAACAAACCACCACGCTCCACATCATGCATCCATGCGAGCTGGCTTTGCATTAGATATCTAGTCTCAGGCGAACACTGCAATTCCTACATCACCACCACGCAATGGACATGGTTTTGCACTAGAGTTATTCTAGTCCCTGGCAAACATTGTATTACCGACATCACCACTTAAGATTTGGAATGAGAGATCATATAGCTACGTCGACCCGGGCCCAAGACTTTACCGGGCCGAGATCATCTCCAGGACAGACCTAGGGACTTCTATGAGACTGAGAATAAGCTCCTTGAAATGTGGCAATCGACTTTGCAACACGTCATGCATGGGCCCCCCATTGTTGTTGTTGTTGTTGTTGTATTGTTATTTTTATAGTCCTGCTAGCACTCATCGTCTCCTTGACATTGTCTCTTATTTTATCTTGGATGTTACTATCATGAACATGAACCAAGCAAAATCAAAGATTAAGAAGCAAATTGGATAATAAATTTGGTTTCATGTTAGACCAAATTTGATTAGTCCGGTGTGTAGATTTCATCTCAGACAAGATGTTTATTATACTCTTTTGGTTGAAATGAATTAAAAATCTTTTAAAATATAATTCAAGAGAATACAACAATATTAATTTTTTTATTCATTTTTGAAATAAATTATAATTTTTCTTAGAAACTCTTTGATACAAACCAAAGAGGGTTCCATTCCAAAATCAATTGGCAATGGGTGGAGCAGCTCCCCTAGTATATAAATTGGTAATTTTTTGGTGATCCCAACGATGTGGGATACATTTGGGCTGTAAAAAACCACCACGCTCCGCATCTTGCATCCACGGGAGCTGGCTTTGCATTAGATATCTAGTCTCAGGCAAACACTGCAATTCCTACATCACCACCACGCAATGGACATGGTTTTGCACTAGAGTTATTCTAGTCCCTGGCAAACACTGTATTACCGACATCACCACTTGAGATTTGGAATGAGAGATCGTATAGCTACGTCGACCAGGGCCCAAGACTTTACCGGGCCGAGATCAACTCCAGGGCAGACCTAGGGGCTTCTATGAGACCGAGAATAAGCTCCTTGAAATGTGGCAATCGACTTTGTAACACGTCATGCATAGGCCCCCCATTGTTGTTGTTGTATTGTTATTTTTATAGTCCTGCTAGCACTCATTGTCTCCTTGACCTTGTCTCTTATTTTATCTTGGAAGTCACTATCTTGAACATGAACCAAGCAAAATCAAAGATTAAGAAGCAAATTGGATAAAAAATTTGGTTTCATGTTAGACCAAATTTTATTAGTCCGGTGTGTAGATTTCATCTCAGACAAGATGTTTATTATACTAATTTGGATTGAAATGAAAGAAAAATCTTTTAAAATATAATTCAAGAGAATACCACAACATTATTTTTTTTTCATTTTTGAAATAAATTATAATTTTTCTTAGAAACTCTTGGATACAAACCAAAGAGGGTTCCATCCCAAAACCAATTGGCAATGGGTGAAGTAGCTCCTTTAGTATATAAATTGGTAATTTTTTGGTGATCCCACCGATGTGGGATACCTTTGGGCTGTAACAAACCACCACGCTCCGCATCTTGCATCCACGCGAGTTGGCTTTGCATTAGATATCTAGTCTCAAGCGCACACTGCAATTCCTACATCACCACCATGCAATGGACATGGCTTTGCACTAGAGTTATTCTAGCCCCTGGAAAACACTGTATTACCGACATCACCACTTGAGATTTGGAATGAGAGATCGTATAGCTACGTCGACCAGGGCCCAAGAATTTACCGGGCCGAGATCAACTCTAGAGCAGACCTAGGGACTTCTATGAGACCGAGAATAAGCTCCTTGAAATGTGGCAATCGACTTTGTAACACGTCATGCATAGGACCCCCCCCCCCCCCCAACATAAGACCACTGAATGCCATCAGCCCCCATATGACTGGTGAATGGCATCAGCCCTCCGTATGACCGGCAATCCATGGCGCAAAATCGACATCTCTAATACCAATGATATAGACAAAGGAGCTTCTATCCTAAAACCAATTGGCAATGGGTGGAGTAGCTCCCTTAGTATATAAATTGGTATTTTTTGGTGATCCCACATGATCACTCAAAAAATGTTATCCGAACAAGTGACATGTGGCCCACTGGAACGATCCCCCAATTCGGGCCGACATCCACCCCCCGGAGGCCCAGGTAAGGAAATTCAACTTCAATCTCAAAGGGCATCTTGTCGACAGGACGCATCCTAGGATCCGAGTAGAAGAAGGAAGAATTAGACCCACTTCGACATAGGTGCATCTTGGTACGAGATGCACAGATGCACCCGGAAAGGCTACCTCCGGAACTCCGCTTTTAACTCAAGAGAACAAAGCGCACCTCACTGACGGAACACACCCTGGAATCCGATCAGGAGAAGAAGGATGCATGCATACCCAAACATGAGATGCACCCTCGGAGCTTGCCTCCAGAACTGAGGCAACACCCATAAAGATATAGACGCGTCAAGATGACGGGGAGCATTCCGATCCTCGAGCGGTCCCGTATCCGCTACCCAACGGAGCACCACCCCGGAACTAAGGGGCCATCTCGGTTCGAGATGCCCTCTCTTCCAAGAGTTGGCCGAACAACAACAATGACCTGACACCTTAACTCGGACCGACAACAGCCCGAAGCACGATACCTAAAGGGCCTCAAGACAGCGACCCAACACAATGCTCATTTCAACTCTCGGAGGGCATCTCGCCCCAGGATTACTGTTTCCCTGGGGGTCTGCCAGTAACCGTCCCCGGCTCCATGAGTCAGATAGACAAGGGCCCGAAGTCATAGGCCAACCGGCCAAGGGTATCTCGCCTCGGTTTCACACTTGGCGAGATACACCTCTTCATAGAAGATACAGCTTTTCAGGGAAAAATCTTTATAAATAGGGCTCAGACCCATAAAGAGATCATAAGCTCGCTGCTCTCCCTTCACTCTCACCTGAAGGATCCCCAAAGCAGCTGTGCCCCTCGTTTTTCTCTCTTATTCTCTTGTAATCTCATAAAACCCTGTAATAAAACCATTAATTAATGAAAATTCAATAAAAGATAAGGGGCTTGAGCTTCAGCCCTCCATTAAAAGAACCTATACCAAAACAGTTGGCGTTGTCTGTGGGAAATGGAAACTTTTCCTCAAAATAACTCTGCAGGATCTCCCCCCTCCCTGAGGCGGTCTGGAGATCAATACGTCACTCATAGTCAGCTTCATGAGCTCCGCACACTCGTCATGCAACTTGCCAATCGCGACAACTCTAGCAAGACTTCACTGCATCCTGCACTGCCAAATACCGACGTGGTCGCCGAGTCCCTTGCTTCCATGGAGTACAGAAGCCGCAAGACCAACCAGGAAGCCCCAGCAAGCTCGGGAATGCCCCCACGTGGGTCCCTCCCTCGCCTAAAGCAAGATCTGAGGCCGACTTCGAGGGCGTGGTGGGCGAGTCCATTGGAAAAATTCCTATCACCCATTCACCCTTCACCCCATGCATACTTGCTGCCCCCGTGGGGAAGGTGAAGATGCCAAACTTGGAGCTGTTTAATGGGACTCAAGACCCGGATGACCACATTTCGGGATTCGTTGTACAGGTGTACATACAAGACGCCTCTGAGGTCGTATGGTGCAAGTGTTTCCCAGCCACCATCAAAGGTATGGCTCAGGCTTGGTTCGCCTCTCTCCCCAGTGGGTCAATACGAAGCTTCAAAGACTTGTCCGATATGGTTACTCGCCACTTCCTCAGCAACAAACGGAGAAAGAAGACCACTATCCAGTTGATACAGCTACAACAAGCGGAGGATGAGCCATTAAGGGCGTTTGTACGACAGTTCTTGAAGGCAATGATCAGCATCCCAAACTTAGCTGATTAAACGGCCATCACCACCTTTATCAACAGACTCCAAAATAGCAACTTCCAGATCTCCCTCGCCAAGGCACTTCCGACGACTTTGGACGCTCTCTAGACTAAGGCCGATAAATACATCATTGTTAAGATGCGATGGACAAAACGGGACCTCCCAAGCACGAGTACTGAAGGCTCGAGATGCACGCCCCAAGCTTTAACCCGAAGAATGAAAGAGCCACAAAGAATGTAAGGGGTACCCGCAAGACAAGCCCGAGGAGAAACCCCCGGACTGCTTTTAGAGGTAAAAAAGGGGAAATGGGAAGGGACCAAGATCCTGCCAGCCCAACAGTTCGACGCGGCCATAATCCGTGATGCGAGTGCCACGAATTTTCGGGGCATTGTACTAAAAACTGTTGATCACTCCAAAGCCAGATGGATGAGTTGGAGAAGATAGGCAACCTCAAAAAATTTGTAAACCTGAAGAAACTCAAGACCGAAGCATCGGAACCCGCCCATGAGGAGCCAAATGACACGGCTGCTGCTCCTAGGCATGTGATCGCGGCCATCAAACAAAAACAGGAGGACACAAGCCTTGCTACTTTAGGAAGAGGGGGAGGCAAAGTCAGAAAATTTCGGCGTCGAACCTTCTTGCAAGAAGACCTCGAAAACGTCAAGACTCCGCATGAAGATCCCATGGTCATCACCATGGACGTTTGTGACTACTCCCTCTAGAGGGTCTTGGTGGATCAAAGAGGTTCGGCGAATATCCTTTCCTTCACTGCTTCGAGCAAATTGCAATACTGCTTGAGACTTTTCGCTCCACAACCGGTACCCTTGTGGGATTCTCCAGTGAGGTGGTTGATCCTTTAGGCACCATAAGGCTCGACATATACTTGGGAGATGGAAAATGAAGGCATGCACATAATGATGAATTTTATGTCGTGGCGGCCCCCTCGGCTTTCAACGTTATCCTAGGACGCCCAGTGTGAAATTCGTTGGGCACTGTACTGTCAACTTACCACCTCGCCATCAAGTTCGAAACCGACAAAGGAGACATCATGACTGTGAGAGGCTGTCAGCATATGGCCCGCAAATGTTGCCACACCCAAGACGTACCTGAGGTGAGGGAGACGAAAGACGGAGAGAAGATGGACTCAGAAATGAAGGAAACCGCCAAAGTCGAGATACGACTGGGAAAATCAGTCTAGATGGGGACGAAGCTAAGTGCGGACATAAGGCCCCACCTAAACGGCTCGCCTGAGCATAAACTAATGAAGCAGAAGAATCGTAACTTTTGTGCCGAGCCGAAAAAGGTTATAAGCAAAGAAGTACTAAAACTCATGAGGGCCAGCTTCATACGAGAGGTATTGTATCCAGATTGGTAAGCGAAGTGGTCCTGGTGAGGAAGCCGAACTAGAGCTAGCGGATGTGCGTGGACTTCACCAACCTGAATAAAAGCCTGCCCGAAGGACTCGTTCCCCCTTCCTAAGATAAACTTGCCGGTCGACTCTACGGCAGGGAACTCGTTGTTCAGTTTACTAGATGCTTTCTTCAGGTACCACCAGATCGCGATGGACTCGGAGAACGAGGAGAAGACATCTTTCATTGCCATTTGGGGCACATACTACTTCCGATTCATGCCGTTCGGGTTGAAGAACGCCAAAGCCACATACCAATGCCTGGTCAACCACGTCTTTCGGCAATAGATAGGGAGGAATTCGGAGGTGTACGTCGACGATATGATCATAAAAAGCAAGGAGGCTGCCGATCACGTAAACGATGTGAAAGAGACACTAGAAATGCTTAAGGCTCATGGGATGCGCCTCAATCTAGACAAGTACACCTTCGCGATCCCGGAGCGCAAGTTCTTGGGCTTCATCATGAGCGCAAGAAGGATTGAGGCCAACCGTGGAAAGATAGATGCCGTACTCTAGATGGAGACTTTGAAGACCACGAGAGACATTCAAAAGCTGACTGGCTGTCTCGCCGCGCTCAACAGGCTCATCAGCCGAATGACAGATTGGTCATTGCCCTTCTTTAAAGTATTACGAGGACGAGAAGTTTTTGATTGAGACGAAACTTGTGAACAAGCCCTCCAAGAACCCAAGGAATACTTGGCCAAGCTTCCAATAATGTCCAATTTCGTTTCGGAGAAGGACTTAATTCTCTGCGTTTCGGCATTTGACGGCACAGTAAGCGCCATGCTGATATCCGAAAGGGAAAATGCCGATCTATTTCTTGAGTCAGATACGGAGGGACGCAAAAACACGGTACACCCACATCGAGCAGCTCGCCTATGCTGCCGTCATAGCCCCATGGAAGCTCTGACCTTACCTCCAGGCGCACAGTATTCGGATACGAACAAATTAGCCCTTCTAGAAATTCCTCCAATGCCGGGAGTGCTCGCGAAGAATGCTATCCTGGGCTATCAAACTTTTAGAGTATGACATCCTGTTCAAGCCAATGACGATAATTAAGGCACAGGCCCTAGCCGACTTCTTAGCGGAATGCTCATTCACCGCTGCGGCATCATCCAGCTTTGAACCGCAAGACACGCAGGAGGGATCATGGAAGATATACATAGATTGGTCCTCCAACAACTAAGGGAGCAGAGCAGGTATCCTACTCATTTCGCCCAAAAGACAGCACTTCCCTTACGCCTTGAAGCACTTTTTCATGGACAGAGGATGGCCCGAAAGGCTGGCACACACCAGGTAGAGGTATTCAACAATTCTCAGCTAGTCGTGAAGCAGGTCCAAGGGATTTACAGAGGCAAAACATTACAATGAAAGAATTCTTGGTGGTGGTGAACAAGGAACTGGAAGCTTCCTCTTTCTTTTGAATTCATCTCATTCCGAGAGTCGAGAACTTCAAAGCCGCTGAACTAAGCCAGATCGCCAGCTCAGAGGCAGAGGAGCAATGATTGGAGCCCGCCATTCGGATAGAAGAAGTCCGGACACCATGCCAAAGTTTACCTCCATTCGAGGGAATCGCTCAAATCCAATCTCTTAATGATTGGCGATGGCCCCTCATTAACTTTATAAGGAACGAAACTTTTCCCCAATACCAGCTAAAGGCGAAACGAATCTGATGACATGCACCATGATTTGTGATAATAGATGAAGACCTCTATAAGGGATCGTTCGTGCATCCCCCACTGAAGTGCGTCCGAGAAGAAGAAGGGAAGTACGTCTTACGGGAAATCCATGAAGGCATTTGCGGACAACATCTTGGCCACCAAGCTGTAACCAACAAAGCTTTGCGATCAGGTTATGTTAAAATCTTGCTTGATGAAGCTCATTGCTGCCGCAGTGTTGCTGTTCTGTTAGCTAAGTCTTGATGTAATAGCTTTAGTTAGGTGCTTTGTTTCTTTAGCTAAATTGTAATGCTTGAATTAGCTTGTTGTTGGCACCAAAGGTCAAGCATTTGTCAATTGTGGCAGCTAGTTCTAGTTAAGTCGGTTAAGAGCTGAGTCCTTATGTAATGTATCTAGATCTTCTATAAGTAGCTTGCTCAAGTGTAATAATGATTCATTCAATGAAATACAATCATCTCTTTCAGATATTTTTTCTCTCTCTCTATCTCTCATCTCCTTCACTTCTCTTCTCATCTATACTCTTTCTTTCACAAGGTTAAACTTCAATTTCACTTAGAGGTTTAACATTTGGTATTAGGCCTCGTTTTAGGCTATCAATTAAGTTGAATTCTTCAATTTGGTTGTATACGCTTGGATCAAGTTCATTTGATCAGAGCTTGTGTTTTCTTGGCCAATTGATGATTTGCTTGATTGATCAGAGCTGGCAAAGCATAAGAATCAAAACTTAACATTGTCTGGTGGTGTTACTACGTGATATCAGGAGCAGCAGCTGGAAATCGTGCTACATTTGTGTTATGTTTCTAATTCGTTTGAGTTGTAATAAGGCGTGTGATGCTTTGTATTTGTTAACTACCAACCCTAGATTGATAGCTAACCTTGTGAAGGATAGAGGTAAGATGAGAGAAAGAAGTGAAGGGAGATGAGATAATAGAGAAGGAGATGAGATTAGAGAGAATTACCAAAAAGGCAACTGAATTTTTATTAATTGGATAACAAGAATACAAGCTTTAGATCTATTTACAATAGATCTTAGTACATTGCATCAATACTCCTCCTTAAACCGAGCATTACCAATTCTGGCGCCAAATGCAGTTAACTGGCTAATTTGAAGCTGTTAACAGCTTTTTGCGCCACCCGATACATTTCAAAAATTACAAGCAATAACCCCATGCCAATACATCGATTAAAAGCAAATGAACTAATG
Source organism: Simmondsia chinensis (assembly GCA_018398585.1). Lineage (NCBI taxonomy): Eukaryota > Viridiplantae > Streptophyta > Magnoliopsida > Caryophyllales > Simmondsiaceae > Simmondsia > Simmondsia chinensis. Next base: position 16,558,984 of record JAGTTD010000018.1, on the reverse strand, counting down.
GAATTATAACATTCCCTCCCCCTTGAGAAGCTCCTTGTCCTCAAGGAGAGAAGCTCGGGAATTGGCTCTTCAAGAACGTTGGGTTCTCCCATGTGAGGAAATCTTTCTCTAAATTCAACCATCTCACCAAGAGTTGATGTGAAGACCCGGTTCCTGCTGCAATCAGACCTGGTTTCTTGACAGCTACCGGTCCCAACAGCAAACTTCCATCCGATTCTGTCTCTGGTGGTGTTTTTGCTCATTTAACACCCCTCTTAGCCTGTTTTTTCAGCAATGAAACATGAAACACAGGATGAATGCACGAATGTGATGGTAAATCAAGTTTGTAAGCAACATTTCCAATCCTCTCCAAGATTCGGTATGGACCAAAGTATCGTGCACTTAGCTTGATGTTTCTTCGGACAGCCAATGAGGACTGTCTATAGGGTTGTAATTTTAAGTAGACCATGTCTCCAACTTCGAAAGCTTTGTCTGCCCTTTTTTTGTCAGCGTAAAACTTCATTCGAGCATGAGCTTGTTGCAAATTATCCTTGAGAATCTAGGTCATTTCCCTTCTCTGCAAAATCAGGTCTATAGTTGCAAAACCGAACTGATTGCGTTGCTGCAGCAACATTGGAGTGGGTGGTATGTATCCATACAACGCTTGAAAGGGAGATGTGCCAAGAGAGACATGAAAGTGAGTATTGAACCAATACTTCACCAAAGAAAGCCATTGATTCCACTCACGAGGCCGAGAAAAGACCATACTCCGAAGATATTGCTGGACACACTAATTGACTCTCTCGGTTTGTCCATTCGATTGAGGATGGTAAGATGAACTGAGAGCCAAAGTTGTTCCCAACAATTTGAACAATTCACGCCAAAAGTTGCTCGTAAAGATTTTGTCCCTATCCGAGACAATGGATTGGGGCAAGCCGTGCAATTTATATATGTTGTCTAAGAAGCTCTTAGCCAACCTTTCAGCTGTAATGGGTCGGATCAAGGCTATAAAATGACTATATTTCGTGAATCGGTCCACCACGACCCAAATTACTTCCCTATCATCGGACTTGGGAAGTCCCTCAATAAAATCCATACTAATGTTGATCCAAGCACCCTCCGGAATGGGAAGTGGCTACAAGAGTCCTTGATATCGATGATCCCCCAACTTAGTTTGTTGGCACACCTCACAAGACTTCACAAAATCTGAAACAGACCTCTTCAATCCAGGCCAACTAAAATATGCCTTGACTCGTTGATAAGTACCATCAACCCCGGAATGACCACCCCAAGTTGAATCATGTGATGGCTTTAGTATCTGGTCCCTCAAATCAGTGGAGGAACCAATGTATATCCTGCTCTGCACACGGACAATCCCATTCTACACTGATACACCAACAGCACTGTCACTCGGGAAGCTGTTTTTAGTCACTGCTGCAGCCACAGCCTCTTGAGCAAACTTGTCCCCATCATATGATTTGTAGACTTCATCCATCCAAGAAGGTAATACAATGGATTAAGCCCACAAGAACCTTGCTCGAGGTCCTCAAATCTCTTAGAAAGTGCATATGCTGCCAGATTTTCCTTCCCCTTCTTGTACTCGATAGCATAGTCCAACCCAAGGAACTTCATCAACCCTTTCTTTTGGATGCGTGTGACTATCTTTTGCTCCAAAAGATACTTGAGACTCTGATGATCCGTTCGTATGATGAACCTATGTCCATCCAAATAGTGCCTCCATTTCTCGATTGCAAGAAGGATTGCCAAATATTCTTTCTCGTAGGTGGACATGGCCTGATGTTTAGGACTAAGCGCTTGAATCAAATAAGCAATCGGTCTCCCATTTTGTGAAAGAACAGCCCCACAACCAGTCCCGCTAGCATCGGTCTCCAAAATGAAGTCTTCCGCGAAATTCGGCATTGCTAATACCGGTGCCTTACACATAGCGGACTTGAGGTCATCAAATGCTTCTTGAGCCTTATCACTCCACTTGAAAGCATCTTTTTTAAGCAGCTCAGTTAAGGGCTTTGCAATGGACCCATAACCATTAGTAAACTTTCTATAGTAACTGGTCAACCCGAAGAACCCTCTCAATTTCTTCAATGTCATGGGAATTGGAAAATCTTGCATCGCTTCCACCTTAAAAGGATTGGTAGAGACACCTTTGTGAGAGATTATGTGCCCCAAATACTCAAGCTTATATTGAGCAAAAGTGCATTTTGATAACTTTGCATAAAACCCGTGCTGCCGCATCACAAGGAAAACCTCCTTAAGATGATGTAGGTGATCTTCATAGGTTGAACTATAAATTGGTATATCATCAAAGAAAACCAGCACCGATCTTCTCAAATAAGGCTTGAGAATATCATTCATAGTTGCTTGGAACGTGGCCGGAGCATTAGTTAATCCGAAAGGCATTACCACGAACTCAAAGTGTCCATGGTGAGTCTGAAAAGCGGCCTTGTATATGTCCGGCTCAAGAACTCTAATATGATGGTACCCTTGCCTTAAATCCAACTTAGAGAAAAAATAAGCTCCATACAATTCATCAAGCAGGTCGTCTATGACAGGGATAGGAAATTTATCCTTCACTGTCAATGAATTTAATTGACGATAATCTATACACATTCGAGCCGTACCATCCTTCTTCTTAACAAGTATCATGGGAGAAGCGAAAGGACTATGACTTGGGCAAATAAAACTCATCTGCAGCAGCTCTTCTACTTGTTTTTCAATTTCTGATTTTTGAGCGTGTGCAAAACGGTATGGCCTAATTTTCACCGGGTCCGAATTAGCTCGAAGTGGAATGGCATGATCAACAACTCTTTGAGGAGGGAGGCTCTTTGGTGCCTCAAATATATCATCAAATTCCATCAACAAAGCATGAACTTTAGGCTGCAAAACAGTTAGCAGATCTGCAGTGGCGATCGAGAATAACTGCCCAAACCATTGTATTGTCCTCTTCTTGAAACTATCTTGCAAGCGCTTACCATTGACAATTTTCAGCTGAGCATGATTTGAAATGCCATGTAATGTGACCTTCTTGCCATGAATTTCAAAGGACACGGTCATTTTATCAAAGTCAAATAACACCGGGTTAAAGGACCTCATCCAATCAACACCAAGCAACATGTCGCAACCCCCTAAAGGAAGTACTCTAAAATCAAAAGTGAATTTATGGTCTTGCATAGACCATTGGAATAATTGGCACTTGTTTTGAATCGTAATTGAATTTCCATCAGCTACCATAACGGCCAAGGGATGAGTTTCGATGATTTCGTGCTTCACCTTCTTAACCAACTTAGGATCAACGAAGCTATGCGTGCTTCCACTATCCACAAGGATGGTAATGGAAACATTCCCGACTTTTCCTCCAATGCGTATAGTGTTATGTGCTCCACTCCTGGTAAGAGCCTTCATAGAAATTTCTGCCTCATCCTCAAGCAACTTATCAGCTGAATCCACCTCTGATTTGTCCTCTACATAGTCTGAACTTTTGGTTTCTGATGCAAGCTCCACAAGAGCACCCCTTGCTGACATCAAGGACTTCGGATTACACTTATGTCCCGGCTGATATGGCTAATTGCATCTAAAACACAACCGTGCAAACCTCCTGTCCACAGATCGACCAGATTTACTATTGAACGCTTCTCTTGGATGAGCCTTGTAATTGTTACTCTTGAATTTACCTTTGTCACTTGAAGATACAAGTGTAGACTCAATCAATTTAGCCTTATTATAGGCTTTGGAAAGAGTCTTTGGTTCTATGGCCATAACCAAGCTCTTAATTCTTGGTCTCAAACCACTAATAAAACTTGAAACATAGTAAGCTTCGGTAGACTGTGGATTAATGGCTATCTTATTAGCACGCAAATTCTCGAATCTAGTCATGTACTCCTTAACCGTGGATGTTTGATAGACTTTGTTAAAACTATCAACAACATCGCTTGAATCCTCTTCACCATACCTCTCATACAGCTCCTCCATGAATTGGTCCCAAGAAAGACAAGGATTAGTCCTCAAGACACTATAAAACCAAACCTCGTGGTCTCCATGAAGATGAACAGTAGCTAACTCAACTCTTTCCGCCTCAATGATGTTGTAAAAGTGAAAATACCTTTCACATCCCCTCAGCCAAGATTGAGGTTGTTTTCCATCGAAAGGCTCGATTTGCACTCTCGGTTGTCTATGAGAAAAACCTCTGCCACCAGATGTAACCTCATTGCTCAGATCTCTGCTGTGGATACTGATTTGGAGGTCTATTATGTTGTTCCAGCTCATCGGACGAAGGTCTTGGATGCTCATTCAAATCAGGATGCCTACAATGCAAACCGGTACTAATGCCACAATTTTTGAACTGTCTAGATCCAACATTTCGATCAAAGGCTTCTGCAGCAACTTCCACTACGAAAGGTCAATCTTCTGCTGATCGGATGTGAACTGATGGACCTGCTTCTGTCTGAATTACAGGAGATTTACCTCGATTACCAACCACATTCACCTCGCTGTCCAGATGACCCTGCCATTGGGTCACATTATAAGGAGGAACCAGCTGACTTGCAGGTTTAAGGATTACATTAACGGATGATTCTCCTTGCTTCTTGATCTGATCTTGCAAATTTTCCCTCCTCTCCTCCAATTTAGACAACCGATCATCATTCTTTTACTAAACTGTCAACTGTGTTTGCTGATTTTCCAGGTTTACTTGCTGAAATCTTGCGAACCAGTGATCTTCTGATTGAATGATCAATGCCTATATCTGATCAACCATGAAACTCTCTTTTGGATTGTTCGCACCAGCCTCAGCAGCATCTGATCGTCCAGTTTGAACCTCAGGTGCAACAAAGCCACCACCTGCACCCGAACGAATCCTTACACCTTCAGCCATTCATTGATCGTGCTTCTTAGATTTTGCCAGCTCAATTCAAGCAATTGGCCACTTGAACCGGCTCTGATACCAATTGGTAACTACCAACCCTAGATTGATAGCTAACCTTGTGAAGGATAGAGGTAAGATGAGATAAAGAAGTGAAGGGAGATGAGACAATAGAGAAGGAGCTGAGAATAGAGAGAATTACCAAAAGGCAACTGAATTTTTATTAATTGGATAACAAGAATACAAGCTTTAGATCTATTTATAATAGATCTTAGTACATTGCATCACTACTCCTCCTTAAACCGAGCATTACCAATTCTGGCGCCAAATGTAGTTAACAGGCTATTTTGAAGCTGTTAACAGCTTTTGGCGCCACCTGATACATTTCAAAAATTACAAGTAATAACCCCACGCCAACACATCAATTAAAAGCAAATGAACTAATGGAATTATAACAATATTTTTGAATTAGTGTTTTGGTGCCAAGAGTTAGTTGTTGCGGTTGGTCTTGGCCGGTCAGTTTTGGCGGCTGTTTAGAGAGTCGGTTAAGAGAGTTAGTCTAAGTCCAATGTATGAATATTCTTATAAGTAGCTAATTTTGTGTAATTGGAGGGCATTAAATGAAATTCAATCAATCTCTATGAGATTAAACCTTCTCCTTTTCATCTAACTCTCTCTATTTCCTCATCTCCTTCACTTCTTTCTTATCCCATACTCTCTCTATCCTAGGTTAAGATCAAGATTTAATCTCTACCTTAACAATTGATATGAGAGCCTAGTTTGGTCTCCAAATCAATCGTGATTTGATATCAAATATCCTTGGAATGCATCGTTTTACTTAAGAATTCAATTCTAAATTTTGAGGACTTTTGCTTGCGGTTTACTTGAAAATTGATATAAACATTGTTAGAAAGACCTGAAACATAGTGAAAACAAATGGATTCGAATGAGATCGCATTGATTAGTGGAGTTACCACCAGATCAGTAGCTGCTAAGGCAGCTGCCATGTCTACATACGCTGAGGTCATTAGTGGCAGTGATGCAGCAGGTCAGGATGTGGTCATGAATGCTCAATTGGACCTTCATATGAAGGCATTCGTTGCTCAAATTAGGCAATCAAATACAGAAACATTACTGCAAATGAATCAGCAACTCAATGATACAGTTGATCAGCAAGCTCAACAGATCGAGGAGAAAATCTCTGATCAGGTCGTTCGTCAGTCACAGGAACTGGAGGAATGGTTTAACATGCGGTTTGATCAGTAAATGCAGCAACTTCAAGTGAAATTAGCTGAGATTCGAGAATGATTTAGGAGGCCAAATTCTCCTGCTGTTCCGAATCCTTTTTTACCTGCTAGCGTGTTACAACCTAATCAACCTGTGAGGTCTTTTGAAGAATTGAGACATCAAATACATGGTGACGCGGTCAGACATAGAGATCACACTCCAGTGGTTAATGCTAGTGTTGAACCTAGAGCTCAAGATCGAGTTCACGATGTTGAGATAATTGATAGATAGGGTCACAGTGAGCATGTGCAGTCACGACCTTCAAACTGGAATACAGAACCTGATGTTCGAGCTCCTGAAATTGAAGACACTCACATAACGATGGGCGTTGAATGTGGAGCAATTGGATAGACCGCCTGATCATTGGAACCAGTAATGTTCCAATTGTAGAAACAGTGGTCAAAGATAGCCTCGAGTGCAGATTGGTCCCATTGACGGAAGGCAACCTCATTCGTGGCAGAGCAGGTGCGATCGTTATTTCCACTTCTACCATATTAAGGAAACAGAGAAGATACAAATTGCTACTGTATACCTTCTTGGTGATCACGAAGTGCGGCTTTATAGCTTGTTGAAAAGCAATCCTTCCCTCACATGGGCTGAATTTGCAAAAGAACTGTGTGATCGATATAGTGATGAAGATTATAGTGACATTGTGGATAAATTCAATAAGGTGAAACAGGAGACATATGTGAGAGAGTGTATGACAAGGTTTGAAAATCTTCAAGCAAGCATGATAACTAAAATTCCTTAGGCCTCAGAGTCGTATTATGTTTTAAGCTTTATAAGTGGATTGAAGCCCAAGGTGAACAACCTAGTTAAAGCGGTTGGCCCCACAACCTTGTCTATGGCTTATGCTAAAGCCAAGCTTTATAAAGCAACCATCTTAACTTCAAGTGATGTTTCCAGACCTCATGGTGGCAGCTCAAACCCTCAGAAAAGATCTATCAAGTCTAGGACTAGCAGATCAGATGACAAGCAATAGCAGAGGCTATGTTACAGATGCAATCAACCTTACCAGTTTGGCCACAAGTGTAATCCAAAGTTCCTTATGTTTGTTGAAGGGGTTAGTGCTGGTGAGCTCTCAGATGGTGAGGAGATTGAGGCTGATGGAGATGACTCAAATCAGGACATTGAGGAGGACTTTGTTGATGATGAAGTTGAAATCTCAATGAAGGCCTTGACTAATAGTGGGACTCATAACACAATCTGAATCAAAAGGAAGGCAGGAAAGAGGTTTATCATCATCCTTATTGATACTGGGAGCACCCATAGTTTTGTTGATCCAAAAGTGGTCAAGAAAGTGGGCCATGTGGTGATTAAAACTCATTATCTTGCTGTTGCAGTGGCTGATGGGAAGTCGGTAATGACTCAGAACAAATGCCAAGGATTCCATTGGTATATGCAAGACCTCAAGTTCAGTTATGATTTTATAATCCTTCCATTGGGAGGGTGTGATATGGTGCTGGGGTCGATTGGATGAGATCTTACAGCCCGGTATTGTTTGATTTTGCTAAACTCACAGTTTCCTTTGTAATACAAGGTTCTAAAGTTACCTTGCAAGGGATGGCAGAGCAAGCTCACTTGCAAGTGATGAAATGGAGGAAGTTGGAAAAGGGATTCAAGATATGTGCATTCCAATGGGTAGGTCAGCTGTTTGCTACAGCACCTATTAAAATGATGAGGATTACCGAGCCTGAAGTGTAAGCAGAGATCGAGGACTTTGAGGATCTATTTGAGGTGCCCAAGTCTTGACCTCCTAAGAGGAGTTTAGATCAAGTTATTCCTCTCAAAATCGATGCAGAACCAGTGAGACTTAGGCCATACAAATATCCTCATGCTCAAACGACAAAAATTGAGAAGCAAGTGGATGATTTGCTCAAGACTAACTTCACAAGGCAAAGTCACAGCCCCTTTGCCTCTCCGGTTATTCTTGTCAAGAAAAAGGATGGCACGGCTCGAATGTGTATTGATTATAGATAGCTCAACTCCATGACAGTAAAGGATAAGTTCCCTATACCAGTTATAGTTGATTTGCTTGATGAGTTGCATGGAGCTCAAGTTTCTTTTAAGCTTGATCTATGGCAAGGTAAATTAGAGTTTGTAGTTATGCCATTTGGCTTGACAAACGCACCAGCGACCTTCCAAGCTCTTATGAATTATGTATTCAAACAATTTCTTAGGGAATTTGTGTTGGTGTTCTTCGATGACATCCTGATTTACAGTGCATGTTTTGGGGAGCATTTGAAACACTTGAGGGAAGTGCTCTTGGTCATGCGTGAGCACAAGTTGTATGCTAAATTGGCTAAATGTTCCTTTGCTCAAACTCATTTAGAGTACCTTGGCCATGTAATATCTTTTGAGGGAGTTCCTACTGATCCTACTAAGGTTCAAGCCATGAGAGAATGGCCTGTTCTGGTAACATTGAAACAATTGAGAGGATTTTTGGGCCTAACTAGATATTACCGCAAGTTTGTAGCCAATTATGGAGCTATAGACAAGCCCCTCACAAATTTATTGAAGAAAGATGCCTTCAAATGGTCGGATGGAGCTCAGATGGCTTTTGAAGCTCTTAAAGCTGCAATGTGCGGAGCACCTATTTTAGCCATGCCAAATTTCACTTCAAGCTTCATATTGGAGACTGATGCTTATGGGAATGGTGTGGGGGCAGTGTTGTGTTAAGATCGAGATTGAATCTTGATCTTAACCTAAGGAGAAGAGAGTAAGGGATGAGAAAGAATTGAAGGTAGATGCGAAGATAGAGAGAAAATAAGATGAGAAGGGAAGTTTATCTCAAAGAGATAGGTAAATTTCATTGAATACCTCAAAATTACACAAGATTACTCTATATAAAGGAAAATTGAAACAAGCCTTCAAAATTCTAAGCTTAAACTAAACTCCTGCCAAAACAACTACCGGAAGCCTCCCTAACTAACTTTGGCGCCAAAAATGCTAATTCAAACCCGGCTTACACAAAAGTGATTTATTACATCAAAATATCAAAGGAAAACGTAACAAACCCCTCCCCTTACAACATTCTTGTCCTCAAGAATGAAAAGAAGGAAATTGACTCAACAAAAACTTCTTTTCTTCCCAAGTAGAGAACGCTTCATCCAAGTTGCTCCAAGTGACTCGCAGCTGCTAAACTCTGCTACCCGTTGCTGCTATTGATCCTTCTTCGACTATTGCAGTAGGTTGTAACTTCATAAGACCATTGGAGCCTACATCTGGAGGTGTTAAGGAGGATTTGTGACCAGTTGAAAAACTGGGTGTATGTAAGAATCGGTTGGCAGTTCCAATTTGTAAGCAACCTTGCCAATTTCTTCCAACACCTTGTAAAGACCAAAAAATCTAGCACAAAGCTTGACATTTTTCCTTACTGCTGCTGTGGATTATCTATAAGGCTGCAATTTTAGATATACCATGTCTCCTACCTCAAAATTTCGATCAATTCTTTTCTTATCAGCATACCACTTCATCCTGGACTGAGATTTAGTGAGATTGAGCTTCAGCTGGTGCAGGACATGTCCCCTTTGCTGCAACATATCTGCTGCCACACTCCAAATAGACCCAACCCCTTGCAATCCAAAAGGAGAAGGAGGATCATAGCCATATAAGGCCTTAAATGGAGAAATGCCTAAGTGTGAAAATGAGTATTATACCAATACTCAGCCAAAGAGAGCCATCTACCCCACACCTTAGGATGATTAAATACCATGCCCCTGAGGTATTTTTCAATGCATTGATTAACCCTCCATTTGTCCATCGGTTTGAGGGTGATATGAAGAACTCATGGCCAAGGTTGTTCCCAAAAGCCCAAAAAATTCCTTCCAAAAGCGACTTGTGAAGAGTTTATCCCTATCTGAAACGATGGATTGAGGCAATCCATGAAGCTTGTAGATGTTGTCCAAGAACACACGAGCTAATTTTTCTGCAGTGACAGGCTGAGCCAAGGCAATGAAGTTTCCAGATTTAGTGAACCGATCCACCACAACACAACTCACCTCTTTTCCTTCTGACTTAGGTAATCCTTCGATGAAATCCATGCTTATGTGCTGCCATATGCCCTCAGGAACAGGAAGGGGCTGGAGTAATCCTTGGTATCTATGATCACCAAGCTTGGTTTGTTGACAAACCTCACAGCTTTGCACCAGATTAGTCACTTTCTTCTTCATACCGGGCCAGCTAAAATGAAGCCTCAAACTTTGATAAGTTCCCTCTATACCAGAGTGACCTCCCTATGAAGAATCGTAAGCTGAATTAATGATATGGTGCCTGAGATCAGTGGAGATACCAATGTACAATTTCCCCTAAATTCTGATAATTCCTAGAGTAACAGATGTACCATCAACCAGATTGTCGACCCTACCCACACTAGCAGCAGCTATACATTCATGAGCAAAGAGATCATTCTCATAGGACTGATGTAATTCTTCCATCCAAGCAGGAGAAATCAAAGAAATAGCTCCAAGGGAACCCTGTTCAAGGCCCTTAAACTTCCGTGACAGTGCATCCGCAGCCCAGTTCTCCTTGCCTTTTCTGTACTCGATATCATAGTTCAGTCCCAACATCTTCAACAACCATTTCCTCTGTATCCTTGTGATAATCTTTTGCTCTAATAAGTGTTTAACACTTTGATTATCAGTCTTAATGATGAAGTGATGCCCATCTAAGTAATGTCTCCATTTATCAACCGCAAGCAAAATGGCTAGGTACTCTTTCTCATATGTCGAAAGAGCTTGATGTTTTGCACTCAAAGCTTGGCTAAGGTAAGCTATTGGCCTCCCCCCTTGAGACAGAACTGCTCCAATACCACTTCCACTAGCATCTGTCTCCAAAATGAAACTTGAAGAGAAATCCGGCATGGCTAAAACTGGTGCTTGGGATATTGCAGATTTGAGAACATCAAAGGCCTTTTGAGCATCTTCCGACCATTTGAAGGAGTTCTTCTTAAGCAAATCTGTTAGGGGCTTAGCTAAGGCACCATATCTAGCTATAAACTTGCAGTAATAGCTAGTTAACCCCAAAAAACCCCCCAATTGCTTCAATGAGACCGGAACAGCCCAATCCTTCATAGCTTGGACCTTTGAGGGATCGGTAGCAACTCCATCAGAAGAGATCACATGGCTGAGGTATTCTAGATGTGTCTGAGCAAATGAACACTTAGACAGCTTAGCAAACAATTTGCGCTTACGCATGAGCAAAAATACCTCCCTCAAATGCTTCAGGTGTTCCTCAAAAGATACACTGTAAATGAGAATGTCATCGAAGAAGACCAAAACAAATTTCCTAAGAAATTGTTTGAAAACATCATTCATGAGAGCCTGGAATGTAGCAGGTGCGTTGGTCAAGCCAAATGGCATAACCACAAACTCAAAATGTCCATGATGCGTCCGGAATGCAGTCTTATACACATCAGGCTCACTAACTCTGATCTGATGGTAACCTTGCCGTAGGTCCAGCTTGGAGAAAACCTGAGCCCCATACAACTCATCCAGCAAATCATCTATAACTGGTATGGGAAACTTGTCCTTCATAGTCATAGAATTAAGCTGGCCATAATCAATACACATGCATGCTGTACCATCTTTTTTCTTCACCAGTATGACCGGAGAAGCAAAAGGACTATGACTAACTTGTATGAAGTTAGTCTTAAGTAATTCATCCACTTGTTTCTCTATCTCAGTTCTGTGAGCATGAGGATGTCTATAGGGTCTGATCTTCACCGGTTCTGCCCCCTTCTTGAGAGGAATCTCATGATCGAAACTCCATTTAGGAGGTAATGACTTAGGCACTTCGAAAACATCTTCAAATTCAGCTACAAAGTTCTGTACCTCAGGCTCTATAATGGCAGTCAGTTCTACTAATGCAATGGCAAACAATTAGCCCACCCATTGATAAGCACAACCTTGAAGGCCCTTCTTGAGCTTACTGCCCTTTATGACTTGCAAATGAGCTGGTTCAGCAATTCCTTGCAGTGTGACTTTGGATCCTTGAACATCAAATGACACCGAGAGGTTTGCATAATCAAACAATACCGGACTATAGGATCTCATCCAATCCACCCCAAGCACCATGTCACACCCTCCCAAGGGAAGGATTCTAAAGTAGTAGCTGAACTTACAGTCTTGCATCAACCAAAAGAATCCTTGGCATTGTTCTGTGTGGTCACTGTCTTCCCATCAGCAACTGTAACTGCAAGCGGGTGAGTTTTGATCACTTCATGACCCACTTTCTTGACAACTTTGGGATCTATGAAGCTATGAGTACTCCCACTATCAATAAGAATGATAATGGATCTCTTACCAGCTGTTCCTCTAATCCGGATTGTACTATGAGCCCCATTACCAGTAAGAGGCTTAACTGAAATCTCAATTGTAGCATCATCTAGGCTTTGCACACTTTCCTGATCAGAATCAGTACCCTCATCCACAATTTCTCCTTCATCAAGGTGTTCATCAGCATTAGTACCTTCCACAGCCATGAGGAACTTGGGATTGGACCTGTGACCAAACTGATAAGGCTGATTACAACGAAAGCACAACTTCTGCTGCGGTTTGTCCTCTCCTCTGTTAGATCTGTTTCTGCTCGAATTCTGCTGAAATCTAGAGGTACTTCCACGAGGTCTAGAAGTCTCACCTGTTGTTATGACCGTGGTTTCATAGAGTTTTGCTTTAGAAAAAGCTGTGGACAAATCAATAGGATCAACGGCCTTAACTCAGTTCTTCAACTTAGGCTTCAAACCACTTATGAAAGCTGACACATAGTATGATTCAGATGCTTCTATTTCAGTCACAATGCTAGCTCGAAGATTCTCAAGCCTAGTCATGTACTCCTTAACAGTTGAATCTTGCTTCACTTTATTAAATTTATCCACAATATCCCTATCATCCTCATCACTATAACGAGCACATAAGGCCTTGGGAAATTCATACCAAGAAATGGAAGATCTACTTCTAATCAAGCTATAGAACCACACTTCATGATCACCAAGCAAGTACACAGCCGTAATTTGCACCTTTTCTGATTCATCAATTTGATAAAAAAGGAAATAACGCTCACACCTTCTCAGCCATGAATGAGGTTGCTTACCATCAAATGCATCGATCTATAATCTCGGCTGTCTGTGGTTGTTGCTTCGACTTTAGATGATTCCTCATTGCTGCCAAATCGTGGAGGTTGCCAAGAATCAGGTGGCCTGTCCAGATGACCAACACTGACTCCCTGATCTCTGAAGGTAGGATCCCTTCCTGCTGTCCGACCCTCTGCAACTTCAATCTAGTTTGAATGTCGAGGTCGATCTTGCTCACTACGCTCAGGTCTTTCAGGAATAACTGCCTCTTGAGACCCAACCGGAACTCCTTCATCACGAATTAATGTTCAGCTCTCACAGAAGTACCAGCCTGAAGCACACTAGCTAGTATCAAGGGATCCGGAACCAATGGAGGATTAGGCCTCCTGAACTGCTCCCGAATCTCAGCTAATTTCACATCCAACTGCTGCAATTCTCGATCAAACCTCATTACAATATTCTCCTCCAGCTCTTGTGTCTGTCGTGTGAGCTGATCAGAGAATTTCAGTTCGGCCTGTTGGGATCGTTGCTCCAATTGCTCCTCCCATTGCTGCTGAAACATCTAAATTGACTCTACTTGCGATACCTTGAGTCAATCAATCATGTATTCACCCCAAGCCTTCAATTGATTCTCCAAAACATTCCTTGTAATAACCTCTTGACCTGCAGGATCATTGCCAACAATTGCTTCAGACACCGGAGGTCTGGAAGCTGCTCTAGCAGCAGCTGATCTGGTGGTTACACCACCGGCCAATGCTGTCTCGGCTGACATTGCTATTATTCCTGAATTTCGGAAGCCACGAGGCTCTGATACCAATTGTTAAGATCGAGATTGAATCTTGATCTTAACCTAAGGAGAAGAGAGTAAGGGATGAGAAAGAATTGAAGGTAGATGAGAAGAAAGAGAGAAAATAAGATGAGAAGGGAAGTTTATCTCAAAGAGATAGGTAAATTTCATTGAATACCTCAAAATTATACAAGATCACTCTATATAAAGGAAAATTGAAACAAGCCTTCAAAATTCCAAGCTTAAACTAAACTCCCGCCAAAACAACTACCAGAAGCCTCCCTAACTAACTTTGGCGCCAAAAATGCTAATTCGAACCCGGCTTACACAAAAGTGATTTATTACATCAAAATATCAAAGGAAAACGTAACATGTTGTCACAAGGAGGAAGGCCTATAGCTTATCTCAGCCAAGCATTGAGAGCTAAACATCAAGCACTTTCCACATCTGATAAGGAGTATCTCACGATTTTGCTTGCTGTGGAAAAGTGGAGACAATACTTGGATGGACATCATTTCATCATCAAGACTGATCACCAAAGTCTTAAGCATTTATTAGAGCAGAAAATTGTCACAAGAATGCAGAGGAAAGGGCTAATTAAGATGTTAGGCCTTGATTATGACATTGAGTATAAGAAAGGGACGGAAAATATTGTAGCTGATGCCTTGTCGCGCAGGTTGCAAGATTGTGAGCAGGGCTCTCTTGGGGAAATTTCAGTAGTCTCTCCTGCTTGAATAGAAGAAGTACATCAGTCCTATGAGAATGACCCTTTTTCTCAAGAATGTATAGCAGCTTTCAGTGTGGGCAAGGCGAGTAGTTTGGCTGCTGGTGCAGAGGTTTCTGTAACCCGGGGTATTATCAGAATTCAGGGGAAGCTGTATATTGGCATTTCTACTAATCTTCGACGTCAGGTTATTAGTGCTTCTCATGATTCTTCATGGGGAGGTCACTCAGGTGTGGAAGGAACGTATCAGAGGCTAAAAGCTCATTTCAGTAGGCTGGGAATGAAGAAAGCAGTGAAGGATTTTGTGGAAGGTTGTGGGATATGTCAACAAACTAAGCTTGGTAATCATAGATATCAAGGACTTCTCCATCCCTTACCTATTCCAGAGGGGATATGGCACAACATAAGCATGGATTTCATTGAGGGATTGCCTAAATCCGAAGGGCAGGAAGTGATCTGGGTAGTAGTTAATCGGTTCACCAAATTTAGTCACTTCATTGCTTGAGCTCGACCAGTGACTGCTGAGAAATTTGCTCGTGTGTTCCTTGATAACATCTACAAGCTCCAAGGGTTGCCTCAATCCATAGTCTCTGATAGAACAAGCTCTTTACAAGTCGCTTTTGGAAGGAATTGTTTTGTCTCTTGGGAACGACTTTGGCCCTTAGATCATCGTATCATCCTCAAACCGACGGTCAAACTGAGGGGGTCAATCAATGCATTGAGCAATACCTTAGAAGCATGGAGTTTAACCATCCTAAGGTGTGGGGTAGGTGGCTATCATTGGCGGAGTTTTGGTATAACACACATTTCCATTCTTCCTTAGGTACTACACCTTTTAAAGCATTGTATGGGTATGATCCACCAACTCCATTGATGTTGCAAGGAGTTGAGTCACCTGTGGCTGAGCTCACTGAGCTGCTGTAGTAGAGGAGGCATCTTATGCAGCTTTTGAAGGATAATCTCGTACAATCACAAGCTCGAATTAAATTATATTCAGATCGCAAAAGAGTAGACAGAATTTTTGAGGTGGGCGACATGGTGTACTTGAAATTGCAGCCTTATAGGCAGTCCACAGCGGCAGTAAGGAAGAATGTTAAGCTTTGTGCAAGGTTCTTTGGACCTTACAAAGTTTTGGAGAAAATTGGCAGGGTGGCATACAAGCTGGAGCTCCCACCCGACTCTTATATTCACCCAGTCTTTAATGTTTCACTTCTTAAAAAACAGGTAAAACAAGGCCAAAACTCTTCTGCAGTCCCTCCGGAGGTTGGTTCTAGTGGATCCTTGGTCCTGCGACCTGCAGCTATAGTGGAAGTCAGGCAAGAGCTTGCAGACAGTCCCAGGAGACAGGAGGTTCGAGTGTGCTGGAGCAATTTGGGTGAATCTTTCACCACTTAGGAAGAGAAACGTTTTTTGTTGAGTCCATTTCCTTCTGTCCATTCTTAAGGGCAAGAATGTTTAAAGGGAAGGGGATTGTTATGTTTCTAATTCGTTTGAGTTGTAACAAGGCGCGTGATGCTTTGTATATTTGAATTAGTGTTTTGGCGCCAAGAGTTAGTTGTTGCAGTCGGTCTTGGCCGGTCAGTTTTGGCGGTTGTTTAGAGAGTCGGTTAAGAGAGTTAGTCTAAGTCCAATGTATCTTGATTCTTATAAGTAGCTAATTTTGTGTAATTGGAGGGTATTAAATGAAATTCAATCAATCTCTATGAGATTAAACCTTCTCCTTCTCATCTAACTCTCTCTATTTCCTCATCTCCTTCACTTCTTTCTCATCCCATACTCTCCCTATCCTAGGTTAAGATCAAGATTTAATCTCGACCTTAACAATTTGTTGATCCTAATGTCTCTTATGCCGCGAAAATTGGTACTAGTGCAACAAGAGAGGTTCAATTTGTTACGAATGATCAGTTGACGTTGCAAATGCAAGAAATATTCAATCGAATTTAGTAGCAGCGGCAAGAGGATGGAGATCAAATGCCGCAGCAAATGAGGCAAGTTCAGCTGGAAAGTGATCACAAAAATGGAGGTCAACTGACTCAACAATTACAAAACCTTGAGGAAAGGCTTACTAATTTGCAGAATCAGGTCAATAGACATGGCGTATCTTCTAGGGTTGGAATTTTGTTGCCTGCAAGTCAGCAGTTACGATCTCCTGAAGTGATGCAATCGCAGATGCCAAATGTTGCTGCTAGACCTCAAGTAGCTGATGTTAGATCTCAAAATTGAATTCAAGAAGCTGATGTAACTGCCAGAGCACAAGATCATCAACTTGATCAAGTTCAATCATGATCTACCACTATGAGACCAGTACAGAACAATCGTCCTCCTGATCATCCAAAGCACTTTAGAGCTGCCAATTTGAATGTAGAACAGTTGGATCGACCACCTGATCAGTGGCATCAGCAACGTTCAGGGAGTAATGATGCTTCATCCAGTAATAGAAGTAATGGTTATAGGCAACCAAGGTTTCAGAGTGATCCGTTTGATGGAAAGTAACCTCATTCATGGTTGAGAAGCAACGATCGCTATTTCCATTTCTATCACATTGATGATTCCGCAAAGGTGGAGATGGCAACTATATATCTTCATAGAGACCATGAGGTGTGGCTTTATAGCTTGTTGAAGAGCAATCCTACACTAACTTGGGTTGAGTTTGTGAAAGAACATTATGAGCGATATGGTGATGATGATTCAAGTGACATTGTTGATAATTTCAACAAAGTGGTAGAAGAAACATCTGTGAGGGAGTACATGACAAGGTTTGGGAACCTTAGAGCTAGCATGACAGCTGCCTATCCTCAAGCCACTGAATCATATTATGTCTCAAGCTTCATTAGTGGTTTAAAGCCCAAAATTAAGAATCTTGTTAAGGCAGTTGGTCCTATAATATTGTCCATGGCCTATGCTAAGGCTAAGCTTTTTGAAGCAACGATTCTTGCTTTAAATGATGGACCAAGGTATAAGGGAAGTGGTTCCAAACAGTAGAGGGGATCTGTTAGACCCAAGGCCACTCGAGCAAACGACAAGAAAACTTACAGGCTTTGCTTCAAGTGTAATTAGCCATATCAATTGGGTCATAAATGTAATCCAAAATTCTTCATGTCTGCTATAGGAATTAGTGCTGATGAGTAGTCTGCGAGTGAAGAATCTGAAGCTAAAAATGATAGTGCAGATCAAGAATCACGAAAGGAACTTATTGAGGATGAAGTTGGAATCTCCATGAAAGCCTTAACAGGGAATGGAGCTCATAACAATATAAGGATCAAAAGGAAAGCAGGAAAGAGATCAATCATTATCTTGATTGATAGTGGAAGCACCCATAGCTTCGTTGATCCAAAAGTGGTTAAGAAAGTGGGACATGAAGTAATCAAGACAAATCCTTTAGCAGTGACTGTTGCTGATGGAAATTCAATTCTAACTCAGAGAAAATGCCAAGGTTTCCAGTGGTTTATGCAAGATCGAAAATTCTATTATGGCTTCAGGATCTTATACTTGGGTGGATGTGATATGGTCCTTGGAGTTGATTGGATGAGATCTTTCCGTCCAATAATTTTTGACTTTGCTAAGCTGACAGTAACTTTTGAGATACAAGGTTCCAAGGTTACTTTGCAAGGTGTAGCAGAGCAAGCCCAGCTACAGCTGATTCATGTCAAGAAGCTGAAAAGAGGATTCAAGAAGAGTGCTTATTAATGGATATGGCAATTGTTGGCAATATCATCTACTGAAGTGGTGAACATTCTTGAACCTGAGGTACAGGCATTAGTGGAGGAGTTTAAGGACTTGTTTGAATAACCCAAAGCATTACCTTCCAAGAGAAGTCTAGATCACGCAGTTCCTCTTAAGTCTAATTCTAATCCACTGAAACTAAGACCATATAAGCTTCCACATGCTCAAAAAACATAAATTGAGAGGCAGGTTGATGAATTACACAAGATAAGCTTCATAAGATAGAGTAATAACTCTTTTGCTTCTCCTGTCATTCTTGTCAAGAAGAAGGATGGAACGGCAAGGATGAGTATAGATTATCGACAGCTCAACTCAATGACAGTGAAGGATAAGTTTCCAATTCCTATCATAGATGGCTTACTTGATGAGTTACAGGGCGCACAAGTCTTTTCCAAACTTGATCTGAGGCAAGGTTATCACAAAATCAGGGTTTTAGAGCCAGATGTGTGTAAGACTACTTTCAGAACACATCATAGGCACTTCGCGTTTGTGGTCATGTGCTTTGGCTTTACTAATGCTCCAGCCAAACTTTCCATGCATTGAATAATGATGTCTTCAAGCAGTTTTTGAGAAGATTTGTATTGGTGTTCTTTGATGATATTCTGATTTACATTTTTTCCCTTGAAGAGCATATGAAGCATATAAGGAAAGTGTTCATAGTCATGCGCAATCACAAGTTGTATGCAAAATTGGCTAAGTGTTCCTTTGCACAGACTCACTTGGAGTATTTGGGCCATGTGATCTCTTATGAAGGAGTCTCTACTGATCCTTCTAAGGTACAAGTAATGGAGGACTGGCCTATACCTGTGACTTTAAAGTAGTTAAGAGGTTTCTTGGGATTAACTAGATACTACCGCAAGTTTATGGCTAGTTATGGATCAATTGCCAAGCCTCTAACTGAATTGTTGAAGAAAGATGCATCCCAGTGGTCAGATAAAGCTCAAGGAGCATTTGAAGCTTTGAAGACTGCTATGAGTGATGCACCTACTCTAGCAATGCCATACTTTGCTGAAAAGTTCATTTTAGAGACTGATGCTTGTGGGAAAGGCATTGGACAGTCTTATCTCAAAAAGGAAGGCCTATAGCCTACCTCAGCCAAGCTTTGAGTCCTAAGCATCAAGAATTGTCTACTTATGAAAAGGAAAATCTTGTAACTCTCTTAGCAGAGGATAAGTGGAGACATTATTTGGATGGGCATCAGTTTGTCATCAAGGCAGACCGTCAAAGTTTGAAGCATTTACTTGAGCAAAGAATAGTCACAAGGATTCAGAAGAAAGGATTATTGAAGATGTTAGGACTTGACTGTATGATTGAGTACAAGAAGGGACAAGACAACTTGGCTGCTAATGCATTGTCTTACAGATTGGAGGATTGTGAGCAAGGATTCTGTGCAGCAGTTTTAGTGGTTCTCCCATCTTGGATGGAAGAAGTATATAAGTCCTATGAAGATGACACTTTGGCACAAGAATGTACAGCTGCATTTGGCTTCTAATGCAGATGTGACAATGGTTAAAGGAATTACCGGACTGAAGGGCAAGCTGTATATTGGGACCTCCACTGATTTAAGGTATCCGATAATCTGTGCCTCTCCTGATTCATTTTTGGGGGGTGTTGCAGGGACATATCAAAGGCTTAAGGCTCATTTCAGTTTGGTTGGCATGAAGAAAACGGTAATAGAGTTCGTGCAAGCTTGTGAAGTTTGTCAACAAACCAAGCTGGGTGATCATAGGTACCAAGGGTTTCTTCAAGCTCTACCTATTCCTGATGGTGCCTGGCAAAACATAATTACGGGCTTCATTGAAGGTTTGCCTAAATCAAAAAGGAAGGAGGCTATTTGGGTTGTGGTTGATCGATTTACCAAGTTTAGTCACTTCATTGCCTTGGCTAGACAAGTGACTGCAGAGAAATTAGCTCGTGTATTCCACGACAACATCTACAAATTACAAGGATTACCGCAATCCATAGTCTCAGATTGAGATAGGCTTTTTACAAGTTATTTTTGGAAGGAGTTGTTCAATTTGTTGGGGACTACATTGGCTTTTAGCTCATCCTACCATCCTAAGACAGTTGGACAAGCAGAAAGAGTCAATCAACGCATTGAACAATACCTTTGTAGCATGGTGTTTAATCATTACAAGGTGTGGGGAAGATGGTTGTCCTTGGCTGAGTATTGGTATAATACATGCTTATGCTTCTATTGGCACTACACCCCTCAAAGCCATGTATGGTTATGATCCACCATCTCCATTGATGCTGAAAGGAATTGTCTCTTCATTACCTGAGGTTACAAAATTGGTGCAGCAAAGAAGGCAATTAGTGCAACTTTTGAGAGATAATCTCCACCAAGCTCAAGTTAGGATGAAGTTGTACGCAGACAAGAAGCATGTGGATAGAAACTTTGAAGTATGGGACATGGTTTATCTGAAATTGCAGCCCTATAGGCAAACAACTGCAGATGTAAGGAAGAATGTGAAGTTGTGTGCTAGGTTCTTTGAGCCTTATAAGATCTTGGAGAAGATACGCAAAGTAGCCTATAGGCTTCAGTTACCTCCGAATTTTTCTTGTCTCTTTTCTAAAGGAACAGGTGACGAAGGGCCATGAGCATTCTCTACAACCTCCTGAAATTGGCTCAAACAGAGCTTTGTTGCTGCAACCAACTGCGGTGCTTGGTTCTCGTGCATCTAGAGTGGAAGGCAGAGTTACTCGAGAAGTTCTTGTGGCATGGACCAATTTGGATGCAAGATTTTCAACTTGGGAAGAGCTTCAATTCTTGAAAATCCAATTTCCTAGCTTCCATTCTTGAGGACTAGAATGTTTTCATCTTGCTTGATGAGGCTCGTTGCTACTGCAGTGTTGCTGTTCTTTTAGCTAAGTCTTAATGTATTAGCCTTAGTTAGGTGTTGCATTTCTTTAGCTGAATTATAATGTTTGAATTAGCTTGTTGTGGGTGCCAAAGCTCAAGCATTGGTCAATTGTGGCGGCTAGTTCAAGTTAAGTCGGTTAAGAGCTGGGTATGCAATGTATCTAGATCTTCTCTAAGCAGCTTGCTTAAGTGTAATAATGATTCATTTAATGAAATACAATCATGTCTTTGAGATATTTTTTTCTCTTTCTCTCATCTAATTCTCTCTCTATCTCTCATCTCCTTCACTTCTCTTCTCATCTATACTCTCTCTTTCGTAAGGTTAAACTTCAATTTCACCTAGAGGTTTAACCAGTTACTACTGGCCCACCACGAAAAAGGACGCCTAGGATCTCGTATAGAAGTGCGAGAAATGTAAGAAGCACGCCCCGATAATCCACATACCTTCATCTTTGTTGCAACCTATACTTAGCCCAATTCCTTTCTCTCAATGGGGGATGGACATCTAGGGACCATATCCCCAAGCAACCGGACAACGAAAGCACATCATCATGGCCGTTTATTATTTTAGCAAATGGATAGAAGCCGAGCCTGTCAAACGGATCACAGACCAAGCCATCCAGCGCTTTCTTTAGAAGGGGATCACTACTAGGTACGGAATCCTGTAAGTCTTAGTCGCAGAAAACAGTACCCAATTCAGCTCACAAAGGTTCCGTGACCACTGCGAGAGTTTTGGGATCAAGATACGCTACGGCTCCGTGGCGCATCCTCAGAGTAACGGACAGGCGGAATCCACACACAAGAACATACAGACAAGTCTGAAGTGACGTCTGGACGAAGCAAAAGGGAATTAGGCGGAGGAGCTACTGAGCACATTATGGGCTTAAAGGACGACGACAAAGAACGCTACGGGGGAAACCCCACACAACTTGGTATACGGTGCAGAGGTAGTTCTAGAAGTGGAAATAGGAGACCCCAGTCTCCGGATCCAAAGCTATGACTCAGAACGCAACGGAGAAACACTAATGCAGTCGCTGGACGAGTTGGAGGAGACCCGTGAAAGTGTGCTAGTCCGGATGATAGCTCAGAAGCAGAAAATGGCCAAGTACTTCAACTCCAAAGCAAAAGGAAGAACCTTCTAAGACGGAGAGCTAGTCCTGAGATGAATAGAGTCGGCCGAACATCGCCATGAAAAGCTATCTGCTAATTGGGAAGGACCTTACCAAGTCTCTTGAACTTAAGGAAGTGCTTTGTATAAAAGAAAAAGACCCGACCGAGGTCAATGAAAAAGTGCTCCACCCTTTTAGAAAAAAAATTTTCCAAGGAAAATACATCATAAAGATATAGAAAAACGCACATTGAAAAAACGGCCAAAAAATCGGACCCCAGAAAATCGGATGAAACAGTAACAAAACATAAGTACAAAGTATATATACATAAGTGATCAAATCAACGATCATGGTCGGAAAATACATCAAAAGATGAAAAAAACGTAAATGATTATGCCGAAGGACCTTCTGAAACCCTCGGCATGGACGCTTCAGCCGTGAGGGCCGGCCGCAACGAGCTCACCTCGTTGATCTCACCCTCGGTCCACTAAAAAAGTAGGCGTTCAAACCGTAAGTCCTTCCAAAAGGGGTTTATGTGCTTAAGCCATGAGGGCAGTCGCATTGGGTCGTCAAACCCACCAGCCTCGCCCACGGTTCTTAAAGCCCGTGGCACCCTAAGTCTAGTTGTCCGTCCACAGTAGGCTAAGCCCGCGACACTGTAAGTCATTTGTCCATTCGCGGCAGGCTAACCCCTCGGCACTGTAAGCCCGCGACACTGTAAGTCCGTTAGTCCGTTCGTGGCAGGCTAAGCACCCGACACTCTAAGCCCATCGGTCCATCCGTGCCACATTAAGCCATGAAACCAGTCCGCTTCAAGCATGCGCACCTTGCCAGTCTTGCCCATGGCACCTTAAAGCCCGAGGACTAGCCCTCGGAACATAGACCGTAAGTCCACAGATCTGTCTACGGCAGGCTAAAATCCGGATGGCTCTGTACACTAGCAATAAGCCCATAAGTACGAAAGGATTCCGAACCCTGGCAGGAAAAAGGCCCATGGGTCCATCCGTGGCAAACAGACCGTAAGTCCGTAGATCCGTCTACAGCAGGCTAAAGTCCGGATGCCTCTGTACACCGGCAATAAGCCCATAAGTCAGAAAGAATTCCGAACCCTGGCAGGAAAAAAGCCCATGGGTCCGCCCGTGGCAAACAGATCGTAAGTCTGCAGATCCGTCTACTGTAGGCTAAAGTAAGAATGGCTCTATACACTGGCAATAAGCCCATAAGTCCGAAAGGATTCCAAACCCTGATAGGAAAAAAGCCCATGGGTCTGCCAGTGGCAAATAGACCGTAAGTCCGCAAATCCGTCTACTACAAGCTAAAGTCCGGATGGCTCTGTACACCGGCAATAAGCTTATAACTCCAAAAGCATTCCAAACCCCGATAGGAAAAAAAGCCCATGGATCCGCCCATGGAAAACAGACCGTAAGCCCGCAGATCCGTCTACAGCAGGCTAAAGCCCGCAGGTCCGCCCGTGGCAAACTAATTCAATTTTGACAGGTATCGCAATGGTACTCACAAACGGAAGCCCGCTTAAAGCGGAGAAGACATGCAAGCCGTAAGCCCACCCAAGGCTGGCAAGAATCCCACGCTTGAAGTTACACACCCTTATGAGACAGGAAAGATATGTCAACACAAAGCTGAGGTCCACCCAATCCGACGCGGAATGCAAGGGCCGCACGCGGCAACGCACCCTTAAGGCTAGCACGCCGCAACGCAAGGCGAAGGACCACGCGCTCGAACACGACCCGAAGGTCCGCGTACCCATACAACCCGAAGATCTGCGTGCCACAACGTGACCCGAGGGCTTCACCCAACAATGCAAGCCCAAAGCCCGCAAGAGGCAGTACGAGCAGCAAGCACGTGAGAAACAAGGCAAGATGCCGAACTACAAGCTTTCTCAAAACTTTGGCACGTCCCCCTACTTAGTCAAAAAATATCTATGACACCAAGGAAAAACAAAACAAATGTATGGGCGTTGCACTGATATACGACAAATTACATCCCGTACAAACAAAATACATTCGGAATCAAGGACGGGACTATCAAAAACAAAGTTCAAAAAGTGGCCATCACCGGAAGCCCTAAAATACTAGCCAATCCGTCACAGCCAACAAAACAAAAAAGAGGGACCAAAAAGACGAAACGGAAACAAGTCCTACTAAGGGGAAGCAGGGGCAGTGGCCTTCGAGGTGTCCGACGTCGAGGTCGCGCTAAGACTCCCTCCTTTCTCATCCTCGACTACGGAGCGGCAAATCTGCTCAAAGAAGAGGAGCCCCAGTTTCGGGTCCAAGGATTTCACCTTCTTTGCCTTACGGCTAACTCCCGTGTTGAAGCCTTTCCAGTACTGGGTAGCACCATAATCTAAGAACTCATGACTCTTCTTGAACTCGACGATAGCTTGAGCAACCTACTTCGAAACTCGAGAAAGGAGGGCATCTTGTTCAGACACACGGAGCTTTAAGTCCCTGAAATGAGCATCCTATCCTGCGATATGGGCCTGCATTACTGAGTTAGCCGAATAAAGCTCCCTAACTTCCTGTCCTGTTCGCCACCAACTTAACAAGAAGAATTGGCAAAAGACAAAACAAACCAAGGGCTCGAGTTAGGAAAAGACAAGCAAACAAACAAAGATGATACGAAAGACGATGGACGTACGATAAAATACCTAAGAAAAGAAGATTGGCGCATTCTCGGGAGACATCTCGGATAGGGATGTTGTATCCGCAGGCAGGAGGAACTGTGCACACATTCCCTAATAAGCCTCTACGTCGCTCGAAAAGGCGGAGCCACCTAAAACCGTAGAAGAAGCAGTTCCCACAAAGTCCGCGACATACGGCCCGAAGCCACCCGAGTTACCAGAGGGGTCCGAAAACACCCGCCGTTTTTCCCCTTGAGGAACAAGGCGATGATGGTCCTTCCGGGTCACAAAAGGTGCCAAGAATCCCTTTAATATCTGGCCCAGAAGTGGGGCGCCTGACCTCTAGAAAATCACGCCAAAACCCCCAAGACAAGAAGGCATGAGGTCCATCGTATTCAAACTCGATGCGCCCGTGACCCTTGGAGCAGCCGAGATCCCCTCAACTGCACCCGGAGCTAAACGTTCTGCCACGATTGCTGGAATCCCCATCAGGACGACTGACTCCGATGCCGCTTCCCCTTTCTCATTTCGCGAACGTTTGGCGACCCACAAAGAAGAAGAATCAACAGGAGGACTCAAGGCAGGAATAGCCACCGACACCCCGAGCTCTCAAGAAAGTCCCTTTGCCCGACATCCGGCGGAGCAATCACAAGCGGCACCGAACTAGGACCCCACTCCACGGAGGGATCTGAGGGAGGAAACATGCCGGCAACATCAACACTCACTAACTCGTCAACTGAAAGAAATGAAGAAAGGTTAGTATGATATAACAAACCAAAAACGAAAAAAGCGCATACAACATGTGCCCCATTAAAACGAAATAATAATAATAATAATAATAATGACAACAACAACAACAAACATAAAATGGAGCTACCAAACAATAACGATAAGCAAACGAGTGAA
Organism: Simmondsia chinensis; assembly: GCA_018398585.1. Lineage (NCBI taxonomy): Eukaryota > Viridiplantae > Streptophyta > Magnoliopsida > Caryophyllales > Simmondsiaceae > Simmondsia > Simmondsia chinensis. Next base: position 16,533,023 of record JAGTTD010000018.1, on the reverse strand, counting down.
CCTAAAAGAGGGATGGGACGTGAGATTGGGCAACCGATTGCCTAAAAAAGGCTTTTGGGAAAGCTCGGCCTTAACAAGCACGATTTCCTGCTCAAGTAGCTCCTTACAAGCTGCAAATCTCTCGCCCATGGAGTTCTTGTCAAAGTAACTAACAATCTGCATTTCATGGGCAGTCAAGACTTTCCCTTTCGCTGGACGCGGGTATTGCAGTGAACCCCACGTCGTCAAAAACAATAGGGCTGAGGGAGGTTGACGCAAACAAACTTATTCTCCCAATTCTACACGTTGGTAGGGTTATACGTCACAAAGGCAAATCCTCCCCGACTCTCAAAGGCAGTCACATGCCTAAAATACCTAATCTTAAAAGGAATATCAAAAACCCACTAGGAGGGGTTGAAACCGTTTACATAACACGAAAGTAAAAAACCATAAACATTCCTAAACCCATTTTGGGTAACTTGCCCCGGGCATACGTTACAACGGAGCAATTTCTCCACTAAATGAGGCAAGGAAAATGAACGCCTGCCACCAAAGAATCTACGGGAATACAAAAACTACCCTCTACCAGAGGGAACAATGGACAATCATCCGACCGAGGGCCCCACGCCTCTAGTCCTCCAGGAAATAATACTTGGAGAAAATCATAGAGATATCGCTCACACCTAAAGTACCCGACATAGCAGTCCATAACGGACAAATCCAAGAAATCTCCGAAAACCTAAACTGTAAGGGTCAGTTTCGTCCAGGGAACGCTGATTTAGTGGCTCCGTGGGCATAGCCTCAATCTCGAGAGACGAGCTGCCCTCGCTCCGAACCTCAGAAGGAGAAGCCTCCGCAAAATTCTGCTTGTGCTTCATCAAGAGAGGAGAAAACTGTAACAAGACAAACAAAAATAAAATACTCATAAAAGATTTAGATGACTTACTTGAATACGGAAGACCGGGGTAGGCGGCAGTAAGGGTAGATGCGGCCACTGCGGAGGAGTACCCAGCCTTTGAGGACTCCTCATTGCCCTCAATCAAAAAAGGACCCTGTCTGACATCTCTTCAAGAAAAGAGAACGGGGTGGCGAGTCCACCTCGGTCCAAACAACTCGGGTTCCGGACAAACAAGACTAAAAAGACTTCACCACTGAGCACACTTCCGCGAAATACGACAAATAGGAACCCAAAGAACTCACCTAAAATGTGCTCAAAGGAAGAAAAAGCCACGCCAAAACAGACCTAACACAGAAAAAAGACGCACATTCATCAAGTGGACAACCTAACAAAAACTTAAGTTAAAAGTAAAAATGAAAATCGAGCAAAACCAGGGACGAAGCCCATCTCGCCCCAGATTACCCAAAAAAATATATATATATATATAAAATAATTTTACATCTCTAGCCGAGTATGTAAAGAACCAAAAACTTAACTTAAAATTGAAAATGAAAACCGAGCAAACGCCTGAGGCCTATCTCACCCCCGGTTCTTAAAAAAATTTAATATTTTCCAAAAACTTATGGATCGTAAATAAGCTAAGGTAAGGCAAAAGTCAAACAAAGGCCAAAAACGAGCCCTCTCTCTTCCTCTAACTCGCCCCTGATTACCATAAAAAAAAATACGGACAAAACCCCATGCATATCCCCAGAATCGAGTCCCCACTTGGAAAAACCCAGGGAAACGACCCTATTCCGGTCAAACATCCAAAAACACACCTCTAAGAAGAGACCCCAGGGCGAAACGCAATTTTGCCCAAGAAAAGGCCAATCTCACCCCTAAAAGCCCCAATCAAGGAAAAACGCACCTTTATTGCTAAGTTCACCCAAAACCCATACTTGAAAGCCGCAAGAACGGACAAAAACGAGACAAAAATCCAATGTAAAGAAAGAGAAGGGAGGGGGGCCGTTGAGAGAGAGAGAGAGAAAGAAGAGAAGGAAGAAGAAGAATAAATTTAGCCTTTAACTTCGTGTATGAAGAGGTAAAAGAATAAGTTGTGCAATAAAATAAAACAAGGTCTAAACTTTTTTTCTCAAAAAACCGATACATATAAACATAGTGAACTAAAACCAAGTATAACAAAGAAAAATGAAACAGAATAAAGTAAAATAAAAACGATCAAGTAGGTCTGAGAATCATCTCGGACCGCCCAAGATTAAAAAATAAAATAAATAATAATAATAATAATAATAAACATATACTTCCTAACAACGAAGGATGAGAAACGCCCGAAGTATAAAGTTCATTAAAGATCGTGTCGTTCTTTACAACGGCCAACATACATTTTCGTGCAGGGAAAGACAAGAAAAAACGACAAGTAACAAAGGCCCAAAGGCAACTACAACAAAAGGAGAAGAGGACAACAACAAAACACTACTTCCTAAAAAGGCAAGGCAGGACCCGGCAACTTAGGGAAGAGAGTCCCCACATACGGAAATTGCCCCATGCGCTCTAGCATTCCACGCTCCGGCCCATCCATGCGACACCGATACAGTTCGCCTTCATACGCAATGATCAAGTATTGGCCTGAGACGCAAAATCTAGCAATATGAAAACCGCCGAAAGCATTCGGGATCGAGAACCAGTGCTCAATGCTGCGATAGGGGAATCAAGACGAGAAGTTGTTACGATCACGAAGCAACCATACTTCAAAAATGGAGTCGTTGAGCAAGATAAGACATAGCGAAGAACCAAAGGTCGAAGGGCCGGTCCAGCAAAATGTTGTCACACCCGAAAATGCTCTGACGAACTCATGACTGAAAAAATAAAAACTCCGCCGTACTTGTGTTGGTGTCCCAACGGACCACGTAAGTGCGGTAGAAAGGAGAACCAATCGAAAGATAAGAGCCCCAGTCCAACATCAAGAAGATCATCCCCTCAACCAAGGGCTAGACATGAAACAGCAAGTTCCGCCCTTTGGCATCCAACTCACCCTCATAGACCCAGTCGTTCTTCCTAGCAAACACCTTGTGAGAGTTTGACCGCTCTACTCAGTCGAACTCCAAGGTAAAGTCGTAAACTAGCAAATGAACCAGGAAATTGAACAATTTGGCCAAACCCCGACAGCCGATGATGGCCGTCATAGGGCATTGAGTCAGCAGGGCTAGAACCCCTTTCGTCAAGGAACCTAGCGGAAGATAGAAGCGAGTAGCGGGATTAAAGATAGAGAGTTGCGAGGGCCCCGCCAGGTCAAACTCGCGACATAGGGCCAACCCATCATGACATCCCAAGATCCTCCAATAGCAAGACAAAATCTTCGATGAAGACTCAAGGATGACCCTTCCCGTGGTAGGAGTACCCAAAAAGACGAAGATATCATCCGGGTCCACATAACACCGAGACTGGATCAGCACGCCGTCAACATATTGAAATAAAGAAAGAGACGCCTGTGCATTGATGAAGCGGCGAGTCTTAATGAAGTGAGAATGGAAGTGAGACAATATTTGAAGCCACAGAAGAGACTTTACCGGGAGGGGAGAAAAGATCTCGAAAGCAATATCTTCTGAGTCAGCCATCGATTGACCAAAGCACGAGGATAAGAAGAGAAGTGTAATGTTAAGTCTAGAGGAGAAGGATGAGTTAGTAAAAAATGAAGACTTTCAACCCCATTTTTATAAAGGTAAGCTTCCAAAAGCAAAGTCACAAACGAGAATAAATTGCGAACTAGCGGAGGACTAACTAATAACTCCAAAAATGTCATCCGAACAAGTGACACGTGGCCGCCTGGGACGAGGCCCCAACTCGAGCCGAGATCCACCCCCGGAGGCATGGGTTCAGAACTTCATCTTCGATCTGAAAGGAGGGAGCACATCTCGCCAACTGGACGCACCCCTAGATCCGAGTAGAAGAACGAAGAATCACGCCCACTTCGATGTAGGTGCATCTTGATCTGAGATGCACCCCCGGAGGATACCTCCGAAACTCCGCTTTAAACTAAAGAGAACGAAGCGCACCTCACTGAAAGAACACACCCCGAAATCCTAGTAGGAAAAGAAGGAAGCATGCCTACCCAGACAAGGGTGCATCTCGGTCCGAGACGCACCCTCGGAGCTCGCCTCCGGAACTTAGGCAACACCAGTAAAGTTATAGACGCATCAAGATGACGAGGAACATTCCGAACCTCGAGCTGTCCCGCATCCGCAACCCAACAAATCACGCAGCCCAGACCCGAGGGGGCATCTTGTTCCTAGATGTCGTCTCCTCCAGGAATTGTCTGAACAACAACAACCACCTGGCACCTTGACTCGGACCGATGACAGCTCGAAGCACGGTACCCGAAGGGCCTCAAGATAGCACCCCAACACAATGCTCATTTCAACTCCCAGAGGGCATCTTGTGGTTCCCGGAGGTCTTACAGCAACCTTCCCCGACTCCATGAATTGGATAGACGACGACCCGAAGTCATAGGCCCAATGGCCAAGGGTATCTCGCCCATGTTTCGTACTAGGAAAGATACACCTCTTTATACAAGGCGCAGCTTTTAAGGGGAAAATCTCTATAAATAGGGCTTAGATCCCCTAAAGAGATCATAAGGTCACTGATCTCCCTTCACTCTCACCTTAAGGATCCCTAAATAGTTGTGCCCCTAGTTTTTCTTTCCTATTCTCTTGTAATCTAATAAAAGCTCGGTAATAAAACTGTTAATTAACAAAAATTTTAAAAAAGATAAATGGATTGAGCTTCTGCCCTCCATTAAAAGAACCTGTACCAAAATACCACTAATGTGGGATACCTTTGGGCTGTGACACTCTTGACCTAAGAATAATAATTTCAAAGCCTAAAACATAAAATAAAGTTTGGATTCTCAAATTTAGATCCTCGTATTTCAGCTAGCTAGTTGTGACTAGATACCAACTCTCCAAACAAGAAAAAAGTGTGGTGTTCAAAAAAAAGGTCAAAAGAGTGGAATTGTTCAACCTCATGTTTCAAAATGCAACAAAAACAACAATAACAATCTCAGTGCCACAAAAGCTCCCGTAATAGCGGAGTCTGGGGAGGGTGGATGTACGCAGTCTCCCCCCTTTAGGGTGCTACCCTTAAGAGAGGTTGTTTCTGAGGACCCCCAACTGAAAGTACTTGTCGTCATGGAAGCGTATAACTTGTACATATGAGAGAAACATAGAATTAGAATCGAACAAAACGCAAGCCAAGAGATACCAAGCAAAAACCCAAGGAAGATCATTGCAGGACCACAAGTAGACAAGGGAACAAGAACTTCTATACACAAATAAGAGCTGTAATACCTGCGCCAAGAGAGGATATTAAGACACATAGAAACATTAGTGTGAACCATAGAAGAAGCACTGCTCTAGGCCCCTACCTCTGCTACCATTATGCTAGCCCTCCACCTCATTCTATCTAAGGCCATCTCCTCCCGTACATGTAGGTAAGTGAGGTCTTATTTGATCGTCTCCATCCATCCCTTCTTAGGCCTAGTATGAGGAAGTTTGCAACTCCTGACTTGAGCTGTGGAAGGTCTCCTCCTAACATGCCCGAACCACCTAAAATGTTGCTCCCTTAATTTATCCTCAATCGTAGCGATGCCAATTGGTCTCTTATGATGTCATTCCTGATCCTATCCTTCCTTGTATGTCCACACACCCATCGCAGCATCCTCATCTCCACCATCTTTATCATCTGTGTATGCTATTGTTTCATCGGCCAGCACTCCGCACCATAGGACATGGCCGGTCTCACTACTGTCTCGTAGTATTTCCCCTTTAACTTTAATAAAATCCTTCTATCGTAGAGTACCATAGATGCCATCCTCCATTTATACCAGCCTACTCTAATTCAATTATTGACATCCTCGTCCACTTAGCCGTTGTTCTGCACCATAGAACTCAAGTATCTAAGACTCTCCTTTTTTTTTTTTTTTTTGTATGGTTTCAGATCCAACCTTAATGTCTACTACGCTAGGTGTGGTATGCGGGTTGCGTGTGGTATGCGGGTTGAACTTGAGTTCCATGTACTCGGTCTTGAATCTACTGATTCGTAGGCCCTTCGACTCCAACACCCTTCTCCATAATTCCAACTTCTTGTTTACCTCTTCCCGAGATTCCCCCACCAGCACTTTGTCATCTGCAAAAAGTATGCACCAAGGCACATCTCCTTGGACGTGCCTTGTGAGCTCATCCATAACCAGTATGAACAGGAAGGGACTCAAGGCAGATCCATGATGTACCTCGACTATTATCAGAAAGGCTTCTGTCTCTCCTTCCACTGTACGCACATTAGTTTGTGCGTCATCATACATGTCTCTAATGACCCGGATATAAGGCGCCGGAATGCCTTTCCTATCCAAAACTCTCCACAGGACCTCCCTTGGTACTGTATCATATGCCTTTTCCAAATCAATGGAAACCATGCGGAGATCATTTTGTCTCTCCCTGTATCGTTCTATCGTCTTCCTTAGAAGGTGGATGGCCAATTGTAGATCTCTTGGGCACAGATCCGAATTGGTTCTTGGATGCCTCTGTGTGTTGCTGTAATCTCCTCTCTAAGATCCGCTCCCACAATTTTAGAGTGTGGCACATTAGTTTAATACACCGATAGTTGGCACAACTCTGGATGTCCCCTTTGTTCTTATAGGCCGGGATCAATGTGCTCTTCCTCCATTCACCAGGCATCTTCTTCCCCAAAAGGATTTGGTTAAATAATTTAGTCAACCAACTAATGTCCTTATGTCCAAGGCATTTCCATGCCTCTATGGGAATTCCATCTGGGCCAACTGTTTTATTTCGTCCCATATGTTTAAAGGCTACCTTCACTTCGTCAGGTGTAATCCACCTACAATATCAGTGGTTCTGGTGCTCCGTGGATGTTTGGAGATCATCTAGTGATATCCCAATAGCACCCTAGTCATTGAGCAGATCGTGGAAGTAGGCTCTCCATCTAGCTTTAATTTGTTCCCCATCCACGAGCACCAGTCATCTTTCTCCTCCTATGCACTTTACTCGCTCTAAGTCCCTCGTCTTTCTTTCTCGTGCTTTGGCAATTTTACATATGTCCTTGGCTCCCGCCTAGGTATCCAGCCTTTTATAGAAATCTTCATAAGCTCTTGATTGCGCTTCTCTGACTGCTCTCTTTTCTTCTTTCTTAGCTTGCTGATATCGCTTTCGCTTGACTTCATCGGCACCACTTTCCCATTCCTTGAAGTAGTATCGTTTGGCCTTAAACTTCTTTTGAACCTCCTCGCACCACCACCAGGACTCTCTGTTGCTTGGTATCCCTCCCTTAGCCAAGCCCAGAACTTCACGTTCTAGTCCTCAAATCTTTTGTGCTAGGTGCTTCCACATATGGTTTATACCTCCCTCGATGTCCCACTCAAACTTCGCCTCCGCTCTCTCCTTATAAACTTTATATTTCTCCATATCAAATCCGTCCATTGTGTATGTGTCTGCGTGAGTTTCCTTGTTCTTATAGCCTTCTTCTTCGCCTTTACATCAGCACATACCACCTTATGTTGTGTGGAAAGGTCTTCCCTTAGGATGACCTTACAATCCCTACAGTCTCTTTATAACCTTCTCCTCACTAAAATGTAATCAATCTGGGTCCTTGTCCCTCCGCTTTGATACATAATGATATGCTCATCACGCTTTCTATAGAAGGTGTTGGCAATTGTTAGCTCATAAGTAATCGCAAAATCTAGGCGCACTTTGCCGTCTGCATTCCCTGTTCCAAAACCAAATCCTCCATGGTATGATGCTTATCCATCCTCTGTCACTCCAGCATGCCATTAAAATCCCCGCCAATAACCACTTGTTTGGTTTGGGGTATGCCTTGCATCATTATGTCTAATTCCTCCTAGAATGATGCCTTCTCATGCTCCGTTAGTCCAGTCTGAGGTGCATAGGCACTGATAACGTTCCATATCTCCCTTTCTAGGACCATCTTGACAGATATGATCCTACCGCTGGTCTTGGTCACTCCAACTAATTTATCCTTTAGGCTGTTATCCACTATGATGCCAACGCCATTCCTGCCTCTGACTTTGCCCACATACCATAACCTATACCCCAACATATTTCTGGCTTTCATGCAAACCCATTTAGTGTCTTGTAGACACGGGATGTTGATCCTTCTCCTCATCATCATTTGGGCCACTTCAAAGCTCTTCTTCGTTAGCGTCCCAACATTTAGTGTCCCTATTCGCACTTTTTGCACTCTCTTTTGCTTCATACTCCTCCTCCCCACACCCTTGGAAGATGGCCTTAAGTTTTAAGTTCCATAACTAGTCACGTTCATGCACTAACAGTCACTATACCAAGGAAGGTAATATAGGAACAAGAAGCGTATCAAATAACATGAGCGCGTAACAACCAACACACAGACACTGTTATAATCGCAGTTGATAACAATCAAATCCATGTAGTTCAAACTAGCAGAGAATAAGAGTGAGCAAATCAAAATAATAATACCTAATAACAGAAATTAAATACTTAGATACTACTCTACAGTAATAAAGGATAGATCAAACCTGGTACAGTGCGTAGTCGCGGCTATGACCTGCCCAATACTTACCTGGGCCCGCTTATGCCTGGGAGCTACAGCAATGAGCTCTGGTTTTGGTTAGGATCTATTACATTTGGGTTAGCCTAGGTTTGGGTGGGGTTAAAGTTGAGGTCTAGCTAGGGTGGGTGTAGTTTTGGTTTAGGTTTAGTTTTAGTTCAGGTTCGGGTCCAGGGTGCGGTGGTGGTGGCGGTAGCCGGGTGGTCGTGGAGGTGGTGATTGGGTGGTGGTTGGGGGGGGGGGGGAGGTTTGGGTGGTAAGAGGTGGTTCGAGGTGGGGCGAGGGGGTGGTGAGGGGTTGTTTTGGTTCTGGCTGGGTGGGCCGAATGGTGGTGCGGGGTCGTTCGCAGGGTGGTGGGGGGTGGTGCGCTGTGGCAAGCGACGATGGTGGTGGAGGTAGAGGGTGGAGACGGGTGTCGAAGGGGAGGGGAGGGGAGGGGAGGGGAGGAGAGAGAATAGGTTAGGGTTAGGGTTAGTATTAAGGCTAGTGGCGTTAATGGCTGTGTTGGGTCCGATTTCGGGGTGGCGCTGTCGTCGTCTTCTCACCGGCAAAGATGGTTTAGCTGCGTCAACAAGTGTGCCGATGGTGAAGGGGTGAGGCAGAGAGACGTTAGATAGACAGGGGGAGGCAGAGAAACGTATTTTTTAAAAGTAAGATGTAATAAGTAAGATATTTGTTTAAATTTTTAAAAATAAGATGACATGATTTTTTTTTAACACTAAAATGACATAATTTATATTTTATTCCTTAAGACATAAAAATATGAGGATAATAATAATAATAATATATTTATATAGAATAATGTAATATTCATTTAAAATATAAATAATTTTTTTTTGTTAATAATTGCAATTTCAATGGAACAAAACTCTAAAAGTCTTTGTCATTGTTCTAATATTAATAAAAATTACTTTGATAATAATATTATTTTCAAATAAATAACCAATAAAATAAAATATAAAATTAAACAACAGAAAATTTAGAATAGAGTTATTATCAGAACATGTTTTTATTATTGCCAGTATTATTTCAACACAAAAAGTCCACAAGAAATCTTTATTACTACTTTAATATTAATAAGAACACAACAACAATAACATCAGCATTTGATCAATAATAATAATAACAACAACAACAATAACATTAGACAAATTTATACTTTACATTTTGGTTTATTTACATTTTACTACCCTAACATTTTTAAAAATAATATAAACGACCATGACAGTTTTAATCATTAAAAAAAACCCTTAAGTCTTTGTCATATTAATAAAAACACCCCTTTCCAGCTTGATGATGGTATTTTCCAATGATAGAGCTAACATGGCAACTGTTTTTTTATTAATACTATAGTAAAATGATAAAAATACCCTTCAGTACTCTTATTCTTACTTTAAAAGTACAAAATTCGATAAGTTGTGTTATATAGAAACTATTTATTTTCGCTTATTTTGTTTAAAAGTATGATTATTTAAGGGTAAATTTTATTATTTTACTATAACATTAATAAAAAAAAGCTACGACTCAATATTCAAGATGGGGGTCCTCGGAAACAACCACTCTTCCACCCAGAAGAAGGAAGATTGCGTACATCCAACCCCCAGACCCTGCTTAGTGCGGCAGCCACTGTGGCACTGGGACTGTTGTTATTGTTGTATTAATAATAATAGCTACCACTTCAACTCTGTTGACGAAAAATAATGTTATCACTATAGAGATTGAATTTTTCATTAATACGATAAAAAATTAAGAGTTTCATATTAATACAATAAAAATTTAAAGATCTTTTAATAATTTAGAATGACCAAGGTCTTCGTTAGGCAGCTCAACTCTTTGTGATCAAATAAGGCAGCTTATTAAAGAAGTCACACCGACCCCAGGCCATCATCATATGTCATTTTTCAAGTTTAATGCACGCATAAAATCTTTATCGTTACCGAGGGCTTTGTATTGTTAAAATAACAATAATAATAAGATCTTTAATTTTGTCCCAAAGAAAATGATAATAAAAAAATATACATATATTTGCCCGCAGCAGCTCTTGCCTGGCAGCACATTTGCATCTTGCTTTAACTTGCCTTTACTAACATTATTATTACTAGTTTGTCTGGATAAATTAAGGGAGCAATATTCGAAGTAGTTTGGGCATATTAGGAGGAGACCGACCACTACTCCAGTCAGGAGATACGAACAGCTCCATACTACAATCGGCAAGAGAGGGAGACAAGGGCCAAAAAAAAAAATGGTTGAAGACGATCAAATACGATGTCACCCACCTAAATTTACGAGAGAAAATGACCTTAAACAGAGCTCACTAGAGGGTTAATATAGGGGTAACTGATGTAGCTGCTTAGAATAGAGCAGCATATTTTGGCTAACACTAGAGTTCCTAGACTTATATGACTGCCTCTTTAGTGTACCTGAAATAGTTGGGAGCTGTTTTATTTTTATTTGCCTATTTGCCTATTATTTTCCTTTTTGCTGCTTGCCTTGTGCCGTATTTTTACTCGTACGCTTCCATGCTTTCCATGATTTCATGTTGTATGCTTATTAGATTAGGGGTTCTCAAAACCCTAAAGGGGTATAGGCTCCAGACATCCCACTCCCAGACCCTTTGTATGTGGGAGCCCTTGAGGCACTGGATTTGTGATTATTGTTGTATTGTTACTAGATTTAAAAAAATTACTAGATTGTTGACACGCGACGTACATATGTTGCTTATATTTTCATTGACGTAATGTTATGTTATAACTAGTGTTATTCTGTGTAATGTCCGAATCATATTCATATAAAACCTAAATATGTCATATGGATATATTCTTATTGTTTCAAACCTAAATTGTCATTCTTAGATTATTTTTAAAGTAATCATATTTTTTCACATCTTAATTTTTTTTTCTTAAGGTCATTGGAAACACATTTTCAATACTTAAAACTATTTTTTTTATAAAAATGTTCTGCTAAATGTGTCTAAAGCAGTGACAGATCTAGGAATTTTGTTGAGGATGGGCTTAGATATAAGACATATTCACCGTAAATATAGATATGAAAAATATATAAATCAAATGTGTTTTCACTACAAGAAATAACATTGTTGACGACGTTGATTTTCATCGTTAAAAGCTTGATGTACTGTCGCTAATAGTATTAACGATGGGAAAAACTTCCCGTTGTCCACTGTCAATTGCTTTTGACATTAATAGTATCTAGGATCAACAATGGCTAAATCTAGCCATCATTAAAAGGTATTTACGATGGTATATTTTGTCCGTCATTGAAAGTGAAATAAGTAACAACGGCACAAGTTGTTGCTAAAAGTCATATTTTTAACATCAGGAAATACCGTCGTTAAAGAGTTGGTCAACAACGACAGTAAATGCCCTCGTTATAATTATTTCCCACCATACACATAAAAAGTATTAACGACAACAATAACCATCATAAAATTTTTCTCACTATCAATAGAAAATAGTAACAATAATGTAGACCATTGTCGAAAAAGAATTGTTGGTTAAAATACCCTTCACGAGCTAATGACAATAAATGACAATAAGAAATCAACGTTAAAATTGGTGGCCATAAAATTTCTTGTCATTAAAGACTTTTTGAATTCCTGTAGTATAATCTATACATTCAAAATACTTATACATTCATGTAAAATGGTAACAATTTTCACATCATTTAAAACACTTATACATCCAAACGATAATTTTCCTGCCGCTTACAACACATGTACATACATGTTGTATAACGACAATTTTTACGGCATTTTAACACATGTACAACCACTATCCCATAGTTACAGAGTTACATATCATACAATGTAGCAACGAATTCTTGTGAAAAAAAAAAGATGTAACTGAAAATTAAATTACATGTATTAACATTCTACAATTCACATCCAAAGACACTAAAAGCGTATACTGTAAAATTTCTCATCTAACTTAGAAGTAGTTACAAATTAGACAGAAGTTCAAAAACAAAAATTCAAACAAAAACAAGAATTTGAAATCCATATCTTTCAACACCTGAAAGAGAAAAAAACCATAACACTCATGTTATAAATTTCTTGCCATCTGCACATCAAATCGTAATACAAAATTAATTAAATAAAATTCCACAACTGTTGTCCCACACACCTAGAAGTTCAAACAAATACAAGAATTTGAAGTCTAAATCATCCAACACCTAAAAAAACACAACACTCATGTTAGAAATTTCTTATCATTCGAGCATGCAATCATTAAGCAAAATTAATAAAATAAAATTCCACAATGATTTGGAAGATATAGAACTCAATTCCATGTAATGGTAGGAGAATCGATTTAGGCCATAATCAAAGAACTACAACTCCAGAATATAGATCTCAATTCCAAACTCATAAATCCACAAAAATCTCGAACTTAACATAAAGGAATCACAAAGTTCAAACTCTGCAACAAATCCAAAGAACTCAACAACGTATTCTTAATGAGTACCAAACAATCACAAACTCAAACACCACAATATAGACCTCAATTATAGAGTCATAAATCTACAACAATCTTAAACTCCATATAGAACTCAATCATAGAGTTCGAATAAGGTATGGCAATCAAGGTTCCCTGACAACAACAACAACCCAGTGCCTGAGAGGTTTCCGTCAGGGCAGCATTTGGGGAGGATAAATTTACACAGCCTTACCCCTACAAGGTGCTAGCCTGAAGAGAGGCTGCATCCGATTCAGTTAATATGCCTCTAATTTACTTAAACCATCAATGATCCTTATTCACAAACCTTCAATCTTTAGAAGCCCCACTATCTAAATCAACGTCTTGGCACTTAATTGAGCTTTGGTCAATTGTACTATCTGAATACCTCATCAAATTTATGTAAATAAGGTAACAGGCCTGAGTGAACTTCTCATTATACACCCAGGAAGTATTAGCATAACTGTTGGTAAACTATAATTGAGTAGCTTGCTACTATAGAGGGGCAAGTAGGTTACACAGAAAATTATTTGGATAAAAATTAAAGCAAAATCAATACTATTCACCCAGTAGAGGCAAAATTAACACTTTTCACCCAGTAGATGCAAGATCAATACTATTTGCCCAGTAGAGGCAAAATCAACACTATTCACCCAGTAGAGGCAAAATCAATGATATTCACCTTGTAAAGGTAAACAACATTATTTGCCTAGTAGGAAAAAAATCAACACAATTCGCCCAGTAGAGATAAAAATCAATATTATTCACCCAGTAGGCGTAAAAATTCACATAATTAGCCCATATAATGACCAAATAAAATAAATTTAGCCATCTTCACTTCTTTTAAGATACATTTTAAAAATAATAAAAGAATCTTAATTTGTAAGAAAAGGAAAAGGACACTTATCCAAAGACTAAAAACATCATTTTACCACTATAAATAGAGAAAAAAGAGAATGAAAGGAGGAAAAAAAAAGAAGGGATAACGGGGATCTCGATAATCTTTAAGTTGCTTGAGTTTAACTTCTTCCCAAACACCTACTAAACACCACAAACAAGGAATATCAAGTTGGGCATGTAGCTAGAGCTTAAGTTCAGCTCATCCTAACAAATCCCACCTCATACAGAACTTCAAAATGATGAATAAGCACATTAACCAAATTCATCACAAACAATAACATCTTCAAAACTTAAAAAATTCCATAAATCTTTAACATGTCAAGAGTGATTATTAGACCTCCAGGTCATAATTGATCTCTTAAAAGGTTTGTAGAATCCCTTTTCTTCGCAGATCAAGTTAGAGAACCACAAAATACCAAGGACACTTTGACTACCAGAAAGGACTAAGAGACCAAAATCCTGCCCAATACTATAACAGAAAGAACTTAAGAGGTCAATAGTCCCACCCATTAACCTTGTTCAGAAATAGAATTGTAAAGAACACTATTCCTTTTAGCTTAATCAGTTTAAAATATCAATGCATCTACTTTCCTACGACACATACTTCTCATACCGGATATGTTCTTTCCTCAACATCGGCCTCCTCAACCATGGATATAAATTGGGTAAAACAATAGTCCTTTTACTTCTATTTCTGAAATTTCTCTTTATGATGTCTTATTTCTTTGTCAATAGAGGCAATTAAGATTCTCACAATGGTAAAGCTTTAAGGAAACCTATTCGTGTAAATAAGGTATGGCTACCTATGAATTTGGTTCGTAACAATAACATTACATAGCACTCTTTTAGAGTTTAGCTTTTTTTCTCCTCTTCCAAGCTTCTCAAGACATGAGGAGCTTAGATGTTGGAGCAAATCTTTTTGTTGGAAACCTTGACCCTATAAGGAGCAGTTATAACTCTTTGAAATTCTTTGCACTTCCTGTCATTCTTTACATTTTCCTCGTAGAATTCATCTATACATAAAAAAAATGTTGGCAACACATAATTTTTGCAGTTTTAAGACTATAATGTTCTTTGATTTTGTTGTAGGATGTGGATAAGAAATACTTCATGATACTTTCAGCACCTTTTGAGTTGTTGTCACGAATCCCAAGATATGCCATTTTTGTGCTCTTGTGATTGCAATAGGCTTGTCATTTTAGTGCTGCTTGGCAAAGTAAGAGTTGTCACTTGTGAGAAGTCTTTAGTTTGGAAGATATTAAAGTAAATGAAAATAGCAACATTAATTATGAGCCCTTTTTGTTTTTGGTGTTCACTTATTTGGAAGACGGTCTCGTTGGGATGGCTAGAGACACTTTTAATTATAACGGGAGTTAAGATTTAATGTCACAATAGACTAGTTGTCGTGTAGTGATTCTTAAAAAAAATACCAAAACAATCACAAACTCAAACTTCATAATGTAAAACTCAATCACAGAGTCAAAAATCTAGAACAATCTCAAACTCTACATAAAATTCAATAACAGAGTGAAAACTCCACAATGATTCCAAACAACTCAACAATATATTCGTATTTAATGTCAAACCATCACAAAATCAAACTCTATAATATAATACTCACTCAAACTCTATTCACAAATATTTCAAACTCCATGTAGAACACAATCACATAGTTCAAACTCCACAACAATACAAAACAACTCAATAAGGTATACTTAGTGGATACCAAATCCACAATATGAAACTCAATCATTGAGTCACAAATCCAAAACAATCTAAAAAAACTTTAAGATATTAGGAGAATATATCCAAAAAAATAGCTCAACTGGTGAATTATGTCTCAACATTTTATTCAATATACAATATCCACAAACAATGTAAAAACAATCTCAAAATTAGCATCTCCATAAACTAATACACCCTAGCAGACACTAAAAAATGATATCGAACATATTAACGTTGGATTTGAAAAGCAACTTGAATCAAGTTGACGAACAAGAAGAAGGGACACGATAAGGTCGGAGCAACAGGTTGACCATGGGGCTATTAATTTATCCTAAGATATGTGACAAATAGTATTTTAATATTGATTTTTGAGATAAGTTAGATATATTTTTTGGGTAAATTTATTGTCTGGCCAAAAATGTTAATATAAAGCTACTTTGAGTACAAGTTACAATACTTTATTGAAAAGCAACTTGAATCAAGTTGACAAACTAGAAGAAGGGACGCGATAAGGTCGGAGTGACTGGTTGGCCATGTGGCTCAGCAGCTTGACAGTGCCGGACTTGGAAGAGGTGAACGACTCTCCACGGCTGGGCAAACGACGGACAACGGCAACGCGACCCAAGGCAAGTTGTATCGAACCACGAATTACCAACAACGGAGCACTAGACAAGATTTTTGGGTTTTGGTTGTAAGAAGGACAGGCCAAATGGTCAGGAGGGCTGAGAAGTGATGGCACCGCAGGGCAGGGTGGGGGGCCGAAGGGTTTCAGGGTTGGGTGTTTGGCATGGGGGGTTCTGTTAGTATTAGACATTAAGTTTTTTTATTTAAAATTTTTTTTATTTTAGTTATTTATCTTTTTTTTATTTTTTAAAATATTCTCTCTCTGTCTCTCTCTCTGCGCACTAGTAACGTCCACCTGCAACACCAGCTCGCGTCACCTCAGTGTCAACCAGCTCGCCGACCACAGCCCACCGTCTGACGGTGACGCACACTCGACAGGGACGACCCAAAGCCGACAACCGTTCCACCACCCCCCACCACCCCCTCCACACCCGGACACCTTCGAACCTCCCTCGCGACCCCCCCCCCCCCCCCGACCCCACCCCTCACAACCGTAGCCCCACCTCCGCCTTCGAACCACCCACCCTCCACCATCGTAGCTCCTCCCCACCACCCCCTCAACTCACCACCATGCACAACCACCCCACCACCACCAACCACACCCCTACCCCACCCCACCAACACGACCCCTCCCCCCAATAACCCCATTCCAAATGCACCCACTAACCCACCATTTCCCTCCCCCCTCCCCCTCACCCTCTCGCCCGAACCACCCCCTCTTCACAACCCCGAAACCACCAGAACCACCCCCACCGCCCCTTCCACCCCACCGCACCCCGATCCCATCCCAACCCCCACGCACCACCAAACAACCTATCCCTGACATAGGCAGCCAACACCCCCAGAGGCTGCACTTGGACGCCACCAAGATTACCACTAGTGGGCCGTTAACAGGTAGGTCTCTAGCCCGGCCAGCTCCAAGTCTGACTCCCTGTCCTTTAGCTATACTTGATTTATCCATTTTATTGCAGTACATGATATTAACTATGATTACTATTTGACTACTATACCCTTGTGTCCATTGAGTGCATTTTGTGACTATTAGTGCCTGTTTACAGTTAGTGTATGAAGGTTGCTAGTAATGGAGCTCAAAACTTGAGGCCATCTTCAAATGGGTAGGGGAAGGGATGGATTAAAGCGGCGAGGGGAGCTTACGAATAGGAACATTAAATGTTGGCACACTAATGAGAAAGAGCCTTGAGGTGGCTCAAATGATGTTGAGGAGAAGGATCAACATACAGTGCCTGCAAGAGACTAAGTGGGTGGGCACAAAAGCTAGAGTTGTGTTAGGATATAAATTGTCGTACTCGGGCCAAGCTAGGGGGAGAAATGGAGTGGGTATCATTGTGGATAGCTTCCTTAGGGACAAAGTAGTAGGGGTGACTAGGATTAATGATAGGATCATTAGTATCAGGTTGGTTTTAGATGGGGAGATACTAAATGTCCTAAGTGCCTACGTACCTCAGGTTGGGCAGACAATGCAGGAGAAGGCTAGATTTTGGGAGGACTTTGACTTGACAATGTAAGGCATACCCCAAAGCGAAAAAGTTATGAATGGGGCTGACTTTAATGGGCACGTGGGAGCAAACACTGAAGGTTATGCACCACACCATGGAGGATTTGGTTTTGGAACGAGAAGTGAGGAGGGCAAGGCCTTGTTAGACTTTGCTGTCACCTATGGGTTAATAGTGCCCAACACCTTCTTCAAAAAGTGGGAGGACCACATTGTCACGTATCGGAGCAGTGGAGCAAAGACCCAGATTGACTATATATTACTAAGGAAGTCAATCCAAAAATATTGCATGGATTACAAGGTTATTCCTGGGGAGGACCTCTCAACACAACAGAGATTAGTGTGCGCTGAGGTCAAGGTCAAGTGAAGGGGCAAGAAGGCCATCAAACCAACACAACAACGAACAAGTTGGAAGGATCTGAAGTGGGAAAAGTCTCAAGTATTTAGGGAAAGATTAGAGGCTGAACTCAGAGGGGTTGCGAGGGAGATTTAAACCACGTGTGGAACCAAATAGCCTAAAACATAAGAGATGTGGCAAGTAAAGTCCTAGGAGTATCTAAGGGAGGAGCACCAAACACTAAAGAGACCTGGTGGTGGGGCAGGGAGGTCCAGGAAAAGATCAAGGCCAAACAATGCTACTTTAAGGAATGGGATTGTAGTGGAGATGAAGACAAGAGACCACAATATAAATAGGCTAAGAAAGAAGCAAAGGTAGCAATAAGAGACGCACAAACAAAAGCCTTTGAGGAGTTCTACAAAAGGTTAGATATAGCTGAGGGCGCTAGGGACATTTACAGAATGGCAAAGACACAAGAAAGGAGGACTAGGACCTGGACCAACTAAGGTGCATAAATGGGGCTAATGGATAAGTGCTTGTGGACAAGCAACAAATTAAAGTTAGGTGGAAATCCTACTTTCATAAGCTGTTCAACAGAAAGGGAGATACAATTACATCCCTAGAGGAATTGCAAGCACCAGTGGAGCCCGAGGTGCACTATTACTGCACCAGAGTAAGACCCGAAGAAGTGAGGGAAGCATTAAAGAAGATGGGCAGTCAGGCCAGACAGAATACCCATTAAGGCATGGAAATGCACTGGAGAAGTGGGCATCAAATGGTTGACCAAATTATTTAACCAAATTATCCAAGTGGAAAAAATGCCTGATGATTGGCGAAAGAGTACACTAGTTCCAGTCTATAAGAACAAGGGCGACATTCAGAGTTGTGCCAACTACAAAGGAATTAAACGGATGAGCCACACTCTGAAGCTTTGGGAGCGGGTCATAGAAAGGAGGCTTCGACAACAAGTAGGAGTCTCAGAGAACCAATTTGGATTTATGCCAAGCAGGTCAACAATAAAAGCCATTCACCTCCTGCGGAGGGCTATAGACTACTATAGAGATAAACAAAAGGACCTTCACATGGTTTTCATAGATATAGAGAAGGCATATGATAGAGTACCGAGAGAGGTCCTATGGAGGGACTTAGAGGGGAAAGGCATCGACGAGCCCTATATACGAGTCATCAAGGACATGTACGAAGAAGCCCAAACCATTGTGCGCACAACTAAAGGGAAGCTATACGCTTTCCCGATTACAATGGGGGTACACCAAGGATCAGCCCTTAATCCCTTTCTATTCAGTTTGTTTATGGATGAGCTCACTAGGCACATCCAAGAGGACGTGCCTTGGTGCATGCTTTTCATTGACGATATAGTCCTAGTGGGAGAATCTAGGGAAGAGGTAAATGAAAAACTAGAATGTGGGAGGAGGACCTTAGAATCGAAAGGTCTAAGACTGAGTAGATCCAAGATAGAGTATAAGGAATTCAAATTTAGCACCTCTACCTTACCAAGCACAGAAATTGTCAAGATTGGATCAGAGAGCATACCACAGAAAGATTGCTTTAAATACTTGGGTTCCATGGTCCAATAGGACGGAGAAGTGGACCCAGATGTCAACAACAGGATTAAGATGGGATGGCATAAATAGAGGTTGGGTTCCGCAATACTGTGTGATAGGAAGTTTCCGTTAAAACTAATGGGTAAATATTACAAGACGGTAGTGAGACCCGCTATGACTTACAGGGCAGAGTGCTGGCCAGTAAAGTGTCATTACACGCAGAAGCTGAAAGTGGCAGAGATAAGGATGTTAAGATGGATATATGGACACACAAAGAAGGACAGGATTAGAAATGACGTCATAAAAATTAAAGTAGACGTCGCCCCGATAGAGGATAAGCTGTGGGAGCAACGATTGCGGTGGTTTAGGCATATTAGGAGGAGACCTACAAATGCCCCTATCAGGAGATGTGAGCAACTCTATACTTTAGATGGAAAGAGAGGGAGAGGCCGGCCTAAGAAGAGCTGGATTGAGACGATCTAACGGGACGTAGCATATCTCAACATGAATGAAGAGTTGGCCTAGATAGAACTCAGTGGAGGATTAGTATAGGTGTACCAGATGTAGCTAAGTAGGAGCATCGTACTATAGTAGGCTCGTTCTGATAACAGAGAATGCCCGGCCATGTCCTGGCATGGTTTGGCTACAAGTGCTCCTAGGGTTAGGTGGAGACTACTCGACAAATGCGAATAGAGGAAGAGGTCGGCCAAATGAGAATTGACTAGAGTTGACTAGAGACTCTATTGCCCATTAGAAGATGTGCATATCTACGTATAGGGATATCTAATCCTCCACTTGAGACAAAGAAGATAAAGAAGAATTCTATGTAGACAATCCAACAGGATCTCGCCTACCCCAACCTAAAAGAAGAGACGACCCTAGTTTGAGCTTAGTGGAGGAATAGTACAGGGATAACTAATATAGCTGTGTAGTTGCATTGCGTCAGTAAACTGTGGCAGGCTCGTTTGTGTACACGTAATACGGGTGTTGGTTAAGTCGCTTAGGACTCCTAAGATCTAGTATCGTGGGGTATAGTGCTACTCTCTATACTCCACTCTACTCTATTACGCTACTCTCTACACCCTCCCACTCTCTTTCTATCTCTCCCTCTTTCACTCTACCCTCCCTTTCTCTGTCTCTCTCTCTCTACTCTCTATACGCTCTAACCCCCACTATGATTGCACTATACCACATGTATAACACCCCCCGTGTTTGTGTGCTCTCACGCACATACATACTTAGAGGCTTGTATGCTTATTTTATTAATTCATTTGTGAATTCATTCATGATTAATTTATTGGTGATGAATTGATTATTTACTTGCAAGCATACACACACCCATCCTTAATTGGATCAAATAAAAGATTGGGGGACCTCGGAAACAGTCTCTCGTCAGGGTTTCACCCTGATGGGGTAAGACTGCGTACATCCTTCCCCTCCCAGACCCCCTGCAAGCGGGACCCCTTCAGGCACTGGATTTGTGATTGTTGTTGTTGTTGTATTATCTTTTTTCTTTATTAATTAATATAATTTATATTTGAATATACCAAATAAGTAGTGATCGAGTTAAAATTGAGTATACTTAATAATTCAAATATCAAGTTGAATACTAATTGGGGTATTATTTAATGCTAGAACTTGAATTACAGCAAGTGTAGGCGATAAACCAGTTAGAAGAGAAAAGAAAATCAGCAAAGAAATCGACAATAATAAATTTTTAAAAAAAGCATCTAACTTTTACAGTTTAACAAAATTTAATTTCTCAATGAAAAATTTACCACTTACCATACCCTATTAACGACGGCTCATGAGTAAAGTTAACGACCATATTTAGTGCCTGTCATTATAAGCCTATCATATATCACCCTTTAACGATGGCCTTTTCATCTGGTCGCAACTAGGCACATTGCATACACTTTCAACGACAAAATAAAATTTCGGTTGTTATTTTTGGCCTTTAAAGACCAATTTTCTTGTAGTGTTTATTTCTATCCAAGTTTTGAAACTTAATTGAATGAATTGACCAAAAAACCTTAAGTGGTTGATGATTTTGAGAATATATAGTTACTTTCTTCCAAAATTTACTTAATGTTTTCAAAAAATGCCGGTATCCCATATGATTTTTTTGCAATATCATACCTTTAGGTGAAATTCAGAGAATTTTAAGCAAATTAAATGACCATTTTTGCCAAAAAAAATGTGTATGTGAAGCATATATACTGTCAGAATTATGCATCACGTTGACCTTTTTATACAAAATTTCACAGATTTCGATAGAAAAATCACTAGATTCCAATAAAGAATATCTAGATGATACAATTTTAGACCTTAGGTTCTACTTGACACTTGGATTTGAAGTCATCTTTGAGTCTCTTCGGACTTTGAGCTAGATCCTGTCAAGTTTAAGATGGGTCGAGTCAACCCATTGGGGCTTAGTCATTTAAGTTGAGTCATTTCGAGTTTCAAGCCAACTTTAGATTGGGTTGGGTCTAGGTCTCAAGTCATCTTGGATTTGGAGTCAATCAAGTTGGAGTATTTAGGTTTCTGGTTATTGCAGTTGGAACATATATAACTTTTAATTATTTTTTTTTTTTTTTGGTCAGCTATTCAACTTTTAAGTAAAACTCAAAAAAAGTGGGTAGTGTAATTATAATTCCAGTTCCCAAAGGTGAACTGATGTAGTTTTAAAGTTTGATTTAAAACTGTGTACTCCCAAGCGTACGAGATTGTCATAGCTTAGTCGGGAATACGAGTGTCGTATCCACAGGAAATCAGGGTTAAGTCGGATTTAGTTGTTACTGAGCAGTTGAAATCGGGTTTTTGTTTTATTGAAAAGCTTGTTGACTGAATTAATTAAACTAAATACAAACTAAAGTTGCCAATTCAATTAAGGTTAGCTTAGAGAGTGAATTTAAGGTAGCTCTACTTGTATTCCGTCATTATTTTCTACTTATGATGATAATGTGAAGAACTTAGGATATAAGCTCTAAGCCTGGGTTACTATATAAATAAGGGCTTAGAATAATGAACTAGGCATAACCTATCTTATCATACTCAGTATAGCATAGATCATCTCATTAACACTACCTAATTCCTTTGCTGCTCCTAATTCAACATTAACTATATAAGAGATTGTGTTCCTCAGCTCTGACCATGCATGAAAACATCTTATGTTATGATCTAGGTTACAAGCACAAGAATAATCGCTAAAAAGTTGGAGATCTAAACATGGCTACAAGCACACATACAAAAACATCAAGCAATCATGAATAATTTGCCACAGGGGTGCAATTATAACATAACTAAATCATCATCAAAAGCACAATATAAATATGCGATACCACCAGCTACCCGCTCATCATCTCTAAACTAAAAGTCTACGCCTCCATGGGAGTTCTAAACATCATGAAATCAAAAAGAGAAAACAATAATGGCTAAAATTAAGGACTTGCAAACTCCCTCAATTGATGCTGACGTTGATCCTTGCTTTGATCCTTCCAGCACATCAACCACCTGCGCTTTTGCATTTGAGAACTCCTTGGATATCCTAGTGGCTTCAGGAAGGAGAGAAGGAGAGGGGACGTGTGACAAAAGATGGGGAAATAGGTCTCCGGCTCTCTATTTATAGGTGGGGCGTCATTTAAGGTTTGTCCAGGTGCTCCCAGATCGATCGGCCAAATTAACCGATTGATCGCGCTCCTGTTAATAGCTTGTGCAGTTAACTTAAAGCCTGCGTAACGTTTGATACGTAAGGTGTTACGGGCCAAGTCATATACCAAATCGAAGCTCTTGAAGTGATCTACGTGATGCCAGTGGTTTCATTAGTGGATTTGCAAATTATTGGGTCATAAATACTCTTCTTTTAACCTTTTGCTCGTTATAAGCTTGACCAATTACCAAAATGCATGGTCAATCAATTCACGCGTCCAAGGAAAGACTCCTTTTGACCAAATCTTGACCCAATAGGTACTTCGTTTATACACATGGTCGGTTTTCTCAAAATAGTCTTCAAATATGCCTCAATTACGCTTGATTATACCCCTTCTCAACCTTTGTTTGCTATGTTGCACTCCAAGCCCAAATGTACTAGATTACAACAAAACACACATATAAAAGTCAAATATATTGTGTGAATGGGAGATAAAATATGTAAATATAAAGTGCATTATGAACCAAACAGCAAATTGGAATTGAAGATCTTAATTTCATTTTTAGCATCAATTGCAATCTCTAATTTCAAGCGTCGAACAAAACCTTAGGGTACTTATTGCATATATATTAAAATATTATATTACCTAAATAATAAATATTTTAAATTTAAAAAACCTAAAATAGTAAACTTTTGAAATTACAACTAATTGCAAATGTACATATCAAAATTTAAGGGTGGGCTTCAAATCCACTTTGCAAATAATATAACTCCTTTGCATGAAATATTAAATATTTTGAATTTGAGATGACGGCACCTCAAATCCGGGACTGGTCTAAAGTTGCTGGACTCATACCTTTTACACAACTGTTCAAAAATAAATAAATAAATAAATAAATAAACTTTTTACACATATGTTCAGACAGGACTTGGTCTTCGTCAAAGGTTTAATTGATTTTTAAAGTTGGTGACTGATTTCTAATATATAATATATAAACTTAAAAGATATATATGTTCAGTAAATACAAATGGCGTGTCTCATTAATTTATATTTTGTTTTATTGACTAATTTAGCTATATAATGAGATTATTATTCATACTACTAAGATTATCGTCATGATGTATGAAAAACAATAGTATGAGAATTGATTTGAATATTGGAACTACGATTATTACTGTTATATATATTTAATTCTTTTGTCCACTTAGATTGTGACATGTAGATGTTATTAATTTATGTTTTATATGATAATTTTAGTAATGAAATAGTTAATATAATGTCATTCAATTATACTTTTATATGATAGCATTTGTTTATCTTATATATGTGATGACATTCTGGTAAAAAAATATATGTATGTGTGATGATATTATTAGTTTGGGAAATTATTACTTAGTATCGTGAGTTATTACCTAGATACCATCACATTTTAATGTATATAATAAGGAAACATGATATTTAAATATCTATTGTTTGCATCTTTTGTATGTTTTTGTGTGTATGGTGTTCTCGTAAGTACAAAACTAAACAAACATGCACAAAAGGAACTCGCAGCAGCTTGGGAGCAAGTCTAATTTACGAACTGCATGTATTTGACCTCAATCAATCACCTCTGGAGAGGGTTGATGCTTTTGGTGAATCCGACTTTAGTTTGCAATAATAATGTGGATTCTTCACTTGCTCTAATTTAGGAGACTTCAATTATATATTTTTGGTACATTTAGAATCAATCATTCAACAAAAAAGTAAATATATATGGACCCGACTCAAGTAGCAATTGGGGTGGCCAAGCTAAGCCCACTTACACCTTACCTCGTACACTTAAAAGCTAGGAACCAGGATGGAGACAACCTCAAGAGCTCTGCAGTCCACTTACAAGCCTGAGTCTACAAATTATTAAGCCTAGCACCCTTGACCTGTAATAACTCGAATGAGTTAAAGCTTGACAAGATTTAGGTGGGGCGAACCATATTTGGGGCCACTGGATTATGGCCAATGCAATCAACACCAAGCATTGGCCGTCAAAACCTTGAAACGATGACTAAATACACCTGACTCACTAAGCAGTGACACCAGTGTTAAGACCAACGCAAATCAAACTCGAGGCTTGGCCGTCGAAGCTTTTAACTAATGACTTAAATCTTAAATTGGCAATTTTCGGAATAGATTTAAAATAAGAAGTTCATACTTGAAACCTCAAGATTGTATTGCCTTGATGAAAGCAAAACAGATTACAAGCTATGCTACACTATGCTATGCTAAGATATGCTACTCCTAAGAATAAAGCATAAGTGTGCTACAAAAAAAAACTTGAAGAAGTTTTGTATTTGGTGTTGGACAATATACAACGACAACAGTGCCTCTTATTTACATCACACTTATTTGCCGAATCTTGAAAACTTGGCATATTTGCAACACGTTTGCCTCCATATTCATTTCCCATGCTAAAATGGCGCTGATCGTACTTTGAGTCATGTGCTTGAGCTTCTCCTAGATGCCCCATGTCCGTCTGTTTCGCTTGAGACTCTTCTGGATGCCCTATATCTATTTGGATATGCTTGAGGCCCACGTTCCTTGATATGCGCTCCAAATACCTGCGTTGCGCCTGAGAATCGCCTTTCTCACAGCATTCCTGGCAGTCCCTCAAGCTCAATCCCCTTTTACCTTTTTAGCCACCTTAAAAGGCTGTAAATTGTATAGAGGTTTTTAACTCCTCAAGGAGTTGGATTTGAGATACTGTTATTTCTATTTCTAAACGCCATTAATGCCTTAAGCATGGCCACACATGGCAAACACGTGTCTTTTTATCCTTAAACGGTGTCATCGCAACTCCCTCAAGTGTGAGGTGTAAACAAATGCCCCCGCCGTTGGTAATTTCAGATTTCGAACGAGTAAAAAATTAGTTTAATTTGACCTTCAATAGCTACAAGGAGCTCGAGAGAGCATTGTTTGACACTTGAATTACCTTTGTTCCCGCATGTCTATAAATAGGACAATAACACCTTCGAAAATTTTCTCTTTTCATGCTTGCTGTATGTTTCTTGCAATTCAAGCACTCATCACTTGCTCTTAGCTCTCAAGCACTTGCTTTTCTTGCTGAATCTTTGTTTCATTAATGCATTTCTTTAGAGCTCCAAGTTTCAAACCATAGAAATGTCTAAATTACTCATTGCGTCTCCATCTCCATCTCCATCCCCAAGGCTGATAGCCCTATGGAATTTCTAACGCATTTAGTCCAAGCAGATAATGCAGTGGTCCAGGATAAGCTCCAAGTCCCTATAGATGTTACCTCCATTGAGGAGGACCCTTCTTGGATTACTAAGGAGGACCCCTTCTCTTCTCATGAGCCATATGCCCTTGGTCAAATCTTTTACCCCTCAGAGGAGGTACCTAGCCTCAAGGGAATATTTTCTAACATTGTTGTTTACACCACAAACTCGAGGGAGTTAGGCCGACGCCATTTTGGAGTAAAACATCATGCACTTATCATGTAAGGCCATCCTCGAGGGATGCTAGGCCTTTAGATTTTAAGATAATGGCATCTCGAGCGTAGTTGCCTGAAGGGTTAAAACCCCTTAGAGGGCATCAAACACTCGAGGTGGTTAAAGCGGTAAAGAAGGCTTGAGCTCGAAGGTCTTCTCAGAAGGCTACAAGACAAGTTGTTCTGAAGCTTGAGGAAGTTATTTAGAGCGCAATTCCAGATACGTGAGCCTCAAGCCTGTCTAAAAGAATGTGGGGGCATATAAAAGGAAATCCCATAAGATATGCAGACGTAGGACATGCCCAAGCACACTATTTTAGGGCACGTTCAATGCCCATTTTGTGGGCCAAAGAAGCATTGAGGTAGACAAGGGAAGGAAATGCAAGAGGAATAGGATGCAGCAGTTATTTTCATTTTCTATAAATAAGAGATACTATTGTAGTTCCAAAGTGTCCAGCACCACCATACAAACTTCTTCAAGTTTCTTTACAACACACTTGTGCTTTTTATCTAGGAATAGCGTAACTTAGCCTCGCTTAGCCTACAGTAAGGTTGATCATCTTTGTACTTGCCTTCTTTAGAGCAATACAGTTCATCGGGTTTCAGGTATGAACTTTCTGTATTAATTTGTTCCCACAATCGATGAGTTGAGAATCGAGGTGTTGGTTTAAGGATTTGACGGCCAAGGCTTAACCTTGATTGCATTGGTCGTAATGCTAGTGTCACTGCTTAATAAATCAGGTGAACTTAGGTTTGCATTATGGTTTAAGGGCTCTGACGGCCAAGGCTTGACCTTGATTGTATTGGTCCTCATCCAATACCCTAGATACTATTTGCTCCATCTAAATCTTAGAAAACTCTAACTCATTCGAGTTATTATAAGTTAAGGGTGCCAGGCCTAAAAATCTAATTGACTTCGGCTTGTAAGTGGACAGCTGAAATCTTGAGTTTGTCTCCACCCCAATTCCTAACTTTTAAGTGTACGAGGAAAGGTGTCTGTGGACTTTGCTCCGTCACTGTAACTGTCACCTGAGTTAGGTCTATATCCCTTTAATTTTTAGTCATATATATATATATATATATATATATATATAAATTCAAAAAAAACATTGCAAGTCTCCTTAATTGGAGCATAAGCAGAATCCACATTATTTGCAAACCGAAGTCGGATTCTCCTTTATCACCATCCCTTTTCCTCGAGACGGTGATTGTTTGAGGTCAAACACGTGTGATCTAGAATTCAGGCTCACTCCCACATCACTGTTTTTTTCATGTTTATTCGATTTGTATTTAGGGCGACCACACACAGAGGTTAAGCAAACAAAAAGAGCAAAGATGCCTTTTGGCGACCACAATGGGAGACTTAACATAAGGTATAAATGTCTAGAACCCATCATGGATTATCAAAATATAGTCTCAGACCTTTCACCAATGGTCAAAGAGAGAAGATCTAGTGCTCTTCCACCTGAGGAACTTGAAGGGTTAGCTTGATCGGGTCTCCACTTGAGCACCCTCTAGATCAAAGCCCTGTGTCATGGGAGGATAAAACAGGTCACAACCGTGATAACGAAAGCGAAGGTGATGAAGGCATCCTAAAATACGAGCGTATTGGGCTTGATGGCTGTTCACAAAAGCGTTTCATGGCCATGCTCAAATGCCGGAGGGAACTTGTTGATCAAAGGCTTGAATAAGCTATGAAAGAGGTCTATGGAATGCAATGCACTGAAACGGAGCGTACGGCCACCGGGTCAGGCCTCGGGCCTATTTTTGGTGGCCACGGGGCCCGGCCCGTGAGGCGTGGCTGGCCCGAGCCCGGATGCCCAACGGCTCTATTATTAAAAGAGTCGTTCAAAAAAAAAAAAAATTTCTATAAATACTTAAACCCCCCCCACCCCATTTCCTCACCAAATCTTCAATCCTCTCTTCTCTCTCTATACATTCATCATCTCCCATCTTTCCTAACCTTGCTAATTGCAAAATTGTGCTCTAAAGTTCGAAGTTCGTAAAGTATTTGGCTGAAGTTTGAATTTCATTGTTCTCTCGTTTCGGTAATTTTAGTATCGCAATTTTATTTGATTCTCATTTTTAGTTATTTAATTTGCATTACTACTTGCATTTTATAAATACTAATCACTTATATTAATATGGCACACAATTCTTCATCATCCTCTGGAGTCGGTCGTGCTAGTTCTAGCTCTTCTCGGCCACCCAGAATCCCTAAAAGGAGTAGAATTGTCTTACTTAATACTGAAGAACGAGCTTTTATACTACCAGACCCATCACCCCCATACACTGATGATAGCATAGATTATGACTTTTCACAACAACAAGATTATCATGAGTCAGGTGGTGGTGGGATTGGAGACTCACAAACTGATGAGGAACCCACGCCCACCATCGAAGCCCAGCCTAAAACTAGTACCGGTTCTAGTAGGCGTACAACTAGTGGGGTTTGGAAGCACTCTACCCTTAATAAGACAACTAATAAAGCAACTTGTAAATTATGTGACCCAACTAAGGATTTTAGTCATCAACCTGGCAGTGGGACGGGCACATTAAACAGACATATACTTTGGTGCCATCCTGAGCAATACCCAGAAAAGAGCCAACAATGTCTAGTACAGCGAGTGACCGGTGCACTTGCTAATTTTAGGTTCTCTCAAGAGAGCAACCGAAAGGGGCTAGCTAAATATATAATTTTGAGTGAAAGGCCTTTTAATACTAGCGAAGACCTAAATTTCGTCAACTACCTCCAACGAAATGTGAACCCCGCCATTGTGAGGATTCCTCTGAACACCATAAAGTGGGACGCTTTTATGTTGTACCACGGGATGAAAGCTGGGGTCTTCACACATTTTGCGACGAACACGAGCATGTTCTCGTTGACGTCGGAAGTATGGACGTCGAAACCCGGCCAACCTTATATGTGCATAATGGCACACTGGACCAATGAATCCTTCATCATCCAAAAGAGGATAATTCATTTCGGACTTTTAGATTGCCCCCACAATGCCGAGGTAATTACGGGTGCGATTATGTCGGCAGTCCGCGGCTGGGGCATAGAGCGACGTATCTTCAGTATTACGTTCGACAATGCTACCAATAACACTGCAGCTGTTACACATTTAATTAGGCAAATGATACCCATGTTAGGTGGGAAGTGTTTCCATATTCGTTGCAATTGTCACATTTTGCATTTAATGTTAATGGATGGTTTAGATCTTATAAAAGTATCCCTTACCACCTTAAGATCCGTAATAATATCGATTAAATCATCAGGCACTAGAAAAAAAAAGATTTAAAAATTTATGTAGGTTGCATAACATAGAATATAAATAATTCAAATTAGACTCCCAAACTAGGTGGTCGTTTACGGTAGAAATGTTAGAGTGCATTCTACTATACAAAGACGTTCTGATAGAATTCGCCCAGGAAAATCGTACATAATGGAGCAATTACAACCTGGCCGGTATAAATTGGGAGACAATAGATCAAATTTGTAACTTTTTTGGCATGTTTAAGGAGTCAACGACATTTTTTTCGGGTTGCTACTATCCGACCATGCCTCAAGCAATATCAGGATTGCTTGATATTGTCAATTGGATGGTGGGTAATGAATCTAAACCCATTTTGTTTGAAACGATTAAGGCAATTAAAGAAAAGTTTGCCAAATATTATTCTGAACTACCTCTTACATACTGCTTGGCAACTATTTTAGGCGCTCGTTGTAAACGCGGGGGTTTTAACTTGTTTTGCCAACATTTTTTTTCAAATATTTGCATCCTAGTCTTAATATCGACACTTTCATTGCCAATGTCAATAACGACTTGCATCGTTTATTTTCTCAATATTCCCGTCAATTAGCGTCTAATAATCCTAGTACTGTTGCAGTAGGATCTTCCACATCTAGTGGAAGTAGTTCACACCTGTCATATTCGTGGAAGTTGTTGGAGCAATTTACGCCCACAGTAGCCCCCACGTCATGTGATGAGATAGATTATTATTTGCGGACACTGTTGTTCCATATTTTCAGGCCTCCGGCCAACCCGCATTTTGACCTTTTACAATGGTGGAACACAAACCAAGCCCAGTATCCCATGCTTTCTACCATGGCACGTGATATACTAAGTTGTCCAGTGTCTTCAGTAGCATCGGAGTGTGCTTTCAGTCTTGGTGGCAGGTTGCTTGGAAGGAAGAGGGCGAAGCTATCGCCGTCAAGCTTGGAGATGTCCGTGTGCTTGAAGGATTGGCGGCAAGTAGAGGCTAGAGATCAACAGAGAATGAAGCTGGATTCATCGAGCGATGAAGAAGACGACCGCACAACTGATACGTCAAATGATGGCGTAGAAACCACCCTAGGCGCGACTGATATCAACACTTTTGTATGTCAATTATTTACTTTTAAATATTTATGTCAAAAGACGACCGCACCCCTCATATGTCAAACTTTGTATTTTTTGATAAACAAATTTGTACTTTTAAATATTAGGCCCCAACTACGTTGTATTTGTACTTGTATTTGTTACATTATTTATTTACCATTATTTTTTTTGATAAGATATTTACCATTACTTATTGTATATTTTATTTTATTACATATATTTAGCATTATTTTTTTTGAACATGTATATTTAGCATTATTAGTGCTTGAAAAAAAATGTATTTGTATCTCATATTATTTATCAATGAATTACAATAATTTTAGTACAAAACGACTTTGTATTATTTTATTTTTTTTTATTTCTGTAAAAAAAGCGGGCCCAGGCCCGGCCCGCCCGTTGGCCATCTCTACTAGCAGCTCAACGTGAAAACACTCCACAATAAGTGCTATCATCAATGATGTTGGGACCTGAATGAATGAAAGACTTCATAAGAAAACCGACAGAGCCTTGGTTGAAATGAATTCAACACTGTCTAC
The DNA here is from genome assembly GCA_018398585.1 of Simmondsia chinensis. Taxonomy (NCBI): domain Eukaryota; kingdom Viridiplantae; phylum Streptophyta; class Magnoliopsida; order Caryophyllales; family Simmondsiaceae; genus Simmondsia; species Simmondsia chinensis. The sequence continues at coordinate 16,501,356 of JAGTTD010000018.1, read as the reverse complement.
CACTACCTTTATAGCAAAGGAGGTGGTAAGACAAACAGTAGTTAAAGTCAAGCCTATCTTAGTCAAGCAAGCTGAGACTCATAACAGCGTAGTTCAAGCTATTAGAGAGGACATTAAGCAGCTAAGGCCTGTTCCTCCTCCTTTAGTTCCCCCTAGGTACCCTCGTGATGTTCGTTCAAGCTCACGAATGCCAGTGGCTTAGGTTAGCAACACGGTCCCTAAGAAAATGGGAAATCCAACTATGGCTAACCCAGGTGCTACTCACTTGGGTTCTGGCCATAGAAGTTACAACACAACCTTCAGGGTTGCTGGCTCTTAGAACCAAGAGTATACTTTGGCTTTGAGGGACCTCAGCGCCAATATTCAAGTCACGCCTATCCCAGAGATGGAGGCATAACCATCCATACCCTCCTCATGATGGAGAAGCTGCCTCGAGGCCTAATTAGAGCCTCGGAGTAGATGCGTAGGGGGCAAGTTCCCAATGCTGGGGACCAATGTTCTCTTTTTAGGCCTCGTTCTACACATGAGACTAGGGGGCAAGCTATCTTCCTATGTCCTCAAGATCAACCCCCGGGGATTGATCACGCAAGCATGCCCCAACAGCCTGTTAATGAGGGTGTGCCTACAGGCATGCCCCATATCCAAGGATTTGTTGGTACATACTTCATGGGTCATCAACCAAATGGCTAGAATTATAAAGGAGGTCATTACCCTGCATATGTGGGACAACACCCATTCTCACATCCAATTGTTATGGGAGCTTAGTGTCACGCATTGACCCTCCGAATGGGGAAAGACACATTTTGAAGTCCCTATGATATGTATATATGTTGTACATTCTTTTTTTGGATGTTTCTAGCGCGTTCTAGACCCTAGGGAATGCTAGTAATTTGGGTTCTAGATCATTCCGGAACCTTCCGGAACATTCATGTATAGTCTTGTGCATTCTAGAGTATTCTTGTATGTTCTAGCCTAGGAGCCTCTAGAAGCTTCTTGGAAACTTGATTAAGGAAAGACAAGGAACGCTTCTAGAAGAACCTAGGACTAGAAGGGAGCCTAGAAGCTTCCCAACCGACCTCGAAACTCGGTGGGAAGGGGAGTAGTTCCCATAAGTATAAATATGGGGTGTGGGGGTGTCATTTGGCATCCAACCACTAAGCCTTCCATTGCCTTGTACACTTGTAAGCCTTTTTCTAGTAATAAAAGCATTCTTTTCCCATTATTCTCTCTTATCCTTTATTCCCAAACACTACATAAACACTACTAACCCTCTTGTCCCCAAAGTAAGCTCGAGGGGTCGAAAGGATGACTCAGCGCTCGTTTGGGCATCGTGACTTGCTAAGGCCGCGCAAGCGGTTTCCCAAATACTAGCTTGTGACAGTTGGTATTAGAGTGACGTTCCTGCATAGGTGAGCCAGATTGCGCACGTGTCCATTTGAGTTACGCACTCTTTGTCCCTTTCAGTTTCGCAATTTCGGGTTATTTGAGGCGCTAGCCTGCTCCAGGTGTGCGCTGGTGTGCAGGTTACTTGCGTTTGGTTGTGCAAGGGTCCTCCTTCATAGTTCAAGGGTTACGCATTGCAACGCACATGGTTTGCATTGTGGGCTTTGCTGTGCCATTAGTGCTGTCACAGTGACACTTGATGATGCGAGTGCGAATTTGGGTGTGCGCTGGGGTGAGCTTGTGGTGCACATTGCGTGCTTAAGTGTTGTACTTTGCTTGCGAGGTGGTGTTTTTGTGTTTGGGTGTATTGAGGTCCGTGACTATGGCAGAGTCCACGTTGACGGATGTGGAAGCCCGCGTTTTGGGGAAGGGAAAAATGTCCAATAAGGACCTTGCTGAACGCATGGACAGGGTGGAGTTGGCCATGGTAGAGTTGTCCAAGCAAATAGACATACTTGTTGCCAAGGTCTAACCTCCGCCCTCGGAAGAAGGATAGGATGACCTTCAGGGAGACATGGATGAGGCACTTAACTCCACCACTCACTTGCTGCGGCAAGAGGTGGATGCACGTCTCGATGCATTGATGGCTCGTGTGGAGGCACTTGAAGGCGTTAATGACAGGGTTGTTACACTTGATGCCGAAGTGAGGGCGCAAAAGGAGGACTTGTCCCTATGTAAGGCTACTGTTGCCAATCGTCCTGGTGCAGCGCCCGAGGTCATAAAGGTGGATGTCCCTCGTCCCAAGTCCGATGATGGATGCCGTGATGCCAAAACACTCAATGGGTTCTTGAGTGGCTTGGAGCTGTACTTTGATCATCTTAGCCTGTGCGGTGATGCGCAGCGCATCAGCTCCGCGGCACTCTTCTTGACGGATTCGGCAAGCCTATGGTGGAAGAGGAAGACAGAGGACATTGCTCGGGGCACCCTTGTTGTAGATATTTGGGATGCGTTCAAGCAAGAACTTCGCTCCCAGTTCTACCCCAAGAATGCAGAGGATGAAGCTAAGGCCTGGTTGAGACGCTTGGAGCATACGTATGTTGATGAGTTCACGAAGCTTATCTTGGAGATCCCTGACCTCCCTAAGTGAGATAAGAAATTCTTCTTCCTTGATGGGCTCCAAACGTTGGCCAAGCAGGAGTTTCAGCACCAAGATATTCCTGATCTCTCCGTTGCCATCGCTACGGCCGAGACGCTGGTAGAATATCGGAGGGAGACTCCGAAGCAAAAGGAAAAGAAGAGTGACGAAGGTCAAGGCGGGGTAGAGAAGCAGAAGGACAAGCCACGTCCTTCCACAAGAACGATGACCGTCGATACAAGGGTAAGTCCAAGGAGCCTTGGACCCTAAAATGCTTGTTTTGTGAAGGGCCGCACATAACTCAAGAGTGCCCCAAGAGAAAGGCACTCAATGCCCTTATTTCTAAGATCAATGAAGAGAGACATCAGAGGCAACCAGAATTGGTTCCCTCCAAGTATTAAATGCTGCCTCAAGGGTTGAGCCAGTCAAGACCCCTTCTAAAGGGTTGATGCATGCGGCTGTACGTGTGAATGGCTGCGATGCACGTGCACTCATGGACATGAGTGCAACCTATAATTTTGTCTCCGAGGATGAGGCACAGAGACTAGCCCTGAGGGTTGTCAAAGATGGAGGGTGGCTAAAGACAGTAAATGCTAGAGCTAAGCCCGCACTTGGCACCGCCCGAGATGTGGATGTGCTAGTTGGAGATTGGAGGGGGGAGATCAACCTCTCCGTTATGCCCATGGATGACTTCAAACTTGTCTTGGGCATGGAGTTCCTGGATAAGGTACGCACAATGCCTCTACCTTACCTCGACACTCTTTGCACCATGACAGGGAAGAAGGCGTGCATGGTGCCGTTGGGACGTGAGCCCGGGAGTGTGGGCAAGACACTCTCCACTATATGCACTTTGCTAAAGGATTGTGGAAGAAGCATCCCACGTACCTTGCGGCTCTCAAGATGGATAGGGCTCGATGGCTGCAATGTCGGTACCAGGGGAGATTCAAGATGTCCTATGAGAATTCAAGGATGTTATGCTACTTGAGCTTCCGAAGAAGCTCCCACCTCGACGTGAGGTGGACCACCAAATTGAGCTAGAGCCTGGGACTAGGCCGCCAACCATGGCCCCATACCGAATGTCCCCAAAAGAACTTGAGGAGTTGAGGAGACAACTTAAGGATCTGCTGGATTTAGGGTTCATTCGCCCTTCCAAGGCCCCATTTGGTGCCCCTGTATTATTCCAGAAGAAACACGATAGGTCCTTGCGACTATGCATCGATTATAGCGCGCTCAACAAGATCACAGTGAAAAATAAGTATCCTATCCCATTAATCGCTGACATGTTCAATCGTTTGGGTGAGGCGCGATATTTCACCAAGCTCGATCTACGGTTGGGTTATTATCAGGTTCGGATTGCAGAAGGGGATGAACCAAAGACGACCTGTGTGACCCGCTATGGTTCATTCGAGTTTTTGATGATGTCTTTTGGCCTCACAAATGCCAGCAAACTTCTGTACGCTTATGAACAGCATCTTTCATCCATTTCTAGAAAAATTCGTGATGGTATAACTTGATGACATTATGGTATATAGTGCCACCTTGGAGGACCACGTTCAGCATTTGAAGAAGGTGTTCCAAGTCCTCCGAGATAGCGAGCTATATGTGAAGAAGGAGAAATGTTCGTTTGCCCAACAGGAGGTGACTTTCCTGGGTCATAAGATCCGGGATGGTAAATTGAGCATGGAGCCAAATAAGGTGAAGGCCATCCAAGAGTGGGAGCCTCCCGCAAGTGTGACACAGTTGAGGTCATTCTTGGGGTTGACAAATTATTACAGGCGCTTCATCAGAGGATATTCTAGCATAGCCACGCCCCTGATGAACATGTTAAAGAAGGGCCGGCTTGGAGATGGGACAAGTTCTGTCAAGAGGCGTTTGATCGATTGAAGAAAGCTATGACGGAAGAGCCTGTCTTCAAGCTGTTGGACTATGGCAGGCCCTTTGAGGTGCATACAGACACCTCTGATTTCGCTATTGGGTGCTACTGCAAGACGAGCACCCCATTGCATTCGAGAGTCATAAGCTAAACGACACAAAGAGGTGCTATACTACACAAGAGGAGATGACTGCCGTGGTGCATTGCTAACGCACTTGGAGACAATTCCATCTCGAGTCGAAGGTCTTGATCAAAACCGATAATGTTGCCATGAGTTACTTTCAGACACAGAAGAAATTAAGTCCTAAGCAAGCTTGATGGCAAGATTTCCTTGCGGAGTTCAACTTTGAGATGGAGTATAAGCCCGGGAGGGCGAATCAGGTCGCAATGCTCTGAGCCGAAAGGCAGATTTTGCCGCTATGAGCAAGGCTCACTGCACCTTGCTCGACCGCATAAGGGCGGGATTGTCCCATGATGCCTTTGCCCAATTGATGATGAAGATGGCAGGGAAAGGTAAGACTCGGCGATTCTGGATAAAGGGGGATCTACTCTTCATGAAAGGAGAACGGGTGTATGTCCCGAAGAGGGACAACTTGAGAAGAGAGACCTTGCGAGAATGTCATGACTCCAAGTGGGCGGGTCATCCCAGTACAACATGTACCCTTGCCTTGGTAAGCCAAACATATTATTGCCCCCAAATGCATGATGATGTGGAGTCCTATGTGCGCACATGCTTAGTGTGCCAGCAGAACAAAGTTGACCAGCAACGCCTCGGGGGATTATTGGAACCATTACCCATTCCTGAACGTCTGTGGGAGAGTATCTCGATGGACTTTATAGTGGCACTTTCTAAGTCGAAAGGATTTGGTTCTATAATGGTAGTGGTATATAGGTTCACGAACTATGGGGTTTTCATTCCTGCATCCCCAGATTGCACTGCTGAAGAAGTTGCCCATTTATTCGTAAAGAATATGGTGAAGTATTGGGGAATGCCGAAAACCGACATCAGTGATAGATACCCTCGTTTCACAGGAAAGTTCTCGGCCGAATTATTTGAGTTGATGGGGTCCGAGCTGAACTTCTCTACCAGCTTCCATCCACAGACAGACGGGCAAATGGAACAGGTGAACGCTTTGTTGGAGCTATACCTACGGCACTATGTGAGTGTTAATCAGAAAGACTGGGCTAAATTGCTTGATATTGCTCAGTTCTCTTATAACCTCCAGCGAAGCGAGGCTACAGGAAAGAGTCCATTTGAACTTGCCACAGAACAACAGTCATTGACTCCTACTACTTTTGCTGTTAACTACACCGGGCGTAGCCTTGGTGCGTTTAAGATGGTGAAGAGTTGGCATGAACAACATGACATTGCCCATGCTCATCTCAAAAAAGCAGCTAAGAAGATGAAGAAGTGGGAAGATAAGAAGAGAAGACATAGAGAGTTCAAGGATGGCGACTTAGTAATGGTAAAGCTCCTACCCCAACAGTTTAAGAGGCTGCGGAAGGTACATAAGGGGCTGGTGCGAAGATACAAAGGACCTTTTTCAGTCTTGAAGAAGGTTGGGAAAGCCTCTTATTGACTAGAGTTGCCACCCAAGTTAAAAATTACTCTGGTCTTCCATGTCAGTATGCTAAAGCCTTATTATGAAGACAAGGAAGATCCAGCAAGAGGAGAGTCCAAGAGAGCTCCCACAGACGTGGTCACTTCCTTTGACAAGCAAGCTGAAGAGATCATGGCTGACCGAGTGGTTAGAAGACGCGGGGTACCCCCTTGTCGGGAGTACTTTGTCAAATGGAAAGGGTTGCCTACAACTGAGGCTTCATGGGAGGAAGAGGAGACCCTGTGGCAGTTTGAAGACTTAATTTAGCAGTACCATTGGAGCGCTCCGGGGACCTCGCGAGATCTGGCGGGGGAGGATGTCACGCATTGACCCTCCGAAAAGGGAAAGACACGTTTTGAAGTCCCTATGATATGTATATATGTTGTACATTCTTTTTCCGGATGTTTCTAGTGTGCTCTAGACCCTAGGGAATCCTAGTAATATGGGTTCTAGATCATTTCAGAACCTTCTAGAACATTTATGTATAGTCTTGTACATTCTAGAGTATTTTTGTATGTTCTAGCCTAGGAGCCTCTAAAATCTTCTTGGCAACTTGACTAAGGAAAGACAAAGGAAGCTTCTAGAAGAACCTAGGACTAGAAGGGAGCCTAGAAGCTTCCCAACCGACCTAAAAAGTCGGTGGGAAAGGGAGGGTGCCCACAAGTATAAATATGGGGGCCTTCCATTGCCTTGTACATTTGTAAGCCTTCTTCTAGTAATAAAAGCATTATTTCCACATTATTATCTCTTGTCCCTTATTCCCAAACACTCCATAAACACTACTAACCTTCTTGTCCTCAAAGTATGCTCGAGGTGTCGAAAGGCTGACTTAGCGCTCGTTTGGGCGTCGCAAGTAGCTAAGGCCAGGCAAGTGGTGTCCCAAGGACTAGCTTGTGACATTAGGGTATCCTGCTGACCCCCTCAAGATCTTCAACCCCTTGGGGGCATTGGCAAGCGCATAACCATGTGCTAAACATACCCTCCAAGACCAATTGTCTATCCTTATTGAGCAGACATATGGGCCAAGCCTCATAAGAGTTAATAGACCCCTGTATAGCAAACTATACTCTGACTACATTAACAGGGACTACTCTTTCCCTCGAGGATATAAAATCCCCAAGTTTACCCTCTTCTCAGGGGAAGGGAGCGTATCTGCTCTCAAACATTTGGCAACATTCAATTGCCAATGCAAGGAGGTAGCTGACAACCAATACTTGGAACTTAGGTTATTCCCTAATTCTTTGATAGGGACTACCTTCCAATGGTATATTATTTTACCACCTAATTTCGTTTACAATTGGGATGACATGGCTAGACGATGTGGTTTTAAGAGTGTTTAAAAACCACGTACGTGCAAGTATACAAGTTCGTCATAGCTAAGTCGGGAATACGAGTTTCACATCCACAAGGAATCAATACAAAGTTTGATTCGGTAGCCATCGAGTGGTTAAAAATTTGTTTTTGTTGGAACAATAGGTTTGTAAATAAACTAAGAGTTAAACGATAAATTAAAGTTGTCAATCGATCAAAGTTAGTTTAGGGTATGAATTTAGGTTAGCCTAACTCGGATCCCTTCTTTATATTTCATCAAAATAATGACTTCAAAGATTTAGACTACAAGTTCTAAACCTATATTAACATTAAATTAGGGCTTAGGATAATAAATATTCTAGGGGAACAACCTATCTTATCACTCCAGGTGTTGCATAGATTATCTTAATAGCACTATTGAATTCGTTCTTCACACCCAATTTCATGTTAAACCTGGATTAATACTTAAGTTAGGGCTTAGGGTAATGAACTAGTCTAAGAGCATAACCTATCTTATCACTCTAGGTATAGCATAGATTATCTCAGTAGCACTAACAAATTCCTTTGTTACTTATGATCCGTAACATAACTTAAAACATGCGTAACTCTTGGTCCGTAAGGATTTATGGATCAAATTACATATCAAAACAAAGCTCTCAAAGTGATCTACAAGATCCCAGTGGTATTGGTAGTGAAATTTGGTAAGTTTCGGTGGTAAATACTTTTCTTTTAACCTTTAGCCAGTTTTAAGCTTGACCGATTGACAAAATGCATGGCCAACAATCTGCAAACCCAACGGAAGGCTTTTCTTATCCAAATCCTAACCCAGTTGGTCTTTTTCTCACACATGGTTGGGTTTCTCAACATAGTCTTCAAATTTGTCTATTTTTGCTCGTTCTTTACCACATCTCAAGTTGGCTTGCTCCAATGCACTCCAGCCTAAATATACATAAATTGCAATAAAATACACATGTAATAGTAAAACTTGTCATGGGAGTGAAGCATAAAACATATAAAAATGATACATATCTCCAAAAAATTCCAGGCCTAATTCCCAAGAATGGAACTACAGACCTCTATGTCATACTTGGCTCAAATGAAACAAAGGCCAGGTGAATCCGTAGAGGATTATATTAACCTATTCAAAGGAACAAAATTAAAATGCACAGTGGCTCTCCCTGAGGTTGAATATGCCAAGCTAGCTTTAAATGGCTTGGATATAGAGTTTAGGAACAAGTTTAAAGGTTAAAACTTCACAACTCTCAGTTAGCAGAATGTGCTGCTAGTTATGAGGTTGTCTTGAAGGAGGAAAGCCTCAAGAAAAATAGTGTGTATGGAACTTACATACATGATCTGATAGATGAGGAGGAAGATCCTCCATATGAAATTGACATCAGTGAGAGAGTCAAAGGACCTCCTATGGTTGTAATCCTTGAGTAAAGAAGGATATTAAAGCTAGGAAGTCAAACCAGTCCTAAGCCTTGAGAAAATACTCACTTAACCTCTCAAGAGCTAACATTATATTTGATTGGCTGAGACAAATAGTAACCTCAAGGTTAGGGGGAAGCACAGAAAACCCGACCCTAATACACTAAAGGGGAAGGTATACTGTAAATGACATGATTCGGTTACTCACTCAACGAATAACTACATAATCTCGAGAAACATAGTTCAAGATGCCATTGAGCAAGGGAATTAATTTTCCCCAGAGAAGGATAGATGGGTGTTGATAAAGACCCTTTCCTTAATCCTGCGCAAGTGAACTTAATAGATGCAGCCAAACCTCGAGATATTTATGTTCATGAAACTGATGATAAACCTTTTTGCAGGATGAGCGAGGATAAGGAAAGATTGGCTATAGCCAATGCCTTTTTTGATAGACTCATAGAGCAAGGAGCACTCAGATTCCCTAAGACTTCGGTTGAGCTAGGAGAGGAATTTTGCAAGTGGCATATCATAGTAGAGCATCCAAAGCGTGATTGTGTGACTTTTAAGAGGTTCCTGAAGAAGCAACTAGAAAAAGGAACCATCTTTCTCTCGAGAGAAGAGGATTCAACCAGGGAAATATCCACTAATGATCACCGGTGAACTTTCTTTGCCACTAAGAAGGAAGCAATGAGAAGGTTCATGCGCCTTACTAATGACCTTTGTGGAGGATGTGGCCACAAGCTAATATTAGAGATGATAACGCTGGATTTGTTCCTAAGAAAAACACCAGCTGCCATAACGAAGGCCTCATTTACTGGAACGACTCATGGTCTTACTTCGAAGGCTCAATTAATCATGAAGACTGGGCATCCGAAGAGGAACCCGAAATATCACCTGATTGAAGTGACCACCAATAAGGGACCACGGCAACCAGGACAATATCCCTAAGGGATTCACTTTGGTAATGTGTGGAGGAGAAATCAGCTTGAGCAAGAAAATGCTGGTTCTTCCAACCTTACACGAACTAAAAGAGGAGGCTGCATCGAAAGAAGGCAGCAAAACTAAGGGCTTTACTTGATACTTGTTTGGCCAAGTGTTCTGATGAGGAAGACAAATGCCACGAGAATAGGTATACTGAATCCATGGATCTCGAGGATCCAAAAGGTGAAGAAAAACCTTTTAGCTACTAATGCTAAGGGCGAGCCACAAAAGAAGCTCGAGAGATGGGCTAGTTTCTCGTCTTCAAATGGAAAAGAATCTTGGTGGGACTAGCTTGCCAAGAATTTGTGGGCTCGAAGAACATCTAATGATGAGGAGGATTGCTATCTCCTCAGCATCGATCTAGTGGAACCTCTAAAGCGTGTCAATCCAACATGGTATGATGTAGAGAGTGACTTCCACGAGGAAGACTTCTCCAAACCAATGGAGGAGTCTTGAACCCCTAAGGTTGAACTAAAAGATCAATCTCGGGACTAGAACATGTAAATTGATGGCAGTCCTGGAAAGGGGACAAACTAGGGGATCCTGATACAGGGGACCCTCAAAGGGGATGTAACAGTAGCAGATGAAGATTCCCAAGTGGAGCTCAAGATTGAAGTAACAACCCCCAAAGGTAATCCTGTTCCTTTGTCTTTTAATGTTAAAACTCCAACATCTAATTTGATCGATAACCTTCTTGACATGATGAAGATGATGTTTGATAGTCCTACTACCACCAACAAACACATCAAGCCTCTATACATCAAAGCCAAATTTGATGGCATCTTGGTGAATAGGGTTTTAGTGGATAATCGTGCAGCCATCAATGTCTTGCCTTCCTACATGTTAAGAGTTATTGGTAAATCTTGAGATGACTTGATAACTTCGGATGTGGCAATTTGTGGTTTTTCTAAGGCCGTCACCAAGTCTGTAAGGGTTATCCTGATTGAATTGACTGTTGGCAACTTGAATAAGCCGACAGCCTTCTCTGTAGTGGACACAACCTCAAGTTATAATGTGTTACTTGGGAGATATTAGCTACATGCCAACTACTGTATCCCTTCTTCACTTCACCGATTGTTAATCTTCTGGAACCATGACAAATATGAGGTTGTTATGGTAGATGACAAGCCATTTTTGGCTTGCTTTTACTTTGTTGAGGCAAGGTTCTATAACGACAGCATGGGACCATTAGCTGTAAGAAGGACCACTCCTCAAATTACCTAACATGAAGAACTGGTAGCCATCCTTGAGAACCCACTCACTACAGTAGAGTTTGATCAAGCTGATGTAGAGTTAGATGGCTCTGACTTCTGGGGATGCATGAGAGCCCTTCTTGATGAAGGGGACCTTCAAGTTGCTCAAAAAATCTTTTAGAGGGAAGCTAAGACTTCTTAATAAAGGCCCGAAGGGCCATTTCTTCAGCCATTGCAAATCTGGTTGCCTAGCTGAGAATTAATTATGGGCAGAGCAGCCATTTATCTCTAGAAATGGCTTTCAAGTCTAGCTGGTACAGGAAAACGAGCTAGATTTTCCTTACCTAAGAGCAGCATGAGCTAAAATGGAGGACTTGAGGGCTGAAGTTCAGGACCCTTTCATTGAGGTTAACTTGGGGTCAGTAGAAGACCAAGGCCTACTTATGTGAGTGCTCTGGTTTCTAAAGAGCAAAGGAAGCAGTACATGACCTTACTCCTCACAAGGACTGTTTTGCTTGGGACTATCACGAGATGCCTGGCCTAGACAGAAAAGTGGTTGAGCATAGGCTACCTATCAAGCCAAGCTTAAGGCCCATAATATAGGCCCAAAGAAGAATGTCCTAGGAAGTGATAGATTTGGTCACAGAGAAAATTGAGAGACTCTTGAATGTCAAATTTATCAGAACATCTAGGAAAGACTAAGTCTTCTCTTCCCTACTAAGGCTCAAGTCTAAAAAGGAATTTAAGTGGGAGAAGCCATACCAAGCAGCTTTTGAGGCCATCAAAGATTATTTGATGAGGTCACTAGTGTTGATTCCACCTAAACAGGGCAAACAGTTGAAGATTTATGTCTCTACTTCTGATGAGTCAATTGGCTGTCAGATTGTCGGGGACAATGAGCAGGGATATGCTTGGGCGAGAGTTCCTAGGAAGTCCTCACCCTCATGTTGGGGGCACTGGGAAACAGTCTCTCTTCAGGTTAACACCCTGAAGGGGGAAGGCTGCATACATCCGCTCCCCCTCCCGCCAGACCCTACGTAGGCGAGAGCCCTTAAGGCACTGGGTATGTTCCTTTTTAATGAGCATGGATATGAACAAGCTATGTTCTACCTAAGATGTTGTTTAAATGAGTGAGAAATTAAAAATTCTTTCATTGAAAATATGCGTCTATCTTTATACTATACATCTATAAAGTTGAGACATTACTTCTTAGCATTTACCATCATTGTGGTTGCTCAGACAGATGTCCTTAAATATATGTTGGATGGACCCTTAATAAGAGGAAGATTAAATAAGTGGAGTATTGCTCTACTTCAATTTGAACTAATCTCTGTGTAATAAAAGTTAATAAAGGGTCAAGCAATAGTAGGCTTCTGACCTGACTATCTAAATATTCAAACTGACTCAGTCTATGAGCCAGGTGAGCTCTTGGTAATTGAAAAGGTCCCAAGGAAACTATATTTCGATGGTTTAAGGACTAAATCATGTGCAGGAGTGGGAATTGTGATAGAATCCCCTATTGGGATCATCACTAAGCTTGTTGTTACCTTGGTAGGCAAGTGTTCTAACAATATGGTTGAGTACAAGGCATTAATTATTAGCCTACAAACTCTCCTTGAAATGCGAGTCCCTAATATAATAGTGAGAGGGGATTCACAATTAGTGATTTGCCACGTAAAAAGGGAATTTCAGTGTTTATGCGACACCTCGAAAAAGTATATCTTAATAGTGCAAGGGCTGTTAAGTAAGTTTGATTATGTTCAATTTGAACATATACCTCATGAACAAAATAAGGCAGCCAATGATTTGGCCCAATTAGCCTCTGGGTACAAATTGCCTAGGACATGGTGTGAAGAGACTACAGTCATTAAGACCAAGGTTTTAGACCATGACCTCGAGATCACTGAGTCATTTAGCTCTAAAAGCAAGGTAATTACAAGTGGACACTTGGATTGCTTTGAAGCACAACAATCTGTCACTAGACAGCGTGAAGATTGGAGGAAGCCCTTGATGGATTACTTCAGGAACCCTCGTGACTATGTCAAGAATAGGAAAATGAAAATGAGAGCTTATAGATGGATACCATCTTGATGATGAATCTGGAAAGCTATACAAAAAGGATGCTAACGGAGTGCTTTTCAAGCTTATAGACTTAGATGAAGCAATACTAGTGATGGTTGGAGCCCATGAAGGAATCTGTGGATCCCATTTGGCAGGCAATAAGATGCATTGGCTCATCAAAGCTTATGGCTATTATTGGCCATCAATGATGGATGCATGTATCAAATATGCCAAAGGATGTAAAGCGTGCGAAAGGCATGGGCATGTACTAAGAGTTCCTGCAGCTGAGATGCATGCTATTATTAAACCATGGCCTTTTTTAGGATGGGCAATAGATATTATAGGCGAGATTAATCTTCCTTCCAGTAAGCAGCATTCATACATTCTTATGGCCACGGACTATTCTACAAAATTGGTGGAGGCTAAACCATATAGGAATATCAATCAGCGGCATGTGATTGACTTTATTAAAGAATATATCCTATGTAGGTTTGGAATCCTAGAGACTATAACTGTGGACCAAGCTAAAGTTTTTAATGGTATGAGATTTTTAAGAAATTTACCAGGAGTTTCAAGACTGATCTTGAACTCAACCTCTTACTATGCCTAAGCAAATGGCCAGGCTGAGTCCACCAATAAGATTCTAAAGGCCAACATTGAGAAAATAATTGAGGATAATCCCAGGAGATGACATGAACTGCTACTTGATGCTCTTTGGGCCTATAGGATGTCCAAAAATGATGTAACTAGGACAACTCCCTTCCATTTAATGTATGGCCATATTTTTGTACTTCCAATGGAAGTTTTGGTTCAGTCTATTAGGTTGGCTCATCAAGAGAGATTTTCTAAGCTTGAATATGAGCAAGCTATGATAGATGAATTGACTAACTTAGACCAGGTTAGGCTTAACGCTCTTCATAAGCTGGATAAGCCAAAGAAAAGAGTGGCCAAAGCCTGCAACAAAAACATCAAACCAAGGTCCTTTGACTTGGGGACTTAGTCTGGAAAGTGGTATTGCCCATTAGACCGTGTCTTTGGGAAGTGGTCCCCAAATTGGGAGGGTCCATTCAGAGCCATGGAAGTATTTGAAAGAAATGCTTACTCTAAGATTTGGATGGAAGGACTCACCCTAGGGCCATTAAGTTTAGATTTGGGATCCTAACAAGGATAGTCTTAAGTTTAGATTTCTTGAGTTGTGGACCCAATTTCAGAATAAATGTCTTGAGGATCAACTTAATGATCATTAAGTAATTAGAACAATAAGCTTATAAGAGGAACTATCAAAGTGAGTGATGTATTGGAACAAATGCATATTTCATTGATGATTTCAAAGAAGTACATAGGAATTACCAATAATACTAGTCACTTGTATGACCTAAAGCTTCTATACAATCTCAGAAAAGTTGAGTCCTACTCCTAACTAAGGACTTCTCTACGGATTTTAACTGGTTGGTTGCTTTATTCAACCGTTGGTCCATTGAGATGATTTCTTCTTGAAGGGTTTGCTAATTTCTCTGAGCCTCTGCTGCTGCTGCTTGTTATTTGAGATATAAATGATAGTTAAATAACATTTGATGTATTTTCTTTTTATTTTATGTGTCACATCAGCATAATTTAACAAACGAATTTATGGGGAAAATACTTGAAAAAAAAAATTATGAAAGTTTATTGTACGTCAAATTATATTAAAATCTTAAGACATTTATAAAATATATTACCAAATGTCCAAGGTACCAAGGTACCTGAACCATTTTTTCCTAATGTTTTTAGTAGTTTGAGATTTCTTTGATAAAATTTGAAGTTTGGGTATCAAATTGATCTAGTTCTTAGTTTTGGGTGTCTTTGATTTGATTGAAAGTCGAAGAGATTACACTGATTTTCACTAATAGTATAAGAGGTGTATTGTATAAAACTAAAAATTGGAGAGTCACATTAATTTTAACTAATAGTTCATAGGTGTCGTTGATGAATGAAAAATTCGGATGATTATTTTGATTTTCACCCTTAGTTCGAGGGTCTGTATAAATATTATTTAAATTAAATAATTGATTTTAAATACGTTGTTCCCAACATATGACCTGATTCAACCGTGTCGTTCAAACCTGCACTGAGGGCATTCAAAAACCAGTCTCCCAAGCACAAACCTACCCTCTACTTCACATTCTCCATGGCTGCTGCACACGATGACATTCAACACATCCCTCTCTTTGTCACACAATGTGCCAACGAAATAGCAAAGGCAATCACCAAGGGCAAGTTATCGAGCTTGACAACTGGCTTCTTAGTCACCTGTTGTGTTACTTAGAGCAAGAACTCAATTGTACGCGCGATAAGACCCAAGTAAAATGAAAATCTCCCAAATATTTTCCCATTTCTGTGCTAAAACCAGTAAATACACCCTCTCCTCTGCCATTTCACATCACTTCCTTTTAGCTTGTAGATCATCTTGAGAATGGAGATCAATAAGAGAACAGAAGCCAACGCTAGCAACAGCCGTACGTAAACTCTACCTGCCAATTTGTGTTCAGTAGCAAGTTGAGTGCATATGGCTTGGCAAGCCTCAATGGAGAGATTTAGCAACGTGAAGGTCCACTTAATAAAAGTCTTCTTTAAGAGCAACTGTTTCTTGAGGATGGTACAGTTGCAAATGGGTGCAATGAAATGAGTGAAAGAAACGCAAAATTGTGGGAAGATTGATGTAGTAGATGATTCATTAACTTGCTGGGTGTAACTCTGCAGTGACAAAAATTTTGAAGTGGAGCAAACGTCATCTTTCCTGTTGGGTTCTGCTGTTACTGTGAGCTTGGCATCACCATCAGTTTGTCTTGCACGGAGACTTGTTCCATACCATGGCAGAAGCGTAAAGGAAAACAAGAACAACACAAGCAACTCGTTTACGTAGTTCCTTAAACGATTCTACGTGGACGACCCCCCTTCCTCTAGAGGGGATTTTTCACTAAGAAAACATAGAAAATTGTATGCACAATAAGATCGTTGCAAAGAATCTGATAAATCTCTTAAAGAACTTGGTAAGAAAGCTTGGGTTTTCCCAAAAAAAATGAGGGCGGACATATAAAAAAGAAAAGACTATATTGGGATACTATATCAAATAAGGGAAGATCCATGAATAATTTCATATATATTTCTACTGGCAAAAATGCACGAAAATGGCATATATAGGAATGGCGATTAACACAAAAGTAATCATGACCTTCCTAAGTCTTGATTGCAGAACAATGGCAGAAGAAGAAAAATAAAAGAAAAGAAAGCCTTAAGAGATAGACTGAAGGACTAAGCCTATTTAAAGCATAAGAGATTGACTAAATGACTACAATTAATAATGAACTACGATTAAACTTTTCAAGATAAAATTTAAAGTTGTTTTGCATTGCTAGCCTTTACAGATTAAGCGAAATCCTTCTCAAAATCTACTTTGTTTAGTGTCTCTTGTTCGGACTCTTCTAAACTAATTGGAAATGTGATGCTTACTTGCCTAATGTCTGGGCTAGTAAGATCACCTGCATCAAGAACTCTCCCTGAATACGAGGTAAACCAATAGGTCAATCGAAAACTTTCCCTGAGATGTAATTTTTTGTCATAAAAGAAATAATATTGAAATAGCATCAAAAGTCACATATAGATCAACTCAAAATCTGCCTAAGAACCCGAAAAACCTCACCTAATAGATATTAAGATTGAAATTGACTGATATTAACCCAATATAGGCTGATTCAATCAAAGTCAACCTCGTTCCTAGGCCAACCAGACTTAAGCCTAAAGTTATTGAACATATAAAGGTTCATGCAGATTGTTGTGATAATAAGCTTAAAAAGTTCTGTATACACACTATTGTATTTAAAATTTGAATTTCCTTCGTGTATACAAGATTATAGCGTAGAATTGTACATAGCACTAGGTGCATTTGATATTTATTTCTTATGAGATTGTAGAACAAATTTAATTCTAATTCCTAAATTGTAGGAGCGATTTTGAGGTCTGTTTGTCAAACGACGTGGAGTCCAAAACTACACAGCCGTCCAGCGTATATATGATTTTATGACCAGTACATTGCCCGCACGTTTCCTCGGTTCTCCAAAATCTTGGATATTGATAGTTCCAATTCTTACAATTATTCATTATAGTGTAATTATCACTTATATATCCTGATTTTTGACTATTTATACGTTTTAAAATAGGGTCTTTCTAACATGGGCACATGTTAAGGTGCATTAATTGCACCATTTCCTTACATTTGATTCGCCAAATAACAATGCAAGAAAATGGTGTATTTAATACACTATTATTTGGCCAATTAAATGTAAGAAAATTGTATATTTAATGCACCTTAACATGTTAGAAAGACCCTTTAAAATAAACAATGGGGTGCCTAGGTGCTCGAAAATTTTATCACTTAAGTTTCTTAAAGTTTTAAAATTTTATAAATTAGATACCCTTATTCAAAAATTTTATAACTTTTCACTAAAATACTAAAATAAAACATGATTCTGATAATTATATAAGTGTATTCATTACAATTTAGTTAATTTTTATCAAAAAAATGTTGATATGACATATTATTTCAATAATATACAGATTGTTTACATCCAAATTAAGTGAAATTTTTATTATAACTCATTGATTTTTTGCTCTAAATATTAACATGACTCATATATGTTATTGTTGCTTTGTATTATATTAGGATCTTTTGTATGAAATTGGTATAACTCTCACAAAAATTCATCAAATCCGACATAAGATACCTAACTAATAAAATATTCAACTGTTATGGCACCTCATTGAATACATTAGAACGCTAGGATATATAGGTTATAAATGATCAAAACTCAAGGTAACTAGCGATAATTTCTGTTTATAATATAATTATGTTGTCCTAAACAAAAGTAAAGCACCTAAGATAGGCTAAAGAGGGGTAGAGAGAGAGAGAGAGAGAGAGAGAGAGAGAGAGAGAGAGAGAGAGAGAGAGAGAGAGAGAGAGAGAGGGGGGGGGGGGGGGGGGGGGGGGGGCTTACGGGACTAAGGTAATATCATACCCTTAATTGGATATATCAAATTAAGAGGGGTAAGGGTAAAGAGAAGTCAATGAGTTACCCTTGTTTGGCATACACATTATATTTATATTAATAGTTCACAAATTTCTTACATATAATAAATATAACCTTTCTCCATGTAATCTACATGTGGTTTTTATATTTTAATTAATTTTAATTTAGGTATGTATTGTCATCGTTTGCAATTAAAAAAAAAAAAAAGAAGAAGAAGAAGATATTATTATCTTAATTAAAAGTTTATATCCCTTATATCGAGTTCTAAGAGGCTTATCGACTCCGGAGCCCTACCACCACCCAACGGTCACCATCACCACCACACACCACCACCGCTGCCACTCCCACCACTGCCACTGCCACCCATAGCAAATCCCTACACTCATCACCACCGCCACCCAACACCACAACCACCGCAGCCACTGCCACCCATCTATCTCTCTCCATCCCATCTCAGATCCCTACGATCACCACCACCACCACCCCTGCCGCTCCTCTCCGCCACCCCGCCACCGCCATCCATCTCTTTCTCCATCCCATCTCAAATCCCAACGGTCACCGCCGCCGCCTCCCACCACCACTGCCACTGCCACCCGCCACCACCACAGCGGTGGTGGCGGAGAGGAGCGGCGGCAGGGGCTGTGTTAGCTTCCAATTAGGAATTGAAAGTCTAACCTAGTAGAAGAAAGAGTTAAGGTGAGAAGAGAAGTGAAAGGGGATGAGAATTAGAGAAAGAGATGAAAAAAGAGAGTTAATTTCACAAGAAAATCAGTTTGTATTTGATTGAATGATGAGATTACAAGCTTAAGATCTTATTTATAGACCTAAGAATACAATGCATCAAGACTAACTGACAAAACTTCCAAAAACCGACTTTCCTGCCAAAACTGCAGCAGCCCAGCACGTTTGACCCGAGCCTTGACCAACTAACCTCTTGGCGCCTAAAAACGATTCAACCACCATTTAAAAGTACACAACTCAACAAAACAACCCTGACCGACCAATACAAATAGAAATTACAATTAAATTCTAATGATTTATAACATTCCCTCCCACTTGTGAAGCTTCTTGTCCTCAAGAAGTGAAAGTGAAGCTCGAAAATTGGCTTCTCAAGAAATTACAATCCTCCCAAGTCATCAAACCCTTGTCCAAGTTGCACCAAGACACCAAAACTTCTTGCAGAGCACTACGATCATGTCGCAGCGATCTTCGAGCCTTTATAGCAACAGGCTGAAGCACCAACAGGTCGCTCGTTTTAGCAGCAGGAGGATCCCAAGCAGCTGCAGCTCCCTTTTTAACCTGCTTTTTAAGTAAGGACATGTGAAACACGGGGTGAATGTATGAATGGGTAGGTAAGTCGAGCTTATAAGCAGCATTGCCAATTTTCTCCAGAATTTTGTACGGGCCAAAGTATCGAGCACTTAGCTTGACATTACGCCTGACAGTACGGTGGTAATTTAAGGTAGACCATGTCACCAACGTCATAGCTTTTGTCTACCCTTTTTTTATCAACGTAATACTTCATCCGAGCTTGAGCTTGATAGAGATTGTCCTTAAGTTCCTGCAACAGTTGCCTCCTCTGCTGCATAAAGTCAGTTACTGCAGTACCGGAGCTCTTTGGTTGTTGTAGCATCATAGGAGAGGGAGGAGGGTAGCCATACAATGCTTGGAAGGGTGAAGTGCCAATTGATGTGTAGAAGTGGGTATTGAACCAAAATTCAGCTAAGGAAAGCCAACGGTTCCACTCCTTGGGCCTCAAGAAGACCATACTCCGAAGGTACTGCTCAACACATTGGTTGACTCGCTCAGTTTGGCCATCTGTTTGAGGATGATAAGAAGAACTGAGTGCCAACGTAGTACCCATCAACTTAAACAACTCTCTACAAAACGTACTCGTGAAAATCTTGTCTCGATTGGACACAATGGATTGAGGCAATCTATGTAATTTGTAAATGTTGTCAAGGAAGATCCTTGCCAATCTTTTAGCGGTGATGGGTCGAGCAAGAGCAATGAAATGACTAAACTTGGTGAAACGATCCACCACTACCCATATGACCTCCTTGCCTTCGGACTTCGGTAGTCCCTCTATGAAATCCATGCTAATGTGAACCCAAGCCCCTTTCGGAATAGGAAGAGGTTGAAGAAGTCCCTTATAATGAGAATCTCCTAACTTCGTTTGTTGACAAACTTCACAAGACTTCACGTAATCACTTACATCTTTTTTCATACTCGGCCATGTAAAATATGCTTTCATTCGATGATAGGGGCCTTCTACACCCTCGTGACCACCCCAAGCAGCATCATGTGAAGGCTGGATGACCAATTCTCTCAAATTAGTAGCTGAGCCAACATACAACAGACCCCGGATTCGGATCAGCCCCTGTTGCACCGTGATTCCAGCGTCTGCAGCAACGAACTTTGCACCGTGTGTGAGAGCAGCAGCGACCAGATTTTCCTGAGCAAAAGGATCCCTCTCATAGGACTTATGTACCTCTTCCACCCAAGAAGGAATTACCACGGTAACAGCAACACAGGTGGCCTGATTTTCGTCCTCAAACTGCCTTGACAGTGCATCCGCAGCAGTGTTTTCTTTGCCACTTTATATTCGATGCCGTAATCAAGGCCTAACATTTTCATGAGACCTTTCTTTTGAATCCTTGTCACGATCTTTTGTTCAAGGAGATACTTGAGACTTTGATGATCCGTTCGAATGATGAACTTACGACCTTCCAAGTATTGTCTCCATTTCTCCACGGCTAAGAGGATGGCTAAATATTGCTTCTCATATGTCGACATTGCTTGATGTTTAGGGCTAAGAGCTTGGCTCAAATAAGCTATAGGACTCCCTTTTTGAGCAAGAAAATCCCCTATACCAGTACCACTTGCATTGGTTTCCAAAACGAAGCTTTCGGTGAAGTCCGGCATCTCCAAAACTGGTGAAGCACACATTGCGGCTTTAAGGGCTTCAAATGCGGCTTGAGATCTCTCGTTCCATGTAAAAGCATCCTTCTTCAAGAGCTCGATTAAGGGTTTGGCAATAGATCCATATCCTTTAATAAATTTCTTATAATACCCGGTCAATCCCAAGAAACCCCTCAATTTCTTCAAGGTGATCGGAATTGCGCATTCTTGCATTGCACGGATCTTGTTGGGATCAGTAGACACTCCCTCGTGTGAGATTATATGACCCAAATACTCGAGCTTATCTTGAACAAACGAACACTTGGACATCTTGGCAAAGAACTTGTTTTTACCGCATCAGTTCAAACACTTGTCGGAGGTGAGTGAGATGAGCTTCATATGTTGAGCTATAAATCAGTATGTCATCGAAGAAAATGAGCACTCACTTCCTCAGAAAAGGCTTGAAAATGTCGTTCATGGCTGCTTGAAAAGTGGCCAGTGCATTTGTCAAGCCGAAAGGCATAACAACAAACTCGAAATGCCCATGGTGAGTTTGAAAAGCTGTCTTGTAAATATTCGGCTCAAGAACCCTGATTTGATGGTACCCTTGCCTCAAATCCAGCTTAGAAAAGAAGCACGCACCATGTAATTCGTCGAGCAAATCATCTATGATCGGAATGGGAAACTTATCCTTCACCGTTAGAGCATTCAACCGACGGTAGTCAATACACATTCTAGTCGAGCCATCTTTCTTCTTCACAAGGATCACGGGTGAAGCGAAAGGACTATGGCTTGGTCTAATAAAGTTCATGTGAAGAAGTTCCTCCACTTGCCTCTCTATCTCTGACTTTTGGCCGTGTGCATATCGATATGGCCTAATCTTCACCGGATCAACATTAGCACGCAAGGGAATGGCATGGTCCACACTCCTTGGACGAGGAAGACTCTTAGGTGGCTCAAAGATGTCACCAAATTCATCCACTAAGGACTGAACTTCTAGTTGAAGTCCCTGCTGCAGCTCAATCAAGGCTAATATGAACAAATGACCTATCCATTGTATTGTTTTCTTCTTGATCCCCTCGTGCACACGTTTGCCATCAATTATCTTGAGTTGAGCTTCCTCTGACATGCCTTTCAAGGCTACTTTGGTGCCATGAACCTCAAATGCTACGGTCATCTTATCAAAATCAAATATAACCGGGTTGAAGGTCCTCATCCAATCCACACCTAACGCCATATCACAACCTCCCAATGGGAGAACTCTGAAATCAAAGGTGAAGTGATGTTCTTGCATAGTCCAAGGGAATACTATGCATTTGTTATGAATGGTTAGAGAATTGCCATCAGCCATCATCACTTGCAAAGGACGAGTTTTTATCGTTTCATGCCTAGCCTTCTTACTCAACTTAGGATCGATGAAACTATGTGTACTCCATTATCAATGAGGATAATGATGGAATGTTTTCCAGCCTTACCTTTGATCTTGATAGTGTTATGAGCTCCACTACCGATTAAAGCCTTCATTGATATCTCCACTTCATCTTCACTCAATTCATCTTGTGAAAAATCATCAATACTGTCACTTTCGGTTGCTGAATGATCACTGCCTGTTTCAACTTCAACACGGATCCCTTTAGCACACATTATTGCTTGAGTTTTGCACCTATTTCCAGGCTGATATGGCTGTTTACATCGAAAGCAAAGTCTCACCGAGCTCCTGTCCACAACACGCTTAAAACCAGCACCTGATCCTGCACCAGCACTAGAACCGGTCCTCTGTTGTGGCCTGTACTTGCTGTTTGGCTGCTTAAATCTGTCACTCGGTTGGACATGAGTGGCTTCTATCAATTTTGCCTTGTTATAAGTACTTGACAAGGTCTTAGGACCAATGGCTTTCACCATGTTCTTGATCCTAGGCTTTAATCCACTTATAAAGCAAGACACATAATATGGCTCGGTGTCCTCGGGAGCTATAGACAGAACAGACAGCAAATTGGCTCTTAAATTCTCAAATCTAAGCATGTACTCACTCACAGTTGAAGTTTGAGATAATTTGTTAAAATTATCCACAACGTCCGTTGATTCTCCTGCTCCATATCATTCACACATTTCTTCTACGAATTGGCCCCAAGAAAGGTTCGGTTTGCTCTTCAACAAACTGTAATACCATACCTCATGGTCGCCATGTAGATGTACTGTAGCTAATTGCAGTTTTTCACCATCTGGAATGTCATAATACATGAAGTACCTATCACACATTCTAAGCCATGACTCCGGTAACTTGCCATCAAAAGGATCAATTTCAACTCTTGGCTGCCCGTGATTACTACTCTTACCACCAGATATCAAGTCATTACTCATGTTTCTATGCTGATAATGTCGATCAGGTGGTCTGTCCAAATGTTCGAACTCATCAAATTCAGCACTGCGTTGCAAAGCTGAGTTCTGAGGCCTGCTGATGTGGTCTGAGTTCGATGCTTCAGGTCTGTAATGTGCCTATCCAGAGACTCCTATCTACATCAAATTCATGTTGCAGAGACTGATTTGCTGCTGATCTAATGCTAATTGAAGGTACTGCAGCCACTTGAACTATCGGAGACTTGTCACTGTTTCTCACCAGATTTTCAGACCTGTCAACATGTTCTTGCTGCTGATCGGGATTTTTTTGATGAAAAATCTGACTTGCAGGCTTCAAGATTGCCTTAATGCTTGATTCTCCTCGTTTATCAACCTGATCTTGCAATTTTTCAATTTTATCCTCAATTTTTTGCAATCGTGCCTCCTTATCCATCATCAATTTCAACATCTGCTGAATGTTGTCATTTTGCTATTCAAACTTCATATCAAATCTCGAATTTTGCTGATCAAACATTGTATTCAATTGTTCAAGCTTGTCATTTAATTCCTTATAGTGATCGGATGGTACATTCACACTAGAATTTGTAACCGCAGCCATAAAGTCCAAACCAGCACCTTGAGCATTGGTACCACCAACTCCTGAACTGGTTCTCACGCCTTCAATCATGTCTTTTTGTATATTTTTCTGATTTTGCTAGCCTCAATCAATCAATTGATTGCTTGAACTAGCTCTAACACCAATTGTTAGCTTCCAATTAGGAATTGAAAGTCTAACCTAGTAGAAGAAAGAGTTAAGGTGAGAAGAGAAGTGAAAGGGGATGAGAAATAGAGAAAGAGATGAGAAAAGAGAGTTAATTCCACAAGGAAATCAGTTTGTATTTGATTGAATGATGAGATTACAAGCTTAAGATCTTATTTATAGACCTAAGAATACAATGCATCAAGACTAACCAACAAAACTTCCAAAAACCGACTTTCCCGCCAAAACTGCAGCAGCCCAGCACGTTTGACCCAAGCCTTGACCAACTAACCTCTTGGCACCTAAAAACAATTCAACCTCCATTTAAAAGTACACAACTCAACAAAACAACCCTGACCGACCAATACAAACAGAAATTACAATTAAATTCTAATGATTTATAACAGGCGGGTGGCGGTGGGGATGACTGTAGGGATCTAAGATGGGTGACAGTGGAGGGGGTGGCGGAGAGGAGTGTTGGCGGCGGCAGTGGTGGGTGGCAGTAGTGTTGACAGTTTGGTGGTGGTAGGACTTCGGGCACGATGAGCCTTTCAGAACCATTGATCAATCTTACTTAAGATCCAACGGTGCAGGTCAAATTTTCTTACATTCTCACGAAACTTCCATTCTCATTTGAGCCGCTCCCTATATATATATATATATATTAGTTTCATTAAATTTAACAAGTACTAGTAATAGTTATGATCAACATTCTGTGATTAATAGATTAGAAAGATTTTTGAATTACTCATAAAATGATAAAATCTAAAATATAGAACATGTAAATAAACTAAGCATTGGACTAGCTACTCGTGCACAGGATATGTAAAAACTCCGTAAATCTTTGATTCAAAAGCTTGATAGTAAATTGGCTAAGTTCGATTTTGATAAGCTTTGCTAGTTGGGTTTGATCAAAAGTGCTTAGGTCATTAAAGTTTGAAAATATTATACAAAACTTGTGAAGAATTTGTTAGAGCTCATTACTAGTTCCTTAACAACTCGATATGATTCGTTACTAGATAGCTTGGCTTTATCATAAGTGTTACTTAATTATGAACATGACTCAACTCAATAGTGAACTCAACTTGGCTCAATAATAAGCTGGATTAGTTCTATTAGACTAATGAACTGAGTCAAGTAGAGTATCAAGCAAACCTAAATCCCATTAAACTGAGTCCAAGCATAGTTTGTGTAGCGCGAATGGGTCAATGAAATTATAAACCAAAGAATTACAAGTTCGACAAACTTACAACTGCAAGAAAAATATTACAACAGAAAATACGAATGAAGCAAGAACACAAGATTTTATGTGGTTCAAAACCCAAAGAGATGATCATAATCCATCACCTACTATTACTAGAGAAGTTTTTTCCACAATATGAATACCATTATTAGATAACAAATTATAGACCAAAAATCAAACACATAAACAAATTACAAACACGAGCTTCAACTTCAATGTCAGGAACCTCACAACAGATGTTTGGAAGAAGAAAATGTTCGCTCCATATAAATAGATGCACCCCTAAGGAAGGTGGAGGCGCACCAAATAGCAGGGTTTCTTGGAGAGCATCAGGGAGAGAGGAAAACGGAAAGCGGCAAAAGAAAAATGGGAAAATAACTTGATTTCATACTATGCACAGTAACTGCTCCCCTTATATATTCCGTTTCTCAATCCATGTGACACCCTGCGTGACCGCATCATCGCCATTGAGATCATCGCATCTAACGACTAAGATTTTCTCAAAGAAAGACAATTCGGGCTATCAACGTAGCGACACGTGTCCTTGGGAGAGGCATGGGATGAAGAAGATGTGTCTCAACAGTTAGACATGTCTAGGGATACTGGAAAGACGCGGGCAGGAAAGCAGGGCTACATGCAAGTAATAAGGTGAATCGGTCAGGGACAAAACAAAACATGACCAAACATGCCCAAATTCAAAAGTACGGAATGACCCTTGTTTTTCTCTTTATTTACAAGAATGTTACCACCTTTTTTAGTTTTATTCTACCAATCAAAATCACACGTTTTTCAATGTTTGCCTCATAAGGTCAAGTTTAGGTCTTGAATTATTAATACTTAACCTAATTCTAAGTATTATTTGGGCCTAGTTATTACATATTGGAACCAATGACAACAATTTCTTCACTTTGTTTACTATATCGACTAACTCCTAGACAAACTTTAGTAATAAGGAGCAGTTGAATCCTGAGTTCAACCTTATCCAAAGTTATAGCCTTAGTACCCATATTAGAAAAGATTGTCACTAGTTAAGATTTTTTTCAAATCAAGCATGTTTTCATCTAGTTGTTGTCTAACATAGTTCCTTGTAGTAGCTAAATGTTTGGTCGGTTCATGGTATACATGGCTCTCACTTAGAGCTAGAGTGAACTGAATATCGGATATCATAGGTACACCTAGGTCTAGGTCTATGGCTAGAACTTCAGCTTCAGTAATAGGTAGAGTTGTCATTAACCGGAGCCAAGAGTTCCAAATTATAACTCCATCATTCTAAGTGAAGTGGTACACTTGTTGACTTTTTTTCTATCAAGGTCTCCACCGTAGTCAACATCAGTATATCCTAAGTTTAAGGTCTGACTCAACTCTATGGAAAATGAGTCCTAAGCTGGTAATATCCTTTAGGTATCTAAGTAACCATTTTGACGCCAATTCTAATGTTCCTTTTCTGTTGACCCTCTACCTAGATAAAATGCTCATTGGGTAGGCTAAATTAGACATAATATAAGTCATTGCATACATGATAGAGTCAATGGAATTTACATAGGTACCTTCGCCATTTCAAGTTTTCCTATGTCATTCTTTGTTGATTATTCTATAGAAAACCTATGATGACTTGCTATGGGGCATCTGTAGTGGTATTCTCTCAAAAATGTTGAACCCTTCTTGGAATTTTTTCAAAATAAATCTGTTGAGACAAGTGAACTGTTATTATATCTTGATTTCCACTTATTTTCATTCCAAGTATATTTTTAGCTTGTCATAAATCTTTCATGTTTAAAACTCTCATTCAACAAATCTTTCAAATTATTAATTTTAGTTAAAGATTTGTTGACATATCATCGACTAAAATAAGCAAGTAGAAAACCTCATCGCAATCAACATATTTGAGATAAAAACAATTGTCATGAACAAATATATCAAAGCCTTTTCTAACATGAATTGGTCAAATCACTTATTCAAGTCCATATTCTACAGACACACTATGTGTTCATTTATAGGTTCAATGAACTCTTCTTGTTTAACCATGAGGATCTTTTCCTCAAGCTCTCCATGCAGGATTGGTGTAGTGACATCTATTTGTTTAAGAAATATATCATATATTGTAGTCAAAGACATCGTGATTCTTATGGTTGTATTCTTCACAATACAGGGGGAAAAAAAAAAAAAAAAATCCCTCATCATAGCCCACACCTTCCATTTTGGAAAATGCTTTTTCCATAACACTAGCCTTGAACCTTGGTTTCCTAGATATTATGTTAGGTTCTTTAATTTTGAAAGCACATTTCCAGCCCATTAACTTTTTTCCTAATGGTCTGGGGATCAAACTCTAGGTCTTGGTTTGCTTCAAATAATCCATTTCCTAAGTCATGAACATCAGCCAGTGCTCTAATAGTTTACTACTAACAGTCTCAAATAGGTGAGGGAATCTAACTCAATATACTCAAGGGTTATACTTAGGGCATATGCTATACAGCATCACGACTATATCTATCAGGTGTCATAATCTCTTACCTCTCTCTATCTCTAGGTAATTAATAGCTGCGCCAACTATCGGGGGATCAAATTAATGTGCCGCACTCTGAAGCTGTGGGAGTGGGTCATAAAAAGGAGGCTAAGGCAACAGATAGAGGTGTCCGAGAACCAATTCATATTTATACCAAGGAGATAAACAATAGAAGCCATCCACCTCATAAGGAGGATGATAGAGCAATACAAGGAGGACAAAAGGATCTCCACATGATCTTCATTGATTTGGAGAAAGCATATGACAGAGTGCCAAGAGAGGCCCTACGGAGGGTCTTGAGTAGGAAGAGCATCCCCAGGCCATATATTCGGACCATTAGAGACATGTATAAAGATGCACAAACTAAAGTGCGTACAGGGGAAGGGCAGATAGACACATTCCCTATTATAGTTGGGGTGCACCAAGGTTCTTCCTTGAGCCCCTTTCTGTTCATTCTAGTCATGGATGAGCTCACTAGGCACATCCAAGGAGATGTACCTTAGTGTATGCTTTTCGCAGATGACGTAGTTTTGGTGGGGGACTCTCGAGAAGACGTAATTGAGAATCTGAAATTATGGAGAAGGGCTTTGGAACCGAAGGGCCTACGAATCAGTAGATCCAAGACTGAGTACATGAAACTCAAGTTCGGTCACTCTACTACATCTAGTACAGAAGACATCAAGATAGGATCTGAGACCTTATCGAGGAAGGAGAGTTTTAGATACTTGGGATCCATGGTACAGCAGAACGGTGAGGTTGACTAGGATGTGAACAACCGAATTAAGGTAGGCTGGCAGAAATGAAGGATGGCTTCCAGGGTACTTTGTGATAGAAAGTTCCTGCTAAATCTAAAGGAAAAATACTGCAAGACAGTAGTGAGACTGACTATGTTGTATGGGGGCGGAGTGTCGCCTAATGAAAGAACAACATACACAGAAGATAAAGGTGGCAGAGATGAGGATGCTGTGATGGATGTATGGTTACACAAGAAAGGATAGATCAAGAACAACGATATAAAAGGAAAATTGGGCATAGCCTTGATCGAGGGCAAATTAAGGGAGCAACCCTTGAGATGGCTTGGCCATATTAGGAGGAGACCGACCACAGCTCCAGTAAGGAGATGTAAACAGCTACATACTACGCTAGGAAAAAGAGGGAGGGGCAGGCCAACGAAAAGTTGGTAGGAGACGATCCAACAGGACCTAACCCACCTAAACCTAAGGGACGAGATGGCCTTGGATAGAGCTTGTTGGAGAGCATGCATAGGGGCAGCTGATGTAGCGGCTTAGAGTAGTGATGCGTATCATTTCTAGCATAAGGTTTCTAGCGCTGATTAAACCCCTGTGATGTGCTTATTCGCATGCTTCCTTATTTGCTTCTTTGTTTACTCACCTAGTATTGGCATTGTACTATTTTCCTTATTAAGTGCCTTAGAGTTGTCTTCGACACGACCTAACCCCTTTTCAGGATGTCATGCTTCCAGGACGACAAGATCTTCAGGTTCAAGGTCCTCGGAAACAGCCTCTTTTCCACTTGGAAGGGGGAAGGCTGCGTACATCTACCCCCCAGACCTTACTTTTGCGAGAGCCCGTTGTTAGGAACAGTGCCCTGAAACCCAGATTTATTCTAGATATATTATTTTAATTAATAAATAAAATTGAAGTTCCAGTCGTTTCCTAGTTAAATTTGTGTATGTGAGCATTTATACTGCATGTGATTTTCTTTTGGGAGACATCCATGAGATGGGTGTAGTCCTCAGACTACAATTTACATGTTTGTTCCAAGTGGTTTATGAGACTAAGCCACAGATAGACTTGGAACAAATGACATGGATTGTTGTTTTAAAAACTCGTAGTCGAAGACAAGTCTGGACCACTTGTATGTCAAGACTATAACGTGACACTTTAGATGGCTTGTCTTGGTCATGTGGATGGAGATCCAAAAGTGTTAGGTCAGTGTGTTTGACACACTGAGTTGGACCATATGGGTTACTTATTTCTAGACTACTATCGGAGATGAGTGATTCACGTTGTACTGTTTGAACGACGACCCTAAATCCTAAGGGTATTCTGGACTTGTGCATGGAGCGTTAGTTACTTTGGTGTACTATAAATAAGGTCCAAAACAAATGACTCAAATCCCACGTACACTGGGCAGTAGCGTGAAGTGTGACAAGGATCAGGTATTCAATAGGGAATCTACAGTCTCTGATGAGATACAGATATCCCCTTAGTTGATTCGCAAATATTTGAATAGTTCGAAAACTTTGGCCAAAGTATTCCAAGCGTTTGACATTTGGAATTTATACTGTGAATATGTTCAAGTATAAATAAATTATTCAGTGAAGGGCGAGTCCGTAACTAATGGAGAAGCTGTGGAAAAGATAATGGTAGTGGTTATATTTATCCTTTGTCATGGACATCTAGTGGAGGGATTGTTGTCATCAATATAGTATATTAGGGAGATATCGAATAAATAATTTAAGTCTGGAGTGCAGTGAGATTTATTTAGTGGAATTAAGTCTCATTAAATGATAATTAAATTAATATCATGAGATGATTTAATTTAACCCATTTAGAGCTAGATTTAAATTATCCCTGAGGTCCCTACGCAAACCTTTGTATTTATTGCAATTGGAAAAATATTAAAGAATTCATGAGATGAATTATTTATCCATAAGATGAGTAAATTAATTTTTTCAAATATTATTCATAAGATGAATATATATTAAAAATTATAAATTAAAATAATTTTTAAAAAATTAAAATTCGTGAGATGAATTTTTGCATGTGAGAAACAAAGAAAAACAAAAAACAAATCGTGTTTTAGCAAGCATGATCCGTGGCTAACGCTGGCACCCAATCAGCGCGCGACACGTTTGACGTACTGGGCTGCCCAGGGTCAGAATCCGCGTGCCACGGGTTGAACCAATAGGCGTTCGACACGTGGCACGCGTTTTGAATAAAAAATCATGCGTTTTGAAAAGTAATGAAACGACGCGTTTTGACTGCCTTTTGTAATTAAATGCTGCGTTTTGACTTAAACTGGCGAATCATTTTTTGATTATAATTAGATTGCTTCCCTTCGGTATATTTCTATAAATAGAAGGGCTTATTCCGAGGTTTGGCATTGAAGTTGAAATATTTCTTGAGGGTTTTTGAAACTGTTTCGGAGATCTAATTTGGGAGAAAAGTTTTCGTTGAAATTTTTCTTTCCTCAAGTTTAATATTTTACGGAACCCACCCTCAGGGCTGTTCGAGGTCATTGCGTAGAAGGTCTCAGGGTCTCGATTTTGAAGAATATTATTATCTTTCTGATTTTTCTTTTATTGGAGCAAATCTAGGTACGTTTTTCTTTCCTTCTTCTTTTCGCTTTTCTATTTATTTACAGTAGTCGTTATTATACCTGTTTAAGTTTATGTATTGTTATGAATGTATTAGAGTAGAAGGTCTGTAGATCTAATATGAATTTAGATCTGTTGACTTAATTATGAATTTAAGTTTAGAGTTATGAATTCTAAACATGTTCCGCTGCGTAATCTTTAGGGAGAATTTTTGAAATTCATCCAACAACCGGTATTAGGGCAAAGAGTTTATAGAGATAAACCTATTCCCGGGAGCTCTCGCGCGTGAGGTGTCACGAAGCGTGACTCTTCGACCGGGGGCTTAGGTAGAGAGAAGAGTCTCCTGCTCTTAGTGCTCCAATAGGTGCCTATTGTTGTGACCATAGTTGAGAACTGTGAACCCAATAGTCTGTATCAGAGTTTATTTTCTAACAAAATTCATAGGTTTTTTCCCAACAATTAGTATTAGAGCCAGCCTTTGATTACATTTATAATATACAGGACTAGGTATAATATAATCGAAATAAATAGATTTGCGATTTAATAAAATAGAGATTTTATTAAGAAGATAAGTTAATTTGACGGTTCGATTTAAATTGTTTAAATCGGTTAAAAGAGTTAATAGTTAACTAGGTTGTTTATAGTGACGATTTAAATTGCTTGAATCGTTAATGAATTAATCGTTTATTCAAAACAACCCATAAATTTGCGATTGTGTTGTTCGTATAATGAGATTGTACGTTCTCAATATTGATTTACGAAATCGGACAAAATTGATCTAATAGGATTGGATTCAAATATTTTTATAAATTTGGATAAAGTTGATCTAATAAGATTAGATTTAATTATTTTATACGAAATCGGATAAAATTAATTTAATGAGATTAAATTTAATTTATTTTAAAATTAAAAATAAATTTCTGACGCGGTTGTTAGCGTCAGATTTTTTTTTTTTATTTACTGATTTGTATAACAATTATTAATTAGTTATTTTATTAATTAATTTTCTTTTAGAATGAGATTCTAAATTAAAGTATGAGATAATTTAAGTCATAAATCAGAGTATTTTAAATAAAATTTATTTGAAGTTATTTTAGAATAAGATTCTGAAATAGACTATAAGATAGTCTAAGTTGGCTTTAATTTTAAAATAAATGTTGAATTTTGTTAATTAAATTTTAGAGTAAGATTCTAAACTAAACTATTAGATAGTCTAAGCTTGTTTGATTTTAGAATAAGATTCTGAAAAATAGACTATGGGATAGTCTAAGCACTAAATCACTATTAATAAAACTATTTTAATTTAATTTTTGAATTAGATTTTAAAAAGTAGATTATGTGATAATCTAAATTAAATATTGGTATTGTTTAATTAAAATTAATTAATTAATTTTATTGATTAAATTTTAGAATGAGATTCTAAAAGGGATTATGAGATAATCCAGGTTGTAAATTGTCACGATCCTTGAATTTGTGATAGGATTAGGAACGTGAATAATTGAAGAATTGAATTGAGGAACATAGAATTTGGAGAATGGAGATGAGATAAAGCAATTGAGATAGATTTTTAGATGAGGAAGAGTTAGAATTCAGATTTGGATGAGAAAAGAATTAGAAGTTATTAGATGAGAAAATTTAAGAGTGATACTCTTGAATTCTTTGTATTTCATTCATTGGAATTTTTCATGATCTTTACAAGTATTTTTCCCATCTATTTATAGAACTCTAACAATTAAATCTAGAAGCTTCCTAAGCTATTACAAATTTGAATCATTCAAGTTAAAATGGCGGGAAATAACAACAATTCAAATAATGGAGGGAAAAGGGAATTATTCAAATAATTGGCGGGAAAAGCGGTTGGAGGAGCGTCCAACTTGGCCATTTCCAGATTATTCCAAATTCTTCTAAGCTAAGGCGCGTCTTGGAGCTTGCTAGAGCACTTGACCAAATGGTTGAAGCTGAAGGCCAGCCCCTTGACACTATCGGGTGCCTGTCTGGGCTATCGGCTGCTGCGGATCGGCTCATTGACAAGGCCTGGCTGACCCTTGACATTGTCAAGCTGTACCCGAGACACTGCCAGGCAGCGAACTGGCCCGACCCAAACCATGAACCTCTGCGACCTTGACACTGTCCTGCTGCGAACTGGGCGGGACCTGGCTGCGAACCAAAACCCGGTCCTGACCTGGTTGCTTGGCCTTCCTTGACAACCTCTAAGACGACTTATCTTTTATTGTTTTGTTGTCCTAGCTGATGCGTTGGACCATGTCATGGCTAGGATCATGACATAAATGCAAGTTAATTAAAAACCACTAGTTATAAAAATTAAGTGGGAGCGAGTTTTCAATTGTTGTAACCTCACGGTCTCCATTACCGATCTAGCAGTATAGTAGATTGATAGACCTCGCTGCGAACTACCGGCTATGAAAATAGCAATATGGTAGCTAAAGTTGTCTTCCGAGAAGTGGGAGTGGAAGCAGTCCAAGTAAGAAGAAGGATGTTGGTTTGCAGATTACAAGGTTAGACTTCTTTAGGATAAACCAAAGTGCAAAGAAGCGATGCGACCACGCTGCCGTGGAGTATTTCGTGTATTTGTATGGAGCTTTAGGTAATGGTTTACACTTGACTAGCATGATGCATTAGCCTCCCCGAGAAGCTCTGTTGTGTCATGTTAGAGACTAAGGTAAAGTGGTGAGTTAATCATGTTCAGTAAGAGTTACAAGAAAAACAGGTTAATTGAGAATAGTTCTCACCTGAACTAGCTTCGTGCGATCCCGCCTCCGGGGAGTACGGAGTGGTGTGTTTGGGTCATCATTGTATGCATAATAGTGCAGTTTGGTGGATATCTGACTTACTGTGTATTTTAAATTGAAAGAATATACATCACTGCATTATACATGACTCTTGTTAGACAATTACATATATGTTTGCATTTACAATATTTTGTATGGATAGGGCTGGTGAACTTTGCTTGATTTTAAATACATAATGTACTCACTGAACCAAATTACTCACAAGGGACCTACTAGAAAGAAAGGAAAGGGCAAGGTTGTTATTGTAGCAACCCAGTCCATAAGGAAGTCAGCAAAAGAAAAGTATTTCTTTTGCAAGGAAACTAGGCCACTGGAAAAGAAACTACACTAAGTACATAGCTACTCTTCCCACAAAGACTGTTAAGCCATCTGGTGAAGGTATGTTAATATCTCACTAATTTGAGTCTTGTGTAGTTGTGAGTTCACCAAATTCCTGGTGTGTGGACTCAAGATCAACTGACCAAGTCTGTAATATGTTACAGGAGCTCAAACTAGGCTAAGGCTACACGATAGATGTTGTACCTGATGGTCAGGGATAGTACAATAATAATGGTCTTAAGTGTAGGAGATATTAGCTTAGACTTTAGTAATAGAGTTTTGTTTAAAAATTGTTTATTTGTAGCTACTCGACACAGGAATTTGATTTTTGTATCTCGTTTTATAAATAATTGTTATTCAGTTGATTTTAATAATGAAAATTTTAATATGAGAAATAAGTTGTTTATTTACACATGTACTTGAATAATTTATTTATTCATGTTATTTCCTTATCAAAACTATGGTAATTGTTTAAATGACTTTAACGTAAGTTCACTTGTTCAATCTTTTAAAAGAGAACACCTTGAAAGGGATATTACCTACACATGGCACCAACGTTTAGGTCACACTAATTTGAACAAGATCCAAAGACTGGTAAAAGATGGACTGATAGAGGCTTTGGACTTGAGGTTACTACCAATCTGCATATCCTGCATAGAAAGAAAGATGACCAAGTCTGTCTTTAAGAGTAAAAGCAACAAGGTTGGTGGCTTGCTTGAGCTGGTTCACATAGATGTATGTGTGACCAATACGTGTTCAGGCAAGAGGTGGGTATGAGTACTTATTCACGTTTAGTGATGATTACTCAAGATATGTATGTGTTTACCTAATTAGACATTAGTCGGACTCTTTTGAAAAGTTCAAAGAGTACAAAGCTGAATTTTAAAAGCTATTAGGTAAACAAATTAAGTCACTTCGATCAGATCGAAGTGGTGAATATTTTTCGGGTGAGTTTCCTAACTGCAAATGCGATAAGATCTCAGCTTTCTGCTCAGCTTATACCACAGCAGAATGGTGTTGCAAATAAAAGGAACAATGACGATTTTTTCTACAGTTTTGATGCAAAAAGGTCTTTTGTAAATACAATGCAAAATACTTAGAGAAGGATTTTGTAAGTAAGCTACAAAAACGAAAACAAAATAGTACTAAAGGAAAATGACACTAATTCTAAACAGCTAGACATAACTCAAGACATAGTGGATGCATTAGATGCACCTACTAATAGGAACGAGAATGTTCCAGGTACACGAGAGCTTAGGTGTGGTGGGAGGATTGTCGGGACACCTGACAGGTTCATAGCGGGAGTCTTAGTGGTTGATCGTGGCATTGAATCTGATCCTTTTAGCCACCATAAAGCAGTTAAATCTTATAGTTTTTGAGCAATTTGTTAAACGAACCATGCGTGTACAAATGACATTAAAAGAAAGTAGTGACTTTCTTAGTATTTTATGTCAACGATATACTACTCATTGAGAATGATGTAGGGTGTCATTAGCTGTAAAGACTTGGTTGTCATGATAGCTCAATATGAAAGACATAGGAGAAGCCAGCTCTACTCTTAGGATTAAGCTTCTGCGAGGTCGTAAGAGTAAGATGTTGGGTCTTTCCCTAACCACTTATATTGACAAGACGTTGTCAAGGTATAGCATGGAGTCTCTATCTTTTTGAGTAGTGTTCCAGGACACCTCAATAGGAGGAACAATGGAGGAATATTCCATATGCTTTGGCAGTGAGAGCCTTAGGTATGCCATGTTGTGCACGAGACTTGATGTTTGCCATGCTATGGGATAGTATGCAGGTGTTAGTCCAATTTGAGTCCAATGGACTAGGTGGCAGAGAAATATTTGCTCTAGTTCTTGAGAAGAACTAGAGATCCTATACTGATCTTTCAAGGTGACAAGCTGGTTCCAGTTGGTTATACTGATTTAAGATTTCCAGTCAGATTAAAATAATAGACATTTGACGTATAAGTATGTCTTTACCCTTGGCGTGGGAGCCATTAGTGAGAGGAATGTCAAGCAATATTGTATAGCTGACTGCACAATAGAATAATTGTGCTCACTAAGGGTTAGGCTCAGTAGTTTTTTGGTTCAAACTTAAAAGGGGTGAGTATGGACATTGGCATAAATTGGATTTAGGATAAGTAGGAGATTGTTAGGAACAGTGTCCTGAAATCCAGATTTATTCTGGATATATTATTTTAATTAATAATTAAAATTGAAGTTCCAGTCGTTCCTAATTAAATTTGTGTATGTGAGCATTTATACTGCATGTGATTTTCTTTTGGGAGACATCCATGAGATGGGTGTAGTCCTCATACTACAATTTACATGTTTGTTCTAAGTAGTTTATGAGACTAAGGTACAGATAGACTTGAAACAAATGACATGGATTGTTGTTTGAAAGACTCATAGTCGAAGACAAGTCTGGACCACTTGTATGTTAAGACTATAACGTGACACTTTAGATGGCTTGTCTTGGTCATATGGATGGAGATCCAAAAGTGTTAGGTTAGTGTGTTTGAAAAACTGAGTTGGACCATATGGGTTACTTATTTCTAGACTACTATCAGAGATGAGTGATTCATGTTGTACTGTTTGAATGATGACTTTAAATCCTAAGGGTACTTCGGACTTGTGCATGGAGCATTAGTTACTTTGGGGTACTATAAGTAAGGTCCAAAATGAATGACTAAAATCCCATGTACACCGGGTAGCAGCGTGAAGTGTGATAAGGATCAGGTATTCAATAGGGAATTTACAGTCTCTTATGAGATACAGATGTCCCCTCAGGGAACCTACAGTCTCTTATAAGATACAGATGTCCCCTTAGTTGATTCGCAAATATTTGAATAGTTCGGAAACTTTGGCCAAAGTATTCCAAGTGTTTGACATTTGGAATTTATACTGTGAATATGTTCAAGTATAAATAAATTATTCAGTGAAGGGCGAGTCGGTAACTAATGGAGAAGCTGTGAGAAGGATAATGGTAGTGGTTATATTTATCTTTTGTCATAGACATCTAGTGGACGGGTTGTTGTCATCAATATAGTATATTAGGGAGATATTGAATAAATAACTTAAGTCTGGAGTGCAGTGAGATTTGTTTATTAGAATTAAGTCTCATAAAATGGTAATTAAATTAATATCATGAGATGATTTAATTTAACCCATTTAGAGCTAGATTTAAATTGTCCCTGAGGTCCCTACGCAAGTCTTTGTATTTATTGCAATTGGAAAAATATTAAAGAATTCATGAGATGAATTATTTATCCATAACATGAGTAAATTAATTTTTTCAAATATTATTCATAAGATGAATATATATTAAAAATTATAAAATAAAATAATTTTTAAAAAATTAAAATTCGTGGGATGAATTTTTGCATGTGAGAAACAAAGAAAAACAAAAAAAAAATCGTGTTTTAGCAAGCATGATCTGTGGCTAACACTGGCACCCAATCAGCACGCGACACGTGTGACGCACTGGGCTGCCAAGGGTCGGAATCCGCGTGCCACGGGTTGAACCAATAGGCGTTCGACACGTGGCACGCGTTTTGAATAAAAAATCACGCGATTTTGAAAAGTAGTGAAACGACGCGTTTTGACTGCCTTTTGTAATTAAATGCTGCTTTTTAACTTAAACTGGCGAATCCTTTTTCGATTATAATTAGATTTTTTCGCTCCGGTATATTTCTATAAATAGAAGGGCTTATTCCGTGGTTCGGCATTGAAGTTGAATTATTTCTTTAGGGTTTTTGAAACTGTTTCGGAGCTCTAATTTGGGTGAAAAGTTTTCATTGAAATTTTTCTTTCCTCAAGTTTAATATTTTACGGAGCCCACCCTCCGGGCAGTTCGAGGTCATTGCGTAGAAGGTCTCAGGGTCTCGATTTTGAAGAATATTATTATCTTTCTAGTTTTTCTTTTATTGGAGCAAATCTAGGTATGTTTTTCTTTCCTTCTTCTTTTCACTTTACTATTTATTTACAGTAGTCGTTATTATACCTGTTTAAGTTTATGTATTGTTATGAATGTATTAGAGTAAAAGGCATGTAGATCTAAATTAAGAATTTAGATCTGTTGACTTAAATTATGAATTTAAGTCATTAGATTTAAAATTAGTAATTTTAAATCAACCCTAGGTTTAGAGTTATGAATTCTAAACCTGTTCCGCTGCGTAATCTTTAGGAAGAATTTTTGAAATTCATCCCAACAACCGGTATTAGGGCAAAGGGTTTATGGAGATAAATCTATTCCCGAGAACTCTCGCACGTGAGGTGTCACTAAGCGTGACTCTCCGACCCGGGCTTAGGTTGATAGAAGAGTCTTCTACTTTTAGTGCTCTAATAGGCGCCTATTGTTGTGACCATAGTTGAGAACTGTGAACACAATAGTCGGCATCAGAGTTTATTTTCTAACAAACTTCATATGTTTTTTCCTAACACCTGTTAGGCACTGGGGCTGTTGTTATTGTTGTTGTTGTTGTACCTTGAGCAATATGGTCCTAAGCCTTAATGCTCCTTTTAAGCACTAATGATTAGTTTCAAGATTGTTCTGGTATATGGGCTTTGATGGTTATTTCAAACTCATAGATTTCATAACCAAACTTTATGTTTCTATGGATTTGGACAAGAGCTGCATTACTAGCTTCCAAACCAGCAGTAAGGTAGGACATTTCATTTTCGTTAAGTTTGGCATCTCTTATTATTATTATTTTGGTTGTGCTGCCATCTTTAACCCCTATTCTATAACCCTTTACACCATTTGGGTAGCTCTTAGAACTATTCTTTATGTATTTAGAGGCCTCTCATTAGGGTTTGCAAGTCTTCATGTGTAAAAGAGGTTCACTTGGAGGTTCACTTGAATTTCAGAGAGGTATAATACTCTGGAGAGACTCTTGGTTCTCTAAACAGAAGAGTATGGATCGAGATATTTGGATTGCCTGTTCACATGGTGAAGCCACTCTTGGAGGGGACTAGCTCTGCTAGGAAGAGCAAAGGGAAAGGTTTGATGACAAAAAGGGAAAGGAGAGCTTTGAAGCGCAAGACGAAAGAGCAAGAGAAACTGGAGCTTCAAGAGTTCTTGAAGGATACGTCACCCAGAAATAACATGCAGAAATCGGGCAAGGCCTCAGGCGAGAAGAGGAAGAAGAATAAGGCGAAGACGGGTGGTAGTGAAAGAGGCTAAGTCTGAACTTTGATGGCTTTGACCCGCCTATGGTGAGAGCTGCACTTGAAAAAAGGGTGACCTGAATGCCTTCTATCCTACTTTAATGGTCCTGAGTCCCGAATCAGTCATAATGGTCACTAAGGTTCGTCCTGTTATGCCGGTTGTTATTTCTAGCCCTGTTTGTTCCTGTTCTTGTATTTCTATGCCCCTCTATTTAGCAGACTTTATAAGGGATCGATTGCTCGAGCACCTGAATTAGATCACGACCTGGTCACTAATTATCGAGGGGAAAAAAACCTTGAATGTAAACTTTTCAATTTGCCTCTAAAATGTCTCTAGGTCGTCCCTAATTTGGCCTTACTGCCAAAGCACATATATTTAGCCTCTTTTTGGTTTTTTAGATTTAGAGGTAGATTTTACATGAATAAAACATTCATATGTGACCAAACTTCCAAAATTTAAGGAATAATGACTTTATCCGGTCTTCTTTATCCCTTTCTTCTCTTCTTTTCTCTCTAGAGGCCGTCCTTTTGATGTTCTTGGGCCCAATTGGTGATACTTTTTGGATTCTTCTCTCTTATAATGGGCCTCGAGTTTGGGTTTGAGTTGATTTGCAATCTTTTTTAGCCTTGAATCTCTTATTTTGTTCCTTTTTTCCAAATTAATAATACGAATAGCAAAATTGGGCAATATCCGTATAATTGAGTGTAAATAGTTAAAATGCTATTTTAAAATCATATGAAAAACTCATAAAAAGTTAGACTTATCAGCGCCTCTAGTGGAGTGTTACGCTTGGGCTTGAACCATGAACGTAAACTAAATTTACTTTGGATAGGTTGAGAATTTGAGATGAGAAAGAAGGAAAATTAGATGATAATTAGAGAATTTGGGATGAGAAACTAGAGAGAGTTAGATGAAAGAGAGCAATGATCTCAAATTGAGATTAATTTTGTAATTTCTTTCATTGATGATCTTTGAACAATACAACCAGCTCTTATTTATAACAATCTAATGCAAGCCTAGTGCAATGAACCTAGACAACCACTTAGAACAATCTAGAATGTAACTAACTAATATTTGAATTATTGTTATTATTATTATGGATACAAAACAGAAAATATAACAGCAGCAGTAGATGTTGCAGCAGCGAGCAGTAGCAGCAGTATGCAGAATAGCAGCAGTAGCAGAGTTTTAACAAAATTTCAATTAATAACAACCTTTCCTGCCTTTTTGCCAATTTAAACTCATGCCTCGGACTCTCAGTTTGTAACAATCCCTTCCCCTTGAAAACATTCTTGTCCTCA
The DNA here is from genome assembly GCA_018398585.1 of Simmondsia chinensis. Lineage (NCBI taxonomy): Eukaryota > Viridiplantae > Streptophyta > Magnoliopsida > Caryophyllales > Simmondsiaceae > Simmondsia > Simmondsia chinensis. The sequence goes on along the minus strand of JAGTTD010000018.1, from coordinate 16,460,639 downwards.
AGAATGAAAGAGAACGAGACATGGAAATCACTTATTGGAGGCGTTGCCCTTCCAAAACTGGAGTTTTTTGGACTTGTACAACTTCATAGTCAGGTCGTGTAATTCTTTCCTTCATGCTATTGGATCCACTTCATCTTCACTGCCATTGTCCTGATCCGACCCCTCAATTTCAGCATCATCTTCATCACTTTCGAATTGCCCTTCAACATCAACCCCTCTAGCCATCATGAGAAGCTTAGGATTGCACCTATGGCCGGGTACATAAGGTTGATGACATTTGAAACAGCGGTTTCGGGGCTTCTTCTCAATGTTTAGAGGATCTTTATGCCCATCTAATCTTTTGTAGTCTAACCCCCTTGTGTTGATGTTGGAAGTTTTCTTCCCGATGCTTGGGCCAATCGAGAAATATTAAATCTGAAGCCTCAATCAGTTTTGCTTTTGCAAAAGCTTGAGACAAGGAAGTAGGATCAAGCGCCTTCACTAAATTCTTGATTTTAGGCTTTAACCCACTGATGAAGCTCGAGACATACAAGGACTCGGGGGCTCGAGGTGCAATTGTAATCATACTGGCTCGGAGATTTTCAAATTTCATCATGTAATCCTTCGTGGTAGTGACTTGAGTTGGCTTGTTGAAGCTTTCCACGACATCACCCACCTCTTCATCACCATAGCGCTCACATAACTCGGTCACGAACTCACCCCAAGTAAGAGCGGGAGTGCTCCTCAATAGACTGTAAAACCAAACTTCATGATCCCCTTGGAGATAAACCGCTGCTAAGTCCACCTTTTGATCATCGGGAATGGAATAAAAATGGAAATATTGCTCACATCTTCTTATCAAAGAGTGAGGTTGCTTTCCATCAAAATTTTCAAGTTGAACTCGAGGTTGTCGAAAGCCATTGTTTCTATTCCCGTAAGAGACTTCGTTGCTGAGGTTAGGGACAATGTCAGCTGCATTTAAGCCATGGTGATGCTGTTGAACCGATGCAGCAGGCTGAACAACAAGCCCAACAGGTTGCGTGTGGACTGCATTAAAATATCTTGTATTTTGCTGTCCAGATCTGGTGTATACAGCTGAGTCGGGAGGTCGACCTGGATGAGCTGAAAGTACATCTTCCTGACCAACATTCATGCTCACAAATCGCCTTTGCTCTTGATCTTTTGCTTGCACTTGCGGGTTATCAAAATCTGCAGCACCCGAGGTCAGAGTTCAAGATCTGTCACCACTTGACAACTGCATCTGATGGCTTGCATTCGCATGAACAACTTGAGGATCAACTTGTGGACGAACTCCAACATTGGGTGTCTGTGTCTGAGGCAAATTTGAGGCTCTAAAAATCTGACTCAAAGGCAACAATCCCCCTTCATTTGCACCTACATTCATCCTTTGCACCTGATTTTGCAACGTGGCCAATTGTTCACTCACTCAAGCATCAATTGCTTGTTTGTTAATCTCATTAAACCTCTCTTCAAAATTTTTTAATTGTCGGTTTAAATGAGCATCAATCCGTCCATCAATTTCTTGAAGTTGATGTTGCACATTATCACTAATCGTTTCTTCCCAAGCTTGCAATCTTTGTGCCGCAAGATTCTCGTTACCTTGGTCATTTCCTCTTTGGTTGTCCACTTGATCTTGCAAGTGCTCAAGCTTCTTCTCAATTTTTTGCAATCGCGTTTCCTTACTAGCATCTCAGTCCAAAATCTGTTGCTGCATTTGCAACATTTGCTCGATGCTACTTTGTTGCTTCTCGATCTTGGCATTCATTTGCTCAATTCTATCATAAAGCTCCTGAGGATGATTTCTTGATGTTTCAGCATCAGGACCAGCAAGGAGGGCAGCGTAATTCATGTCTACACCCGAAGCGATGGATCTGCCTGCTCCCGATCTGGTTCGGACTCCTTCTGTCATGCTTTGTGCTGATTTTTCTCAACCGGATCAACTTGCTATCTCCTGGTTCACTGCTGTGCTGAAATCCGCACTTGAGCAATGCCTTCAGCACTGAATGTGATCTTCAACCGCAAGCTTCACCAGTTTCTGATTTAATTCAGAGATGATCTGGATCGATCTCGAGCCGATGATCTGAATTTTTTTTTTTTTTGAATTCTATTCTAATTACTGCAGACAGTTAACACGCAGCAGATTGTTCACACTAGAAGCTTTACCGAAAATTTTTTTGCTTGAATTTTCAAGATCAAATATGAGAATAGCTTCCTAAATTGATCTTGATCAAATGTTGCGACTGAACTGATTTTCGAACTGGATTCTGCAGTCTTGATCGGTTTGAGCTTATACCGTGCATAATGATGAACCGATCTTGATTGATCTTGATCAGCTTAACCTCTAATTGATCTGAATTTGCTGGAACTGAATTAGACCAGCGACAACAGCACTGATTTGATTTCTTTCTGATTTTTTTTTTTTTTTTGATTATGCACTCGTCGGAAGCCAAACGAGGCTCTGATACCAATTGTTACGCTCGGGCTTGAACCACGAACGTAAACTAAATTTAATTTGGATAGGTTGAGAATTTGAGATGAGATAGAAGGGAAATTAGATGAGAATTAGAGAATTTGGGATGAGAAACTAGAGAAAGTTAGATGAGAGAGAGCAATGATCTCAAATTGAGATTAATTTTGTAATTTCTTTCATTGATGATCTCTGATCAATACAACCAGCTCTTATTTATAACAATCTAATGCAAGCCTAGTGCAATGAACCTAGACAACCACTTGGAACAGTCTAGAATGTAACTAACTAATATTTGAATTATTGTTATTATTATTATGGCGCCAAAACAGAAAATATAACAGCAGTAGTAGACATTGCAGCAGCCAGCAGTAGCAGCAATATGCAGAACAGCAGCAGTAGCAGAGTTTTAATAGAATTTCAATTAATAACAACCTTTCCTGCCTTTTTGCCAATTTAAACTCATGCCTCGGATTCTCGGTTTGTAACATGGAGCAGAACACAAAACGAACAAAAAGCAGTATACTCAGTGCCCCATTCCACCTAAGTAGGGTTTGGGGGGCGGATGTACGCAGTCTTCCCCGTTTAGGGTATTACCACTGAAGAGAGGTTGTTTCCGAGTGCCCCCAACCCGAGGGTGAGGACTTCTCATGAGGTCACCCATCCTGGTACTGCTCTCGCCCAAGTACGCTTAACTTCGGAGCTCTAATGAGATCCGGTGACGACGTATTGGTACCCTCTTTGGTAGCAAAATACACAATAAAAGAGGGAAAAAGAAGAGTAGAAGGTGGTATACTAGATACGGATAAGCTGGTGATATGAGTGGGAGAGATGAATTGGTTGCTGACTAGTAGAGGAGGCTGGATTCGGTGCAAATTGACAGCTGAAGTAAGCCAATAGTCGATGGCATTAAGAAGCTATGTACTCTAGCCCTTCAATTGAAGAACTGTTCCCTTTTGATCCAACATCATAAACCACTTGATTAACCTTAGTAAATGCTACCAATTTTTGTAAGACCTTGAACTTTGTTGGCATTCTCCTTTCCTTTTATATTGTGCTAGATAACAATACAGTTTGCAACACATATCAACAGTGTGCCCGACTTGTCCGTAGTGAGAACATACATGATGTTCTATGTACGTTGCTTCGCACTCATCTTACCTTGTGCCTTAGCAGGCATCGCCATAGACTTGGTTGGAGAAATTTTGGTTGGAACAGCTAAACTAGTAATTTCATGCTGCTTTTTTCTGAATGATTTTGTGAAATACTTCATTCACACTAGATGTAAGCCTGATTTGTTCACGAGCACTAGTATAATAATCATCTATACCCATGAGAAAAGGTTATAATGAAATCGTAGTTCCTAATTTCGGCCATTGATTCTATGACACCACAACTGCATTCGTCTAATGGATTGCAGGAAAAAAAGGAAGGAGGAACAAAACTAACAAACTCATTTCAAAGAGCCATAACTTTCTCATAATACGATGTGACAGAAGCACTACCTTGCTTCAGGCTTGAGATTTCCTCTTTGAGATGATATATTATGGACATTCTTTATATCATCTTTCCTTTATATCATAGTTAGTTAAAATACCATATGAGAATAAAACATAGTTTAATACATGCGTGTATTATTCAGTTTGTCACATTAAAAGCTCAGTCAAAACTCTAGTAAAAATATGTTGACTCCTAAAAAACGTATATTAATACATACATGTTCAAAACGGTTACATTTCAAAATATACACCTGAAAATTCTGATCAGTTTTTGTTGAGTTTTAGTCACAAAAACTTTGGATATTTAACAAAAAAACTTCTGATCTTAAAGTTACTTTAAGGAATATGATTATAGACTTTCAGATCTAAGACTAACCTGTAACTGCAATAAAATAAGTATCAAATGAAAGATCAACACGCACACGACAAAGAACACCAAGATTTACGTTGTTCAACCTTTAAAAAAGGAACTACTCTATGGCTCCCTATTTCTAGGGAATTCTCTCCACTCTAGTCAAGCTTCGAGTTATTATAGACCAAATCACTAAGATAACAACAAAATACAACCAGATCTTCAAAGTTTCTAAGTTAGAAACCTTTACCGTACAAATATCAGAAAGGAGAAGAGATACTCACAAAGAAGCCGTCAATGGCTTCTCAAAGCTCCAATAGGACTAGATCTGAACATGCAAGCCTTAACTTCCACGGATCTAAGAAATCGCCTGCAGATCGCCTCCAAATCGCCTCAAGAAAGAGAGAGAGAGCGTGGTTGCAGAAAAACAAAGAAAATCAGAGAAAAATGAAGCATATCAACGAAACTCTAAACAAGGGTCCTTATATAGGCAAAGGACGGACAATCCGTGGCAAGGCTGCACGGACAAATCTTAGCCATTCATCTTGTTACATCAACGATGGAGATCATCCTTAAAGAAACACAAATAGATGCATTAAGAGGGTGACGCATGTCCCCTCATTTAAACCAGCAAAGGGAAGCTTCTCCAGCAAGCTTCGGGCAGCAACGGTACAGACACGGGCAGGCAGGTGGGGCAAGAAAACATTGCATATGGGTAGGGGCATTATGGTCAATCTCCTTAATGACAAGAGTATAAAACAATTTATATCTACCCTTGTACATATTAATATTTACATCACATACCACTCAACATTACATATACTAAATACAACATATATTCCGGAGTCTCCTTGATCTATAAAACTTGAACAATACTTGACTAAGTAAATAATCGTCATAGTTAAGTCATATAGAGACCAATAATTCAACAATTCTCCACCTCGATGTCTATATGAATTAACTATTAAACATTCCCTAGTAATAAGGAGCAAACTCACATGATTGGTCAACCATGGTCCCAATCACTTTGAACCAAATTAATACACTTGATTAATTTGTTCAAAGTCACAATTTTAGTGCCCATATCCACTGGATTTACATCAGTACTAATTTTCAACAGTTCGACAGTGTCCTTTTCCAACATACCATTCACAAAACTCCTCTTAACAGCTAAGTATTTAGTCCTATCATGATAAACAAGGTTTTTACACAAAGCAAGGGCTGATTGACTATCTGAATAGAGTATAGGAGGTCCATAGTCTAAATTAATTTCAGACAACAGGCCCCTTAACCAGATAGCCACCTTAATAGCTTCGGTTAGGGCCTGAAACTCTGCCTCTATAGTGGACAAAGCTGTCATAGACTGTAGCTTTGATTTCCAACATATGGCTCCACCATTTAAGGTAAAAAGGTATGCACTAGTGGACCTTCTCTTATCTAAATCACCCCCAAAATCAGAATTCGTATAACCTACGAACCGTAGGTTAGATTCTTTTCTACCAAAAGTTGACCCCAATGTATAGGTCTATTTTATGTACCTTAACAACCACTTAACCCCATTCTAATATTCTTTTCCTCGGTTACTCATAAACCTAGATAGAACACTTAAAGAAAAAGCCAAGTCAGGTCTTTTACAGGTCATAGCATACATCAAAGATCTTATAGCATTAGCATAGGGTACATTTTCCATCTATTTTTTTATACATTTTCCATCTCATAGCATTAGCATAGATCTACTAGCCAGCAGCATATCATCAACATATATCAGCAGATACAAGGCATCATCAGAATCAGCATTAATATAGTAGAAACAGGTATCATGTATAGACCTGGTAAATCCTCCACCCAGCATAAATTTGTCAAACCTCTTGTACCATTGTCTAGGAGACTGCTTAAGGCGATACAAAGACCCTTTTAGCAGCTAGACATTATTCTCATTTCCATGTTCAATAAACCCCTAGTGTTGTGTCATAAAAATCTCCTCTTTCAGCTCGCCATGAAGGAAAGTTGCAGTAACATCCATTTGCTCTAAAAGCATACTAAACTTAACGATTAGTGCCATAAGAATTTTTATGGTGGTGTGCTTAACAATGGGAGAGAATATCTCATTGTAATCTACCCCTTCTTTTTGTGAAAAACCTTTTGCAACTAATCTGGCCTTGAACCTTGGCTGTCCGGATGATATATTGCATTCTTTCACCTTATAAATCCACTTAGAACCTACCAACTTCCTACCCATAGGTTTAGGAACCAAAACCCAGGTTTTGTTCCTTTTGAGGCTCTCCATTTCTTCTGTCATAGCTTTGAGCCACTGTTCAGAAGCAGCCCCACTAATAGCCTATGAATAAGTGAGAGGTTCTGACTCTACGTATTCTAAGGGGGTGTTTAAGGCATAGACAATGCAGTCAGCAGTCCCAAACCTAACAGGTGCCCTAGTTTCTCTCCTCTCCCTATTCCTAGCTAGTTGGTAGTTAGATAGGTCAATATGTTTAATTGTTTCTTGAGGTTCAGGGCTCCTCTCAGCACAATCAGTCACCTCTTCTTCAAGATCTAACGTCTAGTTTTCCTGGTATGCAGGTTCTGGTGGGCTAATTTCGAAGTCATAGAGTTCAGGATCAAACTTCCTAGGGTTGGAGGAAGTAACTGTTTTACTAGCAGCTACTAGTTTCTCCAAATAGGGCATTTCTTCCTCATTAAAAGTCACATCCGTACTAATTATTATTTTGGTTCTATTTCCATCCCTAACACCCACTCTATAACCCTTTACACCATCAGGATAGCCTAGGAAAACACTTTTTACAGCCCCAGGTTCAAGTTTTCCTTCTGATTGATATTTTTTTTTTTTTGGTAAATCAGTGATAAATACCATATATGAACAAATTAGTGGTAAATCTGATTGCTGTTTTCTCTTTTGATTGATGTGCATATGCAGCACATCCAAAAACTTTTAAAACAGAATAGTCACTTATTTTTCCAATCCATTTTTCTTCAGGGGTTTTAAAATCAATTGCAGAGGAGGGGGGTCTATTTATCAAATAACATGCAGTAACCACAGCCTCCCCCAAAAAGTTCTTTCCAAGTCCAGATGCAAATAGCATGCATCTAACTCTATCTAAGAGTGTACGGTTCATTATCTCAGCCAGTCTATTTTGTTGGGGTGTTTTTCTGATAGTGTTGTGTTTTTTGATTCCATGTTGTGCACATAAACTATCAAATTCAGAGTTAATATACTCAAGTCCATTATTAGTCCTAAGTACCTTAATCTTTCTACCAGTTTGATTTTCTATAAGGTTCTTCCATCTAACAAAAGCATTGAAACATTCATCTTTTGTTTTGAGCAAATAAATCCAAACCTTCCTAGAATAATCATCTACCATGGATAGAAAGTAATACGCTCCACCTAAAGTTGGTACTCTAGCAGGCCCCCACAAATCAGAGTGGATATGATCTACAGGTGACTTAGTTATATGGACACCAGACTTAAATGATAGTTTATGATGTTTACCAAATATTTATGACTCATAGAAATCAGGCTTAGACACATATCCACCCCCCAGCAATCCCTTCTTATTCAATTCATTCAGTCCTCTTTCAAATACATGTCCGAATCTTTTGTGCCAAAGGTTAGTTAGGTCAGCTTTTTCTGTAACAGATCAGCCAACAAAAACTATATCATCTCTAAGCACATATAGACCATTCTTGACCTCCGCACTAAGCATTATAAGGGAACCCTTAAGGACCTTCATTACCCCTTGCTTGGCCTTTAAGGTCATTCCAGCCATGTCTAACTGTCCAAGAGAAAACAGGTTCTTTCTAAGTTCAGGCACATGCCTAACTCCTTCTAGGGTGAAGTCAACACCATTTGACCCACTAACCCTAACTGACCCTATTCCTACCACCTTGCACCCGTGATTGTATCCTAGCAACACCTTCCCAAAGAAAGATCTATCAGATGTCATATGGAAACTACACCCCGAGTCAAGTACCCACTCATGTGTAGTTAGGTCTGTAGCAGCCACTAAGACTTCAGTAGAACCATAACCACCAGTGTACTCAATGTTATCTGCTGTGCCATTGAATTTTCTTTGATAATCAGGACAGTATCTTTTAATATGTCCTAACTTACCACATTCATAACACTTTACTTTACTGCAATCCTTTCTTGGTCTAGAGTTGGATCTGTTCCTACTTTTACTTCTTTTTCTTTCTTTATTATCTTTATTATGATTATTATTGTTGTCTCGAGTCTTTGTCCTACCCCTAACAGACAACCCTTCCTCGTTGTTACTGTTAGGTGGATACTTCCCTTCCTTTCTAAGTTCAAGAATCTTAGACCTAATGGCCTTGGTAACATCTTTAAATGCTATAGTATCTCGTCCATATCTTAATGTGTCTTTGAAAGGCCTAAGGTATTTAGGTAAAGCACACAACATCACTACAGCCTTAAGTTCATTGGCAACAGTTACCTTAACATTATCCAAATCTTGACAGATTTTGTTAAATTCATCCATAGAATCTTCTAAGGGTTTAGACTCACTCATTTTAAAAGTGAAGAATGCTTCCATACATAATATCTTGTTAGACAACGACTCAGACTTATAAATCTCCTCTTACTTAGCCCAGATGTCTGCCACGGTCTTTTAAGAACGAATCTAGTTAAGAACTGAATTATCTAGACTAAGTAGTAAAAAAGCGTAGGCTTTATGTTCAATCTCTAGTTTCTCTTTCTCAGTTAGACAATCAAGCTGTTCATCTTCAGTTCAAAGCGCAGTTTTAGCACCTTGGGCCATAAGAATGGCTTTCATTTTAAGTTTCCAGAGATTAAAATCATTTCTACCGTCAAATCTTTCGATCTCAACTCTAGCAGACGCCATATTTTTTCTTTAAGACAAAGAACCTAAAGCTCTTATACCACTTGTTGAGTTTTAGTCGCAAAAACTTTGGATCTTTAACCAAAAAAAAAAAAAAAAAAAAAAAAACTTCTGATCTTAAGTTACTTTAGGGAATATGATTATAGACTTTCCGATCTAAGACTAAACCTGTAACTACAGTAAAATAAGTATCAAATGAAAGACCAACACACACGACAAAGAACACCAAGATTTACGTGGTTTGGCCTTTAAAAAGGACCTACTCCACGGCTCTCTATTTCTAGGGAAGTCTCTTTACTATAATCAAGTTTTAAGTTATTATAGACCAAATCACCAAGACAACAACAAAATACAACCAGATCTTCAAAGTTCATAAGTTAAAAACCTTTACCGTACAAATATAAACCAGAAAGGAGACGAGATACTCACAAAGAAGCTATCAATGGCTTCTCAAAGCTCCAATAGGGCTATATCTGAACATGCAAGCCTTAACTTCCATGGATCTGAGAAATCGCCTCCAAATCGCCTCAAGAAAGAGACAGAGAGCGAGGTTGCAGAAAAACAAAGAAAAGTCGGAGAAAAATGAAGCATCTCAATGAAACCCAAAACAAGGGTCCTTATATAGGCAACGGAGGGGCAATCCATGGCAAGGCTGCACAGACAAATCTCAGCCATTCATCTTGTTGCATCAACGGTGGAGATCACCCTTAAAGAAACACAAATAGATGCATTAAGAGGGTGACGCGTGTCCCCTCATTTAAACCAGCAAAGGGAAGCCTCTCTAGCAAATTTCGAGCAGCATCGGTACAAACACGGGCAGGCAGGTGGGGCAAGAAAATATTGCATATGGGCAGGGGCATTATGGTCAATCTCCTTAATGACCAGAATATAAAACAATTTATATCTACCCTTGTACATGTTAATATTTACATCACATGCCACTCAACATTACATATACTAAATACAGCATATATTCCAGAGTCTACTTGATCCATAATACTTGAACAATACTCGACTAAGTTAATAATCGTCATAGTTAAGTCATATAGAGACCAATAATTCAACAATTTTCTTAAAATTAGAATATATGTAATTAAACATAATCATTTATCATATATATTCTATATCCAATTAAGTATTTAAATGGAATAAATGAAGTATCTTCTTTTATACCAATAATTTTTATAAATTTCATCGCGAAACTATAATCAATGTGAAGTTATAATTTAAAAACTATCTATGTGAATTAAACATTAAACAATCTATAAGTCAAATTCTTATATCAAATAATCAATAGCATGCGTTATTTCTTTTTGTTTTTTAGGTGGAGACCATCAAATATCTTATACAACTCAAAACATCAAATATACAAAAATTTGCAATTATCAAAATAAAAGACAAAGAACATGCAATTATCAATATAGAAATCAAAAAATTACTAAAATAATTAATGATATCACTAAATCGAAACAACATATGGGAGATCTTAATTGCTTATTAAAGGCATATAAAATAGGGAAAATGAATAGTCATTGCAACTTGACCTAATTGTTTTTCTTAAATTTAAATTTCAAATAATGGCAGCGAATTTTTATAAAAATACGCAAAATACTTTGTGAAAAAACCGAAAATGTTTCCATATTTTTGGAAAAAAATATGTAAACATGAGGATTAAACAACAATAATTTGTATATGCATATAATACGCGAATTTACTAACTATGATTTAATCTCTCCACATTGCTTGCGAAGAACCGCAATACATGATACCGTATCCTATCTCCTTCGAGATTAAGTTAAAGATCCGTGATATGACCATGCTATCAAAGTGTTTCCATCTCCAGAACTTGCGTCGTTCTTTGGCAGCGGCAACTCTAGTTACAATCTCAATTTTGTTCTTTCCCTCAAGTGCCACAGTCATCGACTAATACCACACACTTCTCATTTCCAGTGAGAATACGTGTCACTACGACACTGCCTGGAGTGTCACTACTTGCCAAATAATATGATGACATCGAATCACCGGTCTGATCTATATAAACCGACGAGGTCTTGTGATTAGAATAAGAGATCAAATGGTTCTCCATCCTTACTTTAAACTAATTCGGTATAATCCGCAATGGAAGGATGCAAAAAAAAAAAAAAAAAAAAAAAAAAAAGGAGAAAGAAAAAGAAGGCAATCGAAGATTTTATGCCCTTTTTTTTTTTTAATATCAAAGATGAACTTTTGAGGCTTTATTAATTGTATCAGCACAAACCCCAATGGGTATATAAATGAGCAGAGGCAAAAAGTAGAAGAGGCTCATGGCCTTAAACACAACGGGCCTAACAATTAGCCTAAAAACATAAAAATATACAAAGAAATAAAAAAAAGACATTCTGAAACTAAAAGCACTGAAAATGCTAAGCTATAGCACTGAAAATGCTAAGCTATCATAATAAAAAAAAAAAAACTATAATATTATAGCGAATCTACTAAGAATCAGATTGAGGCCAATTAATTATACTAGACACAAAAAATAAATGTCTACTAGAAATCTAAAAGTTGTCTCAAAATTAGACAGAAAAGCTATTTCAGTTATATCCAAATTATATAGTAAAACTACAAAGCATTTACATTCTACACTAGTGGACAAAATAATACACGAGTTTTAATTTTTCGTGGTTACAAAACAAGGAAACCTTACAATACTACATTGAATCAGATAAGTAATAAAATAGATTACACCGAGTAATTAAGTGAAAGCAAATTGAAAGGGAAAAAAAATTGAAGAACACAAATAAAAGAAAAGGATAAAACTACAATGCGATATTGAATCTACTAAGCATCATGTTCGAACCAATGAACTATATTAACACATCAATGTATATTAAATCCACTAAGCAAGAGTGAATACAATTGAATTCAAATTACATGATAAAAGTGCAAAGCATTTATATCCTACACTGGCCCGGGATGACCCACATCCAGACGAACCGCTCCAATGCCAGTTCCATTCCAGTGCCAGTGCCAACTTTCCACCTCCACAACTGGTCTAGAAGGGTCCGGGTGTGATGTTTCGATACTGCGAGCCACCTGACCCACCTCCTGTTGACACACTCCTAGACGAAGAATTACCTCAAGAGGCCACCAGATGACACGTCGTCTTTCACCCGCCAAACCGGAATTTCTTTCCCCTCTCTTGTGATGTTAGCTCGGTACGCCCGTGTCCGGTACCATCCCTGCCCGGTTCTGTTGCTTGCATCGCACAGTGGTGGGGGGAGGGGGTTTTCCCGTCCTGTCCTCCACCCTTTTCCAGGTCTTCGTTCGTCTTCAGTCAAGTGATTCTGTGTGTGGCTCTGTTCCAACTCCGTCTGATGCCCTTCTAGTCTAGGACTCTGCCTGTTTTTCCTGTTTTTGGTTTTTTGGTGTTTTCCCGGTTTCGAGTTGTTTGGTGCCTGTCCCTGTTGTCCTTTTCCCTGTTTGTTTTGTCTTTACCTATTGTACCCACTTCCGCTTACAAGGCTGCCCAGGGATCGCTTTGACAAGTTGCCTGTCTGTACTTCGGTTATGCCAATAATTATCAAAAAAAAAAAAAAAAATTACATCCTGCACAAATGGAAAAGAAAAACTATATGATTTCTCATGTTCTATAGTTCTGGGGAATAATAAAAGAGAAAAAACTACAATGTTGCATTAAACCGATAAGCAAGAGTGAATAATGAAGTAAAAGCATACATAAGGAGAAAAGTTGAAGGATAATGTTAGAGAAAAAAGAGAAAAAAAATATAATGTGTGATTAAATCCACTGAGCATCGTTTTTGGGCCAATTTATTATATTGGACATATAGAATAGGTAAATACTGTTTCTAAGGATGTTCACGGGTATGGGTATACTTATAGTTTTGGTTCTTTTTAGAATTTGGTTCCTAATGGGTCTAATGAGAAATATCCATGGGTACTTGGGTGAATTTAGGGCTACCCATGGGTAATCCTTCATCATTAAGATTGTTTTTGATACATTACCTTCTAATGTAAAATACTATAAATTAAAATTCTAAAAGGTAAAATTATCACTTAGGTACCCTGTAAAATTATCACTTAGGTACCCTTAGATTTAAACATTTATCATCTAAATATAATGATATTTCAATATATACAATGCAGTACCATGAAGTTAGAATATTTTGTCACTTATGTGTCCTATGTCGAAATTTAATGAATTTTTGTAAGAATCTGACCAAATTTATACCAAAAATGATGATGTAATAATTACGATAACATGTATGAGTCATACCAATTTTTAAACGTAAACTTACCATATTGCAATAAGAATTCCTTGAATGTTGATATAAACTACATAAATATTGTCAAAATTATGTGTCATGTTAGCATTTTTGGCAAAAATATCATCAAATTTTAATAAAGATAGTAATATATCGTCGGAATCATATTTTATTTTAGCATTTTTTAATAAAAATATATTAAGTTTTGACAAAAAGGTACCTGATTGATAAAGTTTTAAACCCTAGAGGGGGAAGGCTGCGTACATTCACCCCCCAAGCGCTATGTATGCTGGAGTCCTTGTGGCACTGAAAATGTTGTTATTGTTGTTGTTGTTGTAAGATGCCTAAGTGATAAATTGTTAAAACCTCAAAGTATCCTGTTGTATATATTGAAACATTAAGATACGGCCAAATCTCAAGGTACTTAATTGATATTTTATATTTTAAAAAATTAGAACTCTTATTTCGTTATTTGATTCAGAGTATTTGAACATGAGTTAGAACAATAACTGAGGTTAGTAGTGGATGAAAAATTTTTGCGTCAACCACACTCATTATCACAAACAACCATCTCACCCTAAATATGAATCATATGCAAATTAGTCGTGAATTTGTGAAAATACTAGTCGTGTTTGCTCGCTTTCAAAATAATTTGTGTTAATCTAACCAGAACCACTACATCATGGCCACTCTGGGATTGACCGGCACGAGTATGACCATAGGGGCATATCGATTAAGCTCGATTACAAGTTGAATTTTTTTGGTCAATAAATCCTAAAACAAATCGTATTTAATTTAAATTCACAGGAAAATAAATATAATATATTAAATATTTGAATTAAGAAACTCGGATCTCAATGAAATAATTATATTATATTTTGAGATTCACAATCTTCTAAAACCAACTCAATAGTATGCCGAAGTTAAATAAGTCTTATTGTATATCGATTTATAGGTTGACCTATCAAGACCCAAGACCAACCCAACCCAAACCCGGAATGCAATTGGTTTGTGGGTCTGGGTTGGGTTTGGGTTGGATATTAATGGGTCTCATGAATTATTACCCAAACCCAACCTGACCCACCCAATGTTCACCCCTAACTATTACAATGAAAGTAATGTTCTTTCTAGAACAAGTTTTTAGCCATTATTCTTTATAAATCGCATCACTGCACTAACAACAATAATTATGAAAATTATCATTTAGGTATTTTGAGGTGACCATTCATTACTAAAGTAATGTGACAATTTCAATATATATAATGAGGTACCTTGTGGCTTAAAAATTTTATTAATCTAGGTACCTTGTAGTTCTAAAATATCATCAGTACGTTCTACTGAAATTTGATAAATTTTAGTTGGAAAATGCGAAAGTAGAACATGATTCCAAAAAGTATCGGATGCAGCCCCGCCTCCTTTGGCGGATAGCTTGACGCATGAGTCATTGACGTGTTGGCGGCTAGGGCTCAGCGAGATCAAGAGGGACGGGCTGGAAAAGGAATCGCGGCTTAAAGAGTTGACGATGATATCACCAACATCTTGACGAGGAGGGATTGGCAGCAAGGAAGGCTTGGCAGTATGAAGACGTGGCACAAGGATTGGAACGCAGTAGAGACAGAGTTTGAGTTGGATTAGGATTAGTATTAGCTTTAGATTTAAATCTTTTAGGGTTTGTACTTATCATTAGCATTTTAATTATCTCTTAATGTTTTAATTCAATTCATTTAGCTCCACTATATATACAAGAGGAATTTAGGTTATTTGATTGTTCAATTTGTAGATTTTATTACCCTATTTTAGAGCCTCTCTTCGGTTGTGAGAAACGAGCATATTTTCTTCTTGATTTTTAATAGTGATTGATAAAATAAAAGGGAAAGCTGTTTAACCCTTCCCATTCCCACAAATCTACATGCTGCATCAGTATCTTCATCAAAAGATGATGACTTTCTTGCAAAAAAATACTAACATAACACATGATCTCAACAATATATATGTAGCCTAAATAACAATTCAAAATTTTTTATTGTAATTCATTGAATGTTGTTTGAAAATATTGACATGACTTGTATGTATAATCGTAATCATATGTTATATCAGCATTTGTTGTATAAAATTGGTTAACCTCTTGTAGAAATGCTTCGAATTCCAAAGTAAGGCATCTAAGTGATAAAATATTCAAAGATTAAGGTACCTCTTGTGTACATCGAAAATTTTAGGGTACCTAAGTGACACCTAAGTGACAATTGCTCAAGCCTTAAGGTAACTAAAAGAATTTGGCAAACCAGAGGAAATACGAAGACTTTTGTAATTCTGATATGATATACATTCACAGGGTTTTTTTTTTATAACTGTTGGGTTGATGTATGCTTAGATATTTGGACTATTGGGTTGTAATGCTTAGACATTTGATTTACTTTTTGTCGTTATATATTCACAGGGTAAAGTACTTTATATAGAGTATAAGTCTAGTTCAAAAGGATAAAAGATAAAACTAAGGCTCTGTTTGACACATGGAATTGGAATTGGGTATGTGGAATTGCAATTCCAATTCCAATTCTACTGGAATTAGATTTCTGATGGAATTGAAATTTCATTATTTAGTTCATCAAAGGAATTAGATGTCAAAATTATAATTACATAATGATTCAAATCATCAAGGGTCATCGGTCAATCGAGTTAGACAATTTCGAGCTTTAAATCAACAACGGTCGGATGTTGGTCGGAGCAATTCACATTGCATTCGAGTTACTATGGTCGAAGCGATTTACTTTGAGTTTGAATTATTCGAGGTTTGAGTCAAATCGGGTCAAGTATGGCGTCGGGTCATTAGCGTTTATGTTATCTAGAATTTTCAGTTAATTAGGTTAGGTTTTTTAGAATTCAGGCTATAATCAATCGGGTTGGTTAATTTAGGTCATTTCAAACTGGAGTCATCTTAGCGTTGGGGCAAACAAGTTGTACCGTTTCAAATTTCGAGTTATCTTAGGCTGAGTTTGAGATAGGTTGGGTCATTTTGGGTTTGGGTCGTATTAAGTTTTGGGTCATTTGTAATTTCTAGAAAGAGAAATTACAGAGAGATCCTCTAAACAAGCGATTTTCGGCAATGGCGCGTGGTAGGGGTGAGGGTGGGACGTGAGGCGAGTGACCCTACTGCGCAAGGGTGTTTTCAAGCGCGTGAGGGCGCATGAAAAGTCGTACAGTGGCACTGAACCCAGTTTTGGACTCCTCGTGACCTTCTCTATCCTGTGGGATGATCGGGGCACCAATCCAATCATTGGTTTGAGGGTGGAACACGCGTGAGCGAGGGCGATCGAGGTTGATGTTAATGGTGGTCTAGGGTTCCTCTTCCAGGCCCATTCTCTGGTTTTCATCTTTCATCTCCTTGGCGACTTCGTTTGTCAATGTTTTCTTTATTCTTAGGCTGGTGATTGCTACGGCGACTATTTTCTTTCTCCTCGGGTTCTTCTCTCTCTTGGAATATTATTCGATTTTCTCTCCTTATGGAGCATTTCTTGGTATGAATCTCATCCTCTAAACCTTTTCTTGCGTCATTGTTGCTACCATGGTGGTTTGAATCAATTCTTGGTAGTGCATATTGCATCGGATGTTTAGTCCCTGTTTTTGGCCGCAAAAAAATAGCATGCCCACAACTTGTTCGCCATGTTTGATCTGGTTTATGTTGTCCATGCTTAACTTGCTTTAGCTTGGTGTTGTGCTGGGCTTTGTGTTCTTCTTCCATCTATTATTGCTTGTGCTTGACTTCTAGTGGCTATGGTGGTTTTTTGGGTGGTGGTGATGATGGTGGACGATGGGTGGCGATGGGTAGGTGATGAGGTAGTTAGTTGCTTGCTACAAAGTTTGTTACACAAGATTCCTTTGTTTGTTAGCCTATTATTTTTTTTCCTTAAGTTAGGACTTTCTTGATTTTTGTGCACCATGCCTGCGGTGCCCAGGTCTGCACCCCGAGTTTCGGGTGACTCTGGTTTAGATCGGTCGGGCCCCCGTTCTTGGGCCAATGTCACTACTATGGCACCTTCAGGGGGCATCGCTTCAGTTTATCCCACCTCGGCTTGTTAACGGTGAAGTCTTCACAACCATCACGGACGAAGATCTAGCCCTGGGACTCGAGAAATGGGGGCGTTGCCTTGTGGGCCGGGTTATTGGTGGTCGTGTTGCTTACTCTCGATGTGTAGCTCTTGCCAAATTTATTTGGGGATCAAAAGGTCTTGAGTGTGTCATTGCTGATAAAGAGGTTTATTATTTTCGGTTCAGGTCCATCGTTGAGTCGGACCTTGTCCTTCGAGGTGGCCCTTGGACTCTCAATGGGCACTATCTCTCTCTTGAGCGTTGGTAGCCCAATTTTTCTCCTTCTCATGACTTACCCTAGCTCTCTATTTGAGTCCAATTGCATGGCCTCCCAACCTCCCTACGGTCGAAAAATTCTTTAAGCTCAATTGCTAGTGGGGTAGGTCGACCCCTTTTTATGGACCAACCGACCCTAGAGGGCTCTATGGTGAGCTATGCCCGTGTTTGCGTCCAAATTGACGCTTGGGTTGAGCCCTCAACACGGTTGATGGTTGAATAAAATGATCGGCTTATTCCGGTCACGGTCAAATTTGAGGGGATGCCGACAGTATGTCGGAAATGTCGTGTTTTTAGACACACGTGCCATACCCCAAATACCATAAATACTACTGAGCTTGGAAATCCGAGAGGGGTGGCCGAAAATCATGGCCACCAGCGTAATCGCCGCCAGAAAAAGGGAGCGGCCGTTGTTGTTGATGATAGTGGGAGGTTGCAGGCCCGGCCCATGCTGCATGGGTCACATAATGGGCCTTTAATTGGGGTGGAGGGGAGTGATGTAGGAGTTGGGCTTAGGGGGAATGGTGATGGGCTTGTTGGGTTAAGAGGGGATAATGATGGGCCTAGGGTGCACGAGGGCCTCATGGGCCTCGTTTAGGGGAGTCTCGTCCCAATCTAGGGTTGTGCCCTGCTTCACCTGGGCAGCGGGCTTCCTCTGCTGGCCCATGGTCTTTTGGGCCCAATG
The DNA here is from genome assembly GCA_018398585.1 of Simmondsia chinensis. Lineage (NCBI taxonomy): Eukaryota > Viridiplantae > Streptophyta > Magnoliopsida > Caryophyllales > Simmondsiaceae > Simmondsia > Simmondsia chinensis. Next base: position 16,442,138 of record JAGTTD010000018.1, on the reverse strand, counting down.
TTGAGCCATGCATTAATTTTTCTGGGCCACAGGAATTGGGCTTTTCTTGTCCTGCTGGATTTGAGCTTCCTATGCCTTGCACTAGGGGAAATCGGCCCTTTTTCGAGGGGCTTTCCACTGGGGACTCACCTTTTTATTTTTTAGAGGAATGGGCCTGTTTTGGAGGGGCTTTCCTTTGGTGACCCATCTCTTTCTACTCCTAGAGGGAATGGGCCCGTTTTGGAGGGGCTTTCCTCTTTTGAGCCATCTTCTAGGGGGAAATGGGCTCGTTTTGGAGGGCCTTTCCCTTAGAGAGTCACCCACTACTTCAACTATAGGGAATGGGCTCGGTTTGGAGGGGTTTCCATCTAGTATTGCTCCTTCTAGAGCGAATGGGCCTGTTTTGGAGGAGCTTTCCTTTAGGGAACTTTCTTCTAGTCCTCGGGGGAATGGGCCCGTTTCGGAGGGGCTTTCCTCTTTTACTCTCTCTCTCCCTTCCTTTAGAGGAAATGTGCCCGCTTTAGAGGGGCTTTCTTCTAGGGGAGTCGATTATGGGTTTCCTATTGGGTCTTTCGGGATGGATGTCGTGTGGGGTAGGCAATTCCGGGCTGAGAGGGGTGGTTGACTCGGATGTTAGGGAGGAGGGTGTTAGCACCCGTACTATTCTTTTTATTCTGGATCTGTTTCTCTTTCACCACGGACTCTTACTCATTTTTTACCTGTTTCCTCTCCTCTTCGTGACGTCGGTGATTCTAAGACAGTGGATATTCCTATTGAGGTGGAGGCAGCCCAAGATGTTATTCATGGGGTCGCTACCCCTATTGTTTGTATTTTGAACCAGTTGGCTAGTGTGCCAGGCCTTGACGTGTCGAACTGGTTTGAGAGTTTGTCGGATACCTCTACTTCCTCGTGTATTGCGGTTACCGTGGCGGCCCCTAGGAGGCCGCTTACTCGTGTGGCCAAGCATGCGGGCCATGTTCTCTCCCGATTGTTTCATCATGGTGGTTGGATGTTGGAACATTAGGGGGCTTAATAACCCCAACTCTTCTCGTGCTGTTTGCAATTGGATATCTTCCAATTGTTTATCTATTATTGGTTTGGTTGAGACCAAAACCAAACCTTCTGATGTGAAGATGGCGATTGCTCGATGTGCGGATGGATAGGGCTTTCTTTTTAGTGGAGTTTGCCCCTCTTGGTGTCGCATCATTGTTGCCTAGACCCGGGTGTATATAAAGTCGAGCTCATTCAGGGAGGGGATCAGTTCCTAACATGTTGTACCTCTGATCTTTCTGGAGCTATGAGCTTTCTTGCTACCTTTATTTACAGCTTTAATGAGCCAGGACCTCATCGGGCTTTATGGGACTATATTCGGAGCACTGGCTCGAGTCTTTTGGGTGAGCCTTGGATCCTTCTCGAAGATTTCAATGCCATCCTTTGTATCTCTAATAGATGCATTGGCCAGGAGTGATGGCCTAGGCATATGGATGATTTTTAGTAGTGTGTTACTAAGACTGAGCTTACGCCCATCTTTTCTTCGAGACTTCATTTTACATGGTCCAATGAGGCCGAGGATGACCGTTTGATCCTCAAGCGGCTTGACTAGTGCCTTGTCAGTGAGGGTTAGCTTCGAGACTTTCCTACTGCATCTACCAAGATCCTAGCTCGACAGCTTGTTTCGGATCATAGTGCCATTGCAGTGCGAGGGCTTGGGGAACGTCATGCCATGCGACGTCCATTCAAGTTATTCAACTTTTGGGCCGATCACAAGGACTTCCTCCCCACCGTTAGATGAGTTTGGGACACTTGTGTTGAGGGTACTCCAATGTATCAGCTCACTAAGAAGCTGAAATTGCTAAAGAGTGAGTTGAAGGCCCTCAACACCAGCCATTTTAGCCACATTTCGGCCAAAGTCGAGGTGGCCCGTGATGCGTGGGCCATGGGTCAGAGGGCCTTGGATAAGGACCCTGAGAGTTCTACCCTTCGCTTAGAGGAGCGTTGTCTTTTCCGTGAGTATTCCCACTTGTGTCGAAATGGGGAGGCGTTTTATCGTCAGAAGTCTTGTATTCAATGGATTTCGCTCGGGGATTAGAGCACTCGGTTCTTCCTTCGGTCTGTTCTACATCGCCAGGCCTAGAACTGGATTTCGTCGATTGTCGGCCGAATGGTGTGGGGACGTATGATCCGCCGTTGATCCCTCGTACCGAGGTTACCTTCTTCCAGGAGCTGTTCACTGAGCCTGGTGGTTCGTTGACTGAAGATGTTTCTGACGTAATTAAGGCTCACATTTCTGAGGAGCAGGCTCGCCTGCTTATTTCCTCGATCTCCGCTATCGAGATTCGTGATGCTTTCTTTTCCATTGGTGACGATAGGGCCCCAGGGCCTGATGGTTACACTTCCCTCTTTTTTAAGAGGGCTTGGGAGGTGGTCGGTGGAGCAGTGATCAGGGCCTTGCAGTTTTTCTTCGTCTCAAGGCGCATGCTGGGTGCCCTAAACACCACAAGGACATGCCTAGTGCCTAAAGTGGAAACACCCTCCACTTTTGGCGATTTCCGCCCTATCTCCTGTTGCAATGTGATCTATGAGTGTATTACTAAGATCATTACAAATAGGTTGAGGGGTGTCCTTCGTGGGCCGATTGATGATGCTCAAACAGCTTTTATCCCGAGCCGTCGGATTTCTGATAGCATCGTGTTGACGAAGGAGTTGATGCGTCATTATCACCTTTAGGTCTCGCCTCGTTATGCACTAAAGGTTGATATCCGCAAGGCTTTTGACACTGTCCGTTGGGATTTTATTCTAGCTGGTATGAGGAGTATGGGGATTCCCGAGGTCATGGTTGGTTGGGTCTGAGAGTGCCTTTCTACAGCCCGCTTTTCTATAGCCATTAATGGCGAACTTGAGGGTTTCTTCCACTCCAGTCAAGGTGTGCGTCAGGGTGGCCCACTATTTCCTTATTTGTTTGTTATCGCCATGGAGGTTTTCGAGGCCTACTTTGCCGTGCTATCGATGACCATGGTTTCGTTTTTCATCCATGCTGCCATCGCAGTGGGTTGACACACTTGTGCTTTGCTGATGACATGATGATCTTCTGTCGAGTTGATTTGGGTAATGTTACAGTTGTTCGTGAGGCTTTGGATCACTTTGTTGTACTCTCGGGGCTCTCCTTGAATGCAGCAAAGAGTTTTGCTTTTCTTACAAGGGTTGATTCTGCGACCCAAAGGGACATTCTTGGTGTTCTGGGATTTAGCCTTAGGCAATGCTTGGTTCGGTATTTGGGAGTGCCACTTATTTCTTCTCGGCTGCGGTATGTAAACTAGGAGCTGCTTCTAGATCTCATCCTCTCCCATATTCAGCTTTGGACCTCTCGTTCTCTGTCATATGCTGGCCGACTACCGCTTATCTGGTCTGTTCTTTTTGCTATTCAGGTCTATTAGTTGTCGGTCTTCATGCTCCAGAAGACGATGATAAGGAAGATCGAGTCGACCCTAGCGACGTTTCCTTGGTGTGGCTCTTCGCTGATGCCCCCCGGGGGGGGGGGGGGGAGGGGGGGCGAAGGTTGCTTGGAGACATTTGTGTTACCCTCGGCGGGAGCGGGCCTAGGACTTCATCGACTTGCTGAGTGGAACCAGGCTTCGATTATGAAGTACATCTGATTCCTACTTTATGACCCTTCCTCGCTCTGGCAGCTCTAGATTCATCTGAACCGGCTTCGAGGGAGGAGCTTCTAGACGAGTTCGGCTTCGTGGTGCTGGCATCAAATTCTGTCGGTCCATCTCCTCTGCGTTGCTGCGATCTATCATGTCATAGGCGATGGTCTTGACACTGCCCTTTGGACTGATTATTGGCTACCATGTGGTCGTCTTTCGGAGTGCTTCCCGGCTCGACTGCTCACCTCTTCTGGGTTTCATTGGGATTCTCGGGTCTCATCCATTATTGAGGGCTGTCAGTGGAGATTTCCAAAGGGTCATCTGGGACATGATTGCTTTCATCCCACGGGCTGGTGTGGCAGATTCCATCTGGTGGTTGGGTGACCCTTCGAGGAAATTCACCACCAAGTCCGCTTAGGAGATGTTGCGGAGCAGGAGAGAGGAGGACATTATCCATCACCTTCTGTGGTTTTCGATGCATATACTGAGGCACTCCTTCATTCTCTAGCTCGCTTCTCGGAAGAGACTTTGGACTTGGGATCGACTTCTGCGCTTCAGGGCACTGGGAGTTCAGAGTGTTTTTGTTCTTTGCGGCTCTGCTGATGAGATTCATGAGCACCTTTTCTTCGCCTGTTCTTTTTCGGCCTCGGTCTGGAGCTCCGTCATTCGGTACCCTTCCTTGGGACGACCTCGTCACTTAGGCTGCTCAACATTTCAGGGGGCGAGAGATTGGCAGTATCATAGCTCGACTATGCCTTATTGCGACTGTGTATACTCTTTGGTATGAGCGCAACCTTCGGGTTCAGTGTTCTCAATCCAGATCAGTTGAGGCCGTATGCGAGGAGATTGCGGGTTTGGTAAGGAGCCGCTTACTAGCTACTTCTTCATTCAGAGGAGCTCATCGCCATGCCTCCTTGCTTCAGCAATGGGGTTTTTGAGCTTGAGTTCCTTCTTTATTCCTTAGTTGTACTTTGGTTACTTTTTTGTATGGACTTTGTCTGAACTATGTTTTGACATTGTTTCATCTTCGTAGGCTTTGGCTGTGTCCTGGGGTATGCCCCTTGTAGTTATACTATTTTCCTTCATTTATATATTTCGCTAACTTATCCAAAAAAAAAAGTTTTGGGTCAATTTGGAGGGGTCATTTCCACTTCGGCTTAACTTGCTTGCATCATATTCGAGTCGAGTAGTTTTATTTTTTATATTCAAGTCATCTCGAGTTTCGGGTCAATCGGGTTGGGTCATTTCGGACTTTTGAGCTAAGGTGATTTCGGTTATTTCAAGTTCAAGTCATTTGAGTTGGGGGATTTCGAGGTTTGGGTCAAATTTTAGGTTGTGTATAATTCTTTAGATTTTGAGTCATCTTGGCTTTGGGTCCATCAAGTCGGGTCATTTTGGTTTTCAGGTCAGTGAAGTTACTACGGAAATTTTTTTTTTTTTGTAAGTCAGCGAAATATATAGATGAAAGAAAATGAGTACAAGTTACAAGGGGCATACCCCAGGACACGGCCGAAGCCTACAAGTATGAAACAACGTCAAAAAAGTTTAGATAAAGTCCATACAGCATGCAACCAAAAAACAACAAAAGGGACAAAAAGAAACTAAGTCTCAAAACCCCAGTGCCGAAGCAATGAGGCGTGACGATGGGCTCCTCTGAACGAAGAAGCAGCAAGTAGGCGGCTCCTGACAAACCCATAATCTCCTCTCGTACGGCCGCAACTGATCTGGACTGGGAACGCTGAACCCGAAGGTTGTGCTCGTACCAGACAGTATACACAGTTGCAGAGAGGCAGAGTCAAGCTATGATATTGCCAATCTCCCGTCCCCTGAGATGCTGAGCAGCCCAAGCGACAAGATCACCCCAAGGAAGGTTGGGCCAAGTGATAGATGTACTCGGAGTGACAGAGCTCCAGACCGAGGCGGAAAAGGAACAGGCGAAGAAAAGGTGCTCGTGAGTCTCGTCAGTAGAACCGCAGAGCACACAAACACTCTGAATCTCTAGTGCTCCGAAACGCCGAAGTCGGTCCCGTGTCCAAAGTCGCTGTCGAGTAGCGAGCCAGAGAATGAACGAGTGTCTCGGTATATGCATCTGAAACCATAGAAGGTGATGAATGGTATCCTCCTCTCTCTCTTACTCCGCAGCATCTCCCAAGCGGACTTGCAATTTCCTTACCCTCACCCCAAGGTATTGGAAAGTATGATTTTCAGTTAAAATCCAATTTCATGGAATTGGGCAGTGGAATTGTAATTCCAATTCCAGCACTTGTACCAAGCAACAAAATTGGAATTCTGGGCCACAATTTCAGTCTCAACCCCAATTTTAGACTCCAATTCCATGCTCCAACACAGCTTAAAGGTGACCAAACTCAATCTATAAAGATCAGACCTAACAAATATAAGCTAGAATAGAGTAAGAGATTTTCTTTTTTTTTGATCAGAAAGTAAGAGATTTTCGAGGAGCTTAAAACTAAACATCCCATGAAGAGTTACATCATTTATATTAGGATGATTCAAATCTAATTTTGTTATCATCCCCTCGCAAGCGAAACGGAGGATGCCCGACCTTGAGCTTGTCCCTAAGCCAAGTGAAATGGCCCAAGCTTAAAGGCTGGGTAAGAACATCTACAATCTAATCATGACTAGAAATAAGCTGAAACATGAGATCTTTTAATCTCAATTTTTCACGAACAAAACAAAAGTTAATTTAAATTTGTTTTGTCTGAGCATGAAAAAGGGGAGTAGCAGTGAGGTGTGTAGCTGAATTGTCATTACACCACAATTTAGGCGAATGAGTAAGAGGTGGATGAGCAAGAGCTACCGTAAGTTTTTTGAGAAGTTTTTTTTTCAAACAAGATAATTCTGCAGTTGTGTTCACAACACCACAAAATTCAGCCTCAATGCTAGAACAAGATACAATTTCTTGTCACTTGGAAGACCAACAAAACTAGATTAGGGACCAAAAAGATGCAATAGCTCGATGTGAAAACCGACCCAATTCATGTCGGAGAAGGCATTAAGAGACAAAGTTTTTGCTTGCTAAAGAGTGAGACCTTGAGTCGACATAGCATGAAAATATTGCAATATTCGTTTTATGGCTTCCCAATAAGCAAGAGTTAACGAATGCATGGACTGACATACCTTACCCACCGCAAAGAATACTTGTGGTGGCGTTGTGGTGACGTATTGAAGTCCCCCACCAATGCTTCTGTACAAAGATGGATTATCCTGTTGGAGTTACAATCATGGAAATAGGAGTAGCAACACTCTTTGATGCAGTCATGTTATAGTTCTTGTAAGCAAGTCCTTTATATAGTTTGGTTGTTAGAGGGGGCAAAAACATATTTGTTGGAACACATTCTATACCCAAAAAATAGTGTAACGAATAAGGTGCTTAGCTAGAAAGGAACATTGTAGTTGTTGCATAATAGAGGCAATCAAAGTGGCATCACTTCCTATTAATAATAATTCATCCACATAAACTAAAAGATAAAGAAAATGAGTTGCATGACATAAGTCAAAAAGTAAGTGATCATGTAAGGGAATCTTGAACAAATTTGATATGCTCCGATATCAATTTGTTAAGAATTTGTACTAATTTAATATGCTATGATACCAATTTGTAAAAGAAGTAATATCTTCCTAATACGGAACTTAACACCCCAAGAACAGAATTCGATTCAAACACTATAACACACAAGAGAAGTAAATAAAAGAGGTAAAAGAGAACAAACAAAGAACACAAAGATTTACGTGGAAAACCACTCTTTAATCGAGAGGGGAAAAACCAAGGGTGGAGATAGAGAATCTTTATTGATCACAAATAATGAAAGAATTACAAAGACACTTCCTCTAAACGATATCTATGGAAGAATTACAAAATCACTTCCTCTCTTTCTCTTAATGGCGGGTCAACTTTATTTGGATACCTACAGCTGAAACCCACAACATCTATTTATGCTAAGTGTACTAGGGCATGCGTGTTTAGGCTCCCGATCGATCGGCGGACTCGCTGGATCCGTGCGCTCTTTGCGTACTTTCCGATCAATCGGCTTCTTACCCGATCGATCGGCTTGCTCACGGCCCTCTCCATAAATCTAAGGAATTTAAGACATATCCTAACAAATCTCCACCTTGGCTCAAATTTCAAATAAAAGAACTTCTCCACCTTCTCCACAAAACACCCCACGCGGGGTTATCTCAACAAAACAGAAAACCCAACCGAGTCCGAGTGATGCTTGAACTTTCTGCTAGGTAGCACTGTAGTGAATCTATCTGTGAGGTTATCAGCAAAGCCAATCTTCTTCTTCCCTGAATTAGCCCTTGACACAGCTATAATAGCACAAGCAGTAACTTCTTTATAAGCTTGTCTCTCCTGCCTTTCACTAGCAATTAAATACTGATCCACCTGCTGAATGGTTTCAGACTCTCTATTTCTTTTAAAAATCTAAACTGGAGGTGGCTGAATACTATATGTGAAAGCTCTTTGACACTGAATTGTGTTACTTAACTGTAACTGAACTACCTCTGGCCTAATCACCTTACCTGAATCACAACTAACTGATGATGTCTTCTATTGATGCAAGATTTCATCAGTCCTGTAGACGGACCACACAACAAGCCCTTTTCACTGAGCTCAGACATACCCTTATCACTTGAATGACCCAATCTCATGTGCCATAGCTTCGTGATATCTTATTCTATTGTAGATGTTGTAAAAAAAGCCACTAATCCTATCACTGTGGAACCATCAAGTTCATACAGAGTTCTAACTCTTCCGCATTTCATCACAACTAGAGCACCCTTACGAACCTTCAAAACTCCACCTTGAGCTGTGTACTTGTACCTGAGAGAATCAAGGGTACATAAAGAGATGAGATTTTTCTTCAAATCTGGAACGTGACGAACGTCAATTAAAGTTCTAACAGTGCCATCAAACATCTTAACTCGGATTGTTCCTATACCCAAAACTTTGCATACTGCATCGTTACCCATAAGAATGATTCCTCCCTGAATTGATTTATATGTGGCGAACCATTCTCTATTGAGACAAACATGATAAGAACAACCCGAATCCAGTGTCCAATTATCTTTAGATCTGGACTGAGATTCAGTCACTAATACAACACCATCATCAAATTCATCTTCAACAACACTAACTTTTGTGGGTTTTTCTAGTCCTTAATGTTATCGGCTTCTAATTTCTTCTTAAGCTTATAACAATCTCTCTTAATGTGCCATTTCTTATGACGGTAATTACAGGTTAAATCTTGAGGTCTAGACTTAGACCTAGATGAGTTTCCATTATAATCAGATCCATTATTCTTAGTTCTTCCTCTCACAAATAGACCACTTCCTAAGTTATTTACAAAATCAGACAATTCCTTATATAATCTTTCTTTACTCAGTAAGTTTCTCTTAACCTCATCAACAAAGATGGCTTTTCTACCACCATATATCATGCTTTCAACGAAGCCTTTATAAGAGGTGGAGAGTAAACATAACAACAACATAGCCTGATCTTCATCCTGAGGAGCATCATCAAGCTCCTTTAATTCTTGAATAATGGAATTAAACTCATTAATATGATTCTTAAGTGATGTACCTTCTAACATACAAAGGGTGAACAACTGACGCTTAACTGTGAGTTTATTGGAGACTGACTTGAAACAGAATATATTCTGCGATTTCTCCCACAACTCCTTAGCGGTCTTTACTTCCAAAACTTCTGTCAAAACATCATCGGTAAGCAACATATGAATAGCGATGAGAGCCTTTTCGTCTAACTTCTCCCATTGTCCTTCTGACAAGCTCTCTGGTTTCTTCTCTTTTCCTTCTAAGGCTTTCTTCAAGCGTTCTGAGTCAAGAGGCCCTTAACGCGGACCTGCCACAGACTGAAACTCCCTTGACCTCCGAACTTCTCAACTTTAGATTTAACTGCAAATGTCATAGTACCAAATCGAAATAACAGGGCTCTGATACCAATTGTAAGGGAATCTGGAAAAAATTTGATATACTCCGATATCAATCTGTTATGAATCTGGACAAAGCTGATATGCCATAATACTAATTTGTAAAGGAAGTAATATCTTCCTAATGCGGAACTTAATATCCCAAGAACAGGACTCGATTCAAATACTATAACACACAAGAAAAGTAAATAAAAGAGGTAAAAGAAAATAAACGAAGAACACAGAGATTTATGTGGAAAACCCCTCTTCAATCGAGAGGGAAAAAACCACGGGTGGAGATGGAGAATCTTTATTGATCACAAATAATAGAAGAATTACAAAGACACTTCCTCTAAAAGATATCTATGGAAGAATTACAAAATCACTCATCTCTCTCTCTTAATGATGGCTCAACTTTATTTGGATACCTAAAGCTGAAACCCACAACATCTATTTATACTAAGCGTACTAGGGCACGCGTGTTTGGGCTCCCGATTGATTGGCCCTTCCCAATCGATCGGCGAACTCGTTGGATCTGTGCGCTCTCTGCGTACTTCCCGATCGATCGGCTTCTCACCTGATCGATCAGCTTGCTTACGGCCCTCTTCATAAATCCAAGGAATTTGAGACATATCCTAACAGATCATATTTACAATGATGAAAGCCAAGCTCCGGAAGCTTGGAAGATAACTTTGATACCATGCACGAGGAGCCTGTTTCAGTCCATATAGTACCTTATGAAGTCTACACACATGATGAGGTAAATTTAGATGAACTTGCTCTTAAGGTTGCTTCATAAACACTGTTTCTTCATGTGTACTGTGGAAAAGAGCATTTTTAACTTCCATCTGATGTGCCAAATATTAATTAGAGCAAGGGTAAGAATAGCACGCATAGTTGCCGGTTTGACAATCAGACTAAAAGTTTTCTGATAGTTACTTCCAGGTGTTGATAGAAACCTGTAGTGACTTGTTTTATTACTCGAAACAGAACCATCAACATTATGTTTTATTTGATGCACCTATTTTATCCCACAATATTATGAGAGGGAGAAGGCGGAACTAGATCCCACGTATTACTTTTTATTAAGGCATTATATTCATCATCCATTGCATAACGCCCCTCAAAGTGTTTAACAGCTGAGGTGAAACCTGTAAGCTTATAAATAGGAGATGATTATGTTGGAAAAATTGTATATTTTTATTTGATTTAAAAATTATTTGTTTTTATATTAATTATTATTAAAAATATTTAACGTTCATCATTAGTATGCATTTAAAATGTTATTCATATGGCTAGAAATGCTTTTGCCCGTCGGGACTTCCATCATTCAGGATTGTTCTTAATTTTGCATACAAATGCACTGATATTCTACATTGACCGAATATGATATAAAGTAAAATATACATTTTAAACCTATTTAAGTATATATAGGCATGAAGGAAACAATGTACAATATGAAATATTTTCTCTTCCATTCTCCTCCACTCTTTCAAAATATAGTGAGCTTGGTAGTTATAGTTCGGGGATCTTTTATTGCTACACTGATAAAGGTCTGACAGATTGTTGAATCCTGAAAAAGAAGCGAATTCAAGCTTAATAGCAATACTCGTATAGGAGGGGAGTTTTCTTTCTAAGGAGAGCATTTTCACGTGCCTTAATCCAATTAAGGTATGTTTTCTAAAACCATTTTCTCTTTAGTTTATTTTATATGGTTGTTGATTTGTTGAGTATAATTTGATGAAATGAAGTTGTATCCTATTTGCTAGAGTGTAAAATCAATCCTGGACCTTCACCCATCAGCTTAAGCTTTTGGGATTTATGGTTCCTTGACATGGTATCAGAGCCTTGATGACCAAGAGGTCAGGAGTTCGAATCTCAACGGCCCCCACTTTCAATATTAAAACAATTAAGCACAAGTTAAGAGGTGGGCATGTGCATTATCCACGCTTCAAGCCCAAACGGGCATTTGAGTGAGGGGGCATGTTACAGTATAAAACCAATCCTGGACCTTCACCCATCACCTTAAGCTTTTGGGATAGATGGTTCCTTGACACTATTTTCTTTTGTATAACCAATCCATATTCTGATGTTAGTTTTCGATTGATATATGTAAACATACATTATTCATGTTTTTATTTATGTTTTCCCTAAAGACTTTTCTCTGTTTAATTTACTTTCACATGTCGTTATTTGTATCGTATTGTTGGTTCTTCATCTAACGGCGTCCTAATGATGTTATATTGTATTTCTTTGCTGTATAGCTATCGATGTTTTGATACTAGTTTTGGGAGATATGCATTAATGCATATTTTTTATATTTTAGTGTTTTATTTGATGATAAATAAAAAAAAATATTTCAAACAGTCTTAGAAAAGAAAATTACTTTTACAAATATGCTAATACACTAAAACTCTAAGTGCTTAATTTAGTAGGTATTGTGACTACACATCCTGATTCTTCCTATGAATATCAACCACTTATACATCTAAACAAACTTGTTATACGATAATGCTAATGTTGGGTGAAAATGCTAAAGGGTGAAAGATTTGATACGGATTTTTTTTTTTTTTTTTAAATGGCGTTACTTAATCGTTTCAAGCTTTTGAATTGATAACCATGCATGTATTTTGAAGAGGTCTATAAAAGCTTTTTACATGATTTAGTTTTACCATTGATTTTTAATTAAGTTATTACTAAAGGTGGCTCCATGAGAAAAAAGGTTGTGTATAAACTTAAATCCTATTTAATCCGGCTTCTAGCATAGTAAAAGAAAAGGGAAAAGAATTCATTTTTGTCATGTGTATTATACGGCTTTGCAATATATGATGTATATTAATTTTTAGCTTGTGATGCAGCGCGTGATAGGACAATAGAGGGGGTACGGGAAGGTTCAACAGCCTTCCCTTTGTATTTTATTATAACTGATAACAAAATAAATAAAGAGGGATAGAATTTGTTCGCTCACACATCGAGGAGTCAAAATCTCCATAATAGAAATATCAATTTAATCAAATTAAAGTCTACCTTTCTTACTCCTAACCGGCTCCTTTTATAGAGGAGAATTACAAGATTTGAAATTCAAATTCAAATTTAAAATAAGGAAATAAAATCAAAACGAAAAGAATCAAAATTGTCCATAAATCATGCCCGGAAATCCCGCAAGCCTTCTACCGTGTCACTCGAAGGTGGCGCCAAGTTCTGGTCACGCCAACTACAAGTAATGCCAAGAAGCAGGTCTTCAACTGTGTTTGACCACTAATGGAGCCAAGTTCGGTCAAGCCAAGTATTGGTGGAGCCAAGAATTGGCTTTCTCCGCTTCTCGTGTTCTCCTTCCTCCCCAAGTCGCCATTGGACTGGTTCCGCCAACCCGAAGCCTTGAAGCCAAGCAATGAGCCATTCGCAGACACACGGTAGCTTTGTCTTGTCTAGCTAATCCAGCTCCGCTTCCCACATTGTACTCGCGCCAATAACAGGTGGAGCCAAGATGATGTTTTCTCTATTGGCTTTGCATTTCCCTTCCTCCAATGGTCCCGCGAAGCATACGGGAGATTACTTCCCTTAAGCCTACGCCAAGACGGCTCCCATCTTCTCTTGAACCTACACAGCCTAGGCCCCGACCAAGGGCTCAAAGAGACCAACGGATGATACAGGGAAGCACCACCTGACAAGGCTAGTCAAGCAAACACCGCTCAGAATTCGAGGATGAATTCTCTCCAAGCTAGAGAGAATGATGCAGGGAGTAATCCATCAATGATGGGTCAACACTATGAGGTCAATATCTTCTTAGTCAGGGCCCAGGCGGGGCAAGCTCAAGAGGAGGTTTAAAGGGAGTACTCTACCTTATGCTTAGCGGGACCATTGGAGGAAGGGAAATGCAAAGCCAATAGAGAAAAACATCATCTTAGCTCCACCTATTGTTGGCATTATCTTGGCTCCACTTGTTAGTGGCATCATCTTGGCTCCACCTGTTATTAGCGATAGGGAAAGTTGGCGGCACCATGTATTTGACGTGGTTGGCGCAAGTACAAGGTGGGAAGCAGAGCTGGGTTAGCTAAAACAGACAAAGCTACCATGTGTCTGCGAATGGCGCATTGCTTGGCTTCAAGGCTTCGGGTTGGCAGCACCAGTCCAATGGCAATTTGGGGAGGAAGGAGAACACGAGAAGCGGAGAAGGCCAATTCTTGGTGCAACTGGCAGTTGGCGTTACTGGGACTTGGCGCCACAAGGCTCAGACACAGTTGAAGGCTGTGTGTGATTTCCATGCGTGATTCAAGGATGGTTTTGATTTCTTTCCTTTTTAATAATTATCCTTTCCTTTATTTTAGATCCCTGCATCAGCTTGTATATCGAACTTTAAATAAAAACACTATTTATTGTTTGTTTATGAGTTATTGACTGTGCGTTTGGTTCAGCTTTTTTCAGCTTTTTTGTTTACAGCTTATCTTTTTTAATAAGATCTGTATCTTTTAAAGATCTGTGAAACATATCTTGTGGTGTTTGGTTGTACAATACAGAAAGATCTTTTTCTCAGTGATAGATTATTTGGTTATATATATCAAAAAGACCTTATTATGAAGAATCACCAAAAAGAACATGACTATATAAAATAAGCAAAAGACATATTTTTATCTTATTTTAAAGCATAATTGACATTTTAAAATTAGTTTTCTTTATTTTTCATATAATTAAAATTTTACCTAACATGGTATGAATTATGCAACTAAAAATAACATAAAATGTCATAAAATGTACATAATTGTGTCAATAAAAACCAAAAATATGGTTCATAAAATTACATCCAAAGTATCATTATAGAAATCAAATATCACATCACATTTTTTTTATAGATAAGGAGCAACAAGGGCTCACGATATAAAATAAGATACACCTACAACAGTAGGGACGATACAGAAAGAAATTACATAGAGATTGAGGAAAACAACATAAAACAAAAATGACCACAATTGCACGCATACAACTTCAATCCACCTTCTGTAACAAATAAAATGACTGTTAATAATTTAACGAAATAAATTAGCACATGGAATAAATAATACGTTAGACTATGTAAAAGTTCCTAGTCAATGGATATGGCCAAGAAATTTCAACTCATAACTAGCATATCAAAAATCACCAATATTATTACAATATACAATTTTTTTTAAAATAAATACAATATTTCTCTCAAATAAAAAAATAATGTTGTTCTGACCAATAATAATAATATTGTACATCAGGTAATCAGAATAAGATTGGACCAAAAAAAAAAAAGTAACCAGAAGAAGACAAAATGGCAAATTGAGAATGAAAAAAGATGTATACATGAATTTTCTAATATTACCTTGCGCAGAGGAGATGACGGAGATAAGAGTGACTAGGTTTTTTTTGGGGAAATGGAGTATATGCATATATATATATATATATATATATATATATGTATGGTAATCTATACTATCTATATATAGAGAAGTTGTCCCCCTTCCCAAAAGCCCTCAAATTTCCAATTCTTTTTTTTCATATTTTTCCTTTTTTCTTAAAAGTTTCCTAATTCCAATCCTTTTTTTAATTACATTTGCCCTTTTTCTTATTTTGTTTTTTTCCTTTTTTCTTATTTTGCTTTTTTGGTATTTATTTGTAGATTAAACAATAACAATTAATCTAAAAATAGCACAACTATACCTCAGCGTATCAAAGGGATGACAATGGGATGGGTATGATTATCTGTACCCGCTCTTATTAGTTATTTGTTACTGTATTTGAAAATACATTGTTTATTTTATAACATTGATAAATAATTAGGATTAATGAATTTAAACATATATTTTTTAATTTGAAGGTTAACTACATACAAAATAAAGTGCGGCGGGTATGGAGCGGGCCAGGTCGGATCCCCACTTATACCCATAGCATACCATGCGCCACACTGAACTACCAATTCAGTATCTTTTAAAATCAAATTTTTAGAGCTTCATTATTTTCGTGTACCAAAGTTGTAGCTGAGTTATTTTGATGAAAACTCTAGAGCAACCATTGAAGATGTATGAGATGCCGGAGGCATCGTGGGCAATTTAGAAAATTTTTGAATCTTAGGTTAGGAAAAGGCCTATAGAAGAGTCTAAAATATGGTTTACTTTATATTTTTCTATCATAAATTATATTGTATATTTTTTTAATACTTTCTTATATTTTTTCTTTTTTCTTATTTTTCTTTTTTCAATTCTATTCTTAAATACCCTTTTATCTCCCTTTTTTTTTTCTTATTTTTGGTTTTTGAAGAAAAATTAATAAAATAATTTTGTTACCCTATTATTTTGTATAATTTGTTATTAAATAACACGAACTAAAAATAAATAAATTTTTAATTTAAGTCTTTCTGTGTTTAATCCATAAAGGAAAATATCCACAAAAGAAAAAAGGGAAAATAAATTTTATGTTGAAGACTTAAAATAGGAAATACATTAGCCGTATTTTTTATTTAAGACTTTTACGGTACACTAATAGTTTTCTCACTGAAATTGACTTAATACCCTTTAGGTTCACCACATAAAAATATACATCATTTGCTTGATATTTATAACCAAGCAAATGTTCAAAATTCTACACATGCATCATAATTCGCAAACAAATGTTTGGGTCATCAAGGAAACAATTGAAAAAAATATTTTCATCACGAACCCACTTCCTTTTCCATGGAGCAAATCTCAATTAATTGCAATTATATTGGTATGTTAATATTTTTCTTTAGTAGTTTATAGCATCTTTGATTAAATTAAAAATGAGGCGAGTTAGAGTGATTTTCACTAATAGTTTAGAGGCATTAAGGATGAAATTATGAGTTCAGGGCCACTTTGATTTTGATTAATGGTACAATTAGAAAGGTCTTTATGGTATTTGTACTATAACAAAATTAATCTATTACGACTTTGCTTGGTGTACTCAAAATATCAAGTTAAATGTTATATTATAGAGAGATTCACATATAATTGTGGTTGGCGAACATTGAAGATATATGAGATATGTGAGGTATTGTGGGCAATTTAGAAAGCTTTTGAATCTTAGGTTAGGAAAACGCCTCTAGAAGAGTCTAAAATATGGTTTACTTCATATTTTTCAATCAAAAATTATATTTATTTTAGTATTTGATTTGTTTGTGTCATTACAGGGAGAAATTAATGTTTTAAAAAAAATTATCAAGGAAGCAATTGACCAAAATCTTTTCATCATGAACCAACATCCTTTTCCACAGAGCAAATTTGAATTAATTGCAATTATATAGGTACGTTAATATTTTTCTTTAATACTTTGTATCATCTTTGATTAAATTAAAAATTAGGGCAATAAAATTAATTTTCACTAATAGTTTAGAGGTATTAAGGATGAAATTATAAGTTCGGGGTCACTTATACCCGTACCCTCCCCAAACACAGCTGTAACTTTTCTAATAAAAAATTATCCAACTTCATTTCCTAACCGAAAAAATACCCAACTTCAACTTTTCAACAAAAATAAACCGGAGCATCATACCATGCGCCATACTTAATTGCCAATTTAGTAGATTAAATAAAGTTAGATTATTTTTTTGTTATTAAATCATGTTGGATAATTTCTCATATTTACTCCATAGAAAGAAAAAATAAATAAATATCCAAGAACCAAAATAAAAAAATAAAATTATTTAAGACTTTCTGTATTTAGTCTATAAAAGAAAAAATTCATAAAAGAAAAAAGGAAAAATAAATTCCCTATGAAATACTTAAAATAGGCAATATATTTTGTCATATTATTTTATTGAAACCTTTTTTACGGTTACTACTATGAATATTATGAAAACTTAACAAAATTGTGGACAACTAATCAAACAAGATATTAGTTTGATGCAAAAATTCAGGGCTACAAAATACAGTAATTAATAAATACCACCTGTGTATCGCACGGGAACAAAACCAGTTTGTGAATATTAGAAAGTTTTAAGGGTATTTTTGTAATTGGCCATCAGCTTAAGTAGAAAGCTATTAAAAAGATGTAATTTTGGATCTTGGTAGGTTTAGTTAAAAAATAGCTTTTTGATCTTTCCGCTTAAGCCGTTAAAAAGCTAAAATAAGATCTTTTTTTATTAACTAAACACAGACCTTGTAATCAATAAGATCTTTTTTACAGCTTTAAGTTGTAAAAAAGCTCAACCAAACGCATCCTAAATAAATTATGGTCTTTTCCCAAAATTATAATGTATTGAGATAGTGCTTGCTTTCCCCTTGCTTAGGTGATGGCGTTTATTAATTTTAGTATGCAAACTTTTTTTTTTCTATAAAAAAAAAAGGAAAAGAAATTGCAATAAACTTATCGACCATTATTGTTCCTTTGGGACCTCAACCATATCACATGCATAAAGAATTTTAGGAGTATTTTGCATAAAAGTTCAAGCTAAGGTTAGTCTCTTCTATGCATTATTTGATATGGTGGTATTTTTTCTTGATTGGTGCAAATTAAAACATAGTTTCCAAACTGGTTTTATTTTGGAATTTGGTAATAATAATTGTCTACTTAATCTAAAAGTCCTAGTAGAATCAAGTTCTTACCTTGTCTATTGAATCCTAAATCATAGCTTTAGGTGGTGTTACATATCAGAGAATAAGCATAACAATGATGCACTAGATTTGACATATGGTCTCCACAACAAGTAGCCACGTGGAATAAAAATTACATGGAATTGATAAAGCAAGACAAAGTAGCTTGTCGAGAACATACAGTTGACTAGTCCTTGGTTAGATAAATTAATGAGGTAGTTTTTTTTTTCGATAATTATAAATTAATGAGGTGGTAAAATGTGGAGAATGGTATAAGTGGTACTTATTAGTTGATGTTAGACTTGTGATCTATCTTTTAAAAATTTTATCATTAATTTTAAAATCTCATTATATATGCATGATGGTAAATATGAAGTTTTTCTTCTGGTTGTTCTTTGAGATTGCAAAAAAAAAAAAAAAAAGGAAGAAGAGAGGTCTCTATTATAGTTGCCGAAGATAGAGAAAGGAACACATTTAAAGAACGATTCATAACTGTTGTTATCTTTTAATTGTTGATACTTGATGATGATTGTTCCTAGTTGCTATTGTTGAAAAATAGTGAGAATATTTAAACCAAGCAAACGAGAAGATGAAATTAAAAAGATCTTACTAAAACTGAAGATGTCGTGCCGTGGCAAAGGCTACTGTCCTAAAAGATGATTTCGCCGCTACTCGGGTGCCAACACGCTACCGATGACTGTCCTTTAGGATTAATGTAATCCAACTTGCAACATGCACTCGTTAGGTTGCTAGGTAGGAGTATCTCAAGAACTTTGCCGAATTTAAAAATCAAGTGGAAGAGGGAAAGAGAGAAGGACAGAAGATTTCAGTTTTTTGAGTTGATGCAAATGAGCTCCTAAATATGGGTTTAAATAGGGGTAAAAGTGGATGTTAGGAAGAGGTGGCAACCTTTCCCAATTGTCACTCAGAGTAAAAACTTAACCAGAAATTGAATCTACCAAAGGAACCTTTTAGGAAGAGAGAGGCAATAAATATGGAGCATTGGGAAGTATATGGTCAATAAACAAAGCCAAACAGTTGGGAGGAGCAAAAAAAAACTGTTTCCAAAATTATTTTTCGAAAAATAAAAGTACCCATCAAAAAAAGATAACCCACACCCTCGCCCAAGCACAGCATGGCAGGCAGGTGTGGTTCCTACCTTTGTCTCACTTTTATCTCAATTCAAATAGTATTAAGACATTTCCATATATAAACTCCTTTTCCTATGTGGGAGTAAACAAATTAGAAGTTTCATAAGATTCAAAGACATTTGCTTGTATCATTTCTCTAACAATCCCCCACAAAGGATAAAAGTCGGATAAAAGAAAGGAAGAATTGGGCAAAGGGAGTTCAGTCTTTCAGTGCCAATGAGTTGTGATTTGAATCCTCCTAGTATAACCAAAATTTAGGTCCAACAACTTGTGAGGTGACTTTTGTCTTGAGCCTCACAATGGGTTGTATAGTCTGCCACTTGGATACACATTAAACTCTAGATCTCAGCAACTCCTATGATTTGGCACATTTAATTGACCAAGTGCCCGTCCTAGATTTTTATAGGTGCTCTAGAAGGCAAGTCTTCAACCTTCATAGGGAGCGGCCACACTCTCACGCCTCATAGGTAGATCCCATCAAGTGTGTATTACAACAAACCACCAAACATATGGCTATGTGTCAATTAAGAGCTAAAGCTCAACCTTACCACCTTGGCAACATATCGATAATATCTATCAAGTGTAAACTTTACTTACACCACCAAACATATGGTTATGGACCCATCTATGTGTTGTTCACATTTCAGGAAGGAAAAATATAAAATACAGTGCACTCCTTGAATAACATGATGATTTTTCATATTGAACCTGTTAAAACCAGATTGGATGCATCACAGTTCATTCATAGACTTTAATCCTATCCCCCTCGATATTTTCATACGACAAAGGCCTTTTATCAACGGATTTGCAAGATTCTTTTCAGACTTTACATAGCCCAGTGATATCACCCCACTTTCTAGAAGATCCTTCACGATATTATGCCTGAGATGAATGTGTCTCTCTTGCCATTATACACTTTATTTTTTGCCACAATAATTGCCGCTTAACTGCCACAATATAGAGATACTGATGGAGCTAGTAGCCCCCACAATGGCAAATCTCCCATTAACCTTCTCTGCCATTTGACTTCATGACCTACCAACTCAAGAACAATGAACTCAGGTCCTATAGTAGACGTGGCAGTACAAGATGGCTTAGAAGATTCCCAGGATATAGCACTTCCAACTAGTGTGAAAACATATCTACTAGTAGAATTAATATCATTATTATCAAACACCTAAATGGCGTCACAATATCCTTTTAATACAGCGGGAAGCTTCCCGAAATGAAGTCCCCAATCTATAGTTCTTTTTAAATATTTAAGCAATCTTTTTAAAGCATTCCGATGCTCTTGATTCGGATTATTTGTACTTAGTCTGCTCACAGCATATGTAATGTCAGGTCTAGTATAGTTCATCAGGAACATAACACTACCAATGATTTTGGCATACTCAGATTAGCACATAGCAACACTTTTATGTTTTGTTAAATGTACACTGGGATCGTAAGGTATTCTTACAGGATTAACATTAAACATATCAAACTTTCTAAGTATCTATTCAACAGATTGAGACTAATTCAGACTTATACCTTTAGGGGTTTTCACAATCTTAATTCTTAAGATCACGTATGCTTCACCCAAATCTTTTATGTCAAGTTTGAAAGTTAGAAAGTTTTTATTCTCATTGACAACATTTAAGTTTATGTCAAATAGCAACATATCATCAACATATAGACAAACAATAATGTATCCATTCGAATCAGATTTAGAATACAGGCATGAGTCACTATCATTCATATCAAATTTATTAGCAATCAGCGTGCTATTAAATTTCTCATGCCACTGCTTCGGTACCTGTTTGAGACCATATAGAGATTTTATAAGTTTATAGGCTTTTTGTTCATTACCATGGACAATAAAACCTCTAGGTTGCTCCATATAAATCTCCTCGTCTAGGTTAAGGAATGTTGTTTTAACGTCCATTTGATGCACTATCAAATCATGAATGGATGCAAGCGCAAACAAGGTTCTAATTGTTGCTATTTTAGTGACTCGTGAATATGTGTCTAAATAATCAACGCCATTTTTCTGAATATAACCCTTAGCCACTAACCTTGCCTTAAACTTATTTATTGACTCATCATCCTTCATTTTCCTTTTAAATACCCCCCTTGCAACCTATTGGTTTATATCCTCTAGGAAAATCTACCAATTCCCATGTGTGGGTATTAATAATTGATTGTAGTTCACTATTAATGGCTTCTTTCTAGGATGTCGAATCAACCGACTTGATGCCCTCTTCATAGGTTTTGGGATCTTCTTATAACATATAGATACATACGATTTCTTCATTTATAAAATTATCTTCTGTTAGGAAAGTAGTAATAAAATCAGACCCGAAACTAGTTTCTTTCCTAGCTCTTTTACTTCTTATTTCAGGAGTGCCTATATCATTAGTATTAAGTGGTATTATTGCTATCCATCACTATATGAGAAGGCAAATTAATAGGTTGTGCATCATTAGGCTTTAAGGGAAATATATGTCCAAAGAATTCAACATCCCTAGATTTAACGATACTACCACATGCATATGAATTATTAGATCCCTTGATTAGAAAGTGTTAAGCAACACTGTAATAAGCATACCCAATAAAGATTGAGTCAATAGTCCTAGGCCCTATTTTGCTTCATTTAAAATCATGTAATTCGACCTTGGCCATGAATCCCCACACTTTCAAGTATTTTAGATTAGGGGTATGGCCTTTCCACATTTTGTATAAGGCCTTATCCAGTTTCTTATGAGGAACTCTATTTAGCACATAACAAGTAGATAATATCGCCTCCACCCACATGTTATCAAGTAGTCCAAAGCTAATAAGCATAGCATTCATCATATTTTTTAAGGATTAGATTGTGGACAACAAGGAGGGGTTCGTTCATATATTATCATATTTTTTTGTAGGATCTTTCTAGTGATGTTGGATCATATTCACTTCCTTTATCGGACCTGAGCCTCTTTATTTTTCTTCCAAGTTGATATTCAACTTTTGCTTTGTATTTTAAAAATATTTCTTCTGCTTCATCTGTAGTGCTTATGAGATATACCATCGTGTATCTAGAGTAGTCTCTACAAATGTTATGTAGTATCTTTTACCATCTTTGCTCATTTGGCATTTAAAGTCTCCTAAATTACTGTGAACTAACTCAAGGAGTTCAGATTGTCTCTCGATCGATTTAAAAGGTTTTTAAAGCATGTTTAGCTTATATACATACTTAACATTTACTAAGTTGGTATTACTGAAATTAGGAATCATGTCCATTTTCTTAAGCCGTTTAATAGACTTAACATTTATGTGTCCTAAGCGAGCACGCCACAGTTCAAGAGACTCGACGAGGTAAGCAGAAAAGGTACTAGCATTGTCATTCTGACAAATAGCATCGAGAATAAAAAATCCCCATTACAAAATCCCTTACCCACCAATTTCCCCTTCCTAGTTAGGATAAGTCGGTCAGAGTCAAAGGCTAGATTTAAGCCATCTTTAGTCAAGAGACCATTCAATATCAAGTTTCTACGAATTTCAGACAAATGCAGAACATTTGTTATGGTAAGAAATTTTTAAGAAGTGAGTTTTAAAGAAATCTTCTCTTTCCCGAGGATTGGTGCTGTGGCAGAGTTTCCCATATAGACCCCCTCTCCATCGGTCACTTTTTGGTACTACTTGAACATGCCTCGGTTTACCCAAATGTACCTAGTAGCTCCTGTGTCCACTATCCATTCAGTCATACTATTTACCAGGTTCACCTCTGAAATGACAACAACAATGTTATCGGTTTCTACAGGTGGGCTTTATTCTTGGAGTCTTTAAGTTGATTCTTATTACTTCTGTAGTCTTTCTCCTTGTGGCCATGTTTTCCACAGTGATAGCATTCTCCCTGGAATTTGAAGTTCGGTTTTTAAATTTTTCCCCGGGCTTGAGATTGGAATGTTGGTTTTTCCTTTTATTCTTAAATCCGTTAGATGGACCAAGTCATGCTTCAATAATATTAGCTTTAGAGACGTCAGATGTGAGTGTCCCATATCCTTGAGCCTATTTCCTTCCTCAGTTTTTCGGTGTCCCACTAGCCCCTCTAAGGTTAGGTCTTTTTTCTTGTGCATGAGCTGATTCCTATAGTCTTTCCACAAAGTTGAAAGCTTTTCAATTATAACATAGGCTTGAGTGATTTCTAAAATTTTAAAGCCTTTCAATAAAAGAGCTGTGACTAGATTTTTCATATTTATGGACTTGGTCAATTATTGGTTTATCATCCACGAATTTAACATCTAGCCATTTACTAATCGCATACTTCCTAGTCTCTGCATCATCACCTCCATATTTTTTTAGAAGAGAATCCCAAATTTCTTTTGTGAAGTCCATTTTTACATAGATATAAAAAGTACATCGTTCATGTAATGAAGTAAGTAAGTTACCCCTACAGGTTCTATTATCCGAGACAAGTTTTTGTTCATATGCAGCTTTTTCATTTTTGCCCTCAGGTATGATTTTCTCATAGAGTACGTAATCGATGCTGACTTGCTCTAAATAGAAAAGTATTTTTTGAGACCACCGCTTATAATGTTTTCCCATTTAGGGGTTCGGCTTTAGACATGTCGGAAGAGATAATTTGGTTGCCATGTTTAAATATGTATACATCGTCTTTTAGATTGTTGAAAAATAGTGAGAATATTTAGACATAACAAACGATATGTTGACTTAGAAAGATCTTACTAAAACTGAAGATATCGCGCCGTGTCAAAGGCCACTGTCCTAAAAGATGATTTTGCCTCTACTTGGGTACAAACAAGCTACCGGCAGCCATCCTCCAGGATTAACGCGATTTGACTTGTAACATGCAGTCATTAATCGCCGGGTAGGAGTATCTAGAGAACTTTGCCTAATTTAGAAATCGAGTGGAAGAGGGAAAGAGAGGAGGAGAGAAGATTTTTGTTTTTTGAGTTGATGCAAATGAGCTCTCAATAATGGGTTTAAATAGGAGTGAAAGTGGTTGTTGGGAAGAGGTGGCAACCTTTCCCAACAGTCACTAGGGGTTAAAACTCAACAACAAATTGAATCTTCCAAAGGAGCCTCTTGGGCAAGAGAAAGGCAGTAAATATGGAGCATTGGGAAGTGTCTGGTCAATAATCAAAGACAACATTTGGGAGGGGCAAAAGACGCAGTTTACAAAATTATTTTTTGAAAAATAAAAGTACCTGTTTGAAAAAGACGACCCACACCCTCGCCCGTACACAGCAGGCAAGTGGTACGCGCGTGTGGTTCCCACCCTTTTTCGCACTTTTATCTTAATTCAAGTAGTATTAGAACACTCCCATATATAACGTGAAGGAGTCTCTACTGCTTTTCCTATATGGGATAAACAAATTAGAAGTTTTGTAAGATTCAAACACATTTACTTGGGTCATTTTTTTAACATCTATTAATTTATCATGGATGTGTGGTGTTTCTATGGCTGGATTGAATTGCTCTAAGTGCGAAATTATTGATATAAACTTGTAACATTATGAAAGAAGAATTACTTTTGCTTTGGTAAAATGTGGTGATTGAAAAATGAATTATACTATGTACATATATACATCTATTATGTGGACCTATATATATAGAGAAAAATATAATCGTGTTCGGATTGTATTTGTGATTTATTGTGCAACATGTATACATGTGCATCATTAGCCACATTTCTATATATTCTCCCATGTTTGGCTTAGATGAAACGAATTTAACTCGAGTTAATGAATTGTCGGGATTGTGGCTTTTGGTCTATCAAATTCAGTAAAAGTAGAAGGAAATGAAAAAGTTAATCACAATATAAATAGTTATAACGCCAATCTTCTTGGGATTATTGTGGATACAAGGAAAAACTTTATTCAACTCATAATTGAAAAACTTTTGGAGAAATTTTGTAATGAAGTGGATTATGTCACAAGTCGGTCTAAGAGACATGTTGTTTACGTTGTTTTGTGAAATGTTCTTGTACAATTATGTGAAACATGTATTGAGTTAGTAATATATTTTCTTGGAGTTGTTGGTATGGTTTATAAGCCTAACTCAGTACATGGATATTGTCATAGTGATGCATATTATGTTATCAATTTTGAAGAGCTCGCTCAAAAATATGAATTGGTGGTTTTTACTTATTATTTATAATTGCAAACATTGTCCATTAAATAAATGAGAGAAAGATGAGTTGCTATTCATCAAAAGCTCAATCGGTCCTTCTTGTTATATATTGGTATGGATTGCATATGTTCGACAAAGTCAAGGACTTCTGTATTTCCCTCTACAGAAGTTGATCAAAATGAATATCATATTCCTGGTCTAGGTATATAGATAAGAGAAGCTTATCACAACTCTTGACTATTTATCATTTGGATATATGATCAACTAAAACTGTCGGATTTTGCAATAACAAAAATGATTGATTGGTTGTATGATATGTTGAACAACATGCATATACAAACATTTACAAGTTGCGTGCATTTATTTGTCTCACTCGAAGCTTACACATTAATGTGAATCTTGACATGACTATCAAAATATGGGGGTAGTCTACTTTTGAAAAAAAAGATGTATTATATCAAGAAATAATTTGGATGTTTTGAAGAAAACTACTTTGGCACAAATTTTAGTTCAGTTGAACATAATGCTGGCCAATTATTTATCTGGTGTGAAAACCACAATTTATGGTTATATGTTGAAATCACTTGATAGATTGATGGCCGAGATAATGTTGTGATCACAACTCAAGTAGTATGGATTTGAACTGGTGTGGCCAATTCTAAGTTTACAACTATATAATATCTCGATGAAAAGTTTGCTCAAAATTCATTACTTTTAAACATTTATGGATTGATTTGATAGATATGTTGAATGTACGAAAATGAAGCTTTTTTATTGTGAGTACTCTCTCTAATTATTGAAAAAAAGGAAAAGCACCCAACTGAAGGGAAATTGCATAATTTGATAGTGCCTCGCAGAGATGAAATATTATGCATTCTATTAAGACAAAATGTCTTTGAGAACTAGCAATGTACTAATGCTATGTGAATTTTGATTAAAGTCAGTTTTTATGAGGTTATGTTATATGAATTGTCTTACAGTGTTTGAATATTTGAAAGGCATTGTGAATGACTTGCACTTGATGTTAATTATGTTATAAAAGGCGTAGCATACTAATTTAATTTATTATCTAGGTGAAGTAAGATGATTAAATTCACCGTCGTGAAATTCCATTGATCAAAAGAATACAAGCTTGCTCCATTATAAGTCAAAGTTGAATGCATTGAAGGCTGCAAGCAATGATAATGAGTATATGTATATCATTGCCAATCCGCTTACTAAAAGGCAAATTTGCTTATGAGTTAATTATCATCAAGGGGAGTGGGATTGAAGCTCATACACTAATCACCAGAGTGAAAACCCATCCTCAGAGGTATGACGATCCCCTGAATGAGGTTCAACGGGTCAAAATGAAGCTTATGGGTGGTTGAAAGAGCACAAATTCTATTACTTATAATAGGGCATACCCGGGTCCCATTCCTAAGCTGAGATGCTCTTTAGTATGATGTTAAAGGCATAGTTATAGATTCTAAATGGACCCGAGGGCATCATGTGTGCCGGGTGATGATCACATATCACCCTTAGAGGGTTCACCTACGTAAATGTAGTGGTGGGGTTGCCACCGTGAGAAATGGGCTATTCCCTAATGACACTCATAAGATGTGATTTGTAAGCATGACAGTAACGGAACTCACCGATATGACTTTACAAATACCAGTATTCTGTGTGTGTGACGGGTCTAGATATAGCTACAAGGGACATAGTTCAAAGCATTTACGCTACTATGGTTTCTTAGGTTGAAGCTCATTTGCACTAACTATTGGTTCAAAACTGAAAGGTACCTACATGTATTAACGGAATACAATGCTTACAAAGTTTTATAAGTTTTAAATCATGTGGCTGATTGTTGGAAAAATTATGTATTCTATTGATTTAAAATTTATTTATTTATATATTATTTATATATTGAAAATATTTAATGTTCATCATTAATAGGAACATACCCAGTGCCTCAAGGGCTCCTGCCTACGCAGGGTCTGGAGGGGGCGGATGTACGCAGCCTTCCCCCTTGAGGGTGTTAACCTGAAGAGAGGCTGTTTCCCAGTACCCCCAACCTGAGGGTGAGGACTTCCCAAGAGGTCACCCATCCTGGTGCTACTCTCGCCCAAGCACGCTTAACTTCACAGTTCTAATGGGATCCGGTGAGAGCGTGTTGGTGCCCTCTTTGGTAATGTTCATCATTAATATGTATTTAAAATGTTACTTATATGGCTAGAAATGTCTTTGCCCATTGGGACTTCCGTCATTTGGTATTGTTCTTAATTTTGCATGTAAATGTATTGATATTCTTCGTTGACTGAATATGGTATAAATTAAAATATACATTCTAAACCTATTTAGCATATATAGGCATGAAGGAAACAATGTACAATATGAAATATTTTTCTCTTCCATTCTCCTTCACTCTTTCAAAATATAGTGAGCTTAGTAGTTGTAGTTCGGGGATTTTTTATTGCTGCAATGATAAAGGTCTGACAGATTGTTGAATCCTAAAAAAGAACCAGATTCAAGCTTAATAGCAATACTCCTGCAGGAGGGGAGTTTTCATTCTAAGAAGAGCGTTTTCACGTGCCTCAATCCAATTAAGGTATGTTTTCCAAAATCATTTTCTCTTAAGTTTATTTTATATGGTTGTTGATTTATTGAGTATAATTTGATGAAATGAAGTTATATCCTATTTTCGTTTGTATAATCAATCTGTATTCTGATGTTAGTTTTCGATTGATATATGTAGATATATATTATTCAAGTTTTTATATATGTTTTCCCGAAACTCTTTTCGTTGTTTAATTTACTTTCACATGTCATTTTTTGTATAGTATTGTTGGTTCTTAATCTGACGGTGTCCTGATGATGTTATATTGTATTTCCTGGTTCTATAGCTATCGATGTTTTGATACTAGTTTTTGGGAGATATATATTAATATATATTTTTTAAATTATTAGTGTTTTATTTGATGATAATTAAAAATGTTTTCCAACAAATGAGGGAAGAGATTCAATTACTAACAAAGGGATCCAGGGCTCGAGGGTAAAAGCCATATAAATGTGAGGCGTATTAAGTGTTGATTGCAAATTAGATACTAAATTTTCCCATTGCAAATTGCAAATTGCAAATTATAACTTTAGTAAGCTTTCTGGAGAAAAATTGAAAGCAATATAATTAGAGAGAAAATGGTGTAGAGCTCAATTAGGAGAGTCCAACATGAGTTGCAAAGATTGATGAACGAATGTTATGTGATACAACTCAAAAAGAGCATAGGTAATTTATACAAAAAAATTGATTTTTTTTAATGCACCTAATGGCTTGAAGGCTAGACCTAACATTGGAGGCCTAGTGCTTGCTCTAATATTAATAAGGGTTATTAATGCCAAATGTTCCTATACTTTCCTCACTGTGTCAATTTAGTCTCTCTACAATTAAAATTGCAACAATTTGATCTTTTGATCAAATTTAAGTTAAGTTAATGACGTAATTTTGAATAGCAAAATTATCTTAGATGCAAGTAATTTATCATAAATTCATCCGTTTACTCAATTTAACCCAACTTGTGGCTGAATCATTAAAACTTTTATCAAAAACTTAACATAAATTTTTTTGAAGAACCAAATTGATACATTTTGAATTATAAAAATACTATATTAATATAACTAAAAATATAAGAATTCAATTAATGCAATAAATAAAATATAGAGACCTATAACATAAACAAACCTATTAATAATTACAGGATGCAAAAACGTCATCCAGGATCGAATCCCTTCAGTATCAAATACCCCCACCCCACTTTACCAGTGTTGAACAAAAATTCCAATTAGCGCCATACTGGTTTCCTTCCCGCACCTCTTTTTCCGTGTCTCTCTTCCTTATGCAAAATTCCTCCCTTTCCTTCTTCCTTGTAGTCCCTCAATCACGAAGGAGAACGAAGTTGAAGATATACATTGGAGAATGTAACTCCGCTAAAAACCCTAACTTCTTTGTTTCTTTTTTTTTTTTTTTTTTTTTTTTGTGAAGTTGTTTAAGAATGCAATTTGAGGCGTTTTATTGACATTTTAAGGGAAATTGAACTTTGGGGTCGATTGTTTTAGGGTTTATGTGCACTGAAATCCTACCTTTTTCGGTGTTTCATATTTTTGAAAAAATCATAGTTATTTGTTCTTGCAATTAGTGGTGTGCTGAGGGATTTAGTTCATGAAATCGGAGTTGTTTCCATAATCATTCGGGTAAAATTGAACTTTGAGGTGGATGGTTTTACAGTTTACCCCTGAAGAAAGTATTTTATTAGTGTTACCTTATCTAGGTGACATAAAATATGGCAAATATGTAGTTGATTCTCTCTAATTGGATGGCGGTTAAAACGAGAAAGAGTGGTTGGTTTGCTCTTTTCAAAGTTTAACTGCGCTTGGTAATAGAAAATGAGGGGGAAATTAGATATGAGATCGAGTCAAACATGTCCTAGTGGGTGATGCAGCGCGTAAAAGTGGAATTTGGGAATGGGAAGATTTAACGGCCTTCCTTTTAACTTTTATTACAAAAATAATAACAAGGGGGGAAAGTCGCTCAATTTCTCACAATTCAAGAAAGAGAGATAATCCTAGAAAATTGATAATCAAATCTAAAAATTATAAAAGCTAAAAAAAACCTGTATCTCCTTTTCCTTAAGTAGATGAGCTAATTGACTTAGAATAAAAGACTAAAATGTAACTATAAATAAAATTAGAAAACTAATCTTAATTGAAATCAAATGCTGATCAAATTCTCCTCAACACGCGTCCGCGTCTCCAGGTGTAGGCACCAAGTCGTACCCACCACGTAGCCGCCAAGTCATTAACGGGCTGCATCATCCTCCCCAGGTTGGAGGAAATTTGCCCTCGAATTCGAGCAGGCTTCTTCTTGGTTACTTTCGTCAAGTAGAATTGCCTCACACCAGCCGCCAATCTTGTCGAGCTTTAATCAGCATGCTTCTCCGGGTGTGGGCTATTGGCCCACTCCGCCACAGTGTGGGCTGTATCCCATTCTGTAACATTATAGCCGTCATCATCCTTCCTAGATTGAAGAGAATTCGCCACGGAAACGTTTGAACAACTCTTGCCATTGCGCCGAAAATCCTTATTCACACTTTCATGTTCTTGGCGCGAACTTCCAGCATCAATCTTCGAGTATGCGCAAGTCTTGTCTGTGATTTGGAGATGAAGTCTTGCGTCCTTTCGTGTGGTCAAATAGGATGTGACACTAGCGCAATATACATTTATGAATGAGGAACAACGCCATTGTCAATCTTAAGCGGCGGAAATCCTATGCTATGATTCTTCGAGCCGTCATAAGCCAACTTGGTGTGACGCAACCTTTGCTCTCTACTTTTTGACGTGTTCGACAACAAAACATCGAAGTAGGATACCCAACATTCCTTTTGCCACCTCTGCTAGAGTATTCGCCAGTAATGCAGAAGACCCACGATATGCAGTTTTGCCTTTGACGGACCTGCCGCCAATATCTTATGGCCAACTCTTGCCCTCCTTAGTCCTCAAGAGAACTGTGAACATGTGAAGTCTAGAATTTCGTAGCTCTGCAAGGTTCACTCGGTAATGGAGTATACCCAGTAAGTCATCTCCTGGTAGTTGACCTTTACACTGTGGATTTTGCCCTATCACAGCATTCAACACCTCTTCCGGCTCTTCAACCTTTTTTGGTTGGCGTCTCTCCACTGTCAGCAAAATGGCTTCCTTGCTCTTGTCAACATCCGTGGTGAGCAATGCTCTAACCTGGGACTTAAGATCCTTGGCTTCCTCCGGTCGTGGAGCTTCATCCTTCCTAGGCAACAAGACTATCCTTGTGCCCTCAAACACAAAGCTCTAGGTGTTCCGTCTTTTGTTGGGGATGACGCCTCTATCGAATTGCCATGGTCATCCCAATAGCAGATGACATGCGTCCATGACTACTTCGTCACACCACACCCTCGTCTTGATACTTCGACCCAATGGAAAAGCTAACCAGGCATCGCTTTGAGATGGTTACCTGGTTTCTTTTCTTGAGCTAAGACAACATATATAGGTTCAGATCATCCTCCGTCTTCAACTTAAGCTTTTGAACAACTTCTTCGGAGATAACATTCTCACAACTTCCTGAGTTAATCATTAGGTGGCATATAATTTCGCCAGCGGTGCACGTCGTCTGGAAGATGTTACTCCTCAACTAGTTGTCTCCCTCTTCTTCCTTAGGAGTAACACAGACTCGCCTCACCACAAGTAGGCGGCCCTCACCGCCTGCAACTGCTTCTCCGTCTTGTGGCACCAACTCGTCCCTAGCCTCTTCCTCAACTACCTCGCCATCTTCAGCTTGGAGACCTTCGATGTACAACCCTCTGCTCGGTCTGTCATTCTTCCAACACTCAACGGCATAGTGTCCCATCTCTCCGCACTTAAAACAACAGGTTCTGGAGCTACTAGCCAATTCCTTTCCAAGGTTGGTGGCAACTGGCTTCCCTTGCATATCCGAGTTGATTAGTCATACCTTGTCATGCCCACTATCTTGGGTGTTTCCAGTACCGCCAACTTGATGACGCTTTTGTTGCTTCTCAAAATCCATTGCCCTCTGAACTTCAGAGATCAAAACAATGTCAAACTATTACAAATTAATAAAATTTACTTGTAATTCATTTAAATTTTAGCATTACTTATAATTTTTAGTCCTTATATTGTGTTAAGCTTTCCAAAATTAATTTGGTAAGCTAACCTTGTAGGAGAGAGTATGAGATGAGAAAAGAAGGGAAGGGGATGAGAAAATAGAGAAAGAAGATGAGAAATAGAGAATTCCCTTAGGAATAGGTTTTCATTTCATTGGATAGATCAAAATTATACTCATAGCTTTCCAATTATACAAGGAATCATCAAAAAACCCTAGCTGAGCTGCACAGCGGCAACGATCCCCTGAAATGTAACAACCTGTAACTGAATTCTGCATATTTGGTCCAGATGCTATCATGTGAGCATCACGTGCTGTGGGAAGCCTTAAGCCGAATTAACTAGTGCAAATTAAATTGTTGTTACATCATATAAGCTCGAACAAAAAGTAATACTAAAAATAAAGATTGCATTACAAGTAAAATTAATTAATTCGTAACATATTGTAATAGGCATATTAATGCAATAAGTAGATCAAATCAGGCGCCAAAATCTGTAGATTCCCACACGCATTGGAGCTGAGCAGAGTCGGTTACAGCTGGGCAGGAAATGCAGTTGCAAAATTGAGCTTTTGGCGGTAAAAATACATCAGATCAGCTGGGCATGATTCCATGGATTAAGATTGTATAAATTCAATGCTTATGAATGTAATTGATCATCCAATGAAATTAATACAATTCCTTTATGGAAAAATTCTGATTTTCTCATCCCCTTCTCTATACTTCTCATCCCCTTCAATTCTTTTCTCATCTTAAATTCTCTTCTACAAGGCTAAGTTTTCAAATTAATTTTGGAAACTTAACAATTGGTATCAGAGCTGGTTTATCAATCAAAACCTTGATTAAGCTAGCTTAAACAAAAACAAAAAAATGATCGAAGGAGTTAGAACAAGATCAGGAGCTGGTGGTGGTGCGGTTTCGGTTGTTGATGCTTCAAATGATAGAAATCAGGAGCTGCGTGATCAAATAAAGAACATGGAAGCCAAGTTTGATCAAGAATTTGCTGAAATTAAGCAACAAAGTGCCGAGAGTAGAAGCCAAACTGAGAGTATTCATCAAATTCTGAAAATATTGATGGAAAAAGATGAAAAAAAGAAGATCGGCTGCAACAATTGGAGAAAGGACTTGAAAATTTACAAGACCAGGTGAACAAGCACAAAGAATCAAGTGTGGATGCAATTTTAAAGCCAGCTAGTCAGATTTTTCCTCAACAACGATCTGAGCAGCAACAACCCAGCGAAAGACAGAACTTCGAACCTGCACGAGACTCGGGTAAAACACCCGAAATTCAGACCAATGTAGGGCCATCTACCTACATCAGACCAGCTGAATCTCAGCCTTTGCAATGTGATCTTGATGTGGAAAGTCCAGATCAAGTCTCAAACTTTGAGAAAAACGGCTCTACAGCGGCACCAAAACCCCCTGACAGTTAGCCTCGACTGTCAAATGCTCACCCGAATGCAGCAACTGAAGAGATCGAACCTATTGTGAGACCTCCGGAACGATGTTATCAGCAAAGAACTGAGTCCAATGACAACACTTTGGGTGGCAGAAGTAGCTCGTACCGACAGCCAAGGGTGGAGATGGACCCTTTCGATGGGAAGCAACCGGAGTCGTGGTTAAGAAGATGCGATCGTTTCTTCTTATACTACAATGTACCGGAGGAGGAGAAGCTCCAACTCGCAGCAGTACACTTACATGGAGATCACGAGGTTTGGTATTACAGTTTGTTGAAATCCAAACCAAATCTTTCTTGGGGCCAATTCGTAGAGGAGATGTGTGAGCGGTATGGAGAAGGAGAATCTACCGATGTTGTGGATAGCTTTAATAAGCTGGTCCAAACATCAACCGTGAGAGAGTATATGCTCAGGTTCGACAACTTGAGAGCAAATTTGATGTCTGTTTTGACCATTGCTCCCGAAGATGCCGAGTCCTACTATGTGTCGTGCTTTGTGAGCGGCCTTAAGCCTAGGATCAAAAACATGGTGAAAGCCATTGGTCCTAAGACTTTGTCCAGCGCTTACAACAAGGCAAAATTGATAGAAGCAACTCTAGTCCCTTCTTATGATAAAGGGAAGCATTCGGCCAGTAGCAAGTCGAGAGCCCCCTTGCAGCAGAACAAGACTAACAGCAGCAAAAGCAGTGACCGGTTCTCAGCTAGACTTTGTTTTCGATGCAACCAACTGTATCAGCCCGGGCATCGGTGCAAATCACAAGCACTTATGTATGTAAAAGGCAGCCGAGCACCTGCAGAAAATGAAGCTGACAGTGGGGAATCTGATGCAGAACAGGAAGATACCAAATGCATTTCACAAGGCTGCTCAAGTGATGACGAGGTCGAAATTTCCATGAAGGCTCTAACCGGAAGCGGAGCTCATAACATGATCAAAATCAAAGGACGGGTTGGGAAACACTCCATTATTATCCTCATCGATAGTGGAAGCACTCACAGTTTCGTTGATCCGAAGTGGATTAAGAAGGTCAAGCACGAAGTGACGAAAACTCATCCTTTGGCGATTATGGTAGCAGATGGAAATTTTTTGACAACACAAAACAAATGCATAGCCTTCCCTTGGTCTATGCAAACTCATCATTTCACCTTTGATTTCCGAGTGATTCCTTTGGGTGGTTGTGACATGGTGCTCGGAGTAGATTGGATGAGGACCTTCACCTCGGTTTTCTTCGACTTCGATAAAATGACCGTGGCTTTTGAGGTTCATGGCACCAAGGTATCTTTGCAAGGTATATCTGAGGAAGCTCAGGTCAAATTGATCGAGGCAAAGGATGTGCAAGGTGGAATTAAAAAGAAGGCGATACAATGGATCGGGCATTTATTCATGGCGAGCTCGGTTATGCAGCAACCGATTCACCCTCCTGCTGTTCAGACTTTAATTGACGAGTTCAGGGACATCTTTGAAGAGCCTAAGAGCCTCCCTCCTCAAAGGAGTGTGGATCACGCCATACCTTTGTGAGGAAATGACGATCCGTTCAAAATTAGGCCATATCGGTACCCGCATGGCCAAAAAGCTGAGATAGAGAAGCAAGTGGAGGAATTACTTCGGTTGAGCTTCATTAGACCAAGCCAAAGCCCTTTTGCTTCACCCATGATCCTTGTAAAGAAGAAGGATGGGACAGCCCGTATGTGCATCGATTACCGCCGTTTGAATACTCTAACCGTGAAAGACAAATTCCCAATACCTGTCGTAGATGACTTGCTTGATGAGCTTCATGGGGCGTGCTTCTTTTCCAAGCTAGACTTATGGCAAGGGTATCATCAGATCCGAATTCTCGAATCAGATATATACAAGACCGCTTTTCAAACTCATCATGTCCATTTTGAGTTCTTTGTTATGCCATTCAGTTTAACAAACGCTCCGGCTACTTTCCAAGAGGCTATGAATGATGTCTTCAAGCCTTATTTGAGGAAGTCGGTGCTGGTATTCTTCGATGACATACTGATTTACAGTCCGGCATATGAAGCCCACCTCACACATCTTCGACAAGTATTCATCTTGATGCGACAATACCGATTTTTTGCAAAATTGTCCAAGTGCTCGTTTGCTTAAGAGAAGCTTGAATATATGGGTCATATCATCTCATCAGAGGGCGTAGCTACAGATCCTAACAAGATTCGAGCAATGCAAGAGTGGCCAACCCCGATCACCTTGAAGCACTTGCGAAGGTTCTCTCGATTAACCGGATATTATCGAAAATTCATTAAAGGTTATGGCTCCATTTCCAAACCTTTAATGGAGCTCTTGAAGAAGGATGCTTTTGGGTGGAACGAGAAGGCTCAGGCCGCTTTTGAAGCTCTCAAAGCCGCCATGTGTGCAGCCCTGGTGTTGACAATGCCGAATTTCGCCGAAGGCTTCGTTTTAGAGACCGATGCAAGTGGTACTGGTATTGGGGCTATTCTCTCTCAAAGAGGAAGGCCCATCGCATATCTAAGCCAAGCTCTAAGCCCCAAACATCAGGCGATGTCGACTTACGAAAAGGAGTACCTCGCAATTCTCTTAGCCGTGGAGAAATGGAGGCATTATTTGGAGGGTCATAAATTCACCATTCGGACGGATCACCAAAGCGTCAAATATCTCCTTGAATAGAAGATCGTGTCAAGAATTCAAAAGAAAGGCTTGATGAAAATGTTAGGCCTTGATTACGATATCGAGAATAGAAGTGGCAAAGAAAACGCAGTTGCAGATGCACTGTCAAGGCGTTTTGAGGACACTGTTTCAGGCACATGCTCAGCCATTTTGGTGGTAATTCCTTCTTGGGTCGAAGAGCTACACAAGTCCTACGAGGGGGATCCA
Organism: Simmondsia chinensis; assembly: GCA_018398585.1. Lineage (NCBI taxonomy): Eukaryota > Viridiplantae > Streptophyta > Magnoliopsida > Caryophyllales > Simmondsiaceae > Simmondsia > Simmondsia chinensis. Next base: position 16,405,742 of record JAGTTD010000018.1, on the reverse strand, counting down.
TTTGCTCGTGAAAAAGTGGCTGCTGCAGTGCTACTGACCGGCGTGAAATCTGCTGCAGAACACACCGAAACAACAGTACAGAGTGGTCTTCTGCGAGTGCAAGGCAAACTGTATATTGGCGCTACTACTGACTTGAGAAAACAGGTCATCCGAGCCTCACACGACGCAGCTTAGGGAGGTCACGAGGGTGTGGAAGGCACCTATCAACGAATTAAAGCTTATTTCAAGTGGCCGAGCATGAAAAAGCATGTAAGCGACTATGTGAAGTCTTGTGAAGTTTGCTTGCCAACAAACAAAATTGGGAGATCTGTGATACAAAGGACTTCTTCAACCTCTTCCCATTCTGGACGGTGCTTGGGTTCACATTAGTATGGATTTCATTGAGGGGCTACCAAAATCCGAAGGCAAGGAGGTCATATGGGTCGTGGTGGATCGCTTCACCAAATATAGTCATTTTCTTGCTCTTACTCGACCCGTTACTGCGGAGAAGTTGGCAAAGCTCATCCTCGACAACATCTACAAGCTACATGGATTGCCCCAATCCATCGTGTCGGACCGGGACAAAATCTTCACAAGCAATTTTTGGAGGGAATTGTTCAAACTCATGGGAACCACGTTGGCTCTTAGCTCTTCCTACCATCCCCAAATAGATGGACAAACCAATGAGTCAACCAATGTGTGGAGCAATATCTCCGGAGCATGGTCTTCTCGAAGCCCAAGGAGTGGAACCATGGCTTTCCTTAGCCGAATTTTGGTTCAACACACATTTCCACACAACCATTGGCACTACCCCCTTCCAAGCATTGTATGGATACTCTCCACCTTCTCCTATGCTGATCCGACAACCCAAACTCACTGATTCAGCAACGCAGCTTGTGCAGCAGAGGAGACAGATCTTGCAATCGCTTAAGGGCAATCTCCAACAAGCTAGGGCCCGAATGAAGTATTATGTGGATAAGAAGAGGGTAGGGAAGAACTATGATGTTGGGGTCATGGTCTACCTCAAATTACAACCCTATAGACAATCAACTGTGGCTGTTCGGCGCAACGTCAAGTTATGTGCTCGTTACTTCGATCCCTACAAAATTCTGGAGAAAATTGGAAATGTGGCGTACAAGCTCGACTTACCATCACATTCTTATATTCACCCCGTGTTTCATGTGTCCCTCCTTAAAAAACAGGTCAAGAGAAATGCCGATACGACGCAAAGGCCGCCCATAGCTGAAGCAAATGACGTCTTACTGCAGCAACCGAAATCTGTCAAAGCCGAAAGAGTGTTGCAACTGAACAACCGGAAAATCCACCAAGTCCAAGTCACTTGGAGCAACTTAAACGAGCACTTTACAACATGGGAGGACTACAACTTCTTGAAGAGCCTATTTCCGAGCTTTACTTCTTGAGAATAAGAAGATTCTCAAGAGGGAGGGAATGTTACAAATTAATAAAATTTACTTGTAATTCATTTAAATTTTGGCACTACATATAATTTTTAGTCCTTATATTGTAATAGGCATATTAATGCAATAAGTAGATCAAATTAGGAGCCAAAATTTGCAGATTCCCACAAGCATTGGAGCTGAGCGGAGTCGGTTACAACTGGGCGGGAAATGCAGTTGCAAAACTGAGCTTTTGGCGGTAAAAATACATCAGATTAGCTGGGCATGATTCCATGGATTAAGATTGTATAAATTCAGTGCTTATGAATGTAATTGATCATCCAATGAAATTAATACAATTCCTTTATGGAAAAATTCTGATTTTCTCATCCCCTTCTCTATACTTCTCATCCCCTTCAATTCTTTTCTCATCTTAAATTCTCTTCTACAAGGTTAGGTTTTCAAATTAATTTTGGGAACTTAACACAAACATGTTCAACATCTCCTGTACTGACAACTCTAACCTACCAAAGTGCCTATCCGCCAACTGCTGCTCTGATTTCGCCCAAGTCATTCATGGCGATCAAGGAGTAGAATTCCGTCGTATGCTCCTCCATGGTCTGAGAACCCTGACGCAAGCTCTGAAGGCATTGATACATCATCTTGGCATGATTGTGAGGCAGAAAGGCGTCTCTCATGTGCTTCTTCATCTTCTCCCATGTCTCAATTCTTGCCTTTCCTTGTAGAAGCCGTGAATGCTTCAACTACCGCCACTAGGCGGCTGCCCAACCCCGTAATTAGGAAGCAACCAATGGCGCCTGCTTCCTCTTTGGAACATCCTTGAACTCAATGAGTTTCTCCACCGCAGCAAGCCAATCCCAGAATTCCTCTGGGCGACTTCTGCCATCGAACTCCGGGATCTCAATCCGGGGACCGGATTCCCAATTTCGATCATCCAAATCATTAGTGTTGCTGGTCTTGGGCCAATGCTTCCTCAACCTCAAATCCGGTAACTCAGCATCTGGGAATGGGTTTTGAAAACTCACGTCCGTTTCATCGTCGCCACCCCTTATCGGTGGGTTTTGAGGTTGCTCGTCCAGCTCTTGATCTGGATTTGCACCCAATTGAATCAAGCACCTTTCGATGCACCAGAATCTCTCTTCTATATCCTTAATCTCCTCTCGGTCTACAATTGTACGTCTCGCTCGTAAACGTCTCCGAAGGCGGTGAATCTCTATCGCTCACGAGCCATCTCAGAGTTGTTCTAAGCTCTAATGCCAACTGATGTAGCCTGTAAAAGTGGGATTTGGGAATGGGATGGTTCAACGGTGTTCCCTTTAACTTTTATTACGAAAATAATAAAAAAAAGGGGAAAAAGTAGCTCAATTACTCCCAATTCGAGAAAGAAAGAAAACCCTAGAAAATTGATAATCAAATCTGAAAATTATGTAAGCTAAAAAAACCTAGATCTCATCTTCCTTAAATAGATGAGCTCATTGACTTAGAATAAAAGACTAAAAATATAATTATAAATCAAATTTGAAAACTAATCCTAATTGAAATCAAACTCTAACCAAATTCTACTCAACCCGTGTTCGCGTCTCCGGGTGTAGCCACCAATTCATACGGGCCAAGTCGTACCCGCCACGTAGCCGCCAAGTCATTAACGGGCTGCATTAGTGGGTCACAAATTACACTTACATACTGGGTCACAAATTACACTTACAAACTGAGTCAAAACGAGTCCAAACAAAAATTAATTTAACCCATAACCCAACTCGGTACAGTGGACGACTCATGTTGACTTAGATCAAGTCGTTGGGTCATTGGATGGATCAGGCCTTGTAGGGTTGCAAGTCGAATGATGCACAAATTACATTTTGTCCGACGTATTATCCGACTAGCACCATATACCAAGCTTGGCTTGCTCTAATATTAATAAGGGTTATTAATGCCAAATGTTCCTATACTTTCCTCACTGTGTCAATTTAGTCCCTCTACAATTAAAATTGTAACAATTTGATCTTTTGATCAAATTTAAGTTAAGTTAATGACGTAATTTTGAATAGCAAAATTATCTTAGATGCAAGTAATTTATCATAAATTCATCCGTTTACTCAATTTAACCCAACTTGTGGCTGAATCATTAAAAATTTTATCAAAAACTTAACATAAATTTTTTTGAAGAACCAAATTGATACATTTTGAATTATAAAAATACTATATTAATATAACTAAAAATATAAGAATTCAATTAATACAATAAATAAAATAAAGAGACCTAGAACATAAACAAACCTATTAATAATCACAGGATGCGAAAACGTCACCCAGGATCGAATCCCTTCAGTACCAAAAACCCCCACCCCACTTTACCAATGTTGAACAAAAATTCCAATTAGCGCCATACTGGTTTCTTTCCCGCACCTCTTTCTCCTTGTCTCTCTTCCTTATGCAAAATTCCTCCCTTTCCTTCTTCCTTGTAGTCCCTCAATCACGAAGGAGAACGAAGTTGAAGATATACATTGGAGAAGGTAACTCTGCTAAAAACCCTAACTTCTTCGTTTCTTTTTTTTTTTTTTTTTTGTGAAGTTGTTTAAGAATGCAATTTGAGGCATTTTATTGACATTTTAAGGGAAATTGAACTTTGGGGTCGATTGTTTAGGGTTTATGTGCACTGAAATCCTACATTTTTCGGTGTTTCATATTTTTGAAAAAATCATAGTTATTTGTTCTTGCAATTAGTGGTGTGCTGAGGGATTTAGTTCATGAAATCGGAGTTGTTTCCATAATCATTCGGGTAAAATTGAACTTTGAGGTGGATTGTTTTACAGTTTACCCCTGAAGAAAGTATTTTATTAGTGTTACCTTATCTAGGTGACATAAAATATGGCAAATATGTAATTGATTCTCTCTAATTGGATGGCGGTTAAAACGAGAAAGAGTGGCTGGTTTGCTCTTTTCAAAGTTTAACTGCGCTTGGTAATAGAAAATGAGGGGGAAATTAGATATGAGATTGAGGGTGGGAGGAGAGGAGAAGAGAAAAATAGGGAGAAGAGAGTTCCATTACCATTCATCATCCATACTTGGCATACAACCCTAGTGTTGGTTTTTATTCTAGAATTAGAGATACAGATCACTACTAGTTTTTATTCTGCTAATTTAATTGCGCAGTATCATAGAAGGAAAATTTACCTAAATTTGCCACTAAAATAAAACTGCTATTTTAAATATTTCTCCTGCTACACAATGTGCTTGTGTTCGTGGTAATTCTTAAATTTGGAAGGATGACATAAAGAGGATGCTTTAATGTGGTGCACTCAGGAAGTGGCTTGAACAAAGGGTTTATTAATTCCTCTATTCATGTGTTTCCCTTTTATAAGATATAACAACAATAACCACCTAGTGCCTCAAAGAGGCTCCTACCAAGGCAGGGACTGAAGATGGTAAGATATAAGCAGCCTTATCCCTATAGGGTGCCACCCTATAGAAAGAGTTTTTGGAGGGTCCCCTAGTCCTAGAAAGAAAAGAAACAGCAATATTTATGAAGTCCAAGTCAAATAAAGCAACCAGATATGCAAATAGCACTATAGAAGCAACAATAACAGACATGCAAGCTTAGAGACATTCCGAACTAGTATCGGTGTGCTCCTCTCTTCTAATAGCTATGTCGACCACACGCATTTTTAACTACCACTCAACTCTATGTAAAGGCTGTGTTTTAATATATGGTTGACAAAATAGGAGAAGATACTATGAGGAGGACAACAAGATAATAATATCTTAGATTATTTAGGAATCAAGTTCCTCTTTGTTGATCCTCGTGCAAGCAGTTGATGCAAAAGAAAAGACAATCTCTCCCGTGAGGAGATTTCCCCCAGAAGTCTTTTGATATTCATTCTTGTTCAGCTGTTCAAAAAATTCCAAATCATAGACTTATTTAGAAGTAATATCGGTGTGATTTTATGTGGATCTGAGTATCTTTAAGGTCATGTAATCTTGGTGACATTCTCTTATATATATGGCTTTCAGCTCCAGTATTCTATTGCAACCAGGTTGGATGCTCATCCTCGCTAGATCTCGTTAAATGGGGGTTTAATAATCTGGAGGAACTAACGTGGTTGTGACTTGCATAAAATATGGCCCTTTGTAGACCATTACGTTGAATCATGATGAGATCTAGCTTGCTGGAAACAATAATGGGTAATCTTATGCTAAAGTAGGTTGTTTATTCCTTGCAAGCTAGTTGGTATGGATCTTGCAAATGATAAACTAGAAAAGGAGATTACGGTGGAGCTGTTCCTGATTTGTTGCATGGTATTGTGGTGCCAAGGGCAACTCCGTTACATTGTTTTTGAGATTGCAATTCCGTGTAGAATGAGTTTTTGATCGATAACTGAAGGTTTGGGATTAGATTATCATAAAGAGGACAAAAAAGACTACCATCACAAACCTTGTCTTAGTCATTGGTTGGTTTTAAGGAGATGAAGAAACAATATGCCTTTTTTTTTTGGGGGGGGGGGGGGCTTAACCTTTGGTTTTCGAGTAAAGGACCATGTAATGTTGCTAAAATAATTTTTCTTGAGTTTGTTGATTTTGTTTTTGTTTGATTCTTTTGCAATTTGAACATTCATTTAATAAGATCCTTTTTTATAGGCACCACCTTTTCAAGCATAGGATGCATATGCAATCGATAAAATGCTTAAAAGTAGTAATTTTGATTATAATAAGAGGGGAAAACAAATGGGATAGCAACATAAATAAAATATCATAATTTGGGGGTTGGCATATTTCCCAAAATTTAATAGAATTCTGCCAGTTAGTCCTTAGAAATTGTATGCTTAGTTAGATTTTTCCTAAGCTAGTAGTTCAATAATTTAAGCTAACACTGGTGAAGTTGTTTCTTGAACTTTGCACAAAAATGACTTATATAAAAGCCTATTCTCTTTGCGTTGGTTTTGTCCGTCAGATTGAGCGAGGTTTTAGAAACTATAATTTCTAAATTCCAATTAGCTTTTGTGGGGGGCTTATAGAATTTGGACTCCTCTGTACTAGCCAATGAGGCTATGGTGATCTAGTTAGGGATCTTATTGAAGTGTGACTTTGAAAAGGCTTATGGTAGGGTAAGCCGGAGTTTTATGTGTTGGTGTTTCAAAGAAAAGAGTTTTGGAGATAAATATTGTAATTAGATTAAAACATGTTTTAATAATATCACTTGCTTAATTATCATTAAAAATCGAAGGATTGGTTTTTGCCTTATGTAGTTTAAGGCAAGGTGGCTCTGTTTCCCTCTTTTTGTCGATGTTCTAAGCTTATATTACCTCAAGGTTAGGGTGCAATTTTTCCAGGGATTAAAATGGGTAGATTCTGTGTCTATGTCCCACTTGCCATTTGGGGATGATAGTATTCTATTCTTAGAGGGTATCAACATGTAAGCACCGGATCCCATTAGAACTATGAAGTTAAGCGTGCTTGGGCGAGAGTAGTACCAAGATGGGTGACCTCCTGGGAAGTCCTCGTGTTGCACCCCATAGGTTGGGGGTTCTCAGAGACAGCCTCCCTTTAGTGTTAGCACCGTGAAGGGGGAAGGCTGCGTACATCCACCCCCCTTTCAGACCCTGCTTAGGCGTGAGCCCTTGGGACACTGGGAATGTTGCTTTTTAGTATTCTATTCTTTTAGGATTATTTAGAGGATTTTACGATGATCTCGACAATCATGAATCATCTAACTGTTTGAACAATTTTTAGGTCTTAAAATCAACTTGGTTAGTCTAGCATCCTGAGGTTAAATTTAGATGAGTCAACCGTAGCTACATACTCCTTGTTTTCTAGTTGCATGGTGCATCAGTTCTAACTTAATTACATTTTTTTTTTGATAATCCTTGCTTAATTACGTAGGTTTACCCTTAGGCAATAATCCTATGTCTTTTAACTTTCGGAAGCCTATGATTATGGACATTTGCTAAGAGCTTTGCTTGGATCCAAAGATGCTTCTTTTCTATAGGGGGTTATCTTACTCTTATCAAGTTTTGACTTTGTAGTATCTCGCTTTCAATTTCTATGGTAGTCACCAAATTTATTGAGTTGATTATGAGAAATTTTCTGTGGTCACGGGGCGGGGGGGCATAGAGATCGTTTGGTTAGCTGGGATAGAGTTTATAGGCCGCACGACCATGCGAGGTTGGGTATGACAATTCGATGTCCAAGAACATGTCTTTTATGGGTAAATGGTTATGACAATTTGCTAGGGAACCTAATTCCTTTTGGCATAAGGCGATTAAGAGAAAAACGGTCTCCATGAGAATGAATGCGATGAAGGATTGGTGAATATAGTGGGTTGTTCCTCCCCTGGAAGTTTATCTCACAGGTTTATTTCTCTCTCCCTTCCCACATCCATCTGGTTGTATTTGATTTTGGCAAGAAGTACATGGATCAAGGATACTAGTTTTACTCATTAGTTTCCACTTTTATATAGATTATCAATCGCTTTCTTTGTAACTCAGCAGGATAACTCATTGTTTTGGAACTTGCATCTTCGCAGAAATCTTACTATAAGTGTATTACATGAATTCACATGGCTAAGACGCTTGTTGAATCCAATATGCTTTTTTTAGCTGCCTAAAAAGAGGGGTTGAATGATATGTTTGATACTTTTACTTCCAAGTATTTTTTGTCAACATCTTATCATATTTTTAATTTTTTAATTTTTATTATTATTATTATTTTTTTTTATCTTCTTGTCCCCCTCCCCCTTGGTTCCCAATTGAGATTCGAAATGTTCACTCTAGTGGATGCCTTTTTTTGTTAGCTTTTGATTTACCATGGCTTGCCATCCCCTTTCCACATCTATTGAGTGCAAGACCTTCAATTGGAGTCGATGGTCTTATCCTTCGAGTTATAGAGGTCAGTAAGCATGTTCGTCTGTCCTTTTTTTCACCCATCAGTGGCCAATTGGCTCCTAAAAGTTTGTGAAGACGCTTCAGAGTAGTAAGGGAAATCATTACTGGTGGGGCACCCATAATGATCATGAAAGATTATTCTGCATTGAAGTGAAACACAACACAAAGGGGAGTTTTCTACAAATATCTGAATTTTATGCAGGAGGCAATGAACCTTGATTGTTCCTTCTGGGAAGAACAAAGCCAGTTGGGATCAATTTTTCAAGAGCGTTGCATATAGGTTTCATCCTCCTATTTCGAATGGTGATTTTGGATCAAGGGGTTCTTCTAGTATTGGGCTTCAAATTAAGGGTAATTGCCTATTTTGTTGACGGAGCTTAGATGGTACCCTTTTCGCTAAATCCTTGGCTGAGGTTGTTGTGATCTCTCCTTCTGAGATAGTTTCGATTAACAGATTGCCGGTGCCGAAGGTAAGGGAGGCTAGGGCAAAATCTCCTGTCGATGATAGGAGGCGTGATCTCAGGAGAAATTTGCAACAGAAAAATTCAAATACAGCAGGGGGTTATCGTGGGCAGATTTTTAGTCGCTTGGGCCCAAAGGATTGGAGTAAGTACGGCAGACTGGGTCGTGGGCCAATTCTCGTGGCCTGCAGTAGTTGGGCTAGGGCCACGGAAAGAGGCTGTTAGTCAGGTTTGGGGCAGGAAAGAGGTTTCTTCAGCTCGAAACACTCGTCATTAGGGCCCATCCGTGAGAGTTTGCCCTAGTTTCTGATGCTCGAGTTTCTTCTGAGCCCCACGTGAGAGGCGACAGCTGGCGATCTCCTCCAACAAGTTCGACGTCGTTGCGGGCAGGTCCAGGTGTTCCGCCGGCTTCCCCACTACCTTCGAGCTCTCTCATTCATTCAAACCCTAGTTCGAACTACAATGGCCTACCCTCTCAAGCTCCGGTCACTCCACCCACTTCCACCAAAGCTCCGCTGGCCCCTGCTATTTGTTTAAACTCAGGAGCCCTAGGGTTTGCTACTTCTTCGTTGTGTCGCTTGCCTTCCTCTTGTCCATTAGGGCTTTTGTCCTCTATAGATGCCCTTGTTACACCCTCTACTGCCCTTCTGCATCAAGATGCTATTGAAGATGATTCAGATTCTGATGTTGAGCTTAGCTGGGAGGATTTCTATAAGTCTGAGCTAGATTTACTTTTGGAGGACTTACAGAGCGAAGGGGATGGCTTGGTCAAGTTGGGTCAAGAGCTGACATTGACTAATATTGGTGATTCCTGTGTGTTCCCAGAAAATGCGGCTGGCCAACAAGAAGTTCAGGACATAGCCACTCGGTTAGACTCTCCTATCAGGCTTCTACATTCTGCAACGTTTGGGGTCGTGAGATAAGAGACGCCTTGTTAGAAGTGTGCTTCTTCAATCGTCTCCTAATTTAATTTTCTTAAAGGAAACTAAATTAGAGGACATTGATCGTTTTGTAGTAAGAGGGTTGTGGGAGTCTAGGAATAAGGACTGGGTTTATCTTCCTTCTATGGGTTCCCCTGGAGGTGTCTTGGTCATGTGGGATACCAAGTTTGGTTCTCGTGTTAATGCTGTTAATGGTGAGTTCTCTGTGTTAATTTGTCTTAATGTTTGTGGGAGGGGGGAGTGTTGGTTTACCTCTGTCTACGGTCCTAATCGGTCTAGTGCGTTCTGGGAAGAATTGGGTGCTCTCTATGGTCTTTGTGTCCAAATTGGCTACTCGGTGGGGATTTCAATGTTAGCCATTTCCCTTATGAACGAGTGCATGCTACTGTTTCTAATCATCATATGCGTAGATTTGATGACTTTATTAGAGAGTGTAATCTTAGGGATCCTCCACTAGAGAATGCTTTCTATACTTGGTCTGTCTCGGGAAATAGGATGGTGGCTAGTCTTATTGATCGCTTTTTATGGACGAGTGAGTGGGAAGATCTCTTTCTTAACCTTTCTCAAAAAACTTTAGTTCGGCCCACCTCTAATCAACAACAAAAACAACCACCACCCAGTGCCTTAAGGTTCGGCACACCTTTGATCATTTCCCTCTTATTCTTTAGTCGAATCAGGCTTCTTGGGGCCCGTCTCCTTTTCGCTTTCAGAACATGTGGCATTCGCATCATGATTTTCTTAATAGAGCGAGGGAGTGATGGAATGAGTGTCAAGTTTGTGGATGGGAGGGTTTTGTCTTCATGGGAAAACTTAGATTCTTAAAAGAGCGTTTGAGGGAGTGGAATAAGTTCGTGTTCGGGGACACGAGGGTTGATCTTGAGGAGTTACTTTCTGAGATTGATGTGTTAGATAGGTCACAAGGTGGGGGTCCTTTGTCTGAGGATCTCTGTAGTAAGAAAATGGACTTACAGAAGGAGTATTTGGAGACTTCTAGAAGGGATGAGGCTAGGTGTTGACAACGGCTGAGGCCTCATTGGGTCAAGGAAGAGGATGCTAATTTAAAGTTTTTTTCATCGAGTGACGTTAGGAAGGATGAGACGTAAGTTAGAGCTGGAGAATGGGGAAGTCGTCACAAGCCCTAGTCTTATAGCTCGTGAAATTACCTTGTTTTATCAAACTTTGTTTGCTGAGGATACGATATCTAGACCTTTGATTGGCGTCGATTGGTGTTCTATCTCTGACTTTCAGAGGATGAGGTTGGAGCACCCTTTTGAAGAAGATGAGGTGAAGCAAGCTGTTTTTCTAATGGCAAGTGATAAGGCCCCTGGTCCTAATGGCTTTTCTATCATCATTGTTGGGATGTAATTAAAGATGATCTGATCTCATGAGGGTTTTTATGGAGTATTTCGGGACTGATATTGTTTGTAGGAGTATCATCTCCACTTTCATTACCCTTGTTCTTAAGAAGGACCGTTCTATTAGAGTGAGAGATTTTAGGCCCATCAGCTTTATTTCTAGTGTCTATAAGATTTTCACTAAGGTGTTGTCTATTAGATTGAGTGAGGTTTTAGTGACTACAATCTCTAAGTTCCAATTGGCCTTTGTTGGGCGGAGACAGATTTTGGACTCTACTTCAGTGGCCAGTGAGGCTGTAGATCACTTGGTCGAGTCAAGGAGAAAGGGAATTTTGTTGAAGCTTGATTTCGAAAAGGCTTATGACAGGGTGAGTTGGAGTTTTTTTGCAGTGGGTGCTTTGAAAGAAGGATTTTGGAGATAGGTGGTGCAACTAGATTAGGGGGTGTTTTGCTAATGCCTCCTATTCAGTTATCATGAATGGAAATCCGAAAAATTGGTTTTCAGACTCATGTGGCTTAAGACAAGGTGATCCTCTCTCCCCTTTTCTCTTCACTCTTGTCGTTGACGTTTTGAGTCGTATGATCTCTCAGAGTCAGGAGCATAATTTGTTTCCTGGGATTATGTTGGGTAGTGAGTCTGTGTCTGTGTCTCACCTGCAATTTGCAGATGACACCATTCTCTTCTTGGAGGACAATTTAGTGGGATTTAAGACTGTCTAGACAATCATTTAGCTGTTTGAAAAGTTCTCAAGCCTTAAAATCAATTTGGGGAAGTCTAGTATCCTAGGGGTAAATCTTAATGACTAGACTTTGTCCACCTACTCTTCATTGTTGAGTTATGTGGTGCATCATTTGCCGCTTTCTTACCTTGGTGTTCCTCTAGGTGGTAAACCTAGGTCTTCTAACGTTTGGGAGCTAGTGTTTAGGAAAATTGCTAAGAGGTTGGATGGCTGGAAAGGTGCCTTCTTTCTTTAGGGGGATGTGTTACTCTTGTTCAATCATGTCTTTCTAGTGTTCCTACTTGTCTCTGTTTAGGATTCTTGTGTCAGTATCAAATCGTATTGAAAGGATTATGAGGGACTTTCTCTGGTCGGGAGTGGAGGAGGATCTTCGAGATCATCTTGTGAGCTGAGATAGATTTTGTAGGCCGCACAGTCATGGGGAGTTGGGTATTGGTAATTTGGTGTCCAAGAACATATCCCTTTTAGGTAAATGGTTATGGTGATTCCCTAGGGAACCTGACTACCTTTGGCATATGGTGTTGAGGAGCAAGTAGAGTCTCCAAAAGCATGGTAGGATGCAAGTTTGGTGGATGTTGTGGGTTGTTCCTCACCTTTGAAGTTTATCTCTCACATTACCCTTCTTTTCTTTCTCTTTCTCACACCCGTTTTATGGTCGAGTCTGGTAACCGCATTCGTTTTTGGAAGATAAATGAGTTGTTGGACATACTACTCTCTCTCACCAGTTTCCATTGTTATATCGTTATCTACTATTCATGGTGCCTTAGTTTCCTCCTTCACGATTCAATAAAGTGGTGCACTCTCTTGAAACATGCACTTTCGTAGGGCTCTTACTTTAAGGGAGGTACATGAATTCGCACATTTAAGCCATATTTTGGATCAAGTCCATTTGTCTTCGTTACCTGACAAGAAGGGTTAGGTGCTAGACGGGTTTGAAACTTTTACTTCTAAATCATTTTTTCATCATCTTACATTAAATAACTGATTTTCAGTTTTCCCCTAGTGCTGCTATGTTTGGAAAGCTGGGTTCCCTTTAGAATCAAGGTCTTTTTGTAGTCTTTACTTCTTAACAAGCTCAATACTCATGATTGCCTCGAGAAGCATAAATCTTTTAAGGCTTTGTCTTCGAGGATCTGTCTCATGTGCTTCCAAAGTGGTGAGTCGCACGATTACTTATTTTTACATTATATAGTGGCTTGGGATTTGTGGTGCATATTCTTCTCTCTCGTTGGTCAGATGTGGGTGGCTCCAATATCGGTTGTAGTGTTCTGCTAATGAAATTCCATGCCACAAAGAAAAGGAAAGACGTCTTAACGCTATTCTCCTCAACAAAGATTGTGATTCTACGGTGTATATGGTTAGAAAGGAATGCTAGGATTTTTAAGGATCAATATACACCAATTTATTTCTTGTGGGAAAATGTGGTCTTTCTAGGAGCTTTATGGATCAAGAGTTTCGGGGGTTTTTGCAGAGGGGCTGGAGAGCTTTGTATTAGTAGTTGCTTTTTCATTTGTTCCTTGGTTTTTTTTTTAAGGACATCTTGTCCTTAACCCTTTGTACATTCTCTCTCTTAATGATATTTCTTTTTCTGATCAAAAAATAATTGTTTTTAGTTTTTCTGTTATGCTCTAATGTCTCGAAACTTAAGGTATCCTTTAGATTCAAGGTCTTTATATGGTTTTTACTTCTTAACATGCTTAACACTCAGGATTGCTTGTAGGAATGCAGACCTTTAGAGGGTTTGTCTCTAGAGATCTATGTAATGTGCTTCTAGATAAGGAAACTCATGAGCATGTGTTTTTATAATTTGTAGAGGCTCAAGATTTATGATGCAAACTATTTCACTTTTGCCATATGCAGGTTAGTTCAAGATTTGTTGAGAGTATCCTTTTGATTATAATCAACAACATAATAAAGAGTAAAGATGTCAAAATTTTATTCTCCACAACCAAGATTGCTATTCTTTGGTTTATTTTGTTAGAAAGGAATGCAAGGACTATCAAAAACCAATATGCGCCAACGAGCTTCCTATGGGAAAAAGGGGTTTTTCTCTGATCTCTTTGGACTAAGAGTTTTGGAGGCTTCGTTGATATAGCGTTGGTTGATTTGTAGATGGATTGGTGGCCTTTATGTTATTTATTCTTGGTCCTTTTAGTGTTTCGTGGTTCTATATTTGAGGATATATTTTTGTTAATTATTTGTACATTTTTTCTCTTAATAATATTTCTTTTTTCTATCTAAAACATAAACCTCATTCGCCTCCCCATTGTTTTGAGATAGTCGTTTGGTCCCAATGTCAAGAAACAAACTTTCCCAACAATTTAAGTTCAAGCTGCTAGGTGAAGGCTTAAGAATGACTTTATGCTCTTAAACATTATGCCCCCTCGAGCAAGCATCCATTGGGCTTGAAGCATGGTTAGTGCACGACCTATCTTATAATGTCAAGAAACCAACTTTTCCAACAACTTAAGTTCAAGCTGATCGGTGAAGGCTTAGGAATGACTTTATGCTCTTAACATTATGCCCCCTCATGCAAGCATCCATTGGGCTTGAAGCATGGTTAGTGCATGACCAATTTTATTTTATGTACTAAAGTTAGAATAAAAATGCAGTGGTTTTTGGAATTCAAATTTGCAATCTTGTGGTCACTTAGGCTAAAATATCATGTCAAGGCTGCAATTAATCTAAGAACTTAGCTTGAAGCTGACAGGTTAAGACTTAGAAATGATTTTATACTCTTAATATTGAAAAACGTCATTTTTTAAGGTTGAAGCATGTGAAATTTGATCATAAATTTTGAAAGGTATTTCATTAATGTAAAATTTTGATGTTCACTGGTGGAATTGCACTTGCGTTAACTTGAAAATGCACGGGTGACATTTATTTTGGATCTAGGTGCATTAGAGAAATACAATATACTAGGCTAGTATGATTGTATAGCTCTCAATATAGGGCATTTCTCCATTTTTTTTTTCAGGGATGTTCAGTTCCTTTCTAACTATAGATTGAGGATTTGTTAGATTAATAATGTAATGTGTAATCTTCGAGAATTTTTGCTTTGTAACTAGTGTTGAGCATGTCATTGACAATCACATGTATCTTTGTTCAATAAGACAAAGAAAAATCATGTAAAAAAAATGTTGCAACTATTTCCTTTATGAATTTGGAATGATGAAGTTTCTTTATGCAATTTGACCTGTGTTATATAATGGTTCACGAGGCATGACTTTCTCCATCACTTCTATCCTTCGACCAACTTGATAGTAACAAATGTTAGGACCACTCACGAATTTACCGAACCTTAAATCAAAATAGCAAATGCGGAATTAAACGGGAATGGGGGAAAAATATTAGACATCGGAATTTACGTGGTTTAGCCGAAGCCTACATCCACAGAGGGGAAGCAAAATATTCACTATTATAACCGAGGATTACAATCTTTATTCTCTCTTCCTCACTTGTGTTTTGCTCTCATTTTACACTAGCCAAAGAGCGCCTATAAATAGGCCTCTTACAATCGAAACCATTGGAAAACCAAAAGTCATGCCATTGACTCGAGCCCCTGATAAATCCGGCCATGATTAATGACGGTTACCGGAAACGAACAGTCTCCACTCTTAACAATCTCCCACTTGGAGACTGCACAGCAATCCTCCATGCTTCCCCCTCACCACGCAATCATCATGCGTGAACTCTACCTGAAGCCCGCCCTGGCTTCAGTATATCGGGCCGTACACTCTTCTTTAGCAGAACTGCTGGATTCATGCTCCCACTTGTCTTCTTGTATCGGGAATTCGTCTCAGCTCCCACTTAACACGTGTACTTGACCTCACATCAGAACGACCCTTCTGACTAATCTTTTTACCCATCGGCTTTCTGGACTGACATGACATCTCAGGAAGTGGCTTCTAACTGACACACTTTGATCACCGCAAAGTTGAGTTTCCTACAGTAAACTCACCATCAGCTGACTTCGATATTGAAAACAGTGTGCCCTCCTTCAAATCACGAGCTAGCACTAACGCCCCTTTCGAGACAACCCACTTTCCTCCCGAGAACCTAACAGAATACCCACTGTCATCGAGCTGTCCTACGGATATCAAATTATTCTTCAACTCGGGCACAAATCTCACACCATGTAAAGTCTACCTCGACCCATGCGGTGATGAAATATTGACATCACCCATACCGACAACTTCTAACGGCTGTCCACTCGCCAAATACACTTTACCGTAATCCCCAGCTACAAAATTTTGAACCACGTCCCTACGCGATGTAGCGTGAAACGAAGCACCTGAATCGAAAATCCAGTCATCCACTGATGAATGTACGGTAAGAGCCAGAGCATCATGTATTATCTCTTCAATCACAATATGGCTGTATCTGGGTCTGACCTCTTTAAGACTCTACACTCTCTCTTCATGTGTCCCAATTTTCCGCAGTGCCAACACAGCCCCCTCTGGCCTGTCCTACTGCTGCTTCTGCCCCTACGTGATCTTTCCAAACCCTTACCTCGGGATTCCATGCTCAAGGTGTGATTCTCACCGGAATCTCATCGGCGCACCTCCTCGGCTAATATTAAGTAAGGTATGTCATCGTATTTCAATTTCTATTTCCCAGCAGAATTACTGACCGCCATCCTCATGGCCTCCCAACTATTGGGCAGAGACGCTAACAGTACCAGTGCTCGGATTTCGTCACTAAAATTGAGTTCCACTGACATCAACTAATTTATGATCGTATTAAATGCATTCAAGTGTTGGGCAATAGAACCACCTTCCGTCATTTTCAGATTGAACAACTTCTTTATCAGGTGCATCTTGTTTCTCGCCGATGGTTTCTCATACATGCCCGACAAAGCTGCCATCAAACTTACCGTCGTCTTTTCGTTGACAACATTATGAGCAATAGTCCGGGACAAGTAAGTCAAATAACTCCCAAAACTTTCCGGTCCAACAAGTTCCACTTCTTATCCTCCATATCCTCGGGCTTCTTCCCTAATAGGGGTAACTGCAACTTTTTCGCATATAGAAAATCCTCGATCTGCATCCGCCAATACGCAAAATCAGTCCCATCAAATTTCTCAATACCTGAAATTTTCACCTCGTCGATCGTCATTGATGAACACTTTTAATCTCCTCGTACATTGAATTTTTTTTTTTATAAAAATAATATTGATTTATCAATTTTCAATTTGGTCAACTTTAATAGTTGACCAAAACCCCAAAACACAGCCTCAGTCTGCTTTTCTCTCTCCTCGCGCCTCTTTGTCTCCCTCTCGTGGCTTCTTCTGCTCTCGTCTCTTCCGGTCTCTCTCTTGGCCTGCGTTACCGGCGCCGCTGCGTCACTCACCGGAACCAAGACCGTCCGGCCACCGGAGCTTCCTCACCAGTCACTATCGTCCTCCGTTCGTTGACATAACCCCGACGACGCACCACCGCTCACCGGATTCGAACAGTGGCACCACGAAGCTTCGACGCCGCCGACAACTCACCGCCGGTTCCTGTTCGGCCATCGAGAGGCCACCACTGCTTCGCTCACTGTCGTCTTCAACCACCGACCTTCTATTTCTCGCAGAACCACCACCGCGCCACTGCCGGACTCTCACCGATGGTCACCGTTCACTGATTCGCTCGGGAACCACCAGATCTGTCACACAGGTAACCCGATCTAGGCTTTTTACTCCTCCGTTTCACCACCACGCGCGGCCTAGCACCGTCACGCGCCACCACACGCCCCGCCGGTTGCCCCCTCAGGCGCGTCAAAAACCACTCGCCACCCTGAACTCCGACGTGTATTTTGTCGGAACAGAAACACCAGCCACCGGTCCTCTCCTCCCACGCAAACAGCTATTTCTCCGATTTAGGTTTCACCCCGAGCTCTGATACCAGTTGTTAGGACCACGTACGAATTTACCAAACCTTAAATTGAAATAGCAAATGCGGAATTAAACAGGAATGGGGGGAAAATATTAGACACCGGAATTTACGTGGTTTAGCCGAAGCCTACATCCACGGAGGGGGTGCAAAATATTCACTATTATAACCGAGGATTACAATCTTTATTCTCTCTTCCTCACTTGTGTTTTGCTCTCATTTTACACCAGCCAAAGGGCGCCTATAAATAGGCCTCTTACAATCGAAACCGCTGGAAATCCAAAAGTCATGCCATTGACTCGAGCCCCTAATAAATCCGGCCATGATTAATGATGGTTACCGGAAACGAACAGTCTCTACACTTAACAACAAAGACATTTTTGAGGGTTGTATACTTAAGCTTGTGGATAACCTAAACTGGTGTTTCGGTTTCATGTTTTGGTTGTGTCTTTACCGCTGTCTACTAGCAGGTGCTCTTTCTGATGGTGAATATGTTTTGATGATTTGGAGACCTCTTGCTCCAGGGTGAAACCTAAATTGTTGTACAATATGGCAGCTTGGAGTGATGTCATTGTGGTATATTCTCATCTTGTAACCTCTTTTTTCTTTTCCCTTCTTGGGACTACTGGTAATTAGTGTACCCATTTGCATCGTCCATTTTATGCTATTCCATTTGCTTCTTCGCTGTGTCACCTTCTACAGTTTCTATCAGTTATTGTTTCTTGGAAAAAGCATGTTGGGTATTTCATTCTCTCCTTTTCTATTTCCAATGTCTGCCAGTAAAAGCTACCGATTGCATTTCGGTAAGTGGCACTAAATGGGAGAACTACACCCAGGAACTCCCTTGGAGATATTGTGTTTTATGTTGCTATTAATAAATTCTGTAAAAGGAATATACCCAGTGCCACAAGGGCTCCCGCCTACGCAGGGTTTGGGGGGGGGGCGGATGTACGCAGCCTTCCCCCTTTAGGGTGTTAACCTGAAGAGAGGCTGTTTCCTAGTGCCCCCAACCTGAGGGTGAGGACTTCCCAGGAGGTCACCCATCTTGGTACTACTCTCGCCCAAGCACGCTTAACGTCAGAGTTCTCATGGGATCCGGTGACAGCATGTTGGTGCCCTCTTTGGTATTAATAAATTCTGTAATGGATGGAAATGTGCCAATCAATTTTTATGATAATTTAATCATTTTTGGTTCTTCATATTTGACAGTAACTCTAAGATAGAACTACCAAATTGGTTTTTATGACTGATGGTGTTATTTTCTCCATACTCAAAAGGTTTTGGAATAGAAAAAAGAGTTTATTTTAAGATTTTAAAAATTCTTCCCAAATGGATTTATGATCTCGGAGATCCATTATTCGAAGGATTAGCAGTCAACATCAACTGATATTTTCAGAGTAATTCCAAATTGACGTCGAAAATCCAATCTCTACTCAACAACCAAGTCGAACTACTTTTATGTCTAGAGGTTTCTCAAGTTGTCAGGCTTGGGAAAAACGGAGAAAAGCATTACTTCAACAAATTTCTCAATCGAAGAAAGAAGAGGAAGAAGATTAAATGAGTGTGGACATTAACGATTTTGTTGTAGCACAACTTACTATCCAAAAGCAAAACTCGATCATGTTTCAACAACAACAACAATAACAACAGTCCCAGTGCCACAGGGGCTCCTGCACGAAGCAGGGTCGGGGGGGGGGGGGGGTGGTGGATGAAAACTCGATAATGTTTCTAAACTAAAAATATTAGATTAGAATGCTATATTTATAAGGAAAAAGCTAATCCCTATTAGATAAATAAGAACATAGATACGAAATTAATTAGGAAACTACTTCTCTAAAATTTAAAAAAGAAAAGAGAACTAAATTATTGTATTAATTAAAATAAAGATAACTAAAATATCTTATTGATCAAAAAATAATATATGTATATTATATTATAATCCTATGGAGTAATCTACAAAATTTAATAAAATGTCAAGTCTTCTATAATCAATATACCTCTTGTGTTGCATATATTTGCCCTTTGTTCAAAAAGCTCAAGCTTGAGTTTTGAAGAAGCGTTGGAAAAGGAAACTGTAGCAGGTGTCTGTTTGTGTGTAGGGCTTCTTCTAGATGTAGTGCTTAACTTTCGCCATTGTGGGAGAAGCATTGCAAATTCTGTGGGTAAGATGAGATCAATATGAAGGGCCTCCATGTTATCTATGTCATATTCACCATCTTCATGGCGTAGGCAATTGATGTAGGAATTCTGTGCAATATTACTCTTCTTCTTTCACTTCATCTTCCTCCTCTTCCTTTGGGCTTTGTATGTTTCTTCCTTAACTTCTTAGGATGTTAGTATTTGGCGAGGAAGGTAGTATTTTGGATCTGGAACGGAAAAAAGCTAATAAGTGGGTACAAAGGAGGAAGTTGGGCAATTGCATTACAATAAGTTCTAAGATACACTCTAAGCTTGTCTAATGGAAATCCATGCAACTTATCCTTAAGCCTATAAACATAATAGGCATTAGATATAGGATACGTGAATAATATTGAATGCCGAACAATTTTCCATATATGATAGGATCCATGCTTGTTTGATTGGAGCCTATCCAACTCTATGGTAAAAAGGTAATCAGACATGGGTATGATATATATGAGAAGGTAGACATGGGCATGGATGAAGTAACACTTTTTTCATTCTTTTTTGATGGCGGCGATTGGCAATATATATATATATATGTGTGTGTGTGTGCAAAGCAACATACCCAGTGCCCCAAGGGCTCCCGCCTAAGTAGGGTCCCCGGGGGGGGGGGGGGGGCAGATGTACGCTTTCCCCCTTCAGGGTATTACCTCTGAAGAGAGGCTGTTTCCGAGTGTCCCCAACCTGAGGGTGAGGACTTCCTAGGAGGTCACCCATCCTAGTACTGCTCTCGCCCAAGCACGCTTAACTTCAGAGCTATATATATATATATATATATATGACACAATTCTTATGAGAGTGTGAGAGGGACGAATCTAATGGACGGCTAAGATTAATCCCCTTTTTTATGAGATACCAAAAAAAGAAAAAAAATAATACTATTCCCATCCAGCCTCCCCTTCCCTCCCTCCCCCCAACTCTTCTTTTCTCTCTCTCTCACCCCATCGCCCCTCCTTCTCCTCTCTCTTCCAATACACCCCCCACCCACCCCCGGGCCAATAACCCTTTACCCTCGGCACCCGCGCGCGGCGGCGGGTGGCGAGGGTGAAGGGATATGGGCAGAGAGAAAGGGGTATTGGAAGAGAGACCCGGGGGGGGGGGGGGGGGGGGGGTTGCCAGGGATGAAGGGTTATGGGGGTGGGGGAGAGGGGCATTGGAAGAGAGAGGAAAAGAAGGGGTGGTGGTGGAGGTGAAGGGATTTTGTTTTTTATTTTTTTTTTTTGGGGGGGGGGGGAGGGAAAGGGGTATTAGAAGAGACAAAAGAGTAGGGGTAGTGGCGGCGCGAGACGGAGGCCAGCGGTGGGTGGCGGCGGTGAGAGAGAGAAAGTAAAGTGAGGGGGAGGGGAGAAATGTATATACTTTTTATCCCATAAAAAAGGGTCAATCTTGATCTGTCGCTCTCACCTTCTCATAAGAATTGTGCCATATATATATATATATAAAATTTATCACTTAGGTACTCTGTGGTTTAAGGATTTATCACTTAAGTATCTTTACGTTTTAATATATACAATGAGGTACCATGAGATTTAAAGTTTTTATCACTTGGGGACCCTAAAATTTGAAATTTTCATCAACTAGGCACCACCAACAACAATAATCCCAGTGTCTCAAGGGCTTCGAATTGTGCGGGGTCTGGTTCATCAACTAGGGACCATTTTTCAAAATTTGATAGATTTTTATTAAAAATGCTTAAATAGGACATAATTATAGCAATATATGTGTCCTCTATCATAGTGCTATGATTTTTTGTTGTACAATGCTAACATAACACATTATTTTACTAATATATGAGTATCTTCTATCATAATTCATTGACCTTTTTTTTCATAATTGGTTGGATTTTCTGTAAAAAAAATTGATATAGCTTGTATATATTATTGTAATCATGCACGCATCAATGTTTTATGGTGAAAAAAGTTCAAGTTTTACAAAATTCACCAAATTCTTGCATATAATATCTAAGTGATAAAAAATTGAAGCCTTAGGGTACCTCATCATAGACATTGAAGTGTCAGGGTACGTAGGTGATAAATAGTCAGGGTATTTAAGTGATAATTTCCCTATATATATATATATATATATATACATACCTATACACACATACACACACATATATGTATGTACATATATACATATACGAATGTGCATTTGGTTTGATGATGGCTAGGATTTTGATAAAAATTTATAATAAAGAATAGGTGAATATTATACCATGATAGTGGTCAAGAAGAGATGCTACTCAATGGTAGTATTGGCACATAGCAGTAGGCAACAACTACCAGGGCTCTGATCAACGGTACATAACTGACTTTTTGATACCAAATTGATGTAAGCACAACTTGGTACTTAAAAACAAAACTCAATAATAGTTCTTCAAAATTAAAAGTATTGGATTGCAGTGCTATATTTATAAGCAAAAAACTGATCCATATTAGATAATTAAAGAGCTAATACTAGATTAAATAAGAAACTACTTCCCTAAAATAAAAAAATACGACTAAATCATCCTATTAACTTCAATAAAGAGAACTAGAATATAATATTGACCGAAAGAAGGTATATTCGTCATAATCTTATAATATAACATAACGAAATGTATAGCCTCTCTGAAGGGGTAAAGCTGCGTACATCTTACTCCCCCAGACCCCTACCAACAAAATGTAGTCTAACAAAATGTAGTAAAATATCAATTGTCTTCTACAATCATTAAACCTCCTTTTTTGTGTTGCATTAGACTTTGGATTCTGAAGACCTAATTGAGAGTTAAAGTTTAGATCATTTTTGAGAAAAAAAGATGAAATAATAATAGAAGGAAAGTTGTGCAGTTTTTTTGGTGCTTGTCTGCATGAGCGCTTGCATGCATGTGTGTCTGCGTTATCAAGGTGATTACAAAAGTACCATTGCACATGTGCTCGTGTGCGTGCGTGTGTGCGTGTCTGTCTATGTCTGTGTGTTTGTGCCCGCGTGCGTGCAGGCAAGTGTGGGTGTGGGTGGGTGCATGCATTCGGGTGCGGGCGGGTGCGGGTGTGGGTGTCTGGGTGTGGGATTTGACCCTAACACCTGTTGCCCTACCAACTCAACTTTGGAAGTGTTTTACTGCTAGATAACGACCTTATTGTACAATTGGTGACATTAATTTTGGGACTGAGGGAATAAGGTGTTTTAAAATGGTTTTATGGTTTCAATTTGTTCCTTTTGGGTAAATGGTTTTATGGTCTTATGGTTTCAATGTGTGGACGCAGTGATTCGCTTACCTCTTTATGCTGCTTGTTGGTTGGAGTTAAAAAATAAATGATGATTTATTTTATGGAAAGAGAGAAACAACACTTCAGATGTGCTTGCTGCTTACTATCCTTATGTCCTAATGGCTTGCATCACTTAATCATTTGATTTTCTCTTTGAAGGACCCGGAAGTTGAAGGGCTGACCGAGTACATACATATCAATCAAAATGAATTTTCATATCGCAAGTAAGACATCTTATTGTCCTGTTTCCTTCTCAAAAACGTTGCTTTTAATTCTTTCACCTTCATTGTTATCAGGCAGGGATAGCTCATTGAGGTTACCTAGTTTTCATGCCTTTTTTTGGTTGGAATTCTTAAATATTATGGCATTCTAGGTTTTAGAAGATTTTACTATGTCACCCTTGTTCATAAGGTGTCCACAAATATATTGCTCTCATGAATCAAACTGTGGTTTGCATTTGCGTTGTGTTTGCAATGTGTGTTGCACAGGAGTGTGGAGGAGAAAATGTATAATTGTACAAATTGTGCTGCTTATATGTGTGCAACAAAGGTAGATATTTACATCATATGCATCCGCCACATGTACTCTAGTTAGCAAAGGAGAAATTCCTAACTGAATAGAAATAATAACAAACAAGAGAAATAAATTATATAAGTGTAAATGATTATTTTGATTTGCTTCTTCATGCTAGTGTGTAGATTTTGCACACCTGACTTAAGTGGGAAAGGAAGAGCATGAAATGTAGTGAGACGCTCAGTAAGGAGGTCAACCAATCGTTGTTAGATGCAATGTGAAGTACCTTCTAGGAAGATGACAATCAATCTTAATCTGTTTGCTACATTTGTGAAAAAAAGGGTCTTATGCTATGTGAGTGGTTGGAGAGAGTATAAAAGAACAAGAGACCAAGTTAAATGTGAGAAAGTGGAAAATTAGAAAGGAGACTTAAAAGCCATAAAATTTCGCAACTGGTGTCAGTTAGCTTAGGCTGAGGATTGAGAGATGGTCGGTAGGTTTTTAAATATCAAAGAGACGATGGATAAGCCAAAAAAGATGCAAAATGAGTTGTAGACTGGCAAGAGTCGGTGCAAGTAGGCTAGTTTGCATTGGCAAAGGCTTTATGGTTAAGAGAAGAGGGGGAAGGATAAAAGAGGCCTCGTCTAGGAATTGACTTCTAGATATCTAAGAATCTGATGAGTTTCCATGGGGTGAGTGGTATGATGGTGGGAGGGGCATTGGCTAGGTCTGTGGTTGGAGAAAGTGATGTCAGGGCAAGCAATAGTGAGGTAGAGGAGGTGTCCAATGGTAATGCAAGGTGGAAAGAGCAAGAGGGTCACCCTCCTTGCAAAGCTCAGAAGTAAGGTCTGGGAGAAGGGAGGACTTGTAGCCAAGGAAGTGATTGTCAACTAAGAGTTAACATAGCGTTGTTGATATTAATGAATTTCAAATTACTTGGTAGCTTATAGACAGAAGAAGTACTGCTGAAGGCTAAGGTGCTTAAATTCAAATTGGAGATGAAGTTGGTCTTTGAGAGTGGTGATTGTTTGTAGAGACAAGGATGGCAAGGAAAGAGAAACCTTGGTGGATGAAGAGAGTATAGTCAGATTGGGACTAGTGAAATGCAAGATTAGTGAAAGCATGGGAAATTTTGCAAACCATTGACCGCTTACCTATTTTAAGGCTTTTGTGTAATTTGCAAACTAAGGGAGGATGTGTCCCCAGTACATGGGAGAGGCAAGTGAACTTCCTTAAACGGAGGATATAACTTAAAGGCTAGTATGCAATAGATTTGGATCTAGTTTATGCATTTGATTGTTGTATAACGATACTTTCTTAACATCCTCTATTATGTAGTGTATTTCATATACGAAATAGTAAATAAATGTATTTAGTTTAAAGAATTGTCAAAAGGGCATAGATTCTTGTTGTATTGCTATCCATTCTTAATTTTGCTAAAGTCCATCCTAAAGGCAACCACGTTTCCTTAAAAATCCAATGTAATCATCACTTTCCGGTGTAACATCTACATACCGCACTCCAAAGACATTGTGACTGGGACTGTTGCGTGATTGTGAATTGCTATTTGATTTCATGGAAGTAATTTTCTATCCTTATGTTTCTTGTTTTAGTTGTTTGTTTTTTTGGGTGGGGGGTGCATCTCTTATATACTCTAAGGGATCATAATATTTTTGTTTTCTATGTGGGCGGAACGTAAATGGGAGACCAGTTTTTTTCTATTTCTGTTGTTTCTCTTTTGTTCATTGTTTTTGCATTTTTCGATTTTTGCTGGAGTTATTTTCTCTTCATTATAGTCACATCTTAGCCACAAACATTAGCATAATATGCGGCAAGACAATAAATGTGCTTAATAGTTTTTGCCTCTGGTGTGATATTAGGGACATTAAATTTAAGCTATTCCTTAACAATATGATGTGCTTATGGATGAGCTCACTAGGCACAACCAAGGGGGTGTGCCTTGGTGCATGCTTTCGTGGATGACATAGTTCTGGTGGAGGAGTCTTGAGACGAGGTGAATGACAAGCGGGAACTTTGGAGGAGGGCCTTGGAATCGAAAGGCTTACGACTAAGTAGGTCAAAGACCAAGTATATGGAACTCAAGTTCTGTACCTCCACTAGGCCAAACATAGAAGTCGTCAAGATTGGATCAAAATCCATACCGAAAAAGAACTGTTTTAAATATTTGGGTTTCACGGTACAACAAGACGACGAAGTTGAAGAGGATGTCAACAATCATAGTAAAGTAGGCTGGCACAAATGTAGGATGGCCTTTTGGGTACTTTGCGATAGAAAGGTCCCGTTAAAGTTAAAGGGAAAATACTGTAAGACGGAAGTGAGGCCGGCTATGTCATATGGTGCGGAATGTTGGCCAATGAAATGGCATCACACATAGAAACTGAAGATGGCGGAGATGAGGATGTTGCGATTGATGTGTGGACATACAAGGAACGATAGGATCAGAAATGACGTCATAAGAAGCAAATTGGGCGTGGATCCGATAGAGGATAAATTGAGGGAGCAACATTTGCGGGGGTTTGGACATATCGGGAGGAGACCGACCACTGCTCATGTCAGGAGATGCGAACAACTCCATATTACGCCCGGGAGGAGAGGGAGAGGCAGGTCAAATAAGAGATGGATGGAGACGATCTGATATGAAGTCACCCACCTAAATCTATATGAAATGGCCTTAGATAGAGCTCAGTGGAGAGCTAGCACAGGGGTAGTCGATGTAGCGGTTTAGAATATATGAGCATAATTTGGCTAACCTAGCGGCCCTGGGCTTATATGTTTGCCTATTTGATTTACTTGCTATGGCTGTGGGTTGTTGGTTGCTTGGTGCTTGTTATTTGTTATTTGCTCCTTGCTGCTCGTGCGGTGTATTGCTGTTGCTGTATTGTTGCTTGTTGCTTGATTGCTGCTTTAGACTCTCCATGTGTTGCTGCTGTTGTTTTGCTTTTCAGGTTGGGGGTTCTTGGACACAGCTTCCCTTTACGGTAGCACCATGGAGGGATAAGGCTGCGTACATCCTCCCCCCCCCCCCGGGAGCGGCCCGACCCTACATTTGGCGGGAGCCTTTGAGGCACTGGGTTTTTTTTTTTTTTTTTGTTGTTCTATGCACACACACTGAATTACGATGATTATGCAATGATGAACTCTGATATTTCATCATCTTATCAGGCACAAGAAACAAAAGGAGGAGGATATAGCTGTTTGTGAGTGCAGATACGATTTCAGTGACCCTGATAGTGCATGTGGTGACAGATGCTTGAATGTTTTAACAAGCACAGAGTGTACTCATTGTTATTGCCCATGTGGTGTTTATTGCAAAAATCAGGTACTATCTATTCGAGTGTAATCTTCCTTTGTGTTAACTCTTTTCAATGCAGTTATTAATATGGTATAATTGCTAAGTGCTTGAACATATATGCTGTTTCCTTTCCATAAGTGTATCTATAGTCACTTTAAAAAGCTAAAGCAGGACTGCCACGGTGGCAATTGCATATTGTTTGAGTTTCCACTCTTCCTAAGAAGAATGGGTTTCGATTCTCACCTTTTTTGGGTGTGAGTTTGCTATAATCCATTCTTATGGCAGGTGGGTTTGTGTTTAATGAAAATCTTTCAGTCATGCTGGAAACTGCAGTAACTGTTCCTCAGTAATCTAGAAAATAGAAACTTCAGCTATTTATTGAATTAGTGCTTGCTAGGTAATCTTGATTCATTTTATTGTGCCCTCTCATGTCCGGTTTTCAAGATTCAGCATGATCACTTGAGCAAATCTGTTCAAATAGACATAGTTTTCCAAATTTCTATGCAAATTAGGCTTTCAAAGTTTCTTCCTGGTGTACTAAAAGTTGGAAAGCATGCTTTCCTGGCGTTTCAAGTTTTACTTTTCCCATGTTCTTTTAAGTCTCCTTCCAATATTTTTGTTTTGCATGGACAAATTGCTTGTCTTTTTTGGTAGACTTGATGTAGGTGATGGGGATTGTGTGTCATGAAAGGGGTAGGAAAGGAACATACCCAGTGCCTCAAGGGCTCCCACCTACGCAGGGTCTGGGAGGGGTGGATGTACGCAGCCTTCTCCCTCCAGGGTGTTAACCTGAAGAGAGGCTGTTTCCCAGTGCCCCCAACCTGAGGGTGAGGACTTCCTAGGAAGTGACCCATCCTGGTACTACTCTCGTCCAAGCACGCTTAACTTCGGAGTTCTCATGGAATCCGGTGACGGCGTGTTGGTGCCCTCTTTGAAAGTGTGTCATGAAAGGGGTAATTAAAGGCAAAGATTAGCTGCCTCATTTCCAACAAACTGAGGACCCCCATTCATAGGTTTAGGCTTTCTGGTGCTTGAATTCTATGCTTAATATCAATTCTATTCAGTCGTCACCGTCCCAGAGCTGAGCACACAAGGACTATTTATAACCTAGGTGATGATTTACGAACAAGTAACTAATAAAGAGGAAATATTCTGAAACTAATATGATGCTTATTATATCCCACTCATCTATTGGTTAGTTTTTGTCAGATGACTAACTTGTGACTTACCATATTGTTTTTCAAAGAGCCACTAAGTCATTCACATTTCGTTGTGCTACAAAACTAAGTTCCCTCATTTGGTCTTCTGCACGTCCACAATTCACAGAAATTTCAAAAACGGGAATATGCAAAGACAAAGCTATTTAGAACTGAGGGTCGTGGATGGGGCCTGCTAGCCAATGAGAACATAAAGGTACATCTTTACTCGGAAAATTTGTTGTCATGTGATGTGTCTTTTTGAATGTACCTAATATCTGTGTAATGTTTGTGATTGGATATTAGAGCACCTCATGCTACACCTGCAATTATTTGTGAAATTTCCAAAGTTCTTATAATATTGGTATTATTTATGCTTACAGTCGCTTTCCTTAAATTTTTCCCTACATTTGGATGTGGAATTTAAGATGGACTTTCTACTATTGAATAATAGGGAAGCTACGAAATGAATGATCTGAAGTCTGTAGTTTGATTTAGGGTTTTATTCATGAAGTTATGTGCCCATTTCTTATGACTTTGATACTTCTTTCACAACTTCTCTTATTCACTCATCAAAACTTCTGTCGCACACTTTAGGCTGGACAGTTCATTATTGAATACTGTGGAGAGGTGATATCATCGAAAGAAGCAACAAAAAGGGCTCAAGCTTATGAAACTCAAGGTGCCTTTGTTGATTTGCCTGATTAACCTCCTATGCCATGATAACATTTAGCTTTGGTGGCATTCTCCCTCTTGACCTTGATAGCTTGCTTGTTTAGGTCTCAAGAACGCATATATAATTACTCTAAGCGCCTCCGAGTCCATTGATGCATCTAAGAAAGGAAGCCTTGCAAGATTCATAAACCATTCATGGTAAGACTGAGGAACAAATTTGACTATGGAAGATATTATAAAATATATGGTAGTATGTTTTACCAGGCATTTAATTTTCGTACCTTTGTTGTTGCAGTCAACCGAATTGTGAGACTAGGAAGTGGACTGTATTGGGAGAAGTAAGGGTTGGTATATTTGCAAAGCAAGATATTCCTATAGGAACTGAGCTGACGTACAATTATAATTTTGAATGGTATGGTGGTGCGAAGATTCGCTGTCTTTGTGGGGCACCCAGTTGTTCCGGATTTCTTGGGGCAAAATCACGTGGTTTCCAGGTATGTAGCTGTTTGAGTAATACTACGAACATGATTCTGATGGTTCTCTTGCTTTAATTTTCCATATACTATACGAAGGCCACTCATTTTCCTTTGTTTGAATTTGCCTAGCTATAATAATTTGAGTTGCATGTGGTCTGTAGTATGCTATTTTTAATGGCTCGAAGTAGGGTTACATCCTGTATTTTCTACATGTGCCACGCCTAAGCAACACTATAAGAATAAATAAGGTGGATTTTGACGGTTCCATCATCACCTCACAACTTGCAATCTTGAGCGTAACATATGATGCACGGTTAGTTCCCTACGTGGGATGGTATTGTCTCCTTTTACCTTCTTGTGTGGTTTATTTGTCTTGTTAGTTGTTACCTGCGCCAGAGTTCCACCCTTTTGACTATAATGCATAGTTCTCACTTGTTCAACAAAAGGAGAGAATAATGAGTGGATAGTTTATCTACATATTCTAAAATGAAACTGGATATGGTAGGTCAGCTTTATGTTTGTGGGTTCCCTTTCAAAAGTGAGTTCTGAGTTTTGTTGGCACTTCTTATCCTATGCTGTGGAATAAAATCGCTATTTGTGGGGTGTGTCTGGGTGAAGCTGTCATGGAAGGAGGGTATAATTGACATTATGTAATTTTGATCAAAAAGTTACATTATGTAGCACGTTTTAGTGATCACATGATGTAATGGTGCTCAGAGTCAACCACAACATTATTTGATTTTATTCCTTTAGGATTCTGTTTTTTAGTACGTATCTGTATTTATGATCATTGAGCCTCCTGCTCACATCATCATGGCATTGTATATTAAGAATACTGTTTGGATGTTTTGTATATTGAACAGGAGGATACATACCTCTGGGAGGACGGTGATGACAGGTATTTTTTTGCATATACTTCTGCACTGCCTCTGTTTCATATCCTGGATTTTACCCCCTTGTATTTGTTATAGATTAGTCTTAAAGGTTATTCTTATCCTTTCACTATTAATCGATCTACTTTTTGTCTGGAAAATTCTCTCCCTTCCCCAAATCTAGCTTGCTTCAGAGGTTTGTCCTACTAATTGTAGAAAAAGTGTGTGGAGGAATGATATCTCCTTGTTAATGTGTCCCCGGGGGGGGGGGGGGGGGGGGGGGGGGGGGGGTGGGGTTGGTGTCTGAGATTCATCAGTGAAGGCCCAAAGAGCAACCTTGAAGGGGGAGGGGGTGAATTAGGTTCTTTTGCGATAAATTGAAAATTGAAAAATTAAACTTAAAAGATGAATAATT
Source organism: Simmondsia chinensis (assembly GCA_018398585.1). Classification (NCBI taxonomy): domain Eukaryota; kingdom Viridiplantae; phylum Streptophyta; class Magnoliopsida; order Caryophyllales; family Simmondsiaceae; genus Simmondsia; species Simmondsia chinensis. Next base: position 16,375,205 of record JAGTTD010000018.1, on the reverse strand, counting down.
AAAATGAAGAACAAATAATAAATGTAAGAACTAAAAGTAAAGGGAAGAAGAGACGATTTTTATAGTGATTCACTTTCAACTTGGAAGCTAGTCCACTCTCCAAGTGATTACTCCTTGTCACTTGAGCCTTTCACTAAGTTTGGTGATCTTTATAAAACATAGGCTTAGAATCCAACCTTTTACAAGTCCTTTTGAATGTAGGCTCAAGGCCAACATTTCACAACCAATCCTTTTGTAATATAGGCTCAAGATCCAACTTTTTTACAACCGATCCTTTTGTGCATAGGCTCAGGATCAACCTTTTTCGGGACAAAGTTTGAGTAAATAAATCACACTCTTGAAATAGTGAATTCACAATCAGATTAAGTTGAACAAAAACTAAGGATATTTATCAATTAAGCTAAATAGCGTAGGCTCAAGAAAATTTTAAGAAAGCAACAAGAGATTAGAACTTTAAAAGCTTAAATACTAGAAATTAAATCAATGAAAGCTTGGTAGTTGGATGACTTGAATGATACATTCAAGGCCTATATATAGGCAAATGAAGTCCCTACGAGCCTTGTGAAACATTTGAAAAAGGTTTGCAAGAAATCAAATTTCAAAAGTAGTCATTCATGACATGTTGCTATTTTATGTGTGAAACATAGGGCTTGTGTTTCTATGGTCAACAAGCAGTAATATGCACCTTCAAGAGACGAAATACACGGCATACTACGACAACATTGTCATCCCCTCCAGCGTGACACCTCTGACACGCCATTGGCACTCGCCCTACGATAAGCAGTGTGCCCAAATAGCAACCTGCCAGCTCCATGCACCATAGTGCACCACGTACACGTTTCGCTTCACGTTGCTTGTTGACTCTTCATCTTGCGAACTTCGCACTGCAACCCAAGGATCGACCCAATCTCCACGAAGTAAGCCAGCCATACGGTCAGCACACCTGACCGGCACCCAACACAGTGCGCCTTCAGCCACAATCGGAACCGCGAGCCACTCAACTTCACTCCGAAAGTTCCTCGTTAGAGTGCCCCTCCCACACAAGGAGTGTCCATAGCCAGGGACAAACCCGCTCGACGCACCTAGGACACGAGCAACTCCCATTCCCCAGGAGTGTCCACCGCCACGGACAAAGCTCGGTCCCACCACAGCTGCTTACTCGCGTATCATGAGCCTCGCTCTGATACCACTTGACACGGGATGAGCGCAGATCACCCGTGCGGCGCCCAGGCCCCTGAGGCTAGGGCCGGGCCAGCCTACCCCCTATGGTCAACAAGCAGCAATATGCACCTTCAAGAGACGAAATACACTGCATACTACGGACATACCTGAACACAATCAATGCGCATTAGTATCGGACAGGCCAAGGAGACCTCATATGGCATGTCTGCTTATTGAGCACCGGGGACAGTGTCAGCTAGAGGCGGCCCGTGACATTCTCCCCCACCTAATTCCGCAAACGTCCTCGTTGCGGGTGCTAGCCCATCATCGCATCCCTGCATCTCTAGCAGCCTTGATTGGTCACGGGACGACCGCATCGTCATCCCCTCCAGCGTGACACCTCTGACATGCCATTGACCCTCGCCCGACGATAAGCAGCATGCCCAAAAAGCAACCTGCCAGCTCCATGCACCATAGTGCATCATGTGCACGTCTTGCTTCACGATGCATGTTGACTTTTCACCTTGCGAACTTCGCATTGCACCCCAAGGATCGGCCCAATCTCCACGCAGTAAGCCAGCCATACGGTCAGCACACCTGACCGGCACCCAACACAGTGCGCCTTCCGCCACAACCGGAATCGCGAGCCACTCGACTTCACTTCAAAAGTTCCTCGTTAGAGTGCCCCTCCCACACAAGGAGTGTCCATAGCCAGGGACAAACCCGCTCGACACACCTAGGACACGAGCAACTCCCATTCCCCAGGAGTGTCCACCATCACGGACAGAGCTCGGTCCCACCACAGCTGCTTACTCGCGTATCATGAGCCTCGCTCTGATACCACTTGTCACGGGAGGAACGCGGATCACCCGTGCGGCGCTCGGGCCTCTGAGGCTAGGGCCGGGCCAGCCTACCCCCTATGGTTAACAAGCAACCATATGCACCTTCAAGAGACGAATTACACAACATACCACGAACATACCTGAACACAATCAATGCGCATTAGTATCGGACAGGCTAAGGAGACCCCATATGGCATATGTCTGCTTATTCAGCATCGGGGACAGTGCAAAGGCGGCCCGTGACACGGCGAACAGTAGCCTAGTGTTGGCTACTGGTGTCTGTATGTCGACACATAGCTTCTGTGTGTCAACACTCGACATGCTTGGGTGTTCTACAACATTTTTGATCGTTGCGCTTGATCTGTATTTATATTTAAGCTTATTTTTGAATAATTTTTAATCAAGCCAAAATGTCACCTTAAGAGATTTTTCATAATATTGTTATTTTTAGGCATGCCTATGGGTAATGCCAATTTATAAAGTATTTCTATTAAAAATCGAGTCATGGAGGCACCCCCCTTCCCCATATTGTACCTATGTTAGATAAGAGTATGACACGTGGACACTTCCCGCCCCCCCCCCCCCCCCCAAAAAAACAACATATTTTTGCAGTGCATTTCTGGATAAATTTGTTTATGTTGGCTTCTTTGTGGGCAGATATTCAGTTGAGAAAATCCCACTGTATGACTCGGCTGAGGATGAACCTTCATCTAAATTGATCTCAGAGTTTGATATCAATGACAAAAATGATTCTTCCATGGTAGCGGATGTGAATGGAGAATCAAAGAATGAACTGGATTCAGTAGCTATGGATGTCGAGCCGCTCGATTCTGTCCCAGCAAATGGTGCCCCAGTGGATGCAATGAACAGCGGGCTGTATAAAAGCACAGAATTGTATCCCAGTGATGCTCAACAATCCTTTGTACAGAAGAACGCAATGATATCTAGGATTCGAAGTAATAGTGCATGCCGAAATTATCAGATAGGAATCAGCTCTGTGCCAAAGAAAAGACTAAAACACTTGCCCAGGGGAAGGCCCAAAAATGGGAACCAGAGAGTAGTAGATACCAAGTCGGTTGTCCTACTCGTTACAAAGGAAGCGCGACAAGAGATATTAACATTTGAGGTACAAACTGCAACTTTCATCATGTTTGTGGTTAGCTTGGGCCATCTTGTGCCTTTCTTTTTTCCGATAATTAGAGAGAGAACTCATAATACAAAAGCGCCAGGGTGGCCATAGGTACGGGGAGCGAAAGAACTCACCAAAAGTGAGAAATATCATTTTTTGTTTCCCATTTGTAAGAAATTTTAAGATGGATAGTGATTACTGCGTGTGCTTAGAGCATTGCTAAGCCAATGGAACAACTAGCCTTGATCTTTCACATCGTGTGGAAAAGCTGAAGCATTATGTTTTCCTTAAGTTTTCTCGATGGTCCAGGTGGTAAGACTATTCAAGTTGCTGCTTTTTTATGTATAATGAATGTATCGTTCCAACTATGCCTTTTATATTTTGCACTGCTGTTTTGTATACTTTTGTATCATATGCTTAAAGTCGCATCTTGTAGTTGCCCGAATATGACTCTAAGCGTAGCTATTCTTTAAAGCTTCATAAAAGTTCAGCACATACAGAAACAAGCCACTAAAAGATCAATGTATTTTATCTTGCTTTAGGAGTGCGGAAGGATATCCTTGCCCGGGATTAGCGTCATCTCCTTGTCTTGCTGATTCTTTTGAAGTACTAAAATAACACTGAATTAAATCAACCAAACCCTTTTGCCCTTTTTCTGCGGTTGGGCTGCATATATTGCCTTTTTACTCCTGAAAGTTGTTTGCAAATATCATACTGCCTTAAACATGTCTCAGGCAATATTTCTCTATTGATTTCATCCCCACTTACTCCTATACTCATTCTGGATCTTATGATCCGTATAACCTAGCCACAAATCCATTCTAGTGTCGTCACTTTCTCTGCTCTCAATCTTCTATGCAGTAGAACTTACGACTTCGTGCATACAGCATAGAACCTCTAATAGAAGCCCTATAATTCCTTCCTTTTTGTTTAAACAGGATTTCTGATCAGAAATAGCAGGATTTCCTTTTAGTCTTGACTGGAGGGGAACATCCTTGCGAATGCCACCATCCTTCTGGATGATTGAGCAAAAGTATCTTAAAGATTTCACTATTTGATGTACTGTGTTTACAGTCGTGATTCATTAAAAACCTTTTGACTTCATGGTCTGAGTCTATAACTCAATTCCTGCATCAAAATTCCCCTTTTAGAATTTGAACTGCAAAAAGCATGCAGCAAGGATGATCTTAGGTGTAAGCCTTAAGCAGTCAGTCAGTCTTTCTGTTTTGCTGTCCTTGGGAAACATAGGTCAATCGCTCACAGCTGGATGCATGTCGTTTAAACCTTTGATGCAAGCATTATGAGTGCCCTTTTCTCTAATATTCTATGGAACGTCTCTAAGAACTGTATGCTCTTATCATTTGAGTGCTGTTACCTGCTTTTGTTGCCTAATGGTTCCATGGTTCATGTCATTGAAATAAGTTAACTGAATCTTAGACTCACTTGATTCTCACATCAGCCTTCACTTTGTCACCTTTTTCATAAATCCATAGTATGCCTCATAACGTAATACCTTTCTAGCTGGTGCAAATTGATTTCCTTTTTTGCTTCTTGCAAACTGTTGTAAGTGTACTCTTTGTCCTCTGCTAAACATTCATCATCTTAGTTGTTTGTATGGAATCAAATGAAAGCCATCACATAACAAATTTAAAGCTAGTAATGTTTTGTGATCGTCTCTGCGGGAGCCGCAAGGCACTGGGACTGTTGTTGTTGAATGTTTTGTGATCGTCACAGCATGTTATGTAATGTTTGCAATGCAGAGATTGCAGCACGAGTGACCCAAAGAAAAAGGAAGACTGCAGCCCATTCGAGAACCGTGACTAGGATTTGATTACATCTTCCAACTGAGTAATGCTTGTTGCTTCGTAGTACCCTTCTAAACAGAAATACTATTTAATCCCACCGCCTTTCTATTCTTTATCACTTCATTGTTCCTTTAGCTTCCTCCCCTTGTGAGCTGATAAAATATACTTTATTGATGCTCTTCAGAGTTGCTAAAGCATCCAAAAGTTAATTCGGTAGCTTGACTTCTTATTCATCTCGTGATCAGTGTCCTGACTTTCACTTTATTTCACTTGGTTTTAGTTCCGTATTATGATGTGTGTTGCTTTAGCAATGGTATACTCATCTCTCTCTCCCTGACGCTGACTAACATGACACAAGTCCTCATAACATGTGATTCAGATTAACTAACCTTTTACATTCCCTTTCCTACATGTACTTTTTCTAATCTCATATTGATCACTAAGGACATCAAAATAACAAAAGAACTAATAACACAAAACCTTGCAATCTCTCTGCAAATCTACCAATGCTATGTCTAGGAAGCTCCCAAAGCTCTTAGCTCAAAGACCTCCTAAAAGACCACCTTATCCCGAAAAAAATTCACTTGTATATATTGGTCTTTGAAAATCCTAGCATATTAATCACTTACATATGGCCGTATAGTAATTCTTTTTCTCTTTGTTTATCCCGACCAACATTGTTTACTCTGCCATAAACTTGTTTATGAGGAGTATCTTTAAAAGCCTTGGATTTAGATTCAAATCCTCAAAATACCATTAGTTTCATCCTTATCATTCTTTATAACAATTCTTCATCTGATTAAGTTTGTTGCAGTCAAACGACAGTATGAAACTGTCTTCCAAATTTAGTGGCTGGTGGACTAATATCTCAAAAATTTACCTAACTGGCTGAGAAATTTTGTGCTGTATTAGGACTGGTTGCCAACCTTGTTCTAATCTAGTGTAAACTTTGCTCTATTGGTTTATCATTGCGGTCACTACAGATGGTATTGGATTAGTCTCTTGGCCCGGAAGCCTTGGCCTTTGTACTTTTTAACCACATCTAGGAGCAGTGCAGAAATTGAGGTTTATGTAGAGTAGTGTGTTATGACCCGGGAATCCAAAGCATGAGTGGGTGTTGCTGGTTGTTCTGTTGTTCTTGCTACGGTTCTGTGTTGGTTGTTGTGGGTTGCTGCTGGTTGCTGCTATATGGTGGTTTTGTTGCTGATTAGCTTAGCTTAAGAATGATGTAATAGCTCAGTTCTTACAGCATAATTCCTTGCTGTGTTGTAATAACGTTTTGGTAGTTTTGGGTTAGTTGGTGTCTGGCGCCAAAGAGGTTAATTGTTAGTAGTTATTTTAGTTAAAATTAGATATTTTTAGTTAAGTCGGTTAGTAGTTGTGGTCTAGATTCATTGTCTTAGTTGCTTATAAGTAGTTTGATCAATTGTAATAAGCATTCATTCAGTCAAATATCAAAATATCTCAATTTGAGATCAATCTCTCCCTCTCATCTAACTTTCCCTAATCTCTCCCCTAAATTCACTTCTCTTCTCATCTAAACTCTCATCTATCTTCATCTCTCTTAGGTTATGGCTTGAGATTCAATCCTGAGCTTAACATTTGGTATCAGAGTCAGGTTTGGCTTCCAATCGAGCTCTTAATCAAGAAAAGTTCAAAATCAGATTGATGTTGCTGCGCAGGTGACTTTTGATGCTTTGCATTTGGTTTAATTGAATCAATTTCAACTAAATTGAGCTTGTATTGTGTCAAGTTTGGTGCTAGCTGCAATTGATCATCAAGAAATTAGGAAAAAAAAAACAAGTTTTGGTGCTAATTTTAGTCATTCCAACCGTTCGAAGTTCAAGAGCTCATACAAGATCAATTGGATCAAATTCAGCTCACACTGAGAGTCTCAAGATTGTTTGCTTGAAGATCTGCTGCGTTTGATCAAGTTTAGCTAGTTTGTAAGTCCAGTTGAGCTGGCAAGACGCAAGAAGCATAATTCATCTATGGCTGGCGGTGTGACAACACGATTAGGAGCAGGAGCTGGAAGTGCAGCTACGCATGTCAATCCTAATGTCTCCTATGCTGTGGTAGTTGGAGCTAACACTGCAGTAGAGCAGGAAGAGGTTACAACGAGTCAGTTAAGCTTGCAAATGAAGGATATGCTCGTGCAGATGCAACATTCACAAAGAGATTTGGTGCGAGAATTGGATCAGAAGTATGATGAACGATTTGCTCAACATTCTCAACAAGTTGAGGAAAAGATTGATGATCGGATCAATCAGCAAGCACATGAGTTCGAAGAGAAGATTGCTGATCGTTTGAATCAGCAATTGCAGAGGTTTGAAGAGAAATTTGCTGAAATAAGCAATCAAACAATTGAAGATCGAGTGGCTCAACAACTGCAAAGAATTGAGGATCGAGTGGAGGATCGCTTTACTATGCTACAGAATCAAATACAAAAACAGAAAGCAGGTTTTGGTGTTGGTGGTTTGTTGCCTGTAAGTCAGGTAGTGAGACCTCTTGATTTGACTCAATCCCAAGTACCAAATGCTGACCTTAAGTTGCTAATGTGATTGTTAGTCCTCAAGTTCATCTTCAATCAGCTGATGTTAGACCTCAAAATCAATTTCCAGAAGCTGATATAAATGTTAGTCGTCATGAACATTCAATTGGTCAAGTGCAAATTCGATCTTCTAGCATGAATTTTGGTCAGAAAGGTCATCCTCCAGATCCTTCAGTACATATCAGATCAAGTAATGCTAATACAAGGCATCTTGATGATTCACCTGATCCAACCTACACGCGACCTGATTGCTTGTTTGGGGAACAATTGGATCGGGCACCATATCAGGTTGTACAGGGACAAACTTCCTCTGAAATTGGTCTTGTTCGTAGCAATGAGGTTACATTGGGTAGTAGAGGCAATAAATTTTGATGGGAAGCAGCCACATTCTTGGTTAAGGAGATGTGAGCGTTACTTCAACTTCTACTCCATTCCCGATGAGCAAAAGGTGGAATTGGTTGCGGTTTATCTTCAAGGAGATCATGAAGTTTGGCTCTATAGTCTATTGAAGAGCAATTCCACGCTTGGGCTGAATTTATGGTAGAGTTTTGTGAACGCTATGGTGATGAAGATTCCAGTGACATAGTTGATAGCTTCAACAAGGTGTTTCAAGTTACAACTGTGAAGGAGTATATGACAAGGTTTGAGAACCTTAGAGCAAGTATGATAACTGTCTATCCTCAAGCCGCTGAGTCATTTTATGTCTCAAGCTTCATCAGTGGATTAAAGCCTAAAATTAATAATCTTGTGAAGGCAATTGGCCCTAGTTCTTTATCCAAAGCTTATGCAAAGGCTAAGTTGTTTGAGGCCACGGTTTTAGCATCCAATGATGGGCCAAAGTACCGAGGGGAAAGTTCCCAACAACATCAGAAAGGGGCAGAAGAATCCAAAGTTGCTTGTACTATTGAAAAGAGGCCTCAAAGACTCTGTTTTAAGTCCAATCAGCCGTATGAATTTGGCCATAAGTGTAATCCTAAAGTCCTCATTGCAGTTAGAGGAGTTGATGTTGAAGGACAATCTAAAAGTGATGAGCCAGAAACTGGTATTGACAGTTTAGATCAGGAAGCTTGCATTTAGGATGAAGTTGAGATTTCCTTGAAGGCTTTGACAGGACAAGGTTTCATAATACACTCAGGATCAAGGGAAAAGTGGGCGAGAGATCTATTGTTATTTTGATCGACAGTGGAAGCACCCATAGTTTCATTCATCCGAAAGTGGTGAAGAAAGTGGGCCATAAAGAGATCAAAACCCATCCTTTAGCTGTGACAGTTGCTAATGGGAATTCAATCCTGACTCATACTAAATGTCAAGGATTTAGCTGGTCTATGCAAGACTACAAATTTGAGTTTGATTTCAGAGTCTTGCCTTTGGGGGGTTGCGATATAGTTCTTGGGGTTGATTGGATGAGTTCTTTCAACCCGGTGTCCTTTGATTATGCTAAGCAAACTGTATCCTTTGAAAGACAAGAATTAAGTGTTACATTGCGAGGCATGGATGATCACGCTCAATTACAGATGCCTAGGGGAAGGAGACACCGCTCTAAAATCATTTCCCAGCCTCTATTCTTGAGGACAAGAATGTTTTCAAGGGGAAGGGAATGTTATGACCCGGGAATCCAAAGCATGAGTGGGTGTTGCTGGTTGCTGCTGTTGCTGGTTGTTCTGTTGTTCTTGCTATGGTTCTGTGTTGGTTGTTGCGGGATGCTGCTGGTTGCTGCTATATGGTGGTTTTGTTGCTGATTAGCTTAGCTTAAGAATGATGTAATAGCTCAGTTCTTACAGCATAATTCCTTGCTGCGTTGTAATAACGTTTTGGTAGTTTTGGGTTAGTTGGCGTCTGGCGCCAAAGAGGTTAATTGTTAGTTAGTAGTTATTTTAGTTAGAAATAGATATTTTTAGTTAAGTCGGTTAGTAGTTGTGTTCTAGATTCGTTGTCTTAGTTGCTTAGAAGTAGTTTGATCAATTGTAATAAGCATTCATTCAATCAAATATCAAAATATCTCAATTTGAGATCAATCTCTCCCTCTCATCTAACTTTCTCTAATCTCTCACCTAAATTCACTTCTCTTCTCATCTAAACTCTCATCTATCTTCATCTGTCTTAGGTTATGGCTTGAGATTCAATCCCGAGCTTAACATAGTGTTTATTAGATAACGGGATTTTGAGCTACTCACTATGTGAAATGGCTGTTATGAATGTACTTTTATAACGGCTTTTGTACTTTCTGGTTGTTGCATTAAGATTTCACCAGTATTATGAAACATTGTTGATGGTTCCTATTAGTAATTTTATCTTATCTCAGGACATAGCTTCTCTGTTGGGTTTTTTCCACAAAGAATGAATTTGAGTTCTATACACTTTTAGGCTGTTACCTTGTGCGCTTTTTCGTTTAATATGTTTTAGAATTTATCTTTTCAAAAATTAAAACATGGAAAACGCAATTCACCTCATTTATCTTTCATCGTTCTTATTATTGTGTTAATCTCTGCATCTAAGGTTCAAATGTGAATCCAAGTCGTTTTCTATTACAAGACCAATTAATGCTCAATACTAGGTGGAATAACTCGATATGCTTATATGTTGACGACAGCACAGTATTTATTAAGAGACTTACATGTAATCGGTAACTTTTGCATTTACACGCAGGAGATGAAAAAGGAAGCGAACGCCAACCTCGAATCCTTGTACAATGAAATAAGACCAGCGATTGAAGAACATGAAAGGGACAGCCAAGACAGCGTGCCGACGAATGTGGCAGAGAAATGGATAGAGGGAAGCTGCTTAAAATTGAAAGCAGAATTCGACCTATATTACTCCATCATCAAGAATGTGGTCATCAATCCAGCAGGGAAACCGAGTCCAGACAATGAAGTGAAGTTGCTAACTGATCATTGATTTTAGGGCTATTTACACCATTAGTCCTACTTTGCCTGCTGGGTGTATAGTCTTTCAACTTTTTATTTGTGTCAATTTAGCCCTAGTATGATTGAAATAGTTTCAGTGAAGTCAAGTATGGAAAATTAAATATTAATTTTCGATTGAAGTCGCAATGTTAATTAGCATTTCAATACATGTTCACCCTATGAGAATGTGGACCCGCACACCCTTAACGTGGAAAGCATATGCAAGTGCTAATTAACGTTATGATTTCAGTAAAAAATTAACTTAATTTCAACCTTGGACGTAATTGAAACAGTGTCAATTGTAAAGGGACTAAACTGATGCAATTAAAAGTTTAATAACTAAATTAATAGATTAGGTAAAGCATGAGGACTAATGACATAAATAGCCCCTTGATTGTATTAGCAGATACTAGACCTAACTTTTCCTAGGAAACTAGGTTATTTCAGAGAGAGATTCTCATGAATCTCATCATATAAGTTGGTCATGCCAGCAATTTATAGGTGATTTGTCAACTGTATTATATGTAATTTGATTTTGTGAATTGCCAACGTTCTAATTGACTGATAAAGTAGAAGAGCATTGCATATATTTATAGGTGATTTGTCAACTGTATTATATGTAATTTGATTTTGTGAATTGCCAACGTTCTAATTGACTGATAAAGTAGAAGAGCATTGCATATATTTATAGGTGATTTGTCAACTGTATTATATGTAATTTGATTTTGTGAATTGCCTACGTTCTAATTGACTGATAAAGTAGAAGAGCATTGCATATATTTATAGGTGATTTGTCAACTGTATTATATGTAATTTGATTTTGTGAATTGCCTACGTTCTAATTGACTGATAAAGTAGAAGAGCATTGCATATAAAAGTTTATATAATTGAGGTCCTCTCTCATTGTTTTAGAAGGGAGAGGGCCTTCTAACTTCTCTGTGGCATTCAGATGGCATAAGTATCGTCTGGTTGAAATGTTACTGCGATTTGTTTAGGGGTTGGTGTATTCAATTTTTAGGCCAAAAATTTTATGAAATAGTATTTTAGTACAAAAGTTACATGGTGCAATATTATTTTTTTGTTTGGTAAACCTACCATCCTTTTGTTATTCCCGGCATCATCCCACGCATGAACTATAATGTTGTGACTATTAAATAGAAGAATTAGATGAGAGCTATGTTTTATACCCTTGTACATTGCTTTTTAGACTATTTTATTAGATATATGTAACTTTTGGATTAAAGTATCATTTCACAATGTTTATGTACTAAAAATTAATAAAGCAAATTTTAGGGCATTACTGTGTAATTTAACCTTTTTTAACAGCATCATTTTGGAAACTTTTTAGGATGCCAGGGTGACTTTTGGTTATCAAGATAATAACATTTGTAATGAATTTATTATTTTTAATGTATTGATAGCGTTTCCAAACGTTAGCGTGATGGTAATTATCTCGCCCCAAGTCGAGAATAGCTTGGGTTTGAACATCATCAACCCTAATTTGAAAAAGCTTGAGGTTGTTTCCATTTGGAGATGACCTGCGTTTTTCTATAAAAATATTATATTTATCAATTGATACATGTTTTCATTAATAAGTTTTATATGGTAAGATAACTTTAGCTAGATTTGCAGTCTTGCATAATCAAATATGTTTTTCAGAATGAGTAGAAAATTATGGGTGAGTTTTTTCCCCCCTGCTATTTGGTATATAATTGTTGATACAGGACCATATTGGCGGGACTCAGTGTTAGAACAACTTGCAGAAAACACAAAAATTTATTAGAAAAATAATAGAACATGTATCTAAATCCGTCATTGGCTTTAAGGCATGTTGTAAACTATTTTTGTTAAGACTTATTTCTTAGATACTGAAATAGTCTAAGGGATATAATGAAACCTAACAACAAAGTGAGAGTAAGAGCATAGAGAGAAGAAGATGACCGAGACTTTTTAAGAGAGGAAAAGAGAATGCATTGTTCAAGTCCTTTGCAAATCCAAATGGGGGGCTTTATATAGAAATCAAAGTGTCTCTTCACAAGAGACACATTATTAAACATTAAAACACATGTCAATTATCAAGGGACACATCCCTCCAAAATAATTAATTAATTTCCAAAAATAGAAAACTGGCGCGCTAAAAAATAACGGCCATAACTACTCGATGTGTCGACACACAGACCCGAACTTTGGGTTCTGTAAGTTTGTGGGTCGACAAGTAGGCCTATGTGTCAACACACCGATCCAAACTTTTAAGCCAAAATACATAACAAGTAAATATTTGAAGCACTTTATTTTGAAAATACATCAACATTCCTCCACCATTTTCAAAATATATAAATTCTCATACAATTTAAACAACATCTCGGAGTTAAAGGAAGTCTTTATGCATAAATGAGAGTGTCTTCCGATTGAACCCTCACTTAGCGAAGACACGTTACAATTAGTCGGAGTATAATGGTAAACTACTCTTTGAAACATACGAGTCCATTTGACTAACCACACATGTCTCCACACAAAAGATTTACTCCCTATAGCACACCTTATCTTCGATTAACACATTTAAGGCCTTGTGTCTCGTGCCTTTCATGAGTGTAACAGAGTAAAATCCATGTCATTAAAACACTCCTTGAAGCGGCCAAACTTTACACTCATTTAGGTAGACCCCATTGATCATGTCCCTGCAACACGACATTTAATAATTTTCCTCGGGTCCATTAAGAGCTTACTCGACCTCCTTTTCCCTTTGTTACAGGTTACCAAGCACTACACCGGGGATGGAATTTTACTTTTAGTGCTTGCAATCACATGGATGATGGAACTCTCTCATTAAATGCAAGACATGGTGTCGCACTCGACGTTGAGTTGAAGGTCCATCATGGGTGACTAAAATGATGGGTTGAACCCATCCCTTATACATTTCCAAATCTCTAGCATGGCTTTTCATTAAGGGATCTTCTAGATTCTAACTTGCATTTTCAAAGTCCATAATGATCATCCAATCTTTCATGAGTTGTTTCTTATAACTATGTCTCACACTAATGTGTCCGGACTTTCAATTATACACCTCACTCTTATGCATTTAAACGCATAGCCTCACTATCACAATGGATACAAATAGGTGATTTTGGCTTAGACCACAACCAAATCTTGTACAAAAGATCCTTTAATTATTTTGCTTCTTTACTAGCAAAAATCAAAGCTATAAACTCTACAATTATAGTAGAACTAATATATGTCTGTTTCTTGAAACCCCAAAAGACAACACCCCCACCATGTAAGAATATCTACTTCCTTGTTTCCTTATCGGAGATACAACTGGCATTCAAGTGTTTTTATAAAGTAGAAGAATACTCGTTAAAAGTGATACCATAATCCATGGTTATTTTAGTAACTTTTATTCCACATGCTAGTAAATTTTACTTGAATTGCTAGTATATCCACTTAGCTTTCCAACAACAAAGGCTATATCGAGTCTTTTTAAACTTCAATTGTATTATTGGAGTACCTTCATTCGGTAGTAAATGTCCATACCAAATATCAACATATAAACATATAATGACTCCTTTATCATTATTAAATTGCTACATACGCATTTATCTGATTTATTTGTTGCCTTTTTACAAAAAAGAACATCACCAGGACTTACTAGCCTCGTCATAGAATCAAATTTTATGATACAACAATATGTAAGTTAACATTCATATTATCTCCAGTTCATTCCTATAGAAACATAGACAAATAGAGTCCAAATAACTTTTCTTTTCTTACTCTTTTACTTCTTCTAAGTTCTAAAGCTTTTCAGGGATTTCTTCCCTATAACATGATTTTCATTATATGACAAAGACACGCCATTTTCCATCGAAATTCAACCTTTCGACCTAGGAAAACTATTTCATCTTAACATATTTTACTTCATATTATCACAACGCATTATCATTTCATCAATTCCAAATGAAAGATTCAAAATTATTTTTTTGTGCTCATCCATATTTGCATCCAAGAACTTCAATTTACCCATAATTAAATCATATGAATCATCATGCCATTTATGTGCATATGGGTAACATATGAAACATCATAATTTCATATTCCAATACTCTTGAGATTTGCTACTTTGATGATTAACATCATCATAACATATGATACAAAATCACACAATAGTCTTATTTTCCATGCAATGCACTCGGTTTGAAAATCTTAATTCAATGACATTAGGGATCAACATATATTTAATAAGATCCAATAATTTTAATGCCAATCAAATTCATACCACTTTTGTTTTTATCAAGCAAACAAAAGCATTCATGCTAATAAATTAAAACCACATTAATTCATGATTGCATTATCATGCATTAATTGCATAACCGCATTAATATCTATACTTATTCCTAAATTATATCTCATATTTATGAACATGCACAGATTACTTACATTAATTATGCATTCATTAACTTTGTAAGTCCGTCAACATATATAAATACTCATACTCAAATACTTTTTATAAGTATGAACATACATGGATATACTACCCAATAGATTGTTATGAGAGTGTATCATTAACTGCATACATGTGTTAATTTTTGTGTCAACATTTACGCTTGCAATATTCAATGAAGCATAACATTGCAAAGTAAACATGCGGTTTTCAACGATGAAAATCAAAATTTTGATTATCATTATTTTATCTTTAATTTCCTTCACTCAATTACATATTGGTATTATGAGTCTAAACAATTAATACGTTTTCATATTCTATGAAAAACCCATTGTTCCTTTCTACTTATAATTGTATACGAAAATTTTCATAGCTTGAATAAGTGCATCTTTACATATACACATACATAAGATGCGATCTTATAGATATGATATATTTGCACAAGGTATCCTCCTTTTTGCATGTATATTTGACATACAAAATCGCATATAACTTTAAAATCGATAGAATTGATTTTTAACAAGCATGTATAATATGAATGTAGAGAATTATATGAATTGAATGAATAATAGAGGTTACATAGGGGGCCTATATATAGGCAGAGATAAATACAGCAAGGACTAAAATATCCTTGTACATACCATAAGTCAAGGGGGACAAGGGTAAAATACAATGTAAACCCTAGGCTAGAGGAGGGTTCTAGAATACTCTAATATGCCCCCTCAATCTGAGGGTGGTGGAAGAACCCGAATATTGGTCCTCTGTTGAAGGAAACGATCAGTAGCATGACCCTCGGTGAAGATGTCAGTGATCTGTCTATCTGTCGGGGTATAGTGAACCTGTAAATCACCTTTAAGCACCTTCTCACGAACATAATGGAAGACAACGTCAACATGTTTGCTACGATCGTTGGAGGTGAGGTTGGCTGCTAGGTAGGAAGCCGAGACGTTATCGCAGTAGGTGATGATTGGGCCAGGATGACGCAGACCAAGGTCCCTCATAAGGTAGCGGATCCAATCACTTTCAGCGGCAGCTTTAGCAACAGCCCTATATTCGGACTCAGTAGTGGATTTGGAGACAGTAGCCTGTTTCTTCGCTCTCCAAGAGATGAGGTTCGGACCGAGATAGAGCGCATAACCAGTGGTAGAGCGACGTGTATCCGGGCAGCCACCCCGATCGACATCAGCGTAGGCGGTGACTGTCAACTTTCGTGCAGGAATTATAGAGAGGCCATGGTCCGGAGTGGCTTTGAGGTACCGAAGAATACGTTTCACCGCTTGCCAGTGAGAAGTACGAGGACTATGCATGAACTGAGATACAAGGTTGACGGCGTAGCTGATGTCTGGTCAAGTCATGGTTAGGTACTGAAGGGCCCCCACAGCACTCCTGTACTCAGTAGGATCCTCAAGAAGGTCTCCATCACTCATTAAGAGATGTGCTCGGGTTGGGAGGGGGGTTTTGACGGGTTTGTTGTCACATAGGTCATGTCTAGAGAGGAGATTAATGGTGTATTTGTGTTGTGATAGGAAGAGTTGATCAGGTGTGCGCTTAGCCTCAATTCCAAGGAAGAAGTGAAGCGGGCCAAGGTCTTTCATAGCAAATTGGGTAGAAAGAGAGGTAACCAAGGTGCTAAGTTGGTCTGAATTGGTACCGGTTAGGATTATATCATCGACATAGAGAAGGAGGCAAGTTAGGTGAGAGTTTGTCTTCTGAATAAAGAGGGATGGGTCAGCACGGCAACAGATGAAGCCAAGGCTAAGTAAGAACGTACTAAATCACTGGAACCATGCCCGAGGTGCCTGTTTCAAACCATATAATGCCTTGCGTAGGCGACATACATGATTTGGAAATTTAGGATGTATGAACCCTTTTGGTTGTCTCATGTAAACTTCTTCCTCAAGGTTACCATGTAGGAAAGCATTTTTGACATCCAATTGACGGATAGGCCAATTGTATGTGACAGCGAGAGTAAGTATAAAGCGTATGGTTGTTGGCTTGACAACAGGACTAAAGGTTTCCTTGTAGTCAAGACCTTCATGTTGGTGAAAGCCTTGGGCTACGAGGCGGGCCTTGAATCGTTCAACCGAGCCATGCACTTTGTACTTGACTTTGTATTTCCAGGTGCTTCCAACAAGGTTTTGAGAGGGGTCATGTGGTACTAAGTCCCAGGTGTTGTTGAGAATGAGGGCATTAAATTCATCCGCCATGGCTTCTTGCCACTTTGGATTTTTCACTGCCTGTGAGTAACATGTGGGCTCTTGAACTACAGTGATGGAGGAGGGAGATAGAGGGTACTTAGTCTTGCATATACCAGCTTTAAGACGTGTTTGCATGGAGTGCGTGTTAAGGCAAGGTCCAACCGAAGTGGGTTGCACAGGGGGAGGGTGCTGTTCGGTGTCGGGTTGTGGTGCCAGGGGGATGGGGGTTGCGGTAGGTTCGGGTGGTGGAGTTCCTGAGGGGGCTGGTTCCCAAAGGGGCCCACCAGTATGCTCCAGTGGCTCGGTGAGGGCACTGGGTGAAGCAGGAGGGGGAGGTGGTGGCGTGGCCACCGTGGGCTGAGGCGCCATAGGCCGCCAGTCAGCTGAAACCGGTGAGATGGGCGGGGGAAGGGGAGCAACCGGTGGGGTAGTACAAAGTAGTAATGGTGGGGAATTAGCGACATCAGAGACTACTTGACATTGATTAATAAGTTCATTGTATGGAAAACGGGTTTCATCAAAGACGACGTGCCGGTTTATATACAAACGTTTAAGTTTAGGATCAAAACACCGATATCCCTTGTATCGGGCGGCATAGCCTAGAAAAATGCAAGGGGTGGAGTGTGTGGCAAGTTTATGAGGGGCACGGGTGTGATGTTAGGATAACATGCACACCCAAAGATGCGAAAACGAGAGTAATCCGGTGGGGTTTGAAATAGTTTTTGGAAAGGGGAATAGTTTGAAAGATTTGGTGTGGGTAGACGATTTATAATAAAACGAGAGGTACAGAGAGCGTCATCTCAAAACTCGTAAGGTAACTTAGAATGTATTAAAAGCATCCGTGCCATTTCAGATAAATGTTGATGCTTGCGTTCCGCCACCCCATTTTGTTCGGGGGTATCAGGACAAGATAAGCGGAAATGAATACCAGCATCACGACATAGGGCATTCATGCATCGATGATCGTATTCCCCTCCGCCATCACTTTGAAAAATCTTAATGGTCAAATTAAATTGGTTTTCAACTAGATTTTTGAAAACAGTGAATATTTCGTAAACATTAGATTTTTTCCGCATCGGATAAAGCTAGGTGAATCAAGTAAAATCATCAATAAAAAGGACATAATATTTAAACGCAGAGTTAGAGAGAATAGGAGATTTCCAAACATCAGAGTGAATTATTTGTAACGGCATAGCAGTTTTGCGTAATACACGTTCAAAAGGAAGTTTATGGGACTTGCCTAAGCAACATGAATTACATGTACCTGTAAATTTAAGTCGCGAAGACAAATGTCTCTTACAAATCAAATCAAGAATAGCATTGCCTAAGTGTCCTCATCTCTGATGCCACAAATCACCATTCCGCACATGTGCTGCGAGTCCAATGTCATGAGGCGAGAAACTATATAGGGACCCATTACTGGGTACTCGAAGAAGCGGTGTCCCCGTAGTTTTGTCCTTGACACAAAAGACATTGGAGTCAAATTCGACCCTACAATTATTATCTTGGCATAGTTGTTTTATGGATAATAGGTTATGTGTGAGATTAGGTACAAGCATAACGTTTTTAAGCTGTACGGAGGAGTTTGGGGTTGTTATAGAAGTAGAGCCCACATGTGTCACAGGTTGTAACGCACCATTACCAACAAGAACACTCTTGTGACCGGAATAAGGAAGAAGAGTTTTGAGAATACCTGGATTGGGCGTCATATGATTTGTAGCGCCGGAGTCAGGGTACCAGTTGAAATCGTGCGGTTCTCCAATCGACATGGCAGCAAAGGATTGAGAGGGATCCGGAGCGGGGGTGTTGTCAAACCGATGGGGACAAGTGAGAGCTATGTGACCAACTTGAAAACAAAATTGGCAGTATTGGGGATCGGGACCGAGCACACCTGCACTAGAGTTAGAAGGGAGGCCAAATGGGGGTCGGACTGAGCTAGGGTGAGGGGGTGCACCGGTTGGAGCCGGGTACGGGTGCTGGCCGGGCTGTCCACCATGACCGCCACGCCCGCCCCGCTTGTTCCTGCCCTTGCCACGGCCACGGTTGCCACCGTGGTTCGGGTTGCTACGGCCCGGTTGTTGACCGGGATGGGGTTGACCCTGTGCCACCATTGCGTGGCTAGTGTCGGGGTGAGGACGTCCAGATTGGCGAGTTAAAGCAGCCTCTTCGTTAAGTAACGAGGTTTTTAACTCCTCGTAGGTATATGTTTTGTTTGTTTGTCGTGAAAATGTGGCAAAAGCACTATATTCGGGGGGTAAACCATAAATTGCAAAGTGTTGAAATTCTTTTTGAGAGACGGGAGAATCAATGGCAGCTAGGTCGTTCGTTATTGACTTTAATTATGAGAGATAAGCGTCCATTGTTTTGCCATCCTTACGGTGATTTATTAATTGGGTTCGGAGGTCAAACTACTTAGCCATGGAGAGATCCCGAAAACGTTTAGCCAAGGCATCCCACATGGCTTTGGAAGTAGAGTGGCGAACAATGTCATTTAATAAAGGACGAGACAAGGTAGCAGAAATGCAGGATCTGAGACTTTGATCCGTGAGAACTCAATTGAGATAATCCGGGTTTGAAAAGGTCGATCCATTGGGAAGATTGATTTAATAACATGTTAAACTGTTCACGCCAGGGCGGATAATCAGTAGTTGACTTAAGTTTGATTGTTACAATATTAGCAATATTGGATAAGGGAATTAAAACAGGTGAAGAGGACTGATTATATAAATTAGGGTTTAATGGATTAGGGTTGAGAATACTGGGGTAAGTAGACCCGAAGCCGCCACCGACACTAGGGAGTGACGATGGGGGGTTGGGCGTTGCGCCGGCACCGGCAGTATCGGTGACCTGTGTGGAGAAAGGAGGAAGGGAGAAAAGGGAAGGGAAGGGAAGGAGGTGGGGATGTCCAAACTAAGTCCTGGGGTCACTGTCGGCCTCCCAAGTGGCGGTAGAGTACCGAAGATGGCGACACCGGCATCGACTGACCGAGAGATTGGGTCGCCGGAGGTGATGGACCCGACGTAAGTGGTGTCGGGCAGCACCCTAGGCATGGCGGCGCCGAGCGTTGCTGGTGGGGGGGCGGTACTGTTGAGACCATCCTCCACCAGCGGCTGGGCGGCGACAGAACGAGGAGGAGAAGAGAGAGCGTTAGCGTAGGATCAACTAGGGTTAGTTGCCATTGATGAATTAAAGAATTAAAAACTGAAAAGAAAAAAATAAGAAATCAACACAATGCATTAAATTAAAAAAAAAAAGAACAAAAATTAAAGAGAGGAACAGAGAGAAAAAAAGAAAAGATCAGAGCCTGGGCTCTGATACCATATGAATGTAGAGAATTATATGAATTGAATGAATAATAGAGGTTACATAGGGGGCCTATATATAGGTAGAGATAAATACAGTAAGGACTAAAATACCCTTGTGCATACCATAAGCCAAGGGATACAAGGGTAAAATACAATGTAAACCCTAGGCTAGAGGAGGGTTCTAGAATACTCTAATATATAAAACATTTATAAGCAAAAATTTCATGAAACAAAATAATGCTATCATATACATGCATGCCCTTCCAACCCTTTCCATATTACCAATTCATAATAAAAATTCAACAAGGGTACAACAATGACAACAGTCCTAGTACCACAAAGGCTCCCACCTGAGCAGGGTCTTTTGGGGGGTGGGGAGGATGGATGTACGCAGCCTTTCTTCTTTAGGGTGCTACCTTGAAGTGAGGCTGTTTCCGAGGAAAATTCAACAAGACCGTGTTCACAATATATGATTGGACAGATTTATCATCAAATTTTATTATTTGTACCACTGCATTATTTGGAATTACTAGTAAGATTTAAATATCAATTCTTTAATAAACATGTATCCATAATTTATTTACGTTTTATTATTTAGTGTTGGCATCGTATGGGCGTTTGGTTTCAACAACCACAATCCTTTTTGGCATCGTCTCGACGTCTGCTTTCAATAACCACCCAAAACAAGGTTTTTCATATTACCAATTTATAACATACATGTATTCATAATTTGCTTATTATCCTTATTTAAAATTGCCAAAAACAATTAGTTATACACTGCTTCGTTTGAATTTTATCTAATATATATATATATATATACATACATACATCATACATGAAATGGCATGTTCAGGGGTGGTTGGGTACCAAACCTTGGTTTTTGGGGCACGCTGGTTCGAAAATCCGAAAAAGCATTCAAGTCCCAATGACATTGTACATCACTTAACTTTGAGCTTTTGCCCAAAATAGCCTAAAATAAAAAAAATATTATCCAAAATGGCACATTTTAAACAATATTTTCCCAAATGGCCTCTACGTCATCAAATTTTAAATTAAATTTTTTTTTTGTTTTGGGGTTTAGGGTTTAAAATTAAATTTTTTTTTTAAGAATTTGCTGACGTGGAGGCCATTTAGGAAAATATTTTTTAAAATGGGCCATTTTGGGTAATATTTTTTCATTTTGAGCCATTTTGGGCAACGGCTCCTTAACTTTGCCATTATTCTTTTTCCGCTTCGGTTATTCAATACTCATTTTTATACTTTTTACCTTTTTTTTATTTCATTTCGGTTTCATTTATTAATTATCACGATACAATATCATCAAAATAATGCCTAAATAAAAATCATGAGTTCTTAATTTTGGTTATTATACCATATGTAAACTTACTTTCATGTATCAACAACAATGCATTAATCACTAGTCCTTAGGTATTTTAGAACTTAATGATTTCCATAATTTTTTTAAATCAAAGAACGTACCTTGATCATTTATACGATTTATAAATCTGAATCCTCTCTGTTAATCTCTTTCTCCAATCTCACAAGGTTCACCACCAAAACACACTGAGAGAAGAAGCCATTTTTATGAACGAAAATAAGTCTTAAGATTGTTAGAACAATTTGTAGAAAACACACAAATTTGTTAGGAAAATAATAGAACATGTATCTATATCAGTCACAGGCTTCAAGGAACATAGTGAACCTAAGACTTATTTCTTGGATATCGAAATAGTCTAAGGGATACAATGAAACCCAGCAACAAAACAAGAGTAAGAGCGTAGAAAGCGCAAGATGACTGAGACTTTTTGAGAGAGGAAAAGAGAATGAATTGTTCAAGTCTTTTGCAAATCCAAATGGGGGCTTTATATAGAAATCAATGTGTCTCTTCACAAGAGACATATAATTAAACATTAAAACACATGTCAATTATCAAGGGACACATCCCACTAAAATAATTAATTAATTTCCAAAAACAGAAAACTGCCACGCCAAAAAATAACGGCCATAACTGCTTTGCATGTCGACACACAGACCCAAACTTTGGGTTCTGTAAGTTTGTGTTTAGACACACGGGCCTATGTGTTGGCACACAGATCCAAACTTTGGTTTCTACATATTTAAGCCAAAATGCATAAAAAGTAATATTCGAAACACTTTATTTTGAAAATACATCAACACTCAGAAGGATTGGGGAAGGATTACTCGGCAGTTGGAATGTCTTGCTGAGTGACATAATTGCTAGAGTAAGATGATTAGGCAAGTAATTAGTAGAAGGCAAGTTAAAAAATGCTTCCAAGGATGACGACTTCTAGAAGGAAAAATTTAAGTCAAGAATCTGGGCGTCAAGGATTTCCATAGGGAAGTGGATGGAGACAATTACCTTCTAGTAAAGCGTGAAGGTTCAAAGCTTGAAGGTGGAGGATGATTGATGTAATTTTAGAGCTACATTAAATTCCTTAGGCTATACATAAGAGAACCTAAGATCTAGCAAAGGGTCCCAACGGCAATATAAAAATTCTTTAGTTTTTCTATAACACAATTGTGCCTTTTCTTTTGTTTCTTTTCGAGAAGTAGCTGTAATTGTAGTTACATTTTCTTCTTGAAACACAATTGGGTCGCAAAATGGCTAGGTGAACTCGGTAAATTTGGGTTTTAGCTATTAGTTTGGGGCTTTGATGTTCAAGTCTCAAGCTTGATAATGCTGGTCTTGAGTTGGTGAACCAAAAATCCACCTAAATCTTGGTAAGCTTAATCTCTAACGAGTTATCTTGAGCCAAGGTTGTCGGACATAGACTTGATTGACACGGGCTTAAGATAGTTCGTTGAGGTCTTGAGCTTATCTCCATTGTAGTTCTCATTTCTTCAGCCTAAGAGGTAAGGTGTCTGTAGGCTATGCTTCGTCGTCCCAATTGTCTCTTGGTTTGATTCCATATCTTTAATTTTCTCGCAGCATACGTATATGCAAAAACCATAAAATATAGGAGTCTCCTTAATTGGAGCATTTGTTGAATCCATGTAAAACTTCGATTGAGGTTAATCGTGTGAGGTTCAAACTTGACGTACGCCTAAAGTCATGGTAAATCCTTCAACATGTTTTTTCCTCTTAAATTCATGGTGACCATAAACACATGACAAAAAGCAAACGGAAAAAAACTTTCTGCAACCACAGTGGGTGGCCAAGTATAGATGGTCAGAATGAGGAATGCAACTTCCTTCAAGGGTGATAAAGTCGAGCAATTTGCTTTACTCGAGCCCAATCCCAAGCACCCGCATAAAAAGTTCAAGTCTCTCAAGAGGCCGAATGCAGTCACAACCGCAATTTTGATAGTGTGGGTGATGAAATCCATGAGGGTGAATGGATTAATCTCATTAATCTGTTAAGGTTTCAAAGATTACTCTTGGACCTTAACCTTGGTTGGGATAGTGAGAGTATAAGATAAGGAGAGAATTTAGAGCTAAGAAGAGATAAGAAGGGAAAGGGGATGAGAAGTAGAGAGAGAGATATCAATGATATCAATTTTCATTAATCAAAGTTGTTATGGATTACAAGCTAGAGCCATCTATTTATACTACTTCCTCCTAGGATGGCTTAAGACTAAAAATATCTAGAGATACAATGCATGTGGACCAAGCTAACTGACTTAACTGCCATCTAACTAATTAGCCGCCAACCTTGACCGGCCATTGACCCCCTAGGCTACATGCCACTAGAGTTCACTTATTACATGACTTAACATGAGACTTATGCAACTAATTACATCAAGACTTATTCTAGTTACAATACCCACAAGCTAATACAACTTCCCTACACTAAACTATCATCAAATAGTAACCAAAACACCAACCGTAACAGGCCAACAGTGGCATGACAGCAGCCAGGTCACAATAGCTCATGCTTCGGATTCTCGGATCATAACATAATCTTTATGGCTATTTCTGCAAGTTTTTTATATCCATGTTTAAGAGAAGAGTACAAGTTGTGGAGAATAAAGTGGAGAAATATATGAATGACTTCATTGAAAGCAACACGTCTAGATGAAATGTGCCCTGGTGGGCTAGTGTGAAAGCATGACCATCCTGAGGGATATCATTGTCGGTGCGGAAGCCTTCATGAATGAAAGAATGCATATGGAAACTGATGGGTTGATGGCTGAAATGAGTATGACTTTGGCTTCCTTTACTTATGTCATAGCCAGGAATGTCGTAAGAGAGATGGTTGTGGGCGTGAAGCGCTTCTCTTCAGACTATATGAAATAAAAAATGGCCTAATTTAGTCAGTAAAGGAGGATGTTTGGCTATTAAGATCCAGTCTTCCTACTACCAGACACGAACTATTAAATGGGTACCCCCATGTAACCTCTTTGGGGGTTAGTGTCATGATTCTACAAAATAGAGGCTTGTGGAGTTAAGTACTAATAAGTCCATGAGTTGTAATAATCTAGTGAAGGTCCATGGTTTGTAATAATCTGGCTTAATTAGCCTCGTTAGTTGTATAAGTCAAGATTAGTCAAGTGTTAGTTAACAAGTCAAGAGTGGGGCTAGTTTGGTTAATGTCGGTTAGCCTTAGGAGTCAAAGTGCAATGTATCTAGCTCAATCATCTTTAGCTTGAGATTAGTATAAGTAGTGATGACTCTCTTGTAAAGAGGTATTGATGAATGATAATGATTTTTATATTCTTTTCTCATCCCTAATTCTCTCTATTTTTCACCTAATTCTCTAATTCTCTAGTTCTCTTCTCATCTCAACTTTAATTCTTCACCTATCCTATGTTATGATCCAAGAGTAATCTTAAATCGTAACAATTGGTATTAGAGCTTTGAATTTTGCTTCTGATTTAGTTGATTTAGTTCAATCTAATTGTGTTAAGCATTAGTTCAAGCTTATTTGATATCAACATCTTGATCAGATTGTATTTGATCATCATATAGTGCTTTAAATGTTCTAACTTTCAGTTCGTGTTGCATTTAGCCTAGGTTATGCAGTTCACCTGGCATTGGATGAAGAACTTGCGCTTAATTCTCCAGATTCTTCAAACCGTGTTGCTTTGATAATAAGTTCTGTGTTCAGGTTATATTTGATCAGGATTTCAATTCAAAAGCTTGTGGTCTTGCTGTCCAGCTTGCATAGGCTCAATACATCAATTGTCATTCAATCAAACGTGCTGAGAATATTCAGATCACGCTTGCGTTGGATGTTAGATTGAATTTGCTAAATTATCTTCAGATCGAGGTATATTCCTGAGATCTTGTGCTACTAGAGCATTAAATCAACTTCAGTGCTTTGAACTTCTGGTTTGGAGGCTTGCTGTTACTGCAGTCTATTAGCTGAATTCGCTGTGCTTGTGATCAAGCTGTTGAATCTGTTGGAGTTGCTGAAATTGCATAAATTGAGCCTCAGTACTTGTCTTGTCCCGAATTGCTGCTATCGTGTTGACTGAAATTGCACTTAAAGAACGAGCTTCAAATCAAGCTTCATTACTGAATTAGTTTACTTGAAGGTGTTATCAAAATGTTACAATATGTAATGCCGTAGTGGCTCGATTCGGCTTCAGTTCAAGATAGATCTTCCAATGATGCTAAAATTTTTATCAAGGTTTTGAAGCCTTTTTACCATATAGATGAGGATATTCTTTATCAAGTATTTTGGTGTTATGGTCCTCTTGAAAGTATTGAGGTGGTCTCATCTTTCGTTGTTGAGGTTATGGCTCACATTAGCTATTATACGCGAAGGAGTGCTGATTTAGCCTTCAAATCATTACACGGGGGAAACATATGCGATGATTGTTGTTTTTTGGACATAAGCTACCTCAAGATGTGTGATAAAGTGGAAGGGAAGCTAGAGGTGATAGGACCTACTAATTGTCAAGCTAAGGAGCCAAGTTCTTTGTCATTAGATCAACCTTCTCTTAAGGAGAGTGACATTTCACAATTTCATAAGTGTTAATGATGTAGCAGTGATGGATGGTGATGTAAGTCTAAATCGATGCGAGCATGCTTCAACAAAGGTGATGTAGATTCTTCAAGGTATGCTTCACACATTGAATAAGATGCACCAGGAGGCTAAGCATAAGAGGGTGATGCAGTAAGAAGTGGAGCAAAACATGAATGGTGGTGCTGAAATTAGCCTAAATCAGGAAGCTACAGCTGCAAATCAGGCAACTATTTAGGACGAAATTATACCATTGCAAGTTGTAGAGCCATTTAAAGTTGCATCTGAGAAATTGCAAGTATACATAGAAGTTTTGAGCATCAGAAGGTTGAGGTTTCAGCTTACAATGCAGCAGAAAATTGAGATCAAAGCGGTAGTTCGCCTTAACCGTAAGAAGTATTATTCAAGCAAGAGATTAAGACCCTTACTCAAGCCAATCTTGGTCTACAAAGGAAAACATCTAGATTTTCTACTTCTCAAGGAAAATAAGGTGTTTCTTGACAGGCATAACATGCTCAAGGATTTGGAATTGGGGCATCCTAAGATGGTGTTGTGGTCAAATGAAAGACTTAGAGCATCTTCTTGGATCAAAAGGATGTTGAAAAAGGCAAGGAGAATGAAGAATTCTATCAACAATGTTACAAGTTCAGCACAAAATCAGGGTGATGCTACTGCATTGTAAACAAATTCAGTGAAACTTCTGGTTATTACCATTGCAGAACAATCTGTTCAGCAGGAAGAATTACAAGATCAGGTCCAATGGCAAACTTTGTTGAGGTCTTTTGATCCAGGACAGGAGGATTAATTCAGTGAAGATGTAAATTCATCAAGAAATTAGGGTGATATCATTGTAGTTTGCGCAAGAACAGCCCAACAACATTCTATTGCTTATCCAATACAAGCGGCTGATTCAATTCAGATGAGAAACTTGCAAAATCTGATCAAAGTGCAGGGTGAATTAAGTGGAGCTGATGTTTATTCATCCAAGAAAATTAACAATAGGCCACCTGATTCAAGGATTATGTAGCAATTTCTCAAATTCAGCTAGGAAAAATTCAGCAGTAGTGCTGGAAAACACTTTTGTTGTTCAACCTCATCTTTGGAGCCAAGGGAGTGGACGAAGTGAGCTCAAAGCTAGAGCCTTAGTGAGAACCAAGGAGAGGAAGGCTCAATGGATGGTATATAGTGGCAATTAAGAGTTCAAGTTTGGACTAAATTGTCATTGCAAGCTATTTCTGTTGGCTTCGGTTATTGAATTAGCAGAGCTATTAGATCAAAAGCTTGTTGTTGGTGTGAATCAACTTAAGGATAAAGGGCATCCTCCATGGGTCCAAGCTAATGTAAGGCCTCCTAATTTCCTTGGGTCTAGGTTTCAGTAGCAAGTGGAGAAGTTGGGTAAAGGAGCTAACTCATTTTGTAAGAAACATGATCACCTTGAAAGAGATTGTGAGGAGGATACAACTGCTGAACAATTTGATAGCAAGCAACAAGCTGAAATTGATTAGGGGCTAAATATGAGCTTAAGATCATTCCTAGCTGATACCTCTATGCAGTAGTGTGACAAGGCCCACCAAAATACATCAGTGTGTTATGATTTCTCCTGTTTTGAGTTTTGTAATCCATGTATTGAATTTTTGGAGACTTGTATTGCTTTGGAAGTGTTGGTAGTTCAAATATTGGTTGTTCTTTTTGGCGCTGTTTCAGGATTTTTTGGTTGGGTTCTTGAAGGTAGAACTAGACTTAAGTTCCTTGGTCTCCTTGTTGAGGTCCTCCCCCTATTTATAGTGGATAAAGACTTGTTCGTGTAATATATGAGGAGGTGCCGCCTGGATGCTATTGGTAGTAGGGGTGGTGGTGTCTCCTAAACGTGATACCGCTCAGGTGTCATTGGCCAAAGGGGGCGATGATGTCCCCTGGATGGGATACCGTCTAGATGTAGATAAGAGAGGGGGCGGTAGTGGTACCTGGATCTGATACCGCCTGGGAGTGGTAAGAGAGGGGGTGGTAGTGGTACCTGGACCTGATGCCTCCTGGGGATGGTCTGGAGAGGGGGCGGTAATGACCCTTGGAACTGGTACCGCCTGGGAGTGGTCAAAAGAGGGGGTGGTAGTGGTACCTGGACCTGATACCTCCTGGGGATGGTCTGGAGAGGTGGCGGTAATGACCCCTGGAACTGGTACCGCCTGGGAGTGGTCAGGAGAGGGGGCGGCAATGACCCCTGGACCTGGTCTTACTCCCGTATGGGTCCGTGAGAGGGCCGTCATGTCACGGTTTCGGTGGTTACCATTTTTATATTCATCAGTTAGACCCCCGCTTTGAGGTCAAAGTTTCTTTGTCCTTAAAGCGTATAAATACTCCCTATAATCTTATTACTTTTTGCACCTTTTTGCTTTCTAATTTCTTTGCTAATATTTGAAGTTGTGGTTATGGAAGATGTCACTCGTGAAATGCTATCTTGGCTTCCAGCCAATTCTCTTCCGAGATTTTCTTGTGCATCCACTTGGTTTTATGGTTTTCTTTCAGATTATGATTTCGTTGAAAAGCAATCCTTTCATGTGCTCAACCGTTGTGCTGATGGATTTCTGTTGCAGCTAGAAAGTGAATTCTTGCGTGACATCTGGAGGTGTTTTCATCTACTGGGGATTTCTCTCCAGTCATGCCGCCCGAAATAATTGAGGTACTGGCTGATAATGTTAGAGTAGCCAGTGTTCAGGGTGGTTTAATATTGTATCGAGATTACAATCTCTCAAAGTTGTTTTTCTGCAATCTTGCTTTGAGTGTGCATCAGCCGATATTGCTGCCCGAAGATATTTCAATGAGTTATCTAGACGCCCCATTGAATTTAGTGCTTGGGTGTTTTGATACCGCTCCTCATTTTGGTTTCTATCTTTTCCTTATGGTGATGGACTTATCCTACTTTTGTTATGGTTTTTGGCCCAATGATTATCAAGTGTACTTTTGGCAAGGTAATTGGAGTCTCTAGGGAAATCTTAACGTGGGCCCTCGAAATGTTTCCTTCAGGGACCACGTTTGTCCGCACGGGGAGCTTTTCTTTTTATCCGACTGGGGTCCCTATGTAGATGGCACCAACAACCGTCCTTATATAGTTCGTTGGAACACTGAGACAGGAGTCTCATATAATATGGCTCTTCTAGATGTAATTTGGGATAATCTGTTATCTTGCCGCGAAGTGAAAATCTCAAAGTGGTGGGATGTGCTAACAAGTCCGCCTTTGCTGTGCTTGATCATGCTTTGGAGTCTGGTGTTTACTATTTGGATTTTAACTAACGTGGAGGATCCTTCTTCTTGGGTGAGACAGGATCGGTTATTTGTTCTGCTGCCATGGTCTGGGGGTAGATGGGACCCGACTATTACAAGCTTTACAATATCAAAGGAGTATCTGACGTTTACGGCTCATAATCAGGTGTTTCGATGCGCTCTCCATGGTGATCTTCGTGGTCGCATACTCTTCTTAGGACATTATCAAGGAGAATTCCATACTCAGTTGTTTTCATACTTGGGATCTTTGTTCCGTTGCGGATATGACCCCATGGTACCCTATGTTGCCTTTGAGTAGGTTACTTCAAGGGTAGGAAGGTATCGTATTTAAGTTTTTGCTGTATGCTCCTTTTGGCGATGTAGTTTCAATACCGGGAATTTAAATGTACCGAAATTTTGTTATAATCATGTATGTATACTCCCGTTTTGTCTATTTTAAAACTTTACCGGCGTCATGTGCGCGTGCGTTTGAAAAAAGGGAAGGGTGATCATTGAATGTTTCTGTCCCCCTAGTGCGGATTCTTACATTTGTGTGAGTTTACTGCTCGTCCCGTTGTTAGTTGGGATACACACAATCGCCCCGGTGTTAGGTGGGGCACACAACTGCGGGCTCTCAAGCCGGTGAGAGTTTACCGCCCGTCTCGATGTTAGGTGGGACACACACAACCGCCCCGGTGTTAGATGGGGGACATAACTGCGCGCTCTAAAGTCGGTGAGACTTTACCGCCCGTCCCGATGTTAGGTGGGACACACACTACCGCCCCGGTCTTAGATGGGGAAGGCAACTGCGGGCTCTTAACCCGGTGAGAGTTTACCGCCCATCCCGATGTTAGGTGGGACACACACAACCGCCCGGGTGTTAGATGGGGCACACTACTACAGGCTCTCAAGCTGGTGAGAGTGTACCGCCCGTCCTGATGTTAGGTGGGACACACACAGCCGTCCCGGTGTTAGATGGGGCATGCAACTGCGGGCGCTCAAGCCGGTGAGAGTTTACCGCCTGTCTCGATGTTAGGTGGGACAAACACAACCACCCCAGTGTTAGATGGGGCGCGCAACTACGGGCTCTCAAGCCGGTGAGAGTTTACCGTCCATTCCGATGTTAGCTGGGACACACACAACCGCCCGGGTCTTAGATGGGGCAGGCAATTGCGGGCTCTCAAGCCGGTGAGAGTTTACCTCCCGTCCCGATGTTAGGTGGGACACACACAACCGGCCGGGTGTTAGATGGGGCATGCTACTGCGGGCTCTCAAGCCGGTGAGAGTTTACCGCCCGTCCCGATGTTAGGTGGGACACACACAGCCACCCTGGTGTTAGATGGGGCATGCAACTGCGGGATTTGGCATTAGGCAAAGGCTAACCGCCTGCGGACCTCCACGTTAGGTGAAGGCTAATCGCCTCACAACTTCCTGCTCCCTTTTTCAACCGGAGCAAACAATATCGAGCCCCCATTGTTAAAGGGACTCATAGTACTGCAGACTTTCGTGTTCGGTGAAAGCTAACCGCCTGCAAATCTCCATGTTAGGTGGGACACGCACTGCCTCCCCGGTGTCAGATGGGGCATGCAACTGCGGGATTTCGCGTTAGGTGAAGGCTAACTGCCTGTGGACCTCCACGTTAGGTGAAGGTCAACCGCCTCACAACTTCCTGCTCCCATTTTCAACCGGAGCAAACAATATCGAGCCCTCATTGTTAAAGGGGCTCATAGTATTGCAAACTTTCGCGTTAGGCGAAAGCTAACTGCCTGCGGATCTCCACATTAGGTGAAGGTTAACCGCCTGCGGACCTCAATGTTAGGTGAAGGTTAACCGCCTCACAACCTCCTGCTCCCTTTTTCAACCGGAGCAAACAATACCGAGCCCCCATTGTTAAAGGGACATATAGTACTGCAGACTTTCACGTTAGGCGAAAGCCAACCGCCTGTGGACCCCCATGTTAGGTGAAGGTTAACCGCCTCACAACTTCCTGCTCCCTTTTTCAACCAGAGCAAACAATACTGAGCCCCCATTGTTAAAGGGGCTCATAGTATTGCAGACTTTCGCGTTAGGCAAAAGCTAACCGCCTGCGAACCTCCACGTTAGGTGAAGGTTAGCTGCCTCACAACTTCCTGCTCCCTTTTTCGACTGAAGCAAACAATACCAAGCCCCCATTGTTAAAGGGGCTCATAGTATTGCAGACTTTCGCGTTAGGCGAAAGCTAACCGCCTGCGGACCTCCACGTTAGGTGAAGGTTAACCACCTCACAACTTTCTGCTCCCTTTTTCAACCGGAGCAAACAATACCGAGCCCCCATTGTTAAAGGGGCTCATAGTATTGCAGACTTTCGTGTTAGGCAAAAGCTAACCGCCTGCGAACCTCTACGTTAGGTAAAGGTTAACCGCCTCACAACTTCCTGCTTCCTTTTTCAACCGAAGCAAACAATACCGAGCCGCCATTGTTAAAGGGGCTCATAGTATTGCAGACTTTCGCGTTAGGCGAAAGCTAACCACCTGCGTACCTCCACGTTAGGTGAAGCTTAACCACCTCACAACTTCCTGCTCCCTTTTTCAACCGGAGCAAACAATACCGAGCCCCCATTGTTAAAGGGGCTCATAGTATTTTAGACTTTCGCGTTAGGCGAAAGCTAACCGCCTACGGATCTCCAGGTTAGGTGAAGGTTAACCGCTTGCGGACCACCACGTTAGGTGAAGGTTAACCGCCTCACAACCTTCTACTCCCAATTTCAACCGGAGCAAACAATACCGAGCCCCCATTGTTAAAGGGGCTCATAATATTGCAGACTTTGACGTTAGGCGAAAGCTAACGGCCTGCAGACCTCCACATTAGGCGAGGGTTAACCGCCTCACAACTTCCTGCTCCCTTTTCAACTGGAGCAAACAATACCAAGCCCCCATTGTTAAAGGGGCTCATAATATTGCAAACATTCGCGTTAGGCGAAAGCTAACCGCCTGCGGATCTCCACGTTAGGTGAAGGTTAACCGCCTGTGGACCTCCACGTTAGGTGAAGGTTAACCACCTAACAACCTCCTGCTCCCTTTTTCAACCGGAGCAAACAATACCGAGCCCCCATTGTTAAAGGGACTCATAATATTGTAGACTTTTGCGTTAGGTGAAAGCTAACCGCCTGCGGACCTCCATGTTAGGTGAAGTTTAATCGCTTCCCATATAATGTTAATCTACATTTATGAATTTTGAGGCTTTATGCCACGTGTTGTTTTCTCTCTCTTCCAACTATCTTTTTCCCATTTTTATGTATAAAACCCCTAAAAAGCCCTAATTTCGTCAATTGCTCACTCTTTTTGTGATTTCCACGTTCACCTCTGCATTTCTCTTCCTGCCTCTCTTTCATCTCTCTTTTACACCCATTTTTGCTACCATTTGAAGGTAATTACTTGATTTTCTACTGCTTTCGATACATTTTCTAGGTTTTTCCCCTCTCTTTTTTTTTTTTTTTTTTTTTTTTTTTTTTTTCTCTTTCTCCATCCTTTTGAAAAATAACACTTTTTCATTGGGACGTCCATGGTGGAATTCAAGGTTCCCATGGTGGAACATAAGATCCCCATGGAAGGGCTTAACGAAAGTATCGAGTTGGACCCTCAGCTCATAAATGACCTTAACGCGCCACTTGCTGGTTATCCTGGCGCTGGTCCTGTGGAGGCGGGGGTGTTTTTTGACCAGGCGATATCTCCTTCTATATGTTGGCCTAGCTCGGAGAGTGCATTGTCGATTTCTGACATGAATGCCCCCGCCCTATTAACGGGAAACTTTGGTGGGACCTCTACTCTTTATCAGGGTAAGATCCCTTTCTAACCTTTTTTATTTTTTTGTTTTGTCTCCTTTCTTTCTTGAACTAGTTAAATGGCTCCAAAACGTGTACAGAAGGGCAACAAATGTCTAGGCTGTGCTGGAGGAGCATCTTCTGAAGAGGGAATGATGGTGGAGCCGTTATCTCAATTGGCTCCCTCATCTTCAATGTCTCTTGAGGAAATAGCCGTTCGTGCTCAGTATCCTGACACAGCCACGGCTCTTCCCCTAGGAACTCTTGTATCCTCTTTAGCCACGGCAGAGGGGATGAGAAAATTCCGTGAAAAATATTTTTTCCCGAATGATTATGAGGTTGTGGGTCCTAGGGAGAATGACAATATTTTATATCCTCGTGTCCCGGGATTCTTTTCTATTAGTGTGGATTCTTTGGAGGCCGGTTTACTATTTCCCTTACCGGCTATCCTAGAATGGGTTTTTAGACAATATTATTTATGTCCCAACAAAATCATCCCTAACAGCTTCCGTAATATTTATGGTTTCCTTCGTACTTGCTTTGTAGCTGGATTGATTTCTTCTACTCGTAGCTTTGATTTTTTATTTAGAGCCTAGCAGGTCAAGGGTGTTGTTACCTTTGAGGAAAAGAGCGGAATTAAGTTTACAGAGCTCAATCTTTCTAAGGTAAATTTTTGGCTGAACAAGTTTGTCTAGGTAAAGCCTTCCCAATCTCTAGGTATTCCCCACTACTGGACCTCGTTAAATAAATGTAGCGTCCCTTCAGCGGATGAGTTATCTAACTTAGATAGGGAGGTAGTCCGGTATTTTGAGAGGGATTTGGGTTTGCGGTACCTAGCTACCAAAGAGGTGTTATACCAAGAGAAAGTGTTGATCAGGGCAGGTTTATGCGCCCGGCCGGTTAGTGGTGTGTAACTCTCCAAGGATAGGATAAATCTTTCTTCATTTTCACCCTACCTTATTAATCCTATCCTGGCTGTTTATTTGTTTCCTTTCAGGACCAGAGGTTGATGTGGACATTATAGGGTTACCGAGTCCTACTGTGAAGAGCAAAGGAAAATGAGCCAGAAAGGCAAGGGTGGAGGTAGGAAAATCACTCGGACAGACAAGAGGATGGTTGCTGAGGGGGAGGGGGAGCCTCCCAAGAAGGTTGCACGGTTTAAGAAATCTAAGGGGAAGGCCCCTGTCGCAGGTGGTGGTTCAGAGGCGTCTACTTCGCAAGAAAACATCCCTGAGACACCCATAGTTCAGGCTTCCCCTGCTGGTGGAAGGTTTCCACTAGCTCAAGATGGCTTGGAAGTACGTGCTCCTGTGCCTCACTTGGAGGAGAATGTGGCATCAGCTGTGCGTCCGCCCAGGGATGTAACGGCAGTGGAATCTTCTGCTGAAGAGAGGTTCGAGACTACATCCGCCGTTCTTGCCCCTTTGTCTGAGATGATCATGGACGAACCCTCGCCAATCCTTGCCGTACCGGCAAGGGGTCAGCCCGTTCTCTCTAGGTCTCATCCTTTGGCTGAAGAGGCAGAGGTAATTTTTCAGCCCGAAAGGGGAGAAGAAGAGGGGAGATCTTCAGAAGTACCGGCAGTGGCACCAGAACCGTCCTCTGTAGAGTCAGTAATGCCTGCTCCTACATCTCCAAGAAGGGGGTCCCCCTTTAGGGCCTTGACTTTAATGCCAGGGTTTCCCCAAGAAGAGGCAGTAGATATTAGGCCCGACGTACGAATACATGACGATCTTCTTCCATCCTTTGATATAGACTTAGCTGCTCCTGAGGATTTCGTTGGCATTTCCCCTGGACTCCAAGGTGAGGCACCTATGGAAGAACAAGGTTATGTTGGTAGAGATTCACGGCCTGAAGGCTCGTCTATCCGTTCCCCTCGTGAGGGTGTCAGTGCAATGCAACGCACCGCCTTGGCTGTTCTTCCTTCCGAAGGTCCGCAAGTCGTGACTAGAGACACGGTAGCTACTTGCGTTGCAAAGGTAAAATCTCTTTTATATTTTTAGTTTATTATCACATTAACTATAAATATTGGTATTTCTTATTTCAGGCTAGCTTCTTATCCACTACTATGGCCTTAGGATGGGTTCGTGAGCAGGAGGCCACCATGCAGGAGCTGGCCCAACTACGGGAGGAGAATAGAAGAGCAGTTGAGGCGGCCCAAAGAGCAGAAGAAGAAAGGGCAGAGTAGGTCAGAACCGTACTTGAAATAGAGAAGGAGAAAGAGGCGCTGGCAGTTGAAACTCGGGAGTTAGGGGATGATGTTCAAAGGTTGAGGGAGGAGAAAGAGGTACTTGCGCTTGAAGCTCAAGAGTTAAGGGAAAGTTCCCAAACGTTGAGGGAGGAGTTAACCACTCAGCAGGCCAGATCGGAGGCACTTCTTAACGACGCTCAACACGGCCGAGCGGAGGCTGCGAAGGCGGTTTCACGATTTGGAGCAAGTCCTAAATTTCAAACGTCAACGAGCTCCTTTTATTGGGAGGGTTTTTCCTCAGGTCTTTCAACATTTGCTCGTCGCCTAGCTCGCAGCCATCCTCAATTCAGCCGCGAATCTCTCCAGCGAGTGGCAGATCAACTTCGTCAAGATATTGTTCGCTCTCGCGAAGGTGCTGGGGGTGGCTAGGCATGGACTCCACTAAGTTTAATTTTTGTTCCTTCGTCCTTCTCTTTTTTTTTTTGTAGCTTTAAAGAAAACGTGAGGGGGCTCCCCTTTTTGGCTATATGTATATCTGTGTATATTAGGAGGCAGAAGTTCCTCTGACACCCTGCCTGATACGGTGTGCAGTTATAATCAATAATCACACGCTGTGTATTACATCTCGTTCTTTTTCCTTTAATTGTGCTTTTAATAACTTCAGTTTATCGTATCTTGGCGCGGGTTATGATGACATAACTTTTAAGAACGTATATTTTATTTATGCACAGGGGGCACTGCCTCTTTTTTTTTGGGGTTACAAACCTGTACGATGTCTACTGAGCTTTAATATCTTACATAAGCTTCCCATAGCTTACCGTGCTACATGTAATATTTTTTGAGATTTTTGATATTGCAGAGTCGAGGTACTTGGGAACCGTCCATGTGTTCTAACTTGTAACTTCCTTCTCCTAATTTCTGGGTCACACGGTAAGGTCCTTCCCAATTTGCTGCTACCTTGCTGCCCCCTATCCCTTGGGTCACGGTATTTGCTCGTTGTAGGGCTAAGTCCCCCACCTCCAAGCTCCTTGTTCTCTAGCGTTTATTAGAATATTGAGATATTCGTTGCTTTTGAGCTACTATACAAAGAAGGGTATCCTCTCTAACTTCATCTACCAAGTCCAGAGCATACATCCGTTGGCTTTCGTTGTGTGAGTAATGGTAGTGTTGTATGCGATAGCTTGGTTCTCCCACTTCTATTGGAATTACTGCCTCTGCACCGTAAGTCGGCATAAATGGGGTTTCTCCTGTAGCCACGCGGTAAATCGTGCGGTGGGCCCATAGCACGATAGGTAATTCTTCTACCCATCTTCCCTTAGCTTCGTCTAATCTTCTTCAAAGTCCATTAAGTATTTGTTTATTTTCCGCCTTTTAAGGATAGGCAACGGATGTGAAATGAAGAGTGATATCCATATGCTGGAAGTATGTTCGGAACCGTGGTGAGTCAAACTGTGTCCCGTTATCAGTGATAATAGCCCTGGGGATTCCAAAGTGTGTGATGATGTTCTTCCATAGAAATTGCTGGGCTGCGTTATCTGTAATCCGGGCTGCTGCCTCAGCCTCTACACACTTACTAAAATAATCCACAGCCATTATTAAGAATTTCCTTTGCCCACTGGCTAATGGGAAGGGACTAGGATGTCCATTCCCCATTGATCGAAGGGTACAGGATCTACAATGGGGTGTAGTGGAGCGGTGGGAGCATGGACAAGCGGGGCAAATCTCTGGCATTTGTCACATTTTCGCACAAGTGTGCCTGCACCCTTCCTCATGGTGGGCCAAAAGTATCCTGCTCTTAACGCCATCCCAGCTAAGGCTTGTTTTCCAATGTGAACTCCACAAATTCCTTCATGAATTTCCCTCAAGACGTAATTCCCTTCCTCTTGTGTTAAACATTTTAACAAGGGATGCGTGAATGATTTTTGTAGAGCTGCTGGTTGATTATTGTAAAACGCACCGTACGCCTTCTTAGCCTTCGTGCTTTACTTTTTTCCATGGGTTCTTTACCTTGAAGGACGAAGTCCAAAATTGGATGCATCCACCCATCTTCGTGCTGTACCTGCATCACCTCTGTGGGTGCCGCCTTATCCATGTATTTAACATTGGCTTCATGCGTTTGAATGTGCTCGTTCGGATGCTTCACTACACATCCGGTACTAGCCAAGTGGCTTAGCTCATCTGCTCGTTGATTACCCTCACGGGAAATGCCTTGTATACTGAAGCCTTTTAATTCAGAGACCTTGGTTCGAACCAATTCCAGGTACTAGGCTAGGTGGGGTTCTTTTACTCCATACCTTCCTGTAACCTGGTTTACTACCAATCCTGAGTCACTATAGACTTCCACACATGTTGCTCCAGCGGGCTTAGCAAAATCCATACCGAGCAATAATGCTTCGTACTCGGTTTCATTGTGAGTTGCTTCAAAGTGCAACCTTACCGCGTATTGCGCGCGTTCTCCCTCTTGGTTAATCAGCACTATGCCTACACCGTGACCTTCCGAATTTGCAGATCCATCAACAAATACCTTCCAGAGAGACCTCCTTTCAAGGGTTTCCGTTAATTCGGGCATTTCAACTCTAAAGTCACATTCTACTAAGAAGTCGGCTAAGCTTGAGCCTTAATAGCTCACCGAGGTTGATAATGTATATCGTACTCAGAAAGCTCAATCGGCCACTTGAGCATTCGCCCTGAGCAGTCCAACTTTGAGAGCAATTTCTTGAGCGGGAGATTAGTGAGTACAGTGACATCATGAGATTGAAAGTAAGGTCTCAGCTTAAGCGCCGCGGTTACTAGGGCTAAAGCGGTTTTTTCGATGGCAGGATATCTTTTCTCCGGATGCTTGTCAGTTTGACTCACGAAGTACACCGGACGTTGTTGCCCCTGACAATCAGCTATCAAGACTGCGCTTGTGGCATTTTCTGAGATAGCTAAGTAGAGACCTAGTTTCTCATTTGGTTCAGGTGAGGTAATCACAGAGAGATGTGCCAAATGTTGTTTTAGTTGATCAAAAGCGCATGCGCATTCTTCGTTCCAGAGAAAGGGCTATTTCCCTTGCAACTCTTTAAAAAATGGTAGAGCTTTTTCAGCAGCATGGCTAATGAATCGGTTGAGCCAAGCCATACAACCAGCCAATCTCTGAACATCGTTAGGACAACGGGGAGGCCTTTGGTCGAGTATGGCTTGCACCTTCTAGGGGTTTGCTTTGATCCGCCGAGAGCTTACAATGAAACCTTGGAATATGCTGTCCGATATGGCGAACAAACATTTCTCCGGGTTCAACTTCATGTGATATTTCCGAAGTGCGTCCTAAGCCTCTCTTAAGTCAAAAACATGTTCCAGCTTGTGTTTAGACTTAACTATCATATCATCCACATAGACCTCCATACTGCATCTAATTTGAGGAGCAAAGACCTTGTTGACCAACCGTTGATAGGTGGCCCCCGCATTTTTAAGCCCAAACGACATTACCTTGTAGCAGTACGTACCTTCCGCTGTGATGAAGGCCGTTTTTTCTTCATCAGCTGAATGCATTTGGATCTGATGATACCCTGAGAAGGTGTCCATGAAGTTGAATAGCTCGCAGCCTGCCGTTAAGTCCACCAGCTTATCTATTTTAGGCAGAGGGTAGGAGTCCTTTGGGCAGGCTTCGTTAAGATTCGTGAAGTCTACACACATCCTCTAGCTTCCGTTAGGCTTTTTTACCAGCACCACGTTAGCCAGCCATTCTGGGTATAACACTTCTCGTATAAACCCTACCTAGGATAATTTTTGCACCTCGGTTCTAATGATCTCGTTGCGTTCCGTGCAAAAGCTACGCCTTCGCTGTTTAACGGGCACCTTGTTATCTCGAATGTTGAGTTGATGGGTAATCACTTCGGGCGGTATTCCAGGCATTGCTTCCATAGCAAATGCGAAAACTTGTCGGTATTACCTCAGAAGTTCGCCAATCTCTTCACGTAGATGCCGGTGGAGTGATTTGCCCAGATAAGTATAACGTCCAGGCTCCAACTTGTACTTTTCCAAAGGTGGAGGAGAAGGACGCAAATTCGAAGGCGAACCTGGCTCAAGGGGTTCGGCCACCATTACTGCTAGATTGGAGAAAGTATGATAATATTCCAAAAACGCGCCATATCTTCCCCGTATTGTCATGATGTTCCCGGTATCCACTTCAAACTTCATTGCTAGATGATATATGGAAACTAAAGCCTTTAAATGGTTTAGGGAGGCTCTTCCCAAGATCACATTGTAAGCAGAAGGAGCGTTTATATCTAGGAACTCACTCTTAATCGTTCGTTGCTCGTTTTCATTTCAAAAAATCGTGGGCAGGGTTATTTTACTGCGTGGTAGAATGGGTGATCCTATGAACCCCGCGACGGGGCATGGTGCTGGTACGAGAGCGTTAACCGGCATTCCCATTTTGTTATGACATTCTAGAAACTGAATATCCGCGAAACTGCCTTGGTCAATCAATATTCTACGTACCGTGTGCTTGTAGATGTTAGCGGTGATGACAAGGGGATCCTCTTGTCATGCATCTGTCCCTTGGGCATTCTCCTCAGTGAAGCTAATGCACCTGGGCGCATTTTGGGAGGCGTATATCTCTTCCTCCATGCCTTTTGCCCCTTCTCTTTGTGAGGAGGGAGCACGCCCTTGGGTAATTGTAGTGATGACCTTGGCTACCGAATTTCCAGGACCCTTACCACAGTCCTTAGTGTTTTGAGCTTTCCCTGTCTTCAGTCTTTTTAAAATTGCATATTCTTCCCACTGACTGGTACGCTCGGCATCCTTGAGGCTGAAGTCCAAGGCTCGGCAATTTGCCGTGTCGTGGGTAGGGACCTGATGGAAAGAACACCATTTTTCTTGCTGGCACTGGATGGAGTGGAGTCCCAATTTTTGGGTGGCTCCTTCGTTTTCACTTCCTCAAGTGGACGGGGGCGCTGGCTGTCGGTTTTGAGCTCTAAAGACGGGTGTGGGCCTTTTGGCAGGGCAGATGTTACCCCGGGGGGGCCTAGGGTTATCCTTTGACTCCAAAGATGCTTGAGTCCCTTCGGTCCTCTGTGTCACTTGCATGACAACTTCAGCTAGAATGTACTTGTTGGCTTTCTGCCACAACTCGTTAATTGTTGAGGGCGGCCCCTTTGCCAGTGCAAATTTAAAGCTGAAGTTCTGTAATCCATTGATAGAGGCGGTGACGCCGTTCCATCAAATAGGGTGGCAACATCAATCATGGCTCGTGTGAACTGCTTCACATAACTCCTCAAGGGCTTGACCTCATGCTGCTGTAATTTGAGAAGATGTGCCGCCGTCTTTCTTCTTCGCTTATTGCTAACAAAATGCCAAGCAAACTTTTCAGAGAGCTCTGTAAAACTGTCTGCAGACGAACTTGGAAGGGAGGCGAACCAACTCTGTGCAACTCCCTTTAAGGTGGCGGGAAAACACTTGCACCAAATGTCTTCCCCCACATCTTGTAAGTACATTCGCGCCATAAATTCGGCCA
This sequence comes from Simmondsia chinensis, assembly GCA_018398585.1. NCBI lineage: Eukaryota > Viridiplantae > Streptophyta > Magnoliopsida > Caryophyllales > Simmondsiaceae > Simmondsia > Simmondsia chinensis. Next base: position 16,334,202 of record JAGTTD010000018.1, on the reverse strand, counting down.
AATGATCTCCTGGGTCCTGAGTTCCGTCAAACAAATCAATGTTTGGGATTTTTACCTTACCCACTGGGGCGGATAGAATTCGAGGTGTAAATGGCGAGTGAGTTCCTGGTATAGTGTAAGTTACGGTCGGTCTAGTGTCCTTCCTGGAGTCCCTCTTTGTGTGATTCTGATAAGTGCTTGCCTTAAAGGCAGTGGCTCCACTTAGACTTTGAGTCCGAGCACGCTGGGAAGCAGTGGTAAACCGGTCAGGTTCTGGAATATACTCAGTGTCATTGTTGGGTGTGTGCGAGAAGAGCTGGTGTATTTGCTAATGGAGTTGCTCAAATTGTTCCTCGGTTACATAATCAGGATTATGATACCCTCTATTGGTGGTGCAGTGACTGGTGCTTGACATGGGAAAAGTTTTGAATGCCCTTCCCACAGACGGCGCCTATTATTTTAGGATTTTTTGGTTGGATTCATGAGGGTAGAACTGGACTCAAGTTCCTTGGTCTCCTTGTTGAGGTCCTCCCCCTATTTATAGTGGATAAAGGCTTGTTCGTGTAATATATGAGGAGGAGCCACTTGGATGCTATTGGTAGTAGGGGTGGTGGTGTCTCCTAAACATGATACCGCTCAGGTGTCATTGACCAAAGGGGGCGATAATGTCCCCTGGATGGGATACCGTCCAGATGCAGATAGGAGAGGGGGCGGTAGTGGTACTTGGACCTGATACCACCTGGGAGTGGTCAAGAGAGGGGGTGGTAGTGGTACCTGGACCTGATACCTCCTGGGGATGGTCTGGAGAGGGGGACGGTAATGACCCCTGGAACTGGTACCGCCTGGCAGTGGTCAGGAGAGGGGGTGGTAGTGGTACCTGGACCTGATACCTCCTGGGGATGGTCTGGAGAGGGGGCGGTAATGACCCCTGGAACTGGTACCGCCTGGGAGTGGTCAGGAGAGGGGGCGAAAATGACCCCTGGACATGGCCTTACTCTCGTATGGGTCCGTGAGAGGGCTGCCATGTCACGGTTTCGGTGGTTACCATTTTTATGTTCATCAGGCGCCAAGTTGGTTAACTAGCTGAATTGTTGCTAGTTTGGCGGTTAAGGCTTAGTTAGAGATATTTTTGATTCATTGTATCTTGTTCCTCCTATAAAAGGGTCAAACCTTGTAATTCTTGATTCATTCAATAAAAATTTCTTTGATTCTTGAGATGTTTTTCTCTCTCTTCTCATCTCTTCTCTAACTCTGACCTAACCTCAATTCTCCTCTCACCTAAACTCTCTCTTCACAAGTTAACTTCATTGTTAAGCTTCAATTTGAGAAATTGAAGTCAACTTGTGAAGAGAGAGTTTAGGTGAGAGTAGAATTGAAGTTAGGTGAGAGTTAGAGAAGAGATGAGAAGAGAGAGAAAAATATCTCTAGAATCAAAGAAATATTTATTGAATGATTAAAGAATTACAAGGTTTGACCCTTTTATAGGAGAAACTAGATACAATGAATCAAAAATATCTCTAACTAAGCCTTAACCACCAAACTAGCAACAATTCAGCTAGTTAACCGACTTGGAGCCAAAAAGAACAACCAATATTTGAACTACCAACACTTCCAAAGCAATACAAGACTCCAACAATTCAATACGTGGATTACAAGACTCAAAACAGGAGAAATCATAACAATCCCCTCCACTTAAGAAGCTTGTTGACCTCAAGAAGAGAAATTTGGGAATTGACTCTTCAAGAATGCCAATTCTTCCCAAGTGACAAAATCATTGTCCAAATTCTGCCTTTGAACTAGCACTTCTTTAATCTTTGTGTTGCCCGCCTTGATCTCTCCGGTGCCACGAACAACAACTGCTTGCAACACCAAAGCCCCATTAGAACCAACTTCAGGGGGTGACTTTGAGCTTTTACATCCTTTCTTCACTTGTTTCTTAAGCAAAGAAACATGAAAAACTAGGTGAATGTATGCATTAGGAGGTAGCGTAAGCCTATAAGCCACTTTGCCAATCTTCTCAAGAATCTTGTATGGACCAAAGAATCCAGCACTTAGCTTGACATTGCTCCTGACAGCCACGGTAGACTATCTATAAGGTTATAATTTGAGATAAACCATATCACGGACTTCATAATTCTTGTCCACACGCTTCTTGTCTACATACATTTTCATCTTTGCTTGAGCTTGCAGCATCTTATCCTTGAGCATATGTTGTAATTGCTTCCTCTGTTGCATCAAATTAGAGACTTCCAACATATATGAAGTCATATTTTGCAATGAGAAAGGAGTAGGAGGATTATAGCCATATAAAGCTTTGAAAGGAATAGCGCCCAAAGAAGCATGAGCATGGGTATTGTACCAATACTCAGCTAGAGGTAACCACTTGTTCCACTGTTTAGGATGAGTGAAAACCATGCTCCTAAGATATTGTTCAATACATTGATTGACTCTTTCTATTTGTCCATCAGTATAAGGATGGTACGAAGAGCTAAGAGCCAAAGTAGTTCCCATAAGCTTAAACAATTCCCTCCAAAAATGACTTGTGAAAATTCTATTATAATCAGATTCAATGGATTGAGGCAATCCATGTAACTTATATATGTTATCCAAGAAGCATCTGGCTAATCTTTCAGCTGTGACTGGCCGAATCAAAGCAACGAAATGGCTAAACTTTGTGAAACGATCAACCACAACCCATATCACTTCCTTGCCTTCAGATTTAGGTAAGCCTTCAATGAAATCCATACTTATATTCACCCAAGCTCCATCAGGAACAAGGAGAGGCTGCAAAAGACCATGGTATCTGTGATCACCCAGCTTTGTTTGTTGACATACATCCCAAGAGCTCACAAACTCCATTACTGCTTTTTTCAAACCATGCCAAATGAAGTATGCTTTAATTCTCTGATATGTGCCTTCCACACCTTAATGTCCATCCCAAGCTATGTCATGAGAAGCACTTATGATCTGATCCCTTAAATCTGTTGAAGAACCAATGTACAACCTACCCTTCAATCGAATTACTCCCTTATTCACTGAAATATCTGCAAAAAAAGTTCTCTTGCAGTCTTTACTGATGCTATAGGTAGTACATTCTTGGGAAAAAGCATCGTCTTCATAGGACCTGTAAACCTCTTCTAACCAAGAAGGAAGAACAACAAAAATGGCTCCACAATAAGCTTGCTCACCATCTTCTAATCTTTTTGACAAAGCGTCAGCAGCTTGATTTTCTTTGCCTCTTCTATACTCAATTGTATAATCAAGGTCCAACATCTTCATTAGCCCTTTCTTCTGTATTCTTGTCGCAATATTTTTCTCTAGCAAATGCTTTAAATTTTGATGATCAGTCCTGATTATGAATCAGTGACCACCAAGATAATGCCTCCATCTATCAATTGCTAACAAAATTGCCAAGTACTCCTTCTCATATGTGGACATTGCTTGATGTTTTGGACAAAGAGATTGACTTCGATAAGCAATGGGCCTTTCATTTTGTGACAACACTACTCCAATACCAGTTTCACTGGCATCAGTCTCTAAAACAAAGTCCTCGGCAAAATTGGGCATAACAAGAATAGGGGCTTCATACATAGCTGCTTTTAGAGCTTCAAGGGCTGCTTGAGCTCTATCACTCCACACAAAACCATCTTTCTTAAGCAGATCTATCAAGGGTCTTGCAATCGATCCAAAATTAGCAATGAACTTCTTGTAATAGCCTGTTAAGCCCAAGAAACCTCGCAATTGCTTCAAGGTGACTGGAATTGGCCATTCTTTCATGGCTTGTATCTTTGAGGGATTTTTGAGACTCCCTTGGATGATATAACATGTCCCAAATAATCCAGTTTCTACTGCATAAAAGCGCACTCAGACAACTTTGCAAAGAACTTGTGATTGCGCATAACATGGAAGACTTCCCTCAAGTGCTGTAGATGATCTTCATAACAGGCACTGTAAATGAGAATATCATCGAAGAAGGCTAGTACAAATCTCCTCAGAAATGGCTTGAAGATATCATTCATTGCCACCTGAAATGTAGCCGGTGCATTGGTTAAGCCAAAAGGCATAACCACAAACTCGTAGTGGCCATGATGAGTTTGAAATGCAACCTTGAAGATGTCTTGCTCAAGCACACTTAGAGAAGAAACGTGCTCGATACAATTCATCGAGTAAATCATCAATAATAGGAATTGGGAACTTATCTTTGATTGTCAAAGAATTGAGTTGCCTATAGTCGATGCACATCCTTGCAGAACCATCTTTCTTCTGTACTAAAATGACTGGTGAAGCAAAAGGGCTGTGGCTTGGTTTAATGAAGCAAGTCTTGAGCAATTCCTCTACTTGTCTCTCAATTTCTGATTTCTGAGCATGAGGATACTTGCAGGGCGTCAATTTGAATGGTACTGCACCAGATTTCAAAGGAATGGCATGATCAAGGCATCTCTGTGGAGGAAGAGACATAGGCTGCTCAAAAATGTCCTCAAACTCCTCTATCAAAGCTTTAACTTCAAGCTACTGCACAGAACACAATTCTTGAAGCACTCTTCTTGAAACCTCCTTGCAAGCTCTTGCCTTTAATCAGTTGCAATTGAGCTTGATCTTCAATGACTTGCAAAGTCACTTTTGTACCTCGAATCTCAAAAGAAGCAGTTAGCTTAGCAAAGTCAAAAACCACAGGGCTGAATGATCTCATCCAATCAACTCCAAGCACCATATCACATACTCCCAAGGGAAGGATTCTAAAACCATAGGTGAATTGATGCTCCTACATAGACCATTGGAAGTCTCGGCATTTGTTCTGTGTGAGGATAGAATTCCCATCTACCACAGTTACAGCCAAGGGATGAGTTTTATTCACTTCATGCCCAACTTTCTTCATAACCTTTGGATCAATAAAGCTATGAGTACTTCCACTATCTATTAAGATAGTGATGTGCCTTCTTCCTGCTTTTCCTTTGATCCTTATCGTCTTGTGAGCTCCATTCCCAGTTAGTGCCTTCATAAAAATCTCAATCTTATCCTCAGCCAATTCATCCTGGGACTCATGATCAGAACTATCCTCATCGGGCTCAGATTCATCCCTGTCTAATTGTACTGCAGCATTAACCCCTCTAGCAGACATTAAAAACTTGGAGCTACACTTATGTCTTGGCTGATAAGGCTGATTGCACTTGTAACAAAGCCTTTGAGGCCTCTTCTTGGCAGATCTACTGGCCTTGGACACATTTACATCTCTATGATGAGATTTTGAACCATTTCCTTTGAACTTGCCTTTGTCACTTGAAGAAATGACAGTGGCCTCAGTCAATTTGTCTTTTGCATAAGCCTTAAGATCTTAGGACTAATAGCTTTCACCATATTTTTAATTCGTGGCTTCAATTTACTAATAAAACTTGAGACATAATAAGACTCAGTTACTTGAGGATAAGCAGCTATTATACTAGCTCTTAAGTTCTCAAATCTTGTCATGTATTCTCTCACAGTTGTGGTTTGAAAGACTTTATTAAAATTATCCACTACATCACTAGTGTCCTCATCACCGTATCTTTCACAAAACTCCTCCACAATTCCAACCCAAGAAAGGTCTGGATTGCTTTTTAACAAACTGTAAAACCATGCCTCATGATCACCATGAAGATATACTGCTGCCAATTCCATCTTTTCAGATTCTTTGATGTGTAGAAATGGAAGTATCTATCACATCTCCTTAACCATGACTAAGGTTGCTTGCCGTCAAAAGGATCAATTTGCACTCTTGGCTGTCTGAATGTATTGCTTCTATTCTTAGAAGAAGCATCATTACTACCAGATCTTTGCTGCTGGTAGTGATTAGGTGGCCTATCCAGATGCAAAATGTTTTCGGGTGAAGTTCTAGTATGAACAACAGAATCCAGATGCCCACATTTTGATTTGAGTTCATGCCAGATGCTCGAGATTCCACTCGCTCAACAGGATGGTCTTGTGATCTGACAGTTGGTTCAACTCTTTGTGACCTTATCTCAATAGATTGTTGAAGATCTTGAGGTCTAGCATTCGTATGAATCATTGAAGGAGCATCGCTTGGTCCATTCAAGATTGCAGCACTTGTGATTGCATCACTTCAGCCGAAGGCGGTAGTTTACTAGCAGGTCCAAGAACTCCCATAACAGATGATTTACCTTGCTTCTTTACTTGATTTTGCAAATCAGAAAGCTTGCTTTCAAATCCTTAGAGTTCTGCTCAATCAAAACTTCATACTTCTTTACATTCTCTGCTTGATTTTGCTGCAAGCAATCAATTCCTTCTTGTTGCAGAGCCTGAAATCGATTGAACATATCATCCAATTGTGACTTCAATTGATCATTTTTCATAAACTAAACCTCCTTTGTTTCATTTGCACTTGCGACAGCAGCATAGGAAACATTTGGATCAACAAAAGCAACTGATTGACCAGCTCTTGTTGCTCCTGCTCTCGATAAGGTAGTTACACCTCTTGTCATGTTAAGACTGCTCTTTTTAGGTTTCACCAGCTCAAATCAATCAATTGACAGCATGAACCAGCCCTGATACCAATTGTTAAGCTTCAATTTGAGAAATTGAAGTAAATTTGTGAAGAGAGAGTTTAGGTGAGAGGAGAATTTAGGTTAGGTCAGAGTTAGAAGAGATGAGAAGAGAGAGAAAAATACCTCAAGAATCTAAGAAATTTTTATTGAATGAATCAAGAATTACAAGGTTTGACCCTTTTATAGGAGAAACTAGATACAATGAATCAAAAATATCTCTAACTAAGCTTTAACCGCCAAACTAGCAATAATTCAGCTAGTTAACCGACTTGGCACCAAAAAGAACAACCAATATTTGAACTATTAACACTTCCAAAGCAATACACGACTCCAACAATTCAATACATGGATTACAAGACTCAAAACAGGAGAAATCATAACACAGTGCGGCAGTGTAGCTGTTATAGTCCAAGTAGGATCTTGGTTATAACCTAGGTGAAGAAGAGGTTAGATGAGAAAAGAAGGGAAAGAGATGAGAATTAGAGAGAGAAATAAAGAGATGAGAAGTAGAACAACAAGATATTTTTTCATTGAATGAATGAATCTTACAAGAATACAACTATTTATACTCTTACAACATATAGGCTCAACCAATGAATCTAGGCATATACTAATCAAGAACTACTGACTTAGAAATTGGACTAGTCGCCACATTAGACCAAGAATTAACTGCCACTGACCAAACCCTCAACTAACATTCCCGCCTTTTCTAATTGACCAGCAAAGCACCTTCGGGCTATGACAGCAGCAAGGGGAAGAGTGTTGGACTTCCTTAAGAGTTCAAAGCATGAATAACCGTCGCAACAAGTTTAGATTAATTTATTTATATTGTTATATTCAATTTTTTTTTAATAATATTTTTCCTTTATAATATATATTTGTAATTTTACATGGCACTATTGTATTGTAATAGTTGTATTTCTTAATAAGTCATGATTTATTTTATTTTATAAAAGACATTTGTAATTATGATTGTATTATATTTTATGTTATATTATCTATCAATAAATTATAATTATTTTTTCATCAAAATGTTATATATATATTAAAAAAAAGAAGGTCGTGCTCTCAGGCCTGGGCCAAGCTCGCTTGCCAAGGTGATCATCTCTTCTGGATACTGGGCTTGAGACACTATTACTTTAGCACCTAAAGGCTTGATTCCCCTTAAGGGAGGCTTCACGTGTCAAGCACGTGGCACTTTGCTCAAAACGCCGTCCTCCCAACCCTTTCGAAATTAGAGTGTGAACAAATGCCCCCCTTTTAGCCATTGCTAAATTCAAATTTACAACATATAAAAAGTCTACCTGATTTAACCCTCAACAGCTAGAGGAAGCTTGAAAGAACACGGTGCGTCGCTTGCCCTTCCTTCCCGCATGTCAATAAGTATGACAGTTAGGGCTTGAAATTTTCAATTTTCTTCTCTGTTCTCTCTCTTAAGTGCTTCTTGCAAAGTCTTGCTTTCGCTCTTTGAATCTTTGAATCTTGATTCAATCTACTTTCCATCCTTCGCTTCCTCTGATATGACGATTGCTCAAATCTCATTTGCTGTCTCTGCCCTTGTTGCTAAGGCTAATAGCCCAATCGAGCAACTGACGCAGCTGCTTCAATCAGACCTTTCGATAGTCTCTGATGTGCTTTTGAGCCCAATCGATCATAGCATCATTAATGAGGATCTTTCTTGATTACGAGAGAATGATCCTTCGTCTTCCTACCTGTCTCATGCCTTAGGGCCTATCTTTAATCCATCCCGAGACGCTCAAGTCTTCTTAGGCTTTTTCCAGATACTGACAAGTCTCCCCTACTTCGCACAATCTCTACAATTCTTCTTGGGGAGCAGGGCGCATCTTAAAGGAAGTGGCACCCTTCCAAGGGTGGACTTTCTTGACAAAGCGATACTGTTATGACCCGAGCTCGACGAAGTCTAGGGGGATGTTGTAGCTGCTGCATTGGTCTGTTAGTGCTGTCCTGCTGCTGCTGTTGACCTGTTACTGAGGTGTTCATTGCTGTTGGTGGTTGTTGCCGTGGATTACTAGTTTTGCTTAAGTAAATGTAACAAGGAGTTGATATTGTCATTAGTAGTATAAGCTTGGGTTGAGTCATGTAATAAATGAAGTAGTTGCTAGTAGTTTGGATGGTCAAGGCCGTTAGATTAGTTAAGTCAAGGTTGGCGGCTAGTTAGTTAGTGTTGGTTGAGTTGGTTAGCTCCATGGGTCCACATGCATTGTATCTCTAGATATTTTTAGTCTTAAGCCATCCTAAGAGGAAGTAGTATAAGTAGAAGGCTCTAGCATGTAATCCTTGTAACTTTGATGAATGAAATTGATATCTTTGATATCGCTCTCTCTACTTCTCATCTCCTTTCCCTTCTTATCTCATCTAAACTCTAAATTCTCTCCTCATCTCATACTCTCACTATCCTAACCAAGGTTGAGGTCCAAGAGTATTCTTTGAATCTTAACAATTGGTCTCAGAGCCTCGATTTGCTTCCAAATCAAGCTCTAAATTAGAAAACCATGTAAAATCTGATTGATTGTGTTGCAATTAATCAACATAAACAGTTTGATACTGATTTAGTTCAGTTTTATGTGATCAAGAATTCAATTCTGAATTCTAAACTTGAAGAGTTTGTGTACTGCATTATTGATCTGCAAGTGCCTGGGAATAGCTTTCGGTTGGGATAAATTTGATTGAGTTACATTGAAGAAAGTTTAATTGATCAATATTTGTTGATTACATTCAACATCAAAGCTGATTCAGATTGAATTCGGTAGAATTGATCAAGCATTAGCTGCTGAAGTTGAGTGCTGAAGCATAATTATTCTTGATCAAATATTCATCTGATCAGTTCGAGAAGAATTTAAAGTGAGCTATTGGATCAACATTATAATTGATCATAATCAAAAGATCAGAAACAAGCTGAATTGTGGTGATTTCAAGTTCTATAATTCAGTTGTTGAGCTTGAGGTAACGGTTTTTTCAACTTCAAGTTTCATACTCGATCAGAATCTACGTTTGTTTCTGATTTGTGATATAATTCGTGTTAATAAACATAGAAGCGGTGAGAATTCAGTTTATTCTTAAGAATTATATGTTACTAAATTGTGATTTGCTTAGACGAAAATCTGACATTGAAATGAGAACCGAAAGTGTGAAATCTGATTTTGTTCTTGAAGATTGCTTGAGTATTGTGTTGAGGACTTGATTGCAGTCTAGAGTCGAGCTTAATTCGGAATTGTAAGTCTGCTACTCAAGAAGCATCTCAGTTAGGGTTTGGTTCAAGTTCTCTGTGCGCGAAAATCTGCGTATTAGGGTTTTTACTCAGTGAAGATTGAGGAGCCGTTAGCAAGTCATTGTTTGTGCAAGTGAGGGAGTATAATTTCCTTAAGCAATCAACTATGGAGGTGATTCGAATCAAATTTTGTTCCTCTACGAACTGAGTTGGTTCATATCTCTGCAAACTAAGCTGTTCCAGATCGAAGCATTGTTGTTCATTGCAAATATGGCTGGTACGGTTGATGATAACTCTTGTCAATTCGTGATGAATTATTCTTGTGAGAAATTGAAGCAAATATGGAGACAAGAAATACAAATATTGAGACAGGATTACGAGGAGATTTGGCCGAAAATGAAACAGGCAGCGGATGAAAGTCTGCAGCGAAGTTTGGATCGGCAGTATTCAACTCATCAGTTTGCAAACATCAATTGAGATGGTGCTGGTGTTCTTGATGCAAATGAGTTCCCTGAGCTAATCGATAGCGTTAAACAACAAGGGTTCAAAGCTGAGCAAAATGAGAAGGTTAGAGTGGAATCTGTTGCCATCGAAGATAAGTTAGACCACGGTAATGCCGAAATTGATGAAAATAGTTAGAAGAATCTGAAGTTGAATAAGTTGATCATTATGAAGACTCTGTGCGAGAGTTAGAGCATTTTGAAGATGATGTGCTATACGATTTTCATATCATGGGAATGATAAAGAATGCAAAGAGTAAAGTGAAGAGGAACCATCTAAACGAAGCATTGAAAGATTTTTGGGGTAAAAAGAAGATTACAAAGCAAAAATTAAAGCGTAAGGTTGTGTGTCAGCCTAAGGAGCTTCTGAGTTGGCAAAAACAGAACACTGAATTGAGTCCAAATCAAGTAAGGGACATCGGGATGGTCCATAGGAAGAAGTTAGGCAACAAGAACTAACTCAAGATACTGAATTTATCGATGAATATGCTGGTATACAAGGATCAGATATATATGCTGGTATACAAGGATTGGTTATAGCAGAACCTTTGATTTCAACTGAAAAATTTGATGCTACTGCTGTAATATCAATGAATACACCACCAAATCTGTTAAGTAGTACTCAATGGTAAGCTGGTATGCAGAATCGAAGCATCTTCACTACTGAACAATCAGATTCTGTTGGGAAATCAAGTGTTGCTACTTTGGTATTATCTGATGCAGAACAAGGTGTGCTTTTATGTGGAGAGAAGGTTTATCTAAGTGCAAGTACTTGTGACGAGTTGCCTCCTGATCCGGGAGAAGATACTCAAGGTTGTGTGAAGTTAAAAAGGGTCGATTTCTTGCTGAAACGAAGTAAGCAAGCTGCCAAAGTATGTTTTAAGGTTAAACAAAGGCGAAGCTTCATATCTGTACAAGTAATGGAGCTGATGGAGGTGTACAAATTCAGTAAGGTGCTGGAGCAGAATTCAAATTGCAGTACAGTGGATGTTTGGCATGGTTCTTGGGCTGAAAGAATGGTACTTCCGGCTGCAACTTCATGTGACCAGCTTCCCCCTGATCCAGGAAAGATAGATCAAGATCATAGCAAGCTGGAATATGAGGCTGAGTGGGAGAAGAGAGTCAATCCAACTGCCAAGGTGATTTGGCAGATGCTTAACTGGATTTCTGAAAAAAAATTTGACATGTTGGAAGCTCACAAGTTGGGTACTGATCTGAGAATTAAGTATGATTAGCCAACACCTAGAAGAATTGAGGTTTTTGGGTTATGTTTGACATGGGAAGACCCCCGGAGGTGTTAAAGGAGTCTGGGTTCTGCAATTGGGTCAAAATGCCTGCGTTGGACAGTAATGAGGCAAGTGTGTTGAGCTCCAAATTTAGATTGTGCATTAATCAAGCTATGGACAGAGAACAAGCTCCATTAATGCAACCAAATGTGAGTCCTCTTGAAGTTATGGGGCTTGGTGGTTGGTTTGATTTTGGGATACGAAGGCTTTTGGCTGGAATTTCAGGATTGTTGCAGTATGGGATCTCATTACAGAATTATGGCTCCTTTGTGATCTGTTGTGGTTGTTTTGATTGAAAAAATCATATGCACAAGCTTCAATATCTTCTCAATGTTTGGATGGAAAAGATCAATGCAACATCGAGGATAACTCCAGCTGAAATTAGAGTTAATATCAGCAGGGAAGTTTTAAAGAGATCGGCTCTAAGTTTGAAGAAGTTTAAAGCTGTTCAAGAGTTCTGTTGGTGTCTCCACTTGTTATATTTGTTACTCATGCTTGAGATGTTTGAGAAGAAAGCAAATCTTGATCATTGGAGGCAAGTTTGGTGGCTGGATAAGCATGGGATCCAAGAAGGTCTTGAGAACAGGCTGGAAGTTGTGAGCTACAGAATACATTCTGTCAATGGGGTTGCTTTGGGCATTCAGGTGAAGACCTTGTGTCCTTGGAATTCAATTGTGACTCATGAGTTCATAACTTGGTGGAGCATAGGACCATATTTTCAAGCCAAAGTCACAAGTGTTCAAGAGAACAAGATTGGACAGCAATGTATTCAAAATTTCTGGTGCATTCTCTCTATGTTTTGTCAAGATCAAAGAATGGGAGCCTATGATGTGTTCTATGAAAGATTATTGAAAGAGGAAGCTGAAATTTCTAGATCATACAAGTTCACAATCAAGATTCAAGCAATGGAAGTATTAGAGGCTGCTGAAAATTCTTGGGGAATTACAATTCCTTCACTGTCAGCAATAAATGAGTTTTTCAGATTGAGTGTGATTGGTGCTATTATGATTTTGGGAAGATGTCATAACTTGTTCGCAACAAGAAGCTTCCATATGGAGAAAAATCGAGCTGAAATCTGTAATATTCGCAGCTATGTGTTGTCTTGGTTATACACTGCTGAATTCTTGAGCTCTACAGCACCACATGTGGAATTGGGAAGCAATTAAGTGTTTGTTGAGTATGTTCTGAGATGGTTTAGTAAGTGGATGTTTAAGCATTAAAAATTTTGGATAAATCCAAGATGAGATGGTTGCAGCTGCATTCTTATGGAATTTCAATGTGTTTTGTTACCATGATCAAGATATTGGGCTGTTTGAGCTGCTCTTGGGAATGTCTACAAGCAGATTTTGATGCTTGGTTCTTTTGGTTCGAGTTTGGAAGGCCTCCCGAGATGTTAAAGGACTTCTTATGCAGTTTTATGGGTTCAATGACATTGAAGTTCTGTTATGCAGCTTACTACAAGTAGAAATTCAGAAGTACTGAAGCGTTTTATGGTTCTCTGCAGCAAGACAGAGTTTTGAGCTATATCAACTGCATCATGAGGTGTCGTGGATGTGTTGTTGGTGTTTGGTTTGATCAGTGCAGACCTCCTGAAGAGTATTATACATTCAAACGCAAACATTGTGCCGAAATAAGATGTCATCCTCATGTATCTGCTGCATTTCAGATTGAGTTGCTTCAGATGTTTTCCAGCTGCGTAACTTCAGCAAGAAGTTGATCTTCATTGTTTCAACTCTCTTCCATTCTTGAGGACAAGAATGTTTTCAAGGGGAAGGGAATGTTATGATCTGAGCTCGATGAAGTCTAGGGGGCTGTTGTAGCTACTGCATTGGTCTGTTAGTGCTGTCCTGTTGCTGCTGTTGACCTATTGTTGAGGTGTTCGTTGCTGCTGGTGGTTGTTGCCGTGGGTTATTGGTTTGGCTTAAGTAAATGTAATATGGTGTTGACATTGTAATTACTAGTATAAGTTTGGGTTGAGTCATGTAATAAGTGAAGTAGTTGCTAGTAGTTTGGATGGTCAAGGCCGTTAGATTAGTTAAATCAAGGTTGGCGGCTAGTTAGTTAGTATTGGCTGAGTCGGTTAGCTCCATGGGTCCACATGCATTGTATCTCTAGATATTTTTAGTCTTAAGCCATCCTAAGAGGAAGTAGTATAAGTAGAAGGCTCTAGCTTGTAATCCTCATAACTTTGATGAATGAAATTGATATCTTTGATATCTCTCTCTCTACTTCTCATCTCCTTTCCCTTCTTATCTCATCTAAACTCTAAATTCTCTCCTCATCTCATACTCTCACTATCCCAACCAAGGTTAAGGTCCAAGAGTAATCTTTGAATCTTAACAGATACGATGAGTGGGTGGACAATGTAATGATGACCCATGAAGAGACATGGAATAATCTTCATATTTATTAAGCCATCAAGCTCTCCTCCATCGCTCGTAAGTATGATTACCATATCATGACGGCACTCATTTATTGCTGGAACACCTGTTAAAACGCTGTTGTCCTCTCCGAGGGATTTCTTAGCATTACCTTGGAGGACATAGTGGCCTTAATAGGTCTTTCTCTAGGAGAAGAGGATTTGCTTCTAGATTCTTTTATTTCTATTTAGATTGAAGCTTTTGCCTCTTCCTTCTCCATAAACCGATTTGCCCAGTGGTTACGAGTCTTTTGTTAAGATGTTTGTAATAGGGGCTCTTGACTTCGGGCACAGTTCAAGAGATGAAGAGGCATGCTTCTACTTGTTTTGGTTAAACAAGTTTTTCTTTTCTCTAACTCCATTTTGATGTTTTTAAAGACCATGGCCCTAAACTAAGTTTTTAGCACTGGTCCATTGGCCTTAGGACCGTTATTCGTGGCACAAGTATATGGATGCCTTAGGGACATCATAGCCAAGAATTATGCTATCCAAATAGGCGGTCCCTTGTGGCTTGTCCAACTTTGGGCCCAAGCCTATTTTCTTGAGCTTTGCCCTAAGGGCCCCTATGCTCTCCTGGGTGAGGGGGTTCCCTGCTTTAGGGAGTACTTCGCTCTTTGTGAGGTCCAACCAACCATAGGGCGGTCTTTTAGCCAATGCCTTGAGAGACTAATGTCTCCTCGAGGTCGGAAGGGGACTCAATAGAATCCTCTTCTGGAGCGGAATCGTGGTCCGCTTTGGTTTAAGAAACTGGACCTTTATTATGATATCTCTTTGGAAATCAATTCCCAAATCTGGCAAGTAATCTTGTGCCCCTAAGATTTTTTCTTCCACCACCAAACTCATTCTAATGTAGAAACATACAAGCCTATATTATTTGCTGGACAATTTTGTATGGTCCAAGTTGTCCCTTTTCCTAGTCTAAGAATCAAGAACCTTTGGTGGGTTAAGAGGTTCTCCACCCAACTTGTCCAGCTTAGGGAGCTCCATGAGCTGAACCAAGAAGTGAAATCCCTTTATGGGTACCCTATTGTTTACAGGTACACCACGTGTGCTACACCATGTTTTGCGGCATGGTTTCAAGCCTATTGGTCCGCCTTGGAGGCCAGAGGTGTCAAGTAATATTTTATGCCTTTATCTAAGCTTGTAGGTCCCAGCTCGAGAAAAAGCCAGCCCATAAGCATCAGGACAACCCGACAAAATGCATGAACAGGTAAACAGCCACCTCTGAAGTATGCTTCAGTTTTATTTCAGTGGCTTGAACAAAGACTGATCTCTATTCTTTTCTTTTTCATCATCTATCCACGCAACCCCTAGAAGTGCTAGGACTAGAAGTTTTACTCAAATGCTACCAGAGGAGTCCCCTTCACGCACCTCTTCACCAACCCTTGAGGTTGGTGGCTCAAGAAACAGAAAGTAGGATGTTGTTCCACCAACTCTCCCTGCCGCAGTAGAAGAAGAAGAAGAAGAGATACCCATTTCACAGTTGGTGATAAAACAAAGAGCCAGGTTCCCTGTATAAGAGGTATTAGCTTTGCTCAATTGGTGTTCTCGTTTATCTTTGTTAAAGCAGCAAAACATGGCCTATTACGGCCATAGGAAGAGCCAGCTCCGTATATTGTGGAGATACCATATTCTCCATCTCAAGAGACTACACAAGACCCTCATTAGGATACTGAATCATTGATCTCGAGAACTGAGGAGGAACGTGATATGGCTTCCTCAATTATGGAGCCAATCATAAGTTATCCTTCTAAAGAGGTTTCCTTCCTAGCTACCTTAGGCCAGGGTCTTGTGCAAGCTCCCTTTCTACTCTTAGGACGCCCAATCTCTACTGGAGAGATTACTTAAGGTAAAGGCCTATCTGGTTTCTCAATTGCTGATGTTTCAATCCATATTTGGCTCTAACTTGCAAGCCTTATTCTCTAGAAGTCCCTCTCGAGGAAGGTGTATCAACACTGAAAAGCAGCAACAGTTCCAACGGTTGAGATACCTGTTAAAACTTCAATGACAGGTGTACCATTAGAAGCTCCCATGACATTGATGCCAATATAGGCCCCTTCTTCACCTCGAACTATGGCCACATAGGTAAAGGCATTTCTTTTAACCTTGGTTGTTCTTTAGAGTCAAAATCTTGCCAAACTCTTTTATTGTCAACCTTTTGCAAGTTACTCCTCCCAGAGCCATTCCTTCCCCAAGGATAGGGGGAATGTCTTCTCCTCTATAGAAGTTTAAGGGTAGTGGTAGATTGGCTTTCCAGCAACTAGACCAAGATTCTTCCAAACTCCAAGGGTTAAGAGAAATCATGCATCTCCCTATTTTGACTTTGGCTGAGAGGGCCATTTTTCTAGAGGCCATATCCCTGATAGGATTCATGAAAGAAGATCCAAAGGTGGCTCCCCATATTGCTAGGGAACTTGAAGTTCTTGAGGAGATGCTCCTGAAGGTGAACCAAGAGGTTCCAGCCCTTCTTCAAAGTAAACGGCATTGTCAAGATGCCATTAGGAACCTAGGGCATTTAGTTGGCCTAGGTAGCTTGTAGTTGTTGTTTGAAGAGCTCCAACTAGTAAGAGGGATCCAGGGCCATCAAGCTTAGGGGATCAAAAGTATGGAAGGCGAGATCCATCGCTTGGAGGAGAGGTTAAGTCTCCTTGTGGAAGAGCTACTCTCCTTGAGACTATGACATCTTTCTAAGGTTTAGTAGTTGTAGGACTAAAAGAAGCCACCATTGAGGCCTAAAGGAACAACCAAGCAATTCATGAAGAAGCTCTCTTCTTGGATCGTGAGCTCAACGCCACAAGTAGCAAACTATCCTTGATAGAGGAATCCTTAGTAAGGATTAGGACTCAACTCTTCTGATCTTTTTTCTTGTAAAGAGATTTTGCCTACACAAGTTACCTATTTGTAATCTTTTTTGTGTAAGCCATGTACTCTTTGAGAACATTAATGAAATGCTCATTTTGTTTAATACGTCTCTTAGATTCGTGGTTCCTTTTTCTTTTATTCCTTTGTTTTCTTATCCTAAGGATTATGGAGTTGATCTTCGAGACATTGATATTGAAATTGAGCCCATAATTTAGGGAACGTATACTTAGGAACTTTGTAGTTAGAATTCCAATTTAATGGCATATATTTCTTTAAATAGCCCTCGAGTGAGTTCTTCCATCTAGATTTTGAAGTAAGCATGCATTACCTCCAAATACCTTGATGACTCTAAATGGGCCTTCCCAATTTGAGGACCATTTCCCGAATACATGATCTTTCCGGCCAATGGGTAAAACCATTTTCCAGACTATGTCTCCCAAGTTTGTAGGTTTTGGCCACCCTCTTCTTCTGCGTTTCCAACTTCTGAAAAGCATCAAGCCTAACTTGGTATAAGTTAGTTAGTTCGTCCATCATAGCTTGCTCATACTCAAGTTCAGAAAACCTCCCTTGATGAGCTAGTCTAATAGACTAAACCGTTACTTCCATTGGGAGCATAACATCATGGCCATACGTAAAATAGAAGGGAGTTGTCCCAGTTGCATCTCGTTTGGAGGACCTATTAGCCCAAAGGGCATCTAGTAGCAATTCATGCCACTTCCTAGGACTATCCTCAATCATCTTTTCAATAGTGGCCTTTAGAATCTTATTAATTGATTCCACCTGGCCATTAGCTTGAGCATAGTAAGGGGTTGAGTGCAAGATCTCTATGTTGAAACTCTTGGTAAACTCCTCAACTTCATCTCCATTGAACACTCTAGCTTAGTCCACAGTAGTGGTTTCTGGGATACCAAACCTACATAGGATGTATTCTTTGATAAAACAATCACATCTTACTGATTGATGCTCCGATATAGTTTAGCCTCCACCCACTTTGTGAAACAGTATGTCGCCATGAGGATGTAAGAGTGTTTTTTACTAGGAGGATTAAGTTCTCCTATGATGTCCATTGCCCAACCTCTAAATGGCAAGGGTTTGACAATGGAATGCATTTCAACCGCAGGGATCCTTGGCACATGGCCATGTCTTTGGCATGCTCTGCACCCCTTGGCATACTTTATGCAGTCAGCCATCATGGATAGCCAGTAATAGCCATCACATTTGATGAGCTAGTGTATTATGTAGCCAGCTAAATAGGATCCACAGATACCCTCATGGATTCCTACCATTACTAGCATTGTTGGTCCAAGTCAAGGCACTTGAAAAGCACTCCATTAACGTCCCTTTTATATAAGTCTCCAATCCTCACATTGAATCCGGACAGTTTGATGGGTTTTAAAGTATTCCAAGTGCTCACTTGGCATTGCTTTGCTCTTAAGATTGAAAGATTCGATGTCATGGTCCAAAACTTTGGTTTTAATGACCATGCTTTCTTGGCACCAAGTCCTGGTCAATTTATACCTTGTTGCTAACTGAGCCAAGTCATTGGCTGCTTTGTTCTATTCCCTGGGAATATGTTCAAATTGCACACCATCGAATTTCCTTAATAGCTTTTGTGCCATTGATAAGTATTAGTCGAGGTATCACTTAAACATTGAAATCCCCCCTTTACCAGATGCGAATCCCCCTTGATTATAACATTGAAAGCTTGCATTTCTAGGAGAGTTTGTAGGCTTATTTTTAATTGCTCATACTCTGCCGTGTTGTTAGAACATTTGTCAACTAAAGTAACTGCCAATTTGGTGATGATCCCAATAGGAGATTCTATCACAATTCCAACTCTAGCACTTGAATTGGTCCTTCATCCATCGAAGAATAAATTCCAAGGGACCATTTCTACTACCAAGAGTTTGTTTGGTTCATAGTCAATGCCAATATTAATGTTAGGGTGGTCAGCCAATAAGTCCGCCAAGGAATTATAACTATTTTTAAATAAAAGGATCAGGATCGTTGAATGCTTGAAATAGGTGTTTGAAATATAAAGTTAATCTATCTATATAGATGTAGATATCTATGGTGGGGTCATATGAACCTTGGCCTTTTATTGACGTTTGTGATACATAAACCAACTCAAACTGAAGTAGAGCTATACTCCTCTTGTTCAACCTTCCCCTTATAAATGGTCTATCTAGCATGCATGACCTCTATCTGAGTAACTACATATATAGTAAATGCCAAGCAGTACTGTCTTAATTTTACTAGTGCAAAATAATGATAGACACAATTTCTCAATCAAGGAGTATTTATTTCACATTCATTTAAGCAACGGCTAAGGTAGTACACAACCTGTTCAAATCCTTACTTATTGCCTTATACAAACAAACAACCAATTGATTCCTTAGAAGTAGAGACATTAATCTTCAAAGGTTTGACTTGCTTTGGTAGAATCAGCACTGGGAGCCTAATCAAGTACTCCTTGATGGCCTCGAAGGCTGCTTGATGTGGCTCCTCCCACTTGAAGTCCTTCTTAGATTTGAGCCTCAGTAGTGGAGAGAAGACTTTCGTGTTTCCTACGACATTTAAGAAAAAACTGTTAGGAATAGTGCCATAAAATTCAAATTTATTCTGTTATTTTTATTTTATTAAAGAATAAAATTAAAGTTCCAATCGTTTGCTTATTAAATTTATGTAAGCAAGCATTTATACAGCATGTGATTTTCTTTTATGTATCGTCCATGAGATGGACAGAGTCCTCAGATTACATTTTACATGTTTGTTCAAAGTGGATAATGAAATTAAGCCACATATAGACTTGGAACAAATGGTATGGAATGTTATTTGAATAACTTGTGGTTGATGATGAGCTTGGGCTACTTGTTTGTTAAGATCATGACTTAACACTTTAGATGACTTGTCTTGGTCATGTGGATGATGATCCAAAAGTGTTAGGTTGGTGCGATTAATAAGATTGACACATTGAGTTCGACCATGTGAGTTGCTTGTTTCTAGACTACTATCAGACATAAGTTTGAACGATGACTCTAAATCCAGAGATTATTCTGGACTTGTGCATGGAGCGTCAGTTATTTTGGTGTACTATAAGTAAGGTCTAACTGTATAATTGAATTCCCACATACACCGGGTAGCGGCGTGAAGTGTGACAAGGATCATGTATTCAATATGGAATCTGCAATCTCTTATGGGGTACAAATGTCCCCTTTGTTATTTCGCAAGTATTTGAATAGTTCGGAATCTTTGGCTAAAGTATTCCAAGTGTTTGACATTTGGAATTTATATTATGAATATGTTCAAGTATAAATCTAGGTGGAGGGATTGTTGTCATCAATACAGTCTATTTGAAAAATATCAAACAAATAATTTAAGTCTAGAGTGCAGTGAGGTTTATTTAGTGGAATTAAGTCGCATTAAATAGTAATTAAATTTTATCATATGAGATGGTAGTTAATTTAACCCTTTTGAAGGTAGATTTAAATTGTCGCTGAGGTCCCTGCGCAAGCCTCTGTATTTATTTCCATTGAAAAAATATTAAGGAATTCATGAGATGAGTAAATTTAATTTTGCCAAACATTATTCAAGAGATGAATAAAAGTTAAAATTTGTAAAATAAAATAATTTTAAAAATTAAAATTCATAAGACGAATTTTTATATGTAGGAAACAAAGCGAAAAAATGGGAAATTCGTGCACCAGAATTGCGAACCGAGTATAAATGCGGGCAGTCAATAAGAGCGCGACAGCTGTTGCACGCTAGGCTGCCCAACACAATGATCTGTGTGCCCCGTAGTGGGCCATTCGTGTGCTACCATGGTAGAGCACAAGACAAAATGCTGCATTTTACCTGTGTTTGGCATGAAACGCTGCATTTTTTTTTATATATTCGCCTCCCACATCAAATTCTTTGCTTGTTTTCGCTCTAGTATACTACTATAATAGAGGTACCTATTTCGAAGGTTTGGCATTCAATTTAGAAATAAAAATTAAATGTTTCCGAAAGTGTTGACATTTAGAGACCTAGTGGGAGAGAAAAATTTATTAGAAAATTTTCTTTCCTCAAAGTTCAATATTTTTTAGAGCTCACTCTCTGGGTGTTTCGAGGTCACTACGTGAGAGGTAGCGCGGTCTTGGTTTCTCGGCTTTCTGAGGGGATATTATTATTCTTATGGTATTCTTAAATTGGAGCAAATCCGGTTATGTTCTTCTTTCCTTCTCTTTTAGGTTTTTCGCTTTTCCATTTACTTACAACTTCACTGATTATGCCTGATATAAGTTCATATTATTGTTATGAATGTATTAGAGTAGAGGCCTATAGATTTAAATTAGGAATTTAAATTTTTAGGTTTAAAATTAGAAATTTTAAATTAACCCTAGGTTTAAAATTAAGAATTTTAAACCCTTTCGCTGCACTAGTTTAATAAACTAAGGAAATATTTTTGAAATTCGTCCCAACAACTGGTATCAGAGTGAAGGGATCTATAGAGATAACCCTATTCCCATTAACTCTCGCGCGTGAGGTGTCACGAAGCATGATCCTCTGATCGAGGGCTTAGGTAGCGAGAAGAGTCTCTTATGCTGAGTGCTCTGATAGGTGTAGTTTGTTGTGACCATAATTGGAGAATTGTGAACCCAACAATTGGCATTAGAGCTAAGTTAATTAATAACTAGCTTAGTTATTCCCAACAAAAGTCTCTTTGGAAATTAACCTACCGAAGGAAGCATTGAAGCTCCTTTTTATTTGAAGGCTGGTCTTAGTCTTATTAATATCCACTTTGATGCCTCTTTGGTGCACTAGAAAACAGAGAAAATTTCCAGCTCGCACCCCAAAAGAACATTTTAATAGATTCATTTTGAGGTTATGTCTCCTCATTCTAAGGAATGCATCCCTCAAGTCTTCCAGGTCTTTGACATGGGATTTGGATTTTACCAGGATGTCATCTATCTAGACTTCCATGGCTTTGCCAATGAGATCATGAAAGATCATGTTCATGTCTCTTTGGTATGTGGCACCAGCATTCTTCAAACCAAATGATATAGCCACCCATGTAAATGTCGCTATTGAACTAGGATACCTAAATGCTGTCTTGTGGGTATCTTTCAAGGCAATCATCGCTTGGTAGTACCCATAGTAGCCATCTGTGAGAGACAAGACTTCATATCTCGAAGCTGAGTCAATCACCACATAAGCAATAGGCATTGGGCATTCGTCCTTCGAGGTGGCTGCATTCAGATCCCTGAAGTCAATACAAGCCTGATTTTTCCATCCTTTTTAATGATAGAAACAATAGCTCACAGCCATTCGACATACCTAGTAGTCTTGATAAACTTGGCCTTTAAGAGCCTTTTGATCTCTTCCTTGACCAAATCGATAACTTGTTAGGATATTCTCCTCTGGACGTGAATGATGGGTCTTGAACCTGGCTTAATAAGAAGCATATGATGAACCTCCTTTTTGTTTATGCCAGGCATCTTGTGATGATCCCAAGCAAAACATTCCTTGAGTTCGCGAAGCAAAGTTGGGTGCTGCTCTATCTTTTCTTGAGAAAGAAAAACACTCAGATAGGTAGGTCTTGGGTCTACTGTTGAGCCCAAATTAATCTCGAGGATTAGATCTTTGACTTCAGCACTCAAATCCTCCATTTTGGCCGGAGTTGCTCTTAATTCAGAGAGTTCTAGCTCCTCTTTTTGTGCATTATGGACTTGGAAGCCATTGAAATGCTGTTCGATCCAAAGTTGATCCTTAGCATGCAGGCCATGAGCCTTACTAATGTTAAAGGAAATGGCTCTTGGGTCATTAATGGAAGTTCTTAGCACCTCCACATTGGGGTTCTGGCGTGCCTTAGAAGTCTCCTTCTTAAAGAAGGGCTCTCATACATCCCCAGAAGTCAGAGTCTTCAGACGCTACATCCAATTGACCAACCTCAGCCTCAATCAATGGGCTTTCGAGGATGGCAATTGTGTCTTGTCATTGGGTAGATTATAGGGTGGTCCTCTTAAAATTAAGTGGTCCCACCCCAAGTTCATAGAATTCTGCCTCCATATAGAGCAAGCCATGAATGGCCTTTTATCTGCCATAACAACCTCATACTTGTCATGGTTCTAGAAGATTAACAACAAGTAAGTGAAGAAGGGATACAATAATTGGCTTGTAACCAATCTGTCCCAAGCAAAGCATTGTAGCTCGAGGTTGTATCTATTACAAAGAAAGTTGTTTGCTTGCTTAGGCTGCAAACTATTAAGTCAATCGGGATGACCCCTTCAGATTTAGTAGTAACTCCAAAAAGCCAAAGATGGCAATATCCGAAGTAATTAGATCATCTCAAAATTTACCAATGACCCCCAACATATATGCAGGCAGCACGTTGATGGACGCATTGTTGTCCACCAAGACCTTGTTCACCAATATACCATCAAATTTGGCCTTGGTGTACATGGGGGCTTGATGTGTTTATTGGCGGTGTTAGGCCCATCAAACATCATCTTCATTATGTCAAGTGATTCATCAGGCGATTTGCATATTAGGGTATTAACTTTAAAAGATAAGGGGTAAGGGTTACCTTCAGTGGCTGCTACTTCAGCCACAAGGCATGGACTCACTCATTGGATCCTTGATACCCATCATCTCAGTTTGCTTGCCCTTGCGGACTTTAGCCTCCTCTTGAGAGAGCCTAGTTAAGAAAGTATCGAGCTAAGCCCTCTGCTAAGCTGCCTTCTTTTGTAGCTGCCTTCTTGCTTGAGTTCTGCTAAGGCTAGAGGGACTGACCTCCCTTTGTCTAAGGTGATTTCTCCTCTAAACATTACTAATCAGACCCCAGAAGGATGGTATCCTGAATGTCGTGGTGCCTAACTGGTGTCGACGTCTAATAGGTGGTAATTCAGATTTTTCTTTGGATACCTAGTTCTCATGATGATCTGGGTCTTTGAAGTAAGACCACGAGAAGGTCCTGTTAGTGGCATTTTTGTCGAGAGAGCTGGTTTCTTCTTTGGGTAAGGACTCAAATTCTTCATTTCTACCACTGACTCGTGACTACAACTTCCGCAAAGGTCATGCGTGAGGCACAACAGTTTCCTTGATGGCTATTTCTTGGAAGTGAAGATTGTGTGCTAGTGGTCATCTGCGAAGATACCCATTGCTAACTCTTCTTCTTTACAGAGAAAGTAATGCCTTCTTCTATTTGCTTCTCTACAAAACTTCTGAACGTAACACAACTGTGTGTTGAATGTTCAGCCGTGACGTGCCACTTATAGTGATCCTTTGGCAATCTAATGCGGCTCTGCGAAGCCTAAGTGCTCTGGATTCTAGTAGTCTGTTAGACAAAGCATTGGCCACAACCAGCCTATCTTTGTTCGTATCCATCCTACATAAAGAGCTTCCATTAGTTTGGTTATTATGGGAATCACGAGGCCTTGCTACCCCAATTATATTGACTTGGATAGGACTAGGGAGGGGCTTTATATCCACACATGTCCTTCTCCTGGGAAGATTAATTCCCTTACTTTTATGGCATCCTGAACCATGTTTTTGAAGATAACACATTTCTTTGATAAATGGGTAATGAATCGTGCCATTTACAATATACCTTCCCCTTCTTAGAATTGGGGTCAGGTTTTCTATGTTTACTTCTGATCATGCGTTTGTTATTTGCTTCAAGCCAATCAACTATTATATCGGCTCTTGAGAGGTCAAACCAGTACTTTCTCAAGTCTTGGGATTGTTAAGACTTCTTGGCTTTGACATCCTTCTTAACTAAAGGATTGCAAACCATAGGAGGCCCCTTAATATACTCAGAAACATCAATCTCATAGGGAGGATCTTCAACCTTTTCGATTAGATCGTGTATGTAAATCCCATACAGGCTATTTTTCTTCAGGCTTTCTTCTTTCAAGACAGCCTTGTATCTAGTGGCGCATTCCGCTAGCTATAGGAGCGTTGTGAAGTTAGAGCTTTCAAATTTCTTCCTAAATTCAATATCCAAGCCATTTAAGGCTAGCTTGGCATATTCAATTTTAGGAACAGCTACTGTGCACTTTAACCTGGCTCTCTTGAACCGGTTAATGTATTCTTCCACAGATTTGCTAGCTTTTGTCTTATTCGAGCCAAGTCAGACATAGAAGTTTCAAATTCTATTCTCGGAAACTGGACCTGAAATTGCCTTATCATATCTTCCTAACAATATATGGAATAGGTGGTAGGCTAATGTACCATTAGAAAAGCGATCCCAGTTAAGGAGGTGGGGAACAACCCAAGCTTGAGGTATTGATTGTCAACCGCTTCCCTCCACTGTTAATTAAACCTTGCCAAGTGCTCGAGGGCAGACACAGTCCCCTCCCTTGAGAAGAGGGTAAACTCAAGGATTTTATATCCTTGAGGGAAAGGGTAGTCCCTGTCTATATAGTCAGGGCAAGGTCTATAGCACTTGGGTCTATTGACCCTTCTTAGGCCTGGTCCATACATTTGCTCGATGAGGGCAGCCAGTTGGTCTTGGAGGGGTAGGTTAGACACATGAATATGCACCTGCCATTGCCCCCCAAGTGGGTGAGGTTGCAGGATACCCCTGAGCACCCATCACAACTGGGTGTGAGAATTGATGTTGTTGCCCAAACCAGGGGTAACTCCCCTGATCAATATGGCCATGCACTTGGTTGGCCACGAAGTATGCGTCGGCAGGACCTATGTTATATGGCACGCTTGGGAGCACACCCATATTAGCAAGCTATTGGTTCACCCTTGCTTGATCAGTCCCCAAGTCATGGTCTAGTGGAAGTGGGCGGTTCACTTGCCCCACCAGTGTAATAAGTATGTAAGGGTTTAGGGAGAGGCTGGTTCCCGGGAGTAGGAACGTGTCCTTGCATTCCTACTTCAAGGCGTTGAGTGGGCCTCAAAGTTACCTCTACTACCTGAGGAGGGTATGAATGGTTTTTCCCCCTATTCTGGGGAAAGGTAACACTAGCACATTGGAGTTGAGATCCCTTGAGGCTAGAGAAAAACTCTAATTTGAAGGGCCAACAATCCTAAGAGGCATATTGTTGCTACGGCTAGGTTCCAAGTGTGTGACACTTTGGTTAGCCATAACTGGGTTTTCCGTTCTCTCAGGGACATTATGGTCAACCTGAGTCACTGGTAATCGCAAACTTGAGGGAGCCTCAATAGGATATCCATTTGGCACTGACAGAGGAGGTGTGTTATGATCTTAGATCATAACGTATGGTTTTAGACTATGGGATGACAGAGAAGAGAGAATTGAGATGAGAAGAGAAGATATTTGCTCTATTTCTTGAATGAATCTTACAAAACAATGATCCAAGCTACTTATACCCCTTTCATATAAGAGTTGGCAAAAATAGCAAAATATCTAGCTAAAGCACTAACTAACATAACCCACTTTCCCGCCAAAACATCTCATATGGCTAATACAAGAGCTGACCAAGAAATGAACTACTAATCAAAGAATACATTCACAACAATACTCTGCCATTTGAAAAGATTCTTGTCTTAAGAATCAAAAGTTGGAAATTGACTCTTAATGAACTTTAAATCTTCCTAAGTTGCATCTTCCTTTCTATGATTGAACCAAGGAATCAACACTTGCTTAATCTACTTGCTTTGCTACTGAACCATGCGTGTATCCAAGATAGTCAGAGGTTCTTGAAGGATGATACCATTAGAGCAAGCTGCAGGTGATGTAGCTGAGCAATCTGTATCTGCTGCAATATGTTTCTTCAGCAAAGAAACATGAAACATGGGATGGACTGAAGCATCAGGAGGTGATACCAACCTAATAGCAACGGGACCCAACTTCTGTAAGATCTTGTAAGGACCAAAATAACGAGCACACAACTTGACACTCTAGTGAATGGCCACAGAAGATTGTCGATAAGGCGTCAATTTCAAATAACTAAGATCTCTAACTTGGAATGTTTGATTAGATCTCTTTCTATCAGCAAAAGAATTTCATTCGAGATTGAGCTACTTACAAATTATCTTTAAGCTGTTGTGTCAATTGCATTCTCTACTGTAAGAGTTCATCCACATCCACTATAGTAGATGCAATACCTTGTGATATAATGGGAAAAGGAGGATAATAACCATGGAGAGCCTTAAAGGGAGCTCTACCCAAGGAAAAGTGAGCATGTGTATTGTACCAAAATTCAGCTAAAGACAACCACATGCACTAGTACTTAGGATTGTGAAATGTCATGCTCTGCAAATATTGTTCCACACATTGATTCAACCTCTCTGTTTGACCATCTGTTTGAGGATGATAAGATGAACTCAGAGCAAGCGATGACCCCAGCAGCTGGAGCAACTTACGGCAAAAATGATTGGTGAACAATTTGTCTCGATCCGAAATGATCATTTGAGGCAAGCCATGAAGTTTGTAGATGTTATCCAAGAACACCTTAGCAAGGCGTGCTGCAGAAATGGGATGATTGAGTGCAATAAAGTGACCATACTTAGTCAAGTGACCCACCACAACCCAAATGATCTCCTTCCCTTCAGACTTGTGCAATCCTCTATAAAGTCCATGCTAATATGCTGCCAGGCTCGATCAAGAATTGGTAAAGGTTATAGGAACCCTTGGTATGGCACATGGTCACTGTTGGTGTGTTGGCACACATCACAAGCTTGTATGCATTCAATGACCTCTTTCTTCATACCTTTCCACTGAAAATTCTATTTAGGCCTTTGATAAGTTCCCTCAATCCCTGAATCACCCCTTAAACCTGAAGCATGGAAGGCCAAAATGACTTGTTTTTGTAAATCAGTGGGAGAACCAATATAAACTCTCCCCTTACCGTGCACAATTCCATTGATCAAAGACACATTAGATGCATCAGTTGTTAAAGGGTCCTTGATGCTGAAAGCAATGATGCATTCTTGAGCAAAATCATCCTTTTCATAGGACTTGAAGACTTCATTCATCCAAGAAGGTAAAACTATTGAGATAGCAAGACAAGAAGCTGGCCCAGCCTCCTCTTGCATCCTTGATAAATCATTTGCTACAAGATTTTCCTTCCCCTTGCGGTACTCAATTGAATAATTTAGTCCCAACATCTTCATAAGCCCTTTTCGTTGCACTCTTGTGTTTATCTTTTGTTCTAAATGATATTTCAAGCTTTAATGATTTGTTCTAATTAGGAAATGATGGCCCTCGAGGTAATGCCTCCATTTTTGCACTGCCATAAGAATGGCCAAATACTCTTTCTCATAGATTGATAGCCCCATGTGTTTGGGACTAAAGGATGGATTGAGGAATGCATCTAGCCTCCCTTTTTAAGATAGCACAGCACCCACACCCTTATTGCAAGCATCTGTTTCTATGATGAAGGGTTCATGGAAAAGCATTGCCAAGACTAGGGCTGAACACATGGCCGCCTTCAAGATTTCAAAAGTCCCTTGACCTGAATTGGACCATACAAAAGCATCCTTCTTAAGAAGATCAGTTAGAGGTTTAGCAATGACACCATATCTACAAATAGACTTCCTGTAATATCCTGTTAAATCCAAAAAACCTTCTCAATTGCTTAAGGAATATAAGAGTGGGCCATTGTCTCTTAGCTTGAACATTGGTAGCATCGGTAGCTACCCCATTACAGGAAATAACCTGACCTAAGTACTCTACTTAAGTTTGAGCAAAGGAGCATTTTGAAAGTTTAGGAAAAAGCTTATGTTCACACATTGTTTTGAAGACTTGATAGAGATGGGATGCATGTGAATCCAAGGAAGGACTATAAACTAATATGTCATCAAAGAACACAAGGACAAACTTCCTCAAAAATGGTTTGAATATGGAATTCATTAAGGCTTGAAATGTGGCAGGAGCGTTTGATAAACCGAATGGCATAAGCACGAATTCATAGTGTCCATAATGGGTTTGGAAAGCAGTTTTGTGTATGTCTTGTTCTATCACTCGAATTTGATAATATCCTTGTCTTAAATCAAGTTTGGAGAAATATTGGGATCCATGAAGTTCACCTAGAAGATCATCAATTATTGGTATGGGAAATTTGTCTTTGATTGTAAGAGAGTTTAATTGTCTATAGTCAATTCACATTCTTGAGGTTCCATCCTTCTTTTTTACTAGGATAACAGGGGAAGCAATGGGGCTATAGCTGTGCCTGATAAAGTTGGTTTTCAAAAGCTCCTCCACTTGCTTCTCAATCTCTATCTTTTGTGAATGTGGGTATTTGTATGGTTTGAGATCAATTGGATCAGAGTTAACCTTGAGAGGTATAGCATGGTCTAAGGTTCTTTGTGGTGGAAGGTTACTTGGTTGTTCAAATAGGTCCTTAAAATCATGTATTAACCTGCTAATAGACGAGATAGAAGTCACCTTAGCTTCTAAAGGTGCTGCACTAAGAGAAAATAGTTGACCAATCCATTAATAAGCTCCCTTCTTGATCGCTCCTTCCAGCTTCTTACCACTCATCCAATGCAATTGGCCTTGTTCAACTATGCCTTGTAGCTTGATTGATGTGCCATTCCTCTCATAAGATACTGACAGTTGCACAAAATCAAAAACCAGGGGACTGATTGTCTTCATCCAATCAACACCCCGAACCATGTCGCAACCTCTCAATTTTAGCACCCTGAAATCATATGCAAACTGATGCTCTTGCATTTCCCATATGAATTGCTTGCATTTGGTTTGTGTTAACATTGAATTGCCATCAGCCACTGTGACAGCAAGTGGGCTTGTCTTGCTCAGTTCATGTCCCACCAACTTTGCAATCTTGTGATCTAAGATGCTATGGGTGCTACCACTATTAATTAATATCAATAATGGCTTGTGACTTGCTTCTCTTTTAATCCCTATCATATTGTGAGTCCCATTCCCAGTCAAAGCCCTCATGAAAATCTCCATCTCATCATTATCTGAATCCTCCTGAACCTCCAATCTGAACACTGGATTCATGCTCTTCCTCTAGCTCTTCTTCGGCTTTAGCACCAGATACAGACATTAACAGCTTGGGATTGCACTTATGCCAAAAGAAATACTTCTGATTGCACTTGAAATACAACCTTTTGTCTTTCTTTTCTTCCATGCCAAAGGTTTTGGGGTGCCAAATGTTGATTGCTGTAGTGGAAGAACTGCTTGCACATTCATTCTTCTCTTTGGACCCCCTTCGGGTGAAACTAATACCACAGACTCAAACAATCTAGCCTTTGAATAAGCCTTAGACATGGATTGTGGATTCAATGCTTTCACTAGATTTTTGGTCTTGGGCTTAAGACCACTAATGAAGCTAGAGACATAATAGGCCTCACTTGCACCTGGGTTAATAGCCATCATTCGTGTTTCAAATGCTCAAAATGAGTCATGTATTCCTCAACAGAACCAGTTTAAGCTACCTTAATGAAGTTGTCAACAACATCCCCTGGCTCTTCATCCCTAAACCTCTCGTACAGTTCATCAGCAAATTCATGCCATGTAAGGGAAGGATTGCTAAGAATAAAGGTATGAAACCACACTTCTTGATCTCCATGTAAGTAAATAGCAGCTAGTTCTACCTTTTGTGAATCAAGGCAACCATAGAAACAAAAATACCTCTTACACCTTCAAATCCAAGATTGAGGTCGCACACCATCAAAAGGCTCGATCACTACCTTTGGCTGGCGAAACCCTATGTTCTTGATCAAGGACATTCCATCTCCAACACCTTTAGTTGACTTAAGAATTAAGGAATCAGGAGGCCTCCCATGAGGATTACCCATAGGAAGAATTCTAGCTCCCTTCGGTGCAGACTTCCTGGTGATTTGTTCTAACATACCCGCTTGTTGCTGTTGAATTTTCTCTTGTGACCGATGCATATTACCCGTTGCAAGGACCAGGTCTTGCAGCTGTTGCTGCAATTGAGTCATTTGCTCGGCCAGATTCGAAGCAGCAGATGCATTGCCTGCCATTGAAGCTTGTTTCTTCCCTTTGGCTAGCATGATCGATGCTAATTTCACAAGCTCTGATACCAATTGTTATGATCTTAGGTCATAACCTAGGGTTTTAAACTATGGGATGAGAGAGGAGAGAATTGAGATGAGAAGAGATGATATTTGTTCTATTTCTTGAATGAATCTTACAAAACAATGATCTAAGCTGCTTATACCCCTTTCATATAAGAGACGGAAAAAATAGCAAAATATCTAGCTAAAGCACTAACTAACGTGACCCACTTTCCTGCAAAAACATCTCATACGGCTCATATAAGAATTGACCAAGAAAAGAGCTACTAATCAAAGAATACATTCACAAAGTGCAGGCCTAAGTTGCCTAATATCATCTCTAACGTCTTGAACCAATCCATTATGAGCCTCAGCCTGTCTCACTAAAATAGGCTCGACCTCAACTACTATCTATCTTGCCACGTCCTTAGCAATCAGGGTAGCGGTAGAGGACACAATTGAGTTCATTTCAACTGAGACTCTGTCAATTTCTTTGTGAAGCCTTACTTACATCGAGGTTCCAACATTGTTTATTACGGCTCTCAAGGCAACAGAGCTTTCATGTTGGGCCGCTAGATTGCACTATGCTTCATACATTGTCTCTTGAGGGACTTTCTAAATGATTGTTGAATTGTTTTGTCAACAAATTCTAAATGACACTTAAGCATGGCCATGAAACTCTTGCGAGAAAATCCATCTATATCCATTCGTTCATCCACCTGGATGTCATCTTCGTCACCGCTTTCACTGCTCTGTCTAGAACTTGGTTCATCCCTTCATGTTATAGAGCTCGGTTCAAGAGGATGCTCAAGCGGGGATCTAATAAGAGCTAAGCCCTTTGGCTTTTAATGTTCAAAAGGGCTGGATCTTCAGCTTTTGACCATAAGTGAATGGCCTGAAATTACACTCTGGTAACCCACGATGGGCTAGGGACGATGAAGTTTCGTTTCAAGCCTCTCACCATGGTCGCCAAAAGCTGTGTTCACTTTTTTTTTTTTTTTTTTTGTTTGCAGTTAAGTCTGATGTGGTCGCCGTAAAATGATAAACAAAGTAAATGTGCAAAAGGGACTCACCGCGACTAGGGAGTGAGCCTAATTACAAGCCACACATCTTTAACCTTAACCACTTGCCATTTTTGAAGAAAAGGTTGTGATATGCTGGTGTATCTAACTTTGATTATATCGCCAGTTCTGCTTATGCTTCAAATAAGAAGACTTTTGTTAAATATTTTTGTGGATTTCTTTATATATGTTGACAGAAAATAAAAGGTTATGGACCTAACTCAAATGGCAGTTATAGTGATAGAGCAAGACCCACATACACCTTTCCTCATATACTTAAAAGTCAGGAACTAGGGTGGAGACAAATCCAAGAGCTTAGCAGTCCACTTACAAGCCGATTCAATCAAGTTTTTAAGCCTGTCACCCTTGACTTATAATAACTCGAATGAGCTAAGGTCTGACAAGATTAAGGTGGAGCAAACCGTATTCATATGTCATTAAGTTAGGACCAATGCAATTAAGGTCAAGCCTTGGTAGCCAAAGCCCTAAACAATGGCGTGAACCTAAGTTCACCTGACTTATTAAGCAGTGACAGTAGTGTTAAGACCAATAATAAGTCTAATTTAGTATATAATTTTTCATATCATTTTGGTTCATTTTCTAACCATTTTACCTAAAAATTTTATCGCTATTACTCTTGCTCTTTTTCACTTCTATTGTCATTTCTTTGCAAAAATACTCATTTTGTGCTAAATCTTGCTAGGTTTTATTATTAACATCAACATTTGAATGTAAGATTCACAAAACAAAAGCAAAAAAAGGGGCAAAACATAACAATTTACATGGCTAAAGCAAGAACACAACAAGTTCATGCACAATTCATTTCAACTTGCAAAAAAAGGTGGCCAAATGCACAAATCAGGTACAAGGATGGATTCAACAATACATTAACATGTCAAAGTTGATATAAAATCTAAATTTAAGTGGTGAAAATATCAAAAATTTGAAGAAAAGCAGCCAAGAACAGCAAAGTGCAGAGACTGAACAATATGCCCATACAATTCACTTCAACTTGTAATTTTATGTGGCAAAATGAACAAATCAAGTGGAAGGATGCTTTGTACACTTCATGTACATGTTAATAAGGATTTCAAGGCTCAGTTTTGGGTGGCAAAAGCAAATATAATGAAGAAAAATAAGCAAGAACAGCAGCTATAGAGAATGTACAACAACCATGAACAATTTACTTCAACTTGCAAATTTGGGTGACAAAATGGATAAATAGGTGAACGAACTTCTTGTACACTTCATTAACATATTACACTTTATGTTAAAGCTAATTTTGGGCGGTGAAAAGCAAGAAAAAATTGAAAAATTAGCAACTTGATTCATAAACTGCAGAAATGGCCGGCAGCTGCAGGATGTGGTGCAATTAGCTTTCATCTTGCAATTTTTTTTATTTTAAATAACCCTAATCTTATGTACTATAAATAGGAGTTTTTTGGAGTTGTTTAAGCATCATTCAATCCAAAAAATCAAATACAAAGTAGAGAAATAGGTTAGAAATTCGTAGGAAGAAATAAGGAGAAGAAAAGAAGAAGTTTGGTTTATAATTTTGCATTTTCAAGTTCTTTTCTATCCTTCTCTTCTTTAAGTTCATTAATTTTGTCTTAGTTATACTTTATATTATATTTCTCATAAACTAATATTTTTAATCCTCGGCTACGATGTAGCCGAATATGTAATATACGCTATTTTCTAATTCAATGTATTCAATGTTTTGTTATTGTAGTATTGACGTGTTTATTATTGTTCTTCATGAGTTTTAAATGCTTGATCACCATTAAAGGCCTATAATGATTCATAATGAGTCTGAGAGGAGATTTATGATGACTGCTAAGGTGATAAGCACCACAAATTGAGCGAATGCTCGAGAGAGATTAACACGATTTATGTGGTTTTTAAGGAAAAATCATAGATATTTAAAAAATCTTTTCTTATTTAAATTCATGCACGAGAATGATGGATTAATATGTAAAGAATATGCTAAATGTTGCTCGAGATAGAATATTTAGTAAATTAGGGTTTTCAACCATCAACACGTAATAACAACTTGAATATCGAGAATAGAAACGCGTATTGATGCAACTAGGTAAAATCGGAAGCCTTGGACCATATTAAATCATAAAAACCAAAAAAAATAAAAATAAAATCAGCAACCCTTAGATAAAAATCAGTAAACAAAATTTTCCTTTTATTTTATTTTATTTCATATCAAAATCTCTATTTTCGATCTTTCACATAATGTTGAAGCTACTAATTTCAGTACTCGCTCAATAACAATCCTTGTGGGAGCGATACTCTACTCACTCTGTATTACTGGATACGATTAGTGCACTTGCTAAACATATATACCAAGTAAAGCATCAACCAACACAATCAAGGTCAAGCCTTAGCCATCAAAACCTTAAATTAAAACCTCAATTCTCAACTTATCAAAAGTTGGGAACAGATTAAAACTGAAAAGTCATACTTGAAGCCCGAGAAACTATATTACCAATAGTACATCAAGTTCTTTGTAAATCTACGCTAAGCTAAGTTACACTGCTCCTAAGGAAAAGGCACAAGTGTATTGTAAAGAAAACTTGAATGAGTTTTGTATTGAGTGTGTGTACAACTTTGGTTTGACGTTGAGTCCTTTATTTATAGAAAACGAAAAATAATGGCTGCTCCTATTTCTACGGCAACTTCACCCATGTATGGCCACTAAGCTCCTTCTTTGCGCTCACAAATTTTTAATGAACGTGTCTTGAATTCGGTATTGGAGGGAAATCTTTGGTGCCCACGTCTGTAGTCTTAGCAGAAGTCCTTACTAGAAACCCCACTTCTCTTGGATTAAGCTTAGTGCACAAGTATCTGAGATTGTGCTCCAAGTAACCAACTCGAGCCCAAAAACCACCTATCTTGTAACTTTCTTGGAAGTCCCTTGAACTCAAGCTCCTTTTACCTTTCAACCATCTTGAGTCCTCTAGTGGTTGATACCCTTGTCAAGGTGATCATCTCTTCAAGATATTGGGGTTGAGACACTGTTATTTCAGCATCTAAAGGCTTGATTCCCCTTAAGGGAGGCCTCACACGTTAAGCACATGGAATTTTGCTAAAAACGGCGTCGTCCCCTCCCTTTTGAAATTAGGGTATAATTACTCCTATATGTTGGGAGTTATAAGCAAATCCAGAGGTGATCTCATCGCATCGGGCATGGTCAATTGTAGATTCTCGGTAGCCATTACCAATTTCAAGGGGTTTATCCCAATTGAATTAATTTTGGGAAATTTAAGTAAACTATTAGTCTTATTTGTTATGGAAACTACCTGAAGTTATAATACATTGCTAGGAAGAGATTGGCTTCATGCCAACCACTACATCCCTCTTTGACTGCACTAGTTCTTGGTTATCTGGAACCGTGATAAGTATGGGGTTGTTATGTTAGATGGAAAAACATTCATGCTTGCTAAAACTTTGCAGAGGCTAGCTTCTGCAATGAAGGAGTTTGTCCTGTACGAGTTGACATGATTAGACCCTCTGAGAGGGAAGCAGATGGTACCCAGCCAGGTGATAACTTGACCTCAATTTCTAGGGTGCCGTTATTCAAGGTGGACATCAACGAGGCAAAGATTGAGGCTCTAGGCTTTGATATTTGGAGATTCATGATGGCCCCGATGACTAAGGGCGAAACCAACATAATATAGGTTCCCAAAGGAGGAAGACTTCCATTGCCAGTTAGTGAGGAGCGGTGTCTTTTGCAATTGCGAAGTTGTTGTCTTTGTAGGCCGAGGATAGACTTTGGGCGAACCAGGAAGATTTGCCTGGAGATGGTTGCGAAGTCCAAACCATTAAAGAAAAAGAGTTAGATGCTAACTTATATAACAACACCACAAACCAAGATGGATGATTTCATGAACTTTTAATAGAGGTTAACCTTGGGAGGGAAGCTAAATCGGAACCTACTTGGGTGAGTTGTTTAATCTCTGACGAATAGAAGAGAGCCTATGTCAAGTTACTCCTTGAGTTTAAGGACTGTTTCGTATGGAAGCATAACGAGATGCCGATTTGGGCAAGATTTTAGTTGGGCAGAAGATCCTAATTATCTTAGGCGCCATACATGTTATCCAAACGTGGAGAGAAATGTCTTAGGAAGTTACTGATAAGGTCTAGGAGGAAATTTAGTGGCTCTCCAAGACCAAATTGATTGGAACCACCAAGTCTAAGGTTACATAGCTTTAGCCAAATCCTTGGGCCAATTGGGTAATAAAAATAGAAAGGAAACCTCATATAAAATACTACTTCTACTTATAACAGTATTACTTTTTTATAGTTCACTTGTACACATTGAGTGGATAAGCAATTATACGATTCGTATGCTGGATCTTAACATATGACCATTTTCTTGAAAAAAAAGGGATATGTTACACTTTAAAAAACGACTGATTAACTACTCCTGATGACAAATAACCTCAAAATAATTTTAACTGTTCAAAATTTAAACATTGTCCATGTATTACTAGTGTTATGTTAATTTGTCATGTACCGGCCGACCAACTAACTACACAAACAAGAAAGGTAAGGACGCGCCTTGGATTGGACCAACCCACGCGGCCAAAGTGAACATCGCTATCCCCACACGAAGTTGAGAACTAGCTGACAAGTATATTTTCCAGGGAAAATTCTAACTACACTAACCCTTAAAAGTCAAATGATAAACGTCAGATATACCTAAAGTATATTTAATTATATAACAAATATATAGTATATTTAAATAAATTATTAATGTATACGAAACTATTCAATTTCATATTATTTTTTAGGATATTAATCACTTAGATACTTTGAGCTTTGAGCATCTATCATCTAAGTTTTCTCTTATTTCTAGATATATAATTAAGTACCTTAGATTTTTAAAATTTTTTAATCAAGGTATCCAAATTGTAACTTCATGAATTGTTGTCAAAATTCAAAAATTCACTGTAAACCTTAAAAGTAGCTCATTATATATATTAAAACGTCAAGTTACTTAGCTAATTAATGCTTAAATCTGATATACTTAAGTGATAAATCCCATACTTTTATAGTTTAATAATTTTTTATCGCATTTAATAATTTTTTATCGCATTACTATATATAAATTTAATAAATTTAGTATTCCATGATCAACTTATAGATAGAAAAAAGTAATTTAGGTCTTGTTGTGTTGTGTCTGAAAAAGTAATTTTTAAAACAGTGTTTGTACTATTTCTCAAAACATTAGCCTACCTAAAATTGCACTTATGTAATTAAAAATAGAAAAGAAAATTCACCATCCACTTAATTGTGGCTTTCTTAGAAGGTTAACCCATAAAAACTCCCTTTCTCTATGAAAATGACAATTGGTTTTTCTTAACCATGAAGAAAATGTGCCGGACTTATATAAATATATGTACTTGAGAGGGCTAATGGAGCCATCAAACCCCTCTAATTCCTTGTTATCCTGTCATCTACATTTGCTTACTGCACTAATATAGTTAATTACCACCATGACTGGCCACCACCACCACCACAGTCACGAAAAAGACGAAAACTCAAAGGATAAAAAGGAAATGAAACACCACAAGCATCTCGAGCACCTTGGGACAACTACAGCCATCGCTGCTAGTGCATATGCATTGGTAATTCACCTGATCCTTTGAGTTTTTTTTTTTTCACGTTTTGAATAAGATTTGAATATGATTTTTGATAAATGAATCGCACGGAATAAAGATATTATAGTGAACTAATGTGAAAATTACATCTTGTTGCTATGTACTTCACAACATACAATTTTATTGATTTTAGAAAATATTCGTCTTCTTGTGACACGGAAGACTTCATGGGCAAAAGAAAAGAAAAGTTAACTACATGTGTCATGTGCTATACACATGATCAAATATTGGGCAAAAAATGCATGTATCATGTACATCATACGTGACATTCTCACCAAAAATTTAATGAGAAATCTATTGAGTGGATAAGATTAACATATTTCTGAAAGCATAAGGATAGCAATGGCACAATTTTTAACTAAAGAGGTTGAGTTCTCAAACTTGATAGAATACAAGGTAATTGAACTTGAAGTGCCCCAAAATTTGTAACTTTATTTATGTATTCGTTAATTTATTGTGTTTTGAAAATGCTAAAAGCTAATATAAATGGTATAAATGTAGCATGAGAAGCATCAAGTGAAGAAAGACTCGGAGCATGCGCACAAGCATAGGGTAAAGGAGGAGATTGCGACTGCAGTTGCCATCGGAGCAGGTGGATTTGCGTTGCACGAGCATCACAAGAAGAAGGAAGCCAAGCATGCGCTCAAAGGGCACAAACATCACCATCACTAATTAACTTAGTTTATTTTCTTAGTGTCCGTTATATATATTTTTGAATTTTAGGTTTTTTTAGTAATCAAATATCATTTTGGTATTATCTTTTGTCTGGTTTTTTGTTTGTTGAGAATAAAAATTCCCGTTTTTTGAAATAATTTTTATTTTCAGTTTGATCCACATCGTTTAGAATAAAAAATAAGAAAAAAAAAATCATTTCTAAAAATTTATTTTGATTTCTCAATAATCAACTGTTGCAGACTTATTGCGTTAAATAATATTGGTTTTGTCAATTTTTTTTTTTTTGATCATTACAAGAGAATAATATTGGTTTTGCTGGATATAATATAAAATGTATCATGATGTGGATGCATAGGATGTCATTATTAATTAGCTAGTTAGGAATTGAGTTTTATATATCTTTATTTATTTATACGGTTTTGTAAATTGCTCACTTATCAAAAAAACAATTACATGAACTTGCCTACGTCTAAAAAAAAAAAGTACAGAAAAGGAATTGACCGTTTGCAGCATGTGAAACCGCTCAATTCCTTTGCATTTTCATTTTTTTTTCCTTATAGTTAATTAAAAGTTATTAATTATATGTAAACATATAATTAACAGTTATACCTTTCTTTTTTTGTAATTAATATCAATGAAACATATATTTTATCAACTAGGATAGTTAATTTTTTCCTTTTTTTAAATAGATCTAAATATACCTATTTTGACGAAAAATTATGTTACTCTGAGTCCATTTACAAAATGGTTAGTAATAATATATTATTACTATTATAATTAGTATTAGTATTAAAGAAATTGTTCATTTCTTTTTTCTAATATTTAATAGGATAATTATCAAATACAGCTTCGAAGTTGCAACTATTAGTTAAAATCAAAGTAACTTAATGAATTTTTAATTTCATCAAAGATACTCCCAAATTATTGGCCTAAATCTATGTGACCCTAACTTATAATTTTATCAAATACATCCTTGAACTATTAATTAAGATAAGTTTGATCTTTTAACTTCTAATTTTATAAAAGACACACTTATACTATTGGAGAATATAAGTGTATTGTATCTTAAAAAATAATACCAAATTATTTATTTTTTATGAATTTAATTATTTTCATAATATATATATTAATACACTTTTTTTGATAATTAATGAAATAATCGCAATACAAAGACAGGTATCACGCAAAGGTGGAACCCGAGACCACACATGAGTGGGCAGAGATCTAAGCAAAAATAGAACAAAAAAAAAAGATCAACACCCGCTACAATAACAAGTACAAAAAAACACAAAAAAAAACTCCACACCAACCTCATTGTCAAAGATGCCTACACAAAGATAGCACCACTCCACCCCAACAGCCAATCCACCCAAAAAAAAATTCTTGGTTCCGGAACATGAGCCTACATAAATGACAACTTCTCCCATCAACCAGAGAAGTTTTTTTGGATGAAACACTATTGCTTGGATTCGACTAACTCCTCAATAGCCAGACTGAGTTAAACTACCAGACTCTAAGAATGAATTTCTTTACATAACTTTGGCATCCCTTCTAGACACATATCTTCATGGTGGTTAATAGGCAATTAGAGTGGGACTTACATATGGTTCCTCCTTTTCTTTTGTAAGGGATTACCATGCGCACCGACTTTAATGGCACAAAATATATTGATAATGTCACTTTTTGGGGTGCTGTAGTTTGAACCAAGTCTTTTGCCCATCTCCTAACATTCTTTAGCGTGACAAACTTGCGCCAATAAAGCACTATTCTTCCCATGTTTCCCTTTCCTTTCAGCTAGGTAGGAAAATTGTTCAGTTTCAAAGACAATGCAATATGAAGATGGTCGCCTTCCATTCATCTATGACCAGACCTAGGTGTTTGTAATGAATTTGGTCAGTGTGCTTATTCATCACTTTGGAGTTCTGTACAAGGTGGAGCTCGTTAGGATGAGCTGAACTCAAGCTCTAGCTACACGCCCAACTTGATATTCCTTGAGGAGAGCAAGGGGTTTGAACGATTATTGCTTCGGGGAGATGATCGTAGTAGTGGGTGAAGGTGAAGGAGGCGTGTAGTCCTTTTTATAGAGGAAGCTTATTTTTGGATGAATATGACTTTACATAAAGAGGAAGCATACTTTTGGATGAATATGACTTTACTTAAAGAGGAAGCATACTTTTGGATGAGTATGACTTTACTTAAAGAGGAAGCATACTTTTGGATAAGTATGACTTTACTTAAAGAGGAAGCATACTTTTGGATGAGTATGACTTTACTTAAAGAGGAAGAATATTTGTGTATGTTTGATTCTATCTTTTGTGCTTGTGCATTAATGTGTTTTTGAGGGATAAAATAGGCAAATTGTATTAAGCTGAACCTAGTGGGCAAATTAAGTTGTTTCGCTACTGGGAAAATAGTATTGATTTTGCCTCTACTAGGTGAACAGTGTTGATTTTGCTTCTACTGGGCGAATAGTGCTGATTTCACCTCTACTGGGCGAATAGTATTGATTTTGCCTCTACTGGGTGAATAATGTTGATTTTGTTTTAATTTTTGTCCAAATAATTGCTTATGTAACCTACTTGCCCCTCTATAGTAGCAAGCTGCTCAATTATAACTTACCAACATATTAGTCCCCCTACTTCGTGAGCGAATCTTGGTCATTCCAAGTTCGGTCACGAAGTAATAGATCCGTTTTGTTCTTAGCTTGTTACTATACATTGTTTTCTTGAGTGATGGCGGTATTTAGTGTTCTGTTTTAGTCCTTCATAATTTTCGTTGATGTGTATTTTGATTTTTCCCCGAAATCAATAATACGATATGAATAAGACGTGTAACGAGGTATGTAACACTTAATAGGATGTTTAAGCCATCATGACTTGTAATTGGGCACATGACCCCTCATGAACGTTAACAGGGTGTTTAGAGTAATCGTGGGTATTGGTAGAGTATTTTATGTTGCAGCGCTTATTTGTGCAAGAATGTTTAGAAAAGTTCGGGCTTCTAAGGTCTTTTTTGAAACTTAGAGTACTCAAGCATCTTGCCCCTTTCTATCATGAGCGTTCATCATGATTCAAGCTCTACGTGATAAACATGTAAGGATATCAGTATCATGAATATTCACTAAATATATTTGCATTTGGTCAATAACACCAACAACGTGATAAATATGGTGTATCCATCCGTTGTTATTTTGATAGACAAAGACACCTCTGGCTAAAGCCAAAGGTGGTTGAATTCATACACCTGGTTAGTATACCGGTGATAGGTGTAGCCTCTTTAAACGAGATTAAAGTGCCAAATATATTGCATTGTTCGTTTACTGCCTGAGTAAATAATATGTAATATATCGTGTTGAAGTTAATGTGATGAGTATGTTCTCGAGGGATGTTGTACTCAATTGTCGGTGATTGCGCCTAGGTAGACCATGGTGATGAAGGTTGCACTTGTTATGGGTGATTACACCAGGGCGGACGATGGTGATGAATGTTGCACCCGTTACGGGTGATTGCACCAGGGCTGACCATGGTGATGAATGTTGCACCCGTTACGGGTGATTGCACCAGGGCGGACCATGGTGATGAATGCTGCACCCGTTGCGGGTGATTGCACCAGGGCGGACCATGGTGATGAATGCTGCACCCATTGCAGATGATTGCACCAGGGCGAACCATGGTGGTGAATGTTGCTCCCAGTTGCGGGTGATTGCACTAGGGCAGACTATGATGATGATTATACACTTGATAAATGTTGAGTGTCATGTACGGAATACCTAGGTAAGTCAAGGTAGCACACATAATCGAGATAGTAAAATCACAAAGGGTAGTATTCTTATCTGATGATAAGCTTATCGAGTACGTATATCAAAGTAAAGACAAGTTACAAAAATTAACACACCTTAAGGGCTGTTACATTCCAAGTAAGAAGTAAATCAAGCATATGGTATATCATTCCCAAAGGATGTCTTTGACTATCATTGATTGACCTCTGGCATTTATTTATGAACTGATGAGCTTGATATTTGTTTTGTTTAGTGGTTGCAAATAAACAATCACAGGAATAGTGATTACTTGTATTCGTATAATGCACTTTGCATGCGAATATTATCTAAAGGATGTGATTCATCATATAGACTATTATTAATTTTTGAAGCACTTATGTCCAATATGCGGCTTAACAACGACCATGCTTTAATATCCTCTCATCATGATGCTTATTGCTGAGCAGCACCTATTGCAAAGTTGAATAGGCTATGACAGAAATTTAAAGTGGATTGTAGGAAAGTCCAAGACCATCTTGAAGTAGGTCATTACGGATATTGAACTAGTTCATCTCACTTCTAGCTTTTTGTTTAGACTACCATATTTTGAAGGGCCTTTTACTATCGAGTTATCATTTATGTTCATATGTCACTAGCTTGCTACTCGTCATCTTGAGTAGTTGGTTAATAAGCGCCTAGAGTTAGATAGACAAAAGCGACCTCTTGTATTTTTTTTATTAAGTTATTGGCCAACAGTAGTGCCTAACTAATAGTTGAGGTGTGGGTTGCTCAGGCATGGTAATAGGTGCAGTCTATGTTGAACCTTCCTATTAGAAATAGTTTGTCGGGCTACGACGAGCCTTCGATTTTTGGTAATCTCAGTTCGGTTTCTTATAGGTAATAAAGCCTCACAGATATGTCATTATTTTGAATAATGTGGTTTTAAATTACCGATTACGTGTCACCACTGTATGTATAGGATTATAAAGGTGGCTAAGAAGTTAAAGATAATACCATGCACTGCCCTCATTAAGTTGTTGATCAGTTGCAGTATTAGATAGCTTAGCAAGAGGTTGGTTGGAGTGTCAATTACTCAGGCATAATAAGAAATGCGGCTTATTTCAGATTCTTTTAATAGAAATATTTTGTCAAGCTGTGATAAGTAACCAAGTTTGACAGTTGTAGTTTGATTTATGACGAGTAGCGAAGTCTTCCGGATATGCCATATTATTGTATAACGTAGCACGATTGAGGACGAAGTTTACTAGTTTTGAAAATGATTACCCTTTATGGATGGGCGATTCTTGATTTGTAATTATTTTTACTTGCTTTGCATCACGCAAAAAGAATGTACTTTTAACTATTGCTAATTGTGAAACTTCCTGATTTTGGAGTGGTTTACCGTTTGTGATGGAGGTAATGCCTAGCCTGTAACCTAGGGGTGAAGTCCTATAGTCATGAAAAATGATTTGCGCCATTAGGACGGAGAAGCTGAAGTTGTGAATTGAGATGAAGTCATTCAACGCCAAAATGGTTTGCACCACTTAAGATAAGAAAATGAATGAGGTGAAGTCTCCCAGTTTGAAAGGGATTTGTTACTAAAATAAGGGAATGACTAAGGTGAAATCTCTCAGTGTAAAGATGATTGGACTGTGAATAGGGACGAACTCCCCCAGTCCTAAAATGATTTGTATCACTGCTAAAATGAAGTTCGGACTGTGAACAGGGACGAAGTCCCCCAGTTCTAAAATGATTTGTACCACCGCTGAAATGAAGTTTAGACTGTGAATAGGGACAAAGTTCCCCTGTCCTAAAATGATTTGTACCACCATTGAAATGAAGTTTGGGCTGTGAACAAGGACGAAGTACCCTAATCCTAAAATGATTTATACCCCACTGAAATGAACTTTGGACTGTGAACAGGGACGAAGTCTGCCAGTCCTAAAATGATTTGTACCACTGCTGAAATGAAGTTCGAACTGTGAATAGGATGAAGTCCACCAGTCCTAAGTTGATTTGTACCCCTGCTGAAATGTAGTTCAGACTGTGAACAGGAATGAAGTCCCCAGTCCTAAATTAATTTGCACCTCAATTGAAATGAAGTTCAAACTGTAAATAAGGATGAAGTGCCCCAGTCCTAAATTGATTTGTACACCACCATGGATAGGGAATCGCGAACGAAGGCAAAGTCTTCCAACTCCCAATACTGATGAAACGATTTCTAACTCTAAAGCATTTTTGACTTTTGATTTAACTTGATTTAGCTGG
Organism: Simmondsia chinensis; assembly: GCA_018398585.1. NCBI lineage: Eukaryota > Viridiplantae > Streptophyta > Magnoliopsida > Caryophyllales > Simmondsiaceae > Simmondsia > Simmondsia chinensis. The sequence continues at coordinate 16,290,002 of JAGTTD010000018.1, read as the reverse complement.
GCCAAAAAGTATCTCCTAAAAGGCACTTAGCATACGGCCACGTCCAATTTCGAGAGAAACTGATATCTCATAGTTTATGAAGTAAGTTAAGTATGGTGGAATTCCCCTTTTTTGACTAAATAACCTTACTAGTGCTTTGTAGGTGAATAATTGCCATGCTGGCACACGACGAGTAGGTTATGCCCTAATAGCACATTGAGTTCCCCTTGGACAAATTGTTTGCTTAGGAAATTTCTTCCTAGGTGTATAGGATATGCCGATACTAAGTTCATGGAGTAATTGGATTAGTCATGGATGGAGAGAAATAACGGATATGACTTGTGAATGCCGAGGGAGTTATGAGGTCTCTTACGTGCCCAAACAAGGTCCTTGGAATTAATCATATAACCTGGCGGTGTTGTTATAAATACTTTACTATTCTAGAACTCATTACTTATGTGTTCTTTGATTTGTACTCATGAGTTAGTGTTGAATAATATATGTTTCGTATTTCAGAATCATTAAGGGTAGGGTTGATGACTATGTTCCTGTAATGCCCTTAATTTAGAATTGTCGTGTCTAATTGCTAATTTGACGATTTATGGATAAGGATCTACCGAAGTATGACTTAGTTGAACTAGAAGCTATAGCACGAGTGTGTTGAAGCATAGTTTATCTAGACTAGAAATCATAGCAAAGGTTTACTTAGCTTAAAATCCATTAGAGCGGAGTTGCAACGAAGACTGATTCCTTTAGATATTGATTGAACAGAAATTGACATAATCAAGACTTGAGCAGGCTAAAACTCCCGCTAGTAGTGATTCAGCTAGGATTGAAATGAACATATGATGCAACAAGAATTAGGTCAATCAAAATTTGATTTAATATAAAGGTTGAATTGAACTAAGATTGTCATAAAAATTGACCTAAATTTGGGTTTGAAGGAGAGAGCAAGGGTTTGACCATGGTGGGTGGCGAATGACCAGTGACAATAGGTGTGTCAGTGGCGGCTGTTATTCAACCGAGGGCAACGGTGGATATGGGTGTTATGCCGGTGCCGACATGTGGTGGTAATATTGATAGTGGTGGTGGAAGATGAGGCTCCACATGCGGTGAACGGAGCATCATGCGGTGGCAACTTTGGAGAGGATGGTGGTTGAAGTCCCAAGCGTCGCAGAAGCGACGGTTGTTAATGAGAATGATGATGGCGGCTTGGGATGGTGATCGTGGTGTGGTAGGCAAAGTATTAAGAATAACGCTAGGTTTTAGGGATAATGCTTGGTTGTAGATAATGCCGGGTAGGGAATTCATTGGATGGTGGAGTTTGGCGAGCTATGTAACTGACCCTTGTGACTTAAGGCGGCAACAACTTTTAATCCGTAAGGAGTCACGGATTCAATTCCCTATCAAAGCGAAGCTGTTGAAGTGTTTTATGTCATTATGATAACTTATAAAGCTTTTGATCGAAGAAAACATAAAAAGGAGGTGAAAAGATGAAGAGGGGTGTTTCCCTCTTGTAATAGTTATATAGCTTGAACCCTTCATTTAAAACGAGCATAACTTTCGATCCGCGAGTCGTTATGGAATGAATCAGTAGTCAAAATGAAACTTGGGAAGTATATTACATAGCTATAATGAGGTTTTAAGTTTTGGATCAAAGATAATATGAAAAGGAGGTGAAAATTGGAACTGGGAAAATTCTGATTGTGGTTGCTATATAACGTACCTTGTAACTTAAAACACGGATAAGTTTTCACTCATAAGGAATTATGGATTGTGTTGCATATTAAAACAAAGCTTTTGAAGAGTTATATGTAAATATAATGAGTTTTTGATCAAATAAAATATGAAAGAGAGGTGAACAGATGAGCCGTTCAAATAACGTTGGTGGTAGTTGTATAGCATACCTTGTAAATTAAAACGAACGTAACTTTCAATCCGTGAAGAGTTATTGATTGAATTATGTATCAAAATGAATCTCTTCAAGATTTTTATGTAAATATAATGATTTTTTTTAGTTTTTTATCAATTAAAATATGAAAGAGAGTGTTACAAATTAATAAAAATTTACTTTTAATTCATTTAATTTTTAGTATTACTTACAAGTTTTAGTCCTTATATTATAATAGGCCGATTAATGCATTTGGACAGCATATTGGGCGTCCAAAATATCAGATTCTGCACAGCTCATACTACGTGCGGGAATCTGTTAGTTGCAAAAGGCGGGAAATGCAGTTAAGCAAGTGTTTGAGCGGTAAAATCCATTAATCCAGCTGGGCACTTCTCCTTTGGGTTAAAATTGTATAAATTCAGTACTTATGAATGTAATTGATCATCCAATGAAATTAATACAATTCCTTTATGGAAAAATTCTGATTTTCTCATCCCCTTGTCTATACTTCTCATCCCCTTCAATTCTTTTTCTCATCTCAAACTCTCTTCTACAAGGTTAGGTTTCCAAATCAATTTTGGAAACTTAACAATTGGTATCAGAGCTGGATTTATCAATCAAACCTTGATTAAGCTAGCTTAAACACAAACAAAAATGGCCAACGGAATTAGAACAAGATCAGGAGCTGGTGGTGGTGCGGTTTCGGTTCTTGATGCTCCAAATGATAGAAATCAGGAACTTTGCGATCAGATAAAGAACATGGAGGCCAAGTTTGGTCAAGAATTTGCTGAACTTAAGCAACAAAGTGCCGAGAGTAGAAGCCAAACCGAGAGTATTCATCAAATTCTGAAAATATTGATGGAAAAAGATGAAAAGAAAGAAGATAGGCTGCAACAATTGGAGAAACGACTTGAAAATTTACAAGATCACATGACCAAGCATAAAGAATCAAGTGTGGATGCAATTTTAAAGCCAGCGAGCTAGATTTTCCCTCAAAACCGATTGGAGCAGCAGTAACCCAGTGAAAGATAGAGCTTCGAACCTGCACGAGACCCGGGTAAAACACCAGAAATCCAGACCACTGTAGGGCCATCTACCTACGTCATACCAGCTGCATCTCAGCCTTTGCAATGTGATCTTGATGTGGAAATTCAAGATCGAGTCTCAAACTTTGAGAAAAACGGATCTACATCAGCACAAAAACCCCCGGACAGTCAGCCTCGACTGTCAAATGCTCACCCGGATGCAGCAGCTGATGAAATCGAACCTGTTGTGAGACCACCAGAACGATGTTATCAACAAAGAACTGAGTCCAATGAAAACACCTTGAGTGCCAGAAGCAGCTCGTACCGACAGCCAAGGGTGGAGATCGGCCCTTTCAATGGGAAGCAACCGGAATCGTGGTTAAGGCGATGTGATCGTTTCTTCTTATACTACAATGTACCCGAGGAGGAGAAGCTCCAACTCGTAGCAGTACACTTACATGGACATCACGAGGTTTGGTATTACAGTTTGTTAAAATCCAAACCAAATCTGTCTTGGGGCCAATTCATAGAGGAGATGTGTGAGCGGTATGGAGAAGGAGAATCTACCGATGTTGTGGATAGCTTTAATAAGCTGGCCCAAACATCAACCGTGAGAGAGTTAATGCTCCGATTCGAGAATTTGAAAGCAAATTTGATGTCCGTTTTGACCATTGCTCCCGAGGATGCCGAGTCTTACTATGTGTCGTGTTTTGTAAGTGGACTTAAGCCTAGGATCAAAAACATGGTGAAAGCCATTGGTCCTAAGTCTTTGTCCAGCGCATACAACAAGGCAAAATTGATAGAAGCAACTCAAGTCCCTTCTTATGACAAAGGGAAGCACTCGGTCAGCAGCAAACCGAGACCCCCCCTGCAGCAGAACAAGGCTTACAGCAGCAAAAGCAGTGACAGGTTATCAGCTAGACTTTGTTTTCAATGCAACCAACCGTATCAACCCGGGCATAGGTGCAAATCACAAGCACAGTTGTATGTAAAAGAGAGCCGGGCACCTGCAGAAAATGAGGCTGACAGTGGAGAATCAGATGCTGAACCAGAAGATACCGAATGCATTTCACAAGGCTGCTCAAGTGATGATGAGGTCGAAATTTCCATGAAGGCTCTAACCGGAAGCGGAGCTCATAACACGATAAAAATCAAAGGACGGGCTCGGAAACACTCCATTATTATCCTCATTGATAGTGGAAGCACTCACAGTTTCGTTGATCCGAAGTTAATTAAGAAGGTCAATCACGAAGTGACGAAAACTCATTCGTTGGCGGTTATGGTAGCGGATGGGAATTCTTTGACAACACAAATCAAATGCATAGCCTTCCCTTGGTCTATGCCAAGCCATCATTTCACCTTTGATTTCTGAGTGATTCCTTTGGGTGGTTGTGAGATGGTGCTCCGAGTAGATTGGATGAGGACCTTCAACCCGGTTGTCTTCGACTTCGATAAAATGACCGTGGATTTTGAGGTTCATGGCACCAAGGTATCTTTGCAAGGCATGTCCGAGGAAGCTCAGCTCAAGTTGATCGAGGCAAAGGATGTGCAAGGTGGAATTAAAAAGAAGGCGATACAGTGGATCGGGCAATTATTCATGGTGAGCTCGGTTATGCAGCAACCGATTCATCCTCCTGCTGTTCAGATTTTAATTGACGAGTTCGGGGACATCTTTGAAGAGTCTAAGAGCCTCCCCCCTCAAAGAAGTGTGGATCACGCCATACCTTTGTGAGGAAATGCCGATCCATTCAAAATTAGGCCATAGCGGTACCCCCGTGGCCAAAAGACCGAGATCGAGAGACAAGTGGAGGAATTACTTCGGTTGAGCTTCATTAGAACAAGCCAAAGTCCTTTCGCTTCACCCGTGATCCTTGTAAAGAAGAAGGATGGGACAGCCCGTATGTGCATCGATTACCGCCGTTTGAATATTTTAACCGTGAAAGATAAATTTCCGATACCGGTCATAGATGACTTGCTTGGTGAGCTTCATGGGGTGTGCTTCTTTTCCATGCTGGACTTACGGCAAGGGTATCATCAGATCCGAGTTCTCGAATCAGATATATACAAGACCGCTTTCCAAACTCATCATGGCAATTTCGAGTTTGTTGTTATGCCATTCGGTTTAACAAACGCCCCGGCCACCTTCCAAGCGGCTATGAATGATATTTTCAAACCTTATTTGAGGAAGTAGGTGCTGGTATTCTTCAATGACATACTGATTTACAGTCCGACATATGAAGCTCACCTCACACACCTTCGACAAGTATTCATCTTAATGCGACAACACCAGTTTTTTGCAAAATTGTCCAAATGCTCTTTTGCTCAAGAGAAGCTTGAATATCTGGGTCATATCATCTCATCAGAGGGCGGAGCTACTGATCCTAATAAGATCCGAGCAATGCAAGAATGGTCAACCCCGATCACCTTGAAGCAATTGCGAGGGTTCTTGGGATTAACCGGATATTATCAAAAATTCATTAAAGGTTATGGTTCTATTGCCAAACCCTTAAAGCAGGATGCTTTTGGGTGGAACGAGAAGGCCCAGGCCACTTTCGAAGCTCTCAAAATCGCCATGTGTGCAGCGCCGGTTTTGACCATGCCAAATTTCGCCGAAGGCTTCGTTTTAGAGACCGATGCAAGTGGTACGGGTGTTGGGGCTGTCCGCTCTCAAAGAGGAAGGCCCATTGCATATCTAAGTCAAGCTCTAAGCCTCAAACATCAGGCAATGTCGACCTATAAAAAGGAGTACCTGGCAATTCTCTTAGCCGTGGAGAAATGGAGGCACTATTTGGAAGGTCATAAATTCACCATACGGACGAACCACCAAAGCCTCAAATATCTCCTCGAACAGAAGATTGTGTCAAGAATTCAAAAGAAAGGCTAGATGAAAATGTTAGGCCTTGATTACGACATCGAGTATAGAAGTGGTAAAGAAAACGCAGCTGCAGATGCACTGTCAAGGCGTTTTGAGGACACTGTTTCAGGCACAGCCTCAGCCATTTTGGTGGTACTCCCTTCTTGGGTCGAAGAGCTACACAATTCCTACGAGGGGGATACATTTGCTCTGGAAAAAGTAGCTGCTGCCACGCTCCAGGCCGACACGAAAATGGCTGCAGAAAACAGAGAAGTGACAGTGCAGAATGGCTTACTGCGTGTTCGGGGTAAGCTGTACATTGGTGCTGCTACCGACTTGAGAAAACAGATCATTCGAGCCTCACACAACGCTGCTTGGGGAGGTCACGAGGGTGTGGAAGGCACCTATCAACGAATTAAAGCTTATTTCATGTGGCCGAGCATGGAAAAGGATGTAAGCGACTATGTGAAGTCTTGTGAAGTTTGCCAACAAACAAAATTGGGAGATCCGCGATACAAAGAACTTCTTCAACCTCTTCCCATTCCGGACGGTGCTTGGGCTCACATTAGTATGGATTTCATTGAGGGGCTACCGAAATCCGAAGGCAAGGAGGTCATATGGGTCGTGGTGGATCGCTTCACCAAATATAGTCATTTTCTTGCTCTTACTCGACCCGTTACTGCGGAGAAATTGGCAAAGCTCTTCCTCGATAGCATCTACAAGTTACATGGATTGCCCCAATCCATCGTGTCGGACTGGGATAAAATATTCACAAGCAACTTTTGGAGGGAATTGTTCAAGCTCATGGGAACCACGTTGGCTCTTAGCTCTTCCTACCATCCCCAAACGAATGGACAAACCGAAAGAGTCAATCAATGTTTGGAGCAATATCTCCGAAGCATGGTCTTCTCGAAGCCCAAGGAGTGGAACCGTTGGCTTTCCTTAGCCGAATTTTGGTTCAACACACACTTCCACACAACCATTGGCACTACACCCTTCCGAGCATTGTATGGATATTCCCCACCTTCTCCTATGCTGATCCGACAGCCCAAGCTAACCGGTTCAGCAGCAACGCAGCTTGTACAGCAGAGGAGACAGATTTTGCAAGCGCTCAAAGACAATCTCCAACAAGCTCGGGCCCGAATGAAGTATTATGCGGATAAGAAGAGGGTAGAAAAGAACTATGACATTGGGGACATGGTCTACCTCAAATTACAGCCTTATAGACAAGCAACTGTGGCTATTCGATGCAACGTCAAGTTATGTGCTCGTTACTCCGGTCCTTCCAAAATTCTGGAGAAAATTGGCAATGTGGCATATAAACTCGACTTACCCTCACATTCTTACGTTCACCCTGTGTTTCATGTGTCTCTCCTCCAAAAAAATAGGTTAAGAGAAATGCAGATACGGCGCAAAAGCCGCCTATAGCTGAAGCAAATGGCGTCTTACTACAGCAACCAAAATCTGTCAAAACCGAAAGAAAGTTGCAGCTGAACAACATGAAAATCCACCAAGTCCAAGTCACTTGGAGCAACTTAAATGAGCACTTTACAACATGGGAGGACTACAACTTCTCGAAGAGTCTATTCCCTAGCTTTACTTCTTGAGGACAAGAAGATTCTCAAGAGGGAGTGAATGTTACAAATTAATAAAATTTTACTTGTAATTCATTTAGTTTCAGTATTACTTATAAGTTTTAGTCCTTATATTGTAATAGGCTGATTAATGCATTTGAACAGCATATTGGGGGCCCAAAATATCAGATTCTACGCAGCTCATACTGCGTGTGGGAATCTGTAGTTGCAAAAGGCGGGAAATGCAGTTAAGCAAGTGTTTGAGCGGTAAAATGCATTAGTCCAGCTGGGCACTTCTCCTTTGGGTTAAAATTGTATAAGTTCAGTACTTATGAATGTAATTGATCATCCAATGAAATTAATACAATTCCTTTATGGAAAAATTCTGATTTTCTCATCCGCTTCTCTATACTTCTCATCCCCTTCAATTCTTTTTGTCATCTCAAACTCTCTTCTACAAGGTTAGGTTTCCAAATCAATTTTGAGAACTTAACGGAGAGGTGAAAAGATGAACCGGGCGAATAACGTCGGTACTAGTTGTATAACAAACCTTGTAAATTCAAACGAACATAACTTTCAATCCGTGATGAGTTATGGATTGAATTATATATCAAAACGAAGCTCTTGAAGGTTTACATGTATATATAATGAGTTTTTGATCAAAGAAAATATGAAAGAGAGGTGAAAAGATGAACCGGACGAATAATGTTAGTGCTAGTTCTATAACATACCTTGTCAATTAAAACGAACATAACTTTCAATCCGCGAAGTGTTATAGATTGAATTATATATTAAAATATAGATATTGAGGATTTATATGTAAATATTATAAGTTTTTGAGTTTTTGATCGAAGAAAATATAAAAGAGGGGTTAAAAGATGAACCGGGCGAATAGCATTGGTACTAGTTGTATGACATACCTTTAAAATTAAAATGAACATGACTTTCAATCCATGAAAAGTTAATGGATTGAATTATATATAAAAACGAAGCTCTTAAAGAGTTATATATAAATATAATAAGTTTTTGAGTTTTTGATCAAAGAAAATATGAAAGAGAGGTGAAAGGATGAACCGGGCGAATAACGTTGTTGCTAGTTGTATAATATACCTTGTAAATTAAAACGAACATAACGTACAATCTGTGAGGATATATGGATTGAATTACGTATAAAAATGAAGCTATTGAAGAGTTATATGTAAATAAAATGAGTTTTTGAGTTTTTGATCAAAGAAAATATGAAAGAGAGGAGAAACAATGAACCGGGTGAATAACGTTGGTGTTAGATGTATAACATACCATGTAAATTAAAATGAACATAACTTTCAATCCATGAAGAGTTATAGGTTGAATTATATATCAAAATGGAGCTCTTGCAGAGTTCTATTTTGGTAAGATATTATTATCATTATTAATTTTTTTATGTTACAATACTTGACTTACTCAAATATACGTCTTTACATGTATTGATATGGTTAAAAGTGCTCAACGGAATAGTAGAGAGCTTTTTTGATTTGCTGTGTTTGATTAGGTTAAAGATGCGCTAAACACAAAAAAAATAAAAATTAGCTGAAACTTACCTCGAATGATGTTAAAAATGTTTGAATTTTACAAGAACACCAAGCCAGGTGTGAGCTTGTGATCCTTCCCACAGACGGTGCCATTATGTTTGTGATGAATTTGGCAGTGTGCTTATTCATCACTTTGGAGTTTTGTACGAGGTGGGGCTCGCTAGGATGAGTTGAACTCAAGCTCTAGCTGCACGCCCGACTTGATATTCCCTAAGGAGAGTAAGGCGTTTGAATGGTTATTGCGCCAGGGAGATGATTATAGCAATGCGTGAAGGTGAAGAAGGCATGTAGTCCTTTTCATAAAGGAAGCTTATTTTTGGATGAGTATGACTTTACTTATAGAGGAAGTATACTTTTGGATGAGTATGACTTTACTTAAAGAGGAAGCATACTTTTGGATGATTATGACTTTACTTAAAGAGGAAGCATACTTTTGGATGAGTATGACTTTACTTAAACAGGAAGCATTGATGCGTCTCGTATTTATGCATCTTTTAATTGCTATTTTAGTTATTTTGTGCCTATTTAATTATAGTTATTTACTCACTTCGGTACTTTTAATATTTTATAGGTTCAAAGATTAAAGTCACAGAAATTTTCAAATCTGGTGCAAATAAGGCAAATTCAACGAGCAAGCAATTAAATCAAGTCAATCGCAGATCGGGACGAGATCGTATGTGCTAAATTTAACCCAAAACCCGCACAACCCAAACCTGTGCACCTCAGCCCAAAAGCAAGGCCCATGTTCGCACCAGACCTTTGTTTAGGCCCACTGTTATCTCCAACCTCATCAACGTAAGCCCACGTACAGTTCCACGAACAGCCCACTGAAACCAAGCACTGTCAACATCATCACCAGATCATCGAGCCCAACAACCTAGCTCATCCGGCCCATCATCTCCATCAACTCAAGCCCACAGCCTGCATCATCTGCAGCACTGGCCTAACTTTACTGGCATCATCACCTGCAGGCCCATCGTCACCAGCAGCAAACCCAAGCCCATCATCACCTCACACACAAGCACGGCGGCCCATCTGCAGACCTCCGTCAACATCAGATTTTGCCGCAGCTTCACCATGCGTATGGCCCAAGCTGAGCCCAGCTCTGTTAGGGCTTAGAGAATACGAAGAAGGACCAGTGTTGTGAGAGGATTTAAGTGGGATTTGGAGCTGAGATTCGGGGGGTTGTTTGTTCTCTGTTTTTGTGGGACTTCACCACCACTGCTGTAATTCTCTCTCTCTCTCTCTCTGCTTTTTCTCTCTCTTTTCTTTTTCTTTTCATTTTTCGTTAAATTGAAATAGGAACGAAATTAGTGTGAAAACCGACATGAGTGCACCGACACGCAGTCACCGGATCCCATTAGAACTCCGAAGTTAAGCGTGCTTGGGCAAGAGTAGTACCAGGATGGGTGACCTCCTGGGAAGTCCTCACCCTCAGGTTGGGAGCACTGGGAAATAGCCTCTCTTCAGGTTAATACCCTGAAGGGGGAAGGTTGCGTACATCGCCCCCCCCCCCCCCCCCCCCCCCCCCCGCCCCCGACCCTGCGTAGGCGGGAGCCCTTGAGGCACTGGGTATGTTCCTTTCCTTTGACCGACATGAGTGCGTTCATCTCCTCCTTCACTGGGTCATCCTTTATGAAGAGCTAACTTGCTCCCTAGGGTTAGATTAAGTCTTAGCCTTTTTACTTTTTTATTACTTTTAATTTTGGGATAATTTATTTGTTATATGAATTGCTTGATTGTGAGAAATACTATGATGTATTGTTCTTTAATTGTTTATTTAATTAATATAATTATTGAGTTTGTAACCTTTAATTGTTGAGATTGATATTTATAATTATTTCTTTGTGCTTATAGCCTTAGGATTAATTAATCAAGTAACAGTATTAACCGAATTTTTAATTGAAGCCTATCTTTCCTATGCTTTAGTTAGATAGGGTCAATACGTAATAATTAACAATATGTTAGGTAGAGCCTATTTTCCTTATGCTTTAGTTAGATTGGGTTAATATGCGATACTAACAGCATCTCCTTAATAGGTTGAAACTTCTAGCCTGAACCACTACCTGTGTGAAAATCAATAATCCTAAGTTAAGAGTTAACGCAAAAATAATTGGCTAATGATGGATTCGAAACCCTAAGTTCCAATTTAAGACACTTTTCCGATTAGAAGTAGATTATTTTAGTTTAATTGTCATTTCCTGATTAATTAACACAAAAATCTCTCAATTTTATTTAAATCAATTTAGGTCATAGAATAATTTCATGTACTCTTAGTCCCTATGGTTCGACACCCTCTCGTCCTGCACTTCAATTTAGATGTGTTTAGTAATTAGGGTTAAATATTATTTTGATAGATGTAGAAAAACACATTAAGCATACTTTTGGATGAGTATGACTTTACTTGAAGAGGAAGCATACTTTTGGATGAGTATGACTTTACTTAAAGAGGAAGAATATTTGTGTATGTTTGATTCCATCTTTTGTACTTGTGCATAAAGGTGTTTTTGAGGGATAAAATAGACAAACTGTGTTAAGCTGAACCTACTAGGCGAATTGCGTTGTATTTCTACTGGGCGAATAGTGTTGATCTTGCTTCTACTAGGCAAATAGTGTTCATTTTGGCTCTACTAGGTGAGTAGTTCTGATTTTGCCTCTAATGGGCGAACAATGTTGTTTTCGCCTTTACTGGGCGAATAATGTTGATTTTGCCTCTACTGGGTGAATAGCATTAATTTTGCTTTAATTTTTGTCCAAATAATTGTCTGTATGGCCTACTTGCCCCAATATAGTAGCTAGTTGCTCAATTATAATTTATTAACACTAGGCCCTTACCTTCAACACTTTGGATACTTCTTTGACGGCCTCCTTCGAGATCCTAACCAAACACGATGATATCAAATCCTCCATGTCTTTCTTTGATCAAGCTTTATTACGTGAGGTTGCCTTCAGGTTGACCATTTGATTATCGGAAGAAGGAACCTCCTGTTTCTCCTGGACTGCAACTTCAAAGAGATTCACAAACCTTGGGGGAAATGTCACTTGTGTTATCCGACTTGGCCAACTGATCCTCTCTAACCTCCTTTGTCAATTTTTCCCCTTCGGATTATGGAATTCTTGAAGTCATCATAGCATCAACTTCCTGAACTTTGACTTCGAAGAGCTTTACAAACTCCAAGGGCCATGGATTCTCACGTGAGCTCTCCGAATTTTCAGCATTATTCCTTGTATCCTTAGCTTTACTAAGCTCCACCTCTTAGGTTTCCTTCGCCACTTCAACTTCACTTGTGACAACGACCATGGATTCTTCATGCGATTCTACCACTGGTGGGTTATTGTTGACCCTATTGACTTTGGGGTGGCTCCATGACCGAATCTTCTCCATTTTCCTCCAAGGATTCCCGGGATTCATTCTATGTTGCTGAAATTTTCCATTCTAAGAATTTTTTAGATGTCACCTAACCAACCTCAAAAGCATGGACAATGTACAACAAGCTCCCTACGGTCAGGACAACGACATCTTTTATCAACTCCAATCGGTCTGTCTCAATCAGTACTCATCCAACTTCAAAATTTGAAAATCGTCCGCACTCGATGTCCAAACGTGACGACTCTACCCCACTCTCTTGCAATCCTCTCGAAGTTCTCTGATGACCAAACCTGTAAAGATACCCCATAGCATGATAAAAGCTAACCTCCTTAAGTTCCTTTTGGATTCTTTTCATTTTCTCATGTTACAGATGCCATATTCGAACACCTGGACTTGTTTTTCCAGCAGCAAGTCTCTTTCTTACTTCTTCCGGAAGACAACCCCGAACTTTCTTCCCCCAAGGCTTAGCACTTCACAATTTATTGCACCTTCCATTAGTAACATCTCCTTTGACCACTCTTTACTTAGTTCCTACTTAGCCTTGATTATGATACTTCAGCACAAAGTTTCCACATTCTCCTCTTCTTGTTTCCCTACAATAATCTTCCTCTGCATCCCAACAATGAGTAGTCCTGTTCACCTCTTCATCCTTCATGTTATCTTGAGGAGGTACACCATTGACAATGCGAGCAAAGGTTCTGCAGTTGCGCTGATGCATGGTGTGTATGCTTAGTAAGTGCACTAAGTCGTATCAAGTAATATAGAATGAGTAAAGTATCATCCCACTAAGATTGATTATTAAGTGAGTAATGAAATTAGTAATTTCAGCACTATTTGAAAGAATAAAATTTGGTGTTTTTGATATTAAACAAAAAAATTTTTTGAAAAAGAACTAAATGTTTACTGATTTTTATGAAAAGGTTTCTGATTTTAGATGAGTTTAATGATTTAATAAGATACAAGGAATCCAATTTCACCTAGTTGCATCAATACATCTTTCTTTTCTTGATATTCAAGTTGTTATAACATGTTAATGGTCAAAAATTCTAATTTACTAAATATTCTCTCTCGAGCAACATTTAGCATGCTCTTTTACATATTAACTCATCAATCTCTTGCATGAATTTAAATAATAAAAGGATTTTGAATATCCATGGCTTTCACTTAAGATCACACAAATCACATTAATCTATCTCTAGCATTCGCTCAATTTGTGGCGTTTATCACTTTAGAAATCATCATAAATCTCCTCTCAAACTCATTATGAATCATAATAGGCTTTGAATGGTGATCAAGCATTCAAAACTCGTGAAGAATAATGATAAATACTTCAACAATGCAATAAACAAAACATTGAATACGTCGAATTACAAAAGAGCGTATATTACAACTTAGGCTATATCATAGCCTCGAAAAAACCAAATTAGTTCATGGTAGACATAATATAAAGGAAAACTAAGACAAAATTCATGAACTTTAAAGAAGAAAAGGATAGAAAGAACTTAAAAATGCAAAATTACAAACCAAAACTTCTTTCCTTCCTTCTTCTTCTTCCTCTTGGTTTCTATCCTACTTCTTCTACTTTCTTTTGTGCTTTTTCTAATTGAATTGATGGTTAAATGCTTCCCTAACACCCATATTTATAGTAGATGAGGTTGGGAATTTAAGAAATAAAAAATTTCACACGCTTCATTCTCATTTACTACTTTTACCACCCCTCTTGGCAACTTGCTTATTCTTGATTTTTTTTTTCTTCTTTTTGCTGCCCAAATTTAGCTTTTCTTGCAGGTTCAAGTTGATCTTGAAGTGTACAAGTTCTTGCATTTGATTTGTCCATTTTGCCGCCCAAATTTGCTATTTATAATGAATTGTACAAGTTTGTTGTTCATCCTTGCTTTAGCATGTAGAGTGATGTGTTTAGCCCATTTTTTGCTTTTGTTTGATGTATCTTGCATTCACTTGTTGAAATTGATGGTACAACCTAGCAAGAATTAGCATAAAATGAGCATTTTTGTAAGGAAATAAAGATAGGAGCGAAAACAGGCAAAAGCGAGCAAAAGCAATAAAAGTTTGGTGTAAAATGGTTTGAAGATGAACCTAAATGATATAAATAATTATATACTAAATTAGACTTATCACGCACCATGGAGGATTTGGTAACGTCTTCTTAAGGTTTGAAGTCTTGCTCACTTTCTGATTCCTTTTCTGATCTCCGGAGAATTTTGCCCAATTTACTATAATGCTTCTGTCCCCTATATAAATACCTCATTTGTCTTCTCGATAACCGCCCCTACCTTCTTTAGGTGTTGAAACCTAATGAATCCAAACCTCATGCTCTTCGTCTACTCACTTTTCTGGAAACAAAAGTGTCTATGACATCCCCATGATTCGAAAAAAAATCCTTTTCAGCCACTGATTACACATCTGTATTGGTAGGTTATTCACAAATAAGGTGTAACCCCGACCTCGGCACTCGATTTTCCGACTTCCTTTCTTCCACTCATCTTCGATTTCCTTTCTCGGAGTGGGAGTTGAAGGATTGAGGTACTGTCTCTATCAAGGCGACAATCGATGGGCGGTGGTGGGCGAGGGATGGCGACTGTTGTGATTGGCGGGGGTGGTGGCCAGTGGTGGTCGGCGACTGATGTGGTGGTGGTGGGCGGTGGAGCTGAGGGGTTATAAAGAGAGTGAGTGGGGTTGTTGAAGGAGTTTGCAATAATATATTATTATAATTATAATTATACTTAAAGTTAGGGTTATTTATGTTAAAGGTCCATGTACTTTACTCATTGTATCAATTTAGTCATTATACTTTTAATTGCTTCAATTTAGTTCCTCTACTATACATATTGTGCCAATTCGGTCCTTTGAGTAAACTTTGTGTTAAATTTTCAATAAAAATTTTAATGGTTTGGCTATAAGTTGGATTAAATTGAGTCAATGTGTGGATTTATAGTAAATTACTTGCATCTAACATGATTGTACCATTACAAATTGCAGCATTAAATTAACTTTAATTTGATCATTGGACTAAACTGGCAGAATGTAAATAGCACGGAGACTAAATTGACACAATAAACAAAGTACAGAGACCTTCAATGCAAATAACCCTTACAGTTATTATAATTATAATAATGTTTAAAACTAAGAAAATTGTCCATTGGTTATAATTATCACATATACCTTCCAAGCTGCAATTATTAGACAAAGTCATAACTTCTCGAACTTTTAATTTCATCAAAAACACTTCCAAATTATTGGTCTAATTCAATGTAACCCCAACTTATAATTTTGTTCAAGACACCCTTAAACTATTAATTAAGATAAGTTTGATATTCTAACTTCTAATTTTATAAAAGATGTACTATTAGAGAATATAAAAGTATTGAATCACAAAAATTAATACCAAATTATTTAATTTTTATGAACTTAATTATTTTTATCATATATATTAATACATGAATTAGACTTCTTTTTAATGGTCAATAATTTTCTTAAAAAAGCAAACCCATCCACCCTTTTCAAATCAACGTACCCTACCGACGAACATAAATCACTCTGGGAGACTACACCGCCAATTCATTCCTGCCCTGTAAACAACCACAGTAATTCTTTTTCCAGAATATTTTTATTTTAAAATCTATGCTGTCACTAATTTCATTCTTAACTCTAATCTCAAAATCCTCATTGTCAAAAATTCTAATTTTATTCGGTGGTTACTTTGATTTTGATAAATAATTCGGGGGACGTTGGATATTTATCCTAGATATTATTGTAGCAAGAAATAATTAACAATATTGTGTTAAGAATAACTATAATTGAAGAATACAAAATATGGTTTAAAAATTAGATTTATAAATTATTTTTGATATTTAGAAAGAGTTAAATTGTGTCTCAAATTCCTTGGATTTATGAGGAGTATAGCCGGGAGCTCGCCGATCGATCGGTGGAAGCAATCGATCGATCGGGAAAGTACACACAAGTATAACGCATTTAGAGGGTACCCTGATCGATTGGTGAAATGCCGATCGATCGGGAGTCCAAATTCCATGCGGGTATAAATACGATGCTTGGGTTACGGATTTTGGTATCCAACTAAAGTGAGCGCCGCACCTACGTTAGAGAGAGAGAGAGAGAGAGAGGAAGTGATTTGTAATTCCTCCATTGTTTCTCGTTCATTAAAAGTTCTTGTTATGATTCCTATATATTTGGCATATGAAAGATTGTAATTAGTATAAGCTAATGATGTGTGTAAGTAGGTTGATACACTAGTTAAGCTTTGTTAGTTAGTGTTGGCGCCAAAGTCGGTTAGGCTATGGTCCAGGTGCATTGTATCTTTAGATATTTTAGACTTAGCCATCTTAAGTAATTAGTAGTATAAGTACGTAAAGTGTCTCTTAAAGGGCTCATAACTTTGATGAATGAAATATCTCTTTGAGATCAATTCTCTTTCTTATCTAATTCTCTCTCTATGTTCTCATCTAATTTCACTTCTCTTCTCATCTAAATTCTCTCTAATTCTATCATTCCCTAGGTTATGATTTGAGATTAGTCTCGATCATAACAATTGGAATCTGAGCCTCATTTGGCTTCGAAATCGATCGTGATTTGATATCAAATATCTTTGATTTCATTGCAAATTAATTAGGAGTTCAATTTTGAACTCTTGATCGATTGATATCAAGTTCTTGAGTTCATGATCAAGAACATTTTTGAAAATTACATTGAAACAAATAAAAAGAGGTTGAATTTGATATTTGACTTGCGATCAGAACCGTAATTCAAGTGTAGTACGTTGATTAAGTTCAGTTTAGATTGTGTGTATCAGTAATCGTGCATTAAATCAAGCCGGTGGAGATTCTGATTTGGTTGTGTACTTGATTAGAACCGTGAGCTAGCTGCAGTACATTGAGCATTATCAAGTTCTGCTTCCAGAGTTCATTCAAGCTCAGAATTAACAACTTGAGTTGTGTTAGTGTTGATTGAAGTTGAGCAAGATCAACTTCAGATTGCTGCATTATTCTTTGATAATTCAGATAAAGAAGCTGAGCTTAATTCAGTAACTAATATTGCAAAGAGTTGAACAGAACTGAACAAATTGTTGATTGAGTAATGCCTAATTTTGGAGAAATTGTGCTGCTAAGCACCAATCAAGTGTAGTTGCACTAGAATCTTGTTGATTCCATAGTAATTTACTGTATATTGAAGAGTTACTTGCTCAAAAGTGAAATTAACAACGAACTAAGAACAGAATTGCAGAAATCTGACTTCGTTCTTAAAGATTGTGTTGAGTTGTGTGTTGAAGTCATAATTGCAGTTAAAGTTCGAAACTAATTCAGATCCAAAGCTAGAATTGCTAAAGTATCGCTGCTGCCAGGGTTTGGTTCGAGTTCTCTTGATTCACGAAGTTCGCAGTTAGGGGTTTGAAGTTCTAGTATCGTCTTTGGCTGAACAGTGACTTCAATTTGCTGGTGTCGAAGAGTTGATTTTGTGTTGTGAAGAATCTTTGGCTGTGATTGTGTGATTCTCATCTCAGAGTGTTGAGAGTGTTGATCCAAGAATCTAAACATGAATTACAGCTCGAGCTTAACTGTGGAAGAAGGAAATGTTGCTGCAAACAGGGAGAAGGTGGCTGATATAGTTAATCAGAAATCACAAGAGTGGGAGGAAGTGCTCGTAAATCGATTTAAGCAGCAATTGCAACGGTTTGAAGGGAAATTTGTTGAAATACACAAGCAATTCAGCAGACAAAATGTGTCCTCCAGTTTGGGACCTCTATCACTTGCGAATCGGATTGAAATGGAGTCGGTGCAATTAGTTGAGCAAGACTTTATGCCACGGGGAAATGCAACAAAGAAAATGCAAGTATACATTGAAATTTTAAGCATTAGGAAGTTGAGATTTAAGCTCACCTTGCAAAACGTTGACATCAATTCAAAAGTTTCCCTTAATCACAAGAAGTGTTTATCAAGTAAGAGGTTGAGAGCATTGGAAAGGCCAATTTTTGTTTACCAAGGATGTGTACCAACCTTTTTACTTCTTGAGAAGATTAAGGTGTACCTTGAAAAGCAAAAAATGCTCAAGGATGTTGAAGTGGGGGAGACTAGGTTGGTGTTTTGGTATGTGGAAAGACTTGGAGCATCCTCATGGATCAAAAGGATGTCGAGAAAGCAAGGAAAAGGGAGTGTTTGAGTAGGTGTGATTCTAGAATTGAGCATGCTGAAGTATCGGTAAGCAATCAAGAAGTTAGCATTGCAGTACTGATGAGCTCAGCTGGAAAATCAAAAGTGTCTGATGTGGCATCAATAAATACATCACAAAATTTGTTAAGTACTTCTCCATGGAAATCTGTTCTGCAGAATCGGAACGCGAGGGGTACTTATAGCATCTTCACTGCAAAACAATCAAATTCTGTTGGGAAATCAGATGTTGATGCTGTGGTATCATCTAATGCAGAACAAGGTGTGCTTTTGAGTGGTGAGAAGGTTTATCTAAGTGCAAACATGAGTGTAAAACCTTCTCCTAAAGCGGGTGAAGAAGTGTGTGTACTTAAGCAAGCTGAAGCACACTGCCAAATGGATGAATTGCAAGATCAGGTTGATTTGCTTCTTTCTTCGAGTGGAACTATGATTCATCCAAGTGTAAGCACTCGAGACAAGCCTCCTCCTAATCCGGCAGAAGAAATTCAAGGATTTAAGAAGTTGAGACAATAGGGTTTGATGAAGGAACATGTGACTCAAGCTTCTAATGTGCATCTCAGATTTCAGCAAAAGGAAGGCCAAGTTTCTGATTTCAGATTGCAGGTCAGACTTGGGATTGAAGAGCGGATAGCTGATCTATTGGGGGTGTACAAACGGGTTCAAGTGCCTATTGATCAATTCGAATTTAAGTACCAAGGAGTCCTATTTAGGAAGATCAACATGGTGGTGAAGTCACTTACCAAGAAGGAATGTGTTCTGATGCTGCAACATTTGTTCGAGAGCTTACATGGTTTTGGACTAAAGTGCAGCATAGTTGAAGTGGTTTTGGAAGTTTTTGGCTTGGATAAAAATTGGTTTCAACATCAAGCTAGGTTGGTTGAAGGAATTCGAAGGTTTATTGATAGAAATTCAGCAATGCAACAAGCTGCTACTTGTGGAAGTATTTGTCTAGTGCAAGCAGGCCAATCGATTCACTTATGTGGAGCTTATTGGTACTCAATTTTGATCATTTATTGTAGGCCTCCTGATCTAGTTGTTAAGGACTACAGTTTAATGGTTTTGGTGGTTCAAGCTGCAATAGAGAAGGCAGAACATGGGTTGGAAACGTGTAGAGATTAAGCTGAATTGAAATAGATTGTTACAAAGGTAGAAGCAACGGTGAGGCCGCCAAAGATTTTAAGTAAAGGAAAACATCATCCCAGTGGTTTTACCTTCAAAAGCAGGGACCAAGAGGCAGTTCATATCAAGTCTAAAGATGTTTGCTATTGGTTGGTAACTAAAGTTTGTGAGCAAAGTCAAGTGTTGATGCCTAAGATAGCAATGTTGGTATGTGGTGTAAGCAATGTTGCAGCTGGTTACACTAAGTAGAAAAGTCATATGCAACAGCTTCAAAGTCTTCATAATTCTTTACTCGAAGGAATTAATAGGAGATTAAGATCAAGTTTAGCTGAAATACGTACAAACATCAGCAAGGAACTTGGAAATAGATCAGCTCTTGAGTTTGTGTTGTACAGGGCTGTTTTGATGTTCCATTAGTCTCATGGGCTGGTGGATTTTACATTCTTACTTGTGCTCATTGTTAAAGGATTAAGATTATGTAATTTGAATCAATTTAGCTGCGACATGTCAATTGAAGGCAAGAAGCTGAAAGAAGTTCAAGCAAGAGTTGAAGATTTTGTGAACATCTTGGAAATGGTGAGCTGCAGGCAGAGGACATTCACTTGGGATACTTTGGGAGTTCAAGTGATGGCACTGGTTCCTTAGAGTTCAAGTGTGAAGCTTGAAAACTCATATTGGTGGAGGACATTTCAGAAGCTGCAAGATAAGGGGTCAATTGTTCAAAATCCTCAGCTAGAATGTTATAGTGGGAAGCATTGTGTTAGGAGTTTTTTATGCACTCTCTTCATGTTTTGGCAAGACATGAAAGTGGAAGAATACTTTGAAGATAGCAAGGATCAAAGTCAAGTTATGATTGAATGTACAAGAGTTTGGGAAAAGGAAGATAAGACTGCCATAACTTCGATGTTCCAACAAGAGGCGCAACCAGTACATTTCAACAAAGCTGATATGGATTTAATTTTTAGCTCATTACACTCGTTGGAGGTAGCATCTAAGGATGTTACTTTGCCAAGGGAATGTGCTAGCTGGATTCCAAGAAGCCTTGAGTACTTGCGGACAACTGAAAGTCTTTTCTTCAGCTGGACAATTCAGGGATTCTTCAAGCTTCACAACAGTATAGCGATGGGATTTTGCATAATTAGATAGATGAAGATCGAGATAAGTGCTAAAGTTATTGTAAGTCGTGGCTCTCAGCTACAAAATTCAAGATTAGCAGTGCTTAATAACTTCAAGAAGTGGTTATTTGCCTACATTAGTTGCAACAAGGGGTTCTTAAGAGTGGATGTTGATGTTTGGCTATTTTGGTTTGATCTGGACAAACCTCTAGAAGTATTCATTACACTCAAATGCAGCATATTGAGCAGAAACAAGAGGCACGTTTAGAAATATAGCATTGGCAGCATCAACAAGTCCTCTTCAGTTGTAAACCTTCATCTTTCAGCTGCAGCAGCTAATTTCAGCAAGGATTTTTCTACATCAATATGTGTTCTTCAAAGTTCAACTCTCTTCTTAGATTCTTGAGGACAAGAATCTCTTAAGGGGGGAGTATTGTTATGATTCCTATACATTGGGCAAATGAAAAATTATAATTAGAATAAGTCATGATGTAACAGGAGGTAATATAAGCCAATGATGTGTGTTAGTAGGTTGATACACTAGTTAAGATTTGTTAGTTAGTATTGGCGCCAAAGTCGGTTAGGATATGGTCCAAGTGCATTGTATCTTTAGATATTTTAGACTTAGCCATCTTAAGTGATTAATAGTATAAGTATGCAAAGTCTCTCTTGAAGAGCTCATAACTTTGATGAATTAAATCTCTCTTTGAGATCAATTCTCTCTCTCATCTAATTCTTTCTGTATTTTCTCATCTCTTTTCACTTTTCTTCTCATCTAAACTCTCTTTAATTCCATCCTTCCCTAGGTTATGATTTAAGATTAGTCTCGATCATAATAGTTCTCCATTTCTGCCCGTGGTTTTTCCCCTCTCGATTGTAGAGGGGTTTTCCACGTAAATCACTGTGTTCTTCTATTTGTTCTATTTTATCCTTGTTTTGCTTCTCGTATTTGTTATAGTATTGGAATCCGATCCAGTTCTCAGGTTATTTATTCCGCACAAATATCAGAGCCCTAGTTGTTCGATTTGATACTATGACGTTTGCTGTTAAATCTGAAGTTGATAAGTTTAGTGGTCAAGGGAATTTTAGTTTATGGCAGGTTCGCATTAAGGGCCTCATGACTCGGAATGTCTTGAGGAAGGCCTTGGATGGAAAGGGAAGAAACCAGAGATTTTATTAGCAGAACAATCGGAGGAGTTAGACGAAAAGGCTCTAACCGCTATTTAGATGTGTCTTACTGATGACGTTTTGGCAGAAGTTTTGGAAGTGAAAACCGCTAAGGAGTTATGGGAAGGAGATGTTCTACGTCAAGTCTGTCTCTAACAAACTTGCAGTTAAGCAACGGTTATTCACCTTTCGTATGTCAAAAGGTACGTCTCTCAAGAACCATATTAATAAATTTAACTTTATTATTCAAGAGTTGAAAGAATTGGATGATGCCCTTAAGATGAAGATTAGGCCGTGTTATTATTATGTTCACTCTCAACGTCTTACAAAGGCTTCATTGAAAGCATGATTTATGGTGGTAAAAAAACATCTCTATTGATGAGGTTAAGAAAAACTTGCTGAGTAAGAAAATAATGGATAAGGAATTGTCAGATTCTGTAAGTGACTTGTGAAGTTGTTTGTTTATGAAAGGTAGAACTGAGACTAGAGAGTCTGATGGTGGTGGAAACAAGTCTAGATCAAAGTCTAGATATAAAAACATGTCATAAAATTACTGTCACAAAAAAGGGCATATAAAGAAATACTATTATGAGCTTAAGGGGAATCTAAAAGAAGATAACAGGAAAGACTAGAAAAAGAAGCTATAATTACGTGAAGGCTAGAGTAGTTGAAGATGAAAATTATGCTGATGTTCAATTAGTTACCGAATCCTAGTCCAGATCCAAAGATAAATGGATCATGGATTCTGGTTGTTCTTATCATATTTGTCCCAATAGAGACTGGTTCGCCATATACGAGTCGATTCGGGGTGGAGTTGTTCTGATGGGCAATGATGCAGCTTGTAGAGTTATGGGCATAGGAACAATCCGAGTTAAGATGTTCGATGGTACTGTTCGAACTTTGAGTGACGTGCATCACGTTCCAGATTTGAAAAAGAATCTCATCTCTTTAGGTTTCTTGGGTCACATGGGTACATGTATACTGCTGAAGGTGGAGTATTGAAGTTCAGTAAGGATGCCTTGATTGTAATGAAAGGTAAAAGGATAGGAATCTTGTATGAACTTGTCGATTCCACAGTGACAGGGTCAATAGCTGTTTCTACACTATCTATGACATATTTTGATATCATAGGTTATGGCACATGAGACTAGGTCATATGGGTGATAAGGGACTGTCATAGCTTAGTAAGAGGGGTTTATTGTGCAATCAGTCAACCGGACAGATGGAGTTGTGTGAGCATTGCGTTTATTGAATGAAGAAGAGAGTTAGCTTCAAGCAGGCAGTGCATCAGACTAAGGGAATGTTAGATTATATTCATTCAGACCTGTGGGGACCATCCAAAGTTGCTTCCAAAGGTGGTTCCAGGTATCTTCTAATGTTTACAAATGATTTCTCAAGAAAAGTTTTGGTTTATTTTTTGAAACAAAAAAAATGAAATTTATGACACCTTCAAGAAATGGAAGGCATTACTTGAAAAACAGACAGGGAAGCAGATTAAAAGGTTGAGGACAGATAATGGCCTGAAATTTGTTGAGGGTGATTTCACCAAATTTTTTAAGTATCAAGCCATTGTCAGACATAGGACCTGTACAGGTCGACCTCAACAGAATGGAGTGGCAAAAAGACTAAATGGGACATTACTTGAGAAGGGTCATTGTATGTTGTCAAATGCAAGTTTAGGGAAAGAATTTTGGGCTGAGGCAGTAAACATGGCATGTTACTTAGTGAACCGATCACCTCATTCATCGCTTCTTTTGAAGACTCCAGAAGAGGTATGGTCTGAATTCTCTGCTGATTACTCTCGTTTAAGGTTGTCCCACTTATTTTTATGTGAATGAAAGAAAATTAGAGCCTAGAGCCAAGAACTGCATCTTTCTTGGTTATACATTAGGTGTGAAGGGATTTTGTTTATGGGATTCAAAGTCTCATAAATTTCTAATTAGTAGGGATGTTACTTTTGATGAGTCTGAACTACTGCATCTACCACACACGCCCTCTACTATTCGTTATTCGAGTCAGGTGCGAAGCCAGAAACAGTTCAGATACAATTAAATAACATAGCTCAGTAGCAGGAAGTTCTCACTGAGTGTATATAGGCACCTCCAGTACAGGTTACTAAAGAAAATGAAGAGACTAAAATAGTTTAGCAGGTGGAGTAGTATACTATAGCTAGTAGGAGACAGAAGAGATAAACTAAAGCACCGCAGCGTTATGGTTATGGAGAGATGGTTGCTTATGCTATTTCAGTAGCTGAGACTATGGAAGACGGTGAACCTTCCACTTATTCAGGAGCCATGTTTAGATCTAATCCAAAAAAGTAGTTGATGGCTATGCATGAAGAGATGGAATCATTGTAGAAGAACCAAACTTGGCAGCTTGTCAAGCTTCAAACTGGGAAGAGAGTTATTGGTTGCAAATGGGTCTTCAAAAGAAAAGAATGCGTTCCTAAAGTGGAAGATGCAAGGTCCAAGGCTCAATTGGCAGCCAAGGACTACAGTCAGGTACATGGTATTGATTTTCATGATATCTTTTTCACCTGTTATTAGATATACTTCTATTCGAGCACTTTTTGCTTTAGTAGCCATGCATGATTTAGAGTTATAGTAGCTTGACGTGAAAATTGCATTGCTACATGGTGAGCTAGAAGAGAGTATTTACATGCATCAGCCTGAAGACCATGTTTGTTTGTTAAAAAGATCTCTATATGGTTTGAGGCAATCGCCAAGACAGTGGTACAAGAGATTTTATCAGTTTATGATCAGTCATGGGTTCTTCAGAAGCAGATATGACAGTTGTGTTTATTTCAGGCAAATAGATTCATGTTCATTCATTTATCTTCTGTTATATGTTGATTCTAGCTAAGGATATTTCGGATGTTGATAAGTTGAAAGCAATGTTCAAGAGTGAGTTCGAGATGAAGGATTTAGGAGCAGCCAATAAGATTCTTGGTATGGAAATCAAGAGGGACCAAAAGGAAGGAAAGTTATACTTGTCTCATGGGAAGTATATTGTAAAAGTTCTAGATCGTTTTCATACGAAAGATGCTAAGCCAGTTAGCACTCCTCGCATGCCAATGGTCGTGTCAGGTGACCATTGCCAGTGTTATTCGACCACCATTGCTTTTCTTCACCGGAGTTTCATCACTACAATAATTTTAAGTTTTTGTTTTGAAATATTGTTTTCTCTAATTCTAAAAGTACTTATAATTATATTGTAGTTGATATTCATTTAGTTTTTTAGGTTTATTTTACCTTTTCTAGGTAGTGTTTGTGTTGAATATAGTTTACTTAGTTGAATGTTGTTTAAATGTTATTTGTTCTACCTACATTAAATTTTGTTTAATTGTTATTTTTGTCATGATATAGCTTCTTTTACACGTCCTGCAGTATGCCATTGGGGTGGAATCGCTGTAAAGAATGGTGAGCATGTCAATTATATTAGGGGTTATAAGAGTATAATGTTTGTTAGAAAATATGTCAATTTTAGTGGATTGATGAATTTGTTGAGTCAGTATTGTACTATTGACCAAAATTATGTTACTTTGAAAGTGAAATAGGGTATTTGTTCTTTACACGAGTATCAAATGGTTGATCTTCACAATTACGATTCACTTGAAGTTATGTGGTCATATACAGAGCTATAAAAAGAACCTACAGCGATTTTTATATAGAAGTTGAGCAGTAAAAATGGGGTCATACACAGAGCTACCCTTGTATCACTCAACTTATATGTATCTATCTTCTTATTCAAATTTGTTGTCATCTAGTGAATCCCAATCTTATTGGCAGAACATGATGCATTATCCTATGTTTTACATGGGGTATGGGGTTGGTCCATGTATCCCTTAATGTTTATACATGAAATCACCTACCCGTATATCTACTAACTTTTGTTATAGAATGGGACATTTTCACCTGCTGGCACCACATCACCAGATTATTAGGTGATTGGGAGGTACATGATTGGATACCACACTATGTTAGGCTTGTTCAACTTTTTGGACTCCACATACTTTTTAGGTCATCTATAGATCATTCTCACATCATTACATTGGTTCAAAGGTGGCGGCAAGAGACCCACACCTTTCACATAGTGGTTGGGGAGGCAACAATCGCTTTGCAAGACGTTGCTATCTTGATGGGGTTAAGGGTAGATGGAAATCTAGTCATAGGTAGTAGTGATGTAGATTGGGCCACGTTGGCGGAGGAGCTACTTAGGGTCCATCCTACCCCTGATGTGTTGTGTGGTTCGTCTATCAATTTACCTTGCTTTGTCAGCACTTCTCCCACTTGCCTACTGATGCCACAGATATTCAAGATCCAATATGGTGTCAAGGCATATATTTTTACATTAATCGGTAGCATGTTGTTTGGAGACAAGACAGGCAATGAGATACAACTCATATATCTGCAGTTGCTCCGTGATTGGGATACAACACATAATATAGTTGGGGAAGTGTGGCGTTAGCTTTCAAGTACCGACAACTATGCCGGGCATCAAGGTGAGGAGAACAAGAGATTGCTAGCCCTCTTACTCTTGTACATGTTTGTTATATATATTCTCCTATAAAATTTTGTTTTTTATATGATCATATGTTTGATTTGCATTATTGTTTCATATAAGTATAGTTCATGCACATGGAAGCGGATTCTAATAGGTCATCCAAACCAAGCTTCTAATTTCTTTAGAGCTGATGCTGATCCACTTGGATGCATGTATTTTATAATTTAATATATTTGAGTAATAATATTAGCATTTATATTCTTGTCAAATCATTTTTTTTGTTTGATAGGTGGATATATGATGTTTCTCGAATAGATGCACCAAGAAACGTTATGTACTATAGGAGTGCCCTTGATTTATAGAACAGTGATTAGGTAAAAATTATATTTATTTTCGTGTTTGTATTTGTATTTTTATTCGTTATTTATTACAAATATTTCATATTTTATTTTTAGATGGCGTGTACTCCATATACAGATGAGATAATTTGCATTACTTCTAGCCACAGGCTGCCATGGTTGGCAGATTTGGCGCAAGGTAGTGACACTCATTTATTTTGACATAGTTGAGTGGCATTTTCCGGATTGTGTGATTAGCCAGTTTGGAATGCGATAGGGTATCTCGATAAATAGCAATCCCTTTATTGATTTACATGCCATTGATTGACACGGTAAACCTAGGTTCGATTGGGCAAGAAATCATGAAGTGTATGTGTCAATATGGGGTAGATGGGTGCAATATGTAGTATTCTCTCTTCTTATAACAGCCCCTCTCCCCTACACCGGTCCATACATGTAATGGTATTAGTGCATCACAAGACTGAACATCCATGAGACAGCTATCTCCCAATTCAATCAAATGAATAGTATCTATTAAGTGTTTTAACGACTATAGCCTTGATAGTTGATTTGAGCAAGGGGATTACTGAAGATTCGGAAATCATTGAAATGGAAGCTCAAATGACGAGACTTACTGTACACGAGATGAGGACATGCGGAATTTAATGCTTAGAGCGTTTTGGGACGAACTGATATGCTCCATGTGCCTACTTTTGGTACCTTCTCCTCATATCCTACCACTTCTACTTATGAAGTTGGAGCATTATCGAGGGATTTTGGGTCAACACAACGAGAGTCATCAATAATTTCAGGATATGCCTTTTGAAAATGTTGATGAAGATCTTATTCATCAAATAAATGTTATCTCTCAAGAAGATCTTATTCCTTGAGAAGGTCATATACATGAAGATAGGGGTAGGGTAGGAGTAGGGATAGGAGTAGAAGTAGAGGTAGAGGTAGAGATAGAGGTAGGGGTACAGGGAGAGGTAGAGGCCTAGGTACAAAATAAAGTTGTCTATTTTTACCTTAGATTTGATAAACATATAATTTTAGTTTAAAAGTTGAAATTTTACATTATGCACATATCTTTTATTAGAATAAGAGATGTTCTTTTCTCCATGATTCGAATGTGTGATATTTTGTTTTTATAAACTACTGTATTGATATTGCATAACTATCTGTGTCAATCATTATTGTCAATATACTATTGTTAGGGTAAAGGACATCAATAAAATCATTGTAGTCTTATATAAAGAAGTTGAGAATTGAGAACCTTTAAATTGCGTGAAAGTAGGATGCTTCAAATTCGGAGGCCAAAGAGTTCGAAAAAATGGTATTGGTTTAAAAAAATGTGAATAAAGGATTTCACTTAATTGAATTGGGTCCATTAATTCAAGAAATAGTGAGGATTCTTGATCATTCTCAATTTAAAAATCCAATATTTAAATTGATTCCTCTTAAATTGCATTGACTTATCCTAAAAGCTTCATTTCAGTTGGAATTTCGTTACTCACTAAAAATAATATATTGTTTTGTCATCTAGCATACAATGTACCAGAAAAAAAATAAATTCTGGGGATACTGGTGGTAAATCGAGTTCTTAACACATGGTTTACCTAATATAAAACCGCATTCCTAGGACGTGATTTACCAAAGGCAGACCCTCCTTGTAAACTGTGCTTCGGGAGCTCGGTTTGGCAATACAAAAACTGAGTCATAGTGTCTCGTTTTAATGGCTAAAAACTGTGATCTGGAAGTGCAATTTAGTATCAGAACCCACGGCTACCTTTTGCGAACAATGTTTCGAAAACGCGGTTTATGATATTGTAAACCACATTTTGGGAACGCAGTTCACACATGACTGTCCACTTCATCCTTATTTTATACGTGAACACCATGAAAGTGAATATATATTTTTTCATACATTTTTATTTATTTATTTATTTTATTTTGCATTATTTTGGGAACCATCTCAAAACTTTGAGTAATTGGATGATAATTTGGAATCACAAGCTAGCGAATTTGAGTAATATGCTGATTTGAGTAATTCAGTGGTGATTTTTAGTCATTGACAAGTGATTTTGCAAAATTAGGTGATTTTTGTTAATTTGTGGTGATTTTGAGCATTTGAGTGATTTTGAGTAAGTCATGGTGAGTTTGAGTGATTGACTAGTGATTAAGAATAATTGAGTGATTTTGAGTTGCTACGTAATTTTGAGTAAGTCAGTGTTATTTTAGAGTAATTGGATGACTTTGAGTAAGTTGTTGACTCGTTTGAGTGACTAGGTGATTTTAAGCAAGTCATGGAGCTTTTAAGTAACTGGCTAGTCATTTTGGGAATTGGGTGGCAAGTTTAAGTAATTAAGTGGAAATGTTGAATAGTTGTGTTATTTTGAGTGATTATGTGCTGATTAAGTTGGTGATGACTTTGAATAATAGCGTGATTTTGAGTAATTGAATGGTAATGTTTTGTCACAAGTACTTTTCATTTTGTTTTTCGCTAATTAGTGAGGAAAAGCTCGTGATAGAAAATCTGGCATCTCCGAGGGAATTCCAAAGGGCACACCAAAAGTGTGAAAAGGGGAAAATAACAAAAACACCCACAAGACCAAGGTTGAGTATAACATCAAAGTGGTCATACCCAGCATATAGTACTACTCCCTTTCCCCTAAACTAAATGAATACAACATAAAACTAAGACAAAACACCCTACATAACATAACTGTGACCTCACAATTGCTTAAAGTAGCCAAAAAAAAACACTTGATATGTCTCACGAATCAAAGACAGCACCAAGGGATAGACGTGAGAACGTAACATCACGGTAAAGAAGCCAAAATTGAAAATCATTATGAATTGCCCAACACCTAATACAAAAGCAAACCAGTGCAAACTATGGCTAATTGTGATAGAGATCTTGAAAACTTGACCTCCGAGTACACTACCAGCTTTGTATGCAATCGACTTTTCTTGTGACCTTGTCGCACACTCCATAAACCTATCCTATAGGAACCGTAACTGCCACCAAGACTTGAAGCTAAGCACCAATGAAATGAAAAAATACTAACCAAGTGCCCCTATTTCAAAACCATGGACTATATGAAGCACCGACTAAGAAAGCAACCTTCAATAACCACTGGAAAAAAACAAGACCCTACATTTGAGACTATCGTGATCTGTGGACCTTCTTCTTCTTCTTAATACACCCACCAGCTGCGTTGTCTTGATTCAAGCAAAACTTCTCGGTAATATCTTCTCTAAGGCCTTAAAATTAGAGGTCTATCCTATTATAATATTCGCAAGTTCCTAGTTTTGTGTGGAGAACCATGTCAGGCAGGTGAATTGCAGATGCTCGACGGATAGAGGTAGGGCCAGGAACCAACAAGCAAGGAGGGGAAAGAGGCAGGGGACAAGGCCGAGAAGATATGTGGAAGGATTATGACTTGCCTTTTCAAAGCTCCCAATTGCCCGAGTATTATCATTAGTCTCAACATTCAACTCCAAAAAGCAGTGGATTACCTCATTTTTAACAAGGGCAAGATGTCTTCGTTCACTCAATTCTCATTTTCTACGGAGATGCAAATACCAATATCAATGATCACCCCATTGTCGATCCTCAAGGCACACTTGAGTTCCACATCGGCTTCCATGAAACACAAGGCAAAGGTGGCTTAGCAATATTACCAAAATCCAAGCGACCAATTGCCTAAAAAACCCTCTCCATTCATAGAGGCCACAGCTTCGCTCCTTGAGGCAACCACGGGTTCCACGGGACCAACTTGAGTCTTAGAAAGCAAAGGTAGATTAAGTCAACCACCAGGTGACTCATGAACATTAACTGTAGCAGAATAATCCAATCTCGTAGCTCTCTCACTAGCAGACTCCCTTAGCACTTCATTTTGAGCTTCCAACCTACCATTCTGGATTTCCACAATGTTATGCGAATAAGATGATTGTTGATGACCCTTAAGTTGGACACCCATGACTGTGCCTTCTTCACTAACACCAATACAACAGCAATGAAGGCTACGAAAACCTAGGTGGAATGAGGATTACCCACATCCCAAACTGGATGCTTACGCCCTTCTGAGATTTTGATGATAAACCAAATCCACCAACCTGAAAACAGAATTTCCACCTCAATAGCATGCATTTAAGTCATATCTATTTGCACATTTTCCACAACAAAATAGAAACCCTTCTTCGTTTCTTCATCGATGCACTCCACGTCACCCAACATTCACCTGTGATGACTAAACTTTCCTTGCTCCACTTGAATTTGGTTTCCGTGGATAGAGATCCATGTTTGTCGTGTTTTGCAGCATTCAAAATTGGATCAGAGTTTCACCTCCTCGCACCAAGACTAGAACCATTCCTTCCACTCCTCAAGGCTCTTTTCATGATCAGAGATGCTATTGAAGGTTAAAAAGAGTTTGTAGTTGTCCAAGTCTTTAACATAAACATTATACACGTTTTTTTACACTAAGCTGATCAAGGATCATAGATTTGGACATTGGACCCCAAAGTATTTCATACTACACTACTTTTCAACCAATCAACCTTGACTCTATCAACACGACCATGCACAGTTTTCATCATATTCTCGGAATTTCTTTGTTCCATGCCTCTACTACCTTCATCTTCCTGGTTCAAGCTAGCATTTACAGGATCAGACTTGTATCTCAGTCTCCAACGTGAAAATCGAGCCTTCTTATGGGGTTTCTAAAGGCATGTCCAACCTAGTAAACTTAAATAGCACACTGTTTCTTTGGATTATAATGTCATTAGGACCCTCAATCGCTCTAGAAGCTTCCCTACTGCCGTCAAATCTTACAAATCCAAAAAGGAAATATGGAACCACAACATTCTCATATCTTCAAAATAAATGTTGAAGATGATCAAGACGTATATTAATAGGGAGATTATCAACAAATAAAGTGAAAATTTCATTACCTTGATGATTTGGTCTCAGCTCAAGCCCCTGTGAATCTTTTGCTCACCGGTTCCACTCGAATCCATTTGAATCCTTTGCTCAACATCCCTGAGCTCTTGCTGGACTGGCGCATGGTTCCAACCACACCCTTGGCACTTTGAATTATACTTCTGCACATTATCTTCATGATTCTGCAATACATCCAAACATGCATACACATCTATGTTGCCCTCATCCATATATGTGGCATAGAGAAAAAGAGAGAAGGTTGGTGGTGGATGGCGGTTGGGGATGAGGGATTGAGGGAGAGCAGGGGCAGAGGACAACAACAGTGGAGAAGATGATAGTGTAACTCCTCCATGATCATAGGTACTATTATGGTGATCATAGTTAACTCATATGGTGATCACAAGTAACTATTATGGTGCTGATTATAGGTAAATGTTGTGGTGATCATTGGTAATAACATTTAATAATAAGAGCATAAGTAATAGTGAGATAATAATAGGTAATCCATGTGGTGATCAAAGGTAATTCTTATGCTGATCGTAGATAATTATTATGGTGGTCACAAGTATTTCATGTGGTGGGTCTTGTGACCATTAGTAACTACTGTAATAATCACAAGTAATTCCTGTGGTGATCTCAAGTAATTGTTGTGGTTATCATAGGTAATTTCTGTGGTGACCATGGACAATTCATGTGGTAGACACAAGTAATTCATATGGTGATCATATCTAACTATTGTGTTGACCACATGTAATTCTTGTAGTTATCATAGGAAACTATCGTGGTGATTATAACTAATTTTCATGGTGACAACGAGAATATAATGTGGTGATAACATATAATTCTTGTTATGATCACAAGTAATTGCTGTGGCAATCGCAGATGATTCTTGTAGTGATCAAAAGTAATTCTTATGGCGATCATAACTATTATGATGATCAGAAGTAATTGTTGCGGTGATCATAGGTAATACATGTTGTGATCATAGATAATTCGTACAGTATTTACAGGTAACTATATAATGATCACATGGACTTCCCACTGTAATCCCATGTAACTGTTGTGGTAATCACAAGTAATTTCTGCGTTTATCACATATAATGTTCCACGATGATCACTTGTAACTACTGAGGTGATTACAAATAATTTTTGTGGTATTTTAGGTGAATATCATAGGGTAATATTATGTTGTTAACAAGTAATACCTTTCATGATCACAAGTTATACTTATAGTAAATATAGAAAATTATTATGGTGATCATAAGTAATTTCTACGGTGATTATTGGTAATTGTTATGGTGATCACTTGTAATTCATGTGGTGATCATGGGTACCTATTATGGTGACCGTAAGTAATCTCTATGGTGACAATTGGTAATCCCTATGGTGATCATGAGTAACTCTTGTAGTGATCATAAGTTATTTTTGGTGATCGTAGGTAAGTGTGTGGTGATCACGAGCAATTCATGCAGTGATCATAGGCAACCATTATGGTGATTATAGGTAATTCTTGTGTTGAGCATGGGTAATTCATGCGGTCATCACAGGTAATTTATGTGGTGATCAAAGGTAATTATTATGGTCATTGCATATAATTCTTGTAGTGATCACTGGTAATTCTTATGGTATTATACGTAACTGTTGTGGTGATAATAGGTAATTATTGCGATGATCACACATAATTCATAAGGTGATCACTTGCAATTCCCATGGTGATCACATGTAACTATGGCGACAATTATAGGTAATTCATGCAGTGATTACAGGTAACTATTCCGGTGATAAAAGGCAAGTACGATGATGATCATAGTAAATTTCTGTTTTGATCACAAGTAGTTTCCATAGTGATCAAAGGTAACTATTGTGGTGATTAAAATTAATTCTAGTGGTAACACAAGCAATTCATATGATGATCACGACTAATTCCTTTTGATTAGAAGTAATTCATGTGGTAGTGGTGATCAAGGGTACTTCTATTAGTAATTATAGATAACTTTCGTGGTGATCAAATGTAACTATTGCAACGACCATAGGTAATTTTTGTTCTTATCATAGGTATTGTGGTGATCACATGTAACTATATGGTGATCACATAGTAAATTACATTAAATAATTGTTTTCATAAATAATATTTTTTGTTATAAATATTGTATTTGTGCATAACACAATTTAATCATATTATACTATTTATACATCTTTATAGCATAATCATGTTCATCTCTTCTAACACCACAAGAAAACTGGATTTTAACGACCAAAAATAACGTACTGGAATTTTTTTTGGTCTTTAAAAGTGTGTGTGCAGTGCCTAGTTACGATGGGATTAAAAAACCGTCGTTAAAGGCGGGACATGTTGGGCTTATAACAACGGGCACTAAATAAGGCTGTTAATTCTGCTCACATACAATAGTTAATAGGCTCAAGTAAGTAGTAAAATTTTGGTAAAAAAGTTAAATTCATTAATTTTTAAAAATTAGGCTCTTTTTTAAATTTATTATTGCCAATTTTTTTATTCTCTTCAATTTTCTAATTGACATTTCACCCATCTATACAGTAATTCAAGTTCGAGAACTAAATAATATCCCAATTAATACTTAATTCGATATTTTACTTTTTCACTATATTTCGATTATACTTGATAATTTTTTTATTTTACATACCAAAATATAATTTTTTTAATTAATTAAAAAAATGTAATAAATAAAATAATTTAACAAAAAAGATATTAAATTAATTTTGGACAAAAATTTCAATTTAAAAAAAAATTTAATTTTGGACAATCCCTCCTCCATAACCCACGTATACCCCACAAAACCCTAACTGTTCATACCCAATTCTATCCTGACGAAAGCTCCCGATGAAAGCTTCTGGAGAAAGCTTGAACTAGGTGAAGCAGCGAAACAAAACCGGCGAAATAGCGATGCAAAAACCGGCGAAGCAGTGAACAATTCTTCGTCGGTACAACACCCCGCGTCCAATTCTTCATATGCTTCTCCAATTCACTCACTTGAACACCACCAGCAGCGAACCAGCGAAGCAGCGACCGATTCTTTACCTGTAATTCGTGAACCAGCACAAAGCGGCGAAATCGAACAGCAGGTGATTAATTAACAACCCTGATTCCATTTTTTACTGTATTTACCTATTGTACCAAGATTTCAAATGATTTTTAACTAAGATGACAAAGCTTTAAAGCGAATTTGTCTTGTTCTTTGGCAGTTTGTGTTGCGTTTGCTGAATTAACAAATTAGTTGGTAGTTCATTTTTGTTATACGCCCATGTTTGTTGTTCGTTGGTAATTAACAACCCTAATTCGATTCTTCGATGTATTGACCCACTATACCCAAAATTTGTATGAACTTTTGCTTGATTGACAAAGCTTCAAATCGAATTTGTCTCTTTTATGTTGGTAGTTCGTATTATGTTTGCTGAATTATCAAATTCGTTGGTAGTTTGTGTTTGTTATAAGCCCATTCTATTGTTCGTTGGCAATTAACAACCCTAATTCAGTTCTTTGTTGTATTAACATATTGCATCTAGATTTTGAATGATTTTTTGCTAGATTGTCAAAGCTTCAAAGAGAATCTATCCCTTTTATGTCTGTAGTTCATGTTATGTTTGCTGAATTCACAAATTAGCTGGTAGTTCTTGTTTGTTATAAGCCCATGTCTATTGTTCGTTGGCGATTAACAGCCCTAATTCAGTTGCTTTTCAATGTAAATGACGAATTCGAACACATATGTTTGACATTGCTTTTAGAGTGTGTGATTAGTTATATATTAGGGATTATAATTTATAGAGATATTAATTTTGAGATTGTTTTTGACATTGCCCTTGTTGTTGACATTCAAATTGAAAATTGTGTTGAAACATATTACGCTAATTGAACTATGCTTTTTAGGTATATTCTTGGCATAACTTATAAGAATATGGTGCCTAATAAACAATGGATGCATTTTGTTTATGATCAGGTGTGTTTAACATATCAAATGAAGTTCAAAGTTTTTTAGACTATGCTGAGGAAAGAAAAGGGACAACTTTTGCTTGTCCATGTACTAAATGCAACCTACGTGACTACGGAGATCGCGAATGGGTAAGAGGTCATCGACTTAGATATGGAGTAGTGCCAAGTTATACTTTTTGGTATGACCATGGTGAAAGTCAAGTTGAAACCGAATCCGATTCTGAAGGAGAGAGTGATGATGATCTTGAAGATGAAGATGATCTTGAACTTGATTAGGATGGTGCTGTGAATGATATTTTAAGGGATAAATTTCCTTACTGTGGTAACATAGATTCTAATTATGCCAACATTGATTCCGTAAGTCACATTGTACATGAAGCGGAGCCAAAAGAGAAGGCTAAGAAATTCTATAGGTTGTTAGAGAGCTCTGAACAACCACTACGTGAGGGGTCGAAGATCTCTCAATTGTCTGCATTGGTGAAATTTCTTCATATAAAGAACCTAGGTCGTTGGAGTAATGCATCATTTACCATGTTGTTGCAATTCGTAAAGTAAGCGCTATTACCTGAGGGTTCTACTTTGCCAGATTCCTATTATGAGGCCAAAAATACTATTCAGGACCTTGGCCTTTCTTACACTAAAATTGATGCATGTGTAAATGATTGCATGGTATTCTGGAAGGAGGATGCAGAGTTGGATGACTTTAAGATATGCAGTGCTTCGAGATGGAAGGATGATAAGCGTAATGGGGAGAAAAAATGTAAAGCAAATGGAAAAAAATACCATTTAAGACTCTACGTTACTTCCCACTAACGCCGAGGTTGCAACAATTATAGATGTCAACAAAGACTGCTTCTTTGAAGAGATGGCATCACGATAAAAGAAACAAAGATAATGTAATGAGGCACCCTACTGATTCGCTTGCATGGAAATCATTTGATGGGTCACATAATGAATTTGCCATAGAACCCCGTAATATTAGACTTGGTCTTGCTAGTGATGGTTTTCAACCCTTTGCAAATTCAAAGACACCATATAGCATTTGGCCAGTCATATTGGTCCCCTACAACTTGCCTCCTGAAATGTGTATGAAGTAGTCTAATATGATTTTATCAATGCTTATACCTGGTCTTGAGGCTCCTGGTAACGCTATTGACATATATCTACAACCTTTGATTGAGGAGTTGAATGAGCTATGGGAATCGGGTGTTGAAACATTTGATGCATCAAGAAAACAAAATTTTCTATTACAGGCTACTTTGTTGTGGACAATTAATGATTTATTTGCTTATGGGAACTTATCGGGATGGAGCACTAAGGGTAAGTTAGCATGCCTTGTTTGTAATACAAATATCTACTTTATTCGGCTGCAGAATAGTGCCAAATAGTATTACACAAGGCACCGATGTTGGTTACCTCGTAATCATAAGTGGCGAAAAGATAAAGACTCTTTTGATGGGACGATTGAGAAGAGATTTCCACCAAAGTCATTATCTGGTGATGATATCCTTCATCAGGTGGAGGATCTTAAGGAAATTACATTAAGTAAAGCTCCACACAAGAAGGTCAAGCTGACCTATGATACTAGGGGAGATAATTGGAAAAAGAAGAGTATTTTTTTCAAGCTTCCTTATTGGAGGACCCTTTTGTTGCGGCATAATTTGGATTTGATGCATATTGAGAAGAATGTATGTGAGAATATTTTAGGCACTCTTCTGAACATCAAAGGGAAAACAAAGAACCATGTTAAAGGTCGTATGGACTTGCAAGCAATGCACTTAAGGCCGAATTTGCATCCTTATCAGGAGGGCAATAAGACCAACATAAATGCTGGTTCGTATACGTTTTCTACTGCTGAGAAGCGTAAATTTTACCATCTCTTAAAAGATTTAAAGGTTCTAAATGGATTTGCTTCTAATATTTCTCAGTGCGTGAATATGAAGGAGAGTAAGATATCGAGATTGAAGAGTCATGACTGCCATACTATTCTCGAACATCTACTTCCTCTAGTAATACGCGGTCTTCTTACTAAAGTGGAGCGCGAGGCACTGATTGAGTTATCAATGTTTTTTAAGATCTTGTGTGCTAAAGCAATAACTATGGATGAGTTGGATCAAATTGAAGCTCAAATTCTATTTACACTCTGCAAGTTAGAGAGGATCTTTCCCTTGTCATTTTTTGATGTTATGGTACATTTGCCTATTCATTTATTTTATGAGGCTAAGATTGGGGGGCCAGTTCAATTTAGATGGATGTTTCCTATAGAGCAATAATTATATCATCTAAAGTCTCATATCGGAATAGAGCTCGTCCAGAGGGCTCAATTGCTGAGGGCTACAGAGCGGATGAGTGTATGACATTTTGCTCCAGGTATTTGGAAGACATGAAGACAAAGTTTACTTGCCCTAGGAGAAATGAAGAGGAATATAACTATAAGGAAGGCTTATCTGTTTTTTGTCATTTTGGACGAGCATTAGGAGCCGCTCCATTTCCTAATATTGACACTGACGAGTTGGATAAAGCTCATATGTACATATTGAGGAATTGCGTTGAAGTTGAACCATTTCTCAAGTAAGACACCATAACCTTATGACAGACATGTAAGATTTTTCTTGTTCTTAGTCACCAAATTAATCACATTTGTATGATTTCGTAGCCAGTTTGCTGAAGCTGTTGCATTCAGTGGTGTTGATTTACATGAAAAGCAATATGATGCGAAATTTATGCATTGGTTCAAATATAAGGTAAGTACACTATTTTGGATTTAAATTCTCGCGCAATTTGGCTTCTTAGTAAATCATTCATATAAGTGAAAACAACTAATTTAAGTTAAATGTTTGTAGGTGGCACGTCTTTTTGAGCATGACAAAAGTAAAAAGATAGAAGATTTGTTGGCGTTGTCTTGTGGCCCGGCTCAATACTTTACAGGCTATCAAGGATATATAGTTAATGGACATCGGTTCCATACAGAAGATCATGAGAAACGCTTTAAGACTCAGAATAGTGGTGTGCTTGTTGTTGGTAATACTGATAGTAGAAGTGAAAATGTGGAATATTATGGGGTATTGATAGAGGTACTCCAATTACAATATCTTGGTGGAAATAGAGTAGTATTATTTCGTTGTAAATTGTGGGATGTGTATGGAAAGGGAACGGTTAAGGATGAATATGGAGTTGTTAGCATTGATCCTAAGCATAAGCTGAAAATAGATGAGCCATTTGCTTTGGCAAATCAAGCAAGACAGGTATTTTACGTCACTAACAATGAGAGGAAAGGTTAGTATGTTGTTGTTGAGGCTCAACCGCGTGGCTTATATGAGGTCGAACAAAATGATGATTCCAATAATGTAGATCCTTGTGAAGCATATCAACAAGGCGAATACTTCAAGCCCAATTTAATCTCATCCACCTCTTCAACTTTGTATGATACAGTCAACTAGATGAAGATGGATATAGAGTCAATGGCTGTTGATCTATCTGAGACTAGTGGGACTAGAAAGAGGAAGAAAAAGAAAAGAACATGACCTTATTTTCTTGTTTCATAGTTTATAATTTTGATCTTTCTCTTTGTTTTGTAGTTTGGTAAAGAATAATAATATGACTTTTCTTCTACTTGTGATTTTAGTATAGTTTATTATTTTTATTTCGACACTTATATTAATTGATAATTTGGTATTGACACTCTTTCAACCCTATCTCGATTTTATTATTAGTGTCTTGAGTTTCTATCACATTGGCCAACTTGTCTTCTTGATTTTCTTCTACTGGTTAAGTAGTTTGCTAATAGTGTAAAATAAAAGGTAATGAAATCAAACGCATGCCAAATTGCTGGGGGGTTGTTATTGTTGTTGTACTGACTTGTCTTCTTATGTTACATGACGATGTTTCAAAGTAAAGTTATTAATAAGCCTTCTTCTTCAAAAGCTAATAAACAGTTCCTACCACCGGGAGCACTAGCTAGAGGTAGTCAGGGGTTAAAGGCTTATATTAACACGAGAAATAGGCCTATTAAATTTAATTCAGTTGGAGCTGTTCATATGCCTTCCCCTTCTACAATCAACAACCATGATACGTAGGTTAGAGAAGCCAATATGATGTCTTCACCTATTAGATCACGGGAAGCTTCATTTGAAGCTCTTGATCTAACATATGACCATATTAACTCCGCAAATGCTCTGCAAATTAAAATGGAGTTGGAGAATCATGAAACTGAAGATGAAATTGATGTTGATAAACAAGGTAATTGTTTTTCTTACTCTTTTTTGAAAATGGTAAGGCTTTGATTTCTTGTTAGCATGTAGTCACTTATTCATTATTGGTAGGTTCTACTGAAAATGACGATGGAAACAAGAGGAAAAGACGTGGAAAGAGCAAATGCAAAAAGGTGGCAACTCTTAAACCTGGAAATAAGTGGCCTATTGAAATTTTCCATAACCGCAATGTTGGGGAAAATGTAAATGAATTTTCTCGACACTTGGGCAAAATCGTTCGTATGTGATGGAAATGCGGTTCCAAGGAGGAAGCGCTCATGGGATGAAATTGATGCCAGAGAGAAAGACCACATGTTTGCAGTAGTCCTGGCAACTTAACTGTGTAATGTAGCTTATATTTTCATTTGTAAATAATTATGCGATGATTGTTAGATTTCTAATTTACGATGGCAAAATTTGATTAGCATGAAAAGAAATTGACTTTACTTATTTGAACTATGGCAAATTTCATGATGAGAATGTTAACTTGAAGGAATATCGCAGAGAGATCTTAGATCATATGTGGTACTTGTGGCAAAATTGGAGAGGGGACTTGTATCGATTTGAGATTTTGAAAAGGCCGAAAACAAAAAAGCAGCCTCCACCACCTCCCAACTTCACTATAGAACAAGCTTTGAAAAAGGCCTTGACAGATCCGTTTCCAGAAGGGTGGGATAAGGAGGATTGGGTATGGATTGTAAAAAATTATTATGCATCTGATGAGTTCCAGGTATAACTTCTCTTTTGTTTTTTGATTTTAATTTTTTGTACTTCTATTCATGGACATATTAACTTTTTAATATTTGAAACATAGGCAAGGAGTGCCAGAATCTCCAAAAATAGGGCTACGCTTCCGAAAGAACTGCTTCATCATACTGGTAGCAAAGCTCATAGGTAGATTTTCAAAGATATAGTATGCAACTGACAACTTCAGTATTTGTTTTTTAATTTTTCTTTGGTGGTTAATCTAACTATTATTTGATTGTAAAGACTCAACAAAATGGGAAAGGTCCGGATCTTGGGAATATGTTTCCGGCTATACGTTCAAAGGGTGATAAGCTGGCGACACTTGAGCTTAGTCAGCAATATGTATGTAGAATTTAAAGAATTTAAAGAATTAATTACTTGTTGTCAAACATATTTTACTCCATTCTTAGTTCATGTTCACCATATTTTGTAGGAAAAAATTGTTCGTGCCATTGAAGAGGATGCCACCTTATCTAATATTGAAGGTGCTGAGAAG
Source organism: Simmondsia chinensis (assembly GCA_018398585.1). Taxonomy (NCBI): domain Eukaryota; kingdom Viridiplantae; phylum Streptophyta; class Magnoliopsida; order Caryophyllales; family Simmondsiaceae; genus Simmondsia; species Simmondsia chinensis. Next base: position 16,248,897 of record JAGTTD010000018.1, on the reverse strand, counting down.
GTCTTCAACAAATATCAAGCTCATGGTCACGTGTTTGGTTACGGGGGAGGAGTAAGGCCTAGAGATTTGAGAGGACCATCTTCTACCAAGGCCGAGCTTCTTGAAAAACTTTGTCAATCTGAGAAGGAAAACCGAGCACTTCTTAAGGAGAATAAGGAATTTACTGATTTGGTAGCTAGAGTAAAAGCACTAGAGGATGGAGGTCGTAACAACGGGTCAAGTACTCCCTCCTTCTCTACTGAGATGGACGACTACATTGATTAAGTATTATTAGGTATGTGGTAATCTTCTTCTTTTTCTTCTTTCTCTTTTTTTTGCCCTTAGTTTTCACTTATGTATGTTAATATATTCATTAAGAATATATTATTTAGTTATTTGAAATTGTTGTGGATTTGGACTTTGTGATTAAGTTCTATGTGGAGTTTGAGAATGTTGTTGATTTATGACTCATATTGTGTACTATAGAGTTTGAGTTTGTGATGTATAGAGTAAGGATGTCATGTCCCGAGATCAATCTCTGATCACGAACTAGGATAAAAGAGAGTTAGATGAGAAGAGAAGTGAAAGATATGAGAAATAGAGAGAGAGTTTAGATGAGAGAGAGAAAAGATATCAAAGATATCATGTATTTGATCAAAGTTATCCATTACAATGAAGAACACAACTACTTATAACCACCTAATGCTAAAGGAGGTTAGACACATACATTGCACCTAGCCAACCTCTTCAACTGACTTACCCAACTAACAAGCTAGCCATAAGATCGAGAATTCCATGTGCCAATCTACAATTGATTGCTTCCTCTGCGTACTCCGATAACTTGCTGAATACAACCGTAGTTCCATTAATCATTTGATACGCTGCTGACGGGGAAGGAATTGAGAGTTTCCAACAATTTAATCATCTGTTGCTTGCACCTTGATTCTGAATTTGTGTGATCTGAGAGTCCTAACTTGTCTACTCCAAATTCTTTTATGTTCCACACAATATACCCACACTCTCTTAACTTGACAAGGCTTAAATTTGTTCTGTGCTGTCCAGTTGATGTACCAACTGATTTCAACTAGAGTCATTTTAAATTTCTTCTTAATCTCTTCCACCCAAGCCTTCAGAAGACCCTAGAGCTTGTGCAACTGATTCTTCCATTCACAATAAACACCATAGATCTCCAAATACAGATTCAGACTCTGTCTCAAATCCGCACCCGACCAACTCGAATAACCTTGGCTGAACTGCTCAACTTGAACTGCTGAATTTGCTCCATTCTTTATGTACTGAACCTCTTCTTCAAATTTAGGTGGCCAAACCTTTGGTTGCACCATTGGAGCAATTTGACCATAGCTCCATTAAGACACAGCCTAAGTATAGAGCTCAATTCACTTGCGAATCTGCTGTCCAACATTGTCATTTCAGACCCGATGCAGTACCCAGAGCTCACCAAAGTGTCAGGGGGTCTTTCAACTTCAATCATATTCCAATGACCTTCAACTCTATTGGATCTCGTCTGAACCAGCCTAAGTTCCAGTTCATTACCCGGCTTGTGAACTACTGATGCTTCAAACACTTTTTCAGGAACAAAACCTTACCTCTGCTGAGCTTGCGAGTAAACTTGGGTCGCTTGATTAATGTATTTCTCCAACTCAGCCATTTGTTTCAGCTCCATATAACCCTAATCTTCTTCTCCCGGTTCAGGAGGAAGGTTGTCATAAGAGATGGTGCTTTGATAAGTCACATCTCTTCTTGAAAATGGACACAGATCATCCCGATCTTGCAAATGCCTCAAATGACAATGTGATTTAGCTGGCTTAAGTGCATACATTACTTCTTCCAATTCAATTGCCCCTGCTGCTAACTGAAGTGTCTCTGCAATACTCAAAAGATCAGCTTCTAGTTCTTCAAACCCAAACTTATGCAGCATAACCTTAGGAGGACGTACACTAGGTTGTATCTTTAGCGTGTGTTCCCTGCTTTTATCGTAATTAACATTCCTACTTAGCTTATAACGGGAATTACTTGCCTCTTTGTTTACAGACACAAGCATTGACAGCCTTGATTTCTGGTTACTCAGCACCCCAAGTGTTTTAAGTCTCAATCCTTTAGTATATCTTTTGAAGTAAGTGTGGATAGTAGTTTCACTTTGTTTTGAGCTTGTATCTTGCTAGGTCTTTTGATGTGTCATGACATGTAGGCTATATTATGTTTTGTTTTGGTTTTGTATTATGAGTCTTCGCTTTTATCAAAAGAATGTCACTCTTCAGTTGTTTGAAATTGTTGATGCGTTTGGATTGTATGATTGAGTTCTATGTGAGTTTGAGATTTGTGGATTTACGACTTTGTGTTTCAATATGGAGTTAAGAGTTTACAATCATTTTTGTATTTATTAAGAACACATTATTGAGTTGAGTTATTTGGAAGAGTTGTTGAGTTTGGACTCTGTGATTGAATTCTAGATGGAGTTTAAGAATGTTTTGAATTTGCAATACTGCGATTGAGTTCTATAATGTGGAGATAAGATTTGCCACAGTTTTGTATTAAAAAGCATATGAATTGTTTCTTTTTTAGCCAATTTTATGTTGATTAGTTTAATATAGTTTTATATGTTGTATTTTTTGTTTTATTGCTAGTCGGTTGTGTGTTTGTACTATTGATTATTAATGCTCAGGTGACAAGAATTTCCTAACATGAGTGTTGTATTTATTTTTCAGGTGTTGGAAGATTGCACTACATATTCTTCTTTTTGTTGGAACTTTTATTTGTGAACTTTTGTCGGATTTGTACTTTTTGCTAAATTGTTAGACGATGAATTTTATGATGTACGCTTTTAGCGGATTTTGTATTTAAATTAGCATTTGTGAGTACTTGGATATTTAAGTTTCAATAACATCTTTAGTTTTTTTTACTAGAATTTGTCGCTGCATTGAATGATATGTAAGAATTATTTCTGTATAGTTATACAGTACTATTCCACAGGTGTTATAAATGAAATAAACTGTCGTTATACTACAATTATATACAGGTGTTATGAACAACCATAAAATTGTTCTTATATGGACGTATAGATGTTGTAGACAACTAGAAAATTATCATTATATAACATAAATGTACAGATATTTATGAATGTATACATCGTACCATATGAATGTACAAAGTCTTCAACGTTGATAAAATTTTTTTGGTTATAATTGTTCTTGATGGAGGAAGCATTTTTAACAATAGTTTTTCTTATCATTAATTGGTGGAAAATGTTTTAACTATGGTTTATTGTTGCTATTTTGTATCAACAACAGTCTATATTGTCGTTACTATTTTCAATTGGTAGCGCGAAAATTTTAACGATGGTTTTTGTCGTCATTAAAACTTTTTCCTATATGGCGGTAAATATTTGTGACGATGACAATTGTTGTCTTTATTAATCAACTCTTAAACGACAGTGCCACCTGACGTTAAAGACTTTACTTTTAACGACAACTAGTGTTGTCGTTTTGATTTCACTTTTAACGACAGACATAGTATACCGTCGTAGATACTTTTTAACGATGGCTCAGTTTAGCGGTCGTTGATCCCAAATAGTGTTAACGTCGGAAGCAATAATGACGACGAATGACGGGATGTTTCCCCTGTCGTTAATAGTATTAACGACGGTAAACTAGGCTTTTAACGACGATAATCGCTGTCGTTAATGACCCTTTTTCTTGTAGTGTAAGAAAATAAAAATACAATAATTTTATTCTTTAAATTATACATTTGGATTGATGATGAGCTCAATAGTGAGGTCAACTCATCTCAATTAGATTAATGAAGCGAGTTAAGACAAGTATCAGGCATACTATAACCCCACTGGACTGAGATGAAACAAAGTTTGAAAAGCTCGCTTATGCCCGACCAGGATAGACAACTCAATTTCTATGATGTAATATTATAGTCAATATAAAGCTTGATATTTGATATCCTGGCCAAGTATCTCAAATACTTTTGATTTTTTGGGCAATACACTTCTCGTTCTTTCATGTTTTCAATTCCTTTTAATTTTAAATTAAATTGCAATTTTACCATCTAACTTCGCTTCCCTGCACCAAATAGATCAATTTTTTCCCCCTTATATTATTAAGTGTTGTTCAGTTTTAAATACATATGACGGATGTTGATTTTATAATATAAATCTCATGTATTTGAAAGAATACAAATGGAATATATATGGGCCAATTATTTAATCACATGGACCAATTCGGTATTCTATGATATTAAAAGAGGCCTCTACCCGTTGGTCCCATGAGCATGAAAAATACACTTATGATGTTCCATTTGTGAAACGCCTTGCATAAACAATCCGATTATGAGCTCAATTCGGGATTGTATGATAATGCAGGAGAATTTATATCCCAAAAATTTAATGATCATTGTATGAGATAAATTTCCACATAGCCTATGTACAGACATATAATGGTCTTGCAGATTTTCTTATTAAATGCCTATAGCAAATGGCTAGACCATTACTATTACATACTTTTACATGGGTACATGTTATGATACATGTTGCAGCACTACATACGGATCTCCCCAGTGTAACTTGTCTCTGACAAGATCCAGACGTATATCCCATCTGTGAATTTGGTTATATATCATATGTCCCAATTGCTCCACCTCATGCTGAAAGATGGGTCCAATATGGGGATTTGAAATTTATATCGGGTTTGAATTCCCGTCAGGAATAAAATATCTGGAGATGCTAACTGGAAATATTTTACAGCATAATTTGCTGACTGTAAATTTGATGAAACAAGGTTTGCAGAATCAGGGGGAGAAAAACGAAAATTGGAAAATGAGAATTTATGTATAATGCATCATTGAACCAGAAGTGTAAGGAATTGTTCACTTGTAAATTAGTACAAGCCAATTTACAGATGTATTCACTAATGGAAAGAGGGTGACCAAATAATCTGTGTTAATCCTCTAATTGAATTAGAAGAATAACCTTGTGAAAGCGAGAGTATAGATGAGAAGAGAAGTGAAGGAGATGAGAAATTTAGAGAGAATTAGATGAGAAAGAGAAAATAGCTCAACGAGATTTAGTATAAACTTTTCATTGAATGCCTGAAGATTACACTTAAGCTCACTCTTATACTAGATTTGGATACAATTTAAATGGACAAGCTAAAACCGACTTACTAGAGCTTTAGTCGGCACAATTGACCTTACTAAACTAACTCTAAAGACCATTGGCACCAACACACCAATTCAAACATTACAATTCAACACATTACAATGCAACACTAAACTAAAGCTAATACAATGACTAACCTAACAACAGCAAGATTATAACATTCCCCACTCCTTGAAAACATTCTTGTACTCAAGAATGAAAGCTAGATCATAACATTCCCCACTCCTTGAAAATGTTCTTATCCTCAAGAATGAAAGTTAGGAAATTAGCCCTTCAAGAATGTAAGCTCTTTCCAAGTTAAAAACTTGGCATCCAAATTGCTCTAGGTCACCAAGACTTCTGAAATACTTCTTCCTTCAACATTCAGCTCTTAAGAATCAAGCATTGCAGCTGGTTGCAGCGACAAAGCTCCACTGGAACCTACTTCAGGAAGCTGCAAAGAATGCTCATGGCCCTTCTTCACCTGCTTCTTAAGGAAAGACACATGAAAAATAAGATGAATGTAAGCGTTAGGAGGTAACTGAAGCCTATAGGCTACTTTGCCTATCTTCTCCAAAACCTTGTAAGGCCCAAAGAATCTCGCACATAGCTTCACATTCTTCCTTACAGTTGTAGTTGTTTGTCTATAAAGCTGCAGTTTCAGATAAACCATATCCCCTACTTCAAAATTCCTATCCACACATTTCCTGTCTGCATAGAGCTTCATTCTAGCTTGTGCTTGGTGAAGATTGTCTTTCAACATTTGCATCAAATGTCTCCTTTGTCAAATCAGATCAGTAACGTCTGGAGCTGATGACACAATCCCTTGCAAAGTCATAGGTGCTGGAGGATCATAGCCATAAAGAGCTTTAAATGGAGTAGTTCTAATAGAAGCATGAGCATGCGTGTTGTACCAAAACTCAGTAAGGGATAGCCACTTGCTCCACACTTTTAGATGATTGAACACCATACCCCTTAGGTACTGCTCAAGGCACTGATTGACTCTCTTGGTTTGTCCATCAGTTTAAGGATGGTATGATGAACTAAGAGCCAATGTTGTACCCAAAAGACTGGACAATTCTTTCCAGAAATGGCTTGTGAAAATCCTGTCTCGATCTGATACAATAGACTGTGGAAAACCATGAAGCTTGTAAATGTTATCCAAGAAACTCCTTGCCAACTTCTCAACTGTTACAGGCTTGGCTAGCCTAACAAAATGATTGAATTTGGTAAACCAATCAACCACAACCCAAATTACCTCTTTACCTTCTGACTTAGGCAATCCTTCAATAAAGTCTGTGCTTATATTTTGCCTAGCACATTCCGAAATAGGTAAAGGTTGATGGAGACCTGATACCTATGATCACCAAGCTTAGTTTGTTGACAAACTTCACAAGCTTGCACAAATTTAGTCACTGATTTCTTCATTCCAGTCCACTTGAAGTAAGCCTTAAGCCTTTGATAAATGCCTTCCACTCCTGAATGACCCCCAGGCTAAATCATGGGAGGCGCTAATGACATGTTGCCTCAATTCAGTGGAAGAGCCAATATACAACTTGCCTTTCAGCCGGATGACACCTTTCACCACAGAAATATCTACATCAGCAACAGGCTAGCTAGTTCTGCTTACACTGAAAGCTGTAATGCACTCTTGTGCAAAAGGATCATCTTCATAAGATTTATACACCTCTTCAATCCAAGTGGGAAGAATCACAGATATTGTTCTACAAGAACCATGTTCACAGTCTTCTAATTTGCGTGACAATGCATCAGCTATAGCATTTTCTTTTCCTTTCTTGTATTCAAAGGCATAATCAAGCCCCATCGTCTTCATCAGCCCCTTCTTCTGAATCCTTGTCATAGTTTTTTGTTCAAAAAGGTGATTCAAAATTTGATGATCAGTCTTGATCTTAAATCGATGTCCATCCAAGTAATGTCTCCATCTATCAACAACTAGCAAGATTGCTAAGTATTCTTTCTCATGCGTGGATATTGCTTTATGTTTAGGACTCAAAGCCTGACTAAGGTAGGCTATTGGCTTGCCCCTTTGAGACAAAAAAGCCTCAATTCCATTCCCACAAGCATTTGTCTCCAAGATGAACTCAGCAGCAAAATCCGGCATAGCTAAAATTGGAGCTCCACACATTGCAGACTTCAAGGACTCAAATGTAGCTTGGGCTTTCTCTGATCACTTGAATGAGTCTTTCTTTAGTAAATTAGTTAAAGGTATAGCTATGGAACCATAACCAGCAACAAATTTCCGATAATAACCAGTCAAGCCTAAAAAACCACGCAAGTGCTTCAAAGTCACTGGCTCAGGCCACTCTTTCTTTACTTGAACCCTATAGGGATCAGTAGATACTCCTTCTTGAGAAATAACATGGCCTAAATACTCCAATTGGGTCTGTGCAAAAGAACATTTAACCATTTTTGCATAAAGCTTATGCTTGCGCATGGTTAAGAAGACTTCCCTTAGATGTATGGTCTTCAAGTGAAAAGCTAGAGATTAGAATATCATCGAAGAAGACCAACGCAAATTTCCTTAAGAACTGCTTGAAGACATCATTCATCACTGCTTGAAATGTAGCCAGAGCATTAGTTAAGCCAAAAGGCATAACCACAAACTCAAAGTGGCCATGATGTGTCCTGAAAGCAGTCTTGTACGCATCTTGCTCCCATACTTTGATTTGATGATACCCTTTCCTAAGATCAAGCTTTGAAAAGATACTAGCTCCATGTAGTGCATCCAACAGATCATCTATGACTGGAATTGGGAACTTGTCTTTCACTGTCAAGGAATTCAGCTGCCAGTAGTCTACACACATCCTAGCCATGCCATCTTTCGTCTTAACTAGGATGACTGGAGAAGCAAATGGGCTGTGACTTTGCCTTACAAAGCATGTCTTGAGAAGCTCATGGACCTGCCACTCAATCTCAATCTTCTGAGCATGGGGATACTTGTAAGGCCTTAGCTTAACAGGCTCAGAATTAAGCTTAAGAGGAATAGCATGGTCCAAATGTCTCTGAGGGGGTAATGCCTTTGGTTGTTCAAACAAGTCCTCAAACTCTTCAATCAATATTCTAACTTCAGGCTAAAGAATGTCTCCAAGTTCAGTAGGAGATATAGCAAACAACTATCCTACCTAATGGTAAGCATTTTCCTTGAATCCTCCTTTTAACTTCTTACCTCTGATTTCTTGCAGCTGAGCTTGATATGCTATTCCTTGTAAGACATCTTTGGAGCCTTGAATCTAGAATGACACAATCAGTTTTGCAAAATCAAACATCACAGGGCTGAAGGACCTCATCCAATCTACCCCCAAAACCATGTCACATCCACCGAAGGGCAGGATTCTGAAATCATAATCGAACTTGCGGCCTTGCATAGTCCACTTAAACCCCGGGCACTTGTTCCGAGTCAAAATGGACTTTCCATCAACGACAGTCACTGCTAAGGAATGAGATTTGTTCACTTCATGTCCTACTTTCTTCACCACTTTGGGATCAATGATGCTATGGGTGTTTTCGCTGTCAATCAAAATGATCAAGGACCTCTTCCCTGCCTTTCCCTTGATCCTAATTATATTATGAGCTCCATTGCCAGTCAAAGCCTTCACTGAGATCTCAACGTCATCCTCAATCAACTCATCATATGATTCTAGATCTGAACTATCATCCTCAGCTTCAGATTCACCACTTTAAACATGTTCTTCAGCATTGATTCCATGATCAAACATGAGGAATTTTGGATTACACTTGGGTCCAAACTAATGTAGCTGATTGCACTTGAAGCAAAGCCATTGGGCTTTCTTTTCATGCGATTGATTGGTCTTGGATCCAACAGATTTCTTCCGCTGTTTGGAACCACTAACTCTATACCTTGACCCATCATTTGAAATAAGAACCGGTTCTTCATAGATCTTAGCTTTGGCATAAGCCTTGGACAACGTTATAGGACTAACTGCCTTAACAAGATTCTTAATTTTGGGCTTCAAACCACTTATGAAACTCGAGACATAATATGCCTCAGTAGCTTGAGTATATGTAGTTATCATGCTAGCCCTAAGGTTCTCGAACCTTGTCGTATACTCCTTCACATATGTTTCTTGTATCGCCTTATTAAATTTATCAACAATGTCACTAGAATCTTCATCACCATATCGCTCACAAAGTTCTTTCACAAAATCAGCCCAAGATAGTGCAGGATTGCTTTTCAACATAGTATATAGCCATACCTCATGATCGCCAAGAGGATAAACAGCTACTATCTGCACCTTTTCTGCATCACCAATATGATAGAAATGAAAATAACGATCGCATCTTCTCAACCATGAATGAGGTTGCTTCCCATCAAATGGATCAATCTGAACTCTTGGCTGCCTGTAACCATTACTTCTATTATTCGATGAAGCATCATTACTCCCTAATCGTTGCTGATGCCACTGATCAGGTGGCCGATCCAATTGCTCAACATTCATACTGGCAGTTCTGAAGTGACCTGATTGATCAGGAGGATGATCGTTCTATCCTTGATTCAAACTTGTAGATCGTGAATGAGCTTGGTTAAGTGACTGATCCTATGCTCTAGCAGTTACCCCAACTTCTTGAGTTCTATCTTGAACTCTAACATCAGCTGCTAGAACTCGATCATGAGATCTAATCACCACATTACGCATTTGATGATTCACTTCATTAGAAGGCCTCATCTGTTGATTTGTAGGCAACATACTGGCAGGTAGCAAAGGTTTTGGAACAAGAGGCACATTCTGTCCCCTAAATTGATTGTGAATATTAGCAAATTTCTCTTCAAACCTATGCATTTGTTCATTCAAACGAATGGAAATCCTTTCTTCAAACTCTTGTACTTGCTGATTAATCCGATCATCAATCTTTCCTCAATTTGCTGAGAATGTCGAGTAAATTGTTCATCATACTTTTGATCCAGCACTTGCACCAATACATTTTGTGACTGCTGTACCTGCACGAACATCTGTTTCATTTGAAAGCTTAATTGACCTAATGTAACAACTTCCTAGCCTGCTGTAGCACTAGCACCAACCACCTCAGCATAAGAAGGATTCGCCGCGGCCTTTGCAGCTCCTGATCCTGTTTTAACTCCAATTGCCATTGCTTTAATTCAACATCTTTTTAAGTTGTTTCAATGTGATTTGAATCAGTTAACAACACCACAAATCAATCAAACTTCAAAATCGAACAAAAAAACCATTTGTAAAGCGATCAAGGATATTTGCTATCAAATCACCTTGATCCAAGCGTATACAACCAATTTGAGCGAATTCAACTTAATTAGTAGCCTAAAACGAGGCTCTGATACCAATTGTTAAGCCTCTAGATGAACTAGAAGATTAACCTTGTGAAAGAGAGAGTATAGATGAGAAGAGAAGTGAAGGAGATGAGAAATATAGGGAGAATTAGATGAGAAAGAGAAAATATCTCAAAAAGATTAGTAAAAACTTTTCATTGAATTCCTGAAGATTACAATTAAGCTCACTCTTATACTAGATCTGGACACAATGTAAATGGACAAGCTAAAACCGACTTACGAGAGTTTCAGCTGCCACAATTGACCTTACTTGACCCTATGCAACCGACTAAACTAAGTCTAAAGACCATTGGCACCAACACACCAATTCAAACATTACAATTCAGCACATTACAACACAACACTAAACTAAAGCTAATACAATGACTAACATAACAACAGCAAGACACAATTGATGCTCCTGCTCCAATTAGTATCCCAATCGAGTGATATTTTAATATATTGAAAAATGCATCTATTGCATTCCAGAAGCATGGTAGATATATCGGTTCCAAAACTTGAATCTGAGAAAGGAAATGGAGTAATAGAAAAGATTGGTCCCTTTATTATGAAATTCTTGGGGTTGAAAACCTGCAGAGATTATAATATGTATAAATAAAATTTCTCAAGATTATCATGTACCTAAAACTATTGAAACTACTGAACTAGTCAAACTATTGAAATTATGTTGATAAAGAGTCTCTATGAATTATGGGATAAGATAGAACCGAAATTAAAATTGATCAAATGTTTGGATAAACTGTAGCTACTAATTTGATCAAAGAAATTATCTTGAACTAGTGTTTGTTCAAGAATGCCAACAAAGAAATGATTGGCTCAAATAAAAAGATGCAATTCAGGCAAAACTAATAATATGTAATTTTTGGACCAGTAGTCCAAATGCCTAAACAGTAAAACCTGTAGGTTATTCATGAATATTGATGCAAAGAGAATGAGGTGGTAAAAAGCACAATTTGTAGCCCAAGTTTTACTATAGAAACTAGAAATAGATGGGACATACATAAAGAATAGATGCATTTAATCTGATGGTCTCTATATGCGTATTATAGATGTGATAATAGCTTATTTATATATCATTTGAGGTGATATTTATATGAAAGTCCCTGAAGAACCAAAGATGTTAGAAGCATGTAGCTCAAAACCGCGGTATATGTCTACTAAAAGAGAGATATATTAATATCATCAGAACTCCTTGAAGAATTTAAAGAAGTTGTTATGCATGTAAACTAAGAATTTGAGATTGAAGATCTCGGAAAAGAAAAGATTTTGTCTTGACTTGTAGATCAACCTCTAATATGATAGAATATTACCTTATTATGTGTTCAGATATGTCGTTTAGTGCCTCAATTCAAGACCTATTTCGTCCTCGATAAGGAAATTTTCTCAATAACATAACTAATGAATTTTTGGTCTTAAAAGTATCAAACCTTGGTGTAATTGTTGCATTAATGTAACTGGTGCAAGATCATGTATAAACTTCCTTCGATTAACTTGTCACTAGTATATGATATGACAGAACTATGAAAGTATGAGAATATGGTTAAATGTTTTTCTTCATGAACCAACCAATATAGCACAATTTTATTTGCAAATATTGGTTATTCAATTGACTGGCATATAAGGTAAGTAACAAGTATCTGCTATTTCCTTATACATAGCTATATTTCTATGTTTTTGGCAATTACTTACAATTGCAGCCATTGTTAAGACTTTTGCACTTTATGAACAACTAGAGAATGGGTATTGTCAAGGCCCTTGATTCAACATATTTTGTAAAGCCTCCAATGATTAGGAGGAGCCCGATAGTACCATATAAAGATAAGTTTGCATTGTTCGAGCTGAAGTGAATACATAGAATCAGTGCACTTCAAAGAAGTTCTTTTTACTCTCAAGCTTCCTGAAGAAAGATGAAGTACGTGTTCGCTCAAAAACCTAAAGGAGGTACTAGTGAAAACATTGCCTACAACAACCTTTCGAAGAAATCGGCCAAAGATTGGCATTCATCAACCCCAAGACATCCCTTGTTAATGTGTGCCCATGGAGGGGAATTAAATACGTATTGTACTCTTTTTTCCCTTTGCTATGATTTTTCCACTGGATTATGTCCTGGCAAGGCTTTTAACGAGGTAGTTTAGGAAGTGTATCTAATTCGGACACTATACACTATCAATAATGTTATGTCCCGTGATATTTTAAAGGAAAATATCTAAATGGAGAGTATTGAAAATATAAGATATTTTTGGTACAATTTTATGATCATGTTTGGATATTATTAAATATTCTAAAAAATTAAAAATTATGTAAAAGACTTTTCTATGCATATATACATATACATATAATATATGTATATATATTTATTTTCTTCCATTGGAAGCAAACCCCACCGCCTAAGAATTTGTATAAATAAGAGGCAGCGGCAAGCAGGGGAGTAACAGAAAAGCTGAGAATTGAGAGAGAATTGACAGTGAGAGAATAGTGAGGAGTTTTGAGGGTTATTTTATATAATAAATATTGAGTGAATTATTTGAATAGAGGAAAAAAATATTCTAACTTTTTGGTTCTTATATAAAATATTTGCTATATTTTTTAAGCATTTATAGATCTGTCTTTTTATTCTCTTTCTTTTGACTATAATTTGTCAATAGTTTTATAACATTTCTAATTTAATAAGGAATAGTAAATAGATTAATGCAACAAAAGTTTAAAAAAATGGAATACAGACAAATTTGTGACGAAAGAGAAAAAATCTTTAACGAATGAGTCTTAGAATATATGGAATATAAAACTTAAATTTGCAATAAATGTGAGACTAATTTTTGTAACATAGTAATATTTACTAATGGCATCAACATGGAGTAAAAACCAACACATATTTCTACGCTCCGTTTGATTCAACAGAAAAGTAGATTCTAGGAAGTAATTTTTCCATTTTCCACTGTTTGTTGTGCATTTAGTGACGGAAAAGGTTTTCCAACGCAAAACGTTTTCCTTATTTAGGGGAAAAATGACTTCCCTTTTAAAATAGAGTGACACAAAGACTTGTGTGGTAATCATCATTTGGATCCCGATGGAGTCAAAATAAACTAGTCTGGACCGCAGACATTTAAATTTTTGGAAAATCAGTGATAAATACGGTATATGATCAAAAATATATGTACAAGTCTACGAGGGGCATATCCCAAGCCAAGGCCAAAAGGCCTACATCAAAGAATCAACCAAAGAGAGAAACAAAGCAAGAAGTCTCAACGGTCAACATGACCAAACAAAGAGAACAAGCAAATGAAAGCAATCAAAGCTAATGCCCAATCCCCCACTCCTGCAAAAGTTGCAAGTGGCGATAAGCACCGCGAAGCATAGGAGCAGCAATAAGACGACTGCGGACCAATCCTGTGATCTTCTCTGTGATGACTGCAGAAGGCCTGGACTGGGAGCGATGAATCCTCAGGTTACGCTCATACCAAAGGATGTAAATCATAGCGGAGAAACAAAGGCGGGCAAGGATCCGATCCACTCCGCCGCCACGGAGCCTGGTAGTAGCCCACTGAACCAGCTCGCACCATGGAAGCGTGGGCCAGGCAAAAGAGGTGCGAGAGGACACCTTGGACCAAACAGTAGTAGAGTAGTTGCAGGTGAAGAAGAGATGGTCATGCGACTCAGCGTCTGACCCGCACAACATGCAAGTAGCCCGTACATCCTGCACTCGATGTCTCAATAGTCTTTCAAATGTCCATAGCCGCTCACAGGAGGCATGCCACAAAATGAAGGAGTGCCTCAGGATGTGAAGCTGAAACCAAAGGAGATGATGGATGGAGTCCTCCTCCCTCCGACTGCGAATCATCTCCCATGCCGATCTAGTGGTGAAAACCTCAGATGGGTCCCTCATCCATCATATACTGTCAGCTACCCCCGATTAGGGCCTGAAGTCAACAAAATCCCAGATAGGAAGCAACTCATCAATATCCCGTGGGAAACGCCACTGATCACCCTCAATAATATCTAAAACTCGAGAACCCAAACGATGACCAGTGGAATGGAGGACACGAAAAGTGAACCGCCCCTCTAGACGTCCACTCGGCAGCCAGTAATCGAACCACAAAGCAGTCTCCTAGCCATCACCAATGTTATGCCGAAAGGCCCAGCACAAAGCGATCGATCACCAAGAATGCTCCTCCAAAACCATGAAATCGAGAATCTCGACTGAATATCCCAGAAGGACTTCTCCTAGAGTCAGTTGGCATGAATCCACCGAGGCTAGAGAGAGTCACAATCAGTGAGTAGAACCCAAATATGCATCATGAGAGAAGCCTGGTTCCACTCATGCAGACGCCGAACCCCGAGACCGCCCTCCTTGCGAGGGTAACAGAGATGCTCCCAGGAGACCTTGGCCCCACCTGGGCCCAGAGAAGCGCCCTTCAAGAGAAAGGCTGCAAGAGTCGACTCAATCTTCTTGATCATCAGCTTCAGGAGAATGCAGACAGATGACCAGAAGACCTGAATAGAGAACAAGACCAATCTGATAAGCTGCAAGTGCCCGACATAAGATAAAGCACGAGATGTCCAAAGATGTATGTGAGCAAGGATGCGGTCTAAAAGAGGCTTACAGTCGATGAACAGTAGCCTCATCCTGATGAGCGGCACCCCTAATATCTGACCAGGCACTCACCCAACCGAAACCCCAAAACATAAAAAGAGTCTGCTGAAGCTCAGAGTCAACCCCAGTAATGAAGACGGTGCTCTTTGCTGCATTTGAGGACAACCCCGACAGTGCAGCAAAACGATCTAAAGTCTCACGAATAATTGATAAACTGCCCTAATCAGCCTCACTAAAAATCATAAGGTCATCAGCAAAGCACAAGTGAGTAAGGCTGGTACTCTGGCAATGAGGATGAAAGCGAAACCTCGGATCAGAAGTTGCACGGAGAAGTAAACCCCGTAACCTCTCTTGCCCTTAGACATTTAACATCATAATATCAGATAAAAATTGGACCGAGTGATTAAACTCAGCTTGAATGTTACTTTGTTATTGTTGCAACAAAATAATTTTGATCTGGTTGAATTGCTATATAATATTGTATGGCGAAATTCTCAAGGTGCCCTAATATTTTAGCATTTGTTACATAGGTACCATGATGTTTCTGTAATATATAATGATGTATCCCGAAGTTTAAAACTATTATCATGAATCAGGTATCTTTTGCCAAACTTTAGTAAATTTTAAATAAAAATTGTTGAGATGGAACATGACCATAATGCGATAATTTCTCTTGTATAAAAATGCTAACATGACACATTTTTTTGATAATAATTTTTGTCAAAAACTTGGATAACCTTTTGATAATATGGTAACAGTTTATATCACATTATTTGTTTTGGCGAAAATTAGCCAATTTTTTTTGAAAATTTACCAGATTCTAAAACTTTATAGATATAAGTGATAATATTTTTTATCTCAGGATACCTCATTGTATATTTAAAATCACATGGTACTTACATGATAAATGCTCAAACTTTAGGATACCCAAGAGATAGTTTTCCTAATGTATGGAGCAGCAATAGTTAATTTAATTTTTGTAGTTACTTTTCATATATGTTATATTTCTATTTATATTATCTTATTTAAAATATATAAGAAGGCATTACAATATGGAATTAAGTTTTCCTTTGAAACAAATAATAAAAAATCCCATTCAGATTTTATATCTCCTAGGAAAACTTTTTCCGAAGAAAAATCAATTCCTAGAATCTAGTTTTCCGACAAAACAAACGGAGCCTTAAAGTGGAGACAAAACCATGACTAAGTTTTCATCGTAAGAGTGAAGTGTAAAAATTTCTGTCCGATACCCGTTTATATAGGGCCTTTTAGAAGGTTTGTTTAGTCTCAAATTCACACAATTTTGAGGAATGTGTAACCGTCTCAAACTGGTTGCTAACAAAGATGGCTTTGAGATGTAAACGCCTATTGAAAATACCACGTTTTAAAAATGGGTTCAAGACGGATTTTTATCTCTTGCCCATTCATGAAGCAGTGTATTTTTTTTTTTTTTCCTTTACATACAAATTTAGAGTGCACATTTTTCGGAAGAAAAAATAAGGGACGAAAAAATTTTGATTTTAGTTTGAAATTGAACAATGACATATTAGTGACCAAAAATATTGATAGGGAACAGAGGTCGAAGTTGTTTTCTGATGCAAAAAAAATGTGCCCCAAAATTTGGAATAATTATTGAAATTAGATTTGTGACGCATACGAGACAGTTGAAGCGAGTCTCAAATTTGAATTAGTGATTGTTTCGGTTAAATTTGGCTCAGTCAGTGAGCCAAATGCCCCAAGTAATAAATATTTGTAGGTTCTAGATGAGAGCGGGACTCAACCCTCACTTGAAAAAGCAGCTGCTGGCACGTTTAACCCGGGCTCCCTTGCAAAACGAAGAAGGCCGTCAAAGGGACCCACGGGTCTACCCACGAGGGACCCCTCCGATGCCTAAGTTAGTAAAGGCATGACAATAATATACGATAAGTACATAGCATAAAGTCAACAATACTAAATACTTATCGTCTATGAAGGAGATGGGGTCCTCGGTGGTCAGTGGCCGGTGCGGGGGCCTTGTGGGCCCAGCGAGAGAGCGGAGGGCGGTACCAGTGAGGTGGCCGGAGTTGCATTGGAGAGGTGGTCGAAGCTTGTCGGAGCAAGAGGAGAGAAGGCAGTTCCCTGTTATAAGTCGAAGAAAGGGAGAAAAGGTCCTTTGTTGGGACCTGAGAAGAGAGGGCTACTGGAGAGGGGGGTTATGCCGACAAGGTGGCCTAAATTACACCGGCGAGGTGGACAAAGCTACACCAGCGGGGTGGTTGGGATTAAGAGAGGAGAGAGAAAAGGGAGGAACTTATTAGGGGGTTGTTGTAAGTGAGGGAGAGGACCAGGTTAGGCCTGGCTTGAGTGACGGGAGGGGAAGAGGTACTTATAGAGGGTGGCAGGAGACGGTACCGGCATGGTGGTGGGCGGTACTGCGGCGGCCGGGCGGTACCGTGGTGGTGGGTGGCGGTAGAGGATGGTACCGGCGGTGGTGAAAAGAGGACAGTAGAGGAGAGAGGGAGCGTGGGAGAGAGAAAAGGAGCAGTACCGTCGTGGTGGCGCCGGCGGTGATGATCGGGCGGTGGTGAAGAAAGGACGGTAGAGAAGAGAGGGAGCGTGGGAGAGATGTGAGGGGCGGTACCGTCGTGGTGGTGTCGACGGTGATGGTAGGGCGGTGGTGAAGAGAGGACGGTAGAGGAGAGAGGGAACGTGGGAGAGAGAAGAGGGGCGAAACCATCGTGCTGGCGTCGGTGCTGATGGTTCGGCGGTGCGAGGCGGTACCGACTGGTGGTCCGAGGCGGTAGTAGCCGGGCAGTACTGTGACCGGCGGTGCTGGTGGCCTTAGGAGAAAGAGGGGTTTTGAGAAGAGAGGAGAGAGAAAGGAAAGAGAAAAGAGAAGGGGATGGGGAAGAGGAGAGAGAAAGTGGGGTAAGGGGTGTACGGGAGAGAGGAGAGAGGAGAGAAAGGAGAGAAAAAGTAGGGGGGAGATGGCTTTTATCTTATTATGCTTTTTTTATTTAATTTTGGTTATTATTTTGATGCCTCATTTTAATATTAACCTAATTATTTCTATCCACCACAATTAGCCCCCCAATCTATGGGTGAATGGGGACCTGTTCACATTCAGCAGTGGAGTGTATAACGTCCCAACGTTGGCATCTTGTTTTTGATCTCTTTGATGGGTTAGCGAGAGTGAAAGGTTCTGTCCCTCAGCTTGATAACGCTCTTCTTCAACAGATAGAAGATGAGTAGAATAAGGAAGATGAGGTGGGAGATGGGTACGGTAATGGGAGTAACCAGGAAGATTCAAGATATGTCCTTCTGTTTTATTAGTTTTTTAGTCTATTTTTGTTGTAAATATGCTTGGTTTGGATTTGCTTTTTTCCATCTTATTTGTTTTGAAAGGCGTTTTTTTTCTTTGAAATGACTATACTTGTAAATTTTGAATGAGCCGAATGTTGGCCCTATGTATATGCATATCTTTGTTGTGGCATTGTTGGTGTTCCCATGGCAGGGTACTGGAAGATGCCTATAATTGGTCGTGTGAATAGTTAATGTGGGCATACTCCTTCTAATTCACAAAGTTTTGGTATGGCCTCTAGAAATTGTATTCCTGATTGGAGTCATTATTCATGGTGGATCAAAAACAACTGCCTGCCCCGATATTATGTGGGGCATAAATAACTGCAGGCTCTCATGTTAGGTGAAAGTTTACCGTGCCCGACTACTCCGTGCTCCCATTTCAATTGGAGAAAAAAAACCGCCCTCCCCGATGTTAGGTGGGACATAAATAACCGTGGGCTCTCACGGTAGGTGAAATTTTACCGCTCCCGAATCCACCGAGCTCCCATTTCAATAAGAGCAAAAACAACCACCAGCCCTCGGTGTTAGAGGGGACTCAAATAACCATGGGATCTCACATTCGTGCTCCCATTTCAAGCTGAGGGACGAAACCTTTCACTCTCGCTAACCCATCAAAGAGATCAGAAATAAAACGCCAGCGTTTGGACGTTATATACTCCAGGGCTGAATGTGAACAGGTCCCCACTCACCCATGGAGTTGGGGGCTAATTGTAGAGGGTAAAAATAACTAGGCCAATATTAAAATGAGACTATGAAATAATAACTAAAATTAAATAAAAGAAGCACAAAAAGACAAAAGCCATCTCCCCCCGCTTTTTCTCTCTCCTGTCTCCTCTCTCCAGTACACCCCCCACTAGGGGTGTAATCGAGTCGTGCTGAGCCGAGTATCTCAGTACTCGAACTCGAACTCGATTAACTACTCGGGTACTGGAACTCGTACTCGCACTCGATTCGAGTAGTAAATTTTGCTCGAACTCGATTAAATATTCGAGTACTTGACTCGACTCGAATACTCATTTATTTTGCATAGGAACATTCTCAATTTATAATATTATTCCGTACACTCGAACATTATTAATACGTACATACTATATTTTAACATATACAACCATAATCACCGATATATTAATAGAAAATAAGCATCAAAACCTAAGTTTAAAAAAATACAAGCGAACCAAATACAAGTTCTTTCACTCCACCACAAATGTAACATGTCATCTTTTACAAGGAATTCAATCTTCCTTCTTTCATTCTACCATTAATATCACAAGCCATCCATTTCAAAAGAAAATAATATACAAGAATTTCATAATAAAATCCCAAAATGTGTCAACTATCAAAAAATAATATACAAGAGCTACTTTATACTAGTCAAGTATCGAGTCGAGTACCAATTCGAGTATCGAGTCGAGTACTTAATCGAGTATCTAGTCAAGTATTTAATCGAGCATCGAGACGAGTATTTATTTGAGTATCGAGTCAAGTATTTAATCGAATATCGAGCCGAGTAGTCCACTACTCGACTCGTATTCGTTTATTAATTGATTATCTTTTGAAACTCGAACTCGAACTCGGACTCGGTTAACTCGAGTTTTATTCGAGCTACTCACGAGCTACTCGCGAGCGGCTCGGATCATTGACACCCCTACCCCCCACCCCACATTCTCTCTCCTCGTCCCCATCCCCTTCTCTTTTCTCTTTCCTTTCTCCCTTCTCTCTTCTCACAACCCCACTCTCTCCTAAGGCCGCCAACACCGTCGGCCACAGTACCGCCCGGCTACTGCCGCCTCGTACCACCAGTCGGTACTGCCTCGCAGAGCCCGACCATCACCGCCGGGGCCCCCACGACGGTACCGCCCCTCTCCTCTCTCCCATGTTCCTTCTCTCCTCTATCGTCCTCTCTTCACCACCGCCTGACCATCACCGCCGGCACCACCACGACGGTGCCGCCCCTCTCCTCTCTCCCATGCTCCCTCTCTCCTCTACCGTCCTCTCTTCACCACCGCCTGACCATCACCGCCGGCACCACCATGACGGTACCCCCCCCCCCCTCCTCTCTCCCACGTTCCCTCTCTCCTCTACCATCCTCTCTTCACCAACGCCGATACCATCCTCTACCACCACCCGCCACCACAGTACCGCCTGGCCACAGCAGTATCGCCCACCACCATGCCAGTACCGCCTCCTGCCACCCTCTATAAATATCTCTTCCCTTCCCTTCACTCAAGCCAAGCCTAACGTGGTCCTCTCTGTCACGTACAACAACCCCCCCCCCCCCCCCCCCAATAAGTTCCTCCCTTTTCTCTCTCCTCTCTCAACTCAGACCACCCGGCCGATGTAGCTCCGACCACCTCGCCAATACAATTCAGGCCACCTCGCCTGCGTAACCCCCCCTCTCCAGCAACCCCTCTCTTCTCTGGTCACAACAAGGGGCCTTCTTTCTCTCCCCAACTTACAACCCTCCTCAAGGACTCCCTATTCTCTCTCCTCTCGCTCCGACCAGCTCCGACCACCTCTCCGGTGCAACTCTGGCCACCTCGCCACCACCCCATCACCAATCTCCACCTCGCTGGTGAAACTCCAGCCAGGTACCCCGGCCTCCTCTCTCTTGCCGGGCCCATAAGGTCCCCGCGCCGGCCACCAAACACCGAGGACCCCATCTCTTCCATATACGATAAGTATTGATTATTGATTACTTTATGCTATTTACTTATCGTATATTATTGTCACGCCTTTACTAACTTAGGCATCAGAGGGGTCCCCCGCGGGCAAACCAGTGGGTCCTTCTGAAGCCTTCATCGTTTTGCAGGGGAGCCCAGGTTAAACGTGCCAGCAGCTGCTTTCTCAAGTGAGTGTTGAGTCCTGCTCTCATCTAGAACCTACAAATATTTGTTACTCAGGGCATTTGGGTTTGGCTCACTGACTGAACTAAATTTAACCGAAACACTTAGGCATCGGAGGGGCCCCCGCGGGCAAACCCATGGGTCCCTCTGATGGCCTTCTTCGTTTTGCAGGGAAGCCCGAGTTAAATGTGCCAGCAGCTTCTTTCTCAAGTGAGGGTTAAGTCCCGCTCTCATCTAGAACCCACAAATATTTGTTACTCAGGGCGTTTGGGTCTGGCTCACTGACTGAACCATATTTAACCGAAACAGTGATGGATTTGAGATGCAATGGATATAAAAGATTTTCAATTCGAGATTGGCTTGAAACAAAAAAAAAATTTCAAGAAAAACTGGAGATGAATAAGAGATGGAATTTAACAAGCAAACTTGAGATGCAGGAAAAATGTTGTTTTTGTTAATGAAAATGAGCTCATGAGAAGCATGCACACGATACGCTTATGAGAGACACTGGTGAGGCTTTGAATTTTGACTAAAATTATGGTCTCCTTTTTAGGAATATGTCCTAAAAATTCAAATTTATCTTGTAAATATTACTTTATTAAAGAATAAAATTGAAGTTTCAGTTGTTTCCTCATTAAAATTGTGTAAGTCAGTATACATTGCATGTGATTTTCTTTTATGTAACATCCATGAGATGGATTTAGTCCTCAAATTACTTTTACATGTTTATTGTAAGTGGATTATGAGACTAAGCCACATATAGACTTGGAGCAAATGGAATGAAAGGTTATTTTAAAAACTCGTTGTCAGTGATAAGTTTGGACTACTTGTCTGCTAAGGTAATAACATGGCACTTTAGATGATCTGTCTTGGTCACGTGGATGGTGATCCAAAAATGTTATATTGGTGTTTTCATTAGATTATTACACTGAGTTGGACTAGGTGAGTTACTTGTTTCTAGACTAATATCCGAAATGAGTGATTCATGATGTACTGTTTGAACGACGATTCTAACTCTTGAGAGTATTCAGGACCTGTGCATGGAATTTTAGTTACCTTGGTGTGCTATAAGCAAGGTCATAATAAATGGCCGAAGTCCCATGTGTATCAATAACGGCATGAAGTGTGGCATAGATCAGGTATTCAATATGAAATCTATAGTCACTTATGATATACAGATGTCCTCTTAGTTGATTCGCAGGTGTTTAAGTTAAATCGAAAACTTTAGCCAATGTGTTCCAAGTGTTTGATATTTGGAAGTTATACTGTGAATTTGTTTAAGTATAAATAAATTATTCGGAAAAGGGCTAGTTAATGATTAATAGAAAAGATGTGAGAAACATAATAGTAGTATTTCTAATTATTTTTCATCATGGATATGAAATAGGGGGGTTGTTATTGCCAATATAATCTATTTGGACAATATTGAATAAATAATTTAAGTCTAGAGTACAGTGAAATTTATTCAGTGGAATTAAGTCGCATCAAATAGTAATTAAAATTTATCATAAGATGGTAATTGATTTAATCCATTTGGAGCTAGATTTAAATTATCCCTAAGGTCCTTGCTCAGGCTTCTTTTTTAATGCCATCAAAAAAATGTTAATGAATTCACGTGATGAATTATTTATTCATGAGATAAATAAATTTAATTTTGATAAATATTATTCATGAGATGAATAAAAGTTAAAAATTATACAGTAAAATATTTTAAAATTTTAAAATACATAAGTTGAATTTTTTATATGTAAGCAACAAAATAAATCCAAAAAAATAAAATAAAAATTCGAAAATACAGTCGTAATTGGCAACGCACGCTCTGGACCAACTAGCACGTGACATGTGTCACTCTTGGGGCGGTCCAGAGGGATTGATCCGCGCCTATGGGCGCAGACCAATCCCGTGGTGACACGGGGCACGCAGTGGGAGGGAAAACATGGTTTGAACTCAGCTAAACAATGCGGCATCATTTTTGCTTATTCTGTTAAATCCCACATCCGCTTTTCATAATTTTTTCATTGCGGTAGCCTACTATAAATATGGGTTTTGGAGTCAGGGTTTAGCATCCAATCAAAATTAAAGTTTTCTAAAAAGTATTGACTTTCTAAGAACTAAAAAAGAGAAAATGTCTATTCAAATTTTTTCTCCTAAATTTAATATTTTTTGGAGCCCACACTTTGGGTTATTGAGAAGATTATTTAGAAGGCTTCTGGGTCTTGGTATTCTTCCGAATTTTTTTTATTGGAGCAATTTCCATGTACTCTTCTTTCATTTTCCTTTTAGTTTTTCCCTTTTCTATTTGTTTACATTATTCTTATTATGCTAGTTTTATATTCATGTCATTATTATGAATGTATTAGAGTAGAAGCCTGGAGATTTAAAATTAGGAATTTAAAACCATTCAACTACATTAGTCTAGTAATTTAGGAAAAATTTTTGAAATTCGTCTTAATAATTAGTATCATAGCCAGCCTTTGATTACATTTATAACGTACATCAAAGGTACAGTAAGATTGAAATAAATAGACTTGCTATTTAAAAAATAGATATTTTATTAAATTTGGGAGAAAAGATAATTTAGTTTGATATTTATCAAAATTGAAGATTCGGTTTTAAATTATTTAAAATGTGGATTGAATTGATAGATAATTCAAGATCTATAAATGCAAATTTCTCAAATTATATTTAGTTTACGTATGATGGGATTGTACGTATGTTGTTAAGATTAACTAAATCGGTTGGATGAACCTTATGAGATTAGAGTCAATATTTTTTAAAATCAAAAAAATAAATAAAATTATTTTTATAATGTTGACACTAATGTCAGCACATGGCAATTTAAAAAAAAACTTTTTTTGAACGTGTAGATGTCAGGACTGAATAGATTAATAATAATTAAAAATTGATTTTTATTAATTAATTTATTTTAGAATATGAATCTAAAGTAGATTATGAATAATCAAGTTGTAAATGCAATTTAAATATACCCATTAGTTTATAAAATTCAAGTGGGAGCGAGGTTCAATTATTGAAACCTCATGGTCTCCATTACTAGTCTAGTTGTATAGTGAATTGACATCACTCCCTACAGAGAGTGTCAGTTTATAGGTTACAAGGTTAGACTTCTAATAGGATAAACTAAAGTGCAAAGAAGCAATGTGACCACGTTACCATTGAGTATTATATGTATTTGTATGGAGGTTTAGCTGATGGTTTACATTTAACTAGCATGATATATTAGCCTTTCCAATGAGCTTTGTTGTGTCAAGTTAGAGACTAAGAAAAAGTGGTGAGTTAATCATGTCTAATTAGAGTTAAAAAAAGACATATTAATTGAGAATGGTTCTCACCTAAACTAATTTCCTACGGCCCACTGCCGGGGAGTAAGGAGTAGTGTGTTTGGGTCATCATTACATGCATGATAGTTCAGTTTTGTGGGCAGCTGACTCATTGTGTTTGCTAAAATTAAAAGAATAGATATCACTATATTATACATTACTTATAGTATATAGTTACACAAATGTTTGCGTTTACAGAGATTAATAATGGTTGAGATTGGTGCACTTCATTCAATTCTTAAGCATAATGTACTCATTGGACCGAATTATTTTATCTAGAAAAAGAGTTGGACATCATTCTAATTCATAAGGATCTTAACTTTGTTCTCACTGATGCTCGTCCTATTGTGCCGACTAATGATCGTATAGCTGTTGTTAAAGAGCATTATGAATGCTGAATTAAGGCTAATGAGTTAGCCATATGCTATATATCATAGGTATGTTGATATCTCACTTAGTTGAGTTATGCGTAGTTGAGAGGCCACTAGGTTCTTCGTGTGTGGACTCATGTTTAACTAACCTTGTTTGTAATATGTTACAAGGGCTAAGGCTAACCAGAAGGCTGCATGATGGAGATGTGTACCTGAATGGTTGGAGACGGTACAAGAATTGCTGTCTTAGGAGTAGGAAATGTTAGCTTAGTTTTTAATGGTAGGGTTTTGCTTTTGAAGGATTGTTTATTTGTACCTACATTGGGCAGGAATTTGATTTATGTGTCTCGTTTAGAGGATAATGTTTATTAAGTGAATTGCAGTTCTAAACTTGTTACTACGAGAAATAAATTGTTTATTTGCAAAGGTACATGTGTGGATGGTTTATTCATGTTATTTCCTGGTCAAAACTCTAATATTTGTTTGAATAAATCTAACACAAGCTCACTTGTTCAATCTCTTAAAAGAAAACACCCTGAAAGGGATAATGCCTTCACATGGCACTAACATTTAGGTCATATTAATTCTAATAGCATCCAAAGACTGGCAAAGGATGGACTAATAGAACCTTTGCACTTGAAGTCCTTGCTAGTCTGCGAATCCTACATAGAAGGCAAGATGACCAAGTCTGTTTTTAAGATTAAAGCCAATGTGGTTGGTGACTTACTTGAGCGGGTTCACACAGATGTATGTGAACCAATGAATGTTTAAGCAAGAGGCGGGTATGAGTACTTCATCACATTCACTGATGATTACTCTACGTATGGATATATTTACCGAATGAGACAAAAGTCGGACTCTTTTGAAAAGTTCAAAGAGTATAAAATTGAAGTTGAAAAGCAATTAGGTCAACAAGTCAAGTCACTTCGATCATATCGATATGGAGAATATCTTTCAGGTGAATTTCTGGATTTCTTAATTACAAATGGGATAAGATCTCAGCTTTCTGCTTCGGTACACCATAGCAGAATGGTGTTGCCGAAAGAAAGAATAGCACATCGTTGGACATGGTAAGGTCCATGATGAATCATGCTACTTTACCAATCTCCTTTTAGGGTTATGCCTCATAAACAGCAGCATATCTCCTTAACTTAGTTCCATATAAGTGAGATCCTAAAACGCCTGTGGACTTATGGACTGTGAGAAAGCCAAGTTTAGAGTACCTTCGAATTTAGGGGTGTCCAGCACATGTGTTGAAAAAGAATCCTGACAAGTTAGAAGCAAGGACAGAAGTGTGTGTTGGTTATCCCAAAAGAATAAGGGTGGTCTATTTTACAGTCCTTCTGAACAAAAGGTCTTTGTAAGTACGAATGTGAAATATTTGGAGGAAGATTTTTTAGTAGACTACAAAAGCAAAAGTAAAGTAGTGTTAGAGGAATTGAGAGATAATGACACTAATTTTGAATAGCTAGACATATCTCGGGACACAATGGATGTATTAGATGCACCTGCAAATGGAGCCGAGGATGTTTTGAG
Source organism: Simmondsia chinensis (assembly GCA_018398585.1). NCBI lineage: Eukaryota > Viridiplantae > Streptophyta > Magnoliopsida > Caryophyllales > Simmondsiaceae > Simmondsia > Simmondsia chinensis. The sequence continues at coordinate 16,222,392 of JAGTTD010000018.1, read as the reverse complement.
TACAGGAGAGCCTAGTTATAGTAGGAGGATTGTCACGACGCCTGACAGGTTCACAGCAGGAGCCTTAATGGTTGACTGTGACATTGAATTTGATTCTCTCGGCTATAACAAGGCAATTAAAGACAAGGATGCTGACCAGTGGGTCTTGGCAATGAAATCTGAGATAAGTTCTATATATTATAATCAAGTTTGGGAACTTGTAGAGGTGCTAGAAGGCATTAAATCCATTGGATGCAAATGGGTCTATAAAAGAAAAAGAGGAGTGGATGGGAAGGTAGAGACCTTCAAGACAACTCTAGTTGCTATGGGTTTTACCCAAAAGGAAGGAATCGATTATGATGGGACCTTCTTACCAATAATCATGCTAAAGTCCATAAGGATACTCCTATCCATTGCAACTCATTATGACTATGAGATTTGGAAATTGGATGTCAAAATGGCCTTTTTGAATGGCCGTCTTGATGAAGAAATCTATACCGTGCAACCATACGATTTTATTGGCAAAAATCAGGAACATATGGTATGCAAATTGAAGAAGTCCATATATTGACCATGGAATATTTGATTCAATGAGGAGATTAAGTCTTACGGCTTTGAGTAATTGGTTGACAAACAATGTGTGTACAAACGACATCAAGAGAAAGTATTGACTTTTGTAGTGTTGTATGTGAACGCCATACTACTCATTAGGAATGATGTAGGTGTTTTATCAGCTGTAAAGATTTGGCAGTCAAGTCAGTTCAATATAAAAGAACCTAAGAGAAGCCAACCATATTCTTAGGATCAAGCTTCTGTAGGATCGTAAGAACAGGATATTGGATCTTTCTCAAGCCACTTATATTGACAAGATGTTGTCAAGGTATAACATGGAGGACTCTAAGAAAGAACTTTTCCCTTTCAGGCATGGAGCCCTTCTTTCTTTAGAGCAATGTCCTAAGACACCTTAAGAGGAAGAGTAGGTGAGGAATACTCCATATGCTTCGGGTGTAGGAAGCCTCATGTATGCCATGTTGTGCATGAGACCAGATGTCTGCTATGTGTTGTAGGCATGGTGAGTAGATATCAGTCTAACCCGGGTCTGATGCACTGGGTGGCAGTGAAGCATATTTTCAAGTACTTGAGAAGAACCAGGGATTATATGCTAATCTTTCATTGTGATGAGCTAGTTCCAGTTGGCTATGCTGATTTAGAATTTCAATCAGATAGAGATGCCAAATGTTCAATGTCTAGATAAGTCTTGACCCCAAGAGGTGGAGCCATAAGTTGGAGGAGTGTCAAGCAGTCTTGTATTGCTGACTCATGCATGTTGCCTCAGAAAGTTCTGGATAAATCTTCAGGTTGTTAGAGATGGTCGAACATCGGTTACAGTCTATTCTGACAACTAGGGTGTAGTGGCTTAGTTGATTTTATTATTTATCTCTTTTAATTTCAGTTTTTTTTTTAAAAAAATTTTGTTGAATTAGCTCCTCTATTTAAAGAAAAGGAAGATTAGGGTTTTAAATCATTCAATTATTTAGATTTTATCTCCCTCTTTTGTGTTTTCCTAATTAAGATAAACTTTTCCCCCTTCTACTTAATTGTTTTAGCAATAAGAGTTTAAAGGAAGGCTGTTAAACCTTTCATTCCCCTAAACTTCGTTATATGCACTGCATCAATTTGATTCTTTATAAAAAATCACAAAGGATAAAGTTCTAGACCAATGGGTCAAGGCAATGAAATTTGAGCTGGAATAAATGTATTCTGCCAACATTTAAGAACATTCGAAAGGTATGAAATCTATTCAATTGAAATGGGTCTACAAGAGAAGGAGAGGAGTTAAACAGGAAGTAGGGACCTTCCAAGCTAGATTGGTGGCAAAAGGAATTACCCATAAGCAAGAAATAGTCTATGATGAGGTCTTGTGAATAGTCATTATGCTTAAGTCCATTCAGATACTCTTATCCATTGCATCTCTTTATGAAGATATATGAAACAAGTATGTCATGATGACCTTTTGAATGGTTTTCTTAAGGTGGATTATCTTTATAAAGTAGCTGAATTTTTTGCCAAAACTCAGGAGCATAAGATATGCAAATAGAAGGTGTCTATTTACGGACTCAAAGAAGCATCTCGTTTATTAAATATTCAATAAAAATGTCAAATCATATGAATTTGAATAAATGGTTGTCAAAACGGTTGTTCAATATCTTTTACCTTTCCTACGGATTAAAGCATATGAAGGGATCAGAGAACTTCAGTTACGCCCAATTTATGAACTCTTTCAAGCCCTTATCGTAAGCTTAGGCGATCTTAGCACTTTCCTGTTGAAGCAAGGAAGTAGCACAGGTCATTCAATCGCACCATTCCCGTATCAAGCAAAAAACCTCTCTAGTCTCCCATCAAATCTCTATCATTTCTTGTTCTTGTATATGGATGATATATATTCTACTCATTAATAATGAAGGAGGGTTGTTATAAGTTGTTAAGATTTGAGTGACTAGTTAGTTCAAAATGAAAGGCATTGGATAAGCCAACTATATTCTTTTGATCAACATTTTGTGAGATTTTAGGATGGAATATTGGGCTTATTGTAGGCCGCTTATTTTCATAAGGGTTCTAAACATTTGACGTAAGAAGTCTGGTTTACTTTTGGAGTGGGCGTACGTAGATGGTGAAGTGTCAAGCAATCTTATATTGCTTAGTTCATTATGGCACTCAAGTACTTTGACAACTTGAAAAATTATAAAATAGAATTATTGGCTAGAAAGGTTCCTTATGGATCGACTGCATGAGTGCGATAGAGCAATATAGTGAGATATTGATACTAAAACTGTTATAGCCAATAAGTTAACAGATTCAAAGGAGTTCGATGTTTGATGCATACCTAATATGATGTTAATCAAAACCAATGACATCGTTTATGAAACCAATTCATAATTGCTACTACAATTGCAAAACTACACAAATTTAAATTTCAAAAATTTATTCACAAAGTGATCGGAGATTTTAATGTGGTCAAATATTTTGGCCAAATTCATAAGCCAAATAGGGTAATCAAAAGAGAAAAAAACCGTCACATAAAACAATGAGTAGTGCTATAGGTAGAGAGGGTATTAGGTTTAGGCATGCCATAAATGATGTAAAGAGCTAATGCTGCTAATGCTCTATTCCCTCTCCATTATTGGAGGTAATCTATCAAAATATATACTATTAGTTGTGATTTCAGTTAATTTATAGTTTTTATTGTATTAATTGGCATCAGAGCAACCTATCCTTAGCCTTGGTCATCATCTTCATCACTGTTCAACAACCTCGCTGCGCTGGAATCATCACCGACCACCACCAACTTCATCGTCATCGTCATCCTCGTCAGTCACCAACCCTCCTTACCATCGTTGCTCAACTATCCAGTGCCATCACTGAAATTGCCCATCTTCACCGCTCATCATTACTAGCATCCGAGCTCACCACCATCCTCGCCAGTTCAGATTTCACCATTTCCGAAGCTGCTCACCATCGCCAAAAAAAATAAAATATATTGTACATCATCCCCTGTCAAAAAAAAAAAATTGCTAATAATAAAAAAAAAAATAAAACAAAACAAAATGAACAGAAACTGCGAGTATCAGAGCCACCTTCAACTTCACCATCATCTTCAACCTCATTATCATCATCAAACAGCACCAACCCACCCTAACCCCACATACACACAAGGTGTTTGATAAAATTCCTTAGCTATTTTTTCCCATTCTTTTTTACCACCAACCATCACCCATGGCTGAAGGGAATCAGTTCCAGACCTTGATCAGAGAAAGAGAGGAAGCTAACTAGCGCCACTTCATGTCAATTGACAGCAACTCACAGAGACTAGCCGAAGCTGCAGCTAACCTTATGGCACAATGCACCAAACTCAACCAGCTCCTCGCCGCTAAAAGCCCACAGACAAAGCTCATAAAGCTTCACCAAATGGGGAGCATTAGTGAGTACCTAAGCCGCTTTGATTCCCCAGTGGACAAGTGTGGGATGCTGAATAAAGAGCAGATGGAAGTGTTTATAGGCGGTTTGAGGGACAAGATAGCTGAAGGCGTCACCCTATTCCTGCCGCAAACAGTACGTGACGCCAAGTTGTTGGCAAAGAAGCAAGAGTGTAACCTCGCCGATCTTGAGAAGCTAGCTGCAAGGGGAACTCTGAAAACGACGCCCTACATGATCATGCCAAGTTCCGTGAGAGTCTCTCCCGCTGTTACGCTCGGGCTTGAACCACGAAGGTAAACTAATATAAATGCGGATAAATTGAGAATATGAGATGAGAAAGAAGGAAAATTAGATGAGAAAGCAGAGTTTAGAGTTTAGATGAGAGAAAGAAGGGAAAAGGGATGAGAAAGTAGAGTTGATCTCAAATTAAGATTGATATTTCAGATTTTGATTGAAATCATATTTACAGCAGAAAGGTCTATTTATAAGCAAAACAAGCAAAGCTAATACATTGTATCAAGACAACCTAACTAACTAACTCACTAGAAAATATCTAGAAAATATCTAAAATTATCTAACTAGCAATTAAAAGGTATTTTGGCGCCAATTAACAGCAGTTAACAGCAGTCCAGCAGCAGCACAGCTCACACGCAGTAGCACCAGCATAGCAGCAGCAAATAACAAAATTTTAACTTGAATTGTGATGCTTTACTAGTTTTCCCGCCAAAAGCCAATTTAAACTTAAGTCTCGGAATTTCAGTTTGCAATATTCCCTTCCCCTTGAAAACATTCTTCTCCTCAAGAATGAAAGAGAATGAGACTTTGAACATCAATTATTTATGTCGAGATAGGAGTAGAAGTTGATGATAGTAAACTTCAAGCTGGAATTGCTACTGAAAAGAAGTTCTGAAGCAACTTCTACCAACAATATGTCAATTCAACCAACTCCAACACAAATAACCCCATAGATGAGGTGCTTCTTGTCTCTGCTAAGAAGTCTTGCCTCTGATTTGGAGTATCCTTCAGGTGGTCTATTCAGATCAAACCAAATCAGTCTATCACACCTCTTGCAACACTAGCATTTCAGATCAACCTTGAACATCTTCACTTCGATCTCTGACATATGCATCCTTTCCCTGCTGAATTATTACAATGCAGAAGCTAATGCCAAGACAACGCCGTACTAAGCTCATACATCATTTACTATACTAATCAGCACATAATAGCTTTAAAATCATCAACATAAAAGCACATCACAGCAGCAGAATATCAGCAGCACAGCATGTCAGTAGCAGAATATCAGCAACACAGCCAAACCTCCAACATAGCCCAAACCTCGATTTCTCGGATCATAACATTCCCTTCCCCTTGAAAACATTCTCGTCCTCAAGAATGGAAGAGAGTTGTAACAATGAAGAACACTAATTGCATAGGAAAAGGCAACTGAAATGATGAATGCTTGCTGAATTCTGCAACTGGAATGACCAATGAGCACGTTGTATGCCATGTATCTCGATGCAAAACTTGCGTTTGAGGGCATAATGCTCTTTAGGAGGTCTGCAACGATCAAACCAAACATCACAACCCCTTATGAAACCGTTAACACAGCTCAGAATTCCATCTTGCAACTGAGAATCACAACGTGCTTCAATGTTTCTGCATTTATGCTTGTGGAGAGCTAAACAACAGATTTTGGACGTTATTAACCACCCAAAAATGCATATGAAGTCCTTTAACACCTCGGGAGGCCTTCCAAACTCAAACCACGATAACCAAACATTATATTCTGCCCTTAAGCATTCCCAAATGCAGTTCGAACAACTCCAAAACAGAATTATTTCAAACCGAACTTGTCGATCGGCATGCCGAAAGTGCTTAGCAGCTACTGGAATCTGATTGCTTGCTGATTTGACATGCTCTGCAGCATTATCTTCCAACATATTCAGTTCACACAACCACTTACCGAACCAACTCATGACATACTTAACAAATCCTAGATTGCTTCCTAATTTCGCCCCAGCTGCTGCAGAATCCAGAACCTGTTGTAGTCCATGCAATTCATAACAACATATTGCAGCTAGGTGTATGTCCCTGTGGAAGCTACTTGAAGTGAACAAGTTAGTACATCTTCTAAAAGACATAATAGCACCAATCAACCCAAATCTGAACAGCTCATTCACAACTGACAGTGAAGAATCTCCCCAAGAATGTTCTGCATCCTCCAAAACTTGTAATTCATTCTTTCCTGGATCAAATGGCCTGTCAACACCAATTACATCACCTAAATCACCCCTTGAACTGATGTCGATCAGATCAAAAGTCTGTCTTCCCACATTACAACATGTGTACACATCCCTCAGCTCAGTTGTTTGCATACGAACCAGTTTTTGGGTGCTATGAACCTTGAAACGCAGCCTCGCAGCTCGAGTGTTTCTTTTTAACAAAAACTCGACTCCTCTCAGCTTCATATAGTCTTGAGAGCCTTTTCCCGGATCAGGAGGCAACTTGTCATAAGATCTTGCACTTGAGTAAGTCACAACTCCACTCACATAATGGAATAAATCATGCCGAACTTGCCGATCGGCATGCCGATTGTGCATTACAGCGTCTGCACCTGCGTACTCATACAAGGGACCTTGCAAAGCCACCAAGATGATGTCATTTTGGTCCTGAGTTGATGCTCCAACTTGCCCAAAAGCGAACTTATGCACACTCTGATCTATTTTTGGTGATATTGCAGCAGAAACAATTGGCTCTCCAACAGAAAAACAATGCTCAGCAATGAAAATACCTTGATTCTGCATATAAATTTGCCATGGAATAACACTTAACAGATTTGGAGATATATTCAGTAATATTTCAGCAGTAACATCGAATGTTTCAGCAGAATGATTCGTGTCTGCATAGTTCTCTACTTGATTGCTTGCAATGACTTTATAGTGACCCGCTTGTAGCATCGAGTCATCCTTTGGAGGCCATGACTCAATCACGGACTTGTCATACTACAATTTCTGCTTAGTAAACGTCTTTTCCCCCCAAAAATCCTTCAATGCGCCATTAAGATGATTCCTCTTTACTTTACTCTTGGCATTCTTTAACATTCCTTTGACGTGGAAATCATATTCCCATTCTGGATGCATGTCATATTGCTCCTTAACATCGTCAAGAGACTCTAACTCTCGCAAAGAATCTTCATAAGAATCATCTTGTTCAAACTCAGATTCTTCTGACCTATGTTCATCAATTTCGGCATTGTCGTGGTCGAATTCATCCTCAACAACAATCGTTTCTATTACAGCTTCCTCTTTGTGCTCAACCTCGAGCTCTTGCCGTAGAACCACTTCAGTAGGTGGAACAATCTAGCTAGAGGGCTTAATTGGTTGCACCCGATCTTCTTTGTTCACATCCTCACCCAAAAGCTTCCTCAACAATTGTTGAATGCTTTTTGTTTGGTTCCTAGCTTCGACGAATTGCTGATCAAACTTCGCTCCCATGTGTTTTATTTGACCACGAAGCTCTTGATGCTTATCAAGGGAATTATCTACATCCAATCCGGCACCACCAGCACCAGATCTGGTTCGAACTCCTTTAGTCATATTTGCAGAGTACAAGTTCAAAAATCGCAGAATTGTAAAATTTGTTTCGCAACTCTTCAACACCGATTGCTTTATGAAGCTCTAATCCTTCGTCGGCACAAACAATCAGTTGCTATTGGTTCAAAAATCATCACTGATTACAAACCCTAGCTTGTGGATTTTCGCGCACAAAGTTTTCGACAAACCCTAACCGCGATTCTTTCTTGAGTATTCAGACTTATACTTCTGTGTTAAGCTCGATTCTAACTCAAAATCAAGTCCTTAACACAACATTCAAGCGATCTCAATGAACGAAATCGAATTTCAACACTTTCGCTTCCTTATCAGATTTTCGTCTGATGACAAATTGTCGCCTAAGCAAAACTCGACTCAATAGCATATAATTCTCAAGAATTCAATGCGGATTCTTATGATTTAACACCACTTCTATGCTTTAGCAGCACAGTTTCACCACAATCCAGCAACAACCACGAATTCTTATCGAAATGCAACTTAAAGTTCAGAAAATCCAATACCTCAAGCTCCGATTCTGTATTGTAGAATCTGAATAAACCTCGATTCAGCTGGATTCTGATCTTGTGATGATGATCAAGTGTAATGTGGATCAATTAACTTCAATTTAACTTCATCACAACAGATTGCTTCAATGGATGATCTGAATTGATATTGATCAAAAATCTGGATTGAACTTAAAATCTGCACTTTGATCAGCACTAATTTGATTTCAGATTTTTTTTTTTAAATTTTTGATTGTGCACTCAATGGGATAGAGGCTTTGATACCAATTGTTACGCTCGGGCTTGAACCACGAACGTAAACTAATATAAAATGCGGATAAATTGAGAATATGAGATGAGAAAGAAGGGAAATTAGATGAGAAAGCAGAGTTTAGAGTTTAGATGAGAGAAAGAAGGGAAAGGGGATGAGAAAGTAGAGTTGATCTCAAATTGAGATTGATATTTCAGATTTTGATTGAAATCATATTTACAGCAGAAAGGTCTATTTATAAGCAAAACATGCAAAGCTAATACATTGTATCAAGACAACCTAACTAACTCACTAGAAAATATCTAGAAAATATCTAAACTTATCTAACTAGCAATTAAAGGGTATTTTGGCGCCAATTAACAGCAGCTAACAGCAGCCCAGCAGCAGCACAGCTCACACACAGCAGCAAATAGCAGAATTTTAACTTGAATTGTGATGCTTTACTAGTTTTCCCGCCAAAAGCCAATTTAAACTCAAGTCTCGGAATTTCAGTTTGTAACACCTGCCAACCCTCTACCCCAGCAACTTCCGCCAGCTGACAACACACCCACGAAGTGACCAAGAGAGACACCCACCTAGATTGATGAAGACGGCGTCTCTCCTCTTCAGTCGGCCTTAGATCCGGGCCCTGACCCCATTCCAAATACCGCCAGTGTCCCATCTATTGGAATTACGTGGATGCCACCAACCATCCTCCGGTAACAGTTGATTTCCATCACAACCCACTCTCCGCCATCCAGGTGACTCCAACCTTTCACCCGCTTCCATTATTCTCAGTCAGCTCGGAGCCGCCAATCGAGGTAGATCTTTCAGTGCTTCCACAGCAGATCTCAAACTTGGAGGAGGAGGTCACATTTTCTACCCAACCCCCACTCACCCCCCCACTCTTCAATAGCCGGGTAGATCGCCAACCGAATGACTTCACAAATCCTGCACTGCTACAATTCCAAAAGATAGTATTTGATCCGGGAGGATTCTTTGCATTTCAGAGTTGGCTTGGTGTCCACGACCCTTGCAGGCATGGGTCTTTGGAGGGAAATGAAATGATACGAGCCAAAGTGGGATATGGCACACATAAGGACGCCATCCCACTTAGTCCCCGCACTGCCCAGGTGACTTCTTTACTGCTAATCCTCGAGGACGAGGATCTTTTCAAGGGAGCGGTATTGATATGAACTTGGCGTCACCCCTGCCGCCAAGCCGTCTCATCCGTAGCCGCCAAGGTCCGCTTCACCATCCTTACCCTTGTCTAGCAGCAGCTTTCCTCCACATGTCAACCAGAGCTGCCATCTGTCCACATTCTAGATCATTCCCCCCTTCCAGAATGTTCCATATGTGCCACCTCGTCCCTCCCCATACTTGTATATATAGGTAGAGAGGGCATTAGGTTTAGGCATGCCATAAATGATGTAAAGAGCTAATGCCCTATTCTCTCTCTCGTCCTATTTCTCTCTAGTTTGTCCTCCCTTTTTTATGTAAAATCCTTTATTAATGGAGATAATCTATCAAAATATATACCAATAGTTGTGATTGCAGTTGATTTACAGTTTGTGTTGTATCAAATCTCCACATGATTTTAAGTTTTTTGAAATTCAAACACAGTCTATTACCAAATACCAATGTTATGTAAAATCCGTCATGTAGCGTTAGTTTGTTTTTGCCTGTGATCCAGTAATCGAGTTTTTTGGTTTGTTGTATTGCTTTTATCTTTTTTTAGATCCCCGCATTGATATATGTTAGCTCAAATCTCGTTTGTACAATGTTCATTTTTTGTATCATGACTTTGTTGCTAATATCCAAAAAAAATGTTAATCAGTCAAGTTCGGGTCGGCCTACTACTAATGCCTATAAAAAAAAAAACAAAAAGGAAAGGGAAGGACACGCCTTGGGCCAATCCACGCGGCAAAAATGACCATCGCTATCCCTTATTTTCAAGCCGATTGGACCAAGTCATAGATGGTGTTGATGACAACCTGCAGTTATATTAGGATGGAAAATTCTAACATAACTACCCCTTTTGGGTGTTCAAAAAAAAAAAAAAAAACACTACCCCTTTGGTGAAATGCTAGACGCTTTAGATACTAAAATTATATAATAAATATATTTTTTTATATAATAAATATATATTGTAAAATAATTATCAATGTATAAAACTATAGTCCCTTAATATTACTTTTAGAAAATTTATTACTTAGATATCCTGCATTTTAAACATTTATCACTTAAATATCTTCACATTTCAATACAAATATGCACACATGTTTTATAACCTAAGTGGTCCATCCAAGTTCAAAATTCCAACTTAGTTGGATGGAAGAGTTTATGGAAGGTGCGTGTGTGTTTTGAATGACAAGTTTTATGTCAGTAAGGCATATGATTGTTTGCATCAGAAAAGAGAGAAGCTACATTGGGGCTACACAATATGGGGTAAATTATGTTTGCCCAAACACAGCTTTACCTTATGGTTGACCGCTTCTAGGGGTTTAATGACAGATGACTGATTACAAATCCGAGGTTAAGTTGTCTGGGAGATGCATCTTACGTCGGAAAGATCGAGATTATATCTCTCATTTGTTCTTTGAATGTGATTGAGTGAAGGTAATTTGGAGAGACATATGTCACTGAAGCGGCATTTGCTTCACAAATAATTTGAAAAGTTGTTTTGACTGCCTCGGGCAGAAGATAGAGAGCAAACTAATTGAATCAAAATTTCAAGAGAGCAAGTCTTGTAGCCTCAGTATATATAATTTGGAGGGAGAGAAATATGAGGATATTTGAAGGTAGAGAAGTCGGTCAGGATTATATAATTCGAGAAATCCAAAAAGTTGTTTGGTGCAAGTTAAATTTTGTGACAAATTGAGATAGTGTATCGGGTTGATTTTGGTTGTTACTGGTTTGAATTCTACACGTTACAATGTACATATCTTTTTGATTCGAGTAATGAACTATTCTCGCTTGTGTTTTGGCAAACATAAGTGGCCCACACGGAAATTATTGATTTTTTCTAACATCTATCAATTTACACTGAAAAATATTAATGTCGTACATGATTATGACAATATGTATGAGTTACATTAATGTTTTCAGCGAGATCCAACTGCTTATGAAACGAGTTCAATGAAATATGATGGATAATATGCTAAATAGTAAGCCGTCACCAGATCTCATTAGAATTCCGAAGTTAAGCGTGCTTAGGCGAGAGTAGTACCAGGATGGATGACCTCCTGGAAAGTCCTCACCCTCAGGTTTGGGGCACTGGGAAATAGACTCTTTTCAGGTTAACACCCTAAAGGGGGAAGGCTACGTACATCCGCCCCCTAGACCCTGCATAGGTGGAAGCCCTTGAGGTATTAGGTATGTTCCATGCTAAATAGTAAGTCATGTCATCATTTTTAGGCAATATTATAATATATTGGACACCTACATATTTACATATTGGACACCTAGGCTTGTTTTGCGATCTTGTCGCAATTTATCAAAAAAAAAACATTCAATGTCATCAGTTTCTAGTAAAATTCCATTGAATAATGGGAAATGAATCATAATTGACAAAATTATTTAACTTTATGATATATAAGTGATAAAATTTTTAAACCATGGAGTAGTTCATTGCATATATATATATATATATATATATATATATATTAAAACTTAAGCTACTTAACGAGAAATGCACAATCCTCAGGTACTTAAGAGATAAATTTCCTTTTTTTTTTACAAATTGATACTTTTTATCACATTATTTGATACACAAATTTAATAAATTAACATTCCACTACCGAGTTTGGATGAAATAAGTAATTTATGTCTTGTTCTTTTGTGTCTAGAAAAAAGTGTGTTTTAAACAATGCTTATACCATTTAATTTAGTACATAAAAAGAAAAGCTTTAACCAATGTAAAACTACACTTATTTTTTAATTAAAAGAAAGACAATAAACATCCACATAATAGTGGATTTCTTGGAAGCTTAACATATCAAAACTTAGATTTTCTAAGAAAATGTCAATGAATGCATGTAACTTAAGAAATAAGAGAATACGTGGGACTTAGGCTCCGTTTGGAATTAAAAAAACCTTAAAAGAAAAAAAAATGCGAGGAAAAAAGTAGATGGGAAAGAAAACAAATGAAAATGACTTTTTTCTATTATTTGGAAGTCAAGGAAAAACGAAGGGAAAAAAAAACATGCTTTTAAGATCAAATTTTTTTCCTTTATTTGGTTGGTAGAAAATAAAATGGAAACAAATAATTAGTCCAATTTAATAAGTAATGTTCTCTTTATTTCACTTAAGCCATGTGATTTTTCCGGTCACCATTCTTAATATTTTTCCATTAAGAATTTATTATTTACGTTACCCTATGTTTAATTATCACCCATATACTTGACATCTCAATGCATATTATCAAATATTATGAAATTTAAAAATTTCAGAAAATATTTGGTTCTAGTACGTAGGTTTCAAATATTTTTTCAATATAATAAATATTTTAAAAAATATATAAATGTTTTTAAATTTTTTATATTTTTTATATTTTTAAATATTTAAAATATTTTTAAGGATTTAAACATTTTGTAAATTTTGAAACTATTATAAATTTCAAAACTATTATAAATATAAATATTAAAGTATTTAGGTATTTTTCTAGAAAAATTATCACTTAGAAACCTTGAAATTGGAACAATTATTATTTAGGTCCCGTGATATTTTAATATATAAAATTGGGTATCTTGGGTATGTACTTTATGTTGGAATTTTGATAAATTTTGTAAGAATCTAACCAACTTTATGCAAGAAATATTGACATAATACATAATCACAATAGTATGTATGTCATGCCAATATTTTCATTATAAATTCTGTGACTGCGATAAAATATTCCCCGACCTTAGATATGAATTACCTAAATATAGTAACAATCACGTGTCATTTTTGCAGTTTGGGGCAAAAAATATAAAATTATGGTGAAGATATTAATAGACTGTCAGATGTTCCATTTTAGAGTTTTGTAATGAAAATCTATCAAATTTTGACAAAAATGTATCTGATTGAGAAATTTTAAAACTTCAAGATAACTAAGTGATAAATTGTTTAAAACTCAAGGTATCCCATTATATGTGTTGAAACGTCAGAGTATCTAAGTGACACATATGTTCAGACTTTGGGGTATATAAATGATAATTTTCCATTTTTTTATGTGCATGTCATTATAAAATAATGAAACCCCAATAAAGTTATACATAAGGTAGCTAAAAAAGTTTACAAAGTTAAGGATATATCAAAAATATTTCTAAATCTCAAGATACCTGAAAATATGCACCAAAACTCAAGGTACCTGAACTAAATTTTCTCAAAAAATTATTATATTCAGGTACCTCAAGTTTAAATATTTTGTCAACCGGATATTTTAAATGATAAATATTCTATTCAGTTTATACTTTTTGTGTACACAGAATGTACATATTTAATGAACTTAGGTGACAAACAAAGCAGATCCGATTAATTAAATAACTGAGATCGAATATAATACATAAGGAGTTAACATGGTTTGGGCCTAAATTCTTTTTTTTTTTTTTTTTTTTCCGTTTTCCTCTCTATTTCTAGATGAAAAACATTTTCCTCAAATTCTATTATAAACTTTGAAAATTTTCTATTGGATTTTTTTTCCTTCGTAGTTTCCGTGTATTCCAAACACAAGAAAATCACTTTCCTCCAAATTTTTTTTTTTCCTTTATCACCATTTTTTACATTCCAAACACAGCCTTATATGAATACATTTACTTGGGAAGGGTAGCGGAGCAATCAAACACCTCCAATTCCTTGTTATCCTATCATCTTGATTTTCTTACTCTGCTAAGATTACTAACACCATGACCGGCCACCACCACCACCACAGTCACGGAAAGGGGGAAACACCGAAAGGCCATCATAAGGAAATGAAACACCACAAGCACCTCGAGCACCTCAGGACGTCCTTCTACTTTTTTTTCATTGTTTCTAATCTTAGATAAGAGTTGAATATGGTTTTTGAAAACTAAATTACATGGAATAAAGATATTACAATGAGTAATTGGAAAGTTACATCTCATTGCCATATACAATTCACAACATACAATTCTATTACTTTCTTACTTTTCTACTTGATTTCATAAAATACTCCTCTTTTGGTAGGGTTCATTTACCAAGCACTAAAGCATTGGATCCCATTAGAACTCCTAAGTTAAATGTGCTTGGGTGAGAGTAGTACCAGGATGGGTGATCTCCTGGGAAGAGCTCGCGTTGTCAACTCTATAATGTTGGGGGTCCTCGAAAACTGCCTCTCAGCAGGGTTGTACGCTGAAAGGGTAAGGCTGCGTACATCCACCCCTCCCAGACCCCGTTTATACGGGAGCTCTTGGGGCACTAAGTCTCTTCTTGTTGTTGTTGTACTCCTCTTCTGGTGACATGGAAGAATTCATTGACAAAAGAAAAGAAAAGCTAACTACATATGTCATTTGCCATGCACTTGATCAAATTTTAGTAAACATAAATCACATGATACAAGACATTTTCACCAAACATTTGATGAGAAATTGATAAAGTAGATAAGATTAACACATTTCTCAAAGTATGTGGATAGCAAAAACAATTTTTAACTAAAGAGGTTGAGTTCTCGAACTTCATAGAATACAGTGTAACAAAACTTGAAGCACCCCAAATTTATAACGTTGTTTTTTTGTTCATTAATTAGTTATTTTTTGAAAAATGTTAAAAGCTAATGTAAATGGCGTAAATGTAGCATGAGAAGCATCAAGTGAAGAAAGACCCGGAGCATGCACACAAGCATAGGGTGAAGGAGGAGATTGCGACTATAGTTGCCATTAGAGCAGGTGGATTTGCATTCCATGTGCATCACCAGAAGAAGGAAGCCAAGCATGGGCTCAAAGGGCACAAGCTTCACCATCACTAATGAACCTAGTGTCTTTTCTTAGCGTCTGTATGAAATATATGTTTTTAAATTTGGTTTTCCATCATTCAATAATCGTGTAGTGGTATCATGTTTTGTTTGTAGTTTTTTGACTATTGAGAAATAAAATTCCCTTTTATGGAAATTACTTTTCTTTATTTTTGATTTCTGTTTGTAGTTTGGTTCAAAACCTTTTAAAAACTAAAAATGTGAAATCAAATGAACAAAAAATAATGTGGAAATGTTTTTTGATTTATGTCAGATTATATTGGTTTTGTTTGATTTAATAAAATGTACTATAATGTCGATGCATAGGATGTCTTTATTAGTTAGTTAGGACTTATCATGTAAGATAATACCATGGGTTCTTACATATTTTGTTCGAAATATAGTATCTTAAAATTTTAATTACTTAATTTTAATTATTAATAAACAAAATAATTTTATTAATTTATTATACAGTTGTGTTTTGCGAGTTATAAATGCATATGATTAGCTTTCGAAACTTACCAATAGATGAACAATGTCCGTAATAGCATATCGATTTTTGATTTAAGTGTTCAATGAGATTCGGTTATATATAGACATAAATCAAAAAGAGTAATAGGTCGCCAAAAACATGTTTATTGAAAGTGATATGTATTTGGATTACTTATATTTTAAGACTATAATATGCTATAAGTGATCATTTACCTTGGACATGTTGATAGAGATCCACAAGTTTCATATTGTTGTTTGTCAATAAGATTAGAACATTGTATTAGACTACTTGAATTGTTCAATTCTCAACTACTATTAGAAATAAACAATTCATATTATGGAATTAAGTAACGACTCTAAATCTTGGCAATGTCTTTTTGTCAAAAATTAGCGAGAAAAGTGGAGATAAAAAACAAGTATATTAAAAAAACCAAGCCTTGAACCAACTTGCACAAAAGCTCACAACAAGGAAAAAAAATTAAATAACATCACAACCTAACAAGTAGGAGTACAAGGAAATTACAAGCAATACTAAAATGAGCTACATAATGACACCACCATTGGGAAAGACTAAGAGAGGACCAGGAATAGAAAGAGAATGAATGAATGAGCTTAAACTGGGGAGGGAGAGTAGGAAATCACCAACAGGAAGGTGGGCAAATCATATCCCTACTTCATCATTTTGATCTGCTTAAGCACAATCAATTCATCAGCATCATGCCTCAGGCCAAGCTTCTTACCGAATGCCCATGCTTGCTTCGCAGCAAGAAGATTATCAACATCTTTAATATTTTTTCCCTCTTCACCAAATTCATCCTCCTTTATTTACTAGAGGACTTAACAGCCCTCTTCTCGCTTTTCCCGAGTTTCATGTCCTTCATAATTGCAGGTCCTTCTTTGCTTGCTATTATTTAGTGCACTTCATCACTCTCCTATCCTACCATTCTTTGATGACACAATGACAGAAACTTGACATCCTTAAGTCTTCTCTCACTCGCATCACTCAATTCCTCTGTGTGGCATGGGAATAATTTTGAGAAAACTCTCATTATCATGGTATAGACACCCATGCCATTTCCTTCTCTTATTTTTACCCTGCAACAGTATGGCTTGGGCCTCCAAGGGACCTTCATGAGGTGATGGGCTCGAAACTCCATAGGTATGCAAGCCTTGAGGACATTAAGTCATCATTAGTTACAGGATTTCGAGCTTGATTTATGGGGAGATGTTTGGTCCTAAAATCCGATGTAATTAGTCATATCATTCTCGATCCAATGTAAGGGAAGAGGAAGGTATTGGTTGACTTGATTTGGAGGGAAAGAGGATAATGGCGATTGGGGAACTAAAGGGAGAAGGGGAGGTGGTGGAATTGGCCATGAGATTCGGAATTCTTAGGCCTATCTACCAATAAGTTTTGAATCAACATGAAGAGCAACTTGGCCCACACAACGCGCATCAAACTCAAATCCACATTCCCAACACTTGAGTGGGGCATCACAGAATCCCTTAAGTCCTTCCTGAAACCCACCACATGCTCATGTGAGGAACAAACAGCTGAAAAAATTGGTTCTGGAAAGATGTTGGCTCTTCCTAGAAGACATGAATCGAACGAATGGGTGAAGCTATTACAATTACCACCCTTTATATTTCCTCGTGCTTACCGAGAAGTTGTTGCATGTTTTTTGGTTATTCAAGCCAAGGCAGGGAAGGCAATTACTTCTGGAAGGCAATTGGAATCATTTCTGAATTTCCTTCTTTAATAATATCATACAAGATCCCCCATTAAATTGTACTTGGACCACTCGATGAATGATTGAGATATCCTCTTGAGGTCTCACGGATGTGGAATTACTTTTGAATTTCCTTCTTCAAAAAATATCATATGAGCAATTTGAATCATTTCTGAATTCATTGTGGATTCGTCAATGTAGTTCATATCACTATGATGTAGATTCAAATGAGCTCTCCCAAAGTCACTTTTATCTTTTTATATGTTGGATGGTTAGTATGGTGAGAACAAATATTTAATCGAGAATTTATAATCTCTTATTGAGACAGTTATATCCCCTTGTGTGGATTTGTAATTGTAGGACAATTCCGAATCTTAGACCAAAGTATTTCAAGTGAATTTCACTGAAATCTTACTAAGGTTTGAATATTTTATCACTTAGGTAACCTATACTACAATTTGATGAACTTTTGAAAGAACTTGACCAATTCTATATAACAAATGCTTGATTACGATAATATATACAAAATATGCCAACTTTAATAGAAAAATTCAATAAATTACGATAAAAGAATAATCAAATGTTGATGTGAACTACTTAAATATTACATAAATAATGTGTCATTTAGCATTTTTTGTAAAAAAAATCATTAAAATCTAATAAAAATACTAATATATTATCGGAATTATGTTCCATTTTAGCATTTTTCAATAAAAATTGTCAAACTCTAACAAAAGCGCACCTTATTAATAAAATTTTAAAACATCAAGGTAACTAAGTGATAAAATATTTAAACTCAAGGTATCCCATTATATATGTTGAAATATCGGAGTACTTAGGTGATAAATGACCAACCTTCAAGATACCTAATTTTTAATTTACCAATTTATTTAGCTAAACATTTGTTTATGGGATAAATATGTACATATGAGAATACAAAACAAAAATAAAAAAGGAAAATGCAAAACACAAGAAAAAAAATTGATTAAACTAGGCCATATAACGTGGCCCAGCGTGTCACATAGCTCGTACATGCCATCTTACCATGGCAATCCGCGTCAATTGGTTCCACCAATCAATCCCCAACCAGTGTCGCACAACACCGGGCACCTAATCACAACCTACCACGTGTCAAATTTGACATGGCGTAAGGATGGGCGCTATTCTAGACACATAGCATCGTTTTTTTTCCCCTTTTTTTAGCCATACCACATCAAAAAAAAAAAAATAAATAAAAATAAAAAAAATAAAAAATTTTCCTCATCCATTAGCCTATTAAATATGGGTCTTAAAAATTGAGTTTAACATCCAAGAAGAGATTGTAGAAATGGTCTCACAATCTTAGTAAGTTATTTTAGGCAGAATTTTGTGGGCCTTCTTTCTAGGTATTTATCTTTTGTTTCATTTTATGCTTTCCTTTAATTTTTGCTTATTTATTTATTTATTTCATGTTTATTATATTTGATATTTTATGTCTTTATGAATATGTTGGATTAAAGGTCTTAGATGTAGAATTTAGAATTTTAAAATTGGGTCCTTTTATTTTAGATCTTAGAATTTAAATTTTCTGCTTTGCTAGTTGATATGAATAGGGTAGGCAACGCATGAGTTTAGTATCACCTCGAGGATGCCACGTCACCTGATACTTGACTCTCATTACTTGGGAATCAGGGGTTATTTAGAACTTATATAAATGAAAGTGGATATTAAGAATCTCTCGACTCCCTAATCTCTTTCTCCCTTTGACTTGTCACCCTTCTTCTTTCTCTTTCTCTAAAGGCTTTTCTTCTACTATCCAAAATTCTATATATCTATACATATACATATACACTGATATACATACATATTGATGTAAGCATAAACTACGGGTCTACTATTGCCATTGTATTGTGTAATGTGGATTCGTTGGATTCTTTGATTGATTGAGCTTAAGTTTGTTAGATCTGCATCAGTTGGTATCAGATCCAATGTTCCTTGGCTCAGGGCTTAATGGAAGACATGACACGATCACAAGCATTAATCTAGGAAATGGAAGAGCGAATGTTGACCGCCCTAGACCAGCGTTGTGTTTCAATCGACGAACGCCTCACTCGATCAATGGAGGATGTTCAACACATGTTCAGTGGGTTGTAGGTTCAGATATGTTCACTGATGGGGGTCAATGTCGAAACAACTTGGAAACCACCGTCGATGAATTATCACCTTCAAATCGATTTTTGGCTCCACGATCGAACGTCGTACTACACCGATCGCCATCAATGAAGACTCAAAACATCAATCTTGAGCTTCATAATGATAACTATAATTTCCCAACCCGTTTAACATAAATTGAATTTCTGCGATTTAATGGAATGGATGTGAAGTGTTGGTTGTATCAATGTGAGCATTGTTTTATATTAGATAGGACTTTTAATGATGCCAAGTTTATGCTCGCTAGTGTAGCCGTGGAAGGAGATGCCCTTCCTTGGCACAACACCTATGAGGAGTCATGGTCAATTGGGTCGATTATACCCTGGAGCATCAATGCCCTTCAATTCGAGCTCGATTTACAAATAGCGCAGAGGATCCCCCAAGTTGATTTGGCTAATTAAAACATACAGGTCAAATGAATGAGTTCTTGAGTTCGTTTGAGCAGTTAGTGAGTAGATTTGGATTGAGTGAAGCACAAAAGGTGATGTGTTTATGGCGTGTCTCAACGATAATATCGTGGGATGGCTTAAGATGTTGAACCCTGTTACAAGGGAAAAACTGCACTTACATAAAGCGGGTCACAGGACAACATCCCCGAAAAATGGCCCCTATCCTCCCTTTATCCAAAAATTTGAATAGGATTGGCTTGAAGACCACAACTAAATCAACCCCCTCCCACCTAAACTTAATAACACCCATCGACCCCAAAGCTTAAACACTATTGTTCCATAAAAGAACCTTACTTGGAGTCAATGGACCTTGACTCCACCTGAAAATGAGGAACAGCAAGGCAAAATTTATTTTTTACTATCATGAGAGGTTTACCTATGGCCAAACCGAACATGTTATTGAACTGGATACCATTCCAAACTTGCATATCTCCATTCATGCTCTTGAGATCTCACCCACTTCAGACAATGAGACTTTGAGGGTACCATGGGAAGAAGGTCATTAAGATCTTAGATGATAGTAGAAGCAGTAAAAACTGTATTGATGCTACTACCGCACAATAGTTGCATTGTTCTATGGACAAAACGACTCAGTTGCGGGTTAGTATTCCTAATAGAAATTGGTTGATGTGTGGAGGAATATGTAGTAGTTCGGATGGCAGATGCACAGAGCCAATCTTGTCTCCAACTTCCTCATTATTTTGTTATCGGGTTGCGATATAGTGCTAGGAATTCAATGGCTTCAAATGTTGGGCAAGATCAATTGGGATTTTGAAAACTTGATTATGGAGTTCACATATAGAGGGAAACTTGTTTCGTTGAAAAGTCTTCGAGCCCAAGAATTGAAATAGATATAAGGAACTTCCCTTTGTCATCTTCTCGGCCAACCTAACACGGCCGCATCCTTGCTGTGACCCGAGCATAACTCCTTATTGGAATTTTAAAGTATTTTCGTCACACAGCAACTCGAAGGCCCAAAGAGCAACCTGGGGAAGGGGGTGAATTAGGTTCTTTTGAGATAAATGAAAACTTAAACTTTGAGAACCAAAAATTAAATTAAAAGCTAAACAATGAATATGAAATATAGAAAATAAAGGCAAGAAGAAAAACAAAGCATAAGGATTTTTATAGTGGTTCACTTCCAACCCGGAAGCTAGTCAACTCCTCAAGTGACTATCCTTTGTCACTTGAGCTTTTAACTAAGCTTGATGATCCATTTAAAACTAGGAGCAAGATCCAACCTCTAAAATCGATCTTTTTGTAAGAAGGCTCAAAACCCGACCTTTATAACCGACCCTTTTGTAATCGCAGGCTCAAGATCCAACTTTTACAATAAAATGAATTGAAGCAATGAAAGAATTAAAGCACTAAATATTTTCACTCTTTCAAGAGTGAGTTGTCAATAAATCAAGCTTAGCCAAAGCTAAGGATATATCAATTAAGCTCAATGATCAGCAATAAAGAGAACTAGTGATACTCAAGGAAACTTTAAAAGTAACTTGAAACTAAAACATTAAAGAGTAAGAGAACAAGAGCTTTTTAATCAAAGAATGCTTAGAGAGAACCGGATGACTTAAACCGGAGCATTCAAGCTCTATTTATAGTCAAATGAGGGGCTAGGGGATGTTCAAAATGTTTGGAAAAAGATTAGAAAAGAAATCAAATCAAAACCAGTCGTTTGGAGCCTTTTCAGGTTGTGTGTCAACACACAGCAGCTCCGGATGGCTAATATATGTCTGTACGTCAACACTCAGCATGCTAGGGTGGAATTGAACATTTTTGATCATTTAGCTTTATTGATTAATTGATAAACCATATTAGCACTGGCAAATTGATTGATTGACTGATTGACCATATTACCTTTCACTTTGAATTAATTTCCATGTTTGCTCATTCATTTGAATGAATGGCTGATTCAATCGAGCCAAAATATCACCCTCATAAAATTTTGATCTTGTTATTTTCGGGCATGCTTTTCATAATGTGTTATGATTCAAGTCCAAATTGAATCATAACCTAGGGTTTGGATAAGGATTTACAGTTGGAAAGTGAAATTAAGATAAGAACTAAGAGAATTAGATGAGATAATGGAAGAATTCAAGAAGAATTAGGGATGAGAAGTAGAAAAGAGATAGAGAGCATTTAAGCTCAAAGAGAGAGAAAGATCAATTCATATCATTCATCAACATTCTTCTCTTACAACTAAGATCAACCTACTTATAATAACACTAAAGCTAGATACAATGGACTTGGACAACTCCTTATAACTGCCATACTACTAGCTAGCCGCCCCTATTGACTCTTGTCAACCAACATTCTTCTATCTTGACCACACTTTTGACTTATTCAAGCTAATACATGATAATAAGAACACTAAATGGACTTATACCTATGGTTAATACTACTTATTACATCATTCAATTATTAATGCTAAATCAACCTATATCTAATATAGTTGGGTCATAACAATACTGCCCCCTTTTGAGATTGTAGTCCTCAAGAATCTAAGAGAGAAGTAGTTTTAGGCACTTATTAACTCGATCCAACGTCATGTGGCTTATTAGCTTGCATCTACCAGCTTCAGCTTAGTAGATGCATCAACATCTGGTCTGAAAACAATTTTGCAAATGTCTTCCCAATGGAGAAGTTGCATCATGAAATCCGCCGTGCTCTTGAAGAAGGTATGTAGCATTTTGGTTTCCCTTGATCCATTCCATTTGTTGTATTTGAACTCTAGACCATAATGTGCATCTACCAGACGATGCAGCAGAACATACACAGCATTGTTGTGTTGCTTCCACTCTACTCCACGGGTAGATACAACTTCCAAGCTTTCCCACTTAAACAAAACATCTTAATACTTATGTTCAAATTGACTAATTCTCACACCCAACCACTTGTATTCTCATGTTAAACCAGCTGGTGGATCATCAAATCCTAATGTAAGATGTGGCCTCCCTCGAAAATCAGCTTTTACTGAGGCCTGAACATCCATTTCCTGCTGCGATTTATCTGTAATGTGCACATGTGACTTGGTTTAAGCAACTTTAGGTGCTACTTCTCCTTGTTCTTCAAAAGCCATTTTACACAAATTTTGCTTAGATTCTTGCTCAGCATCAAGTCAATCTAATTGATGATTTTCACTGCTTTATAAAACCTGAATGTTCTGTTCTTCAATTTCAGTTGCTGTAACCTTTGTATTATCAACCGGAACTTGTTCACAATGTTGATAATTCTCACATTCTTGTGCGATTCATGGTTGAGCCTGAAAAGAACTTTGAAACTTATTAAGATCTTGCTTCATGACCATTAGAAGTTGCACGACATGATCACAACACCTCAAAAGTTCTTCCATTTCGATATCAATTAGTTAACAATTCTGAACTTGCAGCTGTATCTTGCAACTGAATTGAATTAATGGTACTGCACTTATGAACTGAATATCGAGTGCTGATTCAATCAACACAAGCTGGATTAAATCCAATGCCACATGGCGTGAATTGAACAGCTGAATCGAGTGAACTTAGCACCAGAATTCTTCAAAATTCAGCTTCGGTTTGCACCAGCACATGTCAGGAATTCAGTTACCAGACATTATAATAGCAAGTTCTGAGCTAAATTCTTGAACCAAAACAATCAGGCAGCACACGATCTTAAAAAATTTTAGCTCGATTGTGATCATTGCAGCTATTCTTGCTTCCTTCAATATGAACAGCTAAGCTTCTCTGAAGATATTAATTCTGCAGCTCAATGTTACTTAACCTCAACCCAATCTGGAAAATTCAAATCATCTTCAAACCGAACTGAAAATTGCGGCAGAAATGCATCAACCGATAGCTCACATCCAAGAAAACAAGAATCTAATCACAATTGGAAGATAATTCAGGCTCCGAAACTTGTTTTTGTTCATTTTTTGCAACCAGTACCAAGCTTGACACAATACAAACTCAATTTAGTTGAAATAGATTCAACTATATCAAACGCAAAGTATCTAAAGTCCCTTGCGCATCAACAACAATCAGATTTTGAATTTTCTTGATTAAATGCTTGATTTGGGATCAAATCAAGGCTCTGATACCAATTGTTATGATTTGAGTTCAATTTGATTAATAACCTAGGATTTGGATAATGATTTACATTTAGAAAGTGAAATCAAGATAAGAACTAAGAGAATTAGATGAGATAATAGAAGAATTCAAGAAGAATTAGGGATAAGGAGTAGAAAAGTGATAGAGAGCATTCAAGCTCAAAGAGAGAGAGAGATCAATTCATATCATTCATCAACATTCTTCTCTTACAACCAAGATCAACCTACTTATACTAAAGAGCACTAAAGCTAGATACAATGGACTTGGACATTCTTCTATCTTGACCACACTCTTGACTTATTCAAGCTAATACATGGTAATAAGAACACTAAATAGACTTATACCTATGATTAATACTACTTATTACATCATTCAATTATTAATGCTAAATCAACCTATATCTAATATAGTTGGGTCATAACATAATGCCAATTTAAAATATTTTTATTGACAAGCTGCATTAGCTTGAATTTGAGTTGAATATTTTTCAAATAACATTTGGAAATCAAATTTCAAAAATATTTTTTATAGAGATCACATATCAATATTGAGATTTGACTCAATTGATATATTCCGATCCTAAGTTTATAAAATAGAAAATAAACTTGAAGTGCCTGGACTCGGATCTAGTTCTCTTGATTTACGATCAACTTTCTCTTCAACTTGGCTCAATTTCTTCTTGATCCATCATCTTGGAAAGCTTGATATCAAAATGATTAATCTTGATTTTTCCTAGTTTTCTTATGAGTCACTTCCAAACAAGATTAAACAAATCAAATATAATGACTCACTAAATTATTGTCCTCATCGAAATTATAATGTAAATGGCCTTTAGGGAAAACATGATTAAATAGCAGTTGCCGGATTCTTGGGTCTCAGTTCTTAACTCATTTCAAATGTGTTTGATGAAGAATTCAAGGTAACCTCATTCCGACCAGGATCCGATCAGCACATTCCTCTAAAAGAGGGGCAGTAATCCAGTTAATCTTTGCCCTTACCACTATCCAACTTTTCAAAACGACATCATAGCAAAGTTGATGCATGAGATGTTGTAAGTGAGGGTTATTCAACCGAGTGCATCTCCTCTTACTTCCTTGGTTGTGTGGGTTAAAAAAAATGATGGTTCATAGCATCTTTGCATTGTTTACCAAGCGCTGAACCAAATGACGATGAAGAACAAATTTCCTTGTTGCGGAGCTTATGGACAAGCTATGTGGCACCGTGTTTAAGATTTGTGTATTGGAAGATAAGGATGTCTCCTTTTGACGTATATAAAATAGCTTTCAGAATCCATCTAAGGCACTTCGACTTCACAATGATGTCATTTGGGATGACAAACACTCCATCGGCTTTTCAGGGGGTAATGAAAGTGATTTTTTGACCGTTCTTTCACAAGTTCGTCCTTGTATTCTTTGACTACATTTTGATTTATAGTGCTACTTGGGATGAACATTTGTCTCACATCTAACCATGTTGCACACTTTGTGAGGAAATCGGTTAAAGTGTTTTTTAACGCACAACAAATTGAGTACCTTGGTGGTTTCATTTTAGGACAAGGGGTTTCTATGGCCCCAAGAAGGTTCAACTAGTGCTCGATTGGCCAACACCAAAGGACATCAAGCAATTGCACGATTTTTTTTTGTTTGTTGGGTTATTATTGGTGGTTCATTGTAGGGTGCGGTATACTTGCTCGTCCTTTGACATTGTTGCTTCGAAAGAGTTTGTTTGTATGGACAAAAGAGGTGTATCAATCCTCTAACCATTTGAAGTGAGCTCTTACTTTTGCACTTATGTTTGGCTTGCCCGAGTTTTCCAAAGAACTTATCGACAAGACAAACTCATCTGACACGATGTAGAGGTGATTCCGATGCAAGAGGGCCAGCCCATCACATATATAAGTCATATGTTAGCTTCGAAGCATCAAACATTATAGATTTATGAGTAGGAATTTTTGGCAATTGTTTTTATAAGGACAGGTTGCATCAGTCCTCGACCGTCGTTTGGTCAAACACTGTCAGCAAGTGGCTACATAAGTTCTCAATCAGTGGACTATCAACCCCTGGAAGCAGTCAGATGGCAGTATTTGTACAATCTACAATGTCACTTTCCCACTTTCGAATCTTGGGGACAAGAGTCTTTTCGAGGCGGGGTACTGATAGGAACAGTACGAATACGGCAAGCGACACGTGAGTTCAGTTCCATCCCCAGGGGACCACGTCATCCGATACTTGACTCTCGTTGCTGGAAGGGCAATTAGGGGTCATTTGGCACTTAAATAAATAAGGTCCTTTGGACTATTATGGGCATGAAAATTGAAGGTGAAGAATCTCTCTCCTCCCAATCTCTTTCTCCCTTCTACCCTTTCTCCCTTCTTCTTTCTTTAAAATCTTTTCATCTACTATTTAGAATTCTGGACATTTATACTTGTATAGATACACTGATGTACATATATACTGATATACGAATATACTACAGGTTTAATATTGCGATTGTGTTGTGTATTGTGGGATTTGTTGGATTCTTTGATTAATTGAGATGATTGAGCTTGAGTTTGTTAAATCCACATCACTAGTTCTGGTCATCAGAAAGCAATTTTGAAATATTTCCTAATACATATATCAATATTTTCAGATCACCTGTTTGGACTTCTAGTAGTCCAATTGTTCAATAAATGATTGGGCTACTCAACCTAAATTACAATATAAGTTATTTTATTACATAGTAGATCCGCTAATCTCATGGGGCCATAATTCAAGAATATTTTTTATTACACTTTGATAAATGATTGATTAATTACTCTTTATGACAAATAACCTCAATATGATTTTAAGTTGTTTAAAATATAAGATAAATGTGTAGTAATTTGTCTTTCTACTATGTATTTTCTTCTTTAGGGACGATACTATATTGGTAATCAATTGAAAAATAATAATAATAATAAGGTATTGTTAAACGGCCGACCTACTAGCTAAATAAACGAGGAAGAGGACACGCGCATTTAACAAATCGACGCGGCTAAAGTCACCATTATCCCTACTTTTCTAGCCAAGTATAAGTTATTTTATGTTAAGAATAAATTTTTTATTTTTTATCAGATGACAATTATATTTAGAAGGGCAAATTCTAACACTCCCTCCCCTTGTTTCAAATGATCAACCTTTGAGCTACTAAAAGTATATTTAATTACACTAAATTGTTATTTTCAAGAAAAAAATTATTATTCGAGTAATGATATGATTTAAAAATAATAAAACTAACAAATTTATGCTAAAACCATTGATCTTCCTAATAGTGTACTACCCTAATTATATAATAAATATTACTAATGTATAAGAAAGTATTCAATTTGGATATTATTTTATAGGACATTTATTGCGTAGTAGATGTCTTGAGTTTTGAGCATCAATCACCTACGTGCCATCACATTTCAATCTATAAAATTAAGCACCTAAGATTTTAAAACTTTATTAGCTAGATAACCTATACACAAGAACGTGCGAATTTTGGTTGAAATTCCACCAATTTTCTCTGTAAAAAGTTAATGTAATATGTAATTACAACAATATGTATGAGTTATGCTAATGGTTTCATCGACAGTCCAAATGAGTGCAAAAAGCATTAACAAAATTATGATGGGAGATTTCTTTATATTAGCAAAATAGTACGTCATGTCAGCATTTTAAGACAGAAAATTTATAACCTTGTAATAGTGGACACCTGGATATTGTTCTAATTATATTCAACATCACCAATTTCTAATAAAAACCCAACGATTTGGAAAAGGTTAAGTGATTGATAATGTTTTTAAACATCATAGTACCTAAGTGATATAACTTTTAAGCTTTAGAGTAATCCATTATATGTATTCAAACCTTACATACTTAAGTCTTGAATTTTATTTTATAATTTAATACATTTTTATACATAAATTTAATAAATTTAACATTCTACGGTCGAGTTTGGATGGAAAAAAGCAACTTATGTCTTGTTGCATTGTGTCTAGAAAAAAATATGTTTCCAAACAATGCATATGGTATTTAATTTAGTAATATTATAAGAAAACGTTGGCCTACATAAAACTACACTTATTTTTTAATTAAAAAAAAGACAATAAACATCCACCTTATGGTGGCTTTCTTAGAAGCTTAACATATCAAAACTTAAATTTTCTAAGAAAATGTCAATGAATGCGTGTAACTTAAGAATTAAGAAAATATGTGGGACCTATATAAATACATTCACTTGGGAAGACTAATGGAGCCATCAAACACCTTCGATTCCTAGTTATTCTATCATCTTGATTTTTTTACTCTGCTAAAATTACTACCACCATGACCGGCAGCCACCACCGCCACCACCACCACCACTATGCTCACGGAAAGGAGGAAAAACTGAAAGACCATCATAAGGAAATGAAACACCACAAGCATCTTGAGCACCTCGGGACGGTTACAGCCATCACTGCAAGTGCATATGCATTGGTAATTCTCCTTCTTCTACTTTTTTTTTTTTTTTCATTGTTTCAAATATTAGAAAAAGATTTGAATATAGTTTTTCAAAACTGAATTATAGGGAATAAAGATATTACAACGAGTAATTAGAAAATTACATCTCATCGCCATATACAATTCACAACATACAATTCTATTGCTTTCTTACTTTTCTACTTGATTTAATAAAATACTCCCCTTTTGGTGACATGGAAGAGTTCATCGACAAAAGAAAAAAAGAAAAGTTAACTACATGTGTCATGTGCCATGCACTTGATCAAATTTGGTAAAATATACATCATATGATACGTGACATTCTCACCAAAAATTAGATGAGAAATCTTTAAAGTAGATAAGATTAACACATTTCTAAAAGTACATGGATAGCAATGAAACAATTTTTAGCTTTAGGGGTTGAGTTCTCAAACTTGAGAGAATACAGAGTAACTAAACTCTAAGCCCCCCAAAATTTATAGCGTTTTTTTATTCATTAATTAGCTAGTGTTTGAAAAATGTTAAAAGCTAATGTAAATGGCATAAATGTAGCATGAGAAGCATCAAGTGAAGAAAGACCCGGAGCATGCACACAAGCACAAGGTGAAGGAGGAGATTGCGGCTACAATTGCGATCGGAGCAGGTGGATTTGCATTCCATGAGCATCACCAGAAGAAGGAAGCGAAGCATGAACTCAAAGGGCACAGGCATCACCATCACTAAAGAACAATAGTGTCTTTTCTTAGTGTTCGTTCAATATATATGGTTTTAAATTTGGTTTTCCATTGCTCAATAATCGTGTAGTGGTATCATCTTTTGTTTGCAGTCTTTTTACTATTGAGAAATAAAAATCCATTTTATGAAAATTACTTTTATTTATTTTCGATTTCTATTTTTAGTTTGGTTCAAAATCTTTTAAAAACTAAAAATGAGAAATCAAATAAACACAAAAAAAAATTTAGAATTTTTTTTTAATTTCTCAATAAACAAAAACTACAAAATAAGATGATACCAAATTGGACTTTTAGTTGTTATGTCAAATTATATTAGTTTTGTTTGATGTAATAAAATGTACTATAATGTTGATGCATCGGATGTCTTTATTAATTAGTTAGGACTTATCATGTAAGATAGTACCATTGGTTTATATATATATATATATTGTTACAAATATAGTATCTTGAAATTTTAATTATTAATAAATAAAATTATTTTATTTGTTTATAATATGATTGTGTTTTATGTTGGGATGAATTTCAAAAATTTTCCCAAATTAAATAGATACACTCTAATACATTCTAATAATAACATGAATATAAAACTAGCATAACAAAAGTACTGTATATAAATAGAAAGGCAAAAAACACTTGAAAGAAAGGAACGTGTTATGATTGTTAAGTCGATTGCTAGTAAGGTTTGTTAAGTAGCTTGTTTGAATGGCTTTAGCGCAGGAAGGTCGATTGTTTGGTCTAAATCAGTCAAGTTTGGCGACTGCAGCTTAGTAAGAGTCAGTTATGAGTTGTCTTGATTCAATGTTCCCTTGTGATGTATATATAGCTTGAAATATCTTGTACTAAGCATGTTGAATGGTAATTGATTGATGATCTCTCTTTCTCATCTAAACTCTCTCTAATTTCTCATCTCCTTCCCTTCTCTTCTCATCTAGACTCTCTTTTATCCTATCCAATCTTAGGTTATGAATCAAGATTGATTTTGATTCATAACAATTGGTATCAGAGCCATGATTTGATTCCAAATCAAACTTTTGATCAATATTGATTCATTCTCGGCCCTTTAGAGTTATTTGGCTGATCTGATTGTGTGATCTGTTCGAGCTCATTGTGGTTGATTTTGAGCTGCCTAGACGCAAGCGTGCAGCAGTAATGGCTGGAGGAGTAACTACGAGATCAAGAGCTGCAGCAAATCAAACTGCAACAGCTGGCACTACCGCTGGTTCTTATGCCAGTGCTATTGCTAATGCGGATCCTAATTTGGTGCGTGTTGATCAGCTATAGCAGTGGACGGTACAAATGCAAAGGTGATGAAAGAGCAATTACAGCTACAAATGCAAGCGATGATGACTTCGTCGAATCAGACCTTGCAATTACAGCAGCAGCAGTCACAGCAGTATTTTCAGCAGCATATGATTGGTATATAGGAGCAATTGATTTGTCCGGCCAATCGAAGTGGAGCAGGTTTGTCAGCTTCAGCTAATCAATTGGTGAGGCAGTCTGAGGGAGCTCCAATCGGAGCATCTGAATCAAATCAGGAAAAGGATAATGGCAATCAAAACAATGGATTCAGACCGCCGAAAGTGGAGATTGAATCTTTTGATGGAACTCAGCCTCAATCATGGATCCGAAGATGTGAGAGATACTTCAGATGTTATCAGGTTTCTGAGCAACGAAAGGTTGAGCTGGCTGCTGTACATCTCACTGGCGACTTTGAGGTTTGGTTCCACAGCCTCACGTTAAACAAGCCACCTCTCACTTGGACTGTATTTGTTAAAGAATTTGGAAGATGTTGTGGATTGCTTCAATAAAGTGGCTCAATCCTCAACTGTCAAGGAAAATATGACTAGATTTGAATACTTGAAGGCTCGAATGATGGCTATCAACCTTGCAGCGGACTTAGCTTATCATGTTTCAAGCTTCTTGAGAGGATTGAAGCCGAGAATCAAGAATTTAGTGCGAGCTTTGAATCCAGTGACACTATCTCAAGCTTATTGCAAAGCACGACTATTTGAAATTACTTTTCTCAGTTCATCTGAAGCGCAGCGATCTAGGAACATACAACAGTCTTCCTTTACGCAATCCATTAGTGCTGTGAGTAGCAAGGGCCTTAGTTTTGAAGAGAAGAGAGCTCAAAAGTTTGTATTAAGTGTAATCAACATTATTTCGTGGGACATAAATGTAATCTAAATGTAATCTAAAGTACTTGATGACTGTAGTAGGAACTGAGTCAGGGAATATGGATGAAGACTTCGAAGAAGAGGCTGATTTGGGGGAATCAAAAGATGATCCTTCGGAAGGAATTAAAGAGGATGAAGTGGAGATTTTTTTTAAAGCATTGACTAGTACAGGCACCCACAACACCATTCGAATTAGAGGGGAGGTTGGGCAGAGAACCTTACTGGTTTTAATCGATAGTGGAATCACTCATAGCTTCATTGATCCTAAAATAGTGAGAGTTGCGGGTCAAGAAATGATTAAGACAAATCCCTTAGCCGTGATAGTAGCTTATGGAAATTCGATCATAACTCAAATAAAGTGCAAACAGATGAAATGCATAGACATGCAGGGCCATGACTTTGAGTATGATTTCAAAATTCTTAAGTTGGGAGGTTGTGACATAGTCTTGGGAGACGGTTGGATGAAGACCATTAGTCCCTTGGTCTTCGATTTTGCTTAGTTATCAATGGCATTTCAGAGAGGAGGACATCAGATTAGGCTGCAGGGTATCCTTAAACATGGTCAGCTACAATTGATGAGTGGAAAGAGACTGCAAGGGATGATCAGGAAGGGATCATATCAGTGGATTGGCCAATTGTTTTCTTTGGTGGCTGCTCCCATCAATCTTCAAGAGGATACTCCTCCTGCTATTAATGATCTCCTGGTTGAGTACAAGGACTTGTTTGAGCAACCAACTTCACTTCCTTCTCGGAGATCTTTAGATCACTTAATTCCCTTAAAGTCTAATGCTAATTCTGTGAATCAGAGACCTTACAAATATCCTCATTCTTAGAAGAATGAGATTGAAAAGTAGGTTAAGGAGTTGCTAAAGACAAATGCTATTAGTCATAGCCACAGTCCCTATGCTTCTCCTGTAATACAGGTTAAGAAGAAGGATGGGACCTCGAGGATGTGTAATGATTATCGCCAATTCAATGCCCTCACTGTCAAGGACAAGTTTCCTATTCCTATTATTGACAATCTTCTTAACGAGATCCATGGTTCCCAGTATTATTCTAAGCTTGATTTGAGGCGAGGATACCATCAGATTCGAGTTAACGATCAAGACGTCTACAAGATTGCTTTTAGGACACATCATGGACATTATGAATTTGTGGTAATGCCCTTTGGTTTGTCTAATGCTCCACGCACTTTCTAGTCCATGACAAATACAGTATTCAAAGCTTGCTTGAGGAAGTTTGTGTTGGTCCTTTTCGATGGTATATTGGTGTATACTCCTTCCTTGGAAGCTCACATGGACTATCTACGTCATGTTTTAAGTATTATGTGAGCACATAAGCTGTTTGCTAAGTTAGCTAAGTGTGCTTTTGCTAGGAGGCAAATTGAGTATTTGGGACATGTTGTTTCTGGAATGGGGATGGCTACTGACCCGGCCAAGGCCAAGGCCATGACAGAATGGCCAGTGCTTAAGACATTGAGGCAATCGAGGGGTTTTCTTGGCTTAACTGGATACTATAGGAAGTTCATAGTTGGATACAGAACGATTGCTCAACCTCTGATAAATTTACTCAAGCAGGATGTATTTTCTTGGTCAGAGTTGGCTCGGGCTGCCTTTGAGACCTTAAAAGTGGCCATGAGTTCAGCTCCTTTGTTGGTCATGCCAGATTTCAGTCTTCCTTTCACTTTGGAAACTGATGCAAGTAGTAAGGGGATTGGAGTAGTGTTATCTCAAGGGGAAAGACTAATTGGCTATCTTAGCCAAGCCTTAGGTCCACGAAATCAGAAATTATCCATCTATGCGAAGGAATATTTGGCAATTTTGTTAGCTGTTCAGAAGTGGCGCCATTACCTTGATGGTCATCAATTTATTATCAAAACGGACCATCAAAGTCTTAAATACTTGCTAAAGCAAAGGATTACGAGAAGATTTTAGAGGAAGGGGCTCATGAAGATGTTGGGTTTGGATTATTCAATTCAATATAGAGCCGGCAAGGAGAATATTGTGGCAAATGCATTGTCTAGAAGGTAGGAAGACACTGCAAAAGAGTTGGCTGCTTGCTCTGCGATTTCCCTTACTTTGCCCACTTGGATGGAGGATGTGATTTCTTCTTACGAGGAGGATTCTTTTACTTAGGAATGGGTTGTTTCTCACAGTGTTAAGATAGCCCCTTACGTAAACTCAAACACCACTATTAGTAGTGGCATCATTTGAGTTAAGGGCAAGGTTTACATTGGAAGCAAAACTAATCTGAGACAGCAGCTAATTGAGGCATTTCATAGCTCTTCTTGGGCTGGCCACTCTGGAATTGAGGGCACCTATCAAAGGCTTAAGTAGTACTTTTACTGGTTGGGAATGAAGACTGAAGTAATTGAGGTCATTCAGCATTGTGACGTTTGTTTGCTCACCAAGAGTGGTCGTGGTCAGTATCAGGGTTGCTTCAGCCTTTGCCTATTTTGGAGAGAGCATGGCAACATATCAATATCAACTTTGTGGAGGGTCTACCCAAGTCTAAAAGTAAAGACATGATATGGGTGGTTGTGGATCGTTTCACCAATTTTGCTCACTTTGTGGCTCTCAATCATCCCATTGATGCTGTAAAATTAGCTAAGGTCTTCTTGGATCAAATTTATAGACTTCATGGATTGGCTCAATCCATCATTTCTAATCGAGATAGATTATTCACCAGCAACTTTTGGAAGGAATTGTTCTCATTGTTGGGAACCACTCTTGCTATGAGTTCTTCTTATCACCCTCAAACCGATGGCCAAATAGAGATGGTGAATCATTGTGTGGAACAATACTCAAGGAGCATGGCTTTCACTCATCCTCGTCATTGGCATAAGTGGTTATCATTAGCTAAATTTTGGTATAATACTCACTTTCACTCTTCTTTGAGGACTTCTCCATTCAAGGCATTGTATGGCTATGATCCCCCTACTCCTTTGATGCTACAAGGCTCTACCTCGTCTGTTGGGGAGGTTACTGACTTGTTGGAGCAAAGAAGACAGTTGATGCAATAGCTTGAAGATCATCTTCAGTTGGCTCAGTCCAGGATGAAGTTCTTCTCTGATAGTAAGAGGATTGACAAGAGTTATGCTGTGAGCAACATGGTTTTTCTGAAGTTACAGCCTTATCGATAGTCTTCTGTAGCTTTGAGGAAGAATTTTAAGCTGATTGGCAGATACTTTGGACCTTACAAGGTCTTGAAGAAGATTGGTAATGTTGCCTATAGGCTCGAGCTTCCTGCAGATTTCGTAGTGCACCCGGTGTGTCACATTTCCCTGTTGAAGAAGTCCTTAGCAATAGGAGTGTCTTGTTCTTCCACTCCTCCTAGAGCCTCCTCACATGGCATCTTACTACAGGAGCTAGAAACTATTTTGGATTCTTAAACTCCACAACCTCATAAGTATGGGTCTCGAAAGGTGAAGATTCAGTTGTTTAATTTGGGTATGGATCACGCTACTTAGAAACCCTTGAAGATCATTCGTTCACACTTCCCTTCTTTTCATCCTTAAGAACAAGGATGGTTTGAAGGGGAGGGTACTGCTATGATTATTAAGTTAACTGCTAGTGAGATTTGTTAAATAGCTTGTTTGAATGGCTTTAGCGCGGGAAGGTCAGTTGTTTGGTCTAAATCAGTCAAGTTTGGAGGCTGCAGCTTAGTAAGAGTCAGTTATGAGTTGTCTTGATTCATTGTTCCCTTTTGATATATATATAGCTTGAAATATCTTGTAATAAGCATGTTGAATGATAATTTATTGATGATCTCTCTTTCTCATCTAAACTCTCTCTAATTTCTCATCTCCTTCCCTTCTCTTCTCATCTAGACCTCTTTTATCCTATCCTATGTTAGGTTATGAATCAAGATTGATCTTGATTCATAACAGAACGAAGAATACTTGGAAAGGCTCCAAATAAAGAAAACCAAAAATCCGATGCTAAACTCTAACTCCAAAACCCCTATTTATAGTAGGCTCCAGGAACGAAAAAAACATAAAACATCGATGTGGGATTCAGCTGTACGACACAAAATGACGTCATTTCATTCAGAACAAAAAAACTCGATTTAGTGTGAAGTGAACACTACCACATTAGAAGCCACTGATTGGCCCGCGCCCGTAGGTGCATATTGCCCCGTTGGAGTTTCCCACTGTCATGGGAAGACTCTTAACACCCTTGTCAAAGCCCGTGTGCCACTTAACTTCACTTCGAAAGTCCCTCACAAAATCAGGCAACCCCATGCACAAGACACACTTTATGTGAATATTAAGGCAATGAAAGCAATTATGGAAGAGTAGAGTAAAATTATGAACACACAAGTATATTGGTATGTTTTAAGCACTTGAACAATTGAGAGAGAGTTTAAATGGAATGGATTGATCACTCTTGGCAAATACCTTGCCATCTTATTTATAGACTATGAAATAATTAAATGAAAGA
Organism: Simmondsia chinensis; assembly: GCA_018398585.1. Classification (NCBI taxonomy): domain Eukaryota; kingdom Viridiplantae; phylum Streptophyta; class Magnoliopsida; order Caryophyllales; family Simmondsiaceae; genus Simmondsia; species Simmondsia chinensis. The sequence continues at coordinate 16,186,357 of JAGTTD010000018.1, read as the reverse complement.
ATACAACTCTTCACAAAAGGACATAACTTTATGTACATACATCTACACGGTTGGGACACACCCCCTTGTGCAAACCGTGTACATGCATCCCCCTCTAAGTACATGAATCTAATTAACCAAGGAAGGGACATGTCCTCTCCCTGTGAACCGTGTACAGTGAACTTTGTCAAGGGCCCAAGGGCCACTTCCTTAGTACCAAAGGACACGTCTCTTCATGCATACACGCACCTAAACTCAAACACACCCATGAATGCTCCGGAAGCCCTAGCACGTTCTAGATCCTTCTAGAGTATTCTACAATGCAAAGCTTACTTAAGTAAAAATCCTACTAAAATAGGCGAAGGGTGACACTCTCCCCCACCTAAACCATTGATGCCCTCATCAATGCCAAGCGAATTTAAATGCCGCTAGTGCTCCCAAGCTTCAATGTTTGGAAGGCCCTTCCAATGAACTAAGTACTCCATGTGCTTAGTACTTTCCCCATGTCCCAGCACTTGTTCAGCAAGGTCCTTCGTGTTGGCACTCACCAAGTGCCTTTAGTTCGGCTTATCTTAGCTTGGCAAAGGTCCTAGCATCCATGGCCCCTGACATGCATCTTTTGTCAATGCCCTTGTCTTCTTGGTCCCTGGATGTCCAGCCCCTTTTGAGTCAAACTTGAACATCTTCTTTGTTGCAAAGTGATGCGAAACTGTGCGCACCCCATGCATGTCCAATCCCATTTCATGAGCATTCATGCGCAACCCATGTGCACTCAGCCCCATGTCATGTGCGCCCCAGCGCACCTCGGGAGCAATCTTGTGCACCCTGTGTGCAACCCCGGCCTTGTCCTCAGTCCTGGGATCCAGTTCTCCTTGCAATGTCACACCCTTGTTAGCTTCGAGTCCTCCCTCCACTTCTTTAGGCACACCCTCAAGTTGCATGGCTGAGACTTGCTTAACCCTTGTTCCTGAAGTAAAGGCACTACATAAATCTCTTGACCCTGTGAAATATCTATCATGTTGCTCCTTAAAAATGATAGAGGCCCCACAGCATTAAAGAAATCCATCCCCAATACCATCTTGAAGTCGTCCATCGTGAACATTATCAGATCCAAAGTGCCATGCCAATCACCCAGTTGCATTGGCACCCCCATACGAAATCCCATGGATGGGCTTGGATGAAGAGTTTACGGCCTTCATCCACGCCACCTTTTAGGCATAGCTTAGCTCGAGCCGTGCTGCTTCCGCCTTTGACACAAAATTATGTGTGGCACCTGTGTCAAGAAGTGCCTTTATCTCAGCCCCGTTCACCCTTCCGTTGACAAACATCAGTCCCCGCCTTGAGTGTACCCCCGATGCCAACGCCACCCGCAATAGCAGTTTTGTACAGCACACAATTGTTATGAACCGGGAATCCAAGACATGAGCTGGTGGTGGCTGTGTTGTGATTAGTTCTGATTGGTGCTGCTGCTGTTATATTGGTGCGGCATATCTCTATGTTAGTGCTACATATTGCTTAGTTAGTTGTGGCATGAGTTGTAATAAAGTGCTTGAGTTCCTCTAGTAAGCTTACGGCTGTGGTATTAAGTGTTAGGCAATTGTAGTAGTTATGTTAGTTAGATATTTTGAGTTGATTTAGATATTTTCATTGCTTAAGATCATGTCATGTAAGTAGTATAAATAGTTGGCTTTAGCTTGTAATCCATAACAACTTTGATGAATGAACAATGATATCTTTTAATATCTCTCTCTACTTCTCATCTCCTTTCCCCTCTTATCTCATCTAAACTCTATGTTCTCTTCTCATCTCATACTCTCTCTATCCCAACCAAGGTTGAGTTTCAAAAGCAATCTTTGAAACCTTAACAGCAATCTGCCTTAACAATGTCAAGCTCCTCCCTGAGCCCAAACACTGCAGTTGTAAACTTGTGAAGTTGCTCCTCCAAGGATGCCTCGACCTCCTTCACCAAACCAAGCATCTTGCCCTCCAACCCCATGAAACTTTGGCCCAAAGCATCTACGGTGTCAAGGTTCTCGTGGATGTCCCTAATTGCCAACTCTAGCTTGGCCACACGTACATCAAGACTCCTAAGCGCATCCCTCGGTATTGAGGGATCCTTACCCTTTCTTGACTTCTTCGCATGAGTCTCAGGCCTACCACTCGGTTGTTCCTCCACAGCTTGTGATGTTCTAGCGTTCCCTTCATCCATAACAACACCCCCAACCATATTCGTAAGTTGCTCTGATGCCACTTGTCATGGGTTGACTCTTGACACCCTTGTTAAAGCCCGTGTGCCACTTAACTTCATTCTGAAAGTCCCTCGCTAAGTCAGGCAACCCCCATGCACAAGACACACTTTATGTGAATATTAAGGCAGCGAAAGCAATTATGGAAGAGTAGAGGAAAATTATGAACACACAAGTATATTGGCACGTTTTAAGCACTTGAAAAATTGAGAGAGAGTTTAAATGGAATGGGTTGATCACCCTTGGCAAATACTTTGCCATCTTATTTACAGACAATGAAATAATTACAATGAAAGAATAAAACTCTTCGCAAAAGGACATAACTTTATGTACATACATCCACACGGTTGGGATGCACCCCTTGTGCAAACCGTGCACATGCATCCCCCTCTAAGTACATGAATCTAATTAAATAAGAAAGGGACATGTCTCTTCATACATACATACACCTAAACTTAAATGCACCCATGAATGCTTCGGAAGGCCCTAGCACGTCCTAGATCCTTCTAGAGTATTCTACAATGCGAAGCCAACTTAACTAAAACTCCTACTAAAATAGGCGGAGGGTGACACCACTCTCCTATTGGTTTGCACCCCCAGTGGCATCCCCACGTGTGTCAGATCCCGCGATGTGCATTGCTGCGTTGGTTTCCAATTCTTTTTATTTTTTTTATTTTTGTTTTGTTTTGTTTCGCACATGTAAAGACTCATCCTATGAATTTTTAATTTTAAAAATTATTTCACCTTCTAATTTTCGCCATTTATCCATCTCATTAATAATGTTTAACAGAATTAAATTTACTCATCTCATGAATTATTTAATATTTTTTCGATGGCAATAAAAATAGAGCCTCGCGCAAAAATCTCAGGAATAATTTAAATCTATAAACAAATGGGTTAAATTAATCACCATGTCATGATAAAATTTACTTACCATTTAATGGGACTTAATTCCACTAAGTAAATCCCACTGCATTCTAGACTCAAATCATTTATTCGATAACTCCCAAATAGACTATACTAACAACAAGAACCCTTCTATTAGATATCTATGACGAAAAATAATTAGAACTGCTGCCATTATTTTTCTCATCGCTTCTCCATTAGTTGCCGACTCACCCTTTTTGAATAATTCATCTATACTTGAACAAATTCATAGTACAAATTCCAAATATCGAACATTTGGAACACTTTGGCCAAACTTTTCGAATTAATTCTAACACTTGCAAATTTAACTAAGGGAACATCTGTGTCTAAGAGACTATAGATTCCCTGTTGAATACCTGATATATGCATGTGGGATTTCAACCATATATCAAAACCATACTTATAGTACTCCAAGGCAACTAACGTTCCGTGCACAGGTCCAGAATACTTTCAGGATGTAGAGTCGTCGTTTAAATAGTACATCACGAATCACTCACTTCCGATAGTAGTCTTGAAGCAAGTAACTCACATGGTCCAACTTAGTGTATTAGTCTTATTGAACACACCAAACATAACACTTTTGGATCACCATTTACATGTCCAAGGCAGGTCATCGAAAGTGTCATGTCTTAGCAGACAAGCAATCCAAACTTATTATCGACTATGAGTCTTTCAAATAACATTTCATTTCATTTGCTCCAAGTCTATCTGTGGCTTGATCTCATAAATCACTTAGATCAAACATAAAAAAAAGTAATCTGAGGACTACATCCATCTCATGGATATAACTTAAAAGAAAATCACAAACAACATATATGCTCACCTACACAAATTTAACAAGGAAATGATTGAAACCTCAATTTCATTCTTTAATATAGTAACATTTATGGGACAAATTTGGATTTTTAGGATACTATTCCTAATAATCTCTCACTTTTTCTAACTCTAATTTACTATATAGTTTATATCCATTCCTTCTAAGTGTAATTCAAAGGTCTTCTGAGTCAAATTCTTTGTAAAAATGATCTATAAGATATTGCTCGTATCTATCTTTAAGATCGCTATCTCACCCTTCTCTGCATAGTCTCTAATGAGGTGGTACTTCTTCTCAATGTGCTTTGACATCTTGTGCCTTCTTGGCTCTTTTGAATTAGCCACTGCACTCGAGTTGTCACAAAACATTGCAACCGATGTTAGACGTCTCTAACAACCTTAAGATCTATCAGGATTTAGACTGTCACTAACAACCTCAAGATCTATCTGGAACTTTGCGAGCCAACATGCCTCCTTTACAGCTTCTAAGGCTGCAACATACTCGGCTTCAATGGTTAAGTCCGCAATACAAAATTGCTTGACACTCCTCTAACTTATGTCTCCACCTCCAAGGGTCAAGACATATCCAGACATCGAATGTCTATATCTATCTGACTAAAAATATGAATTAGTATAGCCAACTAGAACCAACTCGTCACTATGAAAGATCAGCATATAGTCTCTACTTCGTCTCAAAGAATTGAGGATATGCTCCACTACCACCCAGTGCAACAGACCTGGGTTAGACTGATATCTACTCACCATGCCTACGGCATAATAGATATCTGGCCTCATGCACAACATGGCAAACATGAGGCCTCCCACAGCCAAAGCATATGGAACATTCTTCATCTGCTCTTCCTCTTAAGGTGTCTTAGGACACTACTCTAAAGAAAGAGGGACTCCATGCCTCAAAGGTAAAAGCCATTTCTTAGGGTCCTCCATGTGAAACATTGACAACATCTTGTCAATATAGGTGGCTTGAGAAAGGCCTAACATCATATTCTTACGATCTCGCAAAAGCTGGATCCCATGAATATAGCTGGCTTCTCCAAGGTCCTTCTTATCGAACTGACCTGAAAACCAAATCTTTATAGCTGATAAGACACATACATCATTCTGAACGAGTAGTATATCATCCACATACAATACTAAGAAAGTCACTACTTTCTCTTGATGTCGTTTGTACATGCGTGGTTCATCAACGAAATACTCAAAACCATAAAATTTAACCGCTTCATTGAATCTAATATTCCATGAGCATGATGCTTGCTTCCATATATGGACTTCTTCAGTTTGGTCAGGATGTTTAGGCATTTTCCCTTTTAGTCCGTACATTGGATCCTGTTAGAATTAATGTGACCTAAACGTTGATGCCATGTGTAGGCATTTTCCCTTTCAGGATGTTTTCTTTTAAGATATTGAACAAGGGAGCTTGTGTTAGATTCATTCAAATGTACATCAGAGTTTTTATCAAAAAATAACATGAATAAACTATCCACACATGTACGTTTGCAAATAAATAATTTATTGCTCGTACTAAATAGTTCATAACTAAAATTCAATGGATAAACATTATCCACCAAACAAGAGGCAGAAATCAAATTCCTGCGTAATGCAGGTACAAATAAACAATCCTTTAAAATCAAAACCCTACCACTAAAGACTAAGCTACCATCTCCTACTCCTAAGATCACAACTCTTGTACTGTCTCCAACCGTCAGGTACACATCTCCATTATGCAGCCTCCTAGTTAGCCTGAGCCCATATAATATATTACAGACATGGTTAATTGAACCTGAGTCCACACACCAGGAATCTGGTGCACTCTTAACTGTGTGTGACTCAACTAACTGAGATATCAACATTCCTTCTCTAGATGGTTTAGGAAGTGTAGCTATGTCCTTAGTGCAATTCCCAGTCCAATGGCCCTAATCACTGCAAAATAAACACTTTCTTTCAGCTTCCTTACTCGTCCTTGATGCCTGGGTCGATTGGACATTCCATTTAACCCACAACTTGTCCTCTGTTACTTATAGAAACGTTCAGCCTAAACTGAGTGAATGAGCTGGACAGAGAATTGAGGATGATGTCCTGCTTAGTTTGACTGTCAAACTCAGCTCCAAGGACTTCCAGTTAAGAAAAACACGTTGTCAAACTCATGATATGTTCATCAACCAGCGTTGCTTCGGACATCCTCATATTGAGCAACGTTCTGATCAAATCTTTCTTAGTTGCTTTATATTGTTGTTTAAACATCTCTTCTAAATGTTTCATCATCTCAGCTACTATGTGCATCTCAAGCACCAAATGCTTGAGAACATTTTACACAGACGTCAATATGTGGCATATGGCTAACTCAGTAGCCTTGTGCTAGCATTCATACCACTCTTTAACAACAACTATACAATCATTAGTTGGCTCAATAGGACGAAAGCATCAGGGAGAACAAAGTTAAGACCCTCGTGAAGTAAAATGATGTCCAAACTCTTTTTCCATGTAAAATAATTTGGTCTAATGAGTACATTATGCTTAAGAATTGAATAAAGTGTACCAGTCGTAACCATTATTAATCTCCGTAAATACAAACATTTGTGTAACTATATAACATTAGTCATGTAAAATGCAATAATATCTATTCTTTTAATTTTAGAAAACACAATGAATCAGGTATCCATAAAACTGAACTATCATGTACGTAATGATGACCCAAACACACCACTCCTTAATGCCCGGTAGTGAGGTCTTATGAAATTAGTTTAGGTGAGAACTATTTTCAATTAACATGTTTTTTCGTAACTCTTACTAAACATGATTAACTCACCATTTTTCCTTAGTCTCTAACGTGACACAACAGAGCTCCTCAGGGAGGCTGATGTATTATGCTAGTCAAGTATAAATCATTACCTAAACCTCCATACAAAAACATATAATACTCCACGACAGTATGGTCGCATCGCTTATTTGCACTTTAGTTTATTCCATTGGAAGTCTAACATTGTAACCTGCAAACCAACACCCTCCACAGGGAGTGATGTCAGATCGGTCAAACCAATCAACCCAGTGGCATCCCCAACACGTGACACGTGTCGCGCGCTGATTGGTCAGATTCGGCAACTCGGATCGCTGTGTTAGCTTCCGTATTTTTTCCCAGCATGTAAAACCTCAATTTATGAATTTTTTATTTTTAAAATTATTTTATTCTATAATTTTCAAGTTTTATTGATCTCATTAATAATGTTGAGCAAAATTAAATTTACTCGTCTCAGAAATAAATAATTAATCTTATGAATTCTTCAATATTTTTCCTATGGCAATAAAAACGGAGCCTTGAGCAGAGACCTTAGAGACAGTTAAATCTAGCTCTAAATGGGTTAAATTAATTATCATCTCTTGATAAAATTTAATAACTATTTAATGGGACTTAAATACACTAATAAATCCCGCAGCACTACTTTAAACTTAAATCATTTATTCGAAAATTCCCAATTAAATTATACTGACAATAGCAACCCCTCTAATAGATATCCAGGACAAAAAGTAATTAGAACTAATACCATTATTTTTCTCACAGCTTCTCCATTAGTTACCAACTTGCACTTTTTGAATAATTCATTTATACTTGAACAAATTCACAGCATACATTCCAATTGTTAAACACTTGGAACACTTTTGCCAAAGTTTCCAAATAAATTCAAACCCATGAGAATCAACTAAGGGGATATCTATATCTCATACAAGACTATAGATTCCCTATTGAATATTTGACCCTATCACAATTCATGCAGTTACCCAATGCACATGGGATTTCGGCCATATATCAGGGCCATACTTATAATACACCAAGGTAACTAACATTTCATGCACAGGTCCAGAATACTCTCAGGATTTAGAGTCGTCGTTCAAATAGTACATCATGAATCACTAGCTTCCGATAGTAGTCTAGAAACAGGTAACTTACATGGCCAAACTCAATGTATTAATCTTATTGCACATACCAACATAACACTTCTGGATCACCATCCATATGACCAAAATAGGTCACCTAACGTGTCATATTGTAGTCTTAGAAGATAAGTGGTCCATACTTATCACGAACTATGAGTCTTTCAAATAACATTTCATTCCATTTGCTCTAAGTCTATATGTGGCTTAATCTTATAAACCACATAGAACAAACATGAAAAAAGTAATTTGAGAACTATATACATCTCATATATATTACTTAAAGAAAATCACATGCAACATATATGCTAACTTATACAAATTTAAGGAGGAAACGACTAGAGCTTATATTTCATTCTATAGTAACATTTAATGGACAAATTTGGATTTTCAGGACACTATTCCTAATATATTACAAGTTATAAATGCATATGATTAGATTTCAAAACTTACCAAGAGATGAGCATTGTTCATGGTAGCATATCAGTTTTTGATTTAAGTGATCAATGAGATTGGGTTATAAAAAGACATAAATAAAAAAGAGTGATATGCTATAAAAAATAAGTCTGTTGCCAGTGATAAGTATTTGAATTACTTATAGTTTAAGGCCATAATATGGTATAAGTGATGATTTACCTTGCACATGTCGATAGAGATCCAAAATTATCACATTGTTGTTTGTCAATACGATTAGAACATTGTATTGGACCACTTGAATTGTTTAATTCTCGATTACTGTCAGAAATAAACAATTCATATCATGGAATTAAGCATTGACTTTGAGTTTGGGTAATATATTTTTTTTAATCAATTAGTGGGAAAATTCGCGATAAAAACAGGTATACTCATAAAAGCGAGGCCCTGACCAGCCCCCACAAAAGTGCACAACAGGAAAAAAAAAAAAAAAAAAAAAAAAAAGGCTACCTCAACCTGACAAAGAGAAGTACAAGGAAATTACAAGCAGTACTAAAATATGCTAGATAACTACACCGTCATTGGAAAAGACTAGGAGAGGACTAGGAATAGAAAAAAAAAGAATCAATGAGCAAAAACCGAGGAGGGAGAGTAGGCAATCACCATCAAGAATGTAGGAAAATCATACCCCTACTCCATCATTGCAATATGCTTAAGCACAATCAATTCGTCACCATCATATCTCAACCCAAGCTTCTTAGGGAATGTCCACACTCACTACGAGCAAGAAGATTATCAACATCATTAACATTTTAGCCCTCTTCACTGAATTCATCCTCCTTTATTTAATAGAGGGCTCAACAGCCCTCTTCTCGCTATTCCTGTGTTTCATTGCATGTCATGCTTTGCGTGCTTTTATTTAGTGCACTTCCTCACTCTCCTACCCTTCTTTTGACTAGACAATGTCAGAAACCTGACATCTCGTCACCCCCTTAAGTCTTGTCTCATTCGCATTACTCAATTCCTCCACGTGGCACGATAATAATTCAAAAAAAGAACTCTCATCATCATGGCATAGACCCACATGCCATTTCCTTCTCTAACTTTCATCCTGTGATGGCATTGCTTGGGCTTCCAAGGGCCCTTAATAAGATGAGGGCCTCAAAACTCGGCGTGTATTCAAGCCTTAAGGACATTGAGTCATCATTACTCACCGGATTTCGAGCTTGATTTTCATGAGGAGACATTTGGTCCTAAAATCCGGTTGAGTTGGCCATATCATTCTCAATCCACTGTAAGGGAAGACGAAGGTACTGGTTGACTCAAGCTAGAGGGGAAGAGCATAATGGTGATTGTGGAACTGAAGGGAGAATGGGAGGTGGTGGAATTGGGCATGAGCAAGGGAATTCTTAGGCTCATCTTCCAATAAGCTGTCCATCAAGATGAAAAGCAGTCTGTCCTAGACATCGCTCATCAAAACTCGAATCAACATTTCCCACACTTTAGTAGGGCACCATAGAATCCCTAAAGTCCTTCATGAAACCCATCACATGCTCATGTGAGGAACGAACAACTGAAGAAAGTGGCTCTATAGAGATGTTGGCTCTGCCTAGAGAACATCAATCGAGTGAATGAGTGAAGCTATTATAATAACCATCCTTTATATTACCTTGCGCTTGCCAAGAACTTATTACTTGTTTTTTTTTTTTTTCCCCCCCAAGCCAAGGCAATGAAGGCAATTACTTCTGGAGCACAATTGGAGTCATTTCTAAATTTTGTTCTTTAATAATATCATACGAGAGCCCAGGTTGAATTGTACTTGGACCACTTGTTAAATGATTGAGATAGGTCACACGGATGAGGAATTATTTCTGAATTTCCTTCTTTAACAAATATCCTATGACCAATTTGGAATCATTTCTGAATTTCATTGTGGACTCGTCAATATAGTTCATATCTCTATGATGTAGCTACAAGTGAGCTCTCATAGAGTCACCTTTATCCTTTATATGTTGGGTTGTTAGTGTAGCAAGAACAAACATTCAATCGAGAATTATGGTCTCCTATTGAGACAGCAATATCCCCTTTTGTGGATTTGTAACTGTAGGATAATTCTGAATCTTAGGCCAATGTATTTCAAGTGAATTTCACAGAAATTTTATTGAGGTTTGAATATTTTATCACTTAGGTAACCTACTCTTCAATTTGATTAACTTTTGTAAGAACTTGGCCAATTTTATATAGCAAATGATTGATTACAATATTATATACAAGATGTGCCAACTTTTTCATAGAACTTTGGAAAATTACGATAAAAGAATTATCGAATGTTGATGCAAACAACTTAAATAGTACAGAAATCAGGTGTCATTTAAATTTTTTTTTTCAAAAAATCATAAAAATCTAAAAAAAAATGCTAATATATTGTCGGAATCGTGTTACATTTTAGCACTTTTCAATGAAAAACTATCAAACTATGACAAAAGAATACCTGATTAATAAAATTTTAAAAGAAAAGGTACCTAAGTGATAAAATATTTGAAGTCAAGGTATCCCATTGTATATATCGAAATGTCAGAGTACTTAGATGATAAATGATTGAATCTCAAGGTACCTAAGAGTTAATTTCCCAATTTATTTAACTAAAAATTTATTCATGAGATAAATATGTACATATGAGAATGCAAAACAAAAATAAAAAAACACAAAACACAAGCAAAAAAAAAAAAAAAAAAATTTAAACTAGGCCGTATATCGTGGCCCAGTGCGTCATGAAGCTCGCACATGCCGTCCTACCCTGGCAATCCACATCAATTGGCTCTACCAATCAAGGCCCAACACGTGTCACACTATGGAGCACTATATAAACGATGTGTTTCAACAATGGGAACCTAATCACAACCTGCCACATTTCAAATTTGACATGGCGTAAAGCTGGGTGCTATTTGAGCCACACAGCATTATTTTTTTTCTTTTATTTTAGCCATCCCATATCAAATAAATTAAAATTTTGTTTCCTTGTACAATAGCCCATTATTAATATGTCTTGAAAATGGAGTTTAATATCCAAGACGCGATTGTGGAATAGGTCTTATGATCTTAGTAAGTTATTTTAGGCATAATTTTGTGGGTCCTCTTCCCAGCTATTTCTCTTTTGTTTCTTTTCATGCTTTTTTTTAATTTTTGCTTTTCTATTTATTCATTTCATATTTATTATATTTGATATTTTATGTCTTTGGAATACAATAGATTAGAGATCTTAGATTTGGAATTTAAAAGTTTAAAATTAGGTCCTTTGATTTTAGATATTAGAATTTTAAATTTTCTGCTTCGCTAGTTAATACGAATACGGTAGGCGACGCGTAAAGTTGAGTACCATCCCAAGGATACCACATCACCTGATACTTGACTCTAGATACTTGGCAATTAGGGTCATTTGGATCTTATATAAACAAGGCCCCTTAGGACTATTTTGGGCGTGAAATTGGATGTTAAGAATCTCTCTGCTCTCTAATTTCTTTCGGTCCGCTACCCATCCCCCTTCTTCTTTCTCTTTCTGTAAAGGCTTTTCTTCTACTACCTAGAATTCTATACATCTATACTTGTATAGATACACTAATATAAATATATACTAATATATGAACATACTACAGGTTTATTATTGCGAGTGTATTGTCTATTGTAAATTCATTGTATTCTTTGACAGATTGAGCTTGGGTTTGTTAGATCCGCATCGATTGGTATCATAGCCAATGTTCCTTGGCTCAAACCCTTCACCAGCATTATGCTTCAATCGACGAACGCCTCACTCGTTCGATGGAAGATGTTCAACTTATCCTCAGTGGGTTGTCTATTCAGATATGTTCATTGATGGGGGTCAATGTCGGAACAACTTGGGAAACACCATCGAGGAACCTTCGCCTTCTAATCGACCTCCACGGCCACTATTGAACATCGCGCTACACCAATCGCCATCGATGGAGACTCAAAACACCAATCTGGATCTTCGTACTAGTAACTATAATTTCCCTACCCGTTTAGCAAAAATTGAATTTATGTGATTTAATGGAATTGATGTGAAGGGTTGGTTGCATCAATGTAAGCATTATTTTATATTAGATATGAATCTTGATGATGCCACGGTTGTGCTAGCTAGTGTATCCTTGGGAGGGGATGTCCTTGCTTGGCACAACACCTATAAGGAGTCGTGGCCAATTGGGTCAGTTATACCCTGGAGCATCAATGCCCCTCAAATTCGAGCTCGATTTACGAATAATGTAGAGGATCCCCTAGCTGATTTGGCTAAATTAAAACACACAGATAAATTGAATGAGTTCTTGAGTTCATTTGAGCAGGTAGCGAGAAGATGTGGATTGAGTGAGGCACAAAAATGAGTATGTTTATGGAGGGTCTTGGATATGATATCATGGGATGGCTTAAACCCCATTTTTCTATAAGACGTTATTCTCCTAGCTAAGTTACAAGAGTAAAACTGACTTACATGGAATGGGTCACAGTATGACACCCACAAAATATGGCCCCTTTCCTCCCCTTAAACGGAAATTCGAGTAGGATTGGCTCGAACACCACAACTAAATCGGCACCTTCCAAACTAACTTTAATAACACCCTCTGACCTCAAAGCTTAAACACTACCATGCGATAAAAGAACCCTGCTCGGAGTCAAAGTACCTTGACTCCAGCTCATATTGAGAAACATCGAGCCAAAAACTTATTCGTTTACTATCATGGGAGGTTTACCTCCGGCTATAATTGTCCCATGAAAAGATGAGTGTAATGTTTTCAAGTAGAAGTTACTGATGACGCGCTCGTCCTAACCCCACCGAACATCCTTTTAAATTGGATCCCAATCCGAACCCACGCAACTCCATTCACACTCTTGAGGGTCACACCCACTTCTGACAATGAGACTTTGAGGGTACCATGGGAAGAAGGTCATTAACATTTTAGACGATAGCAAAAGAAGCCAAAACTTTATTAATGCTACAATTGCAAAATAGTTGCATTGTTCTGTGGAAGAAACAACTCGATTGCGGGTTAGTATTGCCGACGTAAATTAGTTGATGTATGAGGGAATATGTAGCAATTCGGTTGGCATACGCGAGAAGCCAATTTTTTCTCTAACTTCCTCATCATTCCATTATCGGGTTGCGATATGGTGCTAGGAATTCCATGGCTTTGAACACTAGGCAAGATCAATTGGGATTTTGAAAACTTGATTAGGAGTTCACATATAGAGGGAAACGTGTTTGTTTGAAAGTTCATCGGGCCAGAGAATTGAAACAAATACAAGGCATTTCCTTTTGATCAATGTGCTTATTCAATGTATTGGAGTTCTATATGAGATGGGGTTCGTAAGGATGAGCTGAACTCAAGCTCTAACTACACACCCAGCTTGATATTCCCTACAAGATTCAAACAAACGGTCAAAGGGGCCTGTGGGGTACGCTCAAGTCTGTTCTAGTCTCATTAGACTAGGTAATAAAAATAGACATAATAGTCATTAAATACTTAGCATAAGGGGAGTAGGAAGCTCAAGTGATTATTGCTCTAGAGATGAAATCGTGAAAGAAGAGTGGAGGAAAAGGCGTGAGAGAAGAGGGGAGGAGGTGTGTCGAGAAGTGAGAATACTTTTCCCTTTTACAGAGAACTTTGCCCGGCTGGCTCGCCTATTTTGGGTCGCCCATTTATAGGTCGCCCATTTCTGGGCCGCCCATTTCCAACTAGCCCTTTCTAGGTTGCCCATAGCCCATTTATGGCTAGCCCGTTCTGGCTAGCTGTAAGACCATTGACATTGGGATACCGCGCACAGGGTGATGCCAAGCGTTAGGTGCATCATCCTCCGATCATTGCGCTGGCATAGTCACTTGATGCGCAAATCTCTAGTGCTTGGATGGATGTCAGTGCCGAGGTTTTCGTTGTGACACGGGACTTAATTGACCCAGACCCAAGCATGACCCAAAGAGGGCGTGCACGCTTGAAGTAGTGCATTGGCTTAGTTAAGAACCACTAGTCAAGTGCACGACCATGCTCAAGCGTGCGCACATTAGTTGCGCAGCAATAGTTAAGGATGAACGCTTGACTAAGTGCAATGCACGCGCTGTGTCGATACGAGGAAGACATCGATCAAGCACAAGTATACTCGCAGTGAATATCCTTTTGTATGGATGAACCAGGCCTAATGGAAATGAGCATGAGCATCGCATCGACGGACGTAGGTCATGCGCACTACGTGCGCATGCAATGACAAGGCATGAAAAACTAAGTACAAGTGCACAGGATTGGATGCGCTACGCTAGCGTGACAACGGACCTTCACCTAGACGCAATATGGCGCCAACTCAAGATAGACGTTGACTATGCCAGAGCATTGACGTTAACTTAGAGTGGGACCATGGACACTCTTAGGTTAAGTCCTTGACCAATGGATGGATCTAAGGCTTGCCTAAGCAATGTGTGGCACCAACAGGCAGTGCACAGATATTGTACATAGGCTCTCGATCCAGGACATTAGTGCTAGGCACGTAGGAAGTCATGGTGAGCTACGCAAGTGTGCCACTTTTCCTTAGGATACGTGAAGCGGGCGCAGGAAGGCGCGTGGAATGGGCAAGCTTGGGCACAGGGTGAGCCACGCTACGCATGGAGTGTGCTTACAGCGCACACGTGTAGCAGCCAATGCCAGGCGCTGGCAACGCGCGGATGTGGCACTGGTAGTGCATGGGATTCATGCAGCGTGCATGACACTGGGGACACAAGAGCGCGGCTTATATGGGCACAGCGATGGGTGCACGCAACGCGGCACATGTTTGCTCCGAGAAACATGAATACTTAGGAAGCCTTGCGCATATGGAAATATGCTTGGCACGGGTGGGTCACATGACTTGACAATTATCGAGGATGGGACGTGGTGCTTTGAAGGAAAAACCCTTGACCTTGATTTTGACCAAAGCTCCTGACTAGGAGCTCGACCAAGTAACTGCCGCAGAGTTGAAGGGGAGATGACCCGGCAGTTTTGGCACCCTTTGACTTGGTAAACCCTCCTTTGTGCGGGGAAAGAAGCAAGGAGTAGTTGTTGCTTGGGATTTGACCTAGTAACTACCCCTTGAAGATGCATCCCTCAAGGGAAGTGGAGAATCAGCCTTCCATAAGGTGCTGCCAGCTGTCCAGAGGTAGTTACCTCATTGCAGATCATGGGGGGAGTTCTGGAACTGCTAGAACTTCTATAAATTGGGCTGCATTGGCCAGATTTAGGAGGCATTTAGTTTGTATTCAATTCTTAGGCAAAGAAAGAGTTATGTATACGAACTTGAGTGAGAATTAAGAGTTACCATTGTAATTCAAAGAGTGCTCAATAATAAAAAGTCGTCCCTTCTGTCTTGCGTTCCATATATCGTGTTTAAGTTCGTTTATGTTTATTTCCGTTGAGTTTGTGTGTGATTTCGTGTGTTAAGGCTAAGTGAGGCATAACCTCACTACCATCATAGGAAGTCAATAAATTATTTGTGCCAATTGTGGTATCAAAGCCAGAATCTGAAAAAGGGTGTTGCCCAATCTCGGTTCCAGTTACTGTCCAGACTTGTGTGTGCGCTATTGAGTTTCGTGGTTTAGTCTCAAATCAAGTTTTCCCCTTGTTTTCGAATTTTACTTTTGAATTTCTAGTGCAGATGTGATTTTTGGAATTATGGCATTGGCTGGTTTTTAAAAATTGTCTTTAGCATTAACCTTAGTTGTGCTTGACTACGAAATTGTGGGTTTGTCCTTGTTGTGCATTTTTTGAGTTGTGCCTGGTGGTTTGTGTGTGATTTTTACCCTGAATTGTGAAAAATTCTGCTCGTGGATGCCTGTTGTTGCATGGGCCGGGTTAATTTTCATTAGTACTGAGCTCTTGTGTGAGTTGCATGAATTGAGTCCTTATGTTGTTTATTTTCGAGTCGGTTGCTATAAGTAGTGTTGTTTAACCGTCACCAGGGAGACACCTTAAGAGGAATAAAAGATTCAACTGCATAGAGAAAATTTCAGGTTCTGAGTATAATGTTGATGACCTTCCTCGGGGAACGGTTTTGGGTGCGATAAAGTCATTGCTTACTGATATTGGATCCATTAAAGAGATGATTGAGTCCCTAGTTACTGCCTAAAGGGACCCCGTCTCTAGCCTCCACTCCCTCTACTAATGTGTTTCATACATTGGGGCCTAATGGTGCCAAGAGTAGTTCTCCTAACATACCTCATGTTGGTGAAACTTCCATCCTACGGTGGAAAGTTTACAAAAAGAAATTTCGGTGTTGCATAAGACACTTAATGCAGGTACTCCAAGACATTACAAGGATGATACTAGAGTTTCTACTCTAAAAGCTTCTGAAGGTGAACATGATGCCAAGACCTTGGAGAACTTCCTTTGGGACATGGGATAGTATTCTATGGCCACCCATGTCTATGAGGAAGACAAGATTGCCATTACATCCACGCACCTGATGGGTGATGCCAAATTGTGGTGGAGAACCCGTGTGCCAGAGGATCGTGCCATTGGACATGTTGTGACAAGTCCATGGGAGACCTTTAAGAAAGACCTTCGTGGCCAATTCTTTCCATGTAATTCTTCTTAGTTGGCTCGTGTGTCCTTGAAGGACCTCAAACAAAATGGTTTCATTCATGAGTATATTAATGCTTATAGTTCCATAATTCTGAAAATTAAAGGTATGATGGATGTGGACAAACTCTTTTACTTTATTTCGCGTCTTAAATCGTGGGCTCAACTAGAGTTGAGGCGTCAAAAGGTCCAAGACCTTGCCGCTGCTTTGGTTGTGACTAAAGCCTTAGTGGACTTTAATGTTGGTCATGACTTTAGTAGGAAGGACCACTTTAAGAAGGGAAAGAAAAATGGCTTTAAGTCTTTTAAAAATGGGTAGGGTCTTACCAGTGAACCTGACAACATTGAAGTTTCTGTAAGAACTGGTGGGAATGATAAGGGAAAGGGTCCTAAGTCAGTTGCATGTTTTATTTGTAATGGTCCTCACTTGACATGGAATTGCCTTAATAAACAACCCTTGAGTATTGTTGTTCAGCAGGATGATGAGAATGATGAGGATCATGAGCCTTCTCCATCACATATGAGGATAAGCTCGCTTAAGTTGATTGACAAAACAATTTCTGGGTGGTGCAAATGTGGCTATTCATCCATGCAAGCTAGTGGGTCACTGTTTTCTTGATGTTTTTATGTTTACATTTTATTGATAGGCTCTGCTATTTTGAAGGTTTTTGGATGTATGTTTCATTTTGATGGTTTCGTTTATGTTGTTTTGATGATGGTTTATCGTGATTTTATGTAAGGTTAATATATGCTGATTATACATGCTTTGATGGACTATCGGATGTTTGGTTAGTGGTGTGTCTAATGGACTTGAGTGCAACCTAATCTATAATGAGCCTTGAATCGAATGAATATTTAATGGTACAACTAAAGGACTAGCGCGTAACCTAGTATATATATTGAAGCCAAAGATAAATGAGACTACGTCAAAGCACCTAACAGACTTGTGTGCATGAGGACTTATGTTAGCCAAGTCGGTGCGCATGAACCATGGTCTAGTACTCAGCATGATTAGAACAAGATGTTGCTAGTACCCATGAACGACTAGTGCTTAAACCTCTAGTGTGCAACCTCTAGTGCTCTGTTGGATGTCAGCGCCTAGGTTTTGGCTGCGACATAGGACATAATGGACCTTAACCCAAGCATGACCCAGAGAGGGCATGCGCCCTTGAAGCAATGCGTTAACTTAGTTAAGGACCATGAGTCAAGCGCATGATCATGCTCAAGCGTGCGCATGTTAGTTGCACAGCACTAGTTAAGGATGGACCCTTGACCACGCGTTGTGCCGATACAAGGCAGACATCTATCAGGCACAGGTATACATGTAGTGCACTTCCTTCTGTATGGATGAACCGGGCCTAACGGAAATGAGCCTAAGCATGACATTGATGGATCGAGGGCCATGCGCTTGCTGCAAAACGCTGACTCAATGTGCGGGACACATGTCAGGCATATTATGTGCACAAGCAAGAACAAAGCATGGAAGGCTAAGTCCAAGCGCACAAGACTGGATGCACTACGCAAATATGATAACGAACCTTCACCTAGACGCAATATGGCACCAACTCAAGATGGACCTTGAGTGAGCCAGAGCGTTGACATTAACTTAGAGTGGGCCCATGGACACTCTTAGGTTAAGGCCTTGACCAACAAATTGGTCTAAGGCTTACCCAAGCAATGTTCGGCACCAATAAGCAGTGCATAGACACTGCGCATAGGCTCTAGGCGCACAGGATGTCATTGTGCGTTATGCAAGTGCGCAGCTTTGCGTAAGGATGTGCAAAGGGGGCACAAGAAGGTGTATCGCACGCGCACAGTGCTAAGCACTGGCAGGACGTGGATGTGGCGCTGGCAGCTTAGGAGATGCACGCAGCATGTGCTTCACTGGGGATGCAAGCGCGCGTCTTGTCTGGGCACTCTGTGCGTGCAACGCGACGCACGTCTGCTTCGAGACACATGAACACTAGGAAGCCTTGCCCATACAGAAAGGTGCTTGGCACGTGCAGGTCATGTGACTTAACGGTTATTGTGCATGGACGTGGTGCTTTGAAGGAATAACCCTTGACCCTGATTTTGACCAGAGATCTTGACCCGAAGCTTGACTAAGTAGCTGCCATAGAGTTGAAGGGGAGCTGACCTGGAAGTTTTGGCACCCTTTAACCAGGTAAACCCTCCTTTGGGTGGGAAAAGCAACAAGGAGCAGTTGTTGATTGGATTTGACCAAGTAACTGCCCCTTAATGAGGCGTCCCTTAAAGGAAGTGGAGAATCAGGCTTCCATAGGGTGCTGCCAGCTGCCATAGGCAGTTACCTCACTACAAATCATGGGGAGCGTACTTGAACTTCTATAAATAGGGCTGCATTGGCCAAATCTGGGAGGCATTCAGTTTTGAACTCATTTCTTAGGCAAAGAAAGAGTTTTGTATACGAATTTAAGTGAGAATTGAGAGTTCCCATTAAAATTCAAAGAGTGCTCATAAAATTCATCCCCTGTGTCATGTGTTGTGTTTACGTTCGTTTATGTTTACTTCTGCTAGTGTGTGATATCATGTGTTTTAGGCGGAGTTAGGCATAACCTTACTACCATCCCATAGTCAATAAGTTACCAATGACACTAGCCTTGTTCTAGCTAGCCCTGTTTATTTGTGCCTCTTGGTATTACTCATTTTCCTAGGGAGGGTATGACTATAAACATAACAAAGTACTGGGCAAGCAAGTGTCAGGTGTGTAAGTCCCAGGTGAGTGAGTGTTGGGCGTGTAAGTGCCGGGCAAGTACCGGGCCTGTATTGTAAACATATAGTCATCCTACTCCATGGTTTCGTGGGCGAACTTTGCTCACGGATAGGGGGACTGTATATGTATGATGCTGGCCCAGTGCTCGGATGGCACTTGCTCGCCCGACACTTACTCATTCGTCCTATACTTACTAGCCCGACACTCACTGGCTCTGTTAAGGCTTACAAGAAATGGGCCAGCCAAAAATGGGCCACCCAGAAATGGGCCAAAATTGTACGACCCAAAAATTGGTGACACATAATGGACAGTCCAAAAGGTCGAAGCTTTGTATAAATGGGAAAAGGCCCCTCACATCTCGACACTTCCTAGCCCCCTCTCTCACACCTCTTCCTCCGCTCTTTTTTACGATTTCTCTCTGGAACAACATCATTCAAGCTTCCTAGTAAGTGTTTTTTTTGTCTATTTTGTCTTTTTATTACCTACTCTCATGAGACTAGTACTAACTTGAACATCGGAAGGATCCCCCATGGGTTACCCCACAGGCCTCTCTGACCATTTGTTTGAATCTTACGGGGAATATCAAGCTGGGTGTATAGCTAGAGCTTAGGTTCAGCTCATCCTTATGAACCTCATCGCATACAGAACTTGAGTACGTTGAATAAGCACACTGACCAAATTCGTCATAAACAACAAGCAATACGCCTCTGTGGAATTTTAGAGTATTTTTCCAACATAGTGACTAAACAATAGTTGTGAGATCCCCTCGTCTCAGTTCTTTACTCGTTTTCAAATGTGTGTGACGAAAAATCCGAGCTAAACCCATTCCAACTAGGATTCGATCAGCATATTCCTCCACTAGAAAGGTAGTAATCCGGTTAATTTTCGCCCTTACCACTATCCAATTTTTCAAAAGGACATCACAACGAAGTTGATACATGAGATATTGCAAGTGGGGGTTATTTAACCGAGTGCATCTCCTCTTACTTCCCAAGTCATGTTGGTTTAAACAATGATGGTTCATGCAGTCCTTTCGTCGATTACCGAACCTTGAACAAAATATGACTATCAAGAACAAATTTCCATTTTGAGGAGCTTCTGGACAAGCTATGTGGCACCGTGTAAAGGATATTGGTATTGTCAGATAAGGATGTCTCCTTCCGATGTTCATAAAATAGCTTTCTGAATCCATTAAGGGCATATCGAGTTCGCAGTTATGTCGTTTAAGTTAACAAACACTCCATCAACTTTTCATAGGGTAATGAACGTGATTTTTCGACCGTTCCTTCCCAAGTTCATCCTTGTGTTCTTCGATGACATTTTGAATTATAGTGCTACATGGGATGCACATTTGTCACACATCTGAATTGTGTTGCACAACTTGAGGGGCAATCGGTTTTCTGTTAGACTGTCGAAGTGTTCATGTAACGCACAACAAATTCAATACCTTGGCCATTTCATTTCAAGACAATGGGTTACAATGAACCCGAGGAAGGTTCAAGCAGTGCTCGATTGGCCAACACCAAAGGACCTTAATCAATTGCGCAATTTTCTTCGTTTGCAGGGTTGTTATTGACGGTTCATTGTGGGGTACGGTATACTTGCTCGTCCTTTGACATTGTTGCTCTGAAAGAGTTTGTTTGTATGGGCAGTAAAGGCCAATCAATCCTCTGGCCATTTGAAGTGAGCCCTTACTTTTAGACCGGTGTTGGCCCTGCCCGACTTTTCCAAATAACTTAACATAAACACAGACGCGTCTGACATGACATAGGGGCTATTCCGATGCAAGAGGGCTGGCTCATCACATATACCAGTCGTATGTTAGCTCCAAAGCATCGGGTGTTATAGATTTATGAGCGGGAACTTCTAGCAGTTGTTTTTTCTGTGGACAAATGGCTTTAGTCCTCGACCATCGTTTGGTCAAACATTCGCAAGTGGCTACACAAGTTCTCAATCAGTGGACCAGTCAACCCCCAGAAGCAGCCAAATGGTAGTATTTTTATGATCTACAATGTCGCTTTCCTACTTTAGACCCTTGGAGATAGGGATCTTTTCGAGGCAGGGTACTGATACAAACAGTACGAATGCGGAAGGCAACACATGAGTTCAGTCCCATTTGAGTAGGCCACGTGATCCGATACTTGACTTCCATTGCTAGATGGGAAGTTAGGGATCATTTGGCACTTATATAAATAAGGACCCTTTAGACTATTTTAGGCAAGAAATTAGATGTGAAGAATCTCTCTCCTCCCAATCTCTTTCTCCCTTCTACCCGTCCCCCTTCTTCTTTCCCTTTCTCTAAAATCTTTTCTTCTACTATCTAGAATTCTATACATCTATATTTATATAGATACATACATATATACTGATATACGGATATACTTGGGTTTACTATTGCGGTTGTGTTGTGTATTGTGGATTTGTTGGACTCTTTGATTAATTGAGTTGATTGAGCTTGACTTTGTTAGATCCACATCACTAGATCTGGTCATCAGAATTTAATTTTGAAATATTTTCTAATATAAATATCAATATTTTTGGACCATCTGTTTGGACTTATGGTAGTCCAATTGTTTGATAAATTCTTGGGCCACTTATTCTACAGTACAAAAATAAATTATTCTATTATATAGTGAATTCGCTAATATGATGGGATCAGAATTCAAGAATATTTTTTATTACACTGTAAAAAACAATTGATTAACTATTCTTTATGATAAATAAACGAGGAAGAGCAGGACACACGCGTTTAACAAATTGACGCGGCCAAATCATTATCCCTACTTCTCTAGCAGATTTGACCAAATCCTACGTGATGTTAAAAACTAGCTGACAATTATCTTTAGAAGGGTAAAAGGATCAACCTATGAGCTACTAAGTATATTTCATTACAGTGAATTGTTATAATAAATATGTTCAAGAAAATGTAATCTTATTCTAACAATATAACAATTTTGAGTCACAAAATGATCAACCTTGAAGTTATAAAATTATATTAAAAACTGTGATCTTAATTTGACAATATTAAAAATTTTTCTCTGACAGTGTACTACCCTCATTATATAATAAATATATGTAGTAAGAATATTACTAATGCTTAAGAAAGTATTCAATTTGGACATTATTCTTTAGGATATTTATCGCTTAGATATCATGAGTTTTAAGCATCTATTACCTATGTACCGTCTCATTTCCATCTATAAAATTAAGCACCCTAAAGTTTTAAAACTTTATTAGGTAGGTAACCTATATGCTAGAACTTGGGAAAGTTATTGTGCTATATGATTAAAACAATATATATGAGTTATGCCAATGGTTTCACTGACAGTCGAAATTAGTATGAAAAGCATACACAAATTTATGATGGGAGATTTCTATATATTAGCAAAATAGTGCGCCATGTCAGCATTTTAAGACAAAAAATTTATAACCTTGTAATAGTGGGCACCTGCTTATTGTTCTAATTATATTCAACAGCACCAATTTCTAATAAAAACCCAATGATTTGGAGATGGGTAAGTGATTGGTAACGTTTTTAAACTTCAGATTACTTAAGTGATATAACTTTAAGCTTTAGAGTAGTCCATCATATGTATTCAAACCTTGCATTACATACTTAAGTTATGAATTCTCTTTTATAAGTTAATACTCTCTTATACATAAATTTAATAAATTTAACACTCGACGGTCGAGTTTGGATGGAAAAAAGCAACTTATGTCTTGTTGTGTCGTGTCCAAAAAAAATTATTTTTCTAAACAATTGTTATGGTATTTAATTTAGTATACTATAAGAAAACTGGCCTATATAAAACTACACTTGTGTTTTAATTGAAAGAAAGACAGTAAACATCCACATAATGGTGGCTTTCTTAAAAGCTTAACATATCAAAACTTAGATTTTCTAAGAAAATGTCAATAAATGCGTGTAATTTAAGAACTAAGAAAATTATGTAAGACTTATATAAATACAGTACCTGGGAAAGCTAATGGAGCCATGAAAAACCTCCAATTCCTTGTTATCCTATCATCTGGATTTGGTTACTCTGCTAAGATTACAACCACCATGACCAGCCACCACCACCAACACCATCACGGCCATCACCACGGTCATGGAAAGGAGGAAAAACCGAAAGACCATCATAAGGAAATGAAACACCACATGCACCTCGAGCACCTCGGGACAGCTACCACCATCGCTGCTAGTGCATATGCATTGGTAATTCACCTTCTTCTACTTTATTTTTTCATTGTTTCTTATATCAAATAAGATTTAAATATGGTTTTTGAAAACTAAAAGTATAAGGAATAAAGATGTTACAGTGAGTAATTGGAAAATTACATCTCATCGCATATACAATTCACAACATACAATTCATTTGCTTTCTTACTTTTCTAATTGATTTCATAAAATACTCCTCTTCTGGTGACATGGAAGAGTTCATTGACAAAGGAAAACGAAAGTTAAACATATATATATACATATATATATATGTCATGTGCCATGCACATGATAGAAGTTTGGGAAAAAAATACATTACATGATACCAGACTTTCTCACCAAAAATTCGATGAGAAATCCATAGACTAGATAAGATTAACATATTTCTCAATGTATATGGATAGTAGTGACACAATTTTTAACTAAAGAGGTTGAGTTTTCAAAATTGATAGAATATAGGGCAAGTAAACTTGAAGCGCCCCAGAATTTATAATGTTGTTTATTCATTCACTAATTAGTTAGTGTCTGAAAAATGTTAAAAGCTAATGTAAATGGCATAAATGTAGCATGAGAAACATCAAGTGAAAAAGGACCCCAAGCATGCACACAAGCACAAGGTGAAGGAGGAGATTGCAGCTCTAGCTGCCATCGGAGTAGGTGGATTTGCATTCACGAGCATCACAAGAAGAAGGAAGCCAAGCATGCACTCAAAGGGCACAAGCATCACCATCACTAATGAACCAAGTGTCTTTTCTTACCGTCTGTTTGAAATATATGTTTTCATATTTGGTTTTCCATCATTCAATAATCGTGTCGTGGTATCATCTTTTGTTTGCCGTTTTTAGACAATTGAGAAATAAAAATCAATTTTATGGAAATTACTTTTCTTTATTTTCAATTTTTGTTTATGGTTCCAAACTTTTTAGAAACTAAAAATGAGAAATCAAATAAACAAAAAAAAAAAAAGGTAAAAAAGTTTTGTGATTTCTCAATAAACAAAAACTACAAAATAAGATGATACCAAATTGGACTTTTAGTTATGATGTCGGATAATATTGGTTTTGTTTGATGTAATAAAATGTATTATAATGTCGATGCATAGGATGCCTTTATTAGTTAGTTAGGACTTATCATGTAAGATAGTGCCATGTGTTTTTATATATTTTGTTAGAAATAAAGTATTTTGATAATTTAATTATTTAATTTTAATTACATATGATTAGCTTTCAAAACTTACCAAGAGATGAACATTGTCCACGGTAGCATATTAGTTTTTGATTTAAGTGATTAATGAGATTGGGTTATAAATAGATATAAATCAAAAAGACGTTTATTGCTAGCAATAAGTATTTGGATTACTTATATTTTAAGACTATAATATGGTATAAGTAATGATTTACATTAGTCATGTCGCTAGAGATCCAAAATTGTCACATTGTTGTTTGTCAATAAGATTAGAACATTGTATTGAACCATTAGAATTGTTCAATTCTCAACTACTTTCAGAAATAAACAATTCATATTATGGAATTAAGCAATAACTCTAAATCTTGTCACAATCAATTCATCACCATCGTACCTCAACCCAAGCTTCTTACCAAACACCCACGCTCACTCTGAGAAAGAAGATCACCAACATCTTTAACATTTTAGCCCTCTTCACCAAATTCATCCTCCTTTATTTACTAGAGGGCTCAACACCCCTCTTCTCTTTATTCCCAAGTTTCATTGCAGGTCTTGCTTTGCTTGCTATTATTTAGCGCACTTCGTCACTTTCCTACCCTACCTTTGACAAGACAATATTAAAAACCCGACATATCACCAAGCCCTTAAGTCTTTGCTCACTTGCATTACTTAATTCCTCCGTGTGGCACGGGAATAATTAAAAAAAAGCTCTCACCATCATGGCATAGAACCCCATGCCATTTCCTTCTCAAAATTCCAAAATGTGATAGTATGGCTTGAGCCTCCAATGGGCCTTATTGAGGTTGGGGGCTTGAAACTCAACGGGTATTCAAGCTTGAGGACATTGAGTCAAAATTACTCACATGACTTCGAGCTTGATTTTCATGAGGAGACATTTGGTCCTAAAATCCGGTTGAGTTGGCCATATCATTCTCGATTCACTGTAAGGCAAGAAGAAGGTGTTGGTTGACTCGAGCTGGAGGGAAGGAGGATAATGGCAATTGGGGAAATAAAGGGAGAAGGGGAGGTGGCGGAATTGCCCAAGGGCATTGGAATTCTTAGGCTTATCTACCATTAAGTTGTCCATAACCATTAAGAGCATCCTAACACACACATCGCTCATTAAAACTTGAATCAACATTCCTAGAACTTGAGTGGGGCACTACAAAATCCCTTAAGCCCTTCTTAAAACCCACCACATGCTCATGTGAGGAACGACCAGCTAAAGAAAGTGGTTTTGTAGAGACGTTGGCTCTTCCAGAAAAACGTGAATCGGGCGAATGACTGAAACTATAATAATTGCCACCATTTTATATTGCCTTGTGCTTTTGTTATATGATTTTTGGTTATCATGCCAATGCAACGAAGGTAATTACTTCTGGACAGCAATTGGAATCATTTTTGAATTCGTTCTTTAATAATACCATACGAGAGCCCCATTGAATTGTACTTGGACCATTTGTTGAATGATTGAGATAGAGATGTCCCCTTAAGGTCTCACGGATGTGAAATTATTTTTGAATTTCCTTCTTTAACAAATATCATATGAGCAATTTGGAATCATTTCTGAATTTCATTGTAGACTCGTCAATGTAGTTCATATCGCTATGATGAAGCTCCGAGTGAGCTCTTGCAGAGTCACCTTTATCCCTTATATGTTGGGTGGTTAGTGTGGCCGGAACAAACATTCAAGCGAGTATTTATAGTCTCTTATTGAGACAGCGATATCCCCTTTTGTGGATTTGTAATTCTAGGACAATTCTGAATCCTAGGCCAACATATTTCAAGTGAATTTCACTAAAATTTTACTGAAGTTTGAATATTTTATCACTTAGGTAACCTATGCTGCAATTTGATGAATTTTTGTAAGAACTTGACCAATTTTATAGAGTGAATGCCCAATTACAATAATATATACAAGATATGCCAACGTTTTTAGCAAACTTCAGCAAATTATGATAAAAGAATTATCGAATGTTGATGTAAACAACTTAAATATTAGAGCAATCAAGTGTCATTTAGCATTTTTTGGCAAAAAATCATCAAAATCTAATAAAAATACTAATATATAGTAAGAATCATATTCTATTTTAGCATTTTCCAATGAAAAACAATCAAACTGTGACAAAAGGATACCTGATTAATAAAATTTAAGAACATCAGGGTACCTAAGGTTTCATTAAGTAGGCACTAAAGTACTAGATCCCATTAGAGCTCCCAAGTTAAGCATGCTTGGGTGAGAATAGTACCAGGATAGGTGACCTCCTACGAACTCCTCGTGTTACCTACCCTATAAGGTTTGGGGTCCTCGGAAACAGCCTCTTAGCGGAGTTACATCCTGAAGGGGTAAGGCTGAGTACATCAACCCCTCCCAGACCCCGTTTATGCAGGAACCCTTGAGGCGCTAAGTATGTTGTTATTGTGGAGTGCCTAAGTGATAAAATATTTAAAATCAAGGTATCCCATTATATATGTTGAAATGTTAGAGTACTTTGGTGATAAATGACTAAACCTCAAGGTTCCTAAGTGTTAATTTCCCAATTTATTTAGCAAAATATTTATTCATGAGATAAACATGCACATATGATAATAGAAAAACAAAAAAAGAAAAGGAATATGCAAAAAACAAAGCAAAAAAAAAAAAAAAAAGGATGAAACTAGGCCGTATAACATGGCCCCGTCCGTCACAAAGCTCATATATGCCGTCTTACCCTGGCGATCCATGTCAATTGGCTCCACCAATCAAGGCCCAACATGTGTCGGACCACGGAGCACAATACAAGCGACCTGTTACCACATTGGGCGCCTAACCACAACCTGCCACGTGTCAAATTTGACAACCCGTAAGGCTGGGTGCTATTTGGGCCACACGGCGTCATTGTTTCCTTTATTTTAGCCATTCTACATCAAAAAAATCAATACCTTTTTTCTTATTCAAGAGCCTATTATAAATATATCTTTAAAATGGAGTTTAATATCCAAGAAGCGATTGTGGAATAGGTCTTGCAATCTTAGTAAGTTATTTCAGGCAGAATTTTGTGGGTCTTCTTTGCAGGTATTCCTCTTTTGTTTTTTTTTTTCATGCTTTCCTTTAATTTTCGCTTTTTTATTTATTTATTTCATCTTTATTATATTTGATATTATATGTCTTTATGAATATATTAGATTAGAGGTCTTAGATCTAGAATTTAGAAGTTTAAAATTAGGCCCTTTGATTTTAGATTTAACAATTTTAAATTTTTTGCTTTGCTAGTTGATACGAATATGGTAGATGACGCATGAGTTTAGTACCATTCAGAGGATACCACATCACCTAATACTTGACTCTAGTTACTTGTGCAATTAGGGGTCATTCGGACCTCATAAACAAGGCTACTTAAGATTATTTTGGGCATGAAATTGGATGTTAAGAATCTCTCTGCTCTCTGATCTCGTTCTCCCTTCTACTCATCCCCCTTCTTCTTTCTCTTTCTTTAAAATCGTTTCTTCTACTATTTAGAATTCTATACATTTGTACTTGTATGGATACATTGTATATATATATACACACACACTGATATATGAATATTCTACGGGTTTACTATTGTGATTGTGTTGTGTATTGTGGATTCGTTGGATTCTTTGACTGATTGACCTTGATTTTGTTAGATCTGCATCAATTGGTATTAGAGTTGACCTTCCTTAGCGTAGAGTTTAATGGAAGACAATACCACGATAGCAAGCTTCAATCTGGGAAAGGGAAGAGCAAATGTTGACCACCCTTTATCAGCGTTGTGCTTCGATTGACAAACGCTTCACTCGATCGATGGAGGATGTTCAACACATGTTCGGTGGGTTGTCGGTTCAGATATGTTCGTTGATGGGGGTAAACATCGGAACAACTTGGGAACCACCGTAGATGAACCTTTGCCTTCTGATCGACCTCCAGCTCCACTATCAGACACCGCACTACACGGATCGCCATCAATGGAGACTCAAAACCCCAATCTGGATCTTCATGCTAATTTGAATTTCTATGATTTAATGGAATTGATGTGAAGGATTGGTTGTATCAATGTGAGCTTTATTTTATATTAGATAGGACTCTTGATGATACCACGATTATGCTAGCTAGTGTAGCATCAGAAGGGGATTCCCTTGCTTGGCACAACCCCTACAAGGAGTTGTGGCCAATTGGGTCAATTATACGCCGGAGCATCAATGCCCCTCAAATTTGAGCTCGATTTACAAATAGCACGGAGGATCCCCCTTGCCGATTTTGCTAAATTAAAACACATAGGTGAATTGAATGAGTTCTTGAGTTCATTTGAGCAGGAAGTGAGTAGATATGGATTGAGTGACGCACAAAAAGTCGGTATGTTTATGGCGGGTCTTAGAGATGATCTCATGGGATGGCTTAAGATGTTTGGGCCTGTTTCTTTATAGGACGTTATTCTCCTAGCTAAGTTACAAGAGAAAAATTGCATTCACATAAAATGGGTCATAGCACGACACCCCCAAAAAATGGCCTCTTTCCTCCCCTTACACGGAAATTCGAATAGGATTGGCTCAAAGACCACAACTAAATCAGCCCCCTCCCTCCTAACCTTAATGACACCCACCGCCCCCAAAGCTTAAACACTACCGTGCCATTAAAGAGCCCTACTCGGAGTCAACACACCTTGACTCCAGCTCATATTGAGGAACATCGAGCCAAAAATTTATTTTTTCCTATCATGAGAGGTATACCTCCAGCCATAATTGTCCCACGAAGAGACGAGTGCAATTTTTTCAAGTGGAGGTTGATGATGACGAGTTCGGTGCTGACCCCACCAAACATCCTGTTGAACCAGATCCCAATCCTGACCCACACATCTCCATTCATGCTCTTGAGGGTCTGACCCACTTGAGATAATAAGACTTTGAGGGTACCGTGGGAAGAAGGTCATTAACATCTTGGACGATAGCAGAAGCAGTCAAAATTTTATTAATGTAACCACCACAAAATAGTTGCATTGTTCTGTGGAAGAAAGAACTCGGTTGTGGGTTAGTATTGCCGATGGAAATTGGTTGATGTGTGGGGGAATATGTAGTAGTTCAGTTGGCATATGCACGGAGCCAATTTTATTTCGAACTTCCTCATCATTCTTTTATCGGGTTGCGATATGGTACTAGAACTCCATTGGCTTCGAACGTTAGGCAAGATCAATTGGGATTTTGAAAACTTGATTATGCAGTTCACATATAGAGGGAAACTTAATTCCTTGAAAGGTCTTCGGGTTAGAGAATTGAAACAAATATAAGGAACTTCCCTTTGTCATCGTCTCAGACAACCAAACACGGCCGCCTTCCTGCTCCGACCAAAGTGTTTACGACGATTTTTGGTCAGTGTGTTTATTCATTGATTTGGAGTTCTGTACAAGATAGCGTTCATAAGGATGAGCTGAAATCAAGCTCTAGCTACACATCCAGCTTGATATTCCTTGCAAGATTCAGACAAACGGTTGAGGAGCTTGTGGCGTAACCCACAGGGAACCTCTCTAATGCTCAAGTCAGTACTAGTTTTATGAGAGTATGTAATAAATAGACATAATAGACATAAAATATTTAGCATAAGGGGAATAGGAGACTTGAATTATTATTGCTTCACAAAAGAAAACGTGAAAGAAGAGAGGAGGAAGAGGCATAAGAGAGGAGGGGAGAAGGTGTGTCAAGATTTGAGGAGCCTTTTTCTTTTCTTAAAGAACTTTCGGCGGCTGGCTCGCCAATTCTGGGTTGCCCATTTCGCGCTACCCCCATTTCTAGGTTGCCCATAGCCCATTTCTGGCTAGCCTGTTCTGGCTTGCCCTACTCTAGTTAGCCCTGTTTATTGGCACCACTTGGTGTTACTTATTTTCCTAGGGAGGGTATGACTATAAACATAACAAATTATTGGGCGAGTATGTGCCAGGTGTGTACATGCCAAGCCAGTGAGTGTTCAGCACGTAAGTACCAGGTCAGTAAGTGCTGGGCAAATACAGGGCCAGTATTATAAAAATATAGTCCACCTACTCCTTGGGCGTCGCCCAAGGCATAGGTGGACTATATGTTTATGGTACTTGTCCGGCACTTACTCATTCACGCTATACTTATTGGCCCGCTACTTACTGACCCGGTAAGGGCTAGCTAGAAATGGGAAATTCAAGAATAAGATAGCTAGAAACGGGCAAATCGAAATGGGCTAGCCAGACATGGGCGACCTAGAAATGGGAGACCCAGAACGGGTGAGCCAAAAGGCCGAAGCTCTCTATAAAAGGGGAAAAGGTCCCTCACATCTCGACACTTCCTAGCCTCCTCTCGCACGCCTCTTCCTAACCTCTTCTTTCATGATTTTTGTCCAGAGCAATAATAGTTATAGCCTTCTACTCCCCTTATGCTAAGTATTTTATGTCTATTTATTTCCTACTCTCATGAGACTAGCACTAATTTAAGCATCGGACGGGTCCCCAATAGGTTACCCTTCGAGCGTCTCTAACAGTTTGTTTAAATCTTGCAGAGAATACAAAGTTGGGTGTATAGCTAGAGTGTGAGCTCAGATCATCCTTACGAACCCCATCTCATACAAAACTCAAATACAATGAATAAGCACGGTGGCCAAATTTGTCGTAAGCAACGAGTTGTACTCGGTGGAATATTTTAGTATGTTGGCCACACTGACTGAACAACAGTTGTTGGATTCCTTTGTCTCAGTTCTTGACTCATTTTTAAATGTGTTTGACACAAATTTCGAGCTAAGCCCATTCCGACCAGGATTCAATCAGAACATTCCCTTAAAAGGAGGGCAGTAATTCGATTAATTTTCGCCCTAACAATTATCCAAATTTTCAAAGGGACATCATAGCGAAGTTGATACATGAGATGTTGCAAGCGGGGTTTATTCAGCTGAGTGCAACTCCTCTTACTTCCCTGATTGTGTTGGTATAAAAAAAGACGGTTCATGGCATCCTTCGGTCGATTACCGAGTCTTGAACAATATGATCAAGACCAAATTTCTCTTTTGAGGAGCTTCTAGACAGGCTATGTGACGCCGTGTATAAGATCTAGGTATTAGCAGGTAAGGAATTCTCCTTCCGATGTTCATAAAATAGCTTTCTGGACGCATTAAGGTCACGTCGAGTTCACAACGATATCGTTTGGGTTGACAAACAAAAGGGTAAGGAACGTGATTTTTCGACTGCACCTTCCCAAGTTTGTTCTTCTATTCTTCGATGAAATATTGGTTTGTAATGCTACGTGGCATGAACATTTGTGTCACATCTGAATCGTGTTGCACACCTTGAGGAGCAATCGGTTTTTTGCTAGACCCTCGAAGTGTTCTATTAACGCATAACAAATTGAGCACCTTGGTCATTTTGTTTTAAGACAATGGGTTTTGATGGACCTGAGAAAGGTTCAAGCAGTGCTCGATTGGCCAACAACGAAGGACCTCAATCAATTGTGCGATTTTTTTGGTTTGAAGGGTTATTATTGACGGTTCATTGTAGGATATGGTATACTTGCTCGTCCTTTGACATTGATGCGGAAAAATAGTTCATTTGCATGGATAGAAGTGGCAGCTCAATCCACTAACCATTTGAAGCCTGCTCTTAGTTTTGCACCTGTGTTGGCCTCGTCCAACTTTTCCAAAGAACTTATCATCAAGATAGACACATCGGAGACGATATAGGGGTGATTCTGATGCAAGAGGGCTGGCCCATCACATATATCAGTTGTATATTAGCTCTGAAGCATCCAGCGTTAATAGATTTATGAGCGAAAACTTCTGGCAGTTATTTTTGCTGTGGACAAGTGGCATCAGTCCTCGACTGTCATTTGGTCAAACGCTGTCAATAAGTAGGTACACAGGTTCTCAATCAATGGACCGGTAAACCACAAGAAGTAGCCACATGGTAGTAATTGTATGATCTACAACATCACTTTCCTACTTTCAACCCTTGGGGACAAGGGTCTTTTCAAGGAAGGGTACTTATATGAATAGTACGAAAAATTTTATATAAAAACAAATTATTTTACTGGAGAAGAAGGCTTCCAAAATCTCTCTCTCTCTCTCAACGGCTACTCCCGAAATCCCATGCGCCACCTCTGCCGGAGCGTGCAGGCGCATTGTAGCCCTACTGCGGCCGTTCATCACACCGCCAGAGTCGACTTGCCTCAAGCGTTCGGGTCGTACAAGTTTCGTGGCTGTTTGTTGAGCTCTTCAAGGGACCGTTGCTTCGTCTTCGTCCCACACCCTCGCCGGTCGACCGTGTTCTTCAACCATCATCAGATTTCCCAACCTTAAGCAAGTAATAAGCTAATCCCACCTCCAATTTCAACCTTCAAACGTCAGTGCTTCCTCCCCCCCCCCCCCCAATCTTCAAGAGGAACAGCCAACACTACCGCCTCTCAAGTTCATCAGACCCCGGTTCTGGATATGTCGGGCGCTGGGGCAGGGGTATCTGTCTTCATTGATGGTCTCCCTGAAAGAACATCTTGCTCATGGCTTTGGGCTGTTTTTCGGGGCTTCAAGTCTATCTGCGATATCTTTATTCCTGCAAAGAAAAGACTAAAATCTAGATGGTCTTATGGATTTGTTCGATTTTATGACCCGAATGAGACTAAAAGGGCTGTTGAATCCATGGATGGAAGATGGATTGCGGATATCAAAATTCGGGTGCAATGGGCAAATCCGGACATAAGAACAACTTCTACGTCCTCTAGAGGCCGACCACAACAAAGGGCAACTCAACCGGTCAGAACTGAATATAGGACTCAGGATCGGGATGGTGCAGCACCTAATCGGAGTGGTGCTCCTGCTAACACAGCTATTCCAAGGATTGTAGTGTCAGATTTCAACAAGAGTGTTGAGGCGTGGCTTGAGCGGTCAACTATTGCTCACTCGCCTGTTGAGGTCAGTCTTGATGAAATTATTACTTTTTTCACCGAAAATGACCTTTACGGGCTTTCACCTAAAGGCTTAAGCAACAAGTCATTTATCCTGGTTTGTGACTCAACTGACACTATGGATGCCTACCTCGGCCCCCATAGGGGGATTCTTCTAAGGTAGTTCAGAGAAGTGTATAAGTACACTGGGGAAATACTTCGATCCCTTAACAGAAGGGTTTGGCTTGAGATACATGGATTACCTGTCCAGTGTTAGTCTAAGGACTGCTTTGAGGATATAGCCAAAATATGGGCGAATTTTATTAGGGTGGATTCCAGGTCGTCCGCTATGAGATGTGTCAACGTTGCAAGGATTCTGATTAACACTTGCCACACATCATGTATTCACCAGACAGTCCAGATCCAATGCAGTAGGGGTTCCCGTTTGGTTCTTGTTAAGGAAGGTAGCTCCGTTTTGATACCCGACTTATCCCCCAGTGTTGTGTCCCGAGTCGCATCTGCTAGATTGGCCAGGGAGCAAGCTTCCTGGCCAACTCAGTCAACTCAAAGGAACGAGTGCTTTACTGTTGCAAGGGTCGCTCCACATGTCCAACCCCCTCTACATAGTGAGGAGCTTGAAAATCCTATCCCGAGGCTTGTTAATGAAGGGATGGATGCTACTTGGGAGCCGTCTGGGCATGTCTCCTTCCACCTCAATGGTCAGATCATGAGAAGATGGGTTGTGCAATACTCATTCCTGCGCCCCACCTCCTACGCTATTCAGCCTGTGGCCCATCTTCCTCTTCTACTACCATGGGTCGAGGATGTTGGAGTTTTAGCTGATCAACATCGAGCTCAGTTAAGTACTCCCGATATTGATGCTATGGGGAGTAACAGTGATAATGATTCATTAACCACTGGACCGGAATTTCCTCCAGGATTCTAGCCCCTGGTACCGATCAGTAACTCTCAAGAAGAGGACAGTATGTCGCGGAGCCATCAAGTAATAACACCGTCCATGGAAGGATCTAACTTGGACTAGAGGAAAAAGGATAAAATGAGCTCAACAAAAAAGGAGAGAAGAGCGATTAAGCGCAAGATGAAGGAAAGAGAGAAGCGGGAGTTGCAGGTCTTCCTACAGGAAATGTCCCCTAGAAATAGTGCCGGAAAATCGTCTAAGATAATCAAGAAGAGGAAAAAACGGAAGAGGGGAAATCGAATTCAGAAGATCACGGAAGAGGAGTATGATAAGAGGATACTAAATGCAGAGCGGGTAATAGAGATCGGAGAATGGGTGGGCTTCAACTTTAATGGCTTCGACCCGCCGATGGTGGCAAACATTCTTGCGCAATAAAGGGATTGGGTGTTGGGTGGAGGCTTCAGTTCCGCTCTCTTTGCTCCTATTCGCCTTCTGGTTCTTCTTCAGCTAGGGCCCCTGTGTGTGTTTGTTCTGTCAGCGTTGTCCCCGTGTCTTGTTTGGTCCTGTTCTCGGTGGCTGCTGTGTCGTGTTTTGAGGGGAGCTTTTGTTTCTATTTTTTTTGTTTTGTGCATTTTGTTTCTGGTCCCCTTGCTGTTGCGGTCGGACTCAGGCCTCGCCTAGCGAGTGGCCTACTTGTGGTCGCAATTTTGTCCCAAATTATCCAAAAAAAAATATGAACAGTACGAATATGGCAGGCGGCACGTGATTTCAGTCCCATCCCAAATAGGCCAAGTCATCCGACACTTGACTCTCGTTGCTTGAAGGGCAATTAGGGATCATTTGGCACTTATATAAATAAGGTCCCTTTGGACTATTTTGGGCATGAAATTGAAAGTGAATATTCTCTCTCCTCCTAATCTCTTTCACCCTTCTACACGTCCCCCTTCTTCTTTCTCTTTCGCTAAAATCTTTCCTTCTAGTGCCAAGAATTATATACATCTATACTTATATAGATACACTAATATACATATATACTAATATACGAGTATACTACGGGTTTACTATTGTGATTGTGTTGCGTATTGTGGATTCGTTGGATTCTTTGATTAATTGAGTTGATTGAGCTTGAGTTTGTTAGATCCGCATCACTAAATCCGGTCGTCAGA
Organism: Simmondsia chinensis; assembly: GCA_018398585.1. Lineage (NCBI taxonomy): Eukaryota > Viridiplantae > Streptophyta > Magnoliopsida > Caryophyllales > Simmondsiaceae > Simmondsia > Simmondsia chinensis. The sequence continues at coordinate 16,150,327 of JAGTTD010000018.1, read as the reverse complement.
AAGTAATTTTGAAATATTTCCTAATACATATATCAATATTTTCAGACCATCTGTTTGGACTTGTGGTAGTCCAATTGTTCGATAAATTTTTTGGCTACTTATCCTATAATATAAATATAAATTATTTTATTATATAGCGGATTTGCTAATCTGATGGGATCATAATTCAAGAATATTTTTTATTACACAGTGAAAAACAATTGATTAATTACTCTTTATGACAAATAAACGATTTGACCAATTCCTACGTGCTATTAAAAACTAGCTGACAATTATCTTTAGAAGGGAAAATTCTAATAACATTCCCTCCCCTTGTAGACTGCACTGAAAGAATATTAAATATAATAAATATATGTAGTAAGAATATTACTAAGAAAGTATTCAATTTGGACATTATTCTTTAAGATATTTATCGCTGAGATATCTTGAGTTTTGAGCATCTATCACCTATGTATCACCTCATTTCCATCTGTAAAATTAAGCACCCTAAAGTAAATTTTATTAGGTAGGTAACCTATACGCTAGAACTTGGGAAAGTTAATGTCATACATGATTAAAACAATATGTATGAGTTATGCCAATGGTTTCACCAACAGTCCAAATGAGTATGAAAAGCATACACAAAATTATAATGGGAGATTTCTATATATTAGCAAAATAGTGTGTCATTGGATCCTATTAAAACTCCAAAGTTAAGCATGCTTGGGCGAGAGCAGTACCAGGACAGGTGACCTTTTGGGAAGTCCTCACCCTCGGGTTGGGGGGCACTCGAAAATAGCCTCTCTTCAAGTGTAATACCCTGAAGGGGGAAGGCTGCGTACATCCGCGACCCCTCGACCTTGCTTAGGCGGGAGCCTTTGGAGCACTGGATATGTTAATTTAGCGAAATAGTGCATCATGTCAGCATTTTAAGACAGAAAATTTATAACCTTGTAATAGTGGACGCCTGCACATTGTTCTAATTATATTCAACATCACCAATTTCTAATAAAAACCCCACGATTTGGAAATGGGTAAGTGATTGGTTACATTTTTGAACTTCACAGTACCTAAGTGATATAACTTTAAGCTTTAGAGTAGTCCATTATATGTATTCAAACTTTACATTCCATACTTAGGTCATAAATTCTCTTTTATAACTTAATACTTTCGTATACATAAATTTAATAAATTTAACATTCCACGGTCAAGTTTGGATAAAAAAAAGCAACTTCTGAATTGTGGTGTCGTGTTCAGAAAAAAGTATTTTTCTAAACAATGCATATGGTATTTAATTTAGTATATTATAAGAAAACATTGGCCTATATAAAACTACATTTATGCTTTAATTAAGAGAAAGACAATAAACATCCACATAATGGTTGCTTTCTTAGAAGCTTAACATATCAAAACTTAGATTTTCTAAGAAAATGTCAATGAATGCATGTAACTTAAGAACTAAGAAAATATTTAGGACTTATATAAATACATGTACTTGGGAAAGCTAATGGAGCCATCAGAAACCTCCAATTCCTTGTTATCCTATCATCTTGAGTTTGTTACTCTGCTAAAATTACTACCACCATGAGCGGCAACCACCACCACCACCACCACCACAACCACAACCATCACCATGGTCACTGAAAGGAGGGAAAACCGAATGACCATCATAAGGAAATGAAACACCACAAACACCTCGAGCACCTCGGGACAGCTATAGCCGTCGTTGCTAGTGCGTATGCATTGGTGATTCTCCTTCTTCTACCTTTTTTTTTTCATTGTTTCCAATGCTAGATAAGATTTGAATATGGTTTTTGAAAACTAAATTACAGGGAATAAAGATATTACAATGAGTAATTGGAAAATTACATCTCATTGTCATATACAATTCAAAACATATAATTCTATTACTTTCTTACTTTTCTACTTGATCTAATAAAATACTCCTCTTCTAGTGACATGGAAGAGTTCATTGACAAAAGAAAAGAAAAGCTAACTACATGGGTCATGTGCCATGCACTTGATCAAATTTTAGTAAAAAATACATCACATGATCCGTGACATTTTCACCAAAAATTTGATGAGAAATCTATAAAGTAGATAAGATTAACACATTTCTCAAAGTATATGGATAGCAATGAAACACTTTTTAGCTAAAGATGTCGAGTTCTCGAACTTGATCGAATACAGAGTAACCAAACTTGAAGCGCCCCAAAATTTATAACGTTGTTTTTATATTCCATTAATTACTTAGTTTTTGAAAAATGTTAAAACCTAATGTAAATGGCCTAAATGTAGCATGAGAATGTCACGTTCCTAAGATCGTCACCTTAATTCGATGATCAAAGGAGATCAAGGAAATAGAGGTTAAAGAACTTTGAAGAATTTTGAGATGAGAAATAGAAGAAAGTAGATGAGAAAATAGAGATAGAATTGAAACGGGTTGAAGAGGATTCATTGTCATTTAATTGGATGATCAATTACAAGTATAAACCTTCCTATTTATAACTACTATTCAAAGTAATTGGCGGGAAATAACCGCCATAAGCAAAAGGCGGGAAAGGGAAAGAGGAGCGTGTTAGTTACAACCGTGTCTAGAGAGTTCTAGATTATTCCTATTTCTCACATGGCTTAATTAATTGAATTAATACCCAATTTATCTTTATTATTATCGGGTGTTAGTCCAATTAAGTATGGGCCAAAACAAGAATATTAATGGGCCAAAACAATGTCTTGACATAGACTGGCGCGGACCCTGACTGGGCCCAGACATTGTCATGACAAGCCTCTGGCAGCGAACTAGGCCGGACCTTGACAACCCTCTGGCGCGAACTAGTGCAGACCCGAGACACGAGTAGATGCGGACCCGTGACAGTGCCGCTCCCTTAAAATGATCCTTGTCCTCAAGGATTGAATTGAGGGAACTTCTTGCGGATAAAGGCCCAATCTTCCCAAGTTTCCTCAGCCAAGTTCTTCCACTTGATTAGCACTTGAGCAACCTTCTTCTTGTCTCTGTTCACAGTAGGGTGCTAGAGCACTTCTAGAGGCATGACTTCAGGATCTCCCTCTAGGTCACACTGCGGGAGCTCGTTACTAATTTGCGCTCGTTGTCCAATCTTCTTTTTGAGCCTGGATACATGAAAGACAAGGTGAATTAGGGCCCCTTCTGGTAGGCCCAACTTGTAAGCGATTGTCCCAATCTTGGCTACGACCGGATATGGACCGTAGTAGCAAGCTGCTAGCTTCAAATTCCTTCTTAGGGCTAAGGAAGTCTGGAAGTAGGGTTGAAGCTTGAGGTAGACCAAGTCCCCCACCTCAAATGAGCATTCAGTCCTCTTCAAATCTGCCATCTGCTTATAACAGTGCTGGGCTGGCTTTAAATTTTCTTTGAGAATGCTGATCATGTTGCCCCGTTCCGTGACAAAATCCTCTACATCAGGGGAGGCTGAGTGGCAAGGTACGTCTCATGCTAGGAGGTGTGGCTCATATCCATACAAGGCCTTGAACGGTGAAGTCTTCAAGGATGAGTGATAGTTGGTATTGTACCAAAATTCTGCTAGAGGCATCCATTGGGCCCATAATTTGGGCTTGAGGAGGACCATAGCACGTAAGTAATTTTCAAGGCATTGGTTAACCCTCTCTGTTTTCCCATCTGATTGTGGGTGATAAGAGCTGCTCATATGAAGATCTACTTCAGCAAGGCACATAAGTTCTTTCCATAACAGACTCAAGAATGATGAGTCCCTATCTGAGACTATGTCCTTGGGCAGTCCATGTAAACGGTAAATGTGGTCCAAGAAGAGCTGGGCCACTCTTGCTGCTGTACATGGATGGCCCAAGGTCAGAAAATGGGCATACTTGGTGAATCGGTCCACCACAACCAAGATTATGTCCTTCCCTTGAGACCTAGGAAGGCCTCAATGAAATCCAGGCTGATGCTGGCCTAGGCCTGGTCTGGAACTGGCAGAGGCTGAAGTAGGCCTGGGTATGGCACATGCTCTCCTTTTATGCGCTAGCAAATGTCACAGCTGCGCACCCATTCATGGACACTGTCTTTGAGCTTGGGCCAATAGAACATGCTCTTGATTCTCATCAACGTGCCTGTCACCCCTGAATGTCCTCCCACTGGAGAATCATGGAGGGCGTGTAAGACTTTGTCTCTCATGGCTGCGCCTTCACCCACATAGAAGCGCCCCTTATAACGGATGATTCCTTGCTAAAAAAAAACGGAGGTTTCCCTTTAGGATCAAGGACTAGCTATGCAAGGAGTTGGGAGGCCTGAGCATCCCCTTCATAGCTGTCGCTAACCTCTCTCACCCATAGTGGGGTGACAATGGTCAGCTGGGCTAACGTTCCCTGGTCCGAACCTTCACTGCGCCTTGACAAGGCATCTACGGCACGGTTCTCGGCCCCTTTGTGGTATTGGATGCCATAGCTGAGGCCCATGAGCTTGGAGACCCCTTTTTGCTGAAGCCTTGTGCTGATGCGTTGGTCCAAGAGATGGTGTAGGCTGGAGTGATCCGTCTTGATGATGAAATGGTTGTCCAGGAGGTAATGCCTCCATTTTCGGATGGCCATGATTACGGCCATGAGCTCCTTCTCTTACACGGACAGGCCCAAGTGGCGTGGGCTGAGGGCCTGGCTGAGATAAGCCAAGGGCCTACCCTTTTGAGTCAAGACAGCTCCAATTCCCACATCACACGCGTCCTTCTCCAAGATAAAAGGTTCACTGAAGTCAAGCAGGGCTAGCACGGGTGTTATCATCATGGCGGACGTCAATGTATCAAAGGCATTTTGGGCGGCATTGATCCATAGGAAGGCCCCTTTCTTGAGGAGGCTTGTTAGGGGTTTGCTCAACGTTCCATACCCCTTGATGAACTTACGGTAGTACCCAGTGAGACCAAGGAACCCACGGAGGCTTTTGACACTGGTAGGCACGGGCCAATCCCTCATGGCCTCAATCTTGGCTGCGTCAGTGGCAACGCCCTCTTGTGAAATAATATGTCCCAAGTACTCCACATGATCCTGTCCAAACGTGCATTTGCTGCGTTTGGCGTACAGCTTATGGGCACGGAGTAGGTCCAGGACCAATGTCAAGTGTTGTAAGTGCACGCCCATTCCGGGGCTATATATTAGAACGTCATCAAAGAACACTAAGACGAACTTCCTTAAAAATGGGGCAAAAACCTCATTCATTAGGGCTTGGAATGTGGCTGGGGCGTTGGTGAGCCCAAAGGGCATGATACAGAACTCATAATGCCCCTGGTGTGTACGAAAGGCGGTCTTGTGGTGATCCTCATCTCTAACCCGAATCTGATGATAGCCACTCGGAGATCTATTTTTGAGAAAACCGCAGCGCCTTGGAGCTCATCCAAGAGGTCATCAATGACCGGAATGGTGAACTTGTCCTTGACTGTGATTTGATTGAGCTGGCGGTAATCAACACAAAAGCGGTAGGTGCCGTCCTTCTTTTTGACTAAGAGGACGAGTGAAGCAAACAGGCTTCTGCTAGGCTGAATGATAGAGGTTGAGAGCATTTCCTTCACCTGCTTCTCTATCTCGTCTTTTTGGTGATGAGGATACCAGTAGGGCCTGATGTTAACCGGTTTGGCGCCCGGCAGTGTGGGAATGCCATGATCATGAGTACAAGGCGGAGGCAGCCCATTTGGAATGTCAAACACGTCCTCATAGCGGCTCAATAGACGTGCTAAGTCAGGATGCAACTCAACTTCAGTTATTTCCACTCCCGTGGCCATAAAAAGATGGCCTAGAACACAGCTGGCCTATTTCTTCAAGAACCGTGTGATGCCACGCTCGGATATGGAATATAGAGTGGCTTGCTCAGCCATGCCTTGCAACTGGATCGCCTTCCCCTCCTTAAAGCAAGAGAAACGGAGGTTTGTGAAGTCAATGGTTACCGGACCATAACGTTGTAACCAATCAACCCCCAAAACTATGTTAGCACACGTAGATCATCAGTGAAAGTGGTGCCCTAGACCTTCCACTTGATGCCTGTGCATTTTTGGTAACTCATGAGGCTTTCACTGTTAGCTACGGTGACTGTCATGACAAGCGTTGGCACTGTCTCCAGCTTAAGTTCACGGACCACGGCAGCGTCCAAGAAACTGTTGGTACTTCCACTGTCAATAAGGACAGTCACGGCTCGTTTCTTGATAGACCCCCTTAGGCGCATTGTGTTATGAGTAATGCGTCCTAAGAGAGCGTTAAAGGAGATCTCCATCACCCCTGTTTCATCCTCCTGAGCCTCCTCCTCCTCTTGCACTTCCTCTTCCTGTTCTTCCTCCACTTCTTCTTGCCCCTCCATGCTTTGGAGCTGCTTAAGCTTACAAATGTGCCCAGGGAAATAACTCTCCCTGCATTTGTAACACTGGCCAGGCTCACGCCTTGGGGCGCTAGAGCCAGAGGAAGCTGCTGATCCTGATCGTGCTCCCCTGGACCTTGACACGGACCCGTATGAGGATGCTGGGCCCTGGAAGGACACAGACGGCCCCGTACGTGCACTGGACACTGTCTTGACACTGGAACCAAGTCTAGCTACACCCGATCCAGTCCCTCTAGTGCCACGAATCTCAGCAATAGCTATGTCTTAAAGCTTGGCTTGCTCAAATGCCAAACTTAAGTCATTTGGTCGTGCTGCTTTACCTGAGGCTCTGAGTACGGGCTTGAGACCGCTGATGAAGCTGGCAATGAAGTAATCCTCAGTTAAGGTTGGATGATAAATCAGCATCCAACTCTTAAGTTCTTCAAAATGTATGATGTAGTCCTCCACGGTGCCGTTTTGGACAATCTTGCTGAATTCCTCCACAATGTCATGAATAGATCGATCGCCGAACCTTTTTCAAAGCTCATCAATAAAGAACTACCAAGTGATTACCAGATTCTTGAGTTCTAAGGCTTGATACTAAGCCTCCCCGTGCTCCGGTAGGTGATTCGATGCAAATTCCACCCACTCCTCCATTGGCACTTGATACCAACGAAAGTATTTAAGTAATCTCCTGATCCAACCCCTAGGATTAGATCCATCAAAACGAGGAGGATCAAGTTTTGCGGTATGATGAGAACTCCAAGTGTGGTTACTGCCATTAAACCCACTGTTTTCACCTTCATCTCCCATCCGTGAAGGAACACGCTCATTCCTGAGCTCCGGTTGCGGTGGTGGTGGAGGAATTAAGCCATTTCCTCCAAGGTGAACGTAATTTCCAGGTCCACCAGCAGTAGTATGGACAGTAGCTGCTGGAATTGCCACCTCCAGTTGTTTTTCTTGGTTGATCGTGAACTTCTTCATAGTGGTGCTCAACGTCTCCATTGTAACTCTCAGATTCTCGGTAATTTGAGCTTGAGAATCTATGGATGTTTTAAGCTCGTTGCTAATTCAAACTTGATTTTCAGAGATCCTCTCCAATCTGTCCAAACTCTTTTCTACAGATTCAGATCGTTGTTGAACTTGTGAATCAACTATTTCCTCTGATGAAGGCATTGTTGCAGCGGATCGTGTACTTCTAGTAATGGCCAGTTTGATGATCGGAAGAGAGCTCTGATACCACCTCGTCACGTTCCTAAGATCGTGACCTTAATTCGATGATCAAGGGAGATCAAGGGAATAGAGGTTAAAGAACTTTGAAGAATTTTGAGATGAGAAATAGAAGAAAGTAGATGAGAAAATAGAGATAGAATTGAGACGGGTTAAAGAGGATTCATTGTCATTTAATTGGATGATCAATTACAAGTATAAACCTTCCTATTTATAACTACTTACATCAATTCAAAGTAATTGGCGGGAAATAACCGCCATAAGCAAAAGGCGGGAAAGGAAAAGAGGAGCGCGTTAGTTACAACCGTGTCTAGAGAGTTCTAGATTATTCCTATTTCTCACGTGGCTTAATTAATTGAATTAATACCCAATTTATCTTTATTATTATCGGGTGTTAGTCCAATTAAGTATGGGCCAAAACAAGAATATTAATGGGCCAAGACAATGTCTTGACATAGACTGGCGCGGACCCTGACTCGGCCCAGACATTGTCATGACAAGCCTCTGGCAAGGAACTGGGCCGGACCTTGACAACCCTCTGGCGCGAACTAGTGCGGACCCGAGACACGAGCAGATGCGGACCCGTGACAGAGAAGCATCAAGTGAAGAAAGACCCGGAGCATGCACACGAGCATAGGGTGAAGGAGGAGATTTCGGCTACAATTGCCATCGGAGCAGGTGGGTTTGCACTGCACGAGCATCACAAGAAGAAGGAAGCCAAGCATGCACTCAAAGGGAACAACCATGAGCATCACTAATTAACCAAGTTTATTTGCTTAATGTCGGTTTTTATATAATTTTGGATTTTTGTTTTAGAAATCAAAAATCACTTTGGTATCTTCTTTTTTTCCAGTATTCTAATTGTTGAGAAATCAAAATCCTCATATATGATTTTTGTTTTCAATTTGGCCCAAACTTTTTAAGAATAAAAAATAAGAAAAAAAAAAAAACATTTCTTGAAATTTATTTTGATTTCTCGGTAATGAAAATTGCATACTTAATGTGTCAAATAATATTGGTTTTGTTTGTTATAACTAAAAATGTACCGTGATGTTGGTGCACAAGATGTCATTATTAATTAGCTAGTTAGGACTTATCATGTAAAATAGTACTATGAGTTTTATGTACCTTCATTTATTAATACGGTTCAATAAATTATTCGGTTACCAAAAGGGAAATTACATGAGCTTGTCTACGGTACCAAAAAAAAGTGTAGAAATGTAGCAAGTGACTAGTTAATTCCTTTCCATATTCTTTTTGACATATAGTTTAGATAGCTTAACTGTATAAATATATAATTAATAGTTATCCCTTTTTTTCGAATTTATATAAATAAACACGTATTTTATCAACTATGATAGTAGTTTTTCCTTCTCTAAATAGATCTAAATATACCTACTTTTAAGATAAATTATAATTAATTATAAAATGGTTCGTTATAATATATTATTATAATGACATAGTATTTAACATCAAAAAGATTTTTTGTTGATTTGAGCTAATATACATATACATAACTGGATAATCATCAAATACACCTTCCAAAGTTCCAACTATTAGTCAAATATTAATCAAAGTGAATTCGCGAACATTTAATTTAATCTAAGACACTCTTGGATTATTTGTCTAAATCAATATGAACCCCCCTTCCCCTCCCAAGTTCCACGTATCAATCAAAATAAAATCAAATTGACCTCACGAACATTTAATTTAACCGAAGACACTCTTAGATTAATTGTTTAAATCGATGTCCAGGCCCAACTTCCAACTATCAGTCAAAATATAATTAAAGTGACTTCACGAACATTTAATCTAATCAAAGATACTCTCGATTTATTTGTCTAAATTGATGCCCCCCCCCCAAAAAAAAAAAAACTTCTAATTTTATAAAAGACACCCTTGAACTATTACTAAAGCTACGTTTTGAACCTCTGACTTCTACTTTTATCAAAGACTTATTCTATTAAAGATTATAAGAGTATTGAATCATAAAAAGTAGCATAAAATTATTTATCTTCTATGAATTTAATTGTTTTTATCATATATATTAGTACATGAATTTTATATTTTTGAATAATAATGTGCTTGTTGGATCTTATGTTTCATTTTCTTGATAGTAGTTTTAGCAATGTTTGATTAGAGTTACATGGGACGATGGAAGATTGCACAAATGAAACAACAAAACAACAATGAACAAGCCCTAATATTTAGATACGTAAAGAATTTTCTACATATGGTATTAGAACTCCGGGAAAATATTACGATTATTAATTGGTCATGAAATTTTAAAACTTTAAATTGCATATGACATTGATTTATCCTCTGGAACTTTTGTTCCGGAACGTGAATTAGCCGCTTCGCTATTTGCTAGCAGAAATTGTTTCCTACAATAACTAGATCGAAGCCCTGCTTAATTTATGTTGAGCGTTAGTAGCGTAAATCTTACGATATCACCTTTGAAATTGGGTCGAGTATTATATATATAAAATTATTATGCAAATATATGAAGAAGTGTAATTTGTGTACACGTATACATGGTACACTTGGTTTTCACTCCATTAATGAATTGTGAGTTTTTAATTTACCTAAATCCTTTTTATCTCAATGGTATGTATTTCGTAATGCGTGAGTATTCGTAATTTATAGTAAATTGATTTATACAATTATTATCTTAATGATATTTAGTGAATGTGATGGAACAACCAAAAAAATATTATATGGGCATGATACTTATCTCGGCTGGTTAGTTTTTCAATGTATATGGTTTGGTACCGATAAAGCATAACTAAATGTGATGGTAGCAAATAGTGGGAGTGATCAATGAGGGGTTAAATTGGACTTTGAGAAGATTTTGTCTGCCCAAAAGTGACAAATTTTTAAGGGATCTTTCTGATTGGTTCACTTATATGAGAGATTCATATTATATGCTATACATTCTACCCAAACGTGATTGTATAGTTATTCACTTGGACTCTCATGAGAATATTGTTAGTTTCCTTTTTTAACATAGTCTACTAAGTATCTAGCTACTATCATGCCCAGTTTATATTATGTTCATTATTCTATATTTTCTTCCAGTTAGCAATATTGTTGTAAATAATCATATTTTATCCATTAAGACACTTCTAGGGGACAATTCTTTTGAGTGGAAAAGGGATGTTGAACTAGCCCTTGTTTTGGTTGATTTAGACTTAGCCCCGATAGAGAATGAGTCAGCTAAGTCCATTGATGAAAGCTCTAATGAGCAAAAGGCTCATCATCAAAAGTGGAAGAGAGCTAACAGGTTAATCATCATGATTATGTGAAAGTTTCGGATTGTTTTCAAAGTGTTATACCTTTTTGAAACCAATGCCAAGATTTTTCTTACTACCATAGGGGAAAGATTCCTATAATATGAAAAGGTTGAAAATGGAAAAGCTAGTCAATGTGAAATATGTTGGGATTAGCAGGGTTAGGGCTTTTATCTTGAAAATACAAGATATTGCCAACCGCCTCTCTAATCGTAAAGTGCCTATTGCTAACTATTTTTTAACTCATCAAGTTTTGAACTCTCTCCCTATTTATTATGTCAATTTGAAAACCATTAATAACACCTAAGAGGAATGTTTGAGTGTTGATTAGTTCATCCCCGTTTTGTGTGCAAGGGAGAAGGGTTTGGGTGTTAAAGTTGAGAGTGTGAATTTGGTGCATCAACCATGCCCTGGTAATGGTGAAAAACTAATAAGAAAAATTTTCACAATACCATAGAAGGATAAATTTCAAAGTCATGAGTTTTGTAAGAATCAAGGAGATTATGGTCAATCTCACAAACAATGGGGTCCTAAACCTAGTTTCAAAAAGAACATTTATTTATTGGTTCTGTAAACGAAAGTTCATATAAAGAAGGATTGTATCAACTATGAGACTTGACTGGAGCAAAATAAAATTAAAGAGGGGTTCAAATACAAACAAAAGCTAAGCTAGGGTGAAGTTAGCTTGATGGTAGGGAAAGGATTCCCATTAGACTTAAGAGTTTCTTGGGACAAATGGATTAAATCTCATTTTTTTTTGGTTTTATCCTCCTATTCGAAATTTTTCTTTTTTATCGTCCATGAGATGAAATTTATTTTCCCTTCCAAGACTCGATATTTTGAGTTATCGGCTCACTTTTGGTAACTAGATAGTAGATTGGTTATAATTTTCGTGATTTTGGAAATGCCTTTTTTTGTGATGGTTTATATAAGTTATATTTATGTCTAACACATGTTTTCCTTAACACTAAACTGGTAGGCGCTAAATGGTCCCTGATTAAAGAAAAATCATCCAAATTGTGGCATAAGAGACTTGCTCACTTTTTAAAGGAAAGAATAGAACGACTGATTAAGAATGAAATTTTTCCGAGCTTAGACTCTGAGGATTTTGGCACTGGTGTTTATTTTACAAGGGAAAAGCTGGTACTACCCGTAGTAATGGACTCCTAGAGATAATTTATATAGACATTATTGGACTCTTACCTCCCATTATATGTGGGAAAAGTTCATATATCACTTTTAATGATGATTATTGTAGGTATGGATATGATTACTTGATTAACAACACTAAGACCCTCTAGAAATTCAAAGTCTTTACGTTAAAAGTTGAGAATCAATTAGGCAAAGTGAATAAAGATATGAGATCTAATTGTGGTGGTGAGTATTATGGCAGATATGGAGATACAGGTCTTAAGAGACCATTTGTTGAATACTCTTAGAGATGTGAAATCATTGTCAATTCACAATGCCATGAACACCTGAAAAAAAAAAAAAAAAAAAAAAAATTGCCATTGTTGAACGTCACAATGGCACTCTAAAAGATATGATAAGATGTATGATGGATAAAACCAAATTGCTTGAATTTTATGGGGTGAACACTCCAAACAACTATGTTATTTTGAATAAGGACTTAGAAAATCTACTTTAGGAATTAAATAAAAGACACTCCTTTTTAGTTATGGACTGAGAGAAAATCTAGCTTAAATGATTTATAAGTGTAGGGTTGTTCAGCTGAAGTAAGAATCTACAACTCACATGAGAGAACACTTAACCCTAAAAACAAACCTTGCTGGATTTACTGGTGATACAGAGGCCTTAAAAGTTATAGGTTTTATTGGCCGTATAATGACACAAGGATTTTTGAGTACTTGCAAAGTTCTTTGAGTTTGATATGGGAAGTTGTGGTTGCTCTCAAGAATTCATTCTTTATCCTCAATCAATCCAAATTATAGTGTCCATTGTACATGAAAGGGAGATTCTCAATCCAATCACTATATAGCACATAGAATCTCAACAATCTAATATCCCAACCACCAGCCAATTCAAGAACCCTAATGAGGCCAAAAAGTATACCCGTTAGGTGTTCCCAAAGAGAAAAGAGACCAACTTTGCCAGATGATTGTTGCTGGTGATTAGATAAACCATTGTCTTATGAATAGGCTATTTATAGTTTTCAAGTAGAACAGCGAAAGGAGGCAATGGTAGAGAAGATGAAACCTATGACACACAATAAGGTTTGGGAATTACTTGAGGCTCCTAAATGATTTAATCATGTTGGTTGCAAATGGATGTACAGACTTAAAAGGGACTCAAAAGAAAATATGAATAGGAGTAAAGCAAGACTGGGTGCCAAAGGATATACACAGAGAAAAGAATTGATTTTAATGAAGCATTTTCTCTAGTTTTTTTCTAAGGACTCCTTATAAGCATTATGGCTTTGATTACATATTATAACTTGAAACTTCATCAAATGAATGTTAAAACAGCTTTTCCAAATGGACCTTATAGAAAAAGGTTATATGTTACAACGCGATGGTTTTATAGAAATGAGGAAAGAGCATATGATATGCAAAACTTAAGAAGTCAATCTATAGACTAAAGCAAGCCTCTCGACCGATGGTATTTAAAGTTTCATGACAAGATATTGTCTATTGATTTTCGTTGCAAATCAACTATACCCTTGTGTGTATATTGATGATGTTTTACTTGCGAGAAGTGATATTTTACTTGCAAGAAGTAATCTTGGTTTGCTTCACGATGTCAAGAGCATACTATCTAAGGCATTTGACATAAATTTCCTTGGAGAAGCATCTTATATTCTTGGTGTCAAGATACAACGAGATAGAATTAAAAAGAATTAGAAAGCTACTGGGGCTATCACACAGGGCATATATTGATAAAGTTTTTGAAAGATTTGTTCTCTTGAAATGCAAGTCTTGCATAGCACCTATGTGTAAAGGAGATAAACTTAGTCAGGAGCAATGTCCTAGCAGCAATTTTGAAAGAGAATCCATGAAGGATATACATTATAAAAGTGCAGCTGGTAGCTCGATATATGCTGAAGTCTACCACGCATGACATTGCTTTTGTAATTAATGCACAAGGCATATACATGTCTAACCCTAGCAAAGTACATTGGGTTGCTACAGAAAAAGGGTGATGAGGTATCTCCGTGATACTAGAGATCGCATGTTGATACACGGAAGGTTTGAAAACCTTGAACTGATGGGATATGCAAATTTTGATCTGAGTGGCTGTATAGATGTTATGAAGTCTACTGCTAGCTTCATTTTCATGTTTGCTAGTGGTGCTATATCATGGAAAAGTTGTTATACAAACTACAGTTTCTACTCCCATCATGGAAATAGAGGTTAATGCTTGTTTTGAAGCTGAGACTCATGCTAAAATGTTACGTAATTTTTTGTAGAGTTGCATGTTATAGATTTCATCACAAGCCTCATAAAGATCTACTATGATAATACAGTGGCAATCTATTCTGCCAAGCGCATTAAGAATCTTCAAGGTGCAAGAATCTTTCGATTTGAAGACACATGGGCTTAGAGACTGGTTTGAGAATGATGAAGTTGAATATTTTTACATTGACAGTGTGGATATGCTTGTTAATCCACTAACATTTGGGCTACGGCCTGTTGGCTTGACTAAGCATGTAAGATATATGAGTTTGTTCGAGTATTTTGATGTACTCGTTCAGTGAGAGCTAGCTCTTCATATATGCTTGACAATTCTTTATCTTTATTTCAGATTCAGTAAAGTTATAAAGGTTCATTATCATTATTATGTGATCACATATATTTGGTGTGACGGTGTGAATTGTTATTGAGCTCATGCAGGACTATCATCTAGAGTCTCAAGACAAAAGACTGATGCCTCTTTTTGAGGTGGCCTCGGTATAAGGTGGCTTCTATTTAGAAGCAAAGTTACTTCTCTAAAGTGTAGCCTCATTTTAAGGTGGCCTTGGTAAGAGGTGGCTTCTGTTTGGAAGCAATAAAGTGCAGCCTCGTTTTGAGGTGGCTTCTATTTAGAAGTAATAAAGTGTAGCCTCATTTCGAGGTGGTGTCGATATGAGGTGGCTCCTGTTTAGAATAAAAGTTACTTAAAAGTGTGTAAGGAAAAGAAAAGGGGATTATTTCCTATAAGGGGTCTCATATAGATTGAGGACCAAATGTGGCTTTAGCATGTATATTACATAATTAAAGTTGGATCACATGTGCTAAACGACATCACACTTTACCACACTAGGGGACCCATGTCGGCGAGCTGCTAGTGTTCGTGATCATGAAAGGTCTTGTGTTGTGAAATTAGCACTATGACTGCCTAATCGCCATTAGTATGCATGTTGGACCATATCCTGTGCTGAGATGTATATGTTTCGTGGCCACTAAGGTTTGTCCAACTTGATAGCCGTTTGCAAACTAAAAGGTTTTCAAAGCCATTGTCCAAGCGGGAGAATGTTTGGAACTATTTCATAAAGTGGGCTTCCATTGATTGGGCCTATGTTCTTGTTTATAAAATTAGTTTGATGTTGAACCGATAAATTAATAAAGTGATGCTTAAAGTATGGGCCTACGTTTGTCTCAACTTATTGTATAGTTAATAGTGTATTATGCAAGGTGCTAAGCCTAATTAAAGACAGGCTTTGATTGGGAGCCCATACAGTTTACTAAACTTAGGCTTGGTCCTCTCTCCTCTCCTAAAACCCTAGCTATGAAAGGTCACCAAAGGAATGACTTGCCCCATTGGTGGACATTATAAAGAATTAAAGAGTGGGAAGAAGACCAAGTTCTAAGCGTGTTCATTCGAGAGACGTGTTCTTGCTTATTTGTGATTGTCTTACAGATCAAATCAGATTTCAAGTGACGATACCAATGACTTCTACTAATGGTAATTTTTACAATCTCTAACCCTAATATTTAGATCCTGAAAGAATTTCCTACATGAAGAACCTGAAACATCGCACTTGAGGCTCATCAAAGTACCAAGAAAAGCTTGCTCATTAGCTCTATCCATTTCCCACAGTATGATTTAACAAACAATACATTTAAAGCATACAACATGACGCAAAGAATTTTCTTCAGTTGCAAAATGTAGTTTTGATCTTGTTTCTCGTTTCCTGTCATGTTTTACTAAATCTCCCTTCCCCCCCCCCCCCCCCCCCCCCCCCCCCCTCCCCCCCCCCCCCCCCCCCTCTCTTTCCCCCCAATCACTGTAAAAACAATAACAAAATAGCCAACCCCAACTGTAAAATAAAGAAGTAAGATCCCTAGAGTACATTAAGAATGCTCAAGAAATCGCGGTAAGGCTCAAACAAGTAACAGAGCTAATGCTTGACTGCTAAAGAGGTTTCAATACGCCGGATGAGCTGATCTGCAGTCAATGCACCCTCCTGGAAGTGTTCATCACGCAAAAGAAATTCTTAATTCATGGTAATTTCAGTGATAAGCAAGCAATTATGACAGAATCTGCAACAACAACAACAATAGCCCCAGTTCCTTAAGAGCTCCTACATAAGCCGAGTCTGAAGGGGTGAATGTACGCAACCTTCTCCCTTTAGGGTGCTACCCTGAAGGGAGGCTATTTCTAGGAACCCCTAACCTGAGAAAGAATCTGCAAATAGAAATTAAATTGAACTCCACCAGAAAGTGTGATACAGAAAATTTCTAAGTGCATCTGGAAATTACTCCCCGTTCCCAGAGCCCCTGGCGAATTTATTACTTAGACATCTGAGGTTTAGTCTTTCTATCAAATTAGTTCAATATTTCAATATACATATAATGGGGTACTTTATGATTTTAAAATTTTATCACTTAAATATCTCGAGGTCAAAGAATTTTCTCCAGGACCTTTCGTAGAATCCAAGAAATTTTCAACAAAAAATGTTGTCTTGGAAAATAATTTCAACAATATATGAGTATTTTTTGCCAAAATACAGTGTATTTTCACAGTGAAATGCCAACATAGAACAGGATTTCAATATCCCTTCACTCAAGTCTGGTGACTTATTGTTGGAATTCAACAAAATTTTTGCTAAAAATGCTAACATGACACATACCTATTGCAATAATTATGTCACAAAAATCCACCTAATTCAATCAGAGGGTACCTTGATGATAAACTTTTATAGCCTCAGAATATCTCATTGTATAAATTTAAATATCAAGAAACCCAGTTGATAAATTGTCAAAACTTTTTGACCAAAAAAAAAAAATTGTCCAAATTTAGGACTCCTAATTGATAAATACAACAAAACAAAAACAAGAAACCCCGAAATAAGTGCCTACAACAATAGACACGTGAAAGGCTCTACACCTAAACCATCTTAGCTAGAATCATTTAGAAAGTCAGACATGAGTATAAATCTCGACGTTAGACTAATTTATTATCTAAGATATTCTTTTTCTTTCGGATGTAATTTGAAATGTCTTAAAGTGTCGTACTAAGTTCAAGTATCCTTCTCCAAGATGGGTACTTTAGAACCAAGAATAATTAGCATCTATCTTCCCAAGGAAAAGAATCAATGGAACTCAATCAGGCCATTAGGTGCAGGAACGCTGAATCAAGCTAGCTACAAAAGCAACGAAATCATCCCTAATTTGCGAATCAAAAATAGCAGATCAGCAACCAACTATAATTCAGTGTTAAAGAAGTGTAATCTATCACAAAAGCAGGAAGGTACTAGCTAGCTCAGCTAGTAAAATCTTTGGGAGGTGATGCTCGAGACCTAGGATCGTATCCATCTTCATCATTTGGGGCAAGGGATTTGAGGGAATTTGCGAAGGGTTGCCCCCTTGTGCAACCCATGTAACTTCATTACCATTGTAAAAAATACAATAAAAAACCTATCACAAATTTATCATGACTGGAGATCAGAAGACAAGAAATGAGAAATATAGTAAGCTTACAAAGCGGTCACGGGGCTCCCCATCCTTAAATAAGACGAAAGTAGGCAATGCCTCGATTCTATACTTGCCAGCGATGCTTGGGTACTTCTCCGTGTCGATTTTCACCACCTGGATCTTATCTTTGAGGGTGGCACTCACTTCATTTAGGATAGGAACCATGAATTGGCAAGGGCCACACCTGCATTAGAAGTCGCATGCACATGAGTACTCAGTTCATCCCCATAGACAACATGCAACTAAACTATCAGAGGACGCAAACCCAGGAGAGCCGCTAGCCCATTAACAGTCAAAATCCCAACAATATGATAATAGATAAACTCCATGTTCCTAGAGAAATAAACTGTTTTTATTTTTTGAGATGTCCCTTAGAAATGGTATAATTGAAGAGATTGTAGTCAGCATTTTGATAGCTAAAACTCCCCTCAAGTTAAATCCTGTGAGTGGAGTTGAGCAACCATTTATTAGAGTTTTAAGTATTAATCAGTATCACTTAAAACCTGTGTCTGAAATAAGTAAACTGATCTGTTTTTTGGGAAAGAGTTGGTGACAAGACAACTATACATTTTGCATATATGACTATAATTCAGCGTTTCCATATATTTGAAGGGTTGGTAAACACAGCATTTGCCACAAAATTCAAGTGTCGATAGAAGTTAAACAAAAAAAAGGGGGTCTACAATGGAAAATTTTGAATTGTTGGCATCATTTAAGATAGAAACAGAAGCCCTTACATATTAACTAAGCTATTCAAACAATCCTAGTCACTAAAAGGACTAAAATACTCATATCACAACAGAATACCATCGTACAACGAGTACTCTAGAACACAAAAAGAAAAATAACGTAAGATGTGATAATAGAAAACAAAGCTAAGTCTTCTACTCATGCTGCATCACTACATACTAATTACATACAAGAAGGTACACCAAAACACAAAAGATAAAAACTATTTTACGAGATGAATGAAACTAAAAACGCAGTTTACCATGTAGCATAGAAGTCAACCAACACTGGTTTGTCAGAATTTGCAAGCAGTTCATCAAAGGAAGAAAATGTCTGCTTCTTCGCTGCAACCTGTAAAGGGTCAAGCCGGGCATAGATGTTATACTTGCATTACTCTTGCACATGCACAAAAGGTCAAAAAGCTTGGAAATGAGACAGGTCTATTCAATTGCGTAATGAACAATAGTAAGCTGAAAATATAATGTGCACATAACCTAAATTGAGTCCTCCTCTTGACCTTCCCTTCTTTTTACTCTGGTTTAGAAAAGCAAACGGCCTTCATAATTAATCTACTCATAGTTTGCTATGAACAAAACAACAAAATATTGCTTCACAAATATCGGGAACTAATGCGAAGATGATCATTTACATCTTCAATTAACCAACAATATTATATTAGGAAGAGATTAGATCAACTGTGATGGGCTCAGTCACCATAAAAGGACGAGAAAACACAAAATGCAAGTATCATAAATTCTTGAAATTTCACTTCAAATGTGTGAAGGATGACAAAGTGGCCCGACTTTCTAGTAAAATTAGAGTGCAGCCCGGGGAATTGTGGAACTAATGCTAATACTATGAAGCAATATTTTTAACTGCTCCTTGCTAGACGTTTGTTTCATACCATTTGTCCAAGGACTATGATATTCTTTGTTATATAATATATGTCAGGCCAGTTGTCAATCGATTAACCTAAGAACTAGGAGAGTTAATGAATACTATACTGACATTGGGCAACCAATGTGTTAGCCAGAACCTACTTAGAACAAAATGAAAAGAAGAATTCAATCAACTATGATGTGTATGGACTCAAGTTAACTACCATAAAACAGAAGAGGCACGATTATACCGTAGGAGTGAATGAAAAATATTGAGACATCAGTTCTCATATGCCTTAAGCTAGTCTCCCCATAGCCGAGCTTCAATCCGCTGGTTAAAACATGTCCAATCATTGTGATGTTCACGCTATGGTCCAGCACATTTATCATTGTACAACCATAGTCCCAAGGCAGTAGATCAATCTCCAACAGTGGTTATTCTGCACACTTAATTAGCTAGTGTTTTCCCTTTTTTTTTTTTTTTTTTTTTTTTTTTGTGGGTAAGTACACTTAATGAGCTAGTCTTTAGGAGTATTATGTTACCATCAGCCGACAAAGATGCTTCCCTTTCCGGTTTATTCGTAGCTGCAACTCTTACCCGAAGGTGGGTTTTGGGAGTATTTTGACTATGTGCTTGGTAAATCCAAGATGACATAAATCAAAGGCCATGCAACATAATTAGTTTGGCTAATCAACTATAAAATTCTAGAACTATGATACAAACAGAAAACAATAAGTAGTATCACTTCTCTAGGCAATACTGTTGGACTCTTCAACATACCAATATTCCAAATATATTCTTCAAGCATCTTATCATAGTAGTAAGCCTTCACCACAGAAGACGCTTCTACTGGATTTTCATACCTTGGGAAAGGACCATACTATAGAAGAAATTTTCCATGAGCAAAAAAGGCATTCCTCTCTTAGTATAAGCCACTTTGTGTGGAAAAACCCGAACCCTAACTATGGATTAGGGAATAAATAAGCTAAGCTGAGCCAAACACAACCTTATTCGACCTTTAGCTCGATAGGGCTTTCTCAATCTCACTATCAAGTCGAGTTAGCAACCGACCCATATTCGAGCTACTAATCAGCCATCATCGATCCAATTATAGCTAATATTGAGCCACTAACAGGTTTTTAGCGAGTCGCTAATGAGTACTAAACAAGTCATTAACAAATGATTCACAAACTTTAAAGAGTTGAACACCCATATCCAAACTCAGCTCATTAAGTTTGTAGAGCATGCTTGAACTTAGCTTGTTGACTTACTGAACCCCCAAATCAAACATAAACAACCCTTTATCAGTTTTGAACACTCGTAGTTTATCGAACACTTGATTGGTGTATAGCCCTAACCATAATAGTCAGATTATTATCGTGTTGCAGGAATGAATTAGTTAACTTAGTGAAAGTCGTTTGTATTCGTGCAACATAACTGCAACTACAAAAGAACAGCATACGCCCAAACTTAACAATTCAGGAAACACACATAAGACGTGAAGCAAGAGTTATTCCGGGACAATACCCGAAAAAGAGTTATTCCACGATAATTAAGATAGGGTAAGTTACACATTATTACCTTGGGGTGTGGTCTACTAATCTTTTAGTCCGCAAACTTGTAAAATAATATTTTACTTCAAAAGTTACATGTATTTGATAAAATAATTCAAATAAGGGTATGCAAAAGTGTAAAATAGGCCTTTCATCAACTCTTCTTCATTAATAGTGTCATAAAATTGCGGTCCGTATAAGTGATCAGAGAATAGCAAGGGGAAAGGTGCGTTTACCAACAAACAACAGCAAGTTTTACACCGTTTCGTACTATCATTTGGACTACTACAATAATAACAAACCCAGTGCCTCAAAGGACTCCCGCCAACATAAGGTCTAGGAAGGGTTAAATGTATGCAGCCTTACCCCTATAAGTTGCACTTTTATAACTATTTTATTAAATATACGTAATTTTTGACAAAAACATATTTTGCAAAGTTTATGGACTAATAAGCTAATATATCAAAACCTCTAGAACCATTAGGATACTAAAATCCTTCAATCTACGTACGGAAGCCAAATCGATTATACACCAAATTTCTAGCAAATACCTCAATGCCCAAAATTCAACCGCACTCAAAATTCCACAAAAATAAATTTGCATGAGCAATCAATCACAATCCACACATTTACCGGAGGAAGGATTCCACGCCGAGACTGAGAGAGAGAGCCATAGTTGCCTGTTGGTAGAGGAAAACGAAGCTGATGAGGAAATTGAAGAGACGAATTTGAAGGGTAGTTGGAAAATAAAGGAATTGATGAACTCAAATTAGATGAGTGCTGATGATGAAATGGCCGAGTTATTGCGGCAGGCAGAGATACCGCCATTGCAGGGCGCAGAGAGAGAGAGAGAGAGAGAGAGAGAGAGAGGGAGGTTTTGCCAAGAATATGGGGAGACAGACGGGGATGTGGCAAGAAAGATAGCGCGTGCGATATTTGGTTGGCTTTAGCCCCTCGTGATTTTTCTTTGTTTCTCCTAACCCTCATGTCATTTTTTGGACACTAAATTGGGAACGACCGGTAAAATTCGTTATTCATTAGTATTTGCCTTTTTTTAGCAGGTATGAATATAAGTAAGATAAATAAAGAGTATAAGTTAAGTGTACTCGTTATTGGTATAAAGTAGATACGGATATTGTGTTATGTCTGCCCCACTCCACCTTATACCCACTATATTTTTGTACCTAATTAATTTTTAAATTAAAAATCACGTGCTTAAATTAATTATCTAAATTATTTATTATTGTTATAAAAATATATAATTGATTTTTAATAAAATAGGTATTAAATAATTAATACAGGCAGACATGAATAATCATTTTATAAGCACATTAAGGCGGGTACGAGGCAGGTAATAGAGTAGGTACGGGTATGGGTTTGTACCTGCTAAGGTGGGTAGGGGTATCCAATTCATATCCATGGCGGCTAATAGGACGGGCATATGTATGGATTTGGGTGACGGGTAAGGGTATGGAGGAGGCACCCCCCGTACCCTCCCGCCCCATTGCCATTCCTACTAAAGTCGACATAAGAATAACACCGTATCTAGTTAAAATTTTTTACTAAATTTTAGGTGGTGTTTTAAAAAATTACCCAAATTTTTTAATTTTTTAAAATCACATTTAAAATATCCAAATTTTTTTAATATCACACCTTAATGTAACGTCGCTAACAACTGTTAGTTTTTACTGACATGCTATTTAAAAAATATTTTTAAGCATAAAAGTGTCGTTTAAATATTTATAAACTTTTGAGATAATTAAAATATTTTAAATGCAAATTTGATTAAAATTATTTTCTTTTTCTTTTTTTTTGAAAAGCCACCTCAGCAAAAACTAACAAATGCAAACAATACTAACATTAAGGTGTGATATTAAAATTTTTTGATAAGTTTAGATGTAACTTTGAAAAATTAAAAAATCTCAGTGGTTTCTCAAAACTGCACCTAAAACTTAGGTGGTTTTCAGTAAAAAAAAAAAAAAAAACAACCCTAGATTTTATTTGACACATGAATTTTAAATTGAACTATGGAATTGTAATATCAATTTCAGTTTTGGTGAAATTAAAATTTCGTAGTTTCGTTGAATAGAGTAATAAAAGTCGAAATTATACTTCCATAATGATTTGAGTCACTATAGGTTTTCAATCAATTTAGTTCGAGCATTTCAACTTTTGAATCAGCTAATGTTGGGATAGTGTTGCCCTACAATTAGGAATTAGTGTGATTTGATTATTTTGATAATTTTGTCACCTAATAAAATAGAATAGGTAATTGATGTGATTTTAAAAAGTGTTTTAAAACCGTGTACTCGCAAGTATAC
This sequence comes from Simmondsia chinensis, assembly GCA_018398585.1. NCBI lineage: Eukaryota > Viridiplantae > Streptophyta > Magnoliopsida > Caryophyllales > Simmondsiaceae > Simmondsia > Simmondsia chinensis. Next base: position 16,127,110 of record JAGTTD010000018.1, on the reverse strand, counting down.
TAGATCGTCATAGCTAAATCCAGTATACAGGTCGTATCCACAGAGAATCGGAGTTAAGTAGGACTTAGTGATTAATGAGAGGTTGAAATTGGAGTTTTGTTTGTTTGAATAGTTTGTTGACTGAATTAATAAAACTAAATAGAGACTGAAGTTGCCAATTCAATTAAGGTTAGCTCAGGAAATAAATTCATGGTAGCTTTACTTGTATCCCGTCATTATATTCTACTATAACAATGATTTAGGAGGCTTAGGCTACAAGCATTAAGCCTGGGTTATATTATTTAAAATAGGGTTTAGGGTAATGAAGTAGTCCAAGCGCATAACCTGTCATATCACCCTACGTGTAGCATATGCTATCTCATTAGTACTACTTAATTCATTTCTTGCTCTTAGTTCAATATTAAACCTGTGTTAATACTTAAGTTAGGGTTTAGGGTAATGAACTAGTCTAAGGGTATAACCCATCGTATCACCCTAGGTGTAGCATGGATTATCTCAACAGCACTAACAAATTCCTTTGTCACTCATAATCAAATATTAATTTGTAAAAAAGATTGTGTTTAGGGTTGAGTACAACCTCAACTCTAACCACGCGTGAAAACCAGTTATGTTTGAGTCTAAGCTACAACCTTGTAGATTAACGCTAATAATTTGCAGATATCAACATGGCTACAAGCACACACGAAGAAACACCAAACACAATCATAAATTCCCCACAGGGGTGCATATATAACATAATACAAATCCATCGTCAGAAGCATAATATGAATTCGAGATACGGGCAGCTACCCGCCCTTCATCCCTGAACGATAGGTCTACTCCATAAGAGTTTTACACATTATTCAAATCCAAAATAGATAAAATAATGAATAAGAACTAAGGACTTGAAGACTCCCTCAATTGACGTTGACATTAGTCCTTGCTTTGATCCTTCCAGCACTCTGACCACCTGTGCTTCAGCGTTTGAGAACCCTTTAGATCTCGTAGTGGCTTCGGGAAGGAGAGGAGGAAGAGAAGCATGGCTAAATATCCCTAAAACAGTTAGGTTTTTGATATTTGAAAAAAGGCTGGCGTCGCCGACGTGGTGTCTCCGTCTTCCGTGCGTGCGTCCTATATATATCCGCGAGACCTATTCAAGTTACCGAATTATAACCCAGTTGGTCCTTCTTTCGCACAAGTGGTCGGGTTTCTCAGAACAGTCTTCATATGTGCCTTGATTACTATTAATTCTGCCGCTTTTCAACCTTTGTTTGCTCTGTTGCACTCCAAACCTAAATGTACCTAGATTACAACAAAACACACATGTAAAAGCCGACAATATTGTAGGAATGAGAAATAAAATATGTAAATATGAAGCACATCAACATCCCCAAACCCACTCTCCGCTTGTCCTCAAGCAAGATTCTGCTCAAACTAGCTAAAGATGGGAAATATTGATCAAGCATGTAATGGCAAGAATTAATAGTGAAAAATATTTTCAAGCATATTTGAAGGTGTATCCGAGAGTAGAGAATATTTAAGTGTAAAGTTATTATTTCACTAGTTTCGACTCTAGTTCACATGATTCAAATCTTTTTACCATGAGTGAGTTTGGAACTTTTCTCCCATTTTTCTTACTTCAAATCCTACATATTTAAGACGAATAAAGAAAATAATCAAAGGAATCAGTTATCCTAACAATTCACCGCTGATCAATAATGAAATCAAAAGGCTTCACTTTTCTCTCTTGTTTTCCCCTTTTTTCTTTTTGCTTTTTATTCTTTTTTTTCCCAAGGTCAGGCGTGTCTCCCTCAGACCTATATAGCCTGTTTTCAGCCAGTGACTCCCGATCCAATTGGCTCAAAGCACCGAGTGAAGAGCACTTCTCGGACCTGATGGCTCGAGTCAAAGGAATCCACAACCTAAATCGTGACAGCACATACCTATTTTTTTATTTTCCTTTTTTAAAGGTATTAGTACTTACTACAATAACCTGAGCTGGTTGATCCCTCTTAAGCTTTCCCTGTGGCCCTTGTAGGGAGCTTTGGACCCGCAGCTCCTGACCTAGTTGGCTCAAGGTACCAGGTGTTAAGATAGCCCTACAGGCTTACTTGCTCGAGACACAGGGGCCACAAGAACCAACAAATCATAAGAACCGTTTTTTTTTTTTTTTTTTTTTTTTTTTTGTGGAATCACTCAAGATAAAGAGATAGGAAATTAATTTAAACATTGTTAGTAGTAAAAATGGTGGATTCAAATTCCTAAAATTATTTCAGCTATTTCAACCTAAAAAGTAGGAAATGTCACAAGATTAAAGGTAAAAAATAATAATCTCTCTAACGAGTTAAAAGACAAAGATACAGATTTAAAAGTCAGCTCCAGAAATAATTTCATTACATAAATATTTTAATCATCATAGTATATCTCAAATTTGATCTTCAATAGAAGTCACAAACAATTCTATACTCATTCATGCAAAAATGTAGCTAATTTAAGCAAAATAAAGCTAAAAGGACAAACAAAAGTTCACACCATACATGCCATCCCCAAGCCCAAACATTTCGTTGTCCTCAATGCAAAATCAATGAAAGTAAATACAAGTAAGGAAAGGAAAGAGACGACCCGAGGTATGGCATATTTAGCTATGCATGGTGAGCAAATCCTAAAAGGGAAGACAGAAATAGCAATATGCAAACGAAGACATAGAAGACAAAGTACTAAATAAACTTGTTAGTAGTGTTAGAAATAAGGATCGTACAAGTGTTTAATAAAAGAGAAACAAAGTTAGCATGGTAGAGATAACAAAAGAATCTACAATTGAAAGAGACTTCATGCGGAAAAACATATTAAAACAAAATTAAAAGTATGTTCGGTTACCTCCCAAGAGCGCTAAGTTTAACGCCTTCAGCCGGACGCAGTTTAGAGCTCGTCGTCAACCAAAGTCCGAGGCAATGTCTGCCATAGAACTGAGGTTGAGCCAATAGGGACGATCCCTAAACCCAACAGCGTTTCTAGATCCGTGACTATCAAGGAGGGAAACATTACCTGCATCGAGGTCGCGAATCTCTATCCTACCAGGTGTAGGTGATGAAGCACAGCTATCGACACAGACATGGATACTATTACAATAAGCACTTTTAGTAGAATTGGGCTTACCCGACTCTACCAAAGGGTCAATATCATCAACCCTATAGCATTCCAACTCTTCCTCAATCTTAGGGTGTCGAATAAAGTTCGAGACCTTCAATTTGCCCTTGTGATTTTTGAAATAAACCTCCAACACTCTCGTTCTACAATGAATCACAACGTTGGCCGTTGCTAGAAATGGTCAACCTAAAATAATAGGAGCGTTGTGCTGTATATCTAAGATGATAAAATCAACAAGGAAGACAAACTTGTCAACCTTGACAAGTACATTTTCCAATACCCCACGAGGTACTCGCTTTGTCCTATCAGTCAACTAAAGTGTAACATTAATTGTCCTAAGATCTCTTATACCTGATTCCCGAAAAACTGAGTTAAGGATGAGGTTTACACTCGCTCCTAGGTCTAGCAAGGCTCTGCTGGTGTAACGCTATCCTAAGACACATGGAATCATAAAAGCCCCAGCGTCTTAAAACTTGGGTGGGGTGCTCGACTTTACAATGCTGCTCACCTTCTCGGTGAGCCGGACCTTCTTCAAGATATGCGCTTACACGCGCTTCTTTTTGGTGCAAAGGTCTTTGAGAAACTTGGCATACATAGGAATGTATTTAATGGCTTCGATCAATGATAAGCTGATCTTCATGTCCTTAAACACATCTATGAGCTCAGCCCTCTTTAGGTTGTCCTTTTTTTGGGTCCTATGAGGGCCGAAGGAAAAGCGGTAGTAGGTTCATAAGACCTATCTTGTGGGTCCTCCCCATTAGCAGTGGGGGAGGGGTCCATACACTCTTTCTCAACCTCGACCTTTGGATCCATAAGGTTCTCCTCCCTAGATACTGACACAACCTTCACTTTCTCATGAGGAAGTAAGTTAGGGTTAGGACTAGTCGACCCTGCTGGAATTGAGAGAGGTTGGGAGGGTAACCTCCCTTCTTCTCGCATGTGGAGTGCTTGGGTCAATTGTACTATTTGGCCCTCTATTTTAGCAAGAGATTGAGAATGTGATCGGACCAATTGTGTGGTATCCTTTATGAATCGGAGCATATGCTCCTCAAACTGAGAGGAATATCCTGGAGATTGGGGAGGGGGGTCAGCATGTAAAATAGGGAGGGTAGGTTGAGAAATATACCTCTGCCTTCCCAATAGGTAGGAGGGTGTGTGTTACCTACAATACCAGGACTCTGTTGTCTCGTGGGTGGATTCTAATGGTTGTTTTGTCTCCAAGAGAAATTCGGGTGGTTGCTCCATCCAGGATTGTAGGTGTTTGAGAACAGGTCACCATTCTTCGAAAAGCCCTGCGCTGCAAATACCTGTTCCCGCATAAATTTAAAAAATTGTGAGGCATAAAGGCGGTCAATTACAAAATGGTCAGCACTAGAACAAATGCCACAGGTGTTGGCACCATGTGATGACTCAGTAGCATTAATTGCATACATGTTAATAGGATTGGCCTGAGATGCCATGATATGATAAACTTTCCTACTAAGCGCTTCTAACTTAAATGCGATGTCATCATTTGGTGCCACCCCATAGACATCATGTGCACCATCCCTAACCATCCTTGCAGATGAGGCCTGGTCAAGGGAGTGCTCACTAAGACACTCAAAAAGGGGTCCACGCTTCATTCTCATCCTGTTGGTTAAATGCTCCCCTGCTTGAAGCATTAACCATTTGCTGGTGGGATGTAGTGAGTCCGTCATAAAACTTTTGCACTAGAGCCTACTTGGGAGACCCGTGGTGGGCACAGCTCTTAAGAAGCTCCTTGAACTTGTCCCAACTCTCGTGAAATTGCTTTCAGTCTTTTTGTTCAAAACTGTTGATAGCACACCTAATAGCTAGAGTCCTAGTCTTAGGATAAAATTTGACCAAGAACCTTTGTTGGAGGTCCTCCCAAGTTGTGATTTCACCCCTGGGTAAGGATTGAAACCACCTCTTAGCTACGTCTTTTAACAAAAATGGAAAAAGACGTAGTCTAACTACCTCAGTCGGGACACCTTGATAATGGCAAGTTTCATAAATTTCAAGGAATGCATCAAGGTGTTCGTGTGGGCTCTCAACCGGCTTCCCATAGAAAGTGGGAAGCGTGTTGATAAACTCAGGCTTAAGCTCAAAGTTGGCGTTACCCACGGCAGGTAACGTAACCCCGGCAGGGGCGACGTACGCTTGGGGAATGAAGTGGTCCCCAATAGTATGTGGTGCGAAATCAATCATGATAAAAAAAAATAATTAAAATAAATAAATAAATAAAGATAAACGAAAAAAGAAAAATAAAGCAGAAAAGTAAACTAATGAAATTAAAACAGAAAAAATAAATTAATGAAAAATAACTAAGTTTTTTTTTTTAAACAAAGAAACTAAAAATGAAAATGAAAATAAAAAATAACTTGTTAATTTCTTAATCAACTTAGCATACCGATTCCTCGGCAATGGCCCCAAAAACTTGATGTGATTTTAAAAAGCATTTTAAAACTGTGTACTCGCAAGTGTACAAGATCGTCGTAGCTAAATCGGGTATGCGGGTTGTATCCATAGGGAATCAGAATTAAGTTGGATTTAGTGAATAATGAGCAGTTGAAATCGAAGTTTTGTTTGTTTGAATAGTTTGTTAACTAAATTAATAAAACTAAATATAAATTAAAGTTGTCAATTCAATTAAGGTTAGCTCAGAGAATGAATTCAGGGTAGCTTTACTCGTATCCCATCATTATATTCTACTATGACAATGATTTAGGAGGCTTAGGCTACAACCACTAAGCCTGGGATAATATTTAAACTAGGGCTTAAGGTAATGCGCTAGTCTAAAGATATAACATATCATATGACCCTACGTGTAGCATAGGTTATCTCATTAGTACTACTTAATTCTTTTCTTGCTTTTAGTTCAATATTAAACCTATGTTAATACTTAAGTTGGGGTATAGGGTAATGAACTTGTCTAAGGGAAATAACCCATCATATCACCCTAGGTGTAGCATAGATTATCTCAATAGCACTAACAAATTTCTTTTGTCACTCCTAATTAATATTCATTCGTATAAAAGATTGTGTTTAGGGTTAGGTACAACCTCAACCCTAACCACGCGTAAAAATCAGTTATGCTATGGCCTAGGCTACAAGCTCGTAGACTAACCTAATAATTTAGAGATCTCAATATGGCTACAAGCACACATAAAGAAATACCAAACACAATCATAAATTTCCTACAAGGGTGCGTGTATAACATAACATAAATCCATTGTCGAAAGTATAATATAAATCTAAATTATAAGTCTACTCCTCCATAGGAGTTTTACACATAATTCAAATCTAACAAAGATTAAAGTAATAAATAAAAACTAAGGACTTGAAGACTCCTTCAATTGGCATTGACGTTGACCCTTGCTTTGATCCTTCCGGTAGTCCGACCACCTGCGCTTCAGCGTTTGAGAACCCCTTTGATCTCGTAGCGGCTTCGGAAATGAGAGAAGAAAGAGAGGCATGGAAAAATCTCCCTAAAACAATTAGGTTTTCGATATTTAAAAGAAAGCCCGGCGTCGCCGACGTGATGTCTTCATCTTCCGTGCATGCGTCCCTTCTTCTTACGGTGCCTGCACACACACACACACACACACACATATATATATATAACATAATATACAATATTATATAAATATAATATAATATATAATATCATATAATATATAATGTGTAATATTATATTATATATACATTAACTATATGCGCGACCTATTAGAGTTACGGAATTACAACCCGATTGGTCCTTCTTTTGCACACATGGTTGGGTTTCTTAGAACAGTCTCCATATGTGCCTTGACTACGCTTAATTCGATCGCTTTTCAACCTTTGTTTGCTCTATTGCCCTTCAATCCTAAATGTATCTAGATTACAACAAAACACACATGTAAAAGCTGAATATGTTGTAGGAATGAGAAATAAAATATGTAAATATGAGGCACATCAGTAATTAATTATAAATGAGGTTTAAAACTGATGGTTGAAAGAGAGGAAGAGGAGAGAAAAGATTAAGGTTGTTTTTGGAACATCGAATTGGAGCCCGAAATTGGGGTTGAAATTGGAATTGGGGCCCAAAATTTGAATTCTGTTGTTCGATTTACCTGCCGGAATTGGAATTACAATTCCACTACCCAATTCCATGGAATTGAATTTTAACTGAGAATCATGCTTCCTAATTCCTTAGGGTTTGGGTAAGAAATTGCAATTTCATATTAACTCTAATAACCTGAAACCCAAAATGTCCTCACTTGATCAACCCTAAACCCAAGATGACCAAACAATTTAAAGAATTAGACACAGCCTAAAAGTTGACCCCAACCTCGAAATAACTCAACTCAAATCACTTAAACTTGAAATGACTGAAATCAACTTAGCTCAAAGTCCGAAGTGATCCAACCCGATTGACCGTAAGTTCGAGATGACAAATCCAAAAAAATACGACTCGACTTGAATATGATAATGATTTGATTTAAAGGTGTTTTAAAACCGTGTACTCACAAGCATATGAGATCGTCGTAGCAAAATCGGGTATATGGGTCATATCTATAGGGAATCGGAGTTAAGTCGGATTTAGTTATTAAAGAGCGGCTGAAATCGGGGTTTTTTGTTTGAATGGTTTGTTATCTAAAATAGTAAAACTAAATATAAACTAAAGTTTCCAATTCAATTAAGGTTAGTTCAGGGAATGAATTCACGGTAGCTTTACACGTATCCCGTCATTATATTCTACTCTGACAATGATTTAGGAGGCTTAGGCTGCAAGCACTAAGCCTGGGTTAATATTTAAACTAGGGCTTAGGGTAATGAGCTAGCCTAAAACATTTCATGCACAAGTCCAGGGTGCTCTCAAGATTTAGTGTTCGTTCAAATAGTAATCTAGACACAAGCAACTCACAAGGCCCAACTCAACGTGTCAATCTTATTAAACACACCAACTTAACACTTCTGGATCACCATCCATATGATCAAGACAAGTAATCTAAAGTGTCACGTTACAGTCTTAGCATACAAGTGGTCCAAACTTGTCTTTGACTATGAGTTTTTTTCAAACAACAATCCATATCATTTGTTCCAAGTGTATATGTGAGTTAATCTCATAAACCACTAACAACAAACATGTAAATTGCAGTTTGAGGACTACACCTATCTCATGGATGTTACCAAAAGAAAATTACATGCAGTATATATGCTCACTTACACAAATTTATTAAGGAAACAACTGCGACTTCAATTTTATTCTTTAATAAACTAATATTTGCAGGATAAATCTGGATTCCAGAACACTAATCCTAACAATCTTCTACTTGTCCTAAATCCAATTTATTACAAACTTTATACCCAACATTTCTATGTATGATCCAAAAGGTCTACTGAGTCAAAGTCTTTGAAGTCAATTATTCTATCTGAACCAACATGCCTTCTTTGCACCTTCTGAAGTTGCCACGTATTCAGCCTGTATGGTGAAGTCGGCGATACTACTTGATATTCCTCCCACTAATGGCTCCTTGTCCAAAGGTAAAGACAAGCCCAAACGTCGAACGCCTGGCATCTCTACCCGACTCAAAATCTAAATCAGTATAGCCAATTAGAACCAGCTCGTCACTATGAAAAACCAGCATATAATCTCTAGCTCTTCATATTGAACTGGCTTGACAACCAAACCTTTACATTTGATAACACCCTACATCATTCACAATAAGTAGTATATCGTCGACATCCAATATTAAAAAAGTCACTACTTTCTACTTGATATCATTTGTACACGCATGGTTTATCAACCAATTGCTCAAAACCATAAAACTTAATCACTTCATTGAATATAATATCCGATAAGCGTGATGCATGCTTATGTCCATATATGGAATTCTTCAGTTTGCATACCATATGCTCTTGTTTCTTGCCAATAAAACTGTCTGGTTGAACCATATAGATATCCTTATTAAGATGACCATTCAATAGGCCCATTTTGTCTTCCATTTGCTAAATCTCGTAATGAGCTGCAATGGATAGGAGTATCCTTATGGACTTTAGCATGGCTACTGGTGAGAAAGTCTCATCATAATTGATTCCTTCCTTTTGGGTAAAACCCCTAGCAACCAGTCTTACCTTGAAGATCTCTACCTTCCCATCCACTCCTCTTTTCCTCTTGTAGACCCATTTACAACCAATGGGATTAATGCCAACAAGCGCCTCTACAAGATCCCTAATCTGATTAGAATACATAGATCCTATCTCAAATTTCATTGCTAAGACCCATTGGTCAACATCCTTATCTTTAATTTTCTCATTGTAGCCGAGAAGATCAGATTCAAGGTCACGGTTAATCATTAAGGCTCCCGCCATGAACCTGTCGGGTTCCCTGACAATCCTTCCACTACACTTAGGCTCTTGTGTACTAAGAACATTCTCAACCCTAATAGAAGGTGCATCTAATGCATCCAATGTATTCCCAGTTGTGTCTAAGTGTTCAGAATTAGCGTCATTTTCTTTTGACTCCTCTAACACTATTCTATTTTTGTTTTCGTAGTCTACTACAAAATCCCCCTTTAAAAAATTTTGCATTTACATTTCCAAAAATATTTTGATTAAGAGGACTGTAGAAAAGACCACCCTTGTTCCTTTGGGATAACCCTAAAAAGAGATTGGTAAAGAAGCATGACTCATCATGGACCTTACCATCTCTAACAATGTCCTATTCCTTCTTTCTGTAGCACTATTCCGTTGCGGTGTACCTGGAGTAGAAAGCTAAGATCTTATCCCATTTATAGTTAGGAAATCCAGAAACTCACCCGAAAGATATTCACCACCTTGATCTGATCGAAGTGACTTAACTTGTTTATCTAATTGTATTTCAACTTCAGCTTTGTACTTTTTGAGCTTTTCAAAAGAGTTCCGCTTATGTCTCAATAGGAAAACATATCCATTCCTTGAGCAATCATCAATCAATGTGATGAAGTACTCATACCTAGCTCTTGCCTGAACATTCATTGGTCCACATACAAATCTATGAATCAGCTCAAGTAAGTCACCAATCTTGTTGCCTTTACTCTCAAAGAAAGACCTGGTCATCTCTATCAGTCCATCTTTCAATAGTCTTTGGATCCTGTTCAAATTAATATGACCTAAAAGTTGGTGCCATATGTGGGCATTATCCCTTTCAGGGTGTTTTTCTTTTAGGAGATTGAACAAGTAAGCTTATGTTAGATTCATATAAACATATATCAGAGTTTTGATTGGAAATAACATAAATAATTCATCGACACATGTACCTTTGCAAATAAACAATTTATTTCGCATAATAATAGGTTCACAACCAAAATTAATTGATTGACAATTATCCATATAACGAGACACATAAATCAAATTCCTATGCAATGCAGGTATAAATAAATAATCATTTAAAACCAAAACTCTCCTACTAAGTACTAAGCTAACATCTCCTACTCCTAAGACCGCTACTCGTATACCGTCTCCAACCGTCAGGTCTGGCTTCCCATCATTTAGCCTCCTGGTTAGCTTGAGCCCCTTCACCAGATGGCTTAGTAGTCTTTGTAGGAAGTGCATCTAAGTCCTTAGTGCAGTGACCTTTCCAGTGGCCCACTTCTCCGTAAAGGGAACACTTTCCTTTGATATGCTTACTGTTACTCGTCCTCAACTTCTGGGTACTCCTGATGCCCCACATCATATCTTCTATTGCTTGCAGCTTTTTTCATTAGTTCAGGTAGTGAATAGTTTTTATTGTTCATGTAAAATTTAGCCTAAGTTGAGTGAATGAGCTGGACAGAGAATTGAGGACGATATCCTACTTAGTTTGATTATCAAACTCAGCATCGAGGGTTTCCAATTCAGAAAACACGCCATCAAATTCATGGTGTGTTCCTCAACTGGTAGTCCTTCGGACATCCTCATGTTGAGCAACTTCTTTATTAGTTCTTGCCTCACTGCTTTGTATTGCTCCTTGAACATTTCTCGCAAATGTTGAATCATCTCAGCTGCTGTTTATTTCTCAAGCATCTAATGCCTGAGTACCTCTGACACTGAGGTCAATATATAGCACTTAGCTAACTCATTTTCAATAGCTGTGCAATTAGTAGTGGGCAACGATGGACAAGCTTCAGTGAGAACAAACTTAAGACCCTTGTGAGTACATTATGCATTAGAATCGAGTGAAGTTTACCAGCCGTATCCATTTTAAAACACTGTAAATGCAAACACTTGTGTTATTGTCTAACAAGAGCCATGAATAATGCAGTGATATCTATTCTTTTATTTTAGCATACACAATAAGTCAGATATCCATTAAACTGTACTATCACGCATGCAATGATGACCCAAACACACCAGTCCTTACTCCCTGGCAGCGGGGTCTTGCTAAACATGATTAACTCACCACTTTTTCTTAGTCTCTAACATAACACAACAGAGCTCCTCGTGGAGGCTAATCTATCACACTAGTCAAGTGTAAACCATTACCTAAACCTCCAATACACGTAATACTCCATGGCAGTGTGGTCGCATTGCTTCTTTACATTTTGGTCTATCCTAGTAGAAGTCTAACCCTGTAACCTGCAAACAGACATCTTCCGCAGGGAGGTCTATCGATCTACTATACTGCTAGGCCGGTAATGATGACCGTGAGGTTTCAACAATTAAACCTTGCTCCCACTTGATTTTTATAAACCAGTGATTTTTGATTAACTTGCATTTATAACGTAGATTATCTCATAATCTCCTTTAGAATCTCATTCCAAAAATTAAATTAACTAATCAATTAATTAATTAATTTTTGTTTAAATCAGTATCGGGTTACAACTTAGATTATCTCATAATCTACTTTAGAATCCATTCTAAAATTAAATTAACTAATAAAATTAATTAATGAATTATTTTTATTCAAAATAGTATTGTCTTTCTATTTAGATTATCTCGTAATCTACTTTAGAATCTAATTAAATTAAATTAATTAATAGATTAATTAGTTAATTTTTTATATAAAATAGTACCAACTTACAACTTAGATTATCTCATAATCTATTTTATAATCTCATTCTAAAAAATTATATTAATTTTTAATTATCATATAAATCAGTACTAACGTCTACACCGCAAAAAAAAAAAATTTTAAAATTTTGCTGAAGCGCTAACGTTAGTGTTGACCTACGGAAGTAAGCGCGGATATGCTATCGTATGCAGACGTCAGCGGCTAACATCAGCATCAATAATTATTTTTTTAAAATTACAATAATTAATTTTAAAAAAAAATTTGAATCTAATTTTATTAGACCAACTTGTCCGATTTTGCAAATCTTGATTAAATATGCACATTCTCATCATGTGAATAATATGAATATAATTTCAATTAATCTTCATTGACATATCCGAATTAACTATTAATTCATTAACGATTTAAACAATTTAAGTTGTTACTTTAAACAATCTTTCCTTCTTAATAAAATCTCTATTTTATTAAATCGCAAGTCTATTTATTTCGATCTTATTATACTTATTCATGTATATTGTGAATGTAATTAGAGCCTGGCTCTGATATCAATTGTTAGGACGAATTTTAAATTTTTTTTCCTAATTTAATAAACTTAATGTAGTGGAAGGGTTAAAAATTCTTAATTTTAAACCTAAGGTTGATTTAAAATTCGTAATTTTAAATCTAAGATTTAAATTTCTAATTGAAATCTACAGGCCTCTACTCCAATTCATTTATAATAATAACATGAATTATAACTAGAATAATAAGAAAACTATAAATAAATAGAAAAGCGAAAAACTTAAAAGCGAGAAAAAAGAACATATCCGGAATTGTTGTAAAATAAGAAAGCCCAAATTAATAATAAAATACTCCTAGAAAATCGAGATCTGCCTTCTGCACAATGACCATGAAACTTCCCGGAGAGTGGACTTTGAAAAATATTAAACTAAGGAAATAAAATTTTCAACGGAAAATTTTCTGCTCAAATTAGGTCTCCAAAAGTTAGCACTTTCTAAAACCCTTAATTTTTAATTAGATATTTGATGCCAAACCATAAAGTCTGTAGCCCTATTTATAATAGTATACCGAAGCGAAAATAAGCAAACTAATCGATTTAGGACGCGCAGAATAATTGCAAAATGCTGCATTTCGTGTTAAATATGATCAAAACTATGCGTTTAAGTACAATTCAAACCGCCTTCTTTTGTCCTCTTTCCATGTGCCACGTGGCGGGCACGCGGATACCTAGCAGGGACATCCCAGCATGCGAGGTATCGCGGGCTGGTTCGTCAGTTTGAGTAGACATGGATCGCCAGCATGTTACTGTATTTTTCTTTTTTTTCTTTCTTTTTTTTTTTTCTTTAGTTCATACTAGTAAAATTTATATTATGAATTTTAATTTTTCAATAATTATTTAGTTTTATAATTTTTAATTTCAATTCATCTCATGAATAATGTTTGAAAAAATTAAACATGAATAAATAATTCATCTCATGAACTCTTTAATACTTTTTTTAATGGCAATAAATCCAGAGGCTTGTGCAGGGACCTTAGGGACAATTTAAATCTTAGCCCAAATGGGTTAAATTAATTACCATCTCATGATAAAATTTAATTACCATTTAATGGAACTTAATTCCACTAAATAAATTCCACTACACTATAGACTTAAACCATTTATTCGATATCTCCTAAATAGGGTGTATTGATGACAATAACCCCTCTACTAGATGTCCATGACAAGGAATAGATGTGACTACTGACATTATCCTTCTTACAAGTTCTCCATTAGTTACCGACTCGCCCTTCATTGAATAATTCATTTATACTTAAACATATTCATAATATAAATTCCAAATGTCAAACAACTAGAAAACTTTGTCCAAAGATTTCGAACTATTCAAATACTTGCGAATCAACTACAGAGACATTTGTATCTCATAAGAGACAATAAATTCCATATTGAATACTTGATCCTTATCTTACTTTACGCCGCTACCCAGTGTATGTGGGAATTCAATCATTTGTTTAGACCTTACTTATAGTACACCAAAGCAGCTAACATTCCATGTACAAGTCCAGAATACTCTCAGGATTTAGAGTCGTCGTTCGAACAGTACAACATGAATCACTCATCTCCAATAGTTGTCTAGGAACAAGCAACTCACATGGCCCAACTCAGCGTGTCAATCTTATTAAACACACCAACCTAACACTTTGGATCACCATCTACATGACCAAGACAAGTCATCTAAAGTGCCACGTTATAGTCTTAGCATATAAGTGGTCCAAACTTATCTTTGACTACGAGTTTTTTCCAAACAACAATCCATACCATTTATTCGAAGTCTATTTGTGGGTTAATCTCATAAACTACTTAGAGCAAACATATAAATTACAGTATGAGAACTACAACCATCTCATAGATGTTATCAAAAAGAAAATCACATGCAGTATATATGCTCACTTACACAAATTTATCAAGGAAACAACTTGGACTTCAATTTTATTTAATAAATTAACATTTGCAGGATAAATCTGGATTTTATGACACTATTCCTAACAATGTCAAGTTCGGTCATGGAGCATAATGCTGAGACTAACTTGCATTACTAGCCAAATACTCATGGTTTAACAACTTGGTCTTGTATTGATTTACATGTTCATTTTAATTGCAGACTTGATTTAAGCATCATAATCTTTGTTTTTGGAAAGTGAAAATCGTTGAACCTTCTAATGCTCGGGGCCGGGGGGGGGGGGGGGGTCGGAGTGGAAAGAGGGATGGATTCTAAACTTTGATTTGTTCTTTTCAAGTTTTTGTCTAAATTGCCTTTATTGTGATTTTAGCTTCCTATTTTGAACTTCTTGAAAATTTTGCATTACTTATGTGGAGTGGCAAGATTTCTATAGGTTTCCTAAGGCATCTTAGTAGAGGTGAAGATAATTATTGTAGGTGCTCGGCGTAGCCTATTAAGAATAATTAGGCTCCTATAGGCACCCAAAGTAGCCTACTTAGAGTGATCGGGCTCCTGTAGGCGCTTAAGTCGGCCTGTTAAGAGTAATCAAGGTCCTGTAAGCATATTGTGTCAACCTATTAAGAGTAACCACGTTCCTTAGGTGCTCTAGGCAACTTACAAGGAGTATTCTTCAATATTGTAGGCACTTCGCCGACTTATTAGGAAATATGGTTTGTTGAAAATTTTAATCATGAATCGTAATAAGCTTGTAGATATTTGAATATTAAGCTTTCAGTATATTAGACTATTACCTAGTTCCTATATGTAGTCTATACACTATACAAGATATAAAGTGAGTATAATGAGATACTTGCCTATGCATATTGTGAGTAGACATGTACAGTTTGCTTCCTTAATTAAGTGTGGGACCAACTGTACTTAATGAGTAACAATAATTGGTAAATAGGATTTATTTAGCACCTTCTTTCTTTTAAGAGTTGGGAGCCCTTCGGAAATAGTTTTTTTATAGGGTAGCACCATGTAGGGATAAGACTGCATACTTCCTACCCTTCCCATCCCATGCCTTGGCATGAGCCTCTTTGAAGTACTGGATTATTGTTGTTATTGTTGTCAGATGTATTTAGCATTTAGTGACCCTCCTTTCTCCTTAGTCAATAATTAAGCTGATGATCCTCACAGGATAATGCTTCCCAAACACAAGTCAATGCTCAAAGATACTTATTTTTGGAACATACCCCCATTAATACCGATACTTGCCAAATGCTACCATAATCGCAACTGAGTAAAGTTCTCGACCTTGCAGTTTATAATAGAAATAAGCTCAAAATTCAATGAAAACCCTCTCCCTTCCTCCTGCCCCATAAGTTATTAATTGATTGTCAACTTTTGGCGGGTGGTGGTGCCCTCGGTTATAAACATATTATCGACTAATGGTAGGCTACTATGCCCCCCAGTTTAAGCATGAAACCACCAATAACTTACTTGATATAAAAGGCGCCAGAGTCTTTCAAGAAATATCAAATGAAGTGTGTTTGTTGGATTCCGCAGGAAGAGAGACGAGCTTAATATCTCTTTTATGAGAAGGTGTTAACTATATGTTTGACCCGGTATTTCATGCAAGACGAGTAACAGAATCATTTGTGGGAGACCCTTCGATACTAAAATCAACTAGGATCTTACTCAAATGCTCATTAAATCATGCATGGGAAGTAAGATCTTCCCCTATATATATATATATATCATTTGCGTATAGTATTTGGTACCCAATTTTATACAGTATCAACTTGCTCATACTTTTTTTCAACAGCTAATCCCCCACTTGATGAGCGAATTTGTTTGGCAAAAGTTCAATCACTGAGTATAACGTCGAGACTAATTTGCATTACTAGCCAAATATATGGTTTAACATGTAGCTTTCGTATTTGATTTAACATGTTCATTTTAATTGTGTACCTAATTTAAGCATTTAAATCCTCGTTTGCTATGAGCTAGGATCATTGAAGCTTCTGATACTTGGAGGCTGCCCCTAGTTCTATAATTTGATTTGTTATGTTCAACTTTTGGTTTCAGTTTTCCCTTACTCCAATTTCAAATTTCCAATTTCAAATTTCTTGGTAAATTTTGTATTACCTATATGAAGCAACATGATTGTTATAGGTGCACTGAGGCTATGTACAAGAGGTAAAGAAGAATCCTATAGGTGCTTGGGGTGGCCTATTCAAAACTTAGATTTGTTCTATTCAAATTTTGTATTACCTGTAAAGGCAGCCACCTAGTTCTAAACTTTGATTTGTTCTGCTCAAGTTTTTGTCCCAATTTCCCTTTACACTGATTCGAGCTTCCAATTATGAATTTCTTGGTAAATTTTGTTTTACCTATATGGAGTGGCAGTATTCTTATAAGTGCATTAACTCTGCTTAGATGAAGAAGATTCCATTAGGTGCTCAGGGTGGCCTGCTAGGAACAATTGAGGTCTTGTTGGTGCTCAGGGTAGCCTACTATGAGTGATTAGGCCCCTATTGGAGCTCGGAGCGGCCTGTACGGAGTAATCAAGGTCTTGTAAGCATACTGAGGTAACCTGCTAAGAGTAATTGGGCTCCTTACGCACCTTGGGTTAAACAGTGTTCTTCACTGTTATAGGCACTTTGGTCAACTTTTAGGAATTATGGTTTGTCGAAAAGTTTAATCGTCAAAGCGTAATGGACTTGTAGATATGAGTATTAAGCTTTTAGTACTTTAGACTAGCACTTGGTTCCTATAATCTGCAATCTATACAATGTACAAGATACAAAGTGAGTACAAAAAGCTACTCGTCTAGGCATATGGTAAGTAGACAGTCCTAGTGACACACTTTACTTTCACAATTAAGTGCATCACCTATGCATATTTTTTCGTCACAGAACTTACCTCCATTACTATCCCTACTAGCCAAATGCTACCATAGTCATAGGCGTGTAAGGAGTCAAACTTGCAGTTTATAATGGAAATAAGCTCAAAATGCTATAACAGCCCTTTAATCGTGAATTGATTATTGACTCTTTGCGATTGGCGAACTTGTATAGACTTGTGGCGGCCAACCAAGTCCCCAAGTTTAACCATGAAACCACCAATAGCGTACTTGATAAAAAAGGCATTTGAGTCATATAAGGAAAAAAAAAACCATATCAAAAGTGAACACGCTATCTTTCTCAGTGACAACACCAAATGCTATCAGAAAAACATTGAGTGTATTTGATAGATTCTTTAGGATGATAGTCGAACTCAAGCTTTCTGTGATGAGAAGGTGCTAGCTACACATCCAATTTTGTACTAGTGTAGGGGCAAGCAAACAATCAGAGGGTCCTGCGGGTTTATCCGTGGGAGATTCCTCTAATTTCTAATTCAACCAGGGCATCTCATTTGATAATGAATTAAATAAAAAAATAAATAAGTAAATATAATGAAATACTTAGCTTAGGTTGAGTAGAAAAAACTAAATACAACAGGAAAAAAGATAGAACTGATGGAGGACGAGGGAGAACTGAGGAGAGTGACATGCATTGGACAAAGAATTTCCACTAACATAATTTTGATTTAGAAAACCATCTGCAAACATACCTTTTCAAATAAACCTTTTTATTTACTTGAAACGTCAGTTTAATTTTAGAAAATAACTTAAGGCCATTTTGTACACAAAATCAAAAATTGAAATCAAATTTCTATGAAAATGGGTACATAAAGATAGTTAAATCAAAATCAAAACCATGTTCACAAACTTAAACCACTATCTCTTAGTGCCTATACTATAACACTTGTACGACCTTTGAGCGAAAGATACAACTTGCCATCTAGAAGCTTCCTGGTTAGCTTAAAACTCTACAACTTGCCACTCACTAGGACACTAGTAGACTATCAACCAATCATGACTAAAGTGGACAAGGTACAAGTATCTTGTCTTGATTGCTTACCAGTTTTGGTAACAAGAGTATCTCAGTACCTAGGCAGCTCCTTTTAAATAATATGTGCAATCTTTTTGCAAAAAAGCAGTACTACTCTACCTTTTCTTTTGTGTTTACCCTTTAGAGATTCTTAATTTTCTGAGATGCAAGCTCCTGCTAAGTAGAATCTTCCCTTAGTACTTATGACACCTTTTCTTTCTTACAGTACCTTTATCAATTTAGGCATGATTAATCCCTATTATTTGATGTATTCCATATCAAACGGATTGAAAGACTATGATAAGCAAGTTGGAACTATATCCGATCGAGATTGATTGTCAATATCTAAATCAAAAGTTCTAGTTCAATTAAATAAGCCATTCTCTGGCTTGCTCTTGAACTGAAGTTACATAATACAATCTCATAAGCAATTCTCATGCTACCTATTCAACCCACAAAACATTTCTTTCAAATGTCTACACATCTCTACTACGATTGACATTCCAAATATCTGATATTAGAATACATTCGAGACGTAATATGTGAATCTAGTACCAAAATAACTCACTAGCCTACGCAAGCAATCAAAACAGTTTTTTCAACATGGTCCATATTTTAGTAGCATAGCTAGAGAACTATAAGCATAGACTAGTATCAATTATTTTTCATCGAGCATAATAGAACAAGCAAATAACTAGTCTGTTGGTATTAATTGCAATGACATAAACTGTCTGGATAGAAAACTAGAAACAAGTCAAGCAACATGGAGTGATATTTTTTCTTAATTTTTTCAAACAAACAATGTATGGAGTTCAGAATCCCATACTACTATGCATTGTCATAGTGACCCAACCAAACAACCCAACCCACAACGGCGAGGTTGCATTGAGATATTAGTAAGGTGAGAACTATTCTCAATTGATATGTTTTCTTGTAACTCTTACAAAAAATAATTAACAAACCAAACTTCCCTTAGCCCCTAAGGTCATACGCAAATGCACCTCGTGGAGGCTAAAATATTACCCTACCTCGACATCCATACAAGTACACAAAGTACTCCACAACGGCATGGTTTCACTTGCTTTCCCATACTTCCATCTATCTCAAAAATATCTTTCATTGCAAACAAATGCCTTCCTCATAGAGTAGTGCCCACCTACTATACTGCTATACCAATAATAGAGGTTGTATGCATTAACCAATAGAAGCTCGCTCTCATTTGATGTTTTGACTCATTGAACCTTTTTAATTACTTTAGTAGACAAAACAATTCATGGTTATCATTAAGGTGAGAACTATTTCAATTAATGTGCTTCCTAAATATAATTACCTCAATGTTCCTGCCTTGCCCTCTAAGATAATATCATAGTGCACCGATGAATATAATGTACTAATCAAGTGCATATCATTACCTAGACATTGGTACAAGTCAACACGATATTCCACGGTGGCGTGGTCGTGTATGATTTCCCATACCTCAATCTATCCTAAAGAAATCCAACCTTGTGCTCCATAAATTAATTCTCCTTCTCAGATAGTAGCGCATGTCTACTAAACTATTTGCCAAGCAGTGGAGGTCATGAAGATTCACCTCCTAAACCACTTTCCCACTTGAAAATTTTAAATGACGAATCTTTCTTTTTTTTGTGATTATCTTATAATTATTATCAAAATTATATTCTTAAGTTTTTAACTATTAAATAATATCCTAATTGCATTAAATTCCCTTGATTATTCAACATATGTAACTCTAGTCTTATCAGCTGCTATTTGTAAAATATTCTTTCCAAATAATTCAATTATTGAATTTCTAATGCTATTAGACCTATTTTGAAATTCTTCCAGTAAATGAAATAAAAGATTTCACTAGGTTGGCATAACCAAGAGGCATCTAATTTTATTCACATCAAATATAATATTTAACTATTTTAAATAGTATCAAATTGATACAAATGCTCGTGCCACGTCAGCCCGGATGCCACCTCAGCCATAGAGGCCCCCATCCCATGACATCTTCCTATAAATATCATAGTTAGTTAAGATTTTATTCTCATGCTTGATGATGTGTTGATCTTCTCTCTCTCTCTTCCCCCAAAGTCTCTTTTATCCTCCCCTTTCTTCTAATTTCTCCCCCCTTTCTCATACTTGTATCTATCAATTACTATCAATACAAATACAAATCTGGGATAGCAATCTAGCTATCCTGTAATTACTTTGATTGATTGTGTGATTAGATTGTGATTGGATTGAGTAGTTGTGTGGATTTGAGTAGATATTGATTGATTGGATAGGATCCCATCTCGAATCCTATCAATTGGTATCAGAGGACTATGTGTGGTGAGATGTGATTGAAAACAATGGCAGATGCAAGACGGCGGCAGATGACGATGAGGGAGCTCGATGAGAAGCTCAATCGGAGGTGTAATGAGCTAACGGATACAATGACCGAGATGCGCTTATCTCTGCAGATGAGGACTGTCGCCGGGCTGGTCTAAGTCAACTAGTACTGCCGGCACCCCCAGCACTGCCATCTTACAGAAGTGTAGACCAAGGATCGGAGTGTCGATCATCGTCACCAGCTCCAGAAAGAGAACAACACCAAGGTAACTATCACTTCCCAACTCGCCTTATGAAGATAGAGTCCCCAAGATTCAATGGGGGTGACACAGTGAGCTAGTTATACCAGTGTGAGAGGTACTCTATCCTCGATCAGACCCCGGAGGATCTGAAATCTATGTTGGCGAGTATAGCTTTAGAGGGTGCTGCTTAGAGGTGGCATAATGCCTATCAACAGTCGTGGCCTGTTGGGGCACCCGTCCCTTAGGATGTGTTCTCAGCTAAAATTCAGGGTCGTTTCTCTTAACCTACCCAAGATCCACTTACCGAATTAACTAAGCTTAAATAGACTGGTAGCCTAGATGAGTACTCAACGGCTTTCGAGTGCTTGGTTAGCCGAAGTGGCTTAAACAAGGAACAGTGTGTTGGCGTTTTTATGGGGGGGTTTGTGTGAAGACTTGGCGGGATGGCTCAAAATATTCAAACCAAACACTTTACAAGAAGCCATCACTTTCGCCCAGTTGTAAGAGGCGAACTGTGACTATATTGAGCGGGTGACTGGGAAGAACCATCTATGACATCTCCCATTTTTCCCTTACCGAGTTCCACATCCAGGATGGCTCAAAGCCTGCCAACTAGGCCACCTCCTGCTAGGCCTTTACCATTACCTGCACCACCAAGTATCGCTAAGTATGACACCATCAAATAAGAAACCGCCAATGGCTAGAACTCCTCGAGGACTAGCTCCCATAGACCTCGATGATCTGCAGGTGAGGAACCTTTACTTTTATTTCCGTGGGTCGTTCACACTAGGTCATATGTGTCCCATGAGACGGCGAGTGCAAATGTTTTGGATTGAGGCCTACGATGAAGAGTTAGGCAGCGAACCATTAGAGCCCGAGCCGGATCCAGCCTTCGGTCCTCACATATCCATCCATGCTCTTCTTGGAATAGCTCAATGCCAAACTATGTGGGTGCAAGGTGTCATGGTCCTAGGTTTGCCAAGTGTCCATGACCCCATGACAGGACACAAGGATGGCCATCCCCATGTCATGCAGCACGCACCCCAGCGCATTGGTGCGCTCGTCTATGTGCAACCTTGGGCCCAGTGCATGCATCCTTGCACACAACATCCTCGACCTAGTGTGCACACAGCACCTGTCACGAGGCCTATTGACAGTGCCATTGTTTCTTATTTTTGTTTGACTTGATGGGGCTTCTTGCATGTTGTCCTCAGGGGTTCTAGGATAGCATAATGTATATAGTAGCTTAGAAAATTTTTAGTTTCTTTTTATCTTTTGCCTTTCTCAAAAATAGGGGTGTATGATTGTAAAGACACTTTGATGTTTCCTCATGTCAGGGCTACGAAGTCTAGTTTTGTATATAGATGGGGGAGAGTCCACTCAACTTGTAAACCCCAATACCCATTGTATGCTTTATTAATGAATACAGATTGCCTTCTTTTTAAGCTTTGTGTTCATGTGTGATTGTTGTCGAGTACTTGAGTGGGAGTAGCTTCGCCAAAGTCGCACACACGTTGGTCAGGGACCCGGAAGGTCCGAGCCCCATAAATCGCTGTGCACTCAAAGTGATCAATAGCGCAGGCTAGCGCGTTGTCCTGCTTCTAGTTCCTAGGACCGTGACACATGGAAACTATGGCATGTGGGCTTTTAGCATTCTCGTGAATAGTGAAAGTACCCAAAATTTTCTTGATGCACACTTAGCTCGCCAGTTAGGGTGTTCCGTTAACACCCAACATCAGCCAACTATCACTATCGTGGATGGTAAACAGGTCTCATGTGCAGGAATATGCCAATCTTTTTAGTGGACTCTTCAAGGAGCTTCGTTTACATCTGATGTTTTATTGATCCCTCTCTCAGGATGCGACATGGTATTAGGCATCCAGTGGCTTTGTACATTAGGGAATGTTCGATGGACCTTTGATACCTTGGTCATGGAATTCAACGTTGGCGAATGGGTATTACACACTTCGCAGAATTCGAAACATGGGGCTCAAGGCTTGCTCAGTCAGTTACGTTTTACTCCATTACCATTGACAACCGAAGCAGCCTTTGTTCCTCAGGTTGCATGCCGCCAAGCCTGAGTTGGTAGAGGATCCTCATGCCCTACAAAGTCCACTTGATGAGTTTCTTGAGGTGTTCACTCCGAGTACACAGGATCTGCCAAGCATGCCAGAGTTTGATCATCGCATCCCTCTCAAAGAGGCAAGTGACCTGGTTAACATTAGGCCGCATTGGTATGTCGCATTCCGAAAGGATATCATCGATTCATTAATTCAGGAGAAGTTGATAGCAGGCATTATCCGAAACAACACTTCAACTTTCACCTCATCGGTTGTTCTGGTCAAAATGAAAAACGGAACTTGGCGACTGTTTGTTGACTATTGAGCTTTGACCAAGATAACAGTAAAGGATAAGTTCCCCATTCCTACTGTGGAGGAACTATTGGACGAATTGGGTGGCACATCTTACTTCTCAAAGCTTGATCTCAAATCCGAATGGCACCTAAGGATGTGTACAAGACGGCTTTCCGTACTCACTCGGGGCATTATAAGTTTACTGTGATGCCTTTTGGTTTGTCTAATGCCCCATCAACATTCCAAAGTCCGATGAACAATATATTCCTTCCTCTATTGCGCCAATATGTATTGGTCTTTTTTGACGATATTCTAGTCTATAGCACCACCTGGGCGTAGCACTTAGAGCATTTACGTTCCGTTCGAAGCATACTCTGCCAACATCACCTTGTGGCCAACAAGACCAAATGTACCTTTGGAGCCCACCAAATTGAGTACCTTAGTCACTTCATGTCAGCAAATGGGGTAGCCGCCGATCCCAGCAAGTTGGCGGCTGTGGCTGATTGGCCCCGGCCTACAACCATCAAGCAGCTTCGCGGGTTCCTTGGTCTCTACGGCTATTATAGGCTCTTCATTGCTCAATATGGGATGATTGCTCAACCCTTAACCGAGTTGCTGAAGAAAGATAGTTTTGGGTGGAATCCCGATGTTGAAGCCGCCTTCCAGCTTCTCAAGAGAGTGTTGACTTCGGCCCCAGTTCTAGCCTTACCTGACTTCACGAAGATGTTTTTCTTCTAGACGGATGCTTTTGGTATCGGCATTGGGGCAGTTCTTATGCAGGAAGGAAGGTCACTCACCTTCATTAGCAAAACCTTGGCGCCAAGGCACAAATCTATGCCGATATATGAGCGGGAACTTCTTGCCATTGTCTTCGCCATTGAAAAATTGCAACAATACTTAACTGGTCGACACTCCGTTATCTGCACCGATCAGCAGAGTCTCAAGTTCCTCCTAAAACATCGTCTCTCTACCTCTCTTCAGTTTCTATGGTTGGCGAGTCTAATTGGTATTGATTAAGAAATTGTTTATAAGAAGGGCACCGAGAATCATGCCGTTGATGCTTTATTCCGCCTTTCAAACTCAGAAGTCTGTTATCCGCCATCTCGTCCAATTTCTATGGCGCTTTACAGTTGTCTTGGAGTCAAGACCCCGCCCTTAGCAGTATTATTAACGATAAGTTGACAGAGCCCCTCTCTCATTAGTGATTCACTTGGCATCACGATCAGCTCAGACATTATGGACGCCTAGTGGTGGGTGTTGTTGCCGCCTTGTGCAACTCGATCCTTCTATGGATGCAGGACTCACCTCAAGGGGTCATTCTGACGTGGAGGCAACATATAGGCGAGCTTAAAAATTATTCTACTGGCCTGGTCTCAAGTAGGAAGTCCAACAATATATTCGCAATTGTTCAGTATCTCAGCAGAACAAGTATGAGGCGGTTGCTTCTCCGGGATTACCATAGCCGCTACCATATAGAGTACAGCTTGGAGTAGCATCTCACTTGACTTCATTGAGGGTCTTCTACCTTCTTAGGGTTCACGGTAATCCTTGTAGGGATGGATCGTCTCAGTGAGTATGCTCATTTCCATGCTCTCCGCCAACCTTACTCTGCCACCGACGTTGCTCAATAGTTCTTAGACCACATATACCAGTTACATGGGCTACCTGACTCTATCCTTAAGGACCGCGATCTGATTTTTGCCAGCACATTTTGGCAAGAACTTTTCAGTTGCCTTGGGACCCAGCTAAATCTTTCATCATCTTATCATCCTCAGTTTGATGGTCAAATTGAGGTGCTCAATAAATGCCCTAAGACCTATCTCATATGAATGGCGCGTGAATGCCCCTGCGATTGGTGCCAACACCGCCTGCCACATGGCTTCCCAAGCCTCACCATACGAAGTTCTTTATGGGTTGCTGCCACCAATTCATCTTCCATATCTTCTGAGTGAGTCAGCTGTTGAAGCAGTTGATTGTAGCCTTGCCGCTAGGGAGGAATCAATTAGGCGTCTCAAGCACCACCTACACCATGCCCACAATCGAATGAAGCAACAGGCGGATCATCATCATTCAGACCGCGAGTTTTAGATTCACAATTATGTTTAGCTCAAGCTCCAGAGCTGCCGCTAGCAAAGTCTTGCTTACCGCCAATTCCATAAACTGGATGCATGATTTTATGGGCCTTTCCAGATTCTCGACCGCGTTGGGCCAGTCGCCTGTCGGCCCATGCCGCCATACACCATACTGTTCATGTTGCTCTTCTTAAGTGATGCCACTAGATCCCCGCCAACTCCACACCTTTACCTTTGACGTGGCCACCAGCACTGGTTCTACCTTCACCTCCGCCGCATTGCTGCCACTCAGGTGTTGGTGCAATGGCAGGGCCGCTCTACCTCCGATTTCCAAACTTTGACCGTTATTGACAAGGTTCTAGTCATGCGAGGGGATATTGATACAATTGCTTATGCCACATTGGCCCCGATGCCACCTTAGCACACCACATCAGCATTAGAGGCCCCCATCCCATGACATCTTCCTATGAATATCATAGTTAGTTAAGATTTTATTCTCATGCTTCACAACGTGTTGATCTTCTCTCTCTCTCCCTCCAAATTCTCTCTTATCCTCTTCCCCTTTCTTTTAAAATCTCCTCCCTCTCATACTTATATCTATCAATTACTATTAATACGAATACAAACCCGGGATAGCAATCTAGCTATCCCCAATCTAGCTATCCCGTAGTTACTTTGATTGATTTTGTGATTACATTGTGATTGGATTTAGTAGTTGTGTAGATTTGAGTGGATATTGATTGATTGGATAGGATCCCATATTGGATCCTATCACAAATATGTGAATAAAGTTAAGCAAAAATCATGTTGTGAGACAAATTTGTGCAACGTTGCTCAAGCACAAATTTTTTTTTTATTTTTTAAAGAACAATGTTAAGAAGTTTCCTCTAAATATTTTAATTTATTTGTTTTAAAAATAAATAAATGAATAAAATATTCTGATCTCATTAGAATAAAATCAAACCAAACATCTAATCATACGTGGGATCATATTTTAGAAAAACAGTCTAAATTATTAAACAATTGAAATATTTAATCACATTAGATACTATCTAGAAGAATATACCTTTTTTGCTTATAACAAAATTCAAAATTTCATATCTTCTAATTCTACATATGTCGGTTTTATTAAACCTAATAATTTTCTAATGTTAATTATAAATGTATTGGGAAATAGCTCTGATACCAATTGTTAGAAACTATTTCAAAAACAATTTTTTGAGTGCAATGTAAGAAAAAATTTTAATTCTAAGGCCAAATCTAATTAAACTATTTAATTAAATATAGATCTTTACTCTAATACATTCATATTTGCATAAAAAAATGATCAAATAAAACAAATTAGCATGGTATATAGTAAAATGAAATAAAGAAATGACCTTTACTCTAATATATTCACAGAGATAGTTCTGATACCAGTTGTTGGACACTATTTCAAAAATAATTTTTTGAGCGCAATGTAAGAAAAAAATTTTAATTCTAAGGCCAAATGTAATTAAACTATTTAATTAAATATATATCTTTACTCTAATACATTCATATTTGCATAAAAAATGATCAAATAAAACAAATTAGCATGGTATATAGCAAAATGAAATAAAGAAAGCATTAAACTAAAAACTTTTAATACATACTTGGAGCTAGAATCCAAATCCAGTCTTAAAGCCGAAAATTGAAGAAAGAACTCTTAATTCCTCAATGTCGTCTTTGTAATAATCTCTTCAGTAGTGAGCTTCGAAAATATTTACTTTTTAGAAAAAATTTCAGAGTAAAAATTTTCTGTACAATTTTCTAAAAATAATTTTTAGAACATTCTAATGCTAAACTTGGTTTTGTGGAACTAAATTCTCAATTAATATTTTTTCATTGCTAAGATCCGATTTATGAAGCAAAAAATGTATATATATACACACACACAAATGCAACTTCTACATATTCTGGCGTTAATGGGATAGGTGCCTGTGTTAACACGGGCGAGCCCTATGTCTGACGCAAGCCAATCACTTGACAGGTGGCGTGTACTGATGTCAGGATTACATCAATGACAACATAACTTCCTTTTTTTAAATCTTCATTTTGCTTTCTTTTTTTCCTCGCATATAGTATATTCATTTCATGAATGTTGTTTAGCATGAAATTTATTTCTCTTATAAATAAATAATTCATCTCCTAAATTCAATATAAGTATTTCAAGCGGTGCCTTATATTGACTCTTGCAAAGGGACATCAAGGGCAACTTAATTCTAACTCCAAATAGGACAACTCTGATTCTCATCTCATGATAACATTGATTACAATTCAACAACATTTAATTCTACTAAATAACTATTGTTGCACTATACAATTAAATATATTTCTACAAAAAAAATTCTCTTACAATAATTTAATGAGCCACTAACCCCATAATATATCCATGAGAATTAATAATTTAAACTACTATTATTATATTTCTCACATGTTTTCCTTAAGTTTCCTACTTACCCTTTTCGAAAAATGTTATAATATGAAACTTATTTTTTTTACAAATTCTAGTGACAATTACTTGGAGTACTCTGGTCAAAGATTCCAAAACTTTCAACACTTGCATTCAATGGGACATATTTGTCTCAAAAGAGACTATATATTCCCTATTAAATCTTTTGTTCTCGCTATGCTTTATGCTAGCATCCAATATACAAAGAATATTGGCCTCTCTACGAGACCTCACTTTTAAGTGCATCAAAGTGACGCAGACTACATGCATGAGTCAAAACAATTCTCGGGATTTTGAGTTATCTCCTAACAAAAAAAATTATTTATTTATAATAGTAGTTAAGAAATAAACATTTCTAGTAGGGGTTCAGTTCATTGTTCCACTCTTATTGGAAAACACCAATATGATTTATTTGGATCTATGTCCATATGACTTAGATAAGCCATCTCATATACCATATTATAATCTTATTAGACAAGTTGTCCAGGCTTATTATCAACTAAAACCATATTTTGACAACACATCCCAATTTTTGATTTAAGTCTATCCATAACTCAATCTCATTGGCCACATAAATCAAATATTGGCATGCCATCATGGACTATGTCCATCTCGTGGCACGCTTTAGAAAATAGTTACACGTATGTTTGACTCGTAAAATACTATCAGATATTAAATATAGTAATTCTATTTATCAATATTTAAAAAACTAAACAATTGGATTTTTAGGAGACTGTTTCCAAAAATGACACATTTCAAAAAATAATCGCACAAATGTATAACTCGTAAAACACAATAAGAAAATAAACAAATAAAATACATCCATTTTTTAGTAATTGCAAATCAAATAGTTGGGATTTTAGGACATCGTTCCTTACAAAAGAGGGAAGCTAGATGCCCAAGGCAGGTGCCTCAGCCGCCAGATGGCCTCACTATGGGTAATGGCGTACAGGAGATAGCAACACTAACATCCACTGCCTCATGGAGAAGAGACCCACGATGACGGGATTGACATTGGATACATAGGACACCACTATGCCGGAGCGAGGTGTCCAAACAGCCAGGAGGTGCGGCTATTAGGGAGATCAGTGGGGAGGCGCCTAGTGAGGAGGGAGGGCATATAACATTGGCATTAAGGTTAGGTCTATTAAGTTTGTTGCTAATACTTATGTAAATCAAATAGGCAAATTTTCTAAAAGAATATAAGAATCGCTAAGTGGGGAAGGAGAGTAGGGAGAAAGTTTAAAACTAGTTTAGAATTGTTGCTCTGATTTCATGTAAAAGTAAAGAGTTGAAAGCAAAAATATGATTTGAATAATTAAATAGAAAAGTTGATAACCCAATTGTGGTTAAAGGTTATTACTAAGAAGTTTAAATGTCGGTGTCATATTAGAAATATTATGGAAGATATTTAGGGAATAATTTCGAGGTTTTGATTTGTTAAAGTTTCTCATATTATTCGGAAAAGGAATAGGGGAATAATGATGGGTCTAGCCTTGCAATATTAGAGGAGAACTTAATAGGGTCATGCTAGTTGTTAAAGTAGCAATGCTAGTGTTACCCCTACCTTTTATAAAATAAATCAAATAACAAATTATAGAAGCTTCCAAGAAGATAGACATACATTTATAATATTCTAGATCTAGATATAAGATAAATTAGATAAGGACAATTAAAAAAAAAAAAAAAAAGATAAAGAAAGATAATGTAAAACAATATCATAAAGATATAGTATCCTCAAACAATACCATGAAGATATAGCGTTATTTTGGCAAATAAATTTCCCCCTCTTTTGACGTAGGGGTGCCAACTGCCCTTTCTAGTGGCGTGGTTATTAACTCAAGTTATGTTTCCTCTTTTTTTTTTTTTGGGAACACAACTCAAATTATGTTTGGGAGTAGCCTTTTCATAACTTTTTATATAACAGTTAACAATTTGACTAGTCAAACTAGACGTTATGTTGGAACGGAATAGATAAATACTATATTTTTAGCGATAATTAGAAGTAAATCCCAATAACGCACTTTAGTATAGACGTGGCCTAGAGGCAAACAACCATGAGAAAGAAAAATGATATACAGAACATATAAAGTAGAAGGATATCACCTGAAACACTGAAAATAATGAAGTACCAATAATGTAACAGTTGAGCGAGGCGCGGATCACGCTCTCTTTAAGACGGTTTCGCACCCCTCTCGGATCTAAGCCGGTACAGCAGGTACCGACGCACCGCCTCCAGGATATAACGCCCAACTAGAGTTGATGCTTTCTCGGTCTGCACAATCTTGAAAGCCAGAGCCTTTACTACACCTTACTTAGCCAAAGTAACAAAGAAGTATTCTTTTTCTTTTTGTTTTAAGCCAATAACCACTTCCTCTACGACATAGCTTAAACTTAAGAGGATATTTATAAACAAAATAATGTAAAGCATTTCTTCATGAAAACTCATTGCATTTCTAGCCGTTTATGGTGCTATTATAACTGTAACCGATATTTTCAATGTAAGACCAAGTCAAAAGCATAAATACAAATAGAAAATAAGTATTGTCATCAAAGTCATGTTAAATATAACTGAAAAAATTTGATTTTTGAGATGTTTGAATATACTATCACTATTCAAAACGAGAATAATATTGTTCGTACTTAGTAAGTATAATAAGTATAATGATGATAGGTAAAACATTAATTTTTATAAAAATATCCAACAATCCCCCACTTATTTTAATAAAAGAAACAGAAAGTACATTTTTTTTTTTAAAAAAAGACTTCGGCTAAGTGAGGACCTCGTGTATCATGAGAGTGGCAATGCCTTTAAACCCTCACTTAGTGTTTCAGCAACTCCCATACTAGAACCACGGTGGACTTAGCCTTTAAACCTTGGTTGCTTAAGGGCATGTACAGTGCTTCACACACATGGTATCCAAGGTGCCCCCATAGGCTCTCTAAAGCGTGCACATTATGGCCATGTGCATCATCCTGGATTCGTGAGTGCTCTAGAGAGTTAGCCCAAACTCTCATAGGAAGCGGCTTTACTCCCACACTCATATAGGTGAGTCCATCAGGAGTGTACTCGTGGCCATACACCCGACCCCAACATAGGGGCTATAGACCTCATTAAGAGCGTAACTAGCTCAACCTCAACATCGCCACAAGTAAGCATGCCGCACTATAGGGATGAACTAAAATAATAATAAAATGAAATGCATGCTCACCCACTGATCACTCTATGATTCGTTTGTCCCTTTTCAGGGTATCCTCATACGTGACCCAATTTCTTTTTTTAGGCTTAAGTCTCATCCCCCTCGATGCCATCCAGATCTTAACTCTAACTAGAGCTTTTATGCCCTCATAACACATTGTATCATCATTGGCACCATTAGTGACAGATATGGACCTATCATTGTCATGGCATTACACTTTTCCATTCATATCTTATCTTAGTGGCACAAGAGAACTATGTAATATATATTTTTCACCACTTCCAAACAACATAAGTCTGCTGTCGCTTCCTTGCATCATTGGCACTACACGGCCTTTGACGCTCGCCCAACAACAAACTGACATGCCACATTCTGGCAACGCCCATCACGGACAACATATCAAATCCAAAATGCCACTATTCTATTATTGCCACATTCATAAACCATGCCAATCGTACCGTACCTCATACCATCCTCTTCTTGCCAACATGCCTAAATACAAGAGTATGAGATGAAACAAGGCAATAAGGGTAGAGCTATCAATTTGTCTTTGCAATATGAATATACTATCTTACATAATATCCAAGTCAAATTTAAATATTGGTCACTAGTATACATTGAATTATTTGACAAAGTTTTTTTGACAATGGTCTTCAATTAGCAACACTCCATCGAATAACTTAAGACAATCATGATGTTGCTTTTAAGTGCAATATATCCTTGGGATAAAACATACTACCCAGGTCTCGACAATGACTCTTATGGAACTCATATCAATCTGGCCTTTGTTTCATCGGTTTTACATTGCCTAACATTCTTATAGATTAGGATCTACCTAGACAAGATAAGGCTTAAATGTGAAGTAAAAATTGTGATTCAAGGGGACCACACTCGAGTGACCAACATCAAAGACTATATACACCACCAACTTAGCTATAAGTTATCTACGAACCAGTAGGCTTGAAATTCAAGCCTTTAAGTAGATGGAGTTTTCATGCAATTACTCAACGTCCACTAAAGTTACCAATAGGGGGCATTAAAACATAATTACCCGGAAACAAAGTGTTAAAACTCATTAAATATTGTATATTTCTTTTTGATCAACCAAATATCGTATCTTTATAACTTGTCTAATTCCGGTTAAGCAACCAAGAGCATATTCACTTACATTTGAAGCTCAATTTCAATTTTAAACAAATTTAGTTTTGTTCATACATAAATGACATATATAATTATCGCCATTGAACAAAACTGAAAGACATGGATCGGTTCAAGTTACCCATATCAACATTTGAAATTATACATTTTCATTTAAAGTGTTCAACAATTTTTTTTTTTTTTTGGGAATGTGACCCATTTAAATAAGACATATCTAATAGCACCATTGTGCAAACACAAGAAAATACTCACGTCAGCTTTCATTCATCTCTTAAATAGGATGTACCAGGATTCTCCAAGGATATTCTACATGATTAACCCTCCACTATTGGCAAAGTGAAGACAAATACAGTTAAGCAAATTGGGTATACATAGATATAACTAGTATTACCATATTTTCTTTTAATAAACAGCAATACTATAACTCACCTAGGCAAATCTAGCATAAGTCCATGTAGTGAATGTACGTGACCAAAGAGAACTAATAAAGCATATCACCTATATATCTTAGACTGCTAGTAATACTAGTATATATGCTTTGGTTAATAATATTGGCAACCTCATCATTTGGGTAGATACATACATGCCAATCTTACATGAGACTAAGAGTAAACAATCAAGCAAGTCCAAAGTAACGAAATTGGTCAAGAGAATGACCATATTAAACTTTAAAATGGTAACTAAAAGTGCCATATTGAGATGAACTAATGCTTCATATTGAGATGACACTAATCATTAAAAAACACCAATAGATACTTTAATAACAAAAGTGCCATTCAATTACTTTTCAGAGAATTGTAATATTCGCATGTTTCAATTATGAAATCAATAACAAGTTTATTTATCGACATTGTAATTAACACAATATATAAATGTTTGAATCTAGGAGATTAGGCAAAGATTGTCCATGAAGAGTACAAATTGGATTTTTCCCAAATTCACTAAAAGCTAAGTTTTAACAAAATCGCATGTTGCAAGGCCTAGTTATGCTTTAGTATTTGTCAAATTTAGACTATGAATAGCATGCTATCAAATAGTTCACACGTTCTTATTTTTTCTTTTTTCCGTTAAAAATATAACATAATTATGGCCCATGCTATTTTTTTTTAAAATACCATTGGGCTAATTGTGCATATCCGATTAGGATTTATTCAATTGAGAAATCAAAAGCATGAAGAGTACAAAAACTCAAAGAAGATGTAGCATCAAACATAAAACAATGTAGTAATATCTAAATATATATATCAAGAGCGAAATGAGGTCAATTTGTGCTCATATACTTTTCGTGCATATATTAGCAACTTAAATAATCTCCACAATTGATTTCCCATATTATATAAATTCATGGTTTTTCCAAAATATGCAAATAAGATGAATCCGTCTTAAAATTGTTGGAACCGAATAGATAAAATATTATATTTTTAGCTATAATTAGAAGTAAATCCCAATAACGCACTTTAGTATAGACGTGGCCTAGAGGCAAACAACCATGAGAAAGAAAAATAATATACAAAACATATAAAGTAGAAGGACATCACCTGAAACGCTGGAAATAAAGAAGTACCAATAATGTAACAGTTGAGCGAGGCGCGGATCACGCTCTCTTTAAAACGGTTTCGCGCCCCTCTCGGATCTGAGCTGGGGCAGCCGGTACTGACCCGCCGCCTCCAGGATACAACGCCCAACTAGAGTTGACGCTTTCTCGGTCTGCATAACCTTAAAAGCCAAAGCCTTCACCACACCTTACTTAGCCAAAGTAACAAAGAAGTATTCTTTTTCTTTTTGTTTTAAGCCAATAACCTCTTCCTCTATGACGTAGCTTAAACTTAAGGGGATATTTATAAAAAAAGTAATGTAAAGCATTTCTTCATGAAAACTCATTGCATTTCTAGCCGTTTATGGTGCTATTATAACTGTAACCGATATTTTCAATGTAAGACCAAGTCAAAAGCATAAATACAAATAGAAAATAAGTATTGTCATCAAAGTCATGTTAAATTTAACTGAAAAAGTCTGATTTTTGAGATATTTGAATATACTATCACTATTCAAAAGATGTACTCAGTAGGTATAATAAGTATAATGATGATAGGTAAAACATTAATTTTTATTAAAATATCCAACACGTTATGTTTGGGTAAAAAAAATGGTAGAGTTTGGCTATTTGACCTTTCAAAAGGCTAAAACATGTGTATGGTAACTATTTTTTCATTTAGCATTTTCATTAACTTTTAGTGTTTACTATGGCTATGTTTGGCCCAAAGGTTAATACGCCGTCACCGGATCCCATTAGAACTCCGAAGTTAAGCGTACTTGGGCGAGAGTAGTACCAGGATGGATGACCTCCTGGAAAGTTCTTACCCTCAGGTTGGGGGCACTGGAAAACAACCTCTCTTGAGGTTAACACTCCCAAGGGGAAAGGCTGCGTACATCCGCCCCGCCCCCCCCCCCCGCGAACCCTGCGTAGGCGGGAGCCCTTGAGGCACTGGATATGTTCCTTTTACTATGGCTATGTTTGGCGTCAATTGTTTAAGAGTCAAATGTTAGTTGTTAACTATTGGTTGATAGCCATTAGTTGTTGACTGATAATTGTTAGCCATTGATTTATAGCTGTTAGCTGTTGATTGTTAATTGTTGGTTGTTGGTTGTTTGTTTTTAGCTGAGAGTTGTTGGCTATTAGAAGATAGTCGTTGGCTGTTAGTGAATTATATTGCATAAAACAAAAAATTAAGTTTTTCTACTAAATAAATAACTTCAGTTATAAACTATGTATGCAAATATTAATATTTTTATAAAATAAAAAGGATAAATAAATATTTTTTCGACTAAACTTTTCACTAACCTGAATATTTTCAAAAATAGAAAAAAAATTTAATTAAAAATTACAAAACTTATCACATGTGTTTGTATTTAGAATTATTATACAAAACTACAATTGTTTTTTTTTTTTACCTATCAGCTAGCTTTTAGGAACCAAAAGCTAATATGCACAATTTTTCAAATGCTCTCCAAAAGCTATAGTAAATGCTAAAAGCTAATGAAAGCGCGAAGTAAGAAAAAAGTTACCAAACACAGCTTTTAGTGTTTTGACAAACAGCTAAAAGCTACAAAAAAATTTTCTTCCAACCACAGCATTTAGCTGTTTGATTAATCAATACGTTAAACGCTAAATGAAAAACTCTAAAAAAGCTACTCCCAAAAATAGCCTATAGCTTTTTGGGGATCATTTGAAAAGCTGTGCATAATAGCTTTTCGTCCCTGAAAGCTAGCTGATGGGAAAGAAATAATTATACTTTTGTATAATAATTTTAGATAATACACATATGACAAGTCTATAATTTCTAATTTAAATTTTAAAAAATATTTAGTTTGTGAAAAGATTAGTTGATAAAAGATATTTATTTATCTTTTTATAATTTATTTTATACAAATATTAATATTTTTATGTATGGTTAGTTTACAACTGAAATTATTTATTTAATAAAAAACTTTTATTTTTTATTGTATATATAATTTACTAATAGGCAACAACTATCCTCCAATATCTAACAATTATCAATTAAAAACCTGCAGTCAACAACTATCAATCAATAGCCATCAGCCAACAATCAACAATTATCAACCAACAGTCAACAACTATCAACCAACAACCAACGGTTAACAACTGATTTTTAGTAGCTGACACCAAACGTAACCATAGTATGCTCTAATACTCGCAATGAAGCCACATTACACGGCCCGTCTATTAATAAACAAAGTATGGGATGTCATTTTAGTAACAGACAAGGAGACAGAATCAATGGATTTGTTAATGTTGGTGAGCAACCCAAGTATTTAAAAAAGCTACGTAATTTTCACCATAAACCTACTTCAGACTCCATTTCCAACACAGTAAGGACATTTGTCTCTACAACATTCATGATGGTTATTAGTTACGCCGATGTAACGCAAACCTTGTTCATTGCAATGATGCTTTGTTTCGAACGACTTTTGTTTGCTTTATTAGTTGCCATTCTATTGTGCCTTTGCATATCTTTTAGGCTGGTAAGGGCGGGCCAAGGGGTATTTTACTACTAGTGATATTTCTATCTAATGTAACGTCTTTGGTCCTTGATGATCCCACTGCTAGGTTAAGCTGTGCTTGGTTATTGAGGCTTCGTATGTTTAAATGACAAGTTTATTTGTCTTTATTTCTACTATATTTTTATATTGGTTTACGATAGTCACTATATATATTATAAATGTTTTCCTTCATTCAAAAACAATATGAATCACCCTCAAAAGAAAGGCAGAAGTATTTTCTTTAATAAAAGAGGGGAAATGAGGTGATATCAAGTAGAATGAATGTGATGTCAGCAATCAAATACGTAATTCAGAATCAACCCTTTTACTCTCATCCTCTCATACGAGTCATTGCGCTATATGTGTGTGTTTGAGTGTGTATATGGTAAAATAATTCACACATCTGATCTGAGAGAATCAGGAAAGAAAAACCCATATTTTTCCCGATTCTTTAAAAAAACTTAAAACCCTTTTATCTTAGTCTCAATATCATGAGTCCACAAAGAGCATATCTGTAGACAAATATCATAATATCATATGAATTCTTAAACAAAAGTTATACTCCATGCTCAAATGAGATCCAAGTGAAACATAACACCAAAATGCAAATTGTATTCC
This sequence comes from Simmondsia chinensis, assembly GCA_018398585.1. Taxonomy (NCBI): domain Eukaryota; kingdom Viridiplantae; phylum Streptophyta; class Magnoliopsida; order Caryophyllales; family Simmondsiaceae; genus Simmondsia; species Simmondsia chinensis. The sequence goes on along the minus strand of JAGTTD010000018.1, from coordinate 16,090,079 downwards.
TACCATAAATTTCCATGTTCCCCCATTTGATTCTGAATACAAAGCATATCCCAAACACCATTGTTCAACGACAGAAAGATAAAAAAGTTAATACGAAAATTTCTTTCTTTTTTTTTTTTAAAAAAAAAAAAAAAGAAAAAAGGAAGGGTTTTGACAGAAAAGTCATGTCTCCATACAACACACATTCTACAAGATAACTGGTTGACTTTCCAATTTTCTTTTTTATATGCTCCACCACCACATACTTCATAAATTGCGTCAATTTAATCCCTAAACTTTTAATTGCATCAGATTCATCCCCATCCATTCGTCCTAGTTTCAGCAATGTTGTCCAGACAGGTAATTTTATGTAAATTAGGCCAAAACTAGGGCGAAATAACGAGATCAAATGCAACATTCGAACAACAATGCAACATTGAGAAAACTAAATGTACTAATCTGACACAACTAAATGTATAGAAACTAAATTGACAGACTTAACAAAATAAATGGTGGCATAAAGTACTAGCCCTTCTTTTTTCCTTCTCTTTCTTTCTACTTTTTTCACCCACTTTGTTTCCTAATACTATTCACAAGCCAATTTAGTGTCAAAGCTGCTCAAGCAAATGGCAAAAGCCTGAAATGCAGAAAGAGGGTACCTATAATCCATAGTGAACATATCCTTCCCCACCTTCCCAAACTGCAGTAAAATCTTATCATGGTCAGACTGAGACTGCGGCTGTGGCTGTGGCTGTGAGGCTTGCGATGAGGCAGCAGCCGCAGGCGGCTGAGTCGCGGCAATCAGCTGGAAGTTCTTGACAGAGGCCACCGTGACTCGGCCCCTAAAGTTGAGGCACCAGCACTGCAGCTGCTCATGCCACCTTGGCGCCTTGTTCCGAAGCATCAACGGCCTATTCTCATCCTTTCCCTCACCATCTTCTTCTTCGTTGTGAGGACCCAAACCGACTATGTCAGAGAACCTGGAGCTGCTGAACTCAGTCGAGTGGTCTATGATCGATTTGGAAAGAGAGGTGGTGCTTCGGAAGGAGTCTTCAAGTGGACGGGGGAGTAGCTCAGGCTGGCCTGGAACAGCGCCACCTGGCCCTAAGGATGAGGCTGGGATTGAGTGCATGATGACGTGCATCCTGCGTGGGCCCCTTGTGCCTAGCACATTGAGCTCATAGGTGACTTGCGCGATATTGTAGCTGCCAGTTGGTACTTTCGGAGAGACCTTTTTAGAGTAGAACCTCCGGCTCCTTCCTAGGGGTGATGATTGCGAGGCATTGTAGGGAGGTTGGGTGTCATAAATTATGAATTTCGTTCCCAGGAAATTTGATCTGTAAAATAAGGACAGATGGGTATATGTTAGAAATCACGGAATGAATTGGTGTATGCGCACATGAACTGAACTTTCATGATAAAGCATGAAAATGTAGGCAGAGAATCATAATCTAATTTTGATGGTCCAACTCTCAGACTGATTAAATATAGAAATATACTTCACTAGATACTAAAAATATGACATGTATGATAACACTTTCTTCCCTGGAAAAATTGAAACATAACCAAACAACTAAAGGCCTGTTTGATATTGATTTCAGCTCCATGAATTTCATTTTCAAAGCTCGAAGTCACAAGCCAACCTGTTTGGTTGAACTTGTGAGTCAACTTGTCATTACCATTCCTGCATTTCCCAATATGTTTCTCAAAGCTTGAAAAAGACGGGGATTACATGTTATGGATCAGCAAACAAATCCATGGGATCTCACTCATCTTCCTCTATACCCTCTTCTCCTCCTATTGCATGCTCTACCGCCTCCTCCCTCCCTCCCTCCCTCCCTCCCTCCCAACAGAAGGGAGCAAATCGGCATACCTGTATAGGACGTACACAGGTCTAAAGAAAATGTGGAACACGAATTAGAAATCCCAAATGCATTGAGAGCCAAGAATCCAATTACGTTAAGCTAACCATTCAGCTGATCGCCCTAAGCAGCCATGAACATAGTTCAGGCTGATATGACAAGTCAAGTCAGGTCAATGCACGTTTGAACAGACGCAAGTATGCTTCTCCACTTTACCTTAGTTTACCAATGTATGTGCTGCTTGACCTTGATATATTATCGGCATCCATGCTGATTACATATTCTGTACAAGTTGTTCTCCTAGTTCGCTTTGCAGATAGAAGAAACTTCCCGTTCTCAACAAGCAAAGCTGCAACACCAAAAGAACAATGTTTAATCGACAAAAACATAAAATGGGATAGAAAAAGCAAAACCATTTATGATTTTAAAATGCAGAAGAATATGGTTTAGAGTGCAAGCATTAAAATTAAAGGACAAAGTAGAGAGAGAGAAATGGAACAACGACAGAAATCCAACAGCTGAGAAAGACTAAGATCTCTCAAAAGTGAAAATAAACAACAAAAAAGAAAGGAGAAAATACAAAGAATAGATATTGTGAACGATCTGATGAGAAAATACAAAGAATAGATATTATGAACAATCTGATGAGCAATCACAGCAGAGTGGATAGTATCAGATAGCAGTTCACAATCGCTATGTTGTAGAAATGGCATGGCTTCAAATATGAACAAGTTCCACGATCAATTACCAGCAACAAGAACAACAACAAACACAGTATCTCAAGGGCTCCTGCCTAAACAGGATATGAGGAGGTGGGATATACGTAGCCTTACCCCTTTGGGATGTTACCCTAAAGGGAGGGTGTGTCCAGGGACCCCTCCACTATCAAATATCAACAACAACAACAAACCCAGTGCCTCAAAGGCTCCCGCTTGAGCAGGGCCTGGGGGTTGAATGTACGCAGCCTTACCCCTTTAAGGTATTATCCTAAAGAGAGGCTGTTACCAGGGACCCTCCAGTATCAGTTACCATGACAAATAAATCAAAATGTTTTAATAACTTAATTGCTTCCACGGCAGTCTGCTGTTCAGACTTCACCGTCGACCGCACATGATACACACGTCCAGAATAATAAAGCCACAATTTGACCAGCACAAAAAGCGCTAAATGTACAAATTCAGAACAGGTCCTGCCATTTGATAAGGATATAAAGTATAAATGGCTAATTATGCTACCAACCTTGTTGAAAACAAGAGAAAACACAACATGAGAACTTTCTCAACACAGTGCAATCTATGAATGACCTCATATGATGAGTATAAATAACACTTTCTATAGCAAGTTTCTCCATGATTTTCAGCTTGCTAGTTTTGCACAGATGGGTTAAGCATTAATAACATTAACTCCATACTCACACAGCAAATAAATGGAAAAGAAACAGATCAATGTCACATTCAAACGATGAAAATCAATGCAGAGGGGAAGATGGAAAAGGAATCCACATGAATCGGAGTTTGTATAAGCACTAAAGTGTTTGCAATATCATTAGAAAGGGTAAAAGAGTATCCTAAATACTCTTTACAGATTGCAATCTATGTCCGATTCAATAATTGGAAGTAAGCAATTCGTATATTTTACAGCAGTAGCAAAGAATACAACTCCTCTAAGTCAGTGCCACCCAAAGAAATCGAGAGAGAGAGAAGGAGGGGGGGGGGGGGGGGGGGGGGGGGGGGGGGGGGGGGGGGGGGGGGGGAGGGGGGAATAAATAAATAAGTGCACATAGTCAAGATTCAAGTAAATAACTACAAAATAGCAACATCAATCAACAACCAGAGCCCTAGTCTAACAGCAAAAGAAGTTCAAGGACGCCAAAAAAAACTTACCAGGGCTAAGACATAGAAAAAGATGGTAAGTCAAATTAGATTTATCCCTCTTTATGAAGCATTGAATCGTTCCATCACGCGGTCCAGGCTGTAGTAGGAGAAAACAAGTCAGAATGGCATCCATCGTAACAGCTCTATCAAGGAAACACTATAAAATGGAGTATTTTCCACAAAATGAATCGTCAAGCAAGAACACAATATCCTGACCTGCTTTAGCGAAACCGGGAAGGTGATTTTTCCAGAGAACTCTGGACTCTGAACGATTTCTTTGCACATTTCCCTCCATGATCTGCAGACAGCAGCACAGGCAACAACATGCTTCCTAGCAGGCCATGTGCTCTCACTCACCTCCAATCTCTTTATCACATCACGTAATAACTCAGGCGGGAGGCTAGCCCAGCGGCTGTTCTGGATTACCAATGGTGGGTCTTGCAATTCGTGCACCGACCCATGAGATTTTCCCCTATGGTGTCCCCCAAATCTTACTTCAAAACTTCGCCTTGACAAACTACCAAACCCATCCCTAACGTCACGAACTATGCTCCTAAACGACATATGCTTATTCTCCTATGTTATGGTTATATAAAACTAAGTACTCTCCACTGATCCGTAACCGTGCGTATAACTGAAGTGAGGAAAAAAACCAATCAAACCCAGCTCCAAATCTTAGCAAACAAGAGAAAGAAGCAAGTAAAGGCATACAAGAGAAAAGAAGAAACCAATAAAAAGAGATTCCATAGGAAAGGTAAAGCCTCACATGGAGTAGAAGGGAAGGGAAAAGCATGAAGGGCCATATACTTTTTGAAAGAGCCAACTTTTTATGTATTTTAAAATACTTATTAAAGACACTAATTCCATTAATTAATTAAAAACTGCATAAAGTATTTTCCCACAAATGGTATGAAGAGTTTCATATTTCATTCAAACCCCACTTATGACCAGAAATCCAAGCACCAGACACAGCTTAGGAATGCCAGAAACTCAAAAATAAAAATTAAGAAAACGAAAAACCCTAACAAATCTGGGGGAGGTGAATAATCTGACATATATATAAGGGCTCAAAATTAAGAAAATCCCTCTGGGTATTTAAATAATCAGCATGATATGTCTCAACTAACAGTCTGTCAGACTGTTAGAAAAACTACGTATTAAGCACAAACGGCAGCATAAAATCAACAAAAGCATCAAAACAAATGATACATGTAAATATGGAAACCCTCTCTTAAATAGACAGAAAAACTACAGAACCCAAACGGACACATCATCCACTCTGAATTTTGAAATTATAATCTCTAATCGGAACCCACATCTTATCAAATCTAATTTTAAACCAACAATATCCTACCACAGACAGAACCTACTAGCAAAACATAAACGAAATGGGCCATAAATTTCAAAAACCAAACACTTCACTAGGAAACAACCCACCTAATCAAGATCATCCCTTCTAAGTTCAAACACCAAGAGCCCCAGTTGTTCACCTAACAATCTTCCAGATGGAAAATTCAGCAAGTTACCCACAATAACACAAACTATTTTATCTGCAGAAACACACCCCCACAAAAACAAACAGCCATTTGGGGGATTTTTTTTTCCCCTAAAAAATAAATCTTTATTCTAAATTTCCATTTAAAGATCCAACAAAACATTAAGATAACCAAGATTCAAGGCCTAACCATCTGCAACTAGCAGAAAGGCAAAAAAATAAAGGGAAAATCAAACACAAAGTGCACAGATCTGGGTCAAAATATCCTTACAAAATTCCATTTCTAAAAGAAATTTGGAGATAAAATTTGAAATTTACAACCAAGAAAGAACATAAATACAAAAGAAGGGGAGCCCACCGGGGTTGCAAAGAGTGATCTTTTCAAGTAGGGAGTCCCAGATTTGAGATCCTTCGGTTTACCATACAGTTGTTGATCTTGGAGAGAAAAAAGCTGTCTGATTTTCTCTCTCTACACATACGCATTCACACACACAGCTCTCTCTTGTTTCTCTCTCTACTGTCTATCTTGAATTGCAAACCAACCCTTATTAATCTCCCACTCACGGACTAATAATGAATGTGTAAGTTGCAATTTTTTTAAGTATTATGTTATATATTGTTTTACATGATATTATTATTTAAGTAAAATTACTATTATATGTTATTAAATTAATGTCCAAGAGAAGATTAAGGCGAAACGAGTTTGTTTCAGAGAGTGGGACCATAGCAGGGATGGGGATAAACGACAGCGGTATATTCAAGTCAGGAGAGAAGCAAAGCGAGCAGTCAGAGAAGCACAATGAAGAACTTATGAGGACTTCTACAAAAGGATGGAGACCAAGGAGGTGCGAGGGAGTTATATAAAATCGCCAAAGCTAGAGAAAGGAAGACCAGAGACTTGGACAGAGTTCAATGCATAAGAGGAGAAGATGGACAGATGGACAGGTACTCGTGGACAGGCATCTAATCAAGGCTAGGTAGAAAATGTACTTCCAAGAGCTGTTCAACAAACAAGGAGGGACAGAGATATCCTTAGGTGATCTTCAAACATCTGCGGTGCATCAAAACCATTGTGACTGTAGGCAAATTAGCCTCAACGAAGTCAAGGAATCCCTGAGATCCATGGAAAGGGGTAAAGCAGTTGGCCCAGATGGCATACCCATAAAAGCATGGAAATGTCTTGGACAAAAGGGCGTCAGTTGGCTGACTAAACTATTTAACCAAATCCTCCAGGGGGACAAGATGCCGGAGGAATGGAGGAAGAGCATATTGATTCCGATATATAAGAACAAAGGCGACATTTAGAGTTGCGCCAATTATCGGGGTATCTAACTAATGTGCCACACTCTGAAGTTGTGGGAACGGGTCATAGAGAGGAGGTTAAGGCAACAGACTGAGGTGCCTGAGAACTAGTTCTGATTTATGCCCGGGAGATCAACAATAGAAGCCATCCACACCCTAAGGCGGACGATAGAGCAATATAAGGAGAGACAAAAGGACCTTCATATGGTTTTCATTGATTCAGAGAAGGCATATGATAGAGTGCCAAGGGAGGTCATTTGGAGAGTTTTGGACAGGAAAGGCATCCCCATACCATACATCCGAGCCATTAAAGATATATATGAAAAGGCATAGACTATGGTGCGTACAGTGGATGGGGAGATAGCCGCTTTCCCGATAACAGCAGGGGTTCACCAAGGGTTTGCTTTGAGCCCCTATCTGTTCATTCTGGTTATAGACGAGCTCACTAGGCACATCCAGGGATGTGTACCTTGGTGCATACTTTTTGCAGATGATATAGTACTGGAGGGGGAGTCGCAGGAAGAGATAAATGAGAAGCTGGAACTGTTGAGAGGAGTTCTAGAGTAAAAGGGTTTACGACTAAGCAGAGCCAAGACCGAGCAGATGGAACTCAAGTTCGATCCCTCTACCACGCCTAGCCGGGAAGAAGTCAAGATTGGCCCTGAGGCCATATCGAAGGAGAGATTCAGGTACTTGGGGTCCACGATACAGCACAACGGCGAAGTGGACAAGGATGTTAGCTATAGGATCAAAGCGGGATGGCATAAGTAGAAGATGGCCTCCGCGGTACTTTGTGATAGGAAGTTCCCCTTGAAGCTCAAGGGAAGATACTATAAGACGATTGTGAGGCCAGCCATGGCATATGGGGCGGAGTGCAGGGCGATGAAACAACAACACACACAGAAGATGAAGGTGGCGGAGATGTGACTGCTGAGGTGGATGTGCGGACACACAAGGAAGGATAGGATCAGAAACGACATCATAAGAGGCAAATTGGGCGTAGCCTCCATTGAAGATAAATTAAGGGAGCGGCGTTTAAGGTGGTTCGAACATGTCAGAAGGAGACCGGACAACTCTCCAGTCAGGAGATGCTAACAGCCCCTTACTACATTAGGCAGAAGAGGCAAACCAAAGAAGATATGGCTTGAGACGATCCGACAAGATCTCGCCCACCTAAACCGTCGGGAGGAGATGGCCTTAGATAGGGCTCAATGGAGGGCTAGCATAGGGGTATTAGATGATCCGGTTGGAGTAGGGTAGTCTTTGTCTCTACCTTATCTATCCCTATCTCATTCTCTTTCTTTATCTCTTCTACCTCTATCTCTATCCTCTATCTATATCCTTTTCTTTATATCATTTTCTTTATCTCACCTTATTTGTGTTCGGTGCCTGTGCAGCATTTTTTTTTTTGTTGGCCATACACATGCATTTTTTATGCCTCTCCTGTTGTCAGGTCTTTAGCTGATTGATGCGGACCAACTTTTTAGGCTGGGGGTCCTCGGAAACAGCCTCCCTTCAGGGTAGCCCCCTGAAAGGGGAAGGCTGCGTACATCTACTCTCCCCAGACCCTGCTTTTGCGGGAGCCCTTAGAGGCACTGGGTTTGTTGTTGTTGTTGTTGTTGTATCTAAATTAATGTCTTATCTTTTTTTTATTAAAATAGTCTCTAATATTCATACTTTTTTAAGTTAGGTACTTTCTTCTTCTTATTCAAATAATCCATCATGTTTTGTTATATTACAATATTGGTCACTATATTTTTAAATTTTGTGTCATTGTTGTTGGTTTATAAAAATCAATTTTGTCAAAAATTAGAACATTAAAGATCTTTCCAAAAAAAAAATGTGAGATGAATCAAAACAAACTTATAAATATTAAAAATTAGGGAGTCGTAATTATCAGTGTAAAAATTATTATTGTTAGAACAATAATTTGATGTATAAATAATAATAGTCATAAAATTACCTTTAAAAACTACAATTCTGCGCTAATAATAAAATTTTTGTCTTTACAATAATATTACTCAAAAATTATTTTAAGCAAAATAGCTATAAAGAATCAATTTAAATAAATTTAAAGTAATGTTATTAGCATAACAAAATTATTATTATTAAAGTAAGAACATAATTTTAAAATAATTTTATAACTATTATTATTTATAATTTATGTTATTATTCTAAGAATTAAGTATTAAAAAGGCATTGAATTATACCTCAAATTTTTTTTCTTTTTTTCTCTTTAATATTATAAAAAAGGCATGGAATACTCACGTAGGAATTAATTTGAATTTGAACCACCATATAGAAATTAATTTGAAAATATACAATTGAGCAATATAAATTTAGTATTCTAGATACATATATATTTAATATATATAATCTATTTTTAATAATTAAATATATTTTATGATATATATTGTATAATTAAATATGATTTATTTATTTAACATATTTTTATACTTCACTCTGTGTCAATTTAGTTCTTTTAATTTTAATTGTACAAACTTAATCCTTGTACAAGTTAATAGCATGTATTTTTTTTACTTGTTTGATCGTATTTTTTAGTCTAATTAGGCTTACTTTTGACTCGACCAGTAAAAAACATTTTCACCACATTGATGTTGATTTTACGGGGGAGCTACAAGTAAAATTAGGCTAATTAAAATTAATTTAGCCTAATTAAATTCACTAGCGATGTGGCCATTAAAAGAACTTTCATCATATTGACGTTAATTTTACTATAGGACTACAAGTAAAATTAGACTAATTAAAAATTAATTTAGCCTAATTAAACTTACTCTTGACCCGACTATTGAAAATTTTTTACCACATTGATGTTAATTTTACTATAGGATTATGAGTAAAATGAGCCTAATTAAACGTGCTTACTACCCGACTATTAAAAAAATTCTCACAATGTTGATCTTAATTTTACTATAGGACTACGAGTAAAATTAGGTTTATTAAAAATTAATTTCGCCTAGTTTACTTTGGTCCTACTGTAAAATAAATGTTGGCAATAAAATCTTTTAACAGTTGGGTCATGAATGAGTTTAATTAGGATAAATGTTGGTTTGTATTGGGTTGTACATCTAATGTAACTAAACAATTAAAAAATATGCTACTAACTTGCACGAACACTAAACTTATACAATTAAAATAAAAAGACTAAATTGACATATTAGTCGAAGCACAAGACCATTTTATATCGATAACCTTAATTTAATTATACAATATATATCATAAAATATACATAATTATTAAAAAAATATTATAGATATTAAATATATATATTTAGAATGCTTAATTTATTTTTTAATTGTACAATTCTAAATTAATTACAACATGGGTGTTAAATACTTTTCTTATACTATTAAAAAGTAAAATACTAAAAAAATTCTTCAGGATATAATTTAATACATTTTTAATATTTTTTTCTTATTCTAATAATAATAATTTTTTATGTCACAATAACAACATCCTAAACTTTAAAACAAAAGGACCCATTTTTTTCATTATATTTTACTAATTATTGTTAGATTTTTCTTTTTTTTTTTTTTTATCACTGATGCTTGAAGAGCATTAATTACCCCCCTCTCTCTCACAAACCACGCTTAATGGTTGACTTTTTCGTTTCTCTTTCCATTATGTTCGGTCGCTGGCGTTTTAGACAGCAGCCCCTGACTTTGTTCTACCAGCGTTCTAGCTGCTGCCCTTCTGTTTTCCTTTTTATATTTCCCGTGTCTTCAATGAATGAGACATGATGTATATAAGCGAACGAAATATTTAATTTTTGCTTAATATACGTGTTAAATTTCAATAGAAAGTTAATTTTTTTGAATTTAACTCTTATCTCAATTTTTCTGAAGGTAGTATTTGTGTTTGGTTAACAAAACGAGAAATAGAACTTACCCAATTGCGAAGTAAGTTAATTTATGTGTATGGGATGGCTAGGGATAGGCTCAGCTTGTTAGCATTAAGCTCGACTAGGGCTAGGCTCGAAGCTCGTCGAGCTTTGAAAGTTCAGGGTCGAACTCAACCCGTCAAATTCTTGGGGTCGGCTCGACCGGATCTAAGCTCGGGAAGCTTTGAATTTGGCTTGCAATATCTTGGCTCATTTAAGCTCAATATAGGCTTGTTTAGGCTCGTTTAAGCTCGGGCTTAGCTTATTTAGGCTCCAATATGGCTTCATTGGGCAATATTTTGGCAAATATATTAAACTAAAAAAAGGCTCGTTTAGGCTTGCAGGCCTCGAGCTCGAGCTTCACTAGGCTCAAGCTCAGCTCGATAAGCTAAACGAGCAAGCTCGGCTCGGCTTGAGCTTAAAGCAAGTTGAGCTTTTAGAGGTTGATGACAAGCTGGCTCGTGAGGGCTCAAGAGCCGGCTCAGGGCATTTACACCCCCAGGGATAGCGATGGGGGACGGGTTCGGGAATGCCTCTTCTACACTCATACCCGTCACCCAAATTCACACCTATGCACGTTCCATTACTCGTCATGAGTATAACATAGATACGCATACCCGTCCTAGCGGGTACAAATTTATACCCATACTCGCTGATGAAGCGCGCCTAAAGGTTGCATCGCAACCTCGAACCTCGAAGACGTGTTACTCGTCATGAGTATAAAATAGATACACATACCCATCCCCGCGGGTACAAACTTATACCCATACTCGCTGATGCAGCGCGCCTAAAGGTTGCATTGCAGCCTCGAACCTCGAAGATGTGTGGGGGAAAGGATAGAGAGCCTCTAACCTATTGATCATACCCAACAATGCTGGACTAAGAGGGATGGGTTAAAATTCATTGATTCTCCAAAAAACCCAAGCAATAACCTAAAAGAACAACAACAACAACAACAACAAACCCAGTGCCTTCAGGGCTCTCGCATAAGCGTGGCCTGGGAGGGGTGGATGTACGTAGCCTTATCTCTTGAGGGTGTAACCTTGCCGAGAGGCTGTTTCCGAGGACCTCCAACCTAATAGGGTTGGCAACACGAGGACTTCCCAGGAGATCACCTATCCTGGTACTACTCTTGCCTAAGCACGCTTAACTTCGGAGCTCTAATGGGATCCAATGCCTAAGTGCCTGGTAAATGAACCCTGTATTACACATATCACCTATACATTAAATGAGTATATTAAACCAACCACCTGGAGCTCCAACCAAGTATCGAAATGCACAGTACTCACCACTTTATGGAAATTACTAACTAAATGCACATATACTTAGTGGCTAGCCATGATAGTGATATCCTTAAATACGCATCACATAGTGCCAAATACGCTATGAACGATTTTAAGAAGAAAAGAGAAAATTGCATTAAATGCTCTAAGTTCCAAAGGCCTTGGAAGCTCATATTCCTTTAAACGTTCCTACACAAATAAAAATTGCTCCATTCAAACAAATAAGAAATAAAACACTCTATTAAGATCCCTAATGGGCTAAATGCCTTGTTAAGTGACCGATGTTTTGAACACCCTACTAAGATCTATGTTGAGCTAGAAGCCCTGTTAAGGATCATGTTGGGCTATGTGCCCAGTTATGAGACGCAATGATTTAAACACCCTATTAAGCGTCAAATACCCCGTTACACATCCTGTTTAGGCCATACACTTTATTAACCTCAGGTAAAGTTCAAAACATACATGAATAAAAACTACGAAGGGTAAAAATAGAATGTTGAATACCTCTATCGTTCGGGCAAACATTGTGCACGAGTAAGCTATGGTTAAGGACTGACTTGTAATCCACTCCATGACCGAACTTGGAATGATTGAAGTTCGCCCATGAAGTGTGGGGCCTATATGCTTATAATACTGACCCTATATTTACTCGTCCAGATACCCGTGGCCCAGAAAGGGACGCCTCAGAACAAGTGCCCCTGAAATGGGCGTCCACGAGCTCACAAGTTTGGACACCCAAGGCCTGGCTGAACGTTCTATATAAAGGGAGGGGGGCAACCCTCATACGACATGCTCTCTCTTCAGGGCAAGACCTCTCTCTCCCCTAGGGCAAGCCTCATCTAAGGGAGGCCATCGCACACGTCATCTTTCCATTGTCCTTTACGATCACCTCTTTGGAGCGATAATCGCTCAAGCTTCCTACCTCTTTTAGACTAAGAAATATCAAGTTAGGCCTGCAGCTAGAGCTTGAGTTCAACTCATCCTTATGAACCCCATCTTGTATCGAACTCATGTACGATGAATAAGCACACTAACTAAATTCACTGTAAATATCTTGCTGGGCAACCTGCCTAGCAAGCCCTCTGATATTCTAACAAGCAATTTTCATGTAAACAAACTAAGATATACATAACAACCATAAACAAGAACCATTCCATATACAGACACAGCCCAAAGGGAAAACTAGAGCCCGAGGCTCAAGCCGTGGGTGATGTGGTTACCCCAACCACAACCTTGATCAAAGAAGGTTACCATAATAAAAACAACCAATAAAACGAAACATTCACAACATCACTTGAATATAAATAATATAATTTAACTTGAGAATAAACCAAGGGTAACTAAAAAATTCTGTATATAATATTTCTTATCACAGAGCATACAAAAAGTGGATAACCTAATACCAAAGCAACTGGCATAACTAGATACATAGTTCTTACTACTAGCCACATAAACACTAATCATCATACATAGAACAAAGTCCAATGCTAACAAAAAGGAATCATCCATCATTAGAAGCCAAAAAACATAAAAAAACCCCATTAGACATTAAATATACCCTACCCAAGCCTAAGCTAGATGAGGCACCAATCACTAGGTCATATTTCATTGTCAGTTTGATTTAGAGATTGGACTGACATTACTTCTCATGAAAAAATCCCCCTACCCTTCAATTTATACCTTTTCAAAGAGTTCATGGATGCATTAGCCTAAGGGTCATCTTCAAGGTCCAAGAATCTATCAGGATCCTCTTCCGGATCTTCATCTGGATCTTCCTCCTCTTCTTCCACTATACGATCCTCTTATGCTATTAACTTTCTACTTCTTTTGCTCGCAGCCTCTTGTCTCCACCTCCATATCCTCATACGAGGACTCCTTAATCTTCATTCCCTTTACTTGACTCCTCATCCTTCTTTATCTCTACACCACTCGCTTAGGTAACAAAAGCATCCCCCTCAAGGGAGGAATTTTAAGGGGTCTTTATAGCCTCCTCTTCACTTTGAGTATTCACCTGCCTTTCTCATTCCCCTTACTGGGGTCCTTATCTAAGAAAATTTTTTGCCCTATTTTAGGGGGCTCGGTTCTTTAATGATAACATTGGGCCCTCCATTTCTCTTTCGAGGCTCGGGTCCCTTCCTATCTTTACGAAGCACTTTTTAGGGTGAACACGCACCCATCTTTCTTTAAATTCAGGGCTTCTGGCAGCTTAGTTTTGAGACTCTAAGATAGGGATGCCATCTCTTAATCTCTCTACCACCACTTGCAAGTCAATTGATTTGTTGAAATTTGGGCAATTTTCCACAATGTGATTCTCAATACCACACAAAGCACAGGCTTCATAGAGACCTTTATACGTGATTGGAAAGGACTTCTCAATATCCTTTTCTAATCGTGACCTTGCCAGGAGGACACCTCCAACCTTTATTTCTACACAAGCCCTAGAAAATCTACCCTTAATTCTAGAATCTGTGACTTCGTCTAGCCTGATTATACTCCCCACTGGTTCAAGGATTTGCCTTATATTTAAATCCCCAATACTCTAATGGGAGGCACTGGATATAGACCCATTGCGCCACCATGTCAATTTTGAGTTGAACAGGTTAAATATTTTGAACCAAGGACACAACACAAAGTTAAGAGATTGGACAAACCAGGGCCTCCCAGCCCACACATTGTCCCTGTCAACTTCACTAGAAAATCTGATGAGAATCCAACCGTTCTCTAACTCAACATAGTTAACATGACCTTTAATTTGGTCCCAATCTACGTTGTTTTTTGCCCTAATAACATTTAATGGAATATCCTCACCCCAAACTTTACCCAAGAGGCATAGGGCCTTTATTTCGTTAACACTCTTCGAGATTAGATCGTTTTGTTCATTTCTTGTGTTAGAGATTTGGGAGGTACTTGCAACTTGATTGATATTGGAGAATTGGAGGGCATGTTTAAATGAGGCTCTGTGGTAGATTGAGGTGTTGAAAACACTTGGATTTGGAATTTCATTAGCAAAACCATGTTCTAGAGCTCGGGTGTTATAAAGAAATCGTTGTGGTGAACTTGATCGTGTGGTTGTTGCTCATCTCGAAGATCAGGATTTTGCATTAGAGAATATGGGCTCAAAAGAAAAGTAGAGAGTTGAGAGTTGAGGAGGCAACTTTTGAAGAGAATAGTCACCCCCAACCCCTTAAACAACCATTGCAGCCCATAATCAACAACATGCAGACCCAATGAAGATTTATAGGCAAAGAAAACTATAAGAACACTCATCATTGACCGTGATTACTAAGCCTTTCACCCAATTTGTAGGGTGTTTATGATCTCCACACTCAATCTTCACATTAAATGGCCTAAATCTACCGATACACACAAAATTCTGAACCAAACGAAAATTTAGGGTTAGCTCCAAAGAATAAACATAAAGAAATCAACATACATTGGCACATAGCGAGGAGATACAGAGAAAGGAACCTGATCGGGCTTGCATTGCTAAACTCTTCATTTATCTTCACTCTTGCCATCGCTTCCCATCACGAGTTGATTGGTCCTCCTCCATGGGACCTAGGAGCCCTTGGGCTTCCAAATAGCGGGTAATAACCTTTTTGTAGATAAAATCATCCTCAATCATCACCTCAGAGACTATATTTATATTTTCCAAGTGAAAAAACTTCAAATGCCATATTAAGTTCTTCAGTATCGGTTTCGTCAATCTCCAACTTTTGCTTTTAGAGGCTAGAGATTTAGACACTGCTTGAAACCACCTGTTATGTCTATCGAGTTGTAATTCAAGTTAATAAAATTAGGCGGGTAGTTTGTTCAAAATCTGGTTTAGGCGCCAAAGTTTGTCAGCGGTTAGAGCCCGATTGTGTTTTAGCGGGAATTTTGTGTTGTGGTCCCTTGTTATTTGTTTTTCATTAATTCTCTTTAAATAGTGGCTGATTTACTTGTAATGAGTTATCCAATGAAATATCAATTAATCCTAGTGATTAAACTTCTTCTTCTCATCTAATTCTCTCTATTTTCTCATCCCCTTCCCTTCTTTCTCATCCCAAACTCTCTTACTTTCTTAGGTTAAGTTCAAGATTTAATCTCGAACTTAACAATTGGTATCAGAGCTTCATTCGGCTAGCAAATTAATGGATACAAACGAAATTCCCTTGACAAGTGGTGTCACAACCAGATCGGCAGCAGCAAGAGCAGCTGTTAGATCGTCCAGTGTTGAGATTATTGGAGGTAGTGATGCAGCAGGTCGTGACTTGGTGACAAATGCTCAAATGGACAGTAAGTTTGAGGCATTGCTGGCTCAATTCAGGCAGATCTTCAATGAATCAGTACCTCAGCAGATTGAGGTAAAGGTAGATCAGGGGATGCAACAGGCAGAAGCTAAAATTGCTGATCAAGTCTCGCGACAATCACAAGATCTGGAGGAAAGATTTAATCAGAGGCTCGATCAACAAAGGCAACTGCTGGAAGAGAGGTTTACTGAGATCAGAGAGCAAGTTATGAGGCCCATCCCTCCCATTGTTCCGGATCCATTAATACCAGCAAGTGTCTTGCAAGCAAATCAACCGATTAGACCTCAGGAGGAAGTAAGGCAGAATGCGCCTGTTTCTATGGGAAATTCTGGTACTGAGAGGAGAGATCCTGATCGAAACCCTGAGATTGAAGTGATTGAGAGGCAGGTTCACAATGAGCCTGTGATTTTTTGACCTTCCAACTGGAATGATAGTGTGCGATTCACTGAAGTTGAAGATGCTCACAGGCCGAGGGAATTGAATGTGGATCACCTTGTTAGACCACCTGATGATTAGCATCAACCACGTTCTGGTAGTAATGAGGAGGTCTCCAACAGCAGAAGCAATGGTCACAGACAGCCTTGGGTGCAGATTGATGCATTCGATGGGAAGTAACCGCATTCATGGTTAAGAAGGTGCGAGCGTTACTTCCATTTCTACCGTATTGATGACTCCGAAAAGGTACAAATCATGGCTGTATATCTTCTTGGTGATCATGAAGTGTGGTTTTATAGTTTGATGAAGAGTAATCCATCCCTCACATGGACTAAATTTGCAAAAGAGTTGTGTGATTGGTTTAGTGATGAGGACGATAGTGATATTGTTGATAAATTTAATAAGGTGAAACAGGAGACATCTGTTAGAGATTATATGACCAGATTTGAGAACCTACGGGCTAGCATTATAACTGAAATTCAAGCATCCGAGTCTTATTATGTTTCAGCTTTTATAAGTGGATTGAATCCAAGAGTGAAAAACTTGGTTAAAGCTGTTGATCCTACAACCTTGTCTATGGCTTATGCTAAAGCCAAGCTTTATGAATCCACAATTTTGTCTCCAAATGAGGCTACCAGACCTCGCAGCAGCAGCTTCAAACAACAACAAAGTTCTGCCAGAATCATGACCAACCGATCTGATGATAAACAGCAGCAGAGGTTGTGTTACCGTTGCAACCAACCTTATCAGTTTGGCCACCGGTGTAACCCCAAATTCCTCATGTCTACTGAAGGGGTTAGTGCTGGGGATGAGTCTGATGATGAAGAAATTGAGGCTGAAGGAGCTGAATCTGATCTGAACATCTATGACAGCATAGATGATGCAGCTGTGGAAATATCAATGAAGGCCTTTACAGGAAATGGTGCTCACAGCACGATCCGAATCAGAAGAATGGCAGGTAAAAAGTCTATCATCATCCTCATTGATAGTGGTAGCACCCATAGTTTTGTTGATCCTAAAGTGGTTAAGAAGGTGGGTCATGAAGTGATTAAAACCCACCCCCTTGCTGTCACCGTAGCTGATGGTAAATCAGTTATCACACAAAACAAATGCCGTGGGTTTAGTTGGGTAATGCAGGACCAAAAATTCAGTTATGACTTTAGAATCCTTCCTTTAGAAGGGTGTGATATGGTGCTTGGGGTCAATTGGATGAGAACTTACAGCTCGGTGTTATTTGATTTTGCTAACCTCACGGTTTCCTTCGAGATACAAGGAAGTAAGGTGACTTTGCACGGCATAGCTGAGCAAGCCCATATGCAGGTCATGAAAGGAAGTCAGTTGAAGAAAGGAATGAAGAAATGCTCATTTCAATGGGTAGGCCAGCTATTTGCTATAGCCCCTACTGAATTAATAAACATTACCGAACCCGAGGTGCAGGTTTTGGTCACTGAATTGAGGCATCAGATTATCAGTGCTGCTTATGATTCTGCATGGGGTGGTCATTCAGGCATTGAGGGAACATATCAAAGGTTGAAGATTCACTTCCATTGGCCCGGTATGAAGAAAGAAGTGACTGAATATGTGCAAGGCTGTGAAGTTTGTCAACAAACTAAACTTGGTGATCATAGATACCAAGGTCTTCTCCAACCTTTACCGGTTCCAGAGGGCATATGGTAGCATATTAGCATGGACTTCATTGAAGGTTTGCCCAAATCCGAAGGGAAAGAGGTGATCTGGGTGGTAGTAGATTGGTTCACCAAAACTGGTCATTTCCTGGCTTTAGCTCGACCAGTTACTGTAGAAAAATTAGCTCGTGTATTCCTTGATAACGTCTACAAGCTTCATGGATTGCCTCATTCCATAATTTCAGATAGGGACAAGCTCTTTACAAGTGGCTTTTGGAAGGAGTTGCTTGGTCTCTTGGGGACTACATTGGCCCTTAGCTCAGCCTACCATCCTCAAACTGACGGTCAAACTGAAAGGGTCAATCAATGAATTGAACAATGCCTTAGAAGCATGGTATTTAGCCATCCTAAGGTGTGGAGTCGGTGGCTCTCATTGGTGGAATATTGGTATAATATTCATTTCCATGCTTCTTTGGGCACAACACCTTTCACGGCATTGGATGTGTATGATCCACCCAATCCAATGATGTTGCAAGGAGGAGAGGCACAAGTGACTGAAGTGACTGAACTATTACAGAAGAGGAAACATCTTATGCAGCTTTTAAAGCATAATCTTGGTCATGCTCAGGCCCGGATGAAGTGGCACTCAGATTGCAAGAGAGTAAACAAAAATTTTGAAGTAGGAGATATGGTATATTTGAAACTTCAACCTTATAGGCAGTCTACATCAGCTGTAAGGAAGAATGTCAAGCTTTGTGCTCGGTTCTTTGGTCCTTACATGATTTTAGAGAGGATTGGCAAGGTGGCTTACAAGCTCGAGCTCCCAACCGATTCATATATTCACCCTGTTTTCCATGTTTCTCTTCTTAAGAAGCAGGTTAAGCACGGACAAAAGGCTTCCTCAACACCCCCGGAAGTGGGTTCTAGTGGCTCCTTACTCCTACAACCTGCATCAGTGGAAGAAGTGCAGCTGGACAGTCCCAATGTATCCAACCGACAACAAGTTCGAGTCAGCTGGTGCAACTTGGACAAATCCTTCATCACATGGGAAGATAAACGTTTTTTGTTGAGCCAATTATTTCTTGAGGACAAGAAATTTTCTAAGGGGAGGGGATTGTTATGTCTATCGAGTTGTAATTCAAGTTAATAAAATTAGGCGAGTAGTTTGTTCAAAATATGGTTTAGGCGCCAAAGTTTGTTAGCGGTTAGAGCCCGATTGTGTTTTAGCGGGAGTTTTGTGTTGTGGTCCCTTGTTATTTGTTTTTCATTAATTCTCTTTAAATAGTGGCTGATTTACTTGTAATGAGTTATCCAATGAAATATCAATTAATCCTAGTGATTAAACTTCTTCTTCTCATCTAATTCTCTCTATTTTCTCATCCCCTTCCCTACTTTCTCATCCCAAACTCTCTTACTTCCTTAGGTTAAGTTCAAGATTTAATCTCAAACTTAACACCACCATTCACAAGGCAAGAAGGAGAGGACTCGTTGCAGAGCCATTAATGGCTTCTTGAGAAAACGACGAGATGATAGAGAAAGAGGTCAAATTTCTTTTTGTGTTTCTTCATGGCATGGAAAAATCTAGAGCGAGGCAAGAGCTTCTCTATCTAACCCTTGTCCTAAAATGTGTTTACATAAGCAATAACCTAAAAGAAGATTTATATAATTTTATTGAACTCTTTCAAAATAAAATTACAAAGATCACTCTCAAACATAAACTAAAAAAGGAACATACCCAGTGCATCAAAGCTCCCGCCTATGCAGGGTTTGGGGGGGCGGATGTACGCAGCCTTCCCCCTTCAAAGTGTTAACCCGAAGAGAGGTTGTTTCCCAGTGCGCACAACCTGAGAATGAGGACTTCCCAGGAGGTCATCCATCCTGGTACTACTCTCGCCTAAGCATGCTTAACTTTGGAGTTCTAATGGGATGCGGTGACTGTGTGTTGGTGCCCTCTTTGGTTCTAAAACATAGACTCATCAAAATAATTCAATAATCAAAAGATTACTAAAACTATAAACTAATGATCTATTTATAGGCATAAAAAACTTACTCCTAAAACTATAAACTAATGATCTATTTATAAGCATAAAAAACCTACTCCTAATAATAATCCTACTTTAAACTTAAGTATGCCACTCTTAATAATAATCCAACTCTAAAACCCTAAACCTAATTACATATTCAGTAAAATAAAATATCAATATATAAAATCCTAATATGGTGCAAAATACAAAAGTTAGGGAACACAAAAGGTTCAACGGCCTTCCTTTCATTTCGTATTGCTAAAATAATAAAGAAAAAAGGGGAAAATATCTACTCAAATTCTCACGATCGAGAAAATAACTAAATCCATGAAATTGAATGATTAAAACCTAGGCTTTTTCTATTTTAAATAGAGGAGTTTTCCTAACTATACTTAAAAATTCCCTAATTAAGATCGATGTTAGATATTGCAATCTGTGTACTTTATCTAGCAATCCATATAATCTTTCTAAAATAAAAGACTTAAACCAAAGGGGATAAATAAAAATAACTACGATAAATATAAAAATAACTAATAATTATCTACTAAGTGTCCTACTAGACGTCAACATCTTTCATCCGATTCTTCCAAAGAACTTGCCAACAGGGGCAACTCGCCAATGCTCGTTACGCCAAGTTACCCGCTAGTTATAATAGGGCTGCTTCATGAACCAGCTTTGATGGTGATCTGCCAAGCTTGTAATCCTGACA
Organism: Simmondsia chinensis; assembly: GCA_018398585.1. NCBI lineage: Eukaryota > Viridiplantae > Streptophyta > Magnoliopsida > Caryophyllales > Simmondsiaceae > Simmondsia > Simmondsia chinensis. The sequence goes on along the minus strand of JAGTTD010000018.1, from coordinate 16,069,298 downwards.
AGATAGACTCGCCAAGGCCCCTTCACCCCACAACCCGCCTAAGGCTTAAGCGTGGCTGTATCAAATCCTAATTACACCATAATTAAAACTTCTTTTGTCTTCTCGATCAGGTTACTTTGCTTCACCCGTTCCATTACCTGCTGGTATCCAACAAGTCTTTAATACCCTCCTATACCGGCCCATACCCGACCTAATAATATGAGTATCAAATGATTATATATACCCACCCACATTAATAATGTAATACTATTTTTTTAAAACTTAATAATATTTTACTATAATATTGATATATAAATTAAGTAATTGGATTTAGGTAAATATTGTTTAATTTAAAAGTTAATTAGGTATAAATTGGAGTGGGTATGACATGTTGTTGGAATCAATGTTTTGGAAAACCAAGATAGTTTAAATATTAAATAAATAAAATTGTTTTTATTTATTTATTGTCTGAATATGCTTTACGAGTCAAATATACGTGTGATTTTTTTTTTCCCTAAAATGTTCAATGAGATGGATATAGTTCAAGATGACATGTCAGGTTTGGTTTAGGTGGTCGTTGAAATTGAGCCACTGATAGATTTAAATGAAATTAGTGATATGTTGTCAAAATATATGTTCGTAATTGGTGATGAGTTCTGACAACTTGTTCGATAAGACTATAATATGATACTTTAGATGACTTGTCTTTGGTTATGTGGATATGGATCCAAAAGTATTATATTGGTGTTGTTTATATGATTAGAATACTAAGCATGACCACCTGAATTAGTTGTTTCTTTACTGCTATAAGGAATAATTAATTTTGTAAGACGATAACTCTAAATCCAGGAAACAGCCTGAACTCGTGCATGGATTATATCTTGCTTCAATGTACCAAAATGATTAGTCAAAGTGCATTGGCTTAAATCTTACGTACATTGGATAACAACACGAGGTGTAGCGGAAACAACTGTTTTACGTTCAATCTATAGTCTTTAATGAGATAAAGATATCCCCTTAGTTGATTCGCAAGCATACGGACAGATTCTAGAATCTTTGGCCAAAGTATTCCGTATGTTTGACATTTGAAAGTAGTACAGAAATTGTTTGAGAAGGGTGAGTCGGGAACTACGTTGAAAGATGTGAGAAAATTACCAATAGTAGTTAAAGCTATTTTTCTTCACGAATATCTAATAGAGGAACTGATCGCATAATAAAAGTCATTTGAGAATTATTATATATATATATATATATATATATATATATATATATATATATATATAGTTGTAGAGTGCGGTAATATTTATTTAGTACAATTAAATATTACTAAATGTAATTAATATTATCAAGAGTTCATAACTAGATTTGACCATTTGGAGCTAGAATTACGTTGCCCTTGAGGTCCCTCTGCAAGCTTCTAAAAGTACACCGGTTGAAAAATATTTAAAGTGAATTCATGAGATGAATTATTTGTTAATGAAATAAATAAATTAATTTTGCTAAACATAATAATGAGCTGAATTATTTGTTTATAAGATGAATAAATTTATTTTACTAAATAATATTCATAAGATGAATTTATAGATGTGGGAATTTGAAACAAAAAGGAAAGACACATGTACACAACCCAGGATCCGCACCGAACACAATAAACCAATCATGATGTGATACAGCTAAAACAATTAGTTAAACCAATAAAGAATTTTGGCGGGAAACAATTGTGATTTTTGGCGGCAAAAGTCAGACACGATTATGAAGCTCACGCCAGGCACAAGTTCAACAAAATTCAGTTAGCAGCATCTTTGATATTTCAGATATTTCCATTTTCTTTAATTTCATTGATTTAATTGAATTCATTATGAATAGAGGATGATGTAAGGATTGAAAGATAATCAAGGAAAATATCAATACTATCTCTCTCTTTAATCTTTTTCTCCCTAATCCTTCTCAATCTATTCCTTTTCTCCCTCTAAATTCTATTTTTGTTCTTGATTCGATTTGGGAATTAAGTTCCCTGTATCACTGGTATCAGGGCCGTCCTTCCTCGGACCGACCATCACCATTCCCATCGGTTTGAACACTACCATCTTCATCATCTCCGATCAACCTTACGGTCACTGTCATTAGCACCATCTACAATCCCATCCTTCACTGTCTTCATCCCTACCGTCATCCTCCACCAAAAAAAAAAAAAAAAAAAGCCCTCGCCGCCTCACCACTTGCTGCCGGAATCATCGATCGTCATCCTCAATCACCACAAGCAGCTGGCAGCATCGAGCAGGTCTCATCAAGTGGTTAACAACTGATTTTCAGAACCCGCACACCAGGTGTTCTACAAAATGCCTCAATGAATTGATCGAGCAAAGGTAATGACTCTTAATTAAGTTGGAGAAATGGAGTTACCTCTATTTTATGGAAGGGATGTGAGTAATTGGGTGAATGAGTGTGAGAAATTCGCTCTTAGTCATCGAATGTATGGATCGGATAAGGTTGACTTAGCTTCTACCCATATGAGAGGGTTAGCTTTGCAATGGCACCAAAATTTCATGCGAATTAGTGGAGGTAGGGGTAAATCGACTTGGATTGAATATAAGAATGCCCTCAATGTAGGTTTTGGAAAAGGTTGTGAGGAACCTTTGTAGAAGTTGTTGAAATTAAGGCAAAATATCAAGACGAATTCTATGCACTCGCAGCTTGGACCAACCCAAATGAACAACTCCTCATTAACATTTTCATAGGTGGTTTGAAGGTAGAAATTGCCTTAGAAGTGAGATTAAGGCAACCCACACTTCTCTACCATGCATTATGTTTAGCTACATTAGAAGAATCTAAGATTGAGTACTTAGCTAAACAACTCAATAATTCCAAACTTCCCCTTCTTCCAAATCCTAATAAATCAAAATCCATTACCAATCCCTACAACTCACCATATACCTCTCAGAAACCCCAAGTCCCGATTGATTCCAACTCACCAAGACCTCAAGAGTATGCTAATGCAACAGAATTGTGTGAGAATGGTGTTAAAAATTCTAGTGATTGTCGTGAAACAAGTGTTGAGAAAAGACATGGATGTGAAGATGAGGATGAAAGGAATCAAGTAGTAAACAGGCACATTAGAGCTGATCAAGGCTTGAATCTCCAGAAGGGTGAAGCTGAGTATTTACCTTCAGCTTTACATAAGCAAAACAACCCCAGCTTTGATGTTGAGCAAGTGTCAGATTTGCTTGTGTCTGATTTTGCTGACTTAAGAAGTTATAATGCTTTAGCAACTAAAAATGCAGAACAATGTTGCTGTTGTTATGATAACATTTATGATAGGAATCATGGTCAGAAGGTGCAAGAGTTCAATGTGTATGAATTTGCTGAACAATAACATGGTGGTGATGATACGCTTGATGGGAAGCATAGCTGTGACAAAAACAGTTTCAGTGTGGCTGGAGATGAGGGATCCGAGCAGAATCTGCCTAAACCTGATCACATTGATGCTCCAACAATTGAAGAAACACCAGACCAACATCATAGCGAGATCACTCCATTGCATCAGCAACAACAAGTGAAGGTTGATCAAGGGTATAATTTGAATGCAGGCCAAGAGTCTGAGAAGCACTGCCCACAGCTGGAACCCCATGAGCAACCAGTCATTTTGCAGAAATTGGCTGAATGCGAGAGCTAAACACCTCTGATATCGAGGGTGCTGGACATGCGAAAGCTACTGCATATGAAGTTGTCCAATTATTACCTTCAATTCTGCAGCTAGAGGATAGCCAAAAACATGACCAAAAATCAAGCCAAGAAGATGAGGTTCATCTTCATTTGGTGCAGCTACATGACCAGCTTGATAACCAGCATAAAATTGATCAAAAGATGGGACAACAGGCATCGGAAATTAGTGGATTTGGCAGATTTAAAGCAGCTGCACCTGAAGATGCAGGTTCCATAACAAATGTTGGGATTCCTAGCTTCACTACAAGCTCAACTTCAAGGCAAGACAATGAATTAGCCAACTCCATTGCTGAATTGTTATCAATGGCAGTTGAAGAGGCATTAGTTACAGTAAGGGGTCAGAAAATCTTCAAGGAAGTAGATCATACTCCAAAATTACATCACATGCTGCGACCTTCTGAGGTCTTGCTGTCCAAAACCTGTCCCACATTGATTAAACCAACAGCTCGAGGACAACACCAGCTTGAAACTGAGCTAAAAAAAAAAAGCAGTGGACCTATGGAAGATACATAACCAAGTTAGCTTGGTGATTTATCATCTGGAGTACAAGGACCTGGGAGTTTTGTTTAATAACATCAAATTGCTGCAACAACCAGTATTGCACGCAGCAGCTAGCAGCACTAACAGCAGCAAGATCAGCACAGCAGCAGCATATCAGCAGCATAACAGAACACAGCAACAGCCCAACAGAACTAAAACACAACCCCACCAGATCTTGAATTTTCGGATCATAACTGGCAACATTGAACCGGTTGTTGCAGCCATTAGCATAGATACTACCTTGATGCTTCAGTACACTTGGAAGGCACAAGGAGATCAAAATTTTAGGTGGAAAAATCCATTTGTGCATATCATTTTGCAAGCTGTAAGTTTAACAGAAAATCCAAATGTGAAATGCATCTACAATGGCAAACTCCTTACTATAAGATGTGTGATTACACTAGTTGCAACAAGAGGCACATCGGTATGGATTGGTGTTCGTATTTGGCTGATTTGGTATGGGATTGGTAGACCTCTGGAGGTGTGTTCTACAAATAAGATACAATCAGCTCGTCTTTGGCAACTCCCTTCGGCAGCAGCCGGTCTTCATGGATCAATGCTCGACTTAGATTCTTGGGGACAAGAATCTTTTGAAGGGGAGAGTATTTGATACAGTTAAAACAATTAGTTAAACCAATAAAGAATTTTAGTGGGAAACAATTGTGATTTTTGGCGGCAAAAGTCAGACGCGATTATGAAGCTCACGCCAGGCACAAGTTCAACAAAATTCAGTTAGCAGCATCTTTGATATTTCAGATATTTCCATTTCCTTTAATTTCATTGATTTAATTGAATTCATTATAAATAGAGGATGATGTAAGGATTGAAAGATAATCAAGGAAAATATCAATACTATCTCTCTCTTTAATCTTCTTCTCCCTAATCCTTCTCAATCTATTCCTTTTCTCCCTGCAAATTCTATTTCTGTTCTTGATTCGATTTGGGAATTAAGTTCCCTGTATCATGATGCGACAAGTGTCACACTGTGACTGGCCAGGCGCGCTGGGGAGCTGGGCATCTGAGTACCCGCGGTCTAGCGAATTGGGCATCGCCACTCGTCGCAAGCATATCTACCCCTGTTATGCATGTGCGCATGCGACACATGACGTGTTGATTTCTCTAATGCACTGTGAATTTTGGCTGAGCGTACGACTTCGTTTTTAATTGGAATTTAAAACGTGTTTTTTATTTTTTAAGTTAATCCCACATCGACAAACTTTTTATTTTTCTACCCAAGGCCTATTATAAATAGGGATATTGGCAATTAAGTTCAAAATCTAATAATTCTTTAAAAATATGATTTTTTCAAAAATTAAAAAGGAGGAATTTTTTTTGAAATTTTTCATAGTAAATATTTTTGGAGCTCACACTCCGGGGTGTCAAGGGGTTATTACTGAGAAGATCTCTGGGTCTCGATGATTCCTCTCATGGGACAATTGCAATCCACAATCTCGGTATTCCTTATAACTATTATTTTAAAGCTCTCCTTTAATTTTCTCAATTTTATTTATGCTTTTAGTTCAATTTTTATTATGCTTTAGTATTCTATGTTCATTACGTACATAATAGAATTGAGGTTCTTTAGAGTTAAAATTAAAAAGTTTTAAAGTTATTTCTGCTGTGCCTGATCGAGCCAGTCTAGGAAAAAAATTATTTTTTGAAATTAAATTTTTCTACCACAGATATGGGGCGGTGCAGGGTAGGCAAGTACAAAATTATATCAACACCCACCCCATACCCATGTACAGCAATGCGTACCCACTTCGTACCGGATGCCCGCCTCACTTGCACCCTTAGCCGTGGTAACAGGCTTTACTTGTTTTATTGCCATCTCTATGTGTAATAAAAGAATCAACATTTTTTGAGTAATTTTCACTTCTCATATTCTTCCAAAATTTCCTAATAATCAAACAATTTCCCAATGAAGCGTCGAAAAATAGTAGAATCCCAAAGGAGGTCACCTTGGTCTTTAGCAAAGGTGGAATTGGCGACCATAGGAGATGAAATAGGCTTTGCCCTAAAGTGACCAAATCCCTTTACAAGTGTCAAAGGCATACTGGGTGCTGATATAAGGAAATCCCAATGACATGGCAAGAAACCTCAAGTCCAAGGAAGCAATGAAGTGGTCCGAGATCCTTTTGAAGTGCAACTGTGCATGAATGGTATTTTTATGATCGTTAGCGGTACAGATATCACTCCTAGCTATTTTTATAATCTTTATTATTCATTGTATAGTTATGCCTGAACTGAGTAAAAAAGTTGGACATCGAGTTGAGGATGATGTCATGCTGAGACTGACTATCAATCTTAGCACCTAGATTCTCCAACTCAGACAAGCACGCCATCATTTTCATGACGTGCTCCTAAACTGGCGACCCTTTCGACATCCTCATGTTCTAGAGCTTCCTCATCAACTCTTACCTAACTGCTCTATCTTGACCACCAAACATTTCTGTTAAATGTTTGATCATCTCAGTTGCTGTTTCCATCTTAAGCATCTGATGCTTGAGTACATTGTTCATAGAGGACAAAATGTAGCATTTGGCTAACTCATTAGCCTTATTCCAGCATTCATAATGCTCTTTAATAGAAGCTGCAAGATTATTTGGGGGCACCATAGGTCGAGCTTCAGTGAGAACAAACTTATGACCCTCATGTATTAGTACTATGTCCAGGTTCATTTTCCAGGTGAAGTAATTCGGTCAAGTTAAAGCATTATCTTTCAGAATTGTGTGAAGTGCACTAGCCGTGGCCATTTCAAAAACTATAAATGCAAATAATTGTGTAACTATCTTATAAGAGTCATGTATAATGCATTGAAATGTATTCTTTTATTTTAGCATACACAATAAGTCAGATATCCACCAAACTGTACTATCATGCATACAATGATGACCCAAACACACCACTCCTTACTCCCCAACAGCGGGGTCACACGAATCTAGTTCAGGTGAGAACTCTGCTCAATTAACATGTTTTCTTGTAACTCTTATTGAACATGATTAACTCACCACTTTACCTTAGTCTCTAACATAACACAACAGAGCTCCTCGGGAAGGCTAATGCATCACGCTAGTCAAGTGTAAACTATTACCTAAACCTCGATACAAATACATGTAATACTCCACGACAGCATGGTTGCATTGCTTCTTTGCACTTTGGTTTATACCAATAGAAGTCTAACCCTGTAATCTGCAAACCGATTTCCTCCGCAGGAAGGTCTATTGATCTACTATACTACTAGGCAGGTAAAGGAGACCGTGAGGTCACAACAATTGAAACCTCGCTCCAACTTGACTTTTAAAACTAGCAGTTTTTTATTAACATGCATTTACAACCTGGATTATCTCATCAGCCCTTCTAGAATCTCATTCAAAAATTAACCAAAATTAGTTAATTGATTTATTCAAAACATTATCATTTTAAAGTATGGATTATCTCATAATCTCACTTCAAAATCATATTCTAAATTCAATCAATAAAATTAATTAATTAATTTTTCTTTCAAAACCAGTACCATAGGTTATCTCATAACCTATTCTTTAGAATCCCATTCAAAAATTAAATTAATTAAAAAAATTAATTTTATTCAAGATCACTAGCGATTTAGACTTAAACTATCTCATTGTCTATTCTTAGAATATCATTCCAAAAATTAAATAAGCTTAGACTATCTCATATTCTATTTTATAATCTTATTCTAAAATTAAATTAATATTATTTTTAAATAATATTAACTTAGACTATCTTATAGTCTATTTTAGAATCTTATTCCAAAATTATTTAAAATAACACTGATTTACAACTTAGATTATCTCATAATCTAATTTAGAATCTCATTCTAAAAAAATTACTTAATAAAATAATTAATTTATAATTGTTATGAAAATCAGTAAATAAATAATTTTTTTTTAGCTTTGACACTGACGTCGCCAACGTCAGTGTCAGTTTTTAGTTTTTTTTAAAAAACTAAAATATTTAATTTTAAAATTAATTTAATCTAATTTCATTAGATCAGTTTTATCCTATTTGGTAAAATTAATTGAATCTAATCTAATTAGATCAACTTTATCCTTTTTTGTAAAAATTAATTGAATCTAATCTCATTAGATCGATTTTATTCAATTTCGCAAATCATATCAAAACATGCACAACCTCATTATACAAATAACATAATCGCAAATTTTTAAATTGATATATCCGAATTAACGATTAATTCATTAACAATTTAAATAATTTAAACTGTCACTTTAAACAACCTAGTTAACTATTAAATCTTTTAACAATTTAAATCAATATAGTAAAAGAAAAAATCTAATTAGCAATTAATGCTTCGAGGATTTAAACAATCTAAATCGGTACTTTAAACAAACTTTTCTTCTTAATAAAATATCTATTTTATTAAATCGCAGATTTATTTATTTCGATCTTATTATACCTATTCATGTATATTATGAATGTAATCAGAGGCTGGCTCTAATACCAATTGTAGAGAAAAAGTAACTTTTGTTGGAAAAATAAACTATAATACCGATCGCTGGGTTCACAATTTTTCAACTGTGGTCACAACAAGGGGTATGACACAGACTAAAGGAGGTTCCCTCCCAAAACCAATTAGCAATGGGAGGAGTAGCCCCTCTAGTATATAAATTGGTATTATTTTTAGTCACCCACCGATGTGGGATGTGTCCTTTCATTTTTGGGCTGTAAAAAACCACCACGCTCCGCAACCGTCGTCCTTGACGGCTGTCACTCTAGACAGCTTCACTCTGAGTAGGTAGCCCTTTTCTCTGGACAGCTTCACTCTACTCTAGGTAGCCCTTTTCCCCCTGGACGGCTTCACTCTAGGTAGCTTCACTCTGAGCTAGGTAGCCCTTTTCTCAGGATGGCTCTACTTTACTCTAGGTAGCCCTCTTCTAGGTAGCCCTTTTCGAAACTTAGCTCCATTATAAGTGGTTTGTCCAGCAAGGCCATCGAGCACAGTCCGTCCCTTAGCAGACCGAGCACGACTCCGAAGCAGGGCCCGTCCCATACCAAACCTGAGCTCCTTGGAATCGATCCGAGGATCGACGGCTCTGATACCAATGATACAGACTAAAGGAGGTTCCATCCCAAAACCAATTGGCAATGGGTGGAGTAGCCCCTCTAGTATATAAATTGGTATTATTTTTAGTCACCCACCGATGTGGGATGTGCCCTTTCATTTTTGGGATGTAACAGGGTACCTATTAGAGCACTTAAAGTAGGAGACTCTTCTCTCTACCTAAGCCCCCAGTCGGAGAGTCACGCTTCGTGATACCTCACGTGCCAGCGCCCCTGGGAATAGGGTTATCTCTATAAATCTCTTTGCTCTAATACTGGTTGTTGGGACGAATTACAAAAATTATCCCTAAAGTTTATACAGTGGAAGGGGTTTAGAATTCATAATCTAGAGTTGGTTTAATATTCCTAATCTTAAATCTACAGATTTAAATTAATAATTTAAATCTACATATTTAAATTCTTAATTTAGATCTGCAGGCCTTTTACACTAATACATTCATAACAATACATAAGTTAAATAGGCATAACAATGAATGCTGTAAATAAATAGAAAAGTGAAACTAAAAGAAGAAGGGAAGAAGAACATACCTGAAATTGCTCCAATAATAAAGAAAACAGCAAAGATATAATAATCTTCATGAGAATACAGGAAATCGAGACCCCGCGATTTTCTACGCAATGACCTTAAACTGCCCGAAGGGTGGGCTCTGAAAAATATTAACTTGGAAAGAAAAAATTTCATGGAAATTTTTTTCTCTCCAATTAGGTCTCCGAAACAATTTCAAAAACCCAAAATAATTTATTTCAATTGAATATCAAACCCTTGGAATAGGTACCTCTATTTATAGTAGTATACCAGAGTAAAAAAATCTAATTTTGTTCGAGGTGGGATTCGCCAATTTAAATTGAAACACATCATATCGTTTAAAAGCAAAAGCAAAACGCGGCGTTTCACCTGGTCAATAATTCACGTCCTTTTGGCTTGTCAATGCTACCACGTTGCAGCTTCTGATTCGTCCTCTAACGCGAACACGGAACAATAGAGGTCGTACGCTGGTTCATCGGATTTGAAGCATGCAGACCCGTCCCTGATAAACCCAATTTTGCCATTTTTTTTTTTACTTTGTTTCTCACATATAAAAATTCATCTTATGAATTTTAATTTTCATAATTATTTTATTTTATAATTTTTAATTTTTAATTTTTATTCATCTCATGAATAATGTTTGAAAAAATTAATTTACCCATCTTATGGATAAATAATTCATCTCATGAATTCTTTAATATTTTTTTTCGATGGCAATAAATATAGAGGCTTGCATAGGGACCTCGGGGACAATTTAAATCTAGCTCCAAATGGGTTAAATTAATCATCTCATGAAATAATTTAAATACCATTTAACGAGACTTAATTCTATTAAATAAATCTCACTGCACTCCAGACTTAAACCATTCATTCGATATTTCCCTAATAGACTATATTGATGACAACAACCCTCCACTAGATGTCCATAACAAAGGATAAATATAACTACCACCATTATCCTTCTCACAACTTCTCCATTAGTTATCGGCTCGCCCTTCACTGAATAATTCATTTACTTGAATATATTTACAGTATAAATTCCAAATGTCAAACACTTGAAATACTTTGGCCAAAGTTTCCAAACTATTCAAATATTTGCAAATCAACTAAGGGGACATCTGTATCTCATAAGAGACTGTAGATTTCCTGTTGAATACCTGATCCTTCTCAAACTTCACGCTGCTACGCAATGTATGTGGGAATTCAGTCACAAGTTTAGACCTTACATATAGTACACCAAAGTAACTAATGCTCCATGCACAAGTCCAGAATACCCCCAGGATTTAGAGTCGTCGTTTAAATAGTACAACGTGAATCACTCATCTCCGGTAGTAGTCTAGAAATAAGAAACCCACATGGTCCAACTCAGCGTTTCAAACTTATTAAACACACCAACCCTACACTTTTAGATCTCCATCCACATGACCAAGACAACTCATCTAAAGTGTCACGTTATAGTCTTAGCATACAAGTGATCCAAACTTATCTTCGACTACGAGCCTTTCAAACAACAACCCATACCATTTGTTCCAAGTCTATCTATGACTTAGTCTCATAAATCACTTAGAACGAACATGTAAATTGCCATTTAAGAACTACAACTGTCTCAAGGATGTCTCCTAAAAGAAAATCACATGCTGCATAAATGCTCGCTTACACAAATTTAAAAAAGAAACGACTGGGACCTCAATTTTATTTATTAATTAAAATAACATATTCAGAATAAATTTGGATTTCAGGAACTGCTCCTAACATGCTGAACCTTACCCAATTGTGTGGTTGGATGGGAATCCGGTTTGGATTATGTTGTTTAGTGTTGGTTTGATTACCGGAGCATGGTCTGGTGCTGCTATTTTGTAATTGATTGTGCTAAATAGAAACCAAATTTTGTGCGTTTTTAATTTTATATATGAATGTTATGGTTAATACAAGTTTAACGTCAGACGTTGATTGTGGACTAGTTAGAATAGTGCCCTAAACCTAGAATCGGCAAACTCCAAGGTTTAGGCATGTTTAGTTACACAATCGAGAACCCTTGTGTGTTTGGTAAAGCATTGAATGTTCGAGTTTTAACCATGAGATTGAACTTATATTTGAGAAATGTTTTCTTCCATGATCAATTAACCAAAGTGGAATAGTTGATCCTTGCAAAAGGCTTGTAGGACTTGTATGCTTTTGGAAAATTTGTGTATAGTTCTAGGGTAGTCTTCTATGTTGACGCGTGTCTCTCTTTTCCTATGGCAATGAGGCATATATGATTGGTAATTGAAGTATTTTGAATGCTTGGAATCATAAGCTGTGCTGTTCTTCATGCTGGACGTTGTGATCTCATGATGGTTACATGAACTTTTTTTTTGTCCCCTATTAGCTATTTATGCTATTATGTTCCCATCTTACCATATTTTAATGCTAAACTGTGTGGTATTAGTCTGCACTTTGCTGTTTTTAGCTTGTATTTGAGAAATATTGATATGTTTGAGTCATATGAAGACCCGGAGTTGTCTTTGAAGACTATTATGCCCTCAGGATCATTATTTTATGCCTTTTGTTCTTCTAGTTTTCAAAGAAAGACTTTGGTTTAGGTCTATTTTGAACCTTGGATTGACCACAAGTTAGGTATCTGTGACATTTTTAGGTACATTGGTTTGGGTTGTAGTCATAAAGTTGTATGCTCATGATGGGTTGTAGGTAATATTGCTTATGATGGAATCTTGTGCTTTAATTTAGGAGTTGATGTGGCTAACTTGAATTTTTGATGAATTGCATGCGTAGCATATATTTCATGTTTGTATTGTGATATACTTGATTACAATTGTTTTGTGTTTGATTCCTGAAGCCCAAATTGTTTTATGAGCATGTCTAGTTTCTTGTTGCAAAGCTGGTTTTCAAAAGAATTGTGTTGTTTGTATCAAAGTTTTGTGTCAAGGTATTCGAAACCCATTGTGGTTGTTTTTTAAAATGGCCTCAGTTTTTAAAGGAGTGTTGTGAACTAATTTCATGAGACCATGGTTGACATTCTTATATCATGGTCCTATGAAATTCAAATGTCCACTATATGATGTAACTTAGATTTGTAAGTTCATTAAAAAAAAAATGGAGCATCATGACTAAAATTAAGATAAAATTTTATGAGAATTTTTTTTTCGAAACTATGATGATGTTTGCCGGTTTTATCCACTCGCTTGGTTTAGACTTGTTGCAGCAAACTGGAGCAATTATAGTCTACTTTGGGGAATAAAAATTGTAGACAATTTTAGTTGATCTTGTAATCAATTTTAAATAGGGAATTTTTTTTTTATGGCTAATAATGATTTGAAAATATCTTGTATAGTTTTTTTGGTAACAAATAACACTTGGTCTCTTATAATACCCATAAGCTTGCCCGCTACCCATTCCTGCTGTTCATGCCTCTTAGATCTTCTCCATGTGTCCAAAGTTGCACTATTAGATCTAGCCCTTTTTTTATTTACATTAAACCCTTTGGCTAGGGTTTGAAAGGGGTGGACGGAGCCTCTTTAGGCTCTCTAAAAAAGACTAAAGAGAGAGAGAGGGAGTGGGAAGATGGGGGAGAGAGAGACAATAGAGTTGTTGAAGAAGAAGACGAAGGGAACCTGGGAGCTTGATTGGCTCAGTTCAAAGGTGAAGGCTCAGTGATGAAGCCCTTATTGATGTTCTTCTTCAAGAATATGATGCAACCCTGCTTTCATACTTGGCGGGTTGCTTGGTAGGTGACTCTTGGCGAGATGCACGAGATGGCAAGGAGGGAGATGTACGCGGTAGGATGCTGCGAGAAGTTAGAATTTTGCATTGATTAGGAAAGCTTATATTAATCTGGTTAATTTTGTTATTTATCCTTGTATTTTAGTCATTATTTTTTAGGATGATCACACGGATTACTAGATAAGCATATGGATAGCTAATATCCATCACTGATCTTAGATTAGGAGTTTAAGTTTAGTTAGGAAAACTTCTCTATTTAAGAAAGAGGAAGTCTAGGGATTTATTCATTCAATTTTGATTATTTTCAACGCTTTTATTAGTTTCTTTCTTATTCCTAGGTTGTGAGAATTAATAATAGAATTTTTCCCTTAGTTCTCTTAATTATTTTAGCAGTAAGAAACTAAAGGAAGGCAATGAACCTTCCATTTCCCAATTTTCCTACTCGCGCTACATCAGTTGGCATAAGAGCTCAGAACGGTTTCTGAGATGGCTCACTAGCGATAGATGTACGTCCCCATCAGAGAAATTTCAACGAATTGAGCTGTGTTTGGTCCGATTGGGGGCGAATCCCAACCAAAGACTTGTGGCTCAGCCTTAAAACCCAATGGTAGTGGGCGGAGAGGAAGAAACCAATGAGAGTTTTCACAATCCGTTTTTAGAGATTGAGAGCTCGGCCGATTACCAGAGCTTTTCATTACGTAGATGATCGGAGATGGGAGTCTGGGCTTCGGATTGAAATTATGAAGTTTAATGGTGGAGGACGCCCAAAGGAGTTCTGGGATTGGCTCGTAGTGCTGGAAGAAGTGTTCGAGTTCAAGGAGGCTCCGAAGCACAAACAGGCGCCATTGGTTGCTACCCGATTGAGAGGTAGAGCCGCCACCTGGTGGTTGTAGCTGAAGCATATGTGGCTTAGGCAGCATAAGTGGAACATCGAGATGTGGGAAAAGATGAAGAAGCACATGAAGAGAGCCTTCCTTCCCCACAATCACACCAAGGTGATGTACCAACGTTTGTAGATTTTGCGTCAGGATTCTTAGACCGTGGAGGAGTACACGGTAGAATTCTACTCTCTACCCGCTAGGAACAGTTTGACGGAATCGGAGGAGCGATTGGAGGATAGGTACATTGGTGGAATGAAAGAATCGATGTAGGAGGTGTTGACTATGTTTGACATCTTTTTGGTCCCCTAGGCAAGTTAAAGGGCCATGAACATTGAGAAGCAACAGAAGCAACGGTAGGTTGGTGGAACTTAGGCGACTCAGAATAATGGGCGTGAACAGGTACGGGTACCTTCCAATCCAGGCATTCATATGAAACCGATAGTCGCCAGCACTAGTATGCCGGTCAATTAGGACTTGACAGGAAGCTCAAGAACCCATTATTTCTAGTGCGCTAAGATGGGACGCTATGCTACTGAGTGCCAGAAGAGAGATAGACCTGGCAAGCGATTTTACATTGAGGGTCTCCATACTGAAGATGGTGTGGCGATTGAAGAGTAGGTACAAGACAAGTTGGCCCTACTAGAGGAGGACGTCGTTGTAGGTGATAAGGGCCGCCAAGTTGTGATTAGGCAAGTTTGCTTCACGCCTAAAGAAGCAGAAGCAGACAGTTGGCTCTGAAACAGCATCTTTTATACGATCTGTACCATTGGCCGAAGGGTGTGCCACCCAGTGAATGACTCAGAGAGTTGCGAGAATGTTATTTCCGAGGAGGTTGTCCGGAAGTTGGGATTAAAGATGGAAGAACGCCCAAATCCATAAAAGCTATCTTGGCTCAAGGGAAAAAAAAAAAAAAAAACCAGGTGACCATTTCAAAATGATGTCTGGTCAATTTCTCTAGTGGGTCGATGTACAGGGATGGTGTTTGGTGCGATGTGGTGACCATGGATGTGTGCCACCTACTGTTGGGGCGCCCATGGCAGTTGATAGAAGTGCCACCTATGACGGGAGGAAGAACACGTACAACGTTTTCTTTGAGGGCAAAAAGATCATCTTGTTGCCTAAGAAAGATGAAGCCCCACGAGCTTTGGTGGCAGAGAATCTGAATCAATTAGGCAAGGCCATGCTTCCCAAGGAAGTTGGAGAGAACAAGGTTGTGTTTGTGTTTGTGTTGATTTGGAAAGAGAGTAAGGCAGAACACGTGGAAATACCAAGTGAGGTTAAGGGGTTGTTGAAAGAGTTCCCCGAGGTGTTTCGAAAGAGTTATTGAATGTATTACCGCCTTTAAGGGACATGCAACACCTGATCGACCTAGTACTGAGAGCTGCGTTACTGAATAGGCCGCATTACAGGATATGGCCCACAGAGCATGAGAAGGTGAGGCGCTAAGTCGAGGACCTACTTGCCAGAGGTTTTGTCAGGGAGAGTTTGATCCTGTGTGTAGTGCCTGCTCTGTTAAATGCCAAAGAAGGACGAAAGTTGGCGGATGTGCATCGATAGCAGAGCCATTAGCAAGATCACAGTACATTATGAGATTTGACAACCTACTTGACCAGCTACAAAACTCATAAGTGTTCAGTAAGTTAGACTAGCAGTGCAGATATCATGAGATACGCATCTCGCTAGGACATGAGTGGAAGACTGCCTTCACGACAGGGGAGGGATTATACGAGTGGCTGGTGATGCCATTCAGATTAGCTAATGCGTTTGGCACATTTGTGCAGCTCATTAATTAGGTGTTACAGTAGTTCATTGGGAAGTACGTCGTCATCTACTTTAATAACATTTTGATTTACAGTTAGAACTGAATTGAGTACTTGAAGCATCTCTAGGAAGTGTTGAAAACCTTAAGGTAGTAGCCCTTTTTCGTCACCTTAATGAAGTGCGAGTTCATGAGGGACCATGTGCCTTTCTTTGGATTTGTTGTGTCCAAGGACGGGAAAGCGGCTAATGAGGGGAAGATGGAGGCAATCCAGGGTTCGCCACAAACTGAAATCGATTAGTGAGGTACATAGCTTCCATGGATTGGCTTCTTTTTATTGATGTTTTGTGCTGATTTTTAGCTTCACATGGCGCCAATCACGGATTGCATGAAGGGGAATACCTTCAGCTAGACTCTAGAAAAATGCAAGCACTTTCGAAGAGATAAAATGAAGGCTGACAACGACATCGGTATTAGGTCTACTAGATTTCCAAAATTCGTTCAAACTACGCACTGATGCCTCAAAAGTTGTAATTGCCGTCGCACTCAGTTAGGAGGGGCAACCTATAGCATACTTTAATAAGAAGCTTGATGGGAGTAAGTTATGCTATTCAACTTATGACGTCGAGTTCTATTCAATGGTGTGAGCATTGAGGCATAGGAAGTCGTACCTAGCCAACAAGGAGTTCGTGTTATATTTGGATAACGTTGCGCTAAAATACATTAACAGCTAAGACAAGCTCTCTGACCGACATGCAAATTGAGTGAGTAATCTCCAACTGTTTCACTTTGTAATGAAACATAAATCTGGTGCACAGAGTAAAGTTGTTGACATCTTGAGTAGGCCAACATTGATAGTGACTAGCAGCCGCATGTTGTGATCCGAGAATCCAAAGCATGAGTTGTGGGTGCCCTGGTTGCTGTTGTCTTGCTGCTGCTGGTGTTTGCTGCTGTTGGTTACTTGTTTGGCCTAAATAAATGTAATAAGGTGTTGAATATAGCGTATTGAGTTGTATTAGCTAGTTGGTATTGTAACTAGAATAAGTCTTGATGTAATTAGTTGCATAAGTCCCTTGGTAAGTCATGTAATAAGTGAACTTTAGTGGTTTGTAGCTTAGGTGGTCAATGCCGGTCATAGTGGCAGCTAGTTAGTTAGTTGTTGGTTGAGTCGGTTAGTCCTTGTGTCTAGGATCATTGTATCTCTAGATATTTTTAGTCTTAAGCCATCCTAAGGATTAGTAGTATAAATATGTAGAGCCTCTCTTGAAGAGCTCATAACTTTGATGAATGACAAATTGATATCTTTTGATATCTCTTTCTATTTCTCATCTCCCTTTCACTTCTTATCTCTTCTTATCTCTTCTTAACTCTAAATTATCTCCTCATCTCATACTCTCACTATCCCAACCAAGGTTAAGGTCCAAGAGTAAATTTGAATCTTAACAATTGGTATCACAGCCTTGATTTGGCTTCCGAATCAAGCTTTAAATCAGGAAAATTACAAAATCTAATTGATTGTGTTGCAATTAATCAACAAATACAGTTTTGATATTGATTTAGTTTAGTTTTATGTGATCAAGAATTCAATTCTGAATTTGAGGACTTTGGTGGACTGTCATATGCGTTGTGAACTGCAAGGCCGGGGAGTTGCTTTTGATTGGGATAAATCTGGTTGAGTTACATTGAAGAAAGTTTAATTGATCAGTATTTGTTGATTACATTCAACATCAAAGCTAATTTGGATTGAATTCAGAAGAATTGATCTAGCATTAGCTGCTAAAGTTGAGTGCTGAAGCATAGCATTGGTTGCTGAAGTTTAGCGTTGAGCAAAATTGCTCTTGATCACATATTCATTTGATTGATTGGAGAAGAAGTTAAAGTGAGCTATTGGATCAAAATTATACTTGATCATAATCAAAAGATCAGAAACAAGCTGAATTGAGGTTAATTCAGATTCTGTAATTCAGTATTTGAGGTTGAGGTAACTATTTTCTGAACTTCAAGTTACAATCCGATCAGAATCTGTGTTGTTGCTGATTTGTGATGTAATTCGTGTTAATAAGCATAGAAGTGGTGAGACTGCATCAGAATCTGCGTTTGATTCTCAAGAATTATATGTTAATGAGTGGAGATTTGCTTAGGCGAGAATCTGACATTGAACTGAGCACCGAAAGTGTTGAAATCCGATTTCGTTCTTGAAGATTGCTTTGAGTATTGTGTTGAGGACTTGATTGCGATCTAGAATCGAGCTTAATTCAGAATTATAAGTCTGAATATTCAAGAAAACATCGCAGTTAGGGTTTGTTCGAGTTCTTTGTGGCGAAAATCTGCATGTTAGGGTTTGTAATCGGTGACGATTGTGGAACCGTAGTAAGTGGTTGTTTTGTGCGAACGAAGGAGTATAATTTTGTTAAGCCATCATCGGTTGAAGTGACTCGAATCAAATTTTGTTCCCCTGCGAACTGAGTTGGTTCTTATCTCTACGAACTGAGCTGTTCCAGATCGAAGCATTGTTGTTCATTACAAATATGGATGGTATGGATGATGATGGCTCTTGTCAATCAGTGATGAGTGATTATTGGGAGAAAATAAAGCAAGAATGGAGGCAAGAACGAGAGGAGTTTTGGTAGAAAAAGAAACAGGAATGGGACGAAATGGTGCAGCAAATTGTGAATCGGCAATATTCAGCTCATCCATTTGCAAACATCAATCGAGATTTTGTTGGTGTTCTTGATGCAAATGAGCCCTCGGAGCTAATGGATAGTGTTATACAACAAGAGCTCAATGTTGAGCAAAAGGAGGAAGTTAGAGTAGAATCGGTTGTCGTTGAAGATGAAGTAGACCATGATAATGCCGAAATTGATGAACACAAGTTAGACGAACCTGAGTTTGAACAAGTGGATATAGATAAACCTTTGATTTCAACTGAAAAACTTGATGCTACTGCTATAATATCAATGAATACATCACCAAATCTGTCAAGTATCACTCCATGGCAAGCTGGTATGCAGAATCAAAGCACCTTCACTGCTGAACGATCTCATTCTGTTGTGAAATCAATTGTTGTTGCTGTGGTACTATCTGATGCTGAACGAGGTGTGATTTTGAGTGGAGAAAAGGTGTATTCCAATACACATTCTTATGACGGGTTGCCTCCTGATCCGGAAGAAGATTCTCAAGGCTTTATGAAGCTGAAAAGAGTCGACTTTCTGCTGAAAAGAAGTAATCGAGCTGCGAGAGTACGTTTTAAGGTTCAACAAAGGCGAAGCTTTGTTTTTACAAGTAATAGAGCTTATGGAGGTGCACAAATTCAGTAAGGTGCTGAAGCAGAATTCTGATCAGACCAAAATCAGTACAATAGATGCTTTAACTAATGTGTTTAAAGTTGGAAGATTCCCTGATGTTTTGGTGGAGTTTGGTTTCAGTTTTGGGTTTGGAACGACAGTGTTTGACAACAAATTGGCAAGTATATCGAGTTCCAAGCTAAGGCTAGGTATTAATCAAGCTATTGACAAAGAACATGCTCCAATGGTGCAACCAAATGTGAGGCCTCCTGAATTTATGGTGGAGGTGCAGTACTTGAGGACTGGAGCAAATTTAGTAGTTAAAAGTGAGCCATTCAATCAAGATCTGAATTCGAGCACTGAGATCTGTTGTGCTATACTGCTACAGCATATTACATCAGGTGGAAGAGGTAGCATATACAGCAGCAGTAGAGTTAAGAATGGATCAGCCCATGCTCCTGAGTTATGCATAGCTGTTCAGCTGCTACACTGGCTCCTTATGCTAGTGTACTTTGTGTTCATACTTGAACTCATTAACAAGAAAGCAAAGCTTGATCATTTGAGGCAAAATGGGTGGCTGGAAGTTGTGAGCTGCAGAATAAATTCTGTCAACGGGGTTGCTTTGAGAATTCAAGTGAACATCTTGTGTCCTTGGAATTCAAGGGTGACTCATGAGTTCTTAACTTGATGGAGCAGAGGACCAGATTTTCGAGCCAAAGTCACAAGTGTTCAAATGAACAAGTTTGGAGAGCAATGTATTCAAGATTTCTAGTGCTTCCTCTCTATGTTTTGTCAAGATCAAAGCATGGGAGCCTATGGTTTGATCTATGCAAGATTATTGAAAGAGGAAGCTGAAATTTGATCTTACAAGTTCACACTCATGATTCAAGCAATAGAAGTAATAGGGGCTGCTGAAAATTCTGGGAGAATTGCACTTCCTTCACTGTTAACAGAAAATGTGTTGCTCAAATGGAGTGTGATTGGTGCTATTATGACTTTAGGAAGATGTATTAACTTGTTCGCATCAAGAAGCTTACATATGGACAGAAATCAAGCTGAAATTTGCATTATCCATAGCTATGAGTTGTCCAGGTTATACACTGCTGAAATTTTGAGTTCTGCAGCATATCATGTGGAATTGGAAAGCAATCAAGTGTTTGTTGGGCTTGGTCTGAGATGGTTCAGTAAGTGGATGTTTAAGCAATACAAATATTGGGTAAGATCCAAGATGAAATGGTTGCAACTGCATTCTTATGGGAATTCAATGTGTTTTGTTACCATGACCGAGAAATGGGGCTGTTTGAGCTGCAATTTGGAATGTCCACAAGCTGATTTTTATCCTTGGTTCTCTTGGTTTGAGTTTGGAAGGCCTCCCGAGATGTTAAAGGACTTCATATGCAGTTTTATGTGGTTAACAGCATACAAAATCTGTTGTGCAGCATCTTACAAGCAGGATAACAGAATTGTTGCTGCATTTTTTGGCTCTCTACAGCAAGAGAGTGTTTTGAGCTGCATTAATTGCAACAAGGTGTGCCATGGGCTGGTTGTTGAATTTTGGCTGGTTTGGTTTGATCAGTGCAGACCTCATGAAGAGTACTACACATTCAAATTCAAACATTGTGTCAAAACAAGAATCATACTCATGTACCGGCTGCATTTCAGAGTCGCTTCATCATTAGTTCGTCTCAGTTGCAACACATTTCAGCAAATTCTAGTGCAGTACAATTCAGTCCTGATCTGCATTGAGTGTGTTCTTAGATGCTGAATTCGTAGCCATATTCGGTGGCTCCTGATCTGCATTGGGTGCAACAATTTCAGCAGCGAGATGTTATTTACTGCAGTCTTCAGCATGAGTTCTTCAATTCCAGCTCTCCTTTCCACAATAATAAGTATTCTTGAAGGTCTCAACTCTTTTCTTGATTCTTGAGGACAAGAATGTTTTCAAAGGGAAGGGAATGTTGTGATCCGAGAATCCAAAGCATGAGTTGTGGGTGTCCTGGTTGCTGTTGTCTTGCTGCTGCTGGTGTTTGCTGCTGTTGGTTACTTGTTTGGCCTAAGTAAATGTAATAAGGTGTTGAATATAGCATATTGAGTTGTATTAGCTAGTTAGTATTGTAACTAGAATAAGTCTTGATGTAATTAGTTGCATAAGTCCCTTGGTAAGTCATGTAATAAGTGAACTTTAGTGGTTTGTAGCTTAGGTGGTCAATGCCGGTCATAGTGGCAGCTAGTTAGTTAGTTGTTGGTTGAGTCGGTTAGTCCTTGTGTTGAGGATCATTGTATCTCTAGATATTTTTAGTCTTAAGCCATCCTAAGGATTAGTAGTATAAATATGTAGAGCCTCTCTTGAAGAGCTCATAACTTTGATGAATGACAAATTGATATCTTTTGATATCTCTTTCTATTTCTCATCTCCCTTTCACTTCTTATCTCTTCTTAACTCTAAATTCTCTCCTCATCTCATACTCTCACTATCCCAACCAAGGTTAAGGTCCAAGAGTAAATTTGAATCTTAACACCGCACTGCGGTACTTACGTTCGAAAAATTATTGGAGCAGTACAAGGACGACCTCACCTTTGGAGAGATTTGATTCACGAAGGATTTCTCTTCAAGGACATTAATTATGCATCCCTGACTCCTGTTTAAGCCTTCAGATCATTCAAGAAAAGCACAATGAAGGGCATATGGGGGGAGATATGATGCTCAAGCTGCTGAGCACCACTTATTGAAGGATTTGTGCAGGGGTGCCGCATATATAAAATATCAAAGGGCGGCATGTCCAATGCGGGTTTGTATATGTCATGTTATGATTCAAGAACAATCTTGAGCCATAACTAGGATAGAGATAGGGTTTTGATGGGAAGCGAAGTAAAAGAGATGAGAATTAGAGAGAAAATAGGGTTGAGAGAAAGAAAGAAGAATATTCATTCATTAATATGATCAATACATGATTGATCTTACTTATTTATAACAAGATAGATGCAATGTACTAAAGCTAACCGACTTAGAGCTACAGCTGCCAACCTAGACTACAACCAACTAACTTTACCTAACTTATAACCAACGTCTAAAGCACACAACAAGAACACTTACAAAGGTATTAACAACATGTTAACTAACGATCATAATAATCCACTCCCCTTAAAAACATTATTGGCCTCAAGAATGGAAGTGAGGGAACTGGCTGTGAAGAAATGGCAATGCCTCCCAAGTGTTGTGTTGATCATCCAAATTAGCCCATTGAATAAAAGCTTCAACCTTGTGCTGTGAAGTGGGACTTGGTCCGGTATTGAGTATAACCAAAGGAGCTTGTAAAAGACTACCATCTTTGGCTGTTGCTAGTGGAGTCAGGGAGCTGCAAGAACCCTCCTGTATCTGCTTCTTCAAAAGAGAGACATGAAAAACAGGATGCACCAAACTGTCTGGTGGAAACTCCAGCTTGTAAGCAACTGCTACCACTCGCTGTAGTATCTTGAAGGGCCCAAAATAACGTCCTCCCAACTTCACATTCTTGCGAACAACAACTGAAGACTATCTATAAGGCTGCAGCTTCAAATAGACCTTGTCACCTACAACAAAAGACTTGTCAGTTCTATGCTTATCTGCAAAGAATTTCATCCGTGACTGAGCAAGCTGCAAATTGTCCTTAAGCTTAAGCATGAGTTGTCTTCGCTATACTAACAGATCAGAAATTTCAACAATAGATGACACCATGCCTTGGAGGCCCATTGATGAAGGGGGATCATAACCATATAAGGCCTTGAAAGGGGTTGTCTTAATAGCTGAATGTGAATGCATATTGTACCAATACTCTGCCAAAGCAAGCCAACTAAACCAATGCTTGGGATGCTTTAAAGTCATACTGTGCAAATACTGTACTAAGCATTGATTCACTCGTTCAGTTTGGCCATCCGTTTGAGGGTTGTAAGAAGAACTTAGAGCAAGCGTAGTTCCCAACAGACCAAACAACTATGTCTAGAAATGGCTAATGAAAAGTCTGTCCCGATCTGAAGTAATAGACTGAGGCAGCCCATGTAGGCGATAAATATGATCTAAGAACATCTTAGCAAGCCTTGCTGTAGTAATGGGATGATTGAGGCCAATGAAGTGTCCAAACTTTGTGAATCTATCAACCACAACCCAAATCACTACTTTCCCTTCAAATTTAGGCAACCCTTCAATGAAATCCATACTTATATGTTGCCAAGCTCTGTCAAGAATAGGTAATGGTTGCAATAATACTTGATAAGGAACATGTTCACTCTTGGTTTGTTTACAGACCTCAAAAACCTGAACACATTTCACCACATCTTTCTTCATTCCTGCCTAATAGAAGTACTACTTTACATGCTGGAAGGTACCTTCAGTACCCTCATGGCCACCTGAAGCAGAAGAGTGCACATCCAAGATTATCTGCTACCTCAAATCCGAACAAGATCCAATGTAGATCTTGCCTTTGATCCTAATCAGACCATTACATACTGTTACCCCTGATTCAAAGCTAGCAAAGGCTTTAACTCGAGCAGCAACTATGCAATCTTGAGCAAACATATCATCCTCATAAGTCTGCCGAACCTCTTCAATCCAGGAAGGAATTGTTACTGAAATTACGCTGCATTGAGCCTGATTACTTCCTTCTTGACAATGAGATAGAGCGTATGCCATTGTATTCTCTCTTCCTGATCTATACTCAATCGAATAATCCAGCCCCAACATCTTCATAAGCCCTTTGCGTTGTACTATCGTGGTAATTTTCTGCTCCAATAGGGATTTAAGGCTTTGGTGATCAATTTTAATAATGAAATGGTGCCCCTTCAGATAATGTCTCCATTTTTGCACCGTAAGGAGAATTGCCAAATATTCTTTCTCATAAATTAACAAACTCAAATTCCTCGGACCCAACAATTGGCTTACATAAGCAATTGGCTTCCCTTCTTGGGACAACACTGCTCCAACACTAGTACTACTTGCATCAGTTTCCAATACAAATGGAAGCTTGAAATCTGGCATAGCTAGCACGGGAGCTGTACACAAGGCTGATTTGAGCTGCTGGAAGGCTGCTTGTGCCTTGTCATTGCATCCAAAGGCATCTTTTTTAAGCAATTCTGTAAGAGACGCTGCCATCAAGTTGTAACCAGAGATAAACTTGCAGCAATAACCAGTTAAACCCAAAAAAAAACTCCTTAATTGCTTAGCAGAGGTAGGCCCTGGCCAATCTTGCGTTGCCTTGATGTTTAGAGGTTCTGTAGCAACCCCATGCCTGGACACAACATGCCCCAGATATTCCACTTGTGAACTTGCAAAAGAACACTTGGACAACTTGGCATACAATTGGTTCTGTCTCATGCGCTTCAAGACTTACTGAAGGTGGGTCCAACGACTGTCACTTGAAGGACTATATTTCAAGATGTCGTCGAAGAAGACAAGAACAAACTTTCTCAGATCGTCCTTGAACTCCTCATTTATCAATGCTTGAAAGTTTAAAGGGGTGTTAGACAATCCAAAAGGCATTACCACGAACTCATAATGTCCATGGTGAGTGCAAAATGCAATTTTGTGAATATCTGCACTCTTGACTCTAACTTGACAATACCCTTGCCACAAGTCTAGCTTGGAGAAACAACTAGTCTCATGCAATTCATCAAGCAAATCGTCTATAATTGGTATAGGGAACTTGTCCTTAATGGTAAGAGAGTTGAGGTGTCTATAATCAATACACATTCGAGATGACCCATCCTTCTTCTTCACCAAGATCACGAGTGATGCAAATGGGCTATGGCTATGGCGAATAAAGTGAGTTTTGAGAAGATCTTCCAACTGTCATTCTATCTCATCCTTTTGGGCGTGAGCATACTTATAGGGTCTCAAACTCATAGACTGAGCATCGTTCTTCAAAGGAAGAGCATGGTCCAATGTCCTCGTGGGAGGAAGAGAAGATGGAGGTTCAAACAAGTCACTATAATTTTGAAGAAGCCTGAGTAATTCAGGTTATTGTTGCTGCTGATCTTGCCTAATTTTTGCTGCACCAATGGAAAACAAATGCCCAATCCAATGATATTTCTTCTTTCGAATAGCATTGTCCATCCTTTTACCAGTCATGATTTGCAACTGACCATGCTCCTTGATACCTTGCAGCAGCACTTTCTGGCCATTTCTGTCAAATGAGATCGTGAGCTTAGCAAAATCAACCACAATTGGGCTTATGATCTTCATCCAATCAACTCCTAAGACTATATCACAACCCCCAAGTCTCAGCATTCGAAAGTCATAAGTGAAGCTATGCTTTTGCATCAACCATGAAAATTGGTTGCACTTGGTCTAGGTTAAAATTGAGTTCGCATCTGCTACCGTGACTGTCAAGGGGTTAGTTTTGATCATTTCATGTCCAACTGTGCCCACAACCTTTAGATCTACAAAGCTATGTGTACTCTCACTATCCACCAAAATCAAGAAAGGTTTATGACCAACCTCTCCCCTTATTCTGAGAGTATCATGGAAGCCTTCCCCTGTTAAGGCTTGAACTGAAATTCGAAGCTCATCTTAATAAGGTCTCCAAATTCCTCTTACTCATGCTCTTCCAACTGAACTGGTTCTTCACTATCCACGGGGAAATCCTCTAATTCTTCCTCGTATTCCATTCCAATGATAGCCATTAGGAGTTTACGATTACAATTATGGCCGAAAAATACTTCTGATTGCACTTGTAACACAAGCGTTGAGCCCTTTTCTCCGTCACATTGTGGCTTCTACTACCCCAAGATGATACAGATGAAGTTGCAGATGTCCCTTGTCCACCTTTGGATCGAGCTCCCTCAGATGAAGACAAGATGGTAATCTAAAAAAGTTGGGCCTTAGAATAAGTTTGAGAAAGAGTTGCAGGTTCAAAGGTCTTAACTAGATTCTTAATCTTGAACTTTAAGCCACTGATGAAGCTTGAAACATAGTAAGCCTCGGTGGTCTCAGGATAAGCAATTAACATGTGTTCTCTCAAGTTCTCAAACCTCGTCATATATTCTTTCACTGAGGTTGTTTGAACTACTTTGTTGAAATTGTCCACAATGTCTCCAATGTCTTCCTGTCCATAGCGTTCACATATTTCCTTCACAAATTCTGCCTAAGTAATGGAGGCTCTGCCCTCATTAGCCCAAAATACAAAGTTTCTTAATCTGCTTTCAAATATGATGCCGCAAGGTCCATCTTTTCAGCCTCAGATATATGGTAGAAGTTGGAATATCGCTCACACCTTCTAATCCAGGACTGTGGCTGCGTTCCATCAAATGGTTCCATATCAATTTGTGGTTTTCTAAATCCGTTGGCTCTAGTCACAGTCATTACATCTCTGGTGCCTTCAGATGTAGTCTGAGTAATTAGAGAGTGCAGCTATCTAGCTGGATGCAAAATACCAGCAGAAGCACCCCATATATCCAGCTGCTGTTGTATTTGATTGATTTGTGTGCGAAGACTTTGAGTTTCATCAAGAGCCATCCCTTGCTTATCCAGCTGTTGTTGTATTCCACTAACTTGTGTGGTGAGGTTCTGAGTTGCCTCTACAGAATAATAGTATTCACTTGGCAAGCAGTGTTGGCTATTGTATCAGATTGTCCATCAGTAGCAACATTTCTAGCATTTCCCGCATCATTCATAGCAGCTCCTGCTACTGCATCAGCATATGAGACTGCACTTGATCTAGTAGTAGGCATAGTTTGAAGCAACAATCGCAATCTGCATATTGATTGATGTATCTGCAAGAACAACAAGCAATGGATAGTATAATGTATTTGTAATGAAGGTAGCTTATTGTTATGTAATTGCACTGAGCTATATTGGATCCTAATTAAGGATCAATATGACATATTTGTAAATAAAAGGAAGCTTAGTGCTATGTAAATGCACTCAGCTGTAATGGATCCTAATTTAGGATCAGTTAAGTAAGGTTTTAACGGCTGATTAGCAGCTATTCGATCTGGAATTTGAGTCCAACATTAATCTTGCACAGCACCTATTGTTCAATCCTTACACGATCAAGAATAATTGCAGGTTTGTATGTTCTGGAGCAAGCAATTCACAGTAAAGCTTGAGCAATCTCAACTCAGACTCTTCCCAATGATCGAATCAAGATCAGATGCAAATACTTTGCACTCGATAGCTAAATTATGTTGAATTGGAGCTAAACTTAAGCTCTAATACCAGTTGTTATGATTCAAGAAAAATCTTGAATCATAACTAGGATAGAAATAGGGTTTTGATGAGAAGAGAAGTGAAAGAGATGAGAATTAGAGAGAAATTAGGGTTGAGAGAAAGAAAGAAGTATATTCATTCATCAATATGATCAATACATGATAGATCTTACTTATTTATACCAAGATAGTTGTAATGGACTAAAGCTAACTGACTTAAAGCTGCAGTCGCCAACCTAGACTACAACAAACTAACTTGACTTGACTCACAACCAACCTTCCTGCCTCAAGCACACAACAAGAATACTTACAAAGGTATTAACAACATGTTAACTAACGATCATAACATACCATTACCGATTCCAAGCGAACCTTGGACGGATATTAGTATGGACTTCGTAATGGGGTCACCAAGGACGCCGGGAGGTATTGACTCGATCTTCATTGTTACAAATCAATTCTCTAAGATGGCGCATTTCATAGGTTGCAAGAAGGCCACTAATGTGTGCATGTGGCTCAATTGCACTTTTAAGAAGTTTACAAACTTCATGGATTACTAGCTAGCATTGTCTTAGATAGGGATGTGCGGTTCATAAACAACTTTTAGAAGATGCTATGGAAGATGGTGACCACTTCTCTCGTCTTCAGCACTATTCATCACCCTCAGACGGATGGGAAAACCGAGGTGACGAATAGATTGTTGGGCAACTTACTCTATTGTTTTGTAGATGAGAACATCAAGAGCAGGGATCAGAAGCTGTACTAAGCCAAGTTCGCATACAACAGCTCGGTTAATATGAGCACGGGCTTTCTGCCATTCAAAGTCGTTTACAACTTTTTTTTTCTGTTCTTTGATATACCTTGCTCCGATGCCTAATCTTACTCACCCTCATGGTAAGGCGGAGGATTTCATCTCCAACCTCTAGGAGATCCATAAGCAGATTCAAGCACGACTAATAGAGGCCAGCGCCAAGTACAAATTGCCAAGTGATAACCGTCGCAGAGTAGTTCAGCTACAGGTGGGCGATCAGGTATGGGCAATTCTGACTAGAGAGCGCTTCCCGGCATGGGAATATAACAAGTTGACAGCACAGAAGATAGGACCTTTGCGGATTATTGAGAAAGTGAACGATAATGCCTACCGCCTACAGTTGCCGACTGGAATGCAAACCTCATATGACTTCAATTCAAGCATCTCGTCCCATACTTTGGCAAGAATATTACTGAAGCTCCATTGGCGAATTCGAGGCAGAATTCTTCCAACCCGAGGAGGATGACGCAGCTCCAATTGCATACGTGATGTGTAGCTTGGCTGGTGACTCTTGGTGAGATGCATGAGATGGTGAGAATGGAGTCGAACTCGGTAGGATGGTGGGAGAGGTTAGAGTTTCGCACTGATTAGGAAAGCTTAGATTATTCTAGTTAATTTTGTTATTTATCCTTGTGTTTTAGTCTTTATTTTTAGAATGATCGTACGGATTGCCTAGATAAACACACATATAGCTAATATCCACCATTGATCTTAGATTAGGAGTTTGAGTCTCGTTTGTAAAGCTTCTCTATTTAAGGAAGAGGAAGCCTGGGGTTTTATTCATTGAATTTAGATTATTTTTAACTCTTTTATTAGTTTCTTTCTTATTCTCGGATTATGAGATTTAAGAGTATAATTTTTCCCTTTGTTCTCTTAATTGTTTTAGCAACAAAAAGCTCCATCTCTACAAATCCCTAATGGCAACATTTGAACCACGTGCCGCCAAGATCCAGCGCACGAGGGCGCGTCAGCCACCATGCCGGCTCTAGCGTTGCATCAACGGAATCGCCCGCATCACCGTTCGAGTTGTACAACTATTAGTCCATGCCGTCGGAGGAACCTCCATCAATAACAGCCCCTCTTTCGCGTTCTCCAGCCACACCGTCACTGGTATCACCACCGGATCCCTGCTTCGTCTTCTGCAACCACTTCGTCTTCTCTCCACTAGTAACACCACTTCGTCTTCTATCACCCATTCTCCGTCACCACCGTCTTCCACTATCTCTAAGGACATAATTCAACCATTCCTTCACTCTCCACCATTGACAACCACACAACCACCTTTCTAATCATCGGACAACCACCGCCAAAGATACCACAAACCACCGCCCCCCCTCACCTAAACACTCCTCTCCTCTCCACTCCGTTTCTCTCTTCAGGCAACCGGTATCTCTCGGCTCCATCACCACTGCAACCCCACATCATAAACCACCACCTCCCCAATCCGGTAAACATCTAACACCGCAACTCCTCTCTTATCAACATCCAACCCAAAGTCATCTATCTTCAATTACATACCCAAAACCAATTTTGAAATGCCAATAGCTAGAGAGATGGTGTCCATCTTCATTGATGGTCTACTAGAAAGGACGACAAATTCATGGCTTAAGGCGGTTTTTCGAGAATTTAGGACAATCTATGATACTTTTGTTCCGGTGAACAAAAGGTTGAGGTGTAGATGCTCTTTTGGCTTCGTTTGATTTCATTACTCAAGTCAAGCTGCACAGGCAATTACATCCATGAATGGAAGATGGGTGGTGCGCGTTAGGCTCAGAGTTCAATGGGCTAACCCATGCAGAAGACCAACTTCTTCATCCTACTGGAATCAGCCTCAATCAAGGGTTTCTCAGCAGTCCCGAGGCAATGGAGGAAATCATGATTAGGGTGATACTCCAACTAATCGGGTTGGGGATGCCGTGAATCCGAACATTCTGAGGATTGTGCTGTCCAACGTTAATAAGAGTGTGGAGGGCTGGCTCAATCGATCAATAATTGCGCACTCAACCGATGAGGTTAGTATGGATATGATCCTCACATTTATCACGGAGAACAACCTGTATGGATTAATCCATAGAGGGTTAAGCAACACCACTTTTATCCTGGTCTGCGAATCTGATGGCACCCTGGAATCTTACCTCCGCCTGCGCAAGGAGACCTTACTTCGGAAATTCAAGGAAGTGTATAAATACTGCGGTGAGATCCTTGGCTCCCTTAATAGAAGGGTGTGGATTGAGATTTATGAACTGCCTATCCAATGTTGGTCAAAGGACTGCTTTACTGACATTGCGAAAATATGGGGAAAGTTCGTTAAGGTGGATTTGACGACGTCTGCCATTAGATGTGTTGATGTCGCCAGAATCTTAATTGACACCTGATCTACAATAGGCATTCACCAGATGATTCAAATTCAGTTTAATGGAGGATCTCGTTTGGTTCTGGCCAAAGAGGGCAATTCAGTGTTGATTCCAGACTACTCACCCAGAGTTGTTGCATTAGCAGTCTCGGCTAGATTGACAAGGGAGTAGGCCTCTTTTCCACATATGTCACAGTAAGATAGTTACTGCACCACACTGGCACGGCATTCCCTACGGATTCGACCTCTTCTCGAATAGGTGACGAATGTCTAAGATGACTGTGAGGATTCGAAAACTCGTCCTCCTAGGTTATCGAATGGAGGCGTGAGTGTTTTAGGGCATTCGTTGGGACAGGTATCTATTCATATTGATGACCAGTACTTCAACAGTTGGGCTTTGGGATGCTCTGGCCCCCGCGCCCCACTGCCCCCTATTTCCCCTAGCCTGCTGCCCGAGTACCATTTCAGGAGGTTCCAGAAAATCAACATCTACTTCCTCTTCTGCCATAGGTTGAGAATGATAATGCCAAAACAGTACAGCCTTAGGCTCAGACATCACCGCATGAGAACGAAGGTCTAGAAACCATTAGTGATAATGACTCTGCAACCTCCGGACCTGAATTTCCACCAGGTTTTGAACCTCCTCAATTACTCAGACACCAGCATACAGAGGACGGTATACCTGAGAACTACCATATGCCGGTGTCAATTATTGAGGGGACTAGTACAACTCCCAGGAAGAAGGAAAGGATGCAGGCGTCAAAAAGGGGTAGGCGGGCTCTCAAACACAAGATGAAAGAGAAGGAGAAGCGGGAGGTACAAGATTTCTTGAAGGATATGTCGCCCAAGAGAAATGCATAGAATCCAGTTAAGGCCCATGGCAAAAAGAAAAAGAGGAATAAAGCGAATCCAGGTAGGGGGAATCGGAACGAGAAGATCACAGAAGTAGAGTATGATGAGAAGATATGGAAGCGGATTGGGTCAAAGAGATAGGAACAAGGATGGGTTTTAATTTTGATGGTTTTGACCCACCTATGGTGGTAGACATACTTGCAAAATGATGTCGATGGGTTTTTTGTTAAGGCTTCAGTCCCGCTCTCGATTCATGTGCTGATCTTCTGGTTCATCTTCAGCTGGGATCCCTGTTTGAATTTATTCTTACACCTTGTTTTTCCTTCATGTCTTGTTTGTTTTTGTGCTCGATGTATGCTGTGTTGTATTTGAAGCGAGTGTTTTGTTCCTGTTGGTATGTGTTTTTGTTTTGTATTGGTTGTTTTTGGTTCCCGTTTTGTTACCATCGGACTCAGGCCTCGTCTAGCGAGTGGTCTGCTTGTATCACGAATTTGTCGCAATTTATTAGGAAAAAAAAGAAGCTAAAGGAAGGCTATAAGTCTTTCGTTTCCCAATTTTCTTATTTGCTTTGCATTAGAATCGAGTTTGGGTTTTGGATTTTTAGATTGTTCTTCGTTCTCTTGGTTTGGTTATGGCTTTCTCTTGTTCTTTCTCGGTTTCTTGCTTTAAATTTCTTTAGTGCTTTTGATTTTAGTCTACACATCCTTGATTGTAAACCTAAACTACTAATAATGGATAGACTCACCTAAAAAAAGGAGGCCTGTGGAATAGGACCATTTGTTTGGGGTGTAAACCACGTATACCGTTTGTTGTTCTTCATTTTCGTATTTTTTTTGGTTTACTTCCACATTGTTTCGATTGTGGGCTCTCAATTGCTCAGTGCTTGGACAAGATCCGTTTTCGGGTGGAGTTCATGTTAGATTTTAGTTGCTATTATTTATCGCATTTATCTCCAATGCGTAGTTCAATAACATTTGCCCCTTTGGTTCAGTTGATGGATAGAACAAAACGCAGCAGCGTGGTCAAGTGAGGAAAATTATGGCTTAGTTTGCACGCTTTCATTATTATATCCTAGTGAAACTTCCCGAGACATCTTTGTCCTTAGGTCAATGTGTAATGTCACAAATCACCTACCTAACAGTAAGAATATGCTTTAATCGACTTTACAAATGACATTGAAAAACTAAATTTCATCATTCATTCTCTATCGTATGTCGATATAGTTAGAAAATTACTTCAACCACCATGTCGGATATAATATAATTAAATTTATATGGTTGTTGGACTTAATGCTCTCATAAAATATTTATGCCCAATTTTTAGAGAAGAAATTAATTTTTATTATTTTTTTTATGTCTAACGTATTATTTCATTTGAAAAACAATTTTTTGGAAGGAAAAATTAGTAGCAATTTTCCAAATTGGTTGTGACTTTTTTCACTTTCGAACTCTTTTGTTGTAATTTTCAATATCTTCTGGGTATTGAGTTGAGCCTTTACGAGCTTTAAAGGTGATAGTACATAATGTTAATCTTTTTTTAGTGGCTGATTCAAATTTTTAATAACGTGGGATCCATATTTATACTAAAAATGAAAATAAATAAAATAGTAGTTTTGCTGTAAGTCCTTATGCTTAATCCATTATAATAATAAAATCATTTCACTTTAAATCAAAGGTGGAGCTAGAAATTCATTGAAGCGGAGTCCATATATATAATTAAAAATAATAATAAAAAATAAAAATAAATAAAATAAATAAATATAAATTGATATATAATATACTATTAATCAATTTAGAAATTAAAAATATATGAAAAATTCATATCAAAACAAAATTATAGTAATCCCTAAGAGAAATAAAATTAGGGTTGCGATTTAATATTAATAAAATTAGTTGTATTAAAAAGCAAAAAATTAACTAAAAAAGTGCTACCATTGGGGCTAAGACCTCTTAGTCCAACCGTATGTTATAGCTGCAGGTTCACGCTTCAAAGATATATACAAGTTTAAAAGTTTTTGCATCGATTTACATATATTTTAGAAGGTCGAGTAGTGAAGCTGCGATGTCCCTGCACCCCGATACTCATAATGTGCATCCGCCACTGCTTCAAATTGTGTTAGTTTTGCCCTTGATTAGAGGCAAGCCCCCCCAACGGCTAAAAGAGGGGAGCAACATATTAAAAAAAAAAATATATATATATATATATATATATATATATATATATATATATATATATATATAATATTTTTTCTATAAATACTCATCCAAATTTCTCATTTCACCACAACAATCTCTTCATCGAATTCTCTCTTCTCTATTAATCCAAAGTCCTCTTGCTTTAAATTTCTAAAGTTCGAAGCTGCAACTTGTTCTCCGCGTAGAATCTCGTACAAGTTCAAATTTCAGTTTTTGCTTCGGTAAAATTTAGGATTGAAAGAAACTTTATTTGTTTGTCATTTTTAGTTACTGAACTTGCATTCTTAGTTACATTTTTTAATTAATAATCAATAATACTACCATAGCACACAACTCTTCTTCTTCATCTAGAGCTGGTAAATCTAGTTCAAGCTCTTCACGACCGCCTAAAATTCCTAAGAAGGGTAGAGTAGTCGAACTTAATACCCAGGAACGAATATTTTTAGAACCCGGTCCATCTATTCCCTACACGGACACTTGAAATTGGGAGGAGCAAGAACAGTATTTACCTGAATCGGGGGATGCTCAAAATTCATAATTCCAAGAAGAAACCATACCCAGGCGTAATACTAGTAAGGTGTGGAAGCACTTCGCTCTAGATTGGACAGTTAATAAAGCCTATTGTAAATTATGTGACCCTCCTAAAACTTTTAGCCTTTCATGTGGTGGTGGGACAGGCACCTTAAAAAGGCACCTAGAGAAATGCCACCCCGAACTAAACCCAAATAGATCCCAACAACATTTAGTACAGCAAATGACCGGTGTACTTGCTAGCTTTAGGTTTTCGCAAGAAAACAACAGGCAAGAATTAGTAAAATATGTCATTGGGGTTGAAAAGCCATTTAACACCGGCGAAGACCCTAAATTTGTCCACTATTGCCAAAACATATTAAACCCTGCCGCTGTAAAGGTTCCTCGGAACACTTTCAAGTGGGACACATTTAAAGAATTTTTTAGAATGAAAAATGAGCTTGCAGACGTTTTTAGGACTAACACGAGTATGTTCTCGTTGACGTCTGACACATGAAGGTCGAAGCTCAGTGTGCCTTTCATGTGCATAGTGGCACACTGGATCAATTCTTCCTTCATTAGGTAAAAAAGAATAATTCATTTTTTCCATTTAGATTATGCCTACATTGCTGAGATAATCACGGGTGCCATTTTGCAGGCATGCAGCGAGTGGGGTATAGACCGTAGAATTTTTAGCTTTACTTTTGACAATGCTACAAGTAACAACGCATTCGTAAAATAATTGATTAAACACATGAGACCCATGTTAGATGGGAAATGTTTTCATTTTTGTTGCATATGCCATATTATGCATTTAATGGTAACGGATGGTTTGGACCTAATACAAGCTTCTCTTGAATGTTTAAGAGAAGGGACTAGAAGGAAAGATTTAAAAAACTTTGTGACACGCATGGTATACACTATAAATAATTTAAATTAGATACACGAACTAGATGGTCATCAACAGTAGATATGTTAGAAAGAATATTACCATATAAAGATATATTAATTCAATTTGTACAAGATAGTAATTCAGATCCTATGTCTTTTAATTTAGAAGAAGTAGACTGGAATGCAATTAGCGAAGTATGTAAATTTTTTATTATGTTTAGAGACGTTACTATTTTTTTTCAGGTTGTTATTATCCTACCATGCCACAAGCAATATCTAGATTGATAGGTATTGCTGCTTGGATGGCAGATAACCAATCCAACCTCTTGTTGGAGGCCTCGATTGCTGTAATGAAAGTAAAATTTTTTAAATATTATTTTGAACTACCTCTTACTTATTGTTTTGCTACCATTTTGGATCCTCGTTGTAAACTTATGGGTTTGAAATTGTTTTGTAAAATTTTTTATGAAAAGTTAAATCCTACATTTGATAATGCAGGTTCTATTGCGACAATCGATTAAGATTCACATGAATTATTTTCCTCTTATTCTCAAAGATTATCGGCTGATAATCCTCAAGTTTCTTCCACATTTTATGGTTCTTCCTCATGTAGTAGTAGTTTCAAAGAAAAGTCATATGCGTGGAGATGTTGGGCTGATTCAAGCCTAAACAAAATCTCACGTCATGTGACGAGTTAGATTATTACTTGCGGTCACCGATGCTCTAGTTCTTCTCGACACCGACGAATCCGCACTTTGACATTTTGTAATGCCGGTGTTCCAACCAAACCCAATATCCCATGCTTTCTGCCATGGCATGGGATATACCAGAATGTTCGATGTCTTCGGTAGCATCGAAATGTGTTTTTAGTGCAGGTGGCAGGTTGCTTGGAACGAAAAGAGCGAAGCTTTCATCGTCCAGCTTGCAAATGTCAGTGTGCTTGAAGGATTGACTGCACGCAGTAGATAGGGAGCAAGACCAGCTGAAGTTAGGTTCATTAAGCGAGGATGAAGACAACCGTACTACAGATACGTCAAGTCCCGGCTGACCAACCCCTGCTGGCTTCAACTAAGTAATTCTTTTTTTTTTTAAAATAAAAAAAGCCCCAAGGCGCATTGTAATTCTATTTCTCTATAGTTTATGTTTTTATATAATATATTTGTAATTTTAAAATGTGCAGTTGTATTTGTTAATAATTTACGGCACATTTTATCTTTTTAGCTATATTTACCACTATTTATGATAGTGTTGTACTGTATTTATATATTATACTATTCATTAATAAATTATAATTATTTTTCGACAAAACAAATGTGTATTTTGTGTTTTCACAACTTGTATTTAAAAAAGAAGGAGGCAGGGGGACTGCCGAGCCAGGCCTGGCCCGAACCAACCCGTGGCCACCTCTCCCCTTGATATTATACATTGTCCCTTTAGTCCTATAATAAAGGTGTCAATGAGTTAGCAATCCAATGTTTTAACAATGGGTCATAGTTAACTTTTTATTGGGTCAAGAGGTGTTGTTTGCTCCTTTTGTTAGCTTTTAACGTATGTGTGGTCGCTATAAAAAAAGAAAATAAACAAACATACAAAATGAGAATCGCTTGAACTTAGGAGCGATTCTAAATTACGAAATGCACATGTTTGAGCTAAATCAATCAATTTGAAAGAGAATTAATGTTTTTTTTTTTTTTTTTTTTTTTTCTGAATCCGACTTCAGTTTGCAATTAATTCGTGCATGTTGCTCATGCTCCAATTAGGGAGACTTTAATTATATGATTTTTTTTTTTTTTTTTTTTTGTTCTTGTAGAATAATTGGTTCTTTCTAGATAATAAAAGGACATGGACTTGACCCAAGTGGCAGTTAAGTGATAGGCTAAAGTCCATAGACACCATACCTTTTACACTTAAGAGCTAGAAATTGGGGTGGACAGAAGTCCAAAAGCTCAGCAGTCCACTAATAAGCCCCGAGTCTATAAGTTGTTAAACTTGGCACCCTTGACTTATAATATATCAAATGAGTTGGAACTTGACATGATTATTTTGGAGTGAACCATATTCAGGTCACTGGATTAGGACCAAAGTAATCAAGGTCAGCCTTGGCTGTCAAAAGCCCTGAAACTATGACAAAACCTAAATTCATCTGACTTACTAAGTCGTGACACCAATCTAACCAACGCAATCAAGCTTAGGTTTTAGCCATCGATGCCTTAGTGACGCTAAAATTAACTCGTCGAATTTGAGGGGAAAATAACTGTGGAAGACAAGTCATACATTAGTTATTGGAAACTGGAGCGGATCACTTGAGAGTGCAAAACAAAAGCTATAATTATCACTACTCTTAAGGCAAGGGGGGGAAAAAAAAAAAAAAAAAAAAAAAAAAGCACCAGTATGCTATGTAAAACTTGAAGAAGTTTTAGATATTGGTGATGGGACCCTTTACGTGTAATTAAAGTCCTTAGCCTAAAATTCTAACTATTGTGTCCGTGAATTGTCGACTATCTATTTCACGTTCAACCTCCATGACTTCATAATGCTGATTTGGTTCTGAACATGCTTTGACACACTTACTTGTGCCCTCTCCAGTCTTCCCACATTCATCCACTCTTTAGTGAATGTCCTTGACGCCCACTTCTTTGTTACGTGACTTAAATAACAGTCTCGATCTTGGCAGTTAGCTCTTGCTCGAGCTCAAGCTCGCTCTGCCTTCATCAGCCATCTCGAGTAACTTTTTTACTGAGGCTTCAATTGGACTCTATGTGCCATCGTTTCCATTTCTTAAGCCTTTCATTACTCGAGCATGGCTCCATGTGTTTTTCACGTGCCCTTTTTTTCCAAAACGATGTAATTCCAACTCCGTTGAGTTTACGGTGTAAACAAATACCCCTCTTTTAGTTGTTGGTAATTTAAGATTTCAACCAAGTAAAAACTAGCTTGATTTGACCTCTAATGACTGCAGGAAGCTCGAAGTGGCACCATTTTTGGGCTTAAGGCTATTTTCGATCTCGTGCATCTGTAAATACTTAAATGGTTAGGATTAAGCTCCCTCACTTTTGTGCCTTTACTTGTGAATTTCTTGCAATCCTTTAGCACTCAAAATCTCGCTTCATGTTCTTGCTTCTTGTGTGCTCTACAAGCTCTCAATTTCTCCTTAGAACTTATACTTCTATTTGAACAATGGCCCTAATCACTCACCACATGATAGCCCTGTGGAGTTCCTCACTCGTTTGGTCTAATATAATAACTCCATTATTCTTGGCAAACTCCAAGTCCCTAATTCCTCATGTTCATTAGAGGAGGGGTCCTCTTCCGAATATGAATCTTTTTATTATTGACCCCATTTTACATATTAGGGAAGAAGTGCTCAGTCTTGAGGTTATCTTTCCTGATGCCCTGGAGGCTCCTTTGCTTAGATCCTTCTCAGTTGGCCAAAGCTATGGAGGAAGCCCTATTTGATAGGAATCAGCTCCTTTTAAGGGCTGGACTCTCTTGACAAGGTAATATGCAAATTAGGTAGACTAGTTGACCCCATGCTTTGAGAAGAAGTGGATGGGGCTCCGCATATTCGAGGCCATTAGACTTTCAAAAGTCTCTATGATGTATGATTAGCGAGTTGTAACAGCCCTCACTTGCTATTGGAATACATGTTACAATGCTTTTGTCCTTTATGACGAGTATCTTGGGACCACCATAGAGGACATAATAGCCCTAACAAGTCTTTCACCTGGGGGCTTAAAGCTTCCTTTGGAAAGTTTGGTCTTATAGGAGGCTGAGGCTTTATCTTTTTGTTTCTCTATTTTCTCTCTATCGAGCAATGGGACCTTTGTGAACTTCATTTTTACAGAATTTCAAGAATTTCGGGCAAATTGCAGAGAGGAATAAGTTTTCTTTTACTTGTTCTAATTAAACAAGTGCTTTGTTTGCTAATTCCTCTAACACTGTTCTAAAATCTCTTAAGATGGTGGAAACTAACTTGGCTTTTAGTACTGGCCCTTTGCCTTTGGGACCATTACTCTTAGCCAAAGTATAAGGTCACGTTAAGGACATCGTGGTGAAGAACTACAGTGTCTAAATAGGTGGCCCCCTTTTGACATTTCCAATGATGGCGGCGCCTACTTCTCTTACCTCTATCATGGAGGTCCCTTTATCCATACAGATGATGTTATCACTTGTTATGGAGAATATTTTGCATGCATGGAGATTCTCTTTCCTCAAGGGTGGAAATTGGAGCGGTGCCTTGAGCAGCTCCGAGCTATAAGCCACTAGTCCGGAGTCCAATATACTCCCTTCAGGGAAAGGAGACTTCGGGCCTGCTTGACATTGCTGTGAAAAATTGACTTTTTCATAAGCACTTTTTGTAAAATCACTTTTATAAAAAGTGCTGTGTCAAATAACCAGTTTGTGTTTGATTCAAACATTAAAGGGGCGCTTATTGTAATATTATGTGTGTTTGACCAATGTTTAAAAAAGTGATTTTTCTATAAAATTTACAATAGGGACATTAACAAAAGTATTTTATAGTTGATTTGTGTTTGGCCAGTGTTAAAAAAGTGATTTGTGTTTGGCCAATGTTTAAAAAAGTGATTTTTCTATAAAATTTACAATAAAGACACTAACAAAAGTATTTTATAGTTGAAAAAAATTACCCAAGAACCATTTTAAATATTTAAAATTTTTATATTATTTAAAATATGTTCTAAATATATAAAATATCTTTTAAATACCTAAACAAACTAATTTTTAGTGCTCTAAAATATGCTTTCAATATTTTAAAAACATTTAGCGTTTTAAAGAAAAAATATTTTTGTTTAAATATTTAAAATATTTTCTAAATATTGTAAATATATTATTAATTATTAAATCTTTTTTCATATTTAGTATATATTTTAAAATATATAAAAAAAAAGAACATACCCGGTGCCTCAAGGGCTCCTGCCTACGCAGGGTCTGGCAGGGGTGGATGTACACAGCCTTCCCCCTTCAGGGTGTTAACCTGAAGAGAGACTGTTTCCCAGTGTGCCCAACCTGATGGTGAGGACTTCCCAGGAGGTCACCCATCCTGGTACTACTCTTGCCCAAGCACGCTTAACTTCGGAGTTCTAATGGGATTCGGTGACGGTGTGTTGGTACCCTCTTTGGTATTTTAAAATATATAAACTATTTTTAAACATACAAATTGTTTTTCAGATATATAAATTAATTTTTAAATATATTAACAAACTTAAATATACCTGAACTAAATTTTCTCAATTGTTTAATTTCTGCTTTTGTTTAAAAGGAGAAGCACCAAATTTTTGCTTCTATTTCAAAGAAGAAAAACAGCCTATTGTCATGGGATGAATGCAAATCACCCATGCGGCACCTGGGCCCCTGAGGCTAGGACCGGGCCAACCTACCCCCTATGGTTAACAAGCAGCAATATGCACCTTCAAGAGATGAAATACATGGCATACCATGGACATGCCTGCATACAACCCATGCACATTAGTATGGGACATGCTAAGGAGACCCCATATGGCATATGTCTGCTTATTGAGCACTAGGGACAGTGTCAGCGAAAGGTGGGACGTAACACTCTCCCCCACCTATTTCAGCAAACGTCCTCGTTGCGTGTGCCTGCCCATTATCGCATCCATGCATCTCTAGCAACCTTGAATTTTCACGGGATGACCACATCGTCATCCCCTCTAGCGTGCCACCTCTGACATGCCATTGACACTCGCCCGATGATAAGCAGCATGCCCAAAAAGCAACCTGCTAGCTCCCTGCACCATGGTGCACCATGTACACGTCTCGCTCCACTATGCTTGTTGACTCTTCACCTTTTGAACTTCGCACTGCACCCCAAGGATCGGACCAATCTCCAAATAGCAAGCTAGCCATACAGTTAGAACGCCTGACCGGCACCCAACATAGTGCACCTTCTACCGCAACCGGAACCGCGAGCCACTCAACATCACTCCAAAAGTTCCTCATTGGAGTGCTCTTCCCACACAAGGAGTGTCCATACCCACGGACAAACCTGCTCGACGCACCTGGGACACAAGCAACTCCCGTTCCCCAAGATTGTCCTCCACCACAGACAAAGCCCGATCCCACCACAGCTGCTTACTTGCGTATCACGAGCCTCGCTCTGATACCACTTGTCATGGGATGAGCACAGATCACCCGTGTGGCGCCCAAGCCCCTGAGGCTAGGGCCGAAGCCAATGTACCCCCTATGGTCAACAAGCCACAATATGCACCTTTAAGAGACGAAATAAATGGCATACCGCGGACATGCCATGGACATGCCTGCATACAACCTATGCGCATTAGTATCAGATGGGCTAAAGAGACCCCATATGGCATATGTCTGCTTATTGAGCACCAGGGATAGTGTCAGCCAAAGACGGCCCGTAACATTATTCTTTTGATAAAAAAAAACGCTTTTTTATGGTTGTCAAACGCTCTCCAAATCTCATAAAAGTGCTTTTTTTTCTTAGAAAAAAGCACTATTTGCCCTATAATAAGCTAAGCCAAACATGCCCCTAATCCCCCTTTGGTTCAGAGAAATGAACCTTAACCAAGATGTCTCTATGCACATCAATTCTCGACACTGGTCGGTTATCCCCTGCCCTCAACACTTCCCCTCTTATCACTAGACTATGCCTAGTGTGGAGCCTTATAGGCCTAGATTATTTAGTAGGCAATTTGGTATGGTGCAAGACATCTATTTTATAGTGTTTGGACTAGAAACCTTTGGTGGCTCAAGAGGGCCTATATGTGTCTTCCTTTGCTCGATGAACTTTATGAGACCAACCTAGTCATTAGACATTCATGTGGTGATCCTGAACCTCACATGTATACTCTATATGTTGCTCAGCATTTTATAGCCCAATATCAAGCCTTCTGGTCCTCTTTGGAGGCCAGAGATACCAGACAGCATCTTAAATGTTCCATTAAGCCCAAAAGTGCCAGCCCAAGAGCAATTCAAGCTTTAGCACTCAAGGATTCTCCAACTAAGCAAGCTCTTCTAGGTAATCATTCTTTATCTTGGGTATTAATCTTCACAACAATCACCAAAATCATTCTTGTCACGTTAAAGGTCCTCATAGTGCTTGCCTCAAGTAGCCGTGCTTTGGTTTGTTCATGAATGTGTTGAAGATTGGATATGTAGTCTTTCGCCTTGCCATTAGGATGAGTAAGATCGGGAACTAGCGCTAGATCTGTTAGGGACCATGGTACAAAGCCATGAATGACTTTGAATGGAGCAAAACTCATGCTCTTACTAACTGAGCTGTTATAAGCGAACTCAACTTGGTCTAAGTTATACTCCTACCCCTTGATAGTGTCAGCAATAGGACAACAACGTAAATTACCCAAGGAGCGGTTCGTTACTTCCGTCTGGCGATCCGTTTGAGGGCGATGCACCATGCTAAAGGCTGGAGAAGTGTTCACCATTTTCAATAGCGTCATCCATAAGTAGTTAACAAACCTCATGTCCTTTTCTGAGCGAATGCTAGCTAACAACCCATGAAGTTTATGGACTTCTTGAAAGTACAATTTGGGCACATGTACGACATCAGCAGCCTTCTTGTGTCCTATGAAATGTGCCATCTTAGAGAAACGATCTACAACAACAAAGATCAAATCTATTCCTCCCTGTGTTCTTGGTAGCCCCAACATAAAGTCCATGCTTAGGTCTGCATAAGGCTGACTTAGAGTCTACAACGACTAGTATAACACAACATTGGTCACTCCGCCTTTCGACACTTGACAGACACGGCAACGCTTGACAAATCTTATAACCTCATTTCGCAACGAAGGCCCAAAGCAATTGGCACCAATCAGTTTCAGCGTCTTGTATCTCCCCACATGTCCCTCTTTGCGCTTCTCCTAAATGATTTTGAGTCGTACACTTGAATTTGGAATACAAAGCTAGTTTTCTTTAAAAAGGAGATCGTTGTGGACTAAATGCCAGGGAACAAAGCCAGATTGAACTTCCCGCCAAATCTCACAGAAGGGGAGATCATCGTCATACAGCTCCACCAACAGTTCAAACTCGGTTATGGAAACTGTGCTCGGGGGCATGAGGAGATTCCGCCTACTCAATGCATTCACCACTTTATTCAACGCACCTAAATTTTACTTGATTATAAAGTGCAAAAGCTAAATGTAACTTGCCCACTTGGCATGTCGGTCCGATAGCTTGTCTTGGCTATTCATGTACTTTAAGGCCATGTTATCGAAGTACAAGACAAACTCCCTATTGGCGAGATAAGATTTCCAGTTCCTCTATGCCCTAACCACCATATAGAACTTGACATCGTAAGTAGAGCAATTCAATCGACGGTTACAAACCGAGAATCCAAGGCTTGGGTTTAAATTGGAAATGACAGGAATATGAATTGGTGTTAAAATTCTGTTAAATTCTGAACTGCATTTCACTCTGCTGCTGCTACGTGGGTGCTGCTGCTATTAGTTACTAATTTTTAGGCAATAATATTAATACATTTAAATACCAGTTAGTTAGACTATGTTCTAGATTGTTCTTAGTGGTTTGCCTTGCTTAGATTGGTATAAATAAGTGATGTAATGGTTCAAGCATTCAATAAAAAGTAAACAAAATCAATCTCATTTGAGATTAAACTCTATTTTCTGATCCCCTTCCCTTCTTTCTCTCATCTAAACTCTATATTCTTTCTCATCTTATATTCTCACTATCCCAACCAAGGTTAAGGCTCAAGAGAAATCTTCGAAACCTTAACAATTGGTATCATAGCCTTGATTTGGCTTCCGAATCAAGCTCATATCTGAAAAAAAAAAATTATAAAATTTAATTAATTGTGTTGCAATAATCAACAAAAGAAGGTTGGATACTGATTTGATTCAGATTTGGTGATCAAAAATTCAAATCGGAATTAATTAAAGAGTTTTGGCGGTATTGCATCAGTTGCTGCATAAACCTGGAAAAATTGCTTCGGTTGGGAATTTAAGTGATCGTATTACATTGAAGCAAGTTCAATTTATCAGTAATTGTTGAGTACAATCAACATGAAAGCTGATTCAAATTGAATCCAAAGGAGTCGATCAGCATTAGCAGCTGAATGTTAAGTGCAGAAGCAAGCAAAATCAGTTGCTGAAGTCTGGTGCTGAGCTACTTGATCGATCATCCATTTGATCGGTTGAGAAAGAAGTTTGAATTAAGCTATATGATCCACATTGTACTTGATCATCATCAAAATAGCAGAAATCATCGGAATAGAGGTGATTACAGATGTTGCAATTCAGAAGTTGAAGATTAAGGTAAGGGTTTACTGAACTTCAAGTTGCAGTTCATTGAGAATTCGTGTTGGTTGTTGGATGATGTCGAATTTGTGTTGCTAAGCTTAGAAGTGGTGAGAATTCATCAGAATCTACGGTGATCCTTGAGAATTATGTGTTATTGAGTCGAGATTTTGCTTAGGCGAAAATTTGTCAGC
The DNA here is from genome assembly GCA_018398585.1 of Simmondsia chinensis. Classification (NCBI taxonomy): domain Eukaryota; kingdom Viridiplantae; phylum Streptophyta; class Magnoliopsida; order Caryophyllales; family Simmondsiaceae; genus Simmondsia; species Simmondsia chinensis. Next base: position 16,024,530 of record JAGTTD010000018.1, on the reverse strand, counting down.
AGAGGCGAAAGTCTGACAGTGAATAGGAGGAGCGAAAGTGTTGAAATCCGACCTCGTTCATTAAGATTGCTTGAGTGTTGTGTTGAGTACTTGATTTTGAGTTAGAATCGAGCTTAACTCAGAAGTGTAAGTCGAATTGCTCGACTAATCGTTGCTGTCAGAATTCACGCGGTTAGGGTTTGTTCGATGTTCTGTTCAAAATTTATCAGTTAGGGATTATAATCATTGACGAGCATAGAATCGATAGCAAGTGCTTGTTTGTGCGATCAAAGGAGTACAACTTCAAGTTGCAACCGATTGTTGAAGAGTTGTGAAATAAGTTTTACATTGGTGCGATTTTCGAACTTGTATTCTGCAAACATGGCTGAAGGATCAAGGACTAGATCAGGTGCCGGTTTGAGTGCGGATGCTCCCATTGACAAGCATCAAGAGCTTAATGATATAATGGAACAACTGAACGCTATGTTGGATCAGCAACTTATCTAAGCCAGAAACCAAACAGAAAGCATTCAACAAATGTTGAAGAAGCTTTTGTGTGAGGATGTGAACAAAGAACATCGGGTGCAACAAATTGAGCCTTTTAGCCGGATTGTTCCAACAACGAAAGTAGTCCTACCTCAAGAGTTCGTTGTTGAGCAAAAGGAGGAGGGAAAATCTGTTGTTGTTGAAGATGAACTCGACCATGAAAATGCCGAAATTGAAGAACACAAGCTAGAAGAACCCGAGGTTGAACTAGATGATCATTATGAAGACTCTCTGCTTGAGTTAGAGTATTTTGAAGATGAAGAGCCACAACATGACATACTTCCGGAATGGGAATATGAATTCCATGTCAAGGGAATGTTAAAAAAAGCAAGGAGTAGAGCTAAGAGAAGCCAACTTAATGACGCATTGAACGATTTTTGGGAAACAAAGAAGATTACAAAGAAGAATTTGAAGCGTAAGGTGATGTTTCAGCCTAGGAGGTTTGTTGATCTACAAGAACTAACTCAAGATGTTGCTTCTACCGATCTGCATGCTAGTTTGCAAGATTCTGAAAGGTGTATTGGTATACAAGGGTTGGGTGCAGCAGAATCTGAGACTCCAACTGAAAAACTAGAAGTTACTGCTACAATTTCACTTAATACATCTCCAAATCAGTTAAGTGATACTCCATGGCAAGATGGAGTGTTGAACCGAAATGCTTTCACTGGTGTGCAACGCTATTCTGTTGGGAAATCAATTTTTTCTACTGCAGTGTCATCAAATTTAGATCAGGGTATGCATAAGTCCACGTTTGGGCAAGCTGGAGTGTTAACTCAGGACCTGAACAACATCATCGTGGTTGCTTTGCAAGGTCCTTGGTGTTACGTGAATGATTATGAATATATAGTGGCTGAAATGCACTTTCGGCATGCCGATCGGTAAGTTCGGCATGATCTATTCCTTCTTTGGAGTAGAATTGTGACTTATCCAAGTGTAAAATCTTGTGATAAGTTGCCGCCTGATCCGGGAGACGGTTCTCAAGACTATATGAAGTTGATAGGACTCGAATTTTTGCTGAAAAGGAGCACTCGAGCTGCAAGGCTGCGTTTCAAGGTTTATGGCACCCAAAATCTGGTTCGTATGCAAACAATTGAGCTGAGGGATGTGTACACATGTTGTAATGTGGGAAGACAGACTTTTGATCTGATCGTCATCAGTTCAAGGGGTTATTTAAGTGATGCAATTGGTGCTGACAGACCATTTGATCCAGGAAAGAGTGAATTACAAGTTTTGGAGGATGCAAAACATTATTGGGGAGATTCTTCACTATCAGTTGTGAATGAGCTGTTCAGATTTAGGTTGATGGGTGGTGTTATGTCTTTTAGAAGATGTACTAACTTGTTCACTTCAAGTAGCTTCCACATGGACATACACAGAGCTGCAATATGTTGTTATGGACTGCATGGACTGCAACATGTTCTGGATTCTGCAGCAGCTTGGGTGAAATTAGGAAGCAATCTAGAATTTGTTGAGTATGTCATGAGTTGGTTCGGTAAGTGGTTGTGTGAGCTGAATATGTTGGAAGTTAATGCTGCAGAGCATGTTAAATCAGCAAGAAATCAGATCCCAGTAGTTAATATGCAGTTTCGGCATGCCGATCGGCAAGTTCGAAATGAAATAATTCTGTTTTGGAGCTGTTCGAACTGCGTTTTGGAATGTTTTCAAGCTAAATTCAATAGTTGGTTCTCTTGGTTTGAGTTTGGAAGGCCTCCCGAACTGTTAAACAACTTCAAAAGCAATTTGGTATGGTTCATGACATTCCAAGTCAATTGTGTAGCAATCCATGAGCAGGAATACAGCAGTCCTGATATGCTTTGTGACACACAGCAGGAAGATGGACTTTTGAGCTGTGTTAAGGGCAACGAGAGGAGTTGTGGGTGTGTTGTTGATATGTGGTCGATCAATACAGACCTCAGGTACCTGCTGCATTACAAAGCCAGCTGCAAGTATGCAATCCCAGAAATTCTTGGAGTTCATCACCATCAGCTTCAACTTTTACCTCTACATCAAGAAGATTGTCCATGTCCTGTTTGTTTGAATGCTCAAACTCACAACATCCAAATGTTTGATAAAAACAATGTTGCAAGCTTTGTCATTGCTGCAGAGCACGTTGGTTCAGCCAGAAATCAGATTCCAGTAACAAATATGCAGTGTCGGCATGCCGATCGGCAAGTTCGGCATGATTTATTTCTTTTCTGGAAAAGAGATTTGATTAATAAGGACCCTATCATGAAGCTATGCTATTGGGAGGATGTTTGTGAATTGTTCATCAAGATATACTGCATTAACAAGTTCCCTTAGCTGCAAGTTTACCGCAATCTCAGAAATTCAGTCAGTTGCAATTCCAGCTTGAAGTCATCGCATCAACTTCAAAGTCTCATCCTCTTTCATTCTTGAGGACAAGAATGTTTTCAAGGGGAAGGGAATGTTACAAACCGAGAATCCGAGGCTTGGGTTTAAATTGGAAATGATGGGAATATGAATTGGTGTTAAAATTCAGTTAAATTCTGAACTGCATTTCACTCTGCTGCTGCTACGTGGGTGCTGCTGGTTGCTGCTGCTGTTAGTTACTGATTTTTAGGCAATAATATTAATACATTTAAATACCAGTTAGTTAGACTATGTTCTAGATTGTTCTTAGTGGTTTGCCTTGCTTAGATTGGTATAAATAAGTGAAGGATGTAATGGTTCAAGCATTCAATGAAAAGTAAACAAAATCAATCTCATTTGAGATTAAACTCTATTTTCTCATCCCCTTCCGTTCTTTCTCTCATCTAAACTCTATATTCTTTCTCATCTCATATTCTCACTATCCCAACCAAGGTTAAGGCTCAAGAGAAATCTTCGAAACCTTAACATCGACATCCCTCGAGTTTCTCATTGAAGCAAGCAATTGGTCTTCCTTTCTAATTAAGCACTCCCAATGCCAATCTTGAATGTGTAAGTTTGAAGCTCGAAAGTCTTTTGGAAATCTGGTAAGGCTAATATCGGTGCCATGGTCAATCTCTTCTTCACCTCCTCAAAGGCGTCATCTACTTTTAGAGTCCAGAAAAAGGAGCTTCCTTTCATACAATTAGTTATAGGCGCCATGATCAAACTGAAGTTTGGCACAAACCGTTTGTAAAATGACTCTAAACTATGGAAACTCATGACTTTGCCAATTGTTCCTGGCTATGGCAAATCGCAAAGGCCACAATCTTCCCTTCGTCAGCTACTATGCCAAGGTTACTCGGTCCTTCATGAACTCACACCTCTTCAAAGCGGTGGACAAGTGTTGATCTCTTAAGGTACCCAACACATCCTTGAGATGCTCCAATTGCTCAACACAATTTTGGCTATAAATCAAAATATCGTCGAAGTAGATGACAGTGAACATCCCAATGAAAGGACATAGGACCTAATTCATAAACCGTGTAAAGGTACTCATCACGTTCGACAATTCGAATGGCATGACAAGCAACTTATACAATCCTTCTTGTGTATTGAAAGCTATCTTCCATACTTCACCTGGTGAAATGCGGATTTGATGGTATCTGCTCTTCAGATCTAGCTTGCTAAACACCTTGGAGTTTTGTGGCTGATCGAGTAGGTCATTGTTATGAATTGACAAATTTTAATTGTAATTTTTGGTTGTAATTGTTGATAAGTATTTCATTGTTGAGTTGTTAGAGTTTAAAAATTAGTTGGGTAACATTTAGGTGCCAAAAATGGTTGAAAGGCCTAACCGGGTCCATCTTTGATGGTTTGCTGCAGAATTAGGCGGGAATGGCTGTTTTTTCGGTTAGTTTGAATTTGTCTTGATACAATGTGCTCAAATGTGTATAAATAGGGTCTTAAGCTTGTAATTCAATCATCCAATTAATAAAAATCAGAATTCCTTTTGGAATTACTCTCTTTTCTCATCTCCTTCTCTATTTCTCATCCCCTTTCACTTCTTTTCTCATCTTAACTCTTTCTTCTACAAGGTTAGGTTTCAATTTCGAATTGAAACCTAACAATTGGTATCAGAGCTAGTTCAAACAATCAATTGATTGATTGAGGTTGGAAAAATCAAGTAAAATCATGACCAATGGTGTAAGAACTAGGTCTGGTGCTGGTGGAGTGAATGCAACTGGTCAGAATTTGGATTATGTTGCTGCAGTTACTGGCAATGCAACGATTGGACCTCAGAATGCTACTAAAGAAGATCTTCAAGATTTACAGAAAGGCTTTGATCAAAAGATGGATCGAATTCTGTCATTGTTAGTGGACAAAGATGCAAAGGATGCAAAGGTGCAAGATCGGTTACAGCAAATTGAAGAGAAGATTGTACACTTGCAAGATCAAGTTAATAAGCAAGGAGAATCAAGTGTTGATGCAATCTTGAAGCCTGGGAGTCAGATCTTTGATTCGGTTGAAGCAGATCAGCAGCAAAACAAAGCAGACAGACCTGAAAGTCTGGTGAGGAACCGAGACAAGTCTCCGATAAAGCAGCCGGATGTAGGACCTTCAATTAACATCAGATCAACTGAAAATCAACCTCTGCAACCTAAAATTGATGTAGACAATCAGGATCAAGCCTCTGGACATGCACATTGCAGACCTGAAGCTTTAAACACAGACCGCAGTACCAGGCCACAACATTCAGTGTTGCAGCGCAGAGTTGAATTTGATGAGCTCGATCACCTGGACAGACTTCCTGATCGAAAGTACCAGCATACATCAGCGAGTAATGACATTATATCTGGTGGTAGAAGTGGTAATTACAGGCAGCCAAGAGTTGAAATGTGTGAATGGTACTTCTTGTATTATAACATACCTGATGATGAAAAGCTCCAGCTAGCTGCAGTGCATTTACATGGTGACCATGAGGTTTGGTATTATAGTTTGTTGAAGAGTCAACCGAATCTTTCTTGGGGCCACTTCGTAGAAGAAATGTGTGAACGTTATGGAGAAGGTGAATCAATGGATGTTGTGGATAACTTTAACAAATTGTCTCAAACTTCAACCGTGAGAGAGTATATGCTTAGATTTGAGAACTTAAGAGCCAACTTGCTATCAGTTTTGTCCATAGCTCCTGAGGATGCTGAATCTTATTACGTTTCATGCTTTGTAAGTGGATTGAAGCCTAGGATCAAGTATATGGTGAAAGCCATTGATCCTAAGACTTTGTCAAGTGCTTATAACAAGGCAAAATTGATTGAAGCTACTCAAGTCCAATCAAGTGACAAGTTGAAGCAGCATGGCAACAAGTTCAGACCTCCTCAGCAGAAAAATTCCGGTGCTGGTTTTAAGCGTGCTGTTGACAGAAGTTCTGTAAGACTTTGCTTTCGTTGTAATCAACCATATTAGCCTGGACATAGGTGTAAAACACAAGCATTAATGTTTGCTAAAGGGACCCGTGCTGAAGCTGAATCTGGCAGTGATCACTCTGCTGCAGCAATTGACAGTGTCGGTTATTCTTCACAAGAGGATTTGAGTGATGATGAAGTGGAGATATCAATGAAGGCTTTAACCGGTAGTGGAGCTCATAATACCATCAAGATCAGAGGCCTTTTCTGAGGAAGTCAGTGCTCGTTTTCTTGGATGACACACTGATTTATAGCTCAACATATGAAGTTCATCTCACTCACCTCAGACAAGTCTTTGTAGTGATGCGGCAACACAAGTTCTTTGCCAAGTTGTCCAAATGTTCGTTTGCTCAAAATAAGCTTTGAGTATTTGGGTCATATCATCTCACAAGAGGGAGTTTCTACCGATCCTAATAAGATCCGTGCAATGCAAGATTGGCCAATTCCAATCACCTTGAAGCAATTGAGAGGTTTTTTGGGATTGACCGGGTATTATAGAAAATTCATTAAGGGTTTTGGTGCTATTGCCAAACCTTTAACCGAACTCTTGAAGAAGGATGCTTTTGCATGGAATGAGAGATCTCAAGCTACATTTGAAGCTCTTAAAGCTGCAATGTGTGTTGCTCCGGTATTATCAATGCCAAACTTCATCGAAAGCTTTGTTTTGGAGACCGATGCAAGTGGTACTGGTATTGGGGCTGTTCTTTCTCAAGGTGGGAGGCCTATTACTTACTTGAGTCAAGCTCTTAGTCCCAAGCATCAAGCCATGTCGACCTATGAGAATGAGTATCTAGCAATTCTCTTAGCCGTGGAGAAATGGAGGCATTACTTGGAGGGTCACAAGTTCACCATTCGAACGGATCACCAAAGCCTCAAGCATCTCCTTGAGCAAAATATTGTCTCAAGAATTCAAAAGAAAGGCCTCATGAAGATGCTTGGCCTTGATTATGACATTGAGTACCGAAGGGGCAAAGAGAATGCTGCAGCCGATGCTTTGTCAAGGAAATTTGAAGACACTGAAGTAGGGTACTGCATTGTTACTACCATGGTGATTCCTTCATGGATGGAAGGGCTATATAAGTCCTATGAGGGTGATCCTTTTGCCCAAGAAAATGCTGCTGCTGCTGTACTTAAGAATGATGCAGAGAAGAGTACTGCAGAACCCGAAATTTCGGTGCAGAAGGGGTTGATTCGAGTCCATGGCAAGCTTTATGTGAGATCTGCTACTGATTTGAGAAATTAGATCATTCATGCTTCTCATGATGCTGCTTGGGGTGGTCATGCCGGTGTTGAAGGCACGTATCAAAAAATTAAAGCATACTTTACATGGCCAAGTATAAAAAATGAAGTGAGTATGTGAAGGCTTGTGAAGTATGTCAACAAACGAAGTTGGGAGATCATCGATACAAGGGTCTACTTCAGCCACTTCCTATTCCGGATGGAGCTTGGATTAATATTAACATGGATTTCATCGAGTAATTACCGAGGTCTGAAGGCAAGGAGGTTATATGGGTAGTGGTGGATCGTTTCACTAAGTATAGCCATTTCATTGCTCTTGCTCAACCCGTTACCGCTGAGAAATTGGCTAGGATCTTCCTTGACAACATTTATAAATTACATGGATTGCCTCAATCCATTGTGTTAGATCGAGATAAGATTTTCACAAGCACATTTTGGAAGGAGTTGTTCAAGTTGATGGGTACCACATTGGCACTTAGTTCCTCTTATCATCCTCAAAAGGATGGCCAAACCGAACTAGTCAACCAATGTGTCGAGCAATATCTTCGGAGTAAGGTTTTCTTCAGGCCCGAGGAGTGGAATCATTGGCTTTCCTTGGCGGAGTTTTGGTTCAACACTCACTTCCATACATCAATTGGCACTTCACCCTTCCAAGCTTTGTATGGTTATTCACCTCCTTCACCCTTGCTGCTGCAACAACCGAAGGAGAATGATTCTGCTGCAACTGATTTAGTGCAGCAAAGGAGGCATTTTATGCAAGTGCTTAAGGATAATCTCCAACAAGCTCGGGCTCGAATGAAATTTTATGCCTAAAAAAAGAGGGTAGACAAAAACTATGAAGTTGGAGACATGGTCTACCTAAAATTACAACCGTATAGACGGTCCTCCTTGGCTGTCAGGCGTAATGTCAAGCTAAGTGCTCGTTTTTTGGGCCCATACAAAATCTTGGAGAAAGTTGGCAATGTTGCATATAAGCTTGACTTACCTTCGCATTCATACATTCACCCCGTGTTCCATGTGTCCCTACTTAAAAAGCAGGTCAAGAGAGGTGCTGCAGCTGCCCGAGAACCACTTGTTGCTGAGACTAATGGCTTGCTGTTACTGCAACCGGCTGCTGTTAAGGCGCGTAGGGTGCTGAAGACCGGGAATGGAGCTGTGCAGGAGGCATTGGTGACTTGGACCAACTTGAACAAAGGCTTTATGACTTGGGAAAATTGCAAATTCATGAAGAGCCAATTTCCAAATTTCACTTCCTGAGGACAAGAAGTTTCTCAAGAGGGAGGGAATGTTATGAATTGACAAATTTTAATTGTAATTTTTGGTTGTAATTGTTGATAAGTATTTCATTGCTAAGTTGTTAGAGTTTAAAAATCGGTTGGGTAGCATTTAGGCGCCAAAAACGGTTGAAAGGCCTAACCGGGTCCATCTTTGATGGTTTGCTGCAGAATTAGGCGGGAATGGCTATTTTTTCTGTTAGTTTGAATTTGTCTTGATACAATGTGCTCAAATGTGTATAAATAGGGTCTTAAGCTTGTAATTCAATCATCCAATTAATAAAAATCAGAATTCCTTTTGGAATTACTCTCTTTTCTCATCTCCTTCTCTATTTCTCATCCCCTTTCACTTCTTTTCTCATCTTAACTCTTTCTTCTACAAGGTTAGGTTTCAATTTTGAATTGAAACCTAACAGTCATCCAACCTTGGGATAGGAAAATGATAGCGTATCGTCATCTTGTTGAATGCTTTTCTATCTATGCACATCCACCAACTACCATCCTTCTTTGGGGTCAACAGAGCGCGAACCGTACAAGGACTCAAGCTCTCTTGGATAAATCCTTTAGCGAGTAACTCCTCTACTTGGCATCTCAACTCTTCATGCTAAGTGAGACTCATACGACAGTGGTTCCTATTCGGTAAGGCAGCCCCTGGCATTAAATCAATGATGTGCTGTTATCTCTCAGTGGTGGCAATGCATCCAGTAGCTCCTCCAGAAAGACATCCACGAAACCCTTCAGCAAGTCGGCAACCTCACACGGAATCTCCCCTAGATTCATGCTACTCTCTTTCCCAATCAATAGGAAGAAAATTTTGCTCTTGTCAACCTCCTTGGTGATCAAAGCTTTGCTGAGCAAGTTCAAGTGTGCAGCAACTAATGCTTGCGGCGCCTCATCCTTCTTGGGTTGATAGTCTTTGTCCCCTCAAAGATGAAGCTATGCGTGTTTTTTTTTTCCATAATGGATGACACTCTTATCGTATCACTGCAAATGCCCCAACACTAGATGGCAAACATTTATGGTGACTACGTCACACCACACCCTATCCCGATATTTTGACCCAATCAAGAAATTAACCAAGCATCGCTTCAAAACAGTTACCTAGCTTCCCTTCTTGGGCCATGAAAGCTCGTACGGACTTGGGCCAACTTTGTGACAGCCTATTTGGAAATCACGTTCTCGCAACTTCTCGAGTCAATCACCATACAACACACTCTTCCGCTAATGTTGCAGGTAGTCTGAAAGATGTTGTTCCTCAGCCAACCATCGCCTTCTTTTTCTTCAGGCGTGAAATTGACTCGCCTAATCACAAGTAGATGCCCATCGTTGCATGCAATGACTTTTTCTTCATGCACCAACTCATCTTGTTTATCCTTTTCAAGCACCATGACTTCTTTGTTATGTTGTTCTTCGATGTACAAACCTTTGCTGGGTCTGTCACCCTTTCAACACTCGGCAGCACGGTGGCCCGACTCTCCACACTTGAAGCAACAAGTTCTTGAACCACCCGCCAAGTCTTAGACAACAAAAATGCCAGTGTTAGCGACTACCAGTTTGGTCCATACACCGGGGTTTGGAGGTCGCCCTTGGTCATGTCCACTAACCTGGGTTCCCTAGGTTCCACCAGCTTGACCTCATCCTTGTTACGTTTCGATGTTCATGGCCTTCTTTCTTGCTTCCGAGACTAAAAAGATGTTAAACATGTTCAACACCTCCTGCATGGACTCCTTCAATCCACCAACATATTGATCCGCCAACTATTCTTCCGTCTCTTCTAAGTCATTCTTTATGATTAATGAATAGAATTCCACTGTGTACTCCTCCACGACCTAGAACCCTAATGCAAACTCTGTAGGCACTAGTACGTCACCTTGGCGGGATTGTGGGGCAAGAATGCGCCTATCATGTGTTTCTTCATCTTCTCCAATGTCTCTATCTTCGTCTTTCCCTATCCAAGTTGGGTATGCTTCAGCTGCTGCCACCAAGTGGCGATTATGCCTCTCAACCGGGTGGCTACCAATGGCCCCTGCTCATGTTCCGGAACCTCCTTGAATTCAAGGACATCTTCCATCGCAACTAGCCAATCCCAAAAGTCTTTTGGGCATCTTCCACCATTAAACTCCGAAATCTTGATTCGAAGGCCGGATTCCCACTTATCGGTGTTCCCAATATTTAGTAGATTACCCCTCAGGCACCAATCCGGTATTTCAATTTTTGGAAACGGGTTGTGGAAGATTTCATCCGTGTCATCCTCGCCAACCCCAGCTAGTGGGTTTTGAGACTGAGCTTCGGGCGTTTGATTGGGATTCACCTTCAATTGGATCAAACATAGCTCGATTCGCCGAAATTTCTTTTCCATCTCCTCGAATCTCCACTCGGTCTACCATTGAAAGTCATGCTCATATACATCTCCGACGGCGACATATCTTTGTTGCCCATAGGTCATATCAGAAGTCATTCTGAACTTTGATACCAACTGATGCAGCGCATAAATGGAAAATTGGGAAACGCAAAGGTCCAACAGTCATCCCTTAAATCTTTTTACGAATAATAATAAAGAACAAAAGGGGAAAAGTTACACGAATTATAAGAACCTAAGAATTGGAGAAAACTCAAGAAAATAATAAAAGAAATCTATGAAATTGAATGACTAAAACCCTAGATATCCTCTTACTTAAATAGATGAGCTATTTGGGCTATAATAAAAGACTAAAAACAAAGAGAAAAGGACAAAGATAAGTAATTAAATCTACTCATCTAATACAAAGCTTCCTAATTAAAGTAAAAGTCTATCCTTGCCAAGCTTCTGCCGCGTCTCCTCCTGCCACCCGCCTTCCTACTCTCCAACACCCAAACCCGCCAAGACCTACTCGCCAATACCCTTAGTCATGGCTAAATAATTTAGGTTTCTCGAGCGGACCATGGCTAAGCTAGTGGCTTCCTATGCCCTTCAATAACTTGAAACTGGACAACAGTTGATACGTCAGCTCTCAAGTTGTTACTTGACCCTTCGCGGGCAACCCTATCATTGGAAAGGTTCCTCTATCTCTCGGGGTTATCCATGACTCTTAATTGTCAAAATTTGATGTGGGCTGGGATGTATATCGATAAATAAAGAAAATAAATCTATGTGAACGAGCTTATGGTCTTGCTGCACTAGGCATTAGGGTCTTGACTGATGCCACTAGAAAAGCGATGTGGATGATTTATTCATGAGCCATGGATGATAAAGCTATGTGTTTCTACCTTACTGTGTTCATCAAGGAAAAAATAAGAAGTAGAGAAGAAAAGTTATTCCAAAACTAGGCTACATGGTAACGTTTTGGTGTCATGGATATCCAAGCAATGCTTGAACATTGTTGGTTTGCCACTGTCGGTTCTCATTCGACATAAGAGTGACTGATATTATGCTTGGGCCTAAAGTGTTGTGATGTCGATGCGCTTGACTCAGTTGGATGGAGAGTCTGACATAAAGGACACAAGTTTTTACGATGCCGCTTTTAGCGGTGATAACACTCAGTGGTGGTCGTCTGATGACACCATTGGCTGGCTTTAGCGATGTGATGGTGGTGGCAGTTAGCATGAGATGACAAAGTTGGATGGTTGACGTGGTGGAGAGAGAAAGTGGGAGAGATAGAGGGGCGGCTAAAATTAATAGATGGTGTGCTCCATTTGGCTTAGGGAAAATTTTTTTTATGTCTGATTATGTTTTTTTCCCTAAGAAAATTAAAGTCTGGTCAAGTTTTTCTGTCATTTGTATCAAAAGAAAACTTGTTTCCACTGTGTGATGTTTTCTTGTATGGCTTAAATCTAATGTTCATAATTTACTCCTCTCATATCTCACCCTCTTGTAGGATTTTTTTTTTTTTTGGTAAATCAGTGTGAAAATATCATATATGAACAAATATATGTACAAGTCTACGAGAGGCATACCCCAAGCCAAGGCCCAAGGCCTACATCAATGAATCAATCCGAAGAAAGAAATCAAAACAACAAAATCAAAAGCCAATATGGCCAAACAAAAAGGACAAAGCCAAAAAGCAGAAAAAATATAAAGCTAGCGCTCAATCCCCCACTCCTGCAGAAGCTGTGAGTGACGATAAGCACCACGAAGCGTAGGAGCAGCAATGAGACGGCTGCGAATCAATCCTGTGATCTCCTCAGTGACGACTGCAGCAGGCATGGACTGGGAGCGCCGGATCCTCAGGTTACGCTCGTACCAGAGGGTGTAAACCGTCGCTGAAAGACAAAGGCGGGCAAGGATCCGATCGACCCCCGACCACGGAGTTTGGAAGCATCCCACTGAACCAGCTTATGCCAAGGAAGCAAAGGCCATGCGAAAGAGGTGCGAGAAGACACCCTGGACCAGACAGTAGCAGAGAAGCTGCAGCTGAAGAAGAGATGGCCGGGCGACTCATCATCTGACCCACACAACACTCAAGTAGCCGAACATCCTGCACTCGATGTCTCAGTAGCCTGTCAAACGTCTAAAGCCGCTCACAAGAGGCGAGCCAGAGGATGAAGGAGTGCCTCGGAATATGCAGCTGGAACCAGAGGAGATGGTGGATGGAGTCCTCCTCCCTCCGACTACGAATCATCTCCCAAGCCGACCTGGTGGAGAAGACCCCAGACGGGTCGCCCATCCACTGAACACTATCAGCTACCCCTGGCCGGGGCCTGAAGTCAACAAAATCCCAGAGAGGTAGCAGCTCGGCAATATCCTGTGGGAAGCGCCACTGATCACCTTGAATAATGTCAGAAACATGAGAGCCCAAGCGATAACCAGTGGAGTGATGTTGGCGGAATGTAAACCACCGCCCCTCTAAACATCCGCACGACAACCAGTAGTCAGACCACAGCGCTGTATCACGACCGTCACCAATAATATGTCGGAAGGCCCCGGCACACAACGACCTAACATCCAGGATGCTCATCCACGACCATGGAATCGAGCCTCGAGGCTGAATATCCCTGAAGGATTTCCCCCGGAGTCGGTTGGCATGGATCCACGGAGGCTAGAGAGAATCACGATCAGTCAAAAGAACCCAAATATGCTTCATGAGAGAAGCCTGGTTCCACTCACCTAACCGCCGAATCCTAAGACCCCCCTCCCTACGGGGATAGCAGAGATGCGACCAGGCAACCTTGGCCCCACCTGGGCCTAGAGAAGTGCCCTTCCACAGAAAGGCGGCAAGAGTCGACTCAATCTTCTGGATCATCAACTTCAGAAGGATGAAGACAGATGACCAAAAGACCTGAATAGAAAAAAGAATCGATCGGATGAGCTGCAGACGACCGGCATATGATAAAGAGCGGGAGGTCCAGAGCTGAATGCGAGCTAGGATATGATCTAATAAAGGCTTGTAGCCCATGAACTGAAGCCTCGTCATGATGAGCGGCATCCCCAGATATCTGACCGGGCACTGTCCCAATCTGAACCCCAAGATGTCAAGGATAGATTGTCGAAGCTCAGGCTCAACCCCGGTAATGAAGACGGTACTCTTTGCTGTGTTCGAGGACAGCCCCGAAAGTGCAGCAAATTGATCTAACGCCTCCCGAATAACCAAAACACTACCCTCATCTGCCTCACTGAAAATCATAAGGTCATCTGCAAAGCATAAGTGAGTAAGGCTGGTAGTCTGGCAACGAGGATGAAAGCGAAACCTCGGATTAGAAGACGCGCAGCACAGCAAACCCCATAAGCCCTCCATGGCAATAACAAAGAGATAGGGAGAGAGAAGGTCTCCCTGCCTGATACCCCTGCTCGTGCCAAAGAACCCCTGAAGTTCGCCATTAATGGCCACTGAAAATCTGGCTGTGGAAAGGCACTCCCGCACCCATCGAATCATAACCTCAGGAATACCCATAGACCGCATAGCAATAAGAATGAACTCCCACCGCACCGTGTCAAACGCCTTGCTAAGATCGACCTACAGAGCACATCGAGGCAATGACGTCTGAAGGTGATAATCGCACAAAAGCTCCTGAGCCAACATAATACAGTCTGATATCCTCCGACCAGGCACAAAAGCGAACTGCGAGTCATCAATGAGGTAAGGAAGCACCCCTTTCAACCTGTTGGCAATGATCTTAGTGATACACTTATAGACCACATTGCAACAGGAGATCGGGCGGTATTCAGTGAAGGTGGAAGGGTTCTACACCTTCGGGATCAAGCTGATGCGAGTAGAATTCAGGGTGCCCAGCATGCTCCCCGACTGAAAGAAAGATCGGACAGCTCGAATAACGTCACGCCCCACCACATCCCAAGCCCTCTTAAAGAAGAGGGAGGTGTAACCATCAGGGCCGGGAGCCCTATCATCACCAGTGGAGAACAAAGCATCTCGCACCTCAATATCTGTAATAGGAAGGGTAAGAGGCCTAGCCTGATCCTCAGAAAGCCGGGTCTGAAAGAGCACTGAAATATCCTCACGAAGCGGCCCACTCGGCTCAGTCAATAAGTCACGGAAGAAGGAGACACCTGCCTCCGAGATCTCCACATCATCATATGTCCTCCAGCCATCAGTACGAACAATGGAGTGGATCCGGTTCCTAGCCTGCCGATGTGTGACAGACTTATGGAAGAACCAGGTACCCTGGTCTCCCAAAGAGAACCACTAGATGCGAGACTTCTGACGATAGAAAGCCTCCTCATCCCTACATAAACGAGAGTAGTCACGAGAAAGGCGACGCTCGTCCTCTCGAAGCAAAGTACTCTCCGGATGATCATCAAGCACCTGCTGACCCGCACTCCGGGCATCTCTCGCCGCCCTCTTGTAGGAGTCAATAGCTAATATGCATATTCTAGTGTAGCCCATAGGTAGATGGCAGCTTGGCAAGCTGAGGAAGGACACAGATGGAGATAAGGTTTAAGGAGATTGACATCCATTTGGCTATTTAGTTGTAAGATTAATAGATAATTATTTGATGCAGCGGGTAATCCATCAATGGCGGGCCAACGCTATAGGGTCAACGACACTAGGGCCGGGATCCAGACGAGGCAAGCACAAAAGGAGACGAAAGCCATGTTGCCAAGTACCTTGGTGTGAGTCCTTGGAGGGGCAAAGCATTGGCGGGTCCAATGGGGGAAGAGAAGTAGGGAAGAAGAGCCATCTTAAGACCCAGTCACCATCTATGGTTATTTGCAATCGAGAGGTGGCACCAAGTTGGGTAGCAGAGCTGGGCTGGCTAGACGAGACAAAACTACCGTGTGTCCACGAATGGTGCATTGCATGGCAACAAGGCTTCGGGTTGGTGGCACAAGCCTAATGGCAGAGCGAAGGAGAAGGAATAAGGGAATCCAGAGGGTCGGACCACCGATAGCTGGCGTGAGCAATACTTGGTGCCACCAAGGATCTGACACGGTTGAAGGCCTACGTGATTCACGGCTTGATTTAAGAGCGGTTTCTGATATCTTTCCGTTTTCAACGATTATCCTTTCCTTTATTTCAGATTTATCCTTTATTTTTGATTTATCTCCCTAATTAGTATATCTAGATTTGAATTCAAACTGTAAACCCTCTTCTATAAATAGGGGAACCAGTTCTAGGTTTAAGTTA
Organism: Simmondsia chinensis; assembly: GCA_018398585.1. Taxonomy (NCBI): domain Eukaryota; kingdom Viridiplantae; phylum Streptophyta; class Magnoliopsida; order Caryophyllales; family Simmondsiaceae; genus Simmondsia; species Simmondsia chinensis. Next base: position 16,008,603 of record JAGTTD010000018.1, on the reverse strand, counting down.
GACTTGAAACCAGTGGTTAGGACATCGTGTTTTCATGTCAAAGACATGGTTTCAATTCCCGTAAGGGATAGAAAGCTACCATTTTTTCTAGTAAACTAGCTACCATTGCATTGAAAGACGCAGAGGATTTGAGAATTATGAATTGTTATTATGGAGATTCTTGACTCCTCGGATTGCGAGTGAGCAAGTTTTATGTTATTTTATTTTCCAATTAAATAAAATTCAAAGGGAAGGCTGTTGAACCTTCCCATGACCCATATTTCTCATTCATGCGCTACATCATTATTATTAATTATTATATTTATCTTTAATTCATTTGTATTTATCTTTTTATCTTTAATTCTTTTAGTATTGTTGAATGAGCTCCTCCACTTGCGCAAGAGGACTTCTAGGGTTCTAATATTGAACTTCTAGATTTTAATTATTTTCTTAGAGTTTTGTCCTATTCTCAGTTGTGAGAATTTGAGTAGCTTTTTCCCTTGTTTTTCTTCATTGTTTTAGCAATAAGAAATCGAAGGAAGGCCATTGAACCTTACATTTCCATAACTTTAATATATGCGTTGCAAAACCACCTACATTTTAGGTACGATCTCAAAATATTTTTTTTAATTTTTCATATTCACAACTAAAATTTTTAAAAAAATTTCAATGTGACATCTAATGTTGACATCATTAACTTTCCTTCAAATAAAATACTGCATTCTGGTGCATAAATGCATCAAAATACCAAGTTCAATTTAATTTAATTTAATTGCATTGAGTAATGTATTCATAAATGACGAAATTACTGTTCACCTCTGAATTTATAAAATTGTTAAAGGTTTGGCGTGGTACTACGGTCTTTTGCCTCTAAAAATTTAGAAGTATTTTTTATTTGTAGAATTGTAAATAATTCACCGATAAAAAACAAGTTTAATTAAGGGAAATTTGGTAACTTCATATATATTTTAACGGAAAGTTAACAGTGTCAGCATTAGGTGTGGCATTGAAAATTTTTGGAAAAGTTTAGGTGTGATTTTTAAAAACTCGAAATGATATATATATATATATATATATATATGTGTGTGTGTGTGTGTGTGTGTGTGTGTTATGTCAGCTTTGTCTAGAAGAATTCAGTGGATTACAAAAAAGTTTGTTGTATAATGAGAAAAATAATTGTATATATTACCAAATTAATATGTCATGTTAGCATTTTTGTACGAAAGAAATCATTGTATTATGATAGAGCGGGATACACATATACTATTAAACCCATCTTCCATGTCAACAATCTTCATTTAAAATCTCCGTAATATTTGTGAAATACGTATGATTCATAAAAGTTTTAATTTCCAAGGTATTTTGGTATTAAAATTTTTAAATTTGAAGGTATATCATGTGTATTATAAAAATATTAGAGTAACTATGTAATAAATGTTCAAATATTGGAGTAACTAATTAATAAGTTCCCTATACAATATCATATTGCAATTTGAAATGATAAAAAATTTTTGCTGAAACAATGATAAAAGGCTTTGTTTGATTATTCAATCCAATTTTTATCCAAAGTTATGACATTAGAGGTTTTTACATTCTGATGCAGCGCGTGAATGGGAGTCTTAGGATTAAGAAGCCTCTAACCCGTTGATCATACCAAACGATGCCAGATCATACCCGTTGGTTTTGGTCTTAGTGTCGACTCCTACAACCTTGACACTGCCCTTTGGACTGATTACTGTCTGCCATGTGGTCGTCTTTCGGAGCGCTTCCCTGCTTGACTGCTCACCTCCTCTGGACTTCATTGGGATTCTCGGGTCTCATCCATTATTGAAGGTGGTAAGTGGGGATTTCCACAGGGTTGTTTGGAGCTCTGGCCCATCTAGGACACGATTGATTTTAGCCCGGGCTGGTGTAGCGGACTCCATCCGGTGGTTGGGTGACCCCTCAAGGAACTTCACCACCAAGTCCGCTTGGGAGATGGTGCGGAGTAGGAAAGAGGAGGATACCATTCATCAGCTTCTGTGGTTTCAGATGCATATACCGAGGCACTCCTTCATTCTCCGGCTCGCCTCTCGGCAGCGACTTTGGACCCAAGACCGACTTCGGAGTTTCGGAGCACTGGAAGTTCAAAGTGTTTGTGTTCTTTGCGGTTCTGGTGACGAGACTCATGAGCACCTCTTCTTCGCCTGTTCCTTTTCCGCCTCGGTCCGGAGCTCTGTCACTCCGAGTACATCTATCGCGTGGCCTACCCTTCCTTGGGACAATCTTGTCACTTGGGCTGCTCAGCATCTCAGGGGGAGAGAGATTGGCTGTACCATTGCCCGACTCTGCCTCTCTGCGACTATGTATACTGTCTGGTATGAGCGCAACCTTCGGGTCCTGTGTTCTCAGTCTGGACCAATTGTAGCCGTTCGAGAGGAGATTGCAGGCTTGGTCAGAAGCCGCTTGCTTGCTGCTTCTTCGTTCAGAGGAGCTCATCGTCACACCTCCTTGCTTCGGCACGGGGGTCTTGAGACTTAGTTTCTTCTTTGTTCCCTTTGTTATTCTTTGATTGTTTTTTGTATGGACTTTGTCTGGCTCTTTTGACGCTGTTTCATATTTGTAGGCTTCGACCGTGTCCAGGGGTATGCCCCTTATAGCTTGTACTATTTTTCTTTTCATCTATATATTTCGCTGACTTACCCAAAAAAAAAATTAAGAGAGATCGGCTCAAACTCGTTGATTCTGCGAATACCCGAGCAATAACCTAAAAGAGCAGCTATGTAATTTTTATTGAACTATTTCAAAATAAAAACTACAAAGACCAACTCAAACAAAACAATTCATAAAATTATTCAATCCATCAAAAGCTTACAAAAACTATAAACTAATGACCTATTTATAGACATACAAAATTGTACTCATAATAATAATAATCTAAGTCTAAGAACCAATCCTACTTTATATCAAACTTTGTTACTTCTAATAATAATTCAACTCAAAAACCCTAAACCTAATTACATAATTCAATAAAACTAAACACTAATAGATAAAATCCTAAGTATACCATAATTAAAACTCCTTTTGTCGTCTCGATTTGGTTATTCCGATCTCCATATGCATCATTCTCACCGAGTTGGATAGAATTCGTCCTCAAATTCGACCCGCTAGTCTTGTTGATGGGTGAATATTGTCATGATCCGAGATCAAACTCGAGTCATGACCTAGGGATAGTATAATATGAGATGAGAAAGAAGTGAATAGAGATGAGAAATAGAGAGAATTAGGAAGAAAGAAGAGACATTCAATATTCATCAATGATGCTGATTACAATGCAAGACCATTACTTATACTAATTCTTGCCTAGATGATTACAAGGGAAAATATCTAACAACTCACTTCACCTAGGCAACCACCTAACCCCCCTCTTAACTGACATTCCCTCCTAAATATCTAGATTATTACAAGGCTTACACTAAAGAAAGTACTAATATATACAAATTCATTACAACCAATGACTTCCTAGTACTTAATTCCAAGCCCCGGTCATGACAATACTCCCCCCTTTAGAAATTCTTGTCACCAAGAATCTTAGTGGAGAGTTGTGACTTGAAGAACCCTTGTTGTGCAAAAATTGGAGCTGAAAGAGTACTTATTGGTGCTGTGAATACACCTGAGTTTGTTGCTTCTGAATCTAAATCAGAATGAGCTATTTCCTGCTGCACATGATTGCATCTGCTTGTAGAATATACTTCACGAGGTCTACTAATACCATACCAAATCAACCAAATTCTAACACTAATAATCCCAAGGAAGGACCTCTTATTGCAACTAGTACAACCACACATCAATCTATTGCAGCAAACGTGGACTATTGGCTGACAACACAGCAGCTGAAACCAGTGAATGCTGCAGCTATTGATCTGATGGTTGTTGTGATGGTTCTCCATCCCGATTGCAAGGCTTGTGCTTATTCTCTTCTGAATTTTGTAGCAGGGCCTAAAGAGGAGCTTTTGATTACACCTTTTGCACTTAAGGTTCAATTCCTAAACTACCGTGTCCATATTTCCCTCTAACCTACTTTCAAGAAAATCTCTACAATCGCAAGCACAAGTTTGAATGCGAAACAAGGCCACTTATGAAAAACCACTGAAGCTTCCTTTTCCGATACTTCCCTATCCCAATCTGTGAGATCCTTCTTCATCTTGCTTGTAACACACGAACCTCAATCCCTTATCAATGCCTTCAGACCCTTACTGAATTGCCTCTTATTTCCTGCTTTCTAAGGTTCTACTACTAAACAGAGGTTTGTCCTCACTCAAGATCACCCACACTGCATCTTTGTAAGTATGCACAAGCTTGGATTCACTGTTCATCTGAATAAACCCAAGATTTAGCCTGAGCATCTTAACATCTTTGGACATGTGTTGAACCACTGCAGATCTGCTCATGTGGTCTTTGTTGATCTGCTCACTTTGATCAGCTGAAAATGCTCCTCTTCTCATATGTTGCATCACAACAGAAACCTAAGGTGGTCTCACCTTTGCTTGCATATTTGGAACATACCCTTTCATTTTAGCTTGACTAATACACACATCCAAGACTTGTTCTGTTTTCTCAGCCAACTCAGTTTCAGTAAAACTAACAATCAACTTAGATTGCCCTTTGCATCCCATCGATTACCCTTGAGTGTCATTACCAATCATCCATTGACCCTTTCTCACATTCACTTGGGAACTTGTTTTGAGCTGAGTTTCTCCACTCTTATTGCTCCAAGAATGAGGTTGTTCAACACATTTATCACCAAGAACTTCTGCACTACAGAATTTATTTCGGTTAAACTCCACAGCTTATTCCCTTTCCTTTAGATCAAAAGGCATGTTGTAAGTGTTCTTAGATGAATACACATCAGCTTCACACCACTTAGCCTTCAATTTGTTCTGATCCAACCCAATTTGCAATTGAATTAAAGCATCTATTGGCACTGGAGCAACATCAATTTGCTTCTGGAATGCATGTGCTTGCACTGCTGCAAAATCAGCTTCACTTCTTACTGAATTTATATCATTGGTCATTGAAGTCCTTCTCCTCCTTGCTAATTTTATTGCCCTCTTAATCCATGAACAATACCCAAGTCTATCTATAGACCACAGCATCCTCTTTGGCTGCCTCAATTTCAAGTTATTGAGCATGAAAAGCTTGTCAAGAATCACTTTATTTGACTTGAAAAGAAGAAAATTCGGAGGTCTTCCCTTGTAGACCAAGATTTTCTTGCTCAATGCTCTTAATCTCTTGCTTTCAAAGCACACCTTGTGACTTAAGTGAATGACCAAACAAATCTTAATGTTAGGCTGTAAGATTAGCTTCAAATACAAAAGTCTAATGCTTAGGAACTCAATGTGTACTTGCAATTCCTTAGCTGCAACATTTAATGGTTCTAACACTTGCAATAGCCCACTTTCATTCTGAATTGGTGCTGCCATTGCAGAGTTGAGCTTCTACAGCCCCTGAAATTCAGCCAAATCAAGATTGTTTTGAATCTCAAAACATGGTGTGATGTTAATTTCTTGATTTACAGCTGCAGCACCCAATTTCCCACTGAATTCAGCCCTTTTAGTTGAATGTTGCTCCCTGTTTTGTTGCCCTTACTGTGTTCCTACCCAAGTGGTGCTATTGTTCTCCTTTCTTGGATCAAATGGTCTCATTTGAACCTAATTTGTAACTGGAAAATCATCTGCTTGCAGCAATGAAGGATCAAACACATGTTGCTCAACTTCACCTTGAAATTTCAGATCATGGTGCTGCTATACCACAGCAATTTGATCCATTGAGTACAACTCTGACTCATTAACCAGATTTGTTGCTGCCCATTTCAGATTCAAGCTGATTCCAGCACAATCAACCACTTTTTTTGCTCAGACACCTTAACTGCTTCAACCATTGATTCCTTCACACTTGCGAATTCCAAAATGCCATACTTCTTAAGAGAAAACTGGTCTAACGAAATAGAATCTGGTCCCTTAGCTTGACAATTATTGGCCCCTATCTCCTCTGGGTCCTCTTCCCTATCATTACATGTCTTGATGTAGCTTATGTCTAAAACACAACATCCATCGTATATGTTTTTCCCATGTAATGAATTGAAGGCTAAATTGGCACTCAATCTCGTATAATAACTACTATGAGCAATAACCTCCTTAAAGGAAGATGATATCACCTTGATACTTGCAAAAGAACCGTAAGGCCAAAATACTTGGCATAGAATATCCCCATCTATATGGTGAAGATGCTTTAAGACTTTGACAAATAGTAGGGAGGGATTCATTTGTAACTTTCTAGAGAGAGAAACAAGAGAGAGAAGCTCTGAAAGGGCGATTTCCGGCAGCTAGGCAGCGGCGGCGCGTGGGCGGCGTGTGGTGGGTTCGCAGAACTTCAACCAGCGCGTGAGGGGGCGTCCGGTATCGTACGGCGGCGTTCTTTACAGTTCTGAGCTCCTCGCCACGAGATCTTTCTCGTGGTATGGTCATTTACTGATTTCCATTGCGGGCACTGAGGGCGAAACACAAGTGAGTGAGGGAGGTGTGGTTGTGGTCGTGGTGCTGCGTAGGACGCGTCGTTTCCTGGCCGGAACCTCCATTGACAGACTCCTGCTACCTTCCTCGCCCTCCTTTGATCAACCTTGCTTGTGTTTTGGCTTGTAGTGGTGGCTGGGGCTCATTTTCTCTCTTTTCTTCCATGGCTAGGGTTTTCACTTTTGGTAAGTTTCAAATGAATATCTCCCCCTATCTTTCAGTTATGGAAAGTCCAGATTTCATGGATCCTATCCCTAAAATCTCGCCCTTTCCGTTTCTGGTGTTTTTTTTTAATTTTTTTGAGCTGGGACGCGCGGGCTGGTGTTTCTGGTGAGGCTGGGGCTGTAGTCGCGGTGGTTTCCGACTAAAAAAATTCGAACTCCCATTTTTCACCCTATGTTTGCCTTGTCTTGTCGTTTTTGCACTAGATGAAGTTGGTTATAGGGTGTGGGTTCCTTGGTTTGAGAATTATGGAGATGGGGTCTTTCACTCTCTCCCCTCTTTCCTCTCCTTTGGGTCGTGGTTGCTTCTTCCATTGTTGTGTCAACTTCATGGTCGGGTGAAGTTTTTGTTTCCTATGCTTGTATTGGTATGGGTTCTCTCTTAGATGCTGCGCATGGCTTCTCCGGGCGTATACGTGTTTGTTGATGAAGAAGGTCGCTGTGTCCCTCGGGCTGTTCGGACTTGCTTTCGACTTGTTCATACGTCCTTTGGTCCTTTCCCCCTGTCGTCATGCTTGTTTGGCCAGATGGTTTGGCCGGAATGCGATATGGGTGGTTGAAAGGGTGTGGTTGGGCGGTGCGAGGGTGGTGCTAGGGTTCATGGAGGGTGCTAGGGTTGGCGCTAGATTGGGCTTGTTGATGGCCATGGGTTGTGGGCCGTCCGAGCTTGACGGGAATGAGCCTTCGGGTTCAGGTTTTGGATGCAAGCACTTTACATATCCTTGGGCTCGCCACTTAAGGCCCATCATGTGGTGGTTGGGTTGATGGTAGTGTTAGACTAAAACTGGGCCAAGCGTGGTGGAATGCGGACTAATCGTCGGGCTGATAATAGGGATGGCCTTTGAGCCGGGCTCACCCATCTATTTCCACTTGGACTGCTCTTTGCTTGCTGGGCCTCGGAACCGCCCAAACGATCCATGACCCGCCTTCCCTCTTGCTGATGAGGGATTCAAAAATAATAATAATAATTCAAGTGCCGCGCCCAACGGCCGAGTTCTGTCGCTTTAGGCCCATGTTGGGCCTGAGAAGTTTAGGCCCGTGTTGGGCCTCCTTCATGGCCCACACGGGCCTCCCCCCCCACGCCGAATTCAATTTTTGGCTGGGGGGACCATTTCCCCGCTTAGGCTTCGCTATGATGGTCCGTGTGGGTTTATTTGGACTTGTTGAGGGAAGTTTTGGTCTACACTGGGTCAAGTATGTTGGACCGCGGGCCAATCGTCGGGCGATGGAGATGGCTTTTGGAAGCGAGCTAACTCTGTCTATTTCCACTTGGACTGCTCTTCACCTGCGGGCCACGAAATGGACCACAAGTACCATCCATGTCCCTTTTTCTTTCCTTGTCTGTGACTTTGGCCACATGGCCGATTCGAGGGCTTGTTGCGAGTTGTCACGGGTTTGACAGTCCTTCGTTGAGTATGATGACGCATGAACGGTTTCGAAGAAGCAGTTTCAACATCTCATTTCTCTCCCAAGACTGGGCTCGAGTGCCGTCTTGTTTGTTTCGGGTTTACGGATCTTCATTGTTGTTTTTTTCGCATTGTTTTTCCTTTGTTTAGAGGATTGTACTTAGGAGTTTCCATTGATGTTCCTTTGTATTTCCTCTTTGTTGCTTTTGCGTGTTCTGTTTTCTTTTTTATTGCATTTGTAGGCTTTAGCCAACTTGGGGTATGCTCCTCGTACTCATGTATGAACGTACATTGGTGCGGCTTTTTTGATATATACATACTGACTTATCAAAAAAAAAAAATAATAAAAAAAAAACTTTGACAAATAGTCTAACATCATTGGGAGATTTATCTTGAAATGAATCTGAATTGAGCCATTGTGGCATGGCATATTGTAACATTTTGGATAACAATTGCTGCTTCAACTAACAAAATGCCAATTTCAGTAGTTCAGGCCAAGAATTAGTACTGAAGCTCGAAATTTTTTTTTTTTTAATGTCATTTTAGTGGCTGATTCAAGATTAATTTTAGTATCGATATGTAATCGGTTGAATTTAACACAATTCCAGCCTGATCAATGGTTCCAGTTCACACGATCACAATCAATAAGCTACCGCACACACAACAGCAAGGTTTTTGAACTAAATTAACGATCAAACATAACCTGACAATCAGAATGTGTTACCAATGTAGCAACGTTTGAGAATCTAAACAGCTAACACGAGATTAGCAAGTCCGAGCAGCAAGACCTAGCTTTAAATGCAGCACGAATTGAAATTCCAATAGTTTAAGCACAATTCTTAATCAAACACCACTAGAATAGAACTTGATCTCAGTCTGAAGATAATTCAGCAAGTTTACCGTGAAATCTTGAGCCAATGCAAGCTTTTGCACAAGGATTTCAAGCATTGAAGATCTGCTCCAGATGCTAACTTCCACCGGCTTGATTCAATACGAGCTTAACCTAATTGAAGTAAATTCAACTAAGCCAAACGCAAATCCTCAAACATCAGCGCAGAAGTAGCTAAAATCTGATAATATCCTCAAGCTTCTCAATCAAGAATCCAAAAATTGAACTCCTAATTGATTGCAATGCGATCAAAGAACTTGCTATCAAATTAGCTTGATTTGGAATCAAATCAAGGCTTTGATACCAATTGTCATGATCCGAGATCAAACTCGAGTCATGACCTAGGGATAGTAGAATATGAGATGAGACAGAAGTGAATAGAGATGAGAAATAGAGAGAATTAGAGAGAAAGAGGAGACATTCAATATTTCATCAATGATGCTTATTACAATGCAAGACCATTACTTATACTAATTCTTGCCCAGATGATTATAAGGGAAAATAGCAAACAACTCGCTTCACCTAAACAACCACCTAACTCCCCTCTTAACCGACATTCCCTCCAAAATATCTAGATTATTACATGGCTTACAGTAAAGAAAGTTCTAATATGACTAATACTAGTGACTAATACAAATTCATTACAACCAATGACTTCCTAGTGCTTAATTGCAAGCCCCGGTCATGACAAATATGACCTCATGGAACTTTAAAGGGTTCCAATGTCGGTTGTGGTAAAGGGCTCCGATGTGGGGTCATATCTTTTGGTGCTCGTGATGAGGGTGATGGGTGGGTAATGTTTTTCGTAAAGACAATCGTAGCGGTTGTGTCTGTGTTAGTAGGTGAGGCTGAACTTGTAGTATTGGTGTTAGGGAAATTAGGTATAGCGTCTTAATGTCCATAATTTTCTCCTCATTATTTATGGGCTTATTATTGATGGGCTCATCAAAAATTGGTGGAGAAGAAAAATCATAAACACGTTCTTCATCCGTTTTTGTTGGCGGGAGAAACAGATTCGATGGATTAGGACCGGCAGTTGGTAGTGGAGATCGTGGTTGGTGGTTGGGGGCTGATTTTTGCGGCTGTAAAGGCAATTGGGTTGACTTGGAGGTATAGCAATGGCTCACCAATTTTGATATTGAAGGTGGCGCACCTTGAAGAGCGACTCTGTGGTGGAGGAGATGACCGAATCTATCTTCTATCAAGACTTCTACCATTCGGAGCCTCATGTCACTCCTTGTCAACTTTTCATCCCACATGAAAATTTGCGCCATCTTCTACTTTCTTGGTGGCATAGCTCGGGAACGTACCTATCTCTAACATCAACTGATGCAACACGCGAACGGGAATCTTGAGATTAAAGAGCTTCTAACCCGTTGAAAACAAAGCCTCAGTGTTTTGTGACTAAATTTTAGTTTTAAAAATAAGTATTACCAGGCCCACTCGGGGTTTAAACAATGTACCAAGAAAACGGGCCTCTTGGGCCAGCTAAAAGAAGAAAGCCTAGCTAGGCCTATTTTAGATTTTGACTTTTTTATTTTTTTGGTCCAAAGATTTCGACCAACATATAGAAAGCAAATGGTACATGGAAAAAGTGAAGGCCCACTTGAGTACCTGGGCGGTGAAAACGAGGACCGATGCATGACCCATCATCGTTATGGTAAAAAATACGAAAAAATACAAAAAAAAAAATCCCTGCACTTTTCTTTTTGTCAATATAATTCATATTGTGGAATTTTGATCCTTAAAATAAATATATTTTAACTTGTTAATGAAATTTTAAATGGTTTCAGCTGTGGGTGCTATCAAATTGCATACAACAACAGCAACAAACCCAGTACCTCCAAGGGCTCCCGCAAAAGTAGGCTCTGGGAGGGTAGATGTACACAGCCTTCCCCCTTTAGGGGGCTACCTTAAAGAGAGGCTGTTTCAGAGGACCCCCAATATAAGAAGCTGGTCCGCAGCATAGAGCATGTGACTTAGCAGCAGGAGAGCATCAAAGCATGAGTAGGGAAAAACACACGGCGAGCAAAACAACAAAATCAAAGCAAGCCACATCAAGCAAAAATCAAAAGATAAGTAGGCAAGTAACAGCTCATGAGAGCAAGTACACAACCTAAGTGCGCCAAGAGGATGTCAAGGCCTAACACTAGTAAGCTAGACTGCCCTACTCAAACTGGAGCATCTATTACCCCTATGCTAGCCCTCCATTAGGCCCTATCTAAGGCCATCTCCTCCCGAAGGTTTAAGTGGGTGAGGTTTTGTCGGATTGTCTCCAGCCATCTCTTCTTTGGCCTGCCTCTTCCTCTCTTACTTAGTGTTGTAGGGGGCTGTTCGCATCTTCTTACTGGAGCGTTGTCCGGTCTCCTTCTAACATGTCCAAACCACCTCAAACATTGCTCCCTCAATTTATCTTTAATGGAGGCTACGCCCAATTTGCCTCTTGTGATGTTGTTTCTGATCCTATCCTTCCTTGTGTGTTTGCACATGCACCTCCACATTTGCATTTCCGCCACCTTCATATTCTGTGTGTGGTATTGTTTCATCGCCCTGCTCTCCGCCCCATACATCATGGCTGGCCTCACAACCATCTTGTAGTATCTTCCCTTTAGCTTCAAGGGGAACTTTCTATCACAAAGTACCACGGAGGCCATCCTCCACTTATGCCATCCCGCGTTAATCCGATTGTTGACATCCTCGTCAACTTTGCCGTTGTGCTATATCATGGACCCCAAGTACCTGAAGCTCTCCTTCTTCGATTTGGCCTCAGATCCAATCTTGACGTCTTCCTTGCTAGGAGTGGTGGAGGGATTGAACTTGAGTTCCATGTGCTCGGTCTTGGCTCTGCTTAGTTGTAAACCCTTCGACTCTAGTACCCCTCTCCACAGTTCCAGCTTCTCATTTACCTCTTCCCGCGACTCCCCCACCAACACTATGTCATCTGCAAAAACCATGCACCAAGGTACACATCTCTGAATGTGCCTAGTGAGCTTGTCCATAACCAGAATGAACAGATAGGGGCTCAAAGCAGACCCTTGGTGTGCCCCTACTGTTATCGGGAAAGCATCTGTCTCCCTGTCCACTGTACGCACCATAGTCTGTGCCTCCTCATACATGTCTCTAATGGCTCGGATGTATGGCACGGGGATGCCTTTTCCTGTCCAAAACTCTCCAAAGGACCTCCCTTGGTATTCTATTAAATTGCGTCAATGGGTGAATTTGTAGTGGGTACTTATATATAACGTGATTGTACTGTTAAAAGTTGTGTTAATAACTTAACATAAATTTGATCGAAGGACTAAATTGACACAGTGTAAACTGTAAAAGGACTAAATTGACATAATTATAGGTACAAGGGAAAAATTGACACAAAGAGAAAAAAGTATAAGGACATTTTGTTTTAAATAACTCAAAATATAATTTGACAATAAGCCGGCATAAAACTTATAGGGATTATTACTGTCGGGGCAAAATTTGTTATTGCCAAAATAATGATGTGACTTAGAAAGTTGAGAGTCATAAAATTGTCTTAAAAATAATAATTTAGCTTTGACGATAATAATTTTACCCTGATAATTACATTACCCAATTTTATAAAGTGGGCCTTAATATTTATATGATAGATTATTCCCAGTGTGCACATGATTAGAAGGACATTGTATTTTAAGTTCATGTTGGAAAATTTTAATGGAAGCAACATGAAAGGGAAACCTAACGTTAGGTGCATGTCCCTTGTTAGTGGCATTTAATTTGTGAAGATAGATCCACATTCAAAAGAATCTCAGCATGAAATAGTTAAATTTGGGGATGGTGTCTTTCTGTGAAGAACAATGGTTGTGTTGCATTAGAAATAACTTGTCATAATCCTTTTGCCATTGTTGTGAAGCCACCAATATTTTTTAGTTACAACAAGACGATCCCTCATTTTCATCCACCATATTAGGACACAGAAGAGCATTTCCTCCATGATTAGAAAGATTTAAATCAATGTTATGTGTCTTGGTCACCTACTATTAAAAAATTCTAGGCTTGAGGGATTGAAGAATGTATGACAGTTATAGTTTCATCCCTTGGGTGCACATCGCAATCGTTGAAGTTTCAAAAAGATAGTCTTTGCAACCGAGCTTAGAGCACACCAATGGTGGATGTAGTCTATGACCGATTCACCTCTTATTGTCTGGTGTTGGTGAATTATGCCATGTAAGAAGTACATCGGATATTGTAAAACCTGTTAAGGAACTGGCTTTCCGCTTCCAGCCGACCTTTAATAAACTTGAGCTCTAGTTCAATGTACCAATCAAAAAGTAGCCCCTTTGAGAGAGCAAATGAACAACTTTACTAAAAGATTGCCACTGGTATTGGTATTACTGCAAGTCTTGATGTAATGCGTGGCGTGCTGCTGTGGGCTGGCCTTTCCCTCAAGCAGTTAGAACTTCGGTTCTTGGAAACAAGTGGGCATTTTAACTTGTTGATCCTTTGGGGCGCTAGGCTTTATTTTTTAAGCAATTGAAATAGATGGTGCACCCAATTTAGGTCTCGACTATCTTTGCAATCAACTCTTGGATTCATTAGACGAACCAAATAGTAAAGGACAACGACTCCATTGGTGCGACATACTTTTAGGCTGCATAGACCTTGGAAGGTTTTGTTGATGTCACTTCATTTTCACACTCATCATTGTTGCTATTAGTGTTCACCCTTTTATTGTCGTCTACTCTGATGATGTTTGGCCAATTTGTTATTTAGAGCTGCAATTTGTACTTTTTGTTTTCAAGATTTCATAACCTTTTTTGCCGAATTCTTGTTGAGGTAGTTCTCACACTCGCTACTCTATGGACATCACTAAGGTTACCATGATGAACCAAACAATCAATTTAGAACATTACATATGTTCAATCGGAGGCAAGAGCTTTTGTGGTGTAAAAACGTTTTTGGCATAATCTTTGAATGTTTTTCAAAGCACTTGAATAACAAATTAGAGTAAGTCTTGAATTTATCCACCTTTTGAACTTCAAGGAAGACAACTTCCTGTCGGTGGCATGGTGATAGGTTGACTTTTTGGCAGAAAAAGGAGTATTGTTGACAATGTTAGTCTTCTTGCAGCGCCGACAAAGTGTTGGATGTCATGCAAAGTAGACCCAGTCTTTTGAGAAGGTCAGACTTGTAATCTTTCCTTTATTGGGAATTGCTCTTCTCGGTCACCATTAAATAAATGAACTTAAGATCTTGAGTATGGAGAAGGAAATGATCGGCAAACATTGTCCCACCGGTGTGCCAAAATTTGTAAGCACAAGATTCCGAGTAAATAAATGGATGCAATTATGCACCATAATAATTATATTGGTATGTCTTCTACAAAGTTATGAGTACAATCTCTGTGTGTATTTTCTTTGCAAGAATAGTTAGAAAATCCTGTGATTTGATCTGCACAGAATTTGAAAAGTCTTTTGTTGACGGCATGGACCAAGAAGTTTAAAAGAGAGCACAAGATTTCAACTAGATCAAGTGATTCCTCTTCTAAGTAAAGGAAGCCTGAATTTCTCTCTGACTTGAAAGTTAATCTCGGCTTGGAAACTTGAAAGCAGGCATGACACTAGATCCCAATCAATTATTCTTCAAAATAAAGGATACATTGCTTGATTTCTAATTTAAAGGATAATTTGGTTTTCAAAATTAAAAGATGGCATTATAGGTGATCTCAGTAAAGTAAATATTCTTTAAAATAAAGGGCACGTGGCTTTATATCTACCTTGAGAGATGATTTAGGATTTGAAGACTTGGTTTAAAGGATACTAGAAGAGTTCTAGATCACATTAGAATTTTCATACGTGGTTTTTGTTATTTGATATTCCAGCTTGGGATAAATGAAGTGGGAGTCCTTTGTTTACAAAGGAGAAGTTTCTGAGTTTTGAGCTATGAGCTTAACTTAGCAGCACTGGGTCTAAATTAGAGTTAAAGCTTTATAGACCAAGGATTACATTTGCTCCCAGGATTTGTGAGTTTGGATTTTGACTTTGTCGTGGAAATCATTTGGGCCTAAATTTCAATTGAAAATCATTGGGTTTGGGCTTGGCTTAGAAGTCGTTTTGGACTCAAATTTTACTTGTGACTTATTTGAGCTTTTAGTTTGACTTGAAAATCAATTTAACATGGACTTTGAAGTCAAGGGCTTTCGGCTTGACTTAGTAGCCATTTGGGCGGAGGTTCGACTCAAAACTCATTTGGGTTGAGGTCTGAATTAGAACCCATTTTGGGTTTAGGTTTGAATTGAGAATCATTTGTACTTGAGTCAACTTGAGAGTAGGGATAAGCATGGGTCTGGTACTCAATCTGCAATGCATTTCAAGTCAAGTATTGGAATGCTAAAATCACCAAAATTATTACACATAATATAATCTAAAAAGTATGGTACCCAAAACAATTTGGTACCCCGAATGATGATGTCAAACCATCATGTTCCCGCTAGTTGATTGACAAATTTAATTTTATGAAATACACAAACAATTATCTACTAATGCATGATCAATTCGTTTGTGTATAAATAATATTTTATTAAATTCCATTATGAAATTATAGTAATAACATTCTACTTGAACTTCATAATCTTAAATTAAGGGCAAAGGTCCATGTATTTTTCTTATTGTGTCTATTTAGTCATTGTACTTTTAATCTTGTCAATTTGGTCCCTTTGTAATTTATATTCAATCAATTTAGTCCCGCCATCAAATTGAAGTTAAATTATTGATATAATTTTTAATGACAAAATTGCATTAGAAGTAAGTAACTTGCTATAAATCCATATGTTGATTTAGTTTAACCAAACTCATGGCCAAACCATAAATTAATAACTTAACATGAAGTTTAATCTAAGGAACAAATTGATCCAATACGAATTGTGCAAGGGCTAAATTGATAAAATTTAAAATAATAGACATAATAGGCAAAGCATAGGGACCTTTGGTATAAATAATCCTAAAATTAAAGGCCCGTAGATGAGACAATTCATCTCGTAGATGAGACAAATTCACCTCTTTGCCACTCTAGACATCTTTCGACATTCTAAACTCCAAGGGAACAGAAAAACCACAATTGCTCAAATAAACAATTGTATTAACAACATTTACCTAGAACATCAGAGGTAAACCAACTTTGAATCTCATGCTCCGAGCTCGTTTATTTATTGTTCTATTCATCTGTTCAAGAATAAAATTAAGATGACTATCTTGAGAGGAGTATTCTCCGTCCTTATTTCATTTGCAGCAAAGTACTTGATGAAGCTGCCATCGATGTATTCATCATCATTATCATAACATAAGCATTTCAAGTTGGAATCTGACTCCATCTCCATCATGGCCTTCCACTTCTTGAATGTTTACAACACCTCTGACTTGTGCTTTAAGAAGTATACCCATACATTCCTACTAAAATCATTGATAAAGGTTACTTAACATTGGCAACCACCAAGGGAAGAGATGAAGGTGGGTGCCTAAACATTGTTGTGCACTAACTTCAGCCACTGTGATCTCGGTCCTTGACCTTTCTTCAAAAAATTGACTTTCTTTTGCTTGCTAACAGTACAACTCTCATATGTCCCAAGGTCCAATGATGTCAACTCTCATAATTTCCCTTTTGTAGCAAGGATCTTCATGTTTTTCTGACTTATGTGTCCCATCTTGTAATGCCAGAGTTCAAAATTATTTTTCGATTCTAGAATAGCAATACTATTAGTTGGTTTCAATGTTAAATACAACCTACCAGATTTCACACCATGGGCTAGCAACAATGCCCCCTTCAAAACCTTCCACTTTCCATTAGAAAAGGTGATGGAATGACATCTATCATCTAGTTATCCGAAAGAAATTAAGTTCTTTTTTGAGTTCTGGCACATTTCTAACGTCAGTTAAAGTCAAGTTAACCTATTCAGTAACATTATAAAAGCATTACCCTTTCCCATAATGTCTAATGGTTGTCCGTCAGCTAAGTATGCTTTACTAAGATTCCCAACCACATAGTTTCCAATAACATCCTTCCACAAGGTAGCATAAAAGGACGCCGAAGAATCTAAAACCCAATCATCAATAGCAGAATGTACAACAAGAAGCAAAGCATCCTATACATCCTTGGCTACAGTATTAGCTAAGTCTGAGTCAGACTTCTTAATGGCTCTACAATCTCGTTTAAAATGACTCCATTCCCACAATTCCAACAAGTGCTCTTGCAACGCATTTTATTTTTGCTTCTCTCTCTTGTTCTAGATCTAGACCTACCTCTATGTGAATTTTTCTCAAAATTTTGACCACGGGTTTCTATATTTATGGATGAACTTGAAGCATTTGAATCATCAGAGTCATGCCCGGTGCACTTCTTCAGATAGGATTAAATCACATGATGCTAATAAAACTAACGCCCAAATTTCATCATCAAATTAATATCCACCGATGAAAACTTATTGCAATAGTATTGTGCGCATTCTAGTGTTGGGTTACGGAAGTTCATCTGACATATTCAAATTGAACAACTTCTTTATTAAATGTACCTTGTTGTGCACTGATGACTTTTCATATATTCTCGAGAGAGATGATATCAAGGTAATCGTTGTCTTGTCCTTGACGATGTTTTGAGCCATAGACCTAGAAAAAGTAAGATAGATGACACCTAGGACCTGTCGGTCTAACATTTCCGATTCCTCATCCCTCATAACTTTCAGCTTCTCACTCAACAAAGGCAAACGTAATTTTTTTCCAGACAAATAATCTTCAATTTGCATGCCAGTACTCGAAATCAGTGCTGTCAATTCTTTTGATACCTGAAACATTTATCTCCTTGGTCGCCATCACAAATTTACTACTAGGTTGGAACTCTTAAACCGAGACCCCAAAAAAAAATTGTTGGAGCTTGTTAAGTTGTTGGGCTCATTTTGTTTTTAATTTGGGCTAGGCTTTAAAGGAAAATTTTCATGAGCCAAATTAGTCGGAACAAGTTGTTACACATAAATTCTTTTTTTTTTTCCTTCAATAATAATCATGAATTCATACTTACAAATTGTATAAGAAATATTTTATATAAAATAATACAATGGATAACTCCAATATGTGATTATGAGGCTGGTATATACGGGTACGGGGCGGGGCGGAGTGAGGCAGGGGGGTACAAGCCTATACCCGTACCCGCCCCATACCCGTGACGGGTATTGACATGTGTACCTTACTCGTACTTGTTACCTGCTTCATCTATACCCATACCCAACCCAAACGGGGCGGATACCTATGGGTAACGGGTTTTACCCGCCTCATTACCATCCCTAGGAACAAGGAAGGAAATTTTTTTCTCTTAATTGAACTTGGGTTCCCGAATATTTTAAGGTTGTGTTTGGAGCATGGAATTGGAGGCTGGAATTGAGGCTGAGGTTGGAATTGGAGCCTAGAATTCCAATTCTGTTGTTTGGTTCACCTGTTAGAATTGGAATTACAATTCCACTGCCAATTCCATGGAACTGGATTTCAACTGAAAACCAAACTTTCCAATTCATTAGGGCAGGGGTAAGGAATTGTAATTCCATATTAACTCCATTAACCTAAAACCCAAAATGATCCAACATGATTAACCCAATCCAAAATAACTCAAAATCCAAAGACTTAGACACAAACTAAAATTTGTCCCGAACCTCGAAATCACCCAACTCGAGTGACTTGAACTTGAAATGACCGAAATCACCTTAACCCAAATTTCGAAATGACCTAACCCGATTGATTCAGAACTTGAGATGACTCAAATCTAAAAAATGAAACTATTCGACATGAATGTGATGTAAACAAGTTGAGCCAAAGTGAAAACGACTCAACCAAATTGAAAGGAAATACAGCTACGAGGGGCATACCCATGACATGGTTGAAGCCTACAATGACGAAATAATGTCAAACATAGTCCAAAAAAAGTCCAAACAAAAAGAACCATAGCAAAAGCTAATAGAAACATAGAAGAGCTAGAACTCAAAGCCTCGTTGCCTAAGGAGGTGTGACAATGAGCTCCTTTGAATGAAGAAGCACCAAGTAAGCAGCTCCGGACCAAACCCGTAATCTCCTCTCTCATTGCCTCAACTGATTTGGACTGAGAACGCTGAACCTGAAGGTTGCGCTCATACCAAAGAATATAAATGATTGCTAAGAGGCAGAGTCGAGCTATAATGCTACCAATCTCTCGCCTCTTGAGGTGTTGAACAGCGCAAGGAACAAGGTCTCTCCAAGGAAGGGGGGCCCAAGAGACTGATGCGCGCGGAGTCATGCGACTCCAGACAGAGGCAGAAAGGAACAATCGAAGAAAAAATGCTCATGAGTCTCATCGGCAAGACCGCAAAGAACACAAACACTCTGAACCCCCTATGCTCCGAATCGTAGAAGTCTGTCTCGAGTCCATAGCCGCTTCCAAGAAGCGAGCAACGGAAGAAAGGAATGCCTTGGAATGTGAAGCTGAAACCATAGAAGAATGCGAATAGAGTCCTCCTCTCTCCTGCTCCTTATCATCTTCCAAGTGGATTTGGCGGTTAATTTCCCCCAAAAGGTCACCTAATAGAATCAACTACACTAGCCTGAGGACTGAAACCAACAGTATCCCAGATGGGTCGAAGCTCCATACAACCTTGTAGAAAACTCCACTGATCATCCTCAGTAATGGTTGAGACCCTAGAATACCACAAAAGCATAGAAGAGGTGAGAAGTTGAGCTGGGAAGCGCTCTGAAAGGTGTCCGTAAGGCAGCCAATAATCGGTCCATAAGGCTCTATCAAGCCCATCGCCTATGACATGATAAATCGCACCAAAACAAAGACAAGGAACTGATAGAATATGACGCCAACACCAAGATGCCAAACTCGTCGCCCGAATCGTCCGAAAACTTCTCCCTTGAAGGTAGTTCAGATGAACCCAGTGCGGCCAAAGCAAGGAAGGATCAGAAAGGAGGAACCAGATGTGCTTGATAACCGAAGCCTAGTTACACTCGGCAAGATGACAAAGTCCTAGACCGCCCTCACTTCTAGGGAAATAAGGAAGCTACCTTCGCTCCCCCTGGGGTCAGCGAAGAACCACACCAAAGGAAATCCGCTAAAATCAACTCAATCTTCCTGATCATCGTCCTCAAGAGCATGAAGACCGATGACCAGTAGACCTAAATAAAAAAATAGGACTGACCTAGTGAGTTGCGGGAAACCAGCATATGACATAGAACGAGAGGTCCAAAACCAAATATGGGCGAGAATGCGATCCAGAAGCGGCTTGCAATCCACACACCGAAGCCGAGAGGTAATAAGTGGCACTCCCAAATACGGAACTGAGCACTGCCAAGACTGAATCCCAAAACACTAAGAATATCACTCTGAGTTGCAGAATCAACTCCTGTCAGAAATACAGTACTCTTCACTACATTCGAGGAAAGCCCTGAAAGAACAATAAAGCATTCTAGAGCCTCATGAATAACTGTGGCACTGCCCAAATCACCGCGATAAAAAAAATGAAGTCATTAGCAAAGCACAAGTGCGTCAGCCCAGTGCGACGGCAGCATGGGTGATAATGAAACCTCGGGTCCTCAATAGCCCAGCAATGCAATCCTCGGAGACCCTCCATTGCAATAACAACTGATAAGGAGAAAGTGGGTCACCGTGATGAACATCTTGTGAGGAGTGGAAGAACCCCACAAGCTCGCCATTAATCGCTACGGAAACATAAGTTGAAGAAAGACACTCGGACCCAATCAACCATGATCTCAAGAATCCCCACACTCCTTGTACCGGCAAAAATGAAGTGCCAATAAATTGTGTCAAAAGCTTTGCAGATATCAACCTTCAGCGCACAACAAGGCGAAACCTAAAGGTGATAATCACGCATAAGCTCCTGTGTCAACAAGATACTATCCGATATCCAGCGGTCGGGTACAAAAGCAGTTTGAGCATCATTAATCAGCCAGGGAAGGACACCCGTCAGCCTGTTTGCAAGGATCTCACATTGCAACATGAGATAGGGCGAAAGTCACCAAAAGTAGAGGGAGTCTCCACTTTAGGTACAAGATAGATCCCGGTGGTGTTCAGAGCGCCCAACATGCACCCTAAAGTGAAAAACGATTGCAAAGCTCTGATAACTCCGCCACCTATAACCTCCCAAGCCCTCTTAAAAAAAAGGAAAGTGTAACAATCAGGCCTCGAGGCCCTATTGTCACCAACAAAAAAGAAGGCATCACGAACCTCAACAGCGGAGATTGAGGAAATCAAAGGGCGAGCCTGATCCTTAGAAATGCAGGCCTCAAAGAGGTACAAAATATCCTTAGTCAGCAGACCACTAGGCTTAGTCAACAACTCCTGAAAAAAAAAAAACAACCCCAGTACGAGAGATCGACTGCATATCATAAGTCCTCACACCATCTGGACCAACTATCGACGAAATATGGTTCCTAGACTTCCTATGAAGAACAAATCGATAAAAGAACTGAGTGCTCTAATCTCCGAGTGAAAGCCACTGAATACGTGACTTCTGACGATAGAATGCCTCCTCATCCCAACATAAGTGCAAATACTCATGGAATAAGCGGCACTCTTCTAATCAAAGGGCTGAACACTTAGAGTTCTCATCCAAAGCTCTCTAACCTAGGGCCCATGCATCTCAAGCCACCTCAACTCTGGCTGAAATATGGTTCAAATGATGGATATTGAGGGCCTTCAACTCACTCCTTAGCAACTTCAGCTTCTGAATGAGTTGATACAATGGAGTGCCCTCAATACTAAAGTCCCAGACTCTCCTAACAGAGGAAGGAAGTCCTCATGGTTAGCCCAGAAATTAAAGAACTTGAAAGGAAGTCATCTAGCACAACGTTCCCCAAGCCCTCTAAGAAGACAAGGTATGATATTTTATGTATTCATGAGGTTTTTTTTTTTTTTTTTTGTTTAATTGAAAATAATTTTTAAAAAAAGTCATCCAAGATCCTATGTCTATGAGTTAGATAAGAATACTTGATTCATTGGAGCTCTTTCATGTTGATTATGGAAACTTATTATTTGAATGCGAATGAATGATACAAGCAATCAAAGTCAAGTAGTCAAATTGAACAATGCCAATTCTAGTTCTCATATCACAAAAAATATCTTCACATAGAGGTTTAGTAAAAATATCTGCTAATTGATCATTAGTGGGGACAAATTTCACAACGACATTTCCCTTCAGCACATGATCACGAATGAAATGATGTCTAACCTCAACATGCTTTGTTCTTGAATATTGAGCTGGGATTTTAGTTAAGCATATAGTACTAGTGTTATCACACATTATGGAAGCATGGTCAATATGAATGCCATAGTCATTTAATTGATGCATTAACTAAAACATTTGAGCACAATAAATTCCACATGCAACATATTCGGCCTAGGCGGTGGATAAACACATAATTTTCCATTTTGCTTGACCATGAAACCGAAGCATGACCAAGCAATTGAAAAGTACCACTAATCTATTTCCGGCCTACTTTGTATCCGGTAAAATTCGCATCATTATATCCAACTAAATCAAAGAAATTGCATTTAGTGTAGAATTACCCTAGGGTAGGAGTGCCAACTAGGTATCAAAAAATTCATTTTACAGCGCATAAATGAGATTCCGTAGGACATGTATGAAATCTAGCACATAAGTATACACTAAGCAGAAATTATGCCAACTAGCATTAAGACAAAGAAGAGATCCAATCATACCTCTATACAGATTTTGATCCACCATTTTACCTTTTTCATACATGGCTTGAGTGTTGAGCTCATTGGGGTTGCGAGTGCCTTTGAATTCTCCATGCCTAATTTCTTAAGCATTTCCTTGACGTACTTAGCTTGGTTGATGAATATTTCTTCCTTGCCTTGTTTGATTTGCAATCCAAGGAAGTAATTGAGTTTTTCCATTATACTCATTTCGAATTCCCCACTCGTAAGATTTGCCAAAATTTTCACAAAGATTTAAATTAGTAGCACCGAACACTATCTCATTAACATAAATTTGCACAATCAGAATATCATTTCTAGAGTGTTTGATAAAAAGTGTTTTATTAACTTTTCCTCTTGAAAAACTATTTTGCATTAGAAAATAACTCAATCTCTCATACCAAACTCTAGGAGCTTGTTTCAATCCAAAGAGAGCCATCTTGAGTATAAAAACATGGTTGGGAAATTTCTCATTCTCAAATCCAAGTGATTGTTCAACATAAACCTCTTTTTTAATAAAACCATTTAAAAACACACTTTTTACATTCATTTGAAAAAGTTTGAAAATTTTAAATAACCAAATGCACATAAGGGTCCAATAGCTTCTAACCTAGTAAAGGGAGCAAAGATTTCCTCATAATTTGTATCTTCCTCTTGGCTATAGCCTTTAGCTACTAACCTTGACTTGTTTCTTACCATGTGACCTTCCTTATCTTTCTTGTTGTGGTAGACCCACTTTGTATAGATGACTTGATGATCTTGGGGTCTATCCACAAGTTCCAACACATCATTTCTCTGGAATTTATTTAGCTCTTCTTCCATTGCCATGATCCAATTTGCATCATTAAGAGCTTCATCTATGTTCTTGGGTTCTTCAAGAGAGATAAATGTGGCTAGACAACAATATTCGGTTAAGGCAAGCCTTATACTTACACCTTAGGAGGGATCTCCAATGATTTGACTTGTTAGGCGATCTTTCAAGAATTTCCAATCCCATGGCAACTCTTTCTCTTTAGATTCTACATTTTGATCATTTCCTTTCGGTTCAATTGGAGCTTTGAGTTTATTCTTTTCTTGCTCCTCAGATAAGGGGTGTGATGTTTATTGTTTTGATTACTATATCATCATCGTCACAAGTAATTCTGGATGACAAGATATTAGTTTTATCAAAAACCACATGTACAGACTCTTCTACAACTTTTGTATTTTTATTATAGACTCCATATGCTTTGCTAGATAGGGAATATCCAATAAAAATATCTCCATTCACTTGTGGATCAAATTTACCAAGGTTTGTTTAGCCATTGCAATGAATGAAGCATTTGCACCCAAAAGGTTTGAAATATGTAATATTTGGTTTTCTACCTTTATAAAGTTCATAGGGTGCTTTCTTTAAAATAAACCTTATTAAAGCTCAACTTAAGATGTTGCAAGCAGTGTTAACAGCTTTGGCCCAAAAAAAATTTGGCAAATTATTTTCACAAAGCGTAGTTCTTGCCATCTCTTCAAGAGTTCTATTTTTCCTTTCAACCACTCCATTTTTCTTGAGGAGTTCTAGGTGCCGAAAAATTAGGGGCGATTCCAAAGTAATCACAATAATTCACAAAATCGTCATTTTCAAATTCCCTTCCATAATAACTTCTAACCAAAACGATTTCGAATCGTTTTCATTTTGCACCTTTTTACCAAACTTTTCAAATTTATCAAATGCTTCACTCTTTTGAGAAAGGAATAGGCACCCAGTAAAACGAGAGTAGTCATTAATAATTACAAGTCTATATTGCTTTCCACCAAGGCTTAGATGAGGAGTGGGACCAAATAAATCTATATGCAAGAGTTCAAGATGTTGAAACTACTATTCCTTTCTTGTTGTCTCCAAAGGTAACATTTCATTTTCTTGGCATGATTGAAGTGAACTTGGATTTATCTCTGGTCCTGTGTCTTGAGCAAGCATTATCCAAGTACCACTTTTGGTTTTTGCTTTCGATTTTCATATATACCTATCGCAATTCAAACACTTTTAAGTACCCAAACTCTCTTGGGTCCTTTGTTGTTAGCATTGACATTTGGCAGTCGAGTTCCTTTTGGAAGCCAAACCATTTTTATTTTTTTCAAATTTCTTTTAAAAAGACATTGGTACATGATATGCCCATAGCCATTACAATAGTGACATCTTATAGAGTTTGTTGGAGGTGAGGAGACTTTGACCAAAAAAAAAAAAAATTCAAAATTTTCTTTTGAACCTTTCCATTATAGCCAATTCCATCTTTATTGCAAACTAATTTTTGAGAGAAGAGAATTTTTTCAAGTGTTTCTTGTCCTTTGAAAAATTTGTTTGAGATTTTTGACAGTTATTCTACTCTTTCTTTCAAGGACTCATTTTCTTTTAATAATTAATCATCTTCCTTGGACTTTCCTTGTTCGTTTTCATGTGAATGAAGCTTTTCTTCCAAGAATTGTTTTTCATTGGTTAGCTTTATGATTTTATAATTCAAAGACTTGTTCCTTTTCTTTAATGATTCATTTTCAAGTTCAACCAGTAAATGTTGTTTTGACTCCTTTTCTAAACTTATTTTTTGAAGACCCTTTATGAAAGTATTGTGTCGTTTTTTTTTATTTTTTATATTTCTATTACAAATCATGAAAATCAACAATAAATTCATCATAGGATAGATTAGTTACCACATCTTCTTCAATGCTATCATTATCCATGGCCATAAGACAAAAGTTGGCCACTTCGTCTTCACTTTCTTTATCGGAGTCATCGTCGCTATCTCCCTAAGCCGCAAATGCTTTCTTCCTTTCCTCCTTCTTGTCCTTCTTTTTGAATTTGTTTAAGGACTTCACATGTTTTGGCCTCGGACAATTCCTTTTGAGATGTCCAATTTATCCAAACTCATAACAACTTGGTTCGTCTTTGGAGGAAGATGAACCTTTTTTAAACTTTTTCTTAAACCTTTTCTTTTCAAGATATTTGAAATTTTTTTTTGCTAATCATCACTTTTGTCACTTATAGATGATTCAAATGATATATCTTTACCTTTCATTTGTTTTTCTTCTTCCTTAAACTCTTCCATGTCAATTTCATAGGTCATAAGATTGCCAAATAATTGGTTGAGTTTATAAATGGAGGGGTTATGCACTTCTTCAATAACGGTAACCTTTCCTTGCTATGAAATGGGAAGACATCAAAGAATTTTACTAACTTGCTCCTCATTTGAATATGTTTTTCTAAGAACTTGGAGTTTGTTAGTAATGTCGGAAAATCTAGTGTACATTTCTTTTATTGGTTCCTCCGGTTTCAGTTTACAAGGTTCACAAGATCTTATCAACATGTTAATCTTTGATGACTTCACTTGATCTGTACCTTTATAGGTGATTTCAAGCTTGTCCCAAATTTTCTTTGCCGATTGACACCCTCAAACATGATTAAAGACATTTGAGGCAAATGGCACACAATAATTGATAATGAGCCTTTGCATCTTTTGCAAGTTTTTCTTTATTATTTTGCATGAGCTCAGTTCCCTCCTTCGCAATAGTTTATCTTCTTATTTCTTTGAAGGTACATAATCACACTTTTCAGTTGTAAGCCAAAAATCAGAATCAATGGAGGTAATATAGAGTCTCATTCTAAGCTTCCAATAGGGAAAATTTTTCCCATCAAAAAGAGGAGGCTTGTTGGTCGATTGACCCTTGGCCAAGATATGCGTGAATGTTGCCATAGGATCACTTTAAGGTTGGTAGACCAAAACAAAAGAGTACTAGCTTTGATACAAATTGAAGGCCCAAAGAGCAACATAAGAGGGGTTAAATTAGGTTCTTTCACGATAAAATGGGAATTCAAACTTTAAGAATGAAAAACAAAACAAAACAAAAAATTTAATTGAAAGCTAAACAATGAATATAAAATGTAAAAAATTAAGGCAAGAAGAAAAACAATGCACAGGGATATTTATAGTGATTCACTTCCAACCTGGAAGCTAGTCCATTCCACAAGTGACTACTCTTCATCACTTGAGCCTTTAACTAAGCTTGATGATCTTTTCTAGAACTAGGCTCAAGATGTAACCATTACTACCGCTCCTTTTGTATGTAGGCTCAAGCCTCAACCTTTACAACTTATCTTTTCGTAATAGTAGGCTTAGGATCTAACCTTTACAACGAAAATTAAATAAAGTAATGAAAGAATTAAAGCACCAAATTTCTTCACTATTTCAAGACTGAATTGACAATTGATCAAACTTAGTCAAAGCTAAGGATATGCCTATTAAGCTTAATGATCAATAATAAAGAGAACTAGTGATGCTCAGAAAAACTTTAAAAGAAACTCGAAATTAAACGTTAAAGCACAAGAGAATAAGAGGTTTTAATCGAAGAATGCTTAGAGATAACTAGATGATAAAAAGTGAAGCATTCAAGCTCTTTTTAGAGGCAAATGAGCACCTAGGGGATGTTCAACATGTTAGGGAAAAGATTAACAAAGAAATCAAATCAAAAGTAGTCGTTTTAAGCCATTTCTGGGCTGTGTGTCGACATTCAACATGCTTGAGTGGATTTTAAATATTTTTGACCATTTAGCTCGATTGTTTGATTGATTGATTGATTAATTACCATATTAGCTTAATTTTTTGAATTAGCTTTCATGTTTGCCTTGATCATTTGAGTCATTGGTTGATTCAATCAAGCAAAATATCATCCTATTAAAATTTGATCTTGTTATTTTTGGCATTGCTTTTCATGATACCAATTTGAAAAATATTGCTTATTGGCAAACTAGATTGGCTTGAATTGACTTGAATATTTTTAAAATAATATTTAGAAATCAAATTTTAAAAATATTTCAAGAACATTTTTGTTAGACCATCACATAGTAATATTGAGATTTATTCAATTGATATATCCCAATCCTAATTCCAAAAAAAATGAAAATAAATGACCTAAAGTGCGTGGACTCGGACCTCATTCTCTTCATTTTAGATGAATCTTCTCTTCAAATTTGATCCCTTTTATTTTGATCCATTTTCTTCGAAAGCTAGGTATCAACATTATTAGCCTTGATTTTTCCTATGTTTCTTATGAGTCACTTTCAAAAAAGATTAGAACAATTTAAATATCATGACTCACAAAACAATTATTATCATCAAAATTACAATATAAATGGCATTTAGGGCCAACAAATCACACGGGCAAATCAGCGAGTGACACATGATGTGCGCTGACTGGCACAGGGGGCAATCTGTGTCGCCCCTCCATGGGCCAACCAGCACACGAAACGTGTTGCACATTGGGCTAGCGCTTGGGGTAATCTGCACCTCGCGGCACGGAAGAATCATAGGGTGCTACCTGGAACCATGTGACGCGAAAAGCTGCATGGTATTTTATGCCTTTTGGATAATTATCTTGATATTTTCACTTATCAAGCTGTTAAGGTTTCAAAAATTGCTCTTGAGCCTTAACCTTAGTTGGGATAATGAGAGTATGAGATGAGAAGAGAATGTAGAGTTTAGATGAAATAAGAAGGGAAAGGAGATGAGAAGTAGAGAGAGATATCAAAAGATTTCAAATTCATTCATCAAAGTTGTTGGATTACAAGCTAGAGCCATCTACTTATACTACTTTCTCCTAGGATGGCTTAGATTAAAAATATCTAGAGATACATTGCATTTGGACCAAGGAGCTAACCGACTTAACCACCAACTAACTAATTAGCCGCCAACCTTGACCGGACATTGACCTCCTAAATAAGACCACATTAAAGCTCACTTATTACATGACTTAACAAGAGACTTATGCAGCTACTTACATCAAGACTCAATCTAGATACAAATTCAACAAACTAATACATCTTTCCTACACCAAACGATCGTCATATGGCTGCAAGACAGCCACCAATGCAGGACACACATGCTAACAGCAGCAGCATAGCAGCAAGACAACATCACAACCACCACGAGTTCATGCCTCGGATTCTCAGTTCATAACATTTCCTTCCCCTTGAAAACATTCTTGTCCTCAAGAATAGAAGCGAGTTGAAACAATGAAGAACACTTATTGCCTATGAAAAGATAACTGAAGTGTTAAATTTCTTGCTGAATTTTTTGCAGCTGGAAGGACCTCTGGAACAACTAAACTTGAAATGCAGCAAATTCGGGTGTATGACTCTTGTTTCGACACAATGTTTGCGTTTGATTGTATAATATTCTTCAGGAGATCGGCACCGATCAAACCAAACATCACAACACCTCATTAAGCAGCTAACACAGCCCAAAACTCTATCTTGCTACTGAGAATCACACAACGCAGTAGCACTACTGAATTTTTGCTTGTAGAATGCTGCATGACAGATGTTATATGTCGTTAAACCCATAAAACTGCATGTGAAGACCTTTAACAACTCAGGAGGCCTTCCAAACTCAAACCAAGAAAACCAAACATCAAAATCTACTTGTACGTATTCCCAAATGCTATTCAAATAGCCCCATTTCTTGATCATGGCAACCCAACACATTGGAATTCCATAAGGATGCAGCTGTAACTCTTTCATTTTGGTTCTTATCCAAAATTTGTATTGCTTACACATCCACATACTAAACCAACTCATAACATACTCAAAAAACTCTTGATTGCTTTCCAAATTCTCATGTTGTGCTGCAGATCTCAAAAATTCAGCAGAGTATAAACCAAACAACCCATAACTGCAATTATGACCAATTCCAGCTCGATTCTTGTTCAATTGGAGGCTCATTGATGTGAACAAGTTATTAAACCTTCCAAAAGCTATAATAGCACCGAACAAACTCAATCTGAATAACCCTTTTGCTGCTGACAGTGAGGGAATTATAATTCTCCAAAAATTTTCAGCAGCCAATAATGCTTCTATTGCTTGTATCTTGATTGAGAACTTGTAAGTCTGAAAGTACCAGCCTTTTCTTCCCCAACTCTTGCATAGACCACACACACTAAGAGTTCACAACCCTTTGTTGAATGCCAAATGCACAAGGTCACAACTTGAACAACAAAAACCTTCCAATCGACCTTGCTAATGATGCAGCACACCACTTGCAATCTGTTCAGCAGATGTCCTTGGATCCTAAGCTCTTTAAGCCTCCAAATTTGAATCAAAAGAACAAGCTTTGCTTCCTTACCAATGAGCTTAAGAATGTACATAAAATTAGGACACATATGGCAATTCAGAGTTACTGAAATTAATTTCAGCTCCAGGGGAGATCTATCCTGCTTGCTAATGCTGAAATGTAAAATAATTTGAGCTAGAATTGACCTTGATTCCTTCTTGTACTCCTTCAACCAAACATTCAAAAAATATTGAAGCTTATGCACACTATTTTTCCATTCAGAAATGCCACAACAGACCACCCCACACACGTTCAGATTTTGCACCAGATCAGCACCTTTCAGTTGCTGTTGGTTCCAATTTTCAAGTGCTAACATCATCGACTTGACTTGGGTTTGCTTACTATCCTTAGTTACACACAAGAAATTCACAACACCATCAACTCCTCTCTGAACTGCTTCTACTTCTGCAGCAAAACAACTTGAGAGGTCTTGATTCAATGGCTCAAGTTTAGCTACTGCATTTGTTCCAATCTCATTACAGTCAAGCACTGCCATTTCAGCCACATTGCAGAAATCAGATTCCACCAAGGCCTTAGGGGGTCTTCCACTATCGAAAATAACCCAAAGACCTCCAATGCTAAGGGATCTTGGCTGAACAACCCTCATTTTCAGATCAGAACCCGATTTGTGAACTTCTAACACGTTAAGAATTCTCCCAGAAATCAGTCTTGGCCTAAATTGGACTAGGGAATTGATTTTAGCAACTTGCTCGAGCCTTTCCTCCAACTCGGCCTCGTATTTCAACTTGTTACAATCATGATCTATTTTCCCCGGAAAAAAGGGACTACCAACATCAATTTCATCAGTTAACGCATCGATTGTACTGATTTTGGATTGCACAGAATTCGATTTCAGCATTTTACTGAATTTATACACATCCAACAACTCAATTGCTTGTATAGGCACCATGCTTCTCCTTTGTTGAACCTTGAAAGCACTCTCGTGGCTTAAGTAATTCTTTTCAGCAGAAAATCAACTCTTTTCGGCTTCATATAAACTTGAAAATCTTCTCCCAGATCAGAAGATAGCTCGTCGTGTGAATGTGTATTTGAACACATCAATTCTCCACTCCGTGAACCTTGTTTTGCGTGACTTAAATTACTGCTAGCACAAAGCCATTGTTGATGGCGAGTATCAAAATGCCGTGGCCAAGTGCTTAACACATTTTGTGATGCTTCCATTGTTACTTCTGCAGTAACCTTAACTTCCAGCTAAATGAGATTGCTCAGCAGTGACGGTACTTTGATTCTGCTTTCCAGCTTGCCATAGAGTATTACTTAACTGATTTGGAGATGTATTCAGTGATATTTCAGCAGTAACGTCAAGTTTTTTAGTTGGAATCACAGATTCTGCAGCAATCACTCCTTGTATATCATCTGAATCTTTTAGACCAGCATATACATCAGTAAAAGCAGCATCTTGAGTTAGTTCTTGACAATCATCCATCTTCATAGGCTGAAACGCAACCTCACGCTTCAACTTCGGCTT
Organism: Simmondsia chinensis; assembly: GCA_018398585.1. Classification (NCBI taxonomy): domain Eukaryota; kingdom Viridiplantae; phylum Streptophyta; class Magnoliopsida; order Caryophyllales; family Simmondsiaceae; genus Simmondsia; species Simmondsia chinensis. The sequence continues at coordinate 15,977,216 of JAGTTD010000018.1, read as the reverse complement.
TATCAACTTCTTTTTACCCCAAAAATCTTTCAACGCTTCATTTAGATGGTTCCTCTTTGACTTACTCTTTGCTTTCTTTAACATTCCTTTAACATAAAAATCATATTCCCATTCCGGATGCATGTCATACTGTGCCTCAACATCATCAAGATACTCTAACTCTAGCATAGAGTCTTCATAAGGATCAGCTTGTTCTTACTCAGGTTCTTCTAGCTCGTGTTCATCAATTTTGGCATTATCGGACACCGGTTCATTTCCAACGGCAACAAATTCCACTCTCTCTTTCCACTCAACACGGAACTTCTGTTGTCTAATGCTATCCAATTGCTCCGAAAACTCATTTGCATCAAGAACATCAGCACTATCAATACTGATGTTTGGATAAGCTAAATAATGCTGAATCATAAGTCGCTGCATCTTTTCTTTCCATTCCTGTGTCCTCTTCAGCTCATATTCTTGCTTTTTCTGCCAAATTTCCTCACATTCTTGTCTTAATTCTTGCCTTAATTTCATCAATTGCTCAGTCAACTCATCCATATTGACAATGAACAACAACTTCAATCTCGAACACTCAGTTCGCAAAATACAAGTTCGAAAATCACAGAAGTGTGAAACTTGTTTTGCAACTTTTCAACAATCGCTTGCTTTATTAAGTTGTACTCCTTTGTTCGCACAACCAACCCTTGCTACCGGTTCCATGATCGTCATTGATTATAAACCCTAACTTGCAGAGTTCGCGAACAAACCCTAACTTCGAACAATTTTCTGACAGTGATGCTTTCTTGATTAATTCGGACTAAGAATCTGAAATAGGTTCGGTCTTTGTTTGTAATGATGATTTAAACACACGATTCACCACAACCTTCAAGAACGAAGTCGAATTTCACACTTTCGGTGCTCAGTTCGTTGTCAGATTTTTGCCTAAGCAAATCTTGACTCAATAACATGTAAATATAAAGGATCAACGCAGATTTTGATGAATTCTCACCACTTCTAAGCTTAAAAACACAATTTCTTCACAATTCAACAACAAAAGCAAATTTGGATCAAGTGTATAACTTGTAGTTTAGAAAGCAGTCACCTCAACCTCAACTTTCTGAATTGTAGAACCAGAAATCACCTCAATGCAACTTGTTTATGATCTTTTGATGATGATCAAGTGTAATGTTGATCAATTAGCATCACATAAACTCCTTCTCAACAAATTAGATGAATACTTGATCAAGATCAATTATGCTTAGCCATACTTGAGTAACTGATACTTTGCTTCAGCCTCAAATTCTGCTACTAATGCTTGATCAATCCTATGGAATTCAATCTGAATCAGCTTTGATGTTGAATGTACTCAACAAATACTGATCAATTGAACTTTCTTCAATGTAATTCGATCAATTTTAATCCCAACCGAAAGCAATTCCTAGGCCTTGCAGTTCACTAATGCAGTAACCGCCACTCTTCAATTTCAAAATTCAGAATTGAATTCTGATCGCAAAATCTAAACTAAATCTGTATCATAATTGTTTTTATTGATTAATTGCAATGCAATCAATTAGATTTTGAATTTTTTTTCGGATATGAGCTTGATTCGGAAGCCAAATCAAGGCTCTCATACCAATTGTTAAGTTTTCAAAGATTTCTCTTGAGCCTTAACCTTGGTTAGGATAATGACAGTATGAGATGAGAAGAGAATGTAGAGTTTAGATGAGATAAGAAGGGAAAGGAGATGAGAAGTAGAGAGAGATATCAAAAGATTTCAAATTCATTCATCAAAGTTGTTGGATTACAAGCCAGAGCCATCTACTTATACTACTTCCTCCTAGGATGGCTTAGACTAAAAATATCTAGAAATACATTGCATTTGGACCAAGGAGCTAACCGACTTAACTACCAACTAGCTAATTAGCCGCCAACCTAGACCGAACATTGACCTCCTAAACAAGACTACACTGACGCTCACTTATTACATGGCTTAACAAGAGACTTATGCGACTACTTACATCAAGACTCAATCTAGTTACAATTTGAACAAACTAATACATCTTTCCTACACCAAACGATCGTCATATGGCTGCAAGACAGCCACCAATGCAGGACACACATGCTAACAGCAGCAGCATAGTAGCAGGACAGCATCACAGCCACCACGAGTTCATTCCTCGGATTCTCGGTTCATAACACAAGCATTCTATTATTATTTTTTGTAAATTTTTATTTTATAAATTAATGAATCAATTTTTTGGCTGCATATATGAGCAATAGCCTAATTCATTAGGGTTTAATAGTTCGCTCAACTTTCGTTCAATTCAATTAGAGAATTCAAAAGAGAAAGACTATTCCCAATTACTTCTAAATAGTATTTTAAGAACTATTTGATTTCACAATGCTCATATTTTCCGTGCTAAGATGAATGCGGATAAGATCTTAGAGTATCAATGGAGCGTCTTTTACGCTTGTGGTCTACAACGAGATATGAGATTTCTTGACTTCTACTTTTAAGTTCTTATTTAATTATTTTTTCATGTGTATGTTATCTATGTTATGCATTGTTATGTCTAATTAGAGTTGGAAACTTGTAAGTATTTAAAATTGGAAATTTAAATCATGATTCCGCTGTGCTACAAAGTGCAAAAGCCGGTCCCTACTCCAAAGCCACTTCCGAGAAGCGAGCTATAGAAGAAAGGAGTGCCTTAGAATATGCATCTGAAACCACAAAAGGTGATGAATAGTGTCCTCCTCTCTCCTACTCCGCAACATCTCCCAAGTGGACTTGGTGGTGAATATCCCTAAAGGGTCACTCAACCACCGAATGGAATCTGCCACACCAGCCGGAGGGCTGAAGTCAATCGTGTCCCACGTGGGTTGGAGCTCCAAACAACCTTGCGGAGGTCTCTACTAATCACGCTCAATAATGGTTGAGACACGAGAATCCCACGGAAACCCAGAAAAGGTGAGCTGTCGAGCAGGGAAGCGCAATAGTGTGCATGAGGTCGTTGATTAGCATAATTGAAAAATCTTATTTAGATACGAATTTATGATGAGATTATGTAAAAATGTATAGTAATCATTGTTGAATATGTTCATGTAATTGTTCTCTATTAATTGATTGTTTAAATTGTTTTAAAATTCAATTAAAGGGAATGTATAGCAACAATAACAACATCCCCAGTGCATCAAGGGCTCTCGCGTAAGAGGCTGATTTTGAGGACCCCCAACCTGAGTAGCATATCATCATGGAAGCAAGTCAGCCTGCAAGCATGGAGCAACAAAACATAAGAGCAGGATATAGCATAAAGCAAGCGCTACTAAGCCAAATTCAAAATTTTTTTTAGAAGGCAACTACAAGCGAATAAAGGCAACTAACAGATAAGCAAGCAAGTGCGCAACAGGAAGTCAAAAACGCGTTGTCACACTAGTGTTAGCTATAATATGCAGCATTACTCTAAGCCGCGGCATCGGCTACCCCTATCCTAACCCTCCAACGAGCTCTATTTAAGGCCATCTCCTCCTGTGGGTTTAGGTGGGTGAGGTCTTGTCGGATCGTCTCCAGCCATCTCTTCTTTGGCCTGCCTATCCCTCACCTTCCTAGTGTAGTATGGAGCTACCCACATCTCTTGATTGGAGCAGTAGCCGATCTCCTCCTAACATGTCCAAACCACCTCAAATTATGCCCCCCCCCCCCCCCCCCCCCCCCCCCCTCTCCTAATTTATCCTCGATCAAGGCTATGCCCAAGTTGCCTCTTATAACACCGTTCCTAATCTTATCCATTCTTGTGTGTCCGCATATCCACTGCAGCATCCTCATCTCCTCCACCTTCAACTTTTGTGTATGATGTTGTTTCGTTGGCTGACACTCCGCCCCATACGTCATCGTCGGTCTCACTACCGTCTTATAGTGTTTTCCATTTAGCTTTAGCGGGAACTTTCTATCGCAAAGTACTGTGGAAGCCATCTTCTACTCTGCCAGCCTACTTTAATCCGGTTATTAACATCCTTGTCAACTTCACCATTCTGCTGTACCACGAAACCTAAGTATCTGAAATTCTCCTTTCTCTATATGGTCTCAGCACCTATCTTGACTTCTTCGGTGCTAGGCGCGTTGGAGGGGCCAAACTTGAGTTCCATGTACTCGATCTTGGATCTACTGATTCGTAAGCCCTTCAATTCCAATTCCCTTCTCCACATTTCCAGCTTCTCATTTATCTCTACTCGAGATTCCCCAACCAAAACTACGTCACCTGAAAAAAGCATGAACTAAGGCACATCACCTTGGATGTGCTTAGTAAGCTCATCCATAACCGGGAAATAGAAATGGGCTCAAGGTAGATCCTTGGTGTACCCCGATTGTAATTGGGAAAGCATCCGCTTCCCCTTCCACTGTATGTACTTTTGTTTGTGCATCCTCGTACATGTCTCTAATAGCCCGAATTTACGGCACAGGGATGCCCCTCCTATCCAAAACCGTCCATAGGATCTCTCTTGACACTCTATCATATGCCTTCTCCTAATCAATGAAAGCCATGTGGAGATCCTTTTGTCTCTCTCTGTAATGCTCTATCGTTTTCCTTAGGAGGTGGATGGCTTCTATTATTGATCTCCCGGGAATAAATCTGAATTGGTTCTCGGACACCCCTATCAGTTGCCATAACCTTCTTTTTATGACTCGCTCCCACAGCTGCAAAGTGTGACACATTAGTTCGATGCCCCGATAATTGGCGTAACTTTGGATGCCACCTTTGTTCTTGTAGATCGTGATCAATGTGCTCTTCCTCCATTCTTCAGGCATCTTCTTCCCCAAAAGAATTTGGTTAAATAGTTTAGTAAGCCAACTAATGCCCTTCTGTCCAAGGCATTTCCATACCTCACTGGGTATCCCATCTAAGCCAATTGATTTACCCCTTCCCATATGTTTCAGGGCTTCCTTGATTTCGTCAGCTCTAATTTTCCTTCAATCATAGTTGTTCTGGTGCTCACTCGATGTTTGGAGATCACCTAGGGATATCTTTGTTTCCCCTTGATTATTGAACAAATCGTGGAAGTATGATTTCCATCTAGCTTTAATCTGTAGCCCATCCATGAGCACTTGTCCATCTTCTCCTTTTATGCATTTTACTCGATCCAAATCCCTCGTCTTCCTTTCTCTCACTTTGGCGATTTTAAAGATATCCCTAGCCCCCTCCGCGTTATCCAGCCTTTTGTAGAAATCCTCATACGGTCTTGATTGTGCTTCTCTAACTACGTTCTTTGCTTCTTTTTTGGCTAGCTAATATTGATGTCACTTATCCTCACCTCTGCTATGCTCCTACTCCTTGAAAAAGTCTCGTTTGGCCTTAATCTTCTCTTGGACCTCCTTGCACCACCACTAGGACTCTTTGTTGTCAGGTGCCCTACCCTTTGACACTCCATGAACTTTGAGTGCCAGTCCTTTAAGCTTTCAAGCCAGTTGGTTCCACATTTGGTTTGTGTCTCCCTCCAACTCCAACCCCATCTCCGACTCCGCTCTTTCCTTATAAACTTTATACTTCTCCCCCTTCAAATTCCTCCACCGAGAATGTGTCTGTGTGGGCTTCTTGTTTCTTTTGGCTCTTTTCTTAGCCTTGACATCAGCACACAACACCCTATGTTGGGTAGAAAGGTCTTCCCCTCAGATGACCTTACAATCCCTACAGTGTCTTTGTACCTTTTCCTTAATAGTATGTAGTTAATTTGGGTCCTTGTCCCACCGCTTTGATATGTCATGATGTGCTCCTCACGTTTTCTAAAGAAGGTGTTGGCAACTGCTAGCTCGTAGGTGACAGCAAAGTCTAGGAATGCTTTACCCTTCGCATTCCTAGTTCCAAAGCCAAATCCTTTGTGGTATGATGCATAACCATCCTTGGCCGCGCCAACATGCCCATTGAAATCCCCACCAATCACCACTTGTTTAGTTTGGGGTATGCCTAGCATCATCTTGTCCAAGCCCTCCCAAAATGTTGCCTTCTCGTGCTCTGTTAATCCAGTTTGAGGTGCATAAGCACTAATAACGTCAATACCTCCCCGTCTGGGACCATTGTGATGCCTATGATCCTATCCCCAGTCCTGGATACTCAGACTACTCTGTCCTTGAGACTGTTATCCACGATGATGCCAACTCCATTCCTACCTCTAACTGTGCCTACATACCACAGCTTACACCCCAACACTTCTCTGGCTTTCACGCCAACCCATTTAATTTTTTGTAGGTAAAGGATATTGATCCTTCTCTTCACCATCATTTGAGCCACCTTGAAGCTCTTCTTTGTTAACGTTCCAACATTTAGTGTCCGAAGTCGTAAGTTTTGCTCCCCCCCTTGCTTCGCCCTCCCCCTTCCTAACCTTGTTTAAAGATGGCCTCAGGTTTTGAGTCCCATAGCTAGTATTATTCATTGTCACTATGACAGGTAAGCTAGCATAGAACATGAAATCTTAAAAGCATAACAATAAGCCGCAAACAATAGCAATTAAAATCACAGTAGTTTTATGTAGTAAGGAAGAGAATGGGGCAGCTCAAATAATGATATCAAGTAGCGGTAAACAAAATACACCCTGCATTAATAAAGGCTAGGTCGATACTCTGACCAAGCTAATACTTACCTAGGCCCATTTGTGAGCAGGCTGCTTGGGTGGGTTCTAGTTTGGTTAAGATAGGTTGGTTTTGGGTTAGCCTTGGTTGGGTTAGGTGAGGGTTAGGGGTCCAGATTAGGTGGATGTAGTTTAGGTTTGGGTTCAGGGTTTATGGTTCATAGTTGGTGGCGGCAGTTCATGTGGGTGGCTAATAGGAGTACTAAAGGTTAAGGTGTTGGTGTGTGCGAGGGGTTGCTTGTGGCAAATAGGTGCTTCGCTGGGGGGACGGGGGATGCGTTCAGTGGTGAGAGGTGGGGGGTGCGTTTGGTGGTGGGTGGAGGGTGCGTTCGATTGGGTGGGGGGTGGTGGTGGTGGGTGATGGGTAGGGGGTTGATGGGTGGTGGCTCAACATCGGAGATGGTGGGCGGAGGTGGTGGGTGATGGGTGGTGGGCCGAGAGAGGTGGTGGTGGAGGTGGTGGGTGATGGAGTTACAATGGCAAGGTTTTGGGGGGGGGGGGGGGGGGGGGGGGGGGGGGGGGGGGGGAGGGGTTGGATGGAGGGCGACTCTATCACTGACAGTGGGCCGTCGCCGTCTAGACTATCGCTGAGGATAGGGTCGTGTCCGTTGTCGGTGAGGCGACCAACGTGACAGAGAGAGAAACATTGGGGGGGGGGGGGGGGTGGGGTTTGGGCTGTCAGAAAGAGAGATGCTGTGATTGTGAAGATTGGATTTTCATGACAAGTTAAATTTTTTGTATAATTATCTAATAAGATTAGATAAATTTATTGATATAATGGGATTATAGTCAATTAAATACAAAAAATTTGGTGGTTGTTGACATCATTGGGTGACATCAGCAAGCCACCTGCTGATGTCAGTAAAGACATCAGCTGCTAACGTCAGAAAATAATTAAAAACCTTTTTTATTTTATTTTAGAATGGGATTATATGATAATTGGTATTTTTCTAAAGGAGTTTAGTGAATATTTGAGTCTTATATTGACTTAAATTGATGTTACTAAAAGAGTTTTAATGATATGTTTTATTGGAGCAAGTTACTTAAATAGTCCTAATTGGATCAGGATCGTAATTTAATTATTCCATTCATATTAAATTAATCAAGCTATGAGATAATGTAGGTGATTCAAAATCTACTAATTTTTTCTTTAAAAATCAAGTGAGAGCGAGGTTTAAACGTTAAAAACTCACGGTCTTCATTACTGGTCTAATAGTATAGTGGGTCTGCATTACTCCCCAAGTAGGATGTGGATCTACGGAATACAGGGTTAGACTTCAGTTAGGATGAACTGAAGTGCAAGTAAATGAGTTCAGCTAGCTGACGTGAAGCATTTCGTGATCTTGTATAGATGTTTATGTAATGGTTTACACTTGGCTAAAATACTACATTAGCCTTCTTAAAGAGCTCTGTTGTACTAAGTAAATTATTGATATTTGGTAAAGAGTATACAAGAAAATAAAATAATAGAGAAACGTTCTTCACTGAGCTAAGCTTGTTGCGTCCTCGCTAACGAGGAGTAATGAGTGGGTAGTTTGGATTTGCTTTACTTTCGTTATGATGGGTGTAATGGGTACCACATTAAAATTGATTGCTAAATTTTGAAAGAAATAATGTCATATTTAGATGCATGACTCTATTAGGAACATATTTCAAAAATGCTTCCCTAGGTCGGCATGAGTGGGGGCAGCGGAATAGGAATATAAAATTCTTAATTTTAAATCTAAATCCCTCACCTAATTAAACTATTTAATTAGATCTAGATCTTACTCTAATAGGTTCATAATATGACAAATAAAAACATCGAATAAAACTTAGGATGTATAATAAACGAAATAAAGGAAACCAATTATATATCAAATATTTAAATAGACATACCTGAAGCGCAAGCCCCGATTACTACTTATAGATTTGAAATTGGTAGAAGATTTCTTGATACCTCAAGGTCTTTTTCACAATCACCTCTTCTAGTACCAGGAGTGTGGGCTCCCAAAAATATTTAAATTAGGAAAAATTTCAGAATAAAATTATTCCTTCAAGCTTCCCAAGAAATAATTTTTCAGAAAAATTATGCTAAATGATATTTTAGAAAACCCTTAAAACAATTTTAAGGTTTTTGTGGTGGGAGAAAACCAAGTTCCAAATGAAAAAGAAAATACGTAATACAAAACAATAGATAAACGCACATGTTTACAAGCAATAAGCAACGCCACATGTGAACCTATCATTTTCCCATCCGCGCATACACGAATCACCAGTGGTAGATATGACTGTGACATGTGTCAGCGCCCGATTCGCTAACCCATGTGTAAGTGGATGTCCAGCTGCCCAGTGCACTTGGCTAGTGATGCTGTGACACGTGTCGAGCCGTGATTTGTTGATTTCATTTGGCATGGATCCGGGGCTATGTACATGCATTTTATTTTTTTAAATTCCAACATGTATAAATTTATTTTATGAATATTTTTTTTGGGTAGAATAAATTTTTTCATCTTATTCATAAATAATTCATCTTATGTATTAAGTTTACCAAAAATAATTTATTCATCTTATGAGTAAATAATTCATCCTATTTATTCAATTTAAATATCTTCAGATAATGCTTAAGTTAAGGCTTGCGGAGGGACCTTAGAGACAATCTTACTCTAGCTCCAAATGGGTCAAATCTACATAAATATATTCACTCAAGAATTTCACAAATAACTTTTATTATGTTAATTAACCACTCTAATAGATATTCGTGAGTACAAACAACTTTAACTACTATCGTTGTTTTTCTCACTCGCCATAGTTCCCAACTTGCCATTCTTGAACATTTTAATAATGTAGAAAGAATTTTCGTATTAATTCTAAATGTTAAACATATGGAATACTCTAGTCAAAGATTCTAGAATTTGTTCTTATATTTGGGAATAAACTAAGCCGACATTGTTATCTAATCAGAAACTATAGATTCCATGTAAAACAACTGTTCCTGCCACGCTTCATGCTGTTACCCAATATACGTAAGATTCAAGTCAACGCACTTTGACTAATCCTTTTGGTACATTGAAGCAACGAACAATTCATGCATGAGTTCAAACTGTTTCCTAGATTTAGAGTTACCATCTTACGGAATTAATTATTTTTTATATTAATTGAAGAAACGACTAATTCAAATGGTCCTGCTTAGTGTTCAAATCTTATTGACCACACCAACATGATACTCTTGGATCTTTATCCACATAACCAAGACAAATCCTCAAAGGTATCATATTATAGTCTTATCAGACAAGTTGTTCAAACATATAACCGGCTGTGAACATACTTCGACAACATATCATTAGTTTGATCTAAGTCTATCTATGGTTCAATCTCATTGACCACTTAAACTGAACATGACATGTCATCTTGGACTACGTTCATCTCATGGAATGTTTTAGAAAACAATCACACGTATTTTGACTAGTAAACCCAATTAGCCCTACATTGCATAACTATCCCTTAGAAATCTGTCAACTCTTTGATTGAAAACTTTAACCAATACAGAACTCTCACTATCCTGTTTCTATGCTCATAAGCTTTCATCTATAAGGAACCCTTTGAGTCATGTAGTCTACTTAACAACTTCATAGCTGTCAAGTATCCGACTTCCATAGTGAAGTAAGTAATATAAGACTACTTCACTCTTCAACATCTAATGATTCCAGCTAGAAGGGTAAACATAGATTTTAGACGTCTAATGTCTAAAGTCCCTTTTAAAACAAACAACCCATGATAAACTCAACAACCTTTCTTTTCAATCTCTCATACATTTGATTCTAAGAACTAGGGGTGTTTATGGTTCAGTTAACAGTACCGAAAAGTATTTCGGTTCGGTTAACCGCAACAAAAAAAAAATACTCAAAAATCTCTAACCATTACCGCAACCGAAAAGACTGGTTAACCAACTTTGGATAATTGGTTTCGGTTATGACGGTTAACCGGTAACTGAAAAAATAATACCATGCATCTTTCATGTTATATGATTTATCTCCTTAAAGGTCTGTAAATATCTAAAAGCACGAGAATATTCAACAAATTATAAGCTTATAATCCAATTCTAAAAAATTAAACATTTAAAATCTCATTCTAATCAACATATGGGAAAACGAATAGCGTTGGACTGTAGTAAAGTAGTGCCTAGTTAATATTTGGGATACAACAATGGGGCACAAGTACTTAATACTAGGAGATGAACTAAGAAAAAAGATAAAATTGATTATGTATTATGGAATATTCACCTATATGTTAGAATAACATACTTAATTAACAATATGATATTATGAACATGTAAAAATATATACATAATATATACTATTTTGGTAAATCAGTTCACCGGAATGGACAAAATCACTAATAGTTACCGTCCAAAAATACCTCAAATTTTTTCAGTTCGATTAACCAACCTGGAAATTTGGTATGGTTAACCGCATTTTCGGGTCAATATTTCAGGAATTCGGTTCGGGATTTCGGTTATGGATTTTTTGAACGCCCCTACTAAGAACATATTGTGTTCATCTTAGGTCTGTTACTAATAAACTAACTGGACAACAAACTATTAATGGCTCAATAATTCTACATCATTATCCATGAGTAGAATGTCATCTATATACAACACTTAGAAAGTATCTACTTTCTTGTTATATCACTCGTACACTGATGATTCATTAGCCATTAATTCAAATTCCTAGTACTTAAATAGCCATCATAGAATTTATTATACAATGAACAAGATGCTTGTCTAAGTCTACAAATAAACATACTCAGTTTGCACACTATATGCTCCTAACTTTTGGAAACAAACTTCTCTAAATGTATCATATACCTAACCTTTTCAAAATGGCCATTTAGAAAATATCATTTTGACTTCCATTTCTGTATCTCATCATATGAAATATTATGGATAAGAGTATCCTTATTGTTTACGATGAATTTGGTTAGTGTGCTTATTGATTGCATTAGAGTTCTGTACGAGATGGGGTTCGTAAGATTGAAATGAACTCAAGCTCCTGCTACACACCCAACTTGATATTTTTTGCAAGATTCGCGAGGGGAGGAGGAGGCTTGAACTATTATTGCTTCGAAGAGGGAATCAAGATTGAAAAGGGGAGGATGAGGCCTCAAACAGGAGGGGGAGGTATGTGTGTCAAGATGTGAGGAACCTTTTCCCTTCTATAGAGAACTTCAATCGGCTGGCTTGCCCATTCTAGATCGCCCTTTCTGGGTCGCCCATTTCTGGGTTACCTATTTCTGGGTAGCACATTTATGGGTAGCCCATTACTTGCTAGCCCATTTCTGCTGAGCTCGTTCTGGCTAGCCCTTACTGTGCCATTAAGTACAGGGCCAATAAGTATAGGGCGAGCTAGTAAGTGCCGGGCAAGCAAGTTCCGAGCAAGTATCGGGCCAGTGTTATACACAATAAATGCTGGGCAAGTAAGTACATTTGGATCGGGTGTATCGATCCACCTAAATGGGTTTTAAATATTTGAGTGTGGCTTTGGTGGCTTGCGTATGTCGTCCACCCATTCGGGGTCACCCATATGGGTTCGCATATACTGGGTCGACCCATTGGGTTGCCAGGCGAGTATGTACCGGGCTAGTACTGTAAACAATTATGGACTTAAGCATAAAATCTAGATACAAGGTCTCATCAAAGACGACTCCTTCCCTTAGGGTATAGCCCACTACCATCAATCTAACCTAGAAGGTCTCAACCTTCTCATCCACTCAAATCTTTACTCTTGTAGATCCATTCAGATCTAATCTAATGGACTTAATGCCTTTTGATGCCTCTACAAGTTCTAGAGTTAGTTAAAATACAATCACTTTAACTTAATTTTTTTATTGCCTTGACCCATTGGTCTGCATTTTTATACTTAAGAGTTTCATTGTAGCTTAAAGGATCAGATTCGCTATCATGCTTAACCATTAAAACCGAAGACATGAATTCGTCGGGAGACCTTGACCATCCTCCCAGTACACTGAAGCTCTCATGTACTTAGACTTGTTTGGCTTAGCTCATTCCTGAGCGAGGGGGGGGGGGGGGGGGGGGGGGGGGGGGGGTGAGATTTGAAGAGTATTTAGCAACAATAAAAAGTGATTTTTTATTAAAGAAGCTATTTTTCAGCTTTTAGCAGAAACAGAAATTTAGTGCTTCTTCTTTTAAGCAGAAGTAGTAGCAGAACTAAAACAATTGAGAAAAATTAGTTCAGGTGTATTTAAGTTTGTTAATATATTAAAAACTAAATTTATATAATTGAAAAATAATTTATACATTTAAAAAATAGTTTATATATTTTAAAAAACATATTAAATGTGAAAAAATATTCTAATATTTAATAATACATTTAAAATATTTATAAAATATTTTCAATATTTATTAAAACTATTTTAAATATTTGAAAATTTTTTAATTTTTTTATAAAACTAAATATTTCAAAAATATTGAAAACATATTTTTAAAGAATTAAAAATTTGTTTGTTTAAGTATTTAAAACATTTTTTATATGTCTAGAAAATATTTTAAATATTTAAAAAATACATTAAATATTTGAAACGGTTGTTGGGTGGTTATTTTCAACTATAAAATATTTCTGTTAATGTCCCTTTTTTAATTTTATAGAAAAAGAATTTTTTTAAACATTGGCCAAACACTCACAATAATCCAATAAGCCCTTCTTTACTGGTTGAGCCAAATATAAATTACTTATTTGAAGCAACACATTTTACAAATAATGCTTTTATAAAAAGTATTTCTGAAAAAAGCCCTCTTTCTCACAACAATGCCAAATAGGCCCTTAGTGTGATAATAACCTGGTAGAAGATATATCTAGTACATCATATAATAGTATAAGTTGTATCAAGCTGTAGAGACACAATATCTCATACTGTCAATCTATCCAGCACAAGCTATCTACTGTACTTTTAGAACACTTTTTAAAACCTCTTACATAACAAACCTTTTGATATGTAGAAGTGACTCTTCGTATGATTCTTACCACATTCAATAACACAACTTTTTGTAGTAAGGAAAAATAAGAATTCTTCTGAAATCCTCCACTTCCATCTGATCAAAGTGACTTGATATAATTACCTAACTGATCCCAACTTTAGTCTTTAATTCTTTGAACTTCTCAAAGGATTTAAGACTTCAGTTTTCATCGGTATATCCATATATCAACTTACCGAGTAGTCATACATAAATATTTTATTAAATACTCATCGCTTACATTTGTTTGAACTTTTAGCAGTCCATAAACATTTTATGAATAAGTCCTAGTAGCTTAATGGTTCTACTGCCTTTACTCTTAAAGACTCTTTTAGTCACCATTAATTCGAACATGATTCACATACTGGCTATTATTTTAGTACTTAATGATCACATAAGACATATCAAACAAGTTTTGAATCATATTAGATTAATGTGACCTAAGATTAAATGTTACTTAAAAGCTATGTGGTTTACGGAAATTCTTCTTTTATATGGTTACACTGCTGAGCTTGTATTAGACTAATAAATCACCATTAACATAAACCAGATTAAAATAAGTCAACTACCTGCCATATACCATTTGTAATGAACACTTTATTAAATGATTATCAATCTATTTTTCAGAAAAATAACTGCGAGACTATTTTATAGCAAATAGCAAATAGAAATCAAATTTCTAAAGAAATTGGCACATTAAGATAGTTACTCAAAACTAAAACCACATTCCATGACTTAAACTGTTTTCAGGTGCTAATACTAAAAGCCCATTCACTTGGACACTAGTGAACTACCTACTGGACACAACTAGAGGAGACATGATATCAAATATCCTACCATCTTGGCTTTCCGACTTGGCAACACTAGTATCTAAGTACCTTGGCAATTCCTTTTAAAGTCCAGTGCTTTTATAAAGAAACCAAACCATTTTGACTCATGTTTTATTTTACTCTTTTGAGGTTCCTAATTCATGAGATTGATACATACACTAAGTGGACTCTTCCCTTCATTCTAATGACGCCTTTTCTCAAATTGTATTTTCATCAATTCAGACAATGAGCAATCTTTATTACTCAATGTATCCAAGCTAAATTGATTGAAAGGTCTTGGTCGCCAAGTCAAGATCATATATTGTTGAGATTTGCTATCAAAATTTGCATCAAGAATTCTAGTTCAATTAAATGAGCCATCATCATATGACGCGATCTTGAACTAAAATTTCTTAACACAATCTCGTGTCTATTATCTTTCTCATTAGTCATTCTCATGCGACTAGTTCTCTAACCAAATACTTCATTTAAATATCTGATAATCTCTACTACAGTTGACAATTCAAGTATCTAACACGCGAATAAGTTCTACATCTTACGTCCAAATCTAGCATCCAACTAACTCTTTCGTTTAGTTTAACATTTCAAACGGTCTTTTCAACTTGGTAGATATACTAGCAGTAGCCTAGATAACTCTAAGTATCTCCTAGTGCTCTTCATGTACTAAGAGATATCATATCATAGCAAGCATAAGAGAACAGACAAGTAAGACAAAAAAATAATGATCAAAAAGCAAAAGTATAACAACCAGTTTGAAATCAAAAATTGCAAAACAAGTCATATAACATACATAATTACTTTTTTTTACTTTTAGCAAGCAATCAAATTTCGGAGTTCACAATCTGACACTTTCATGTATCGCGTGGCGACCTAACCGAACTACCTCAAAACTCCCAGTCTGCAAGGCCGAATTGAGATATTAGAAGGGTGAGATTATTTCTTAATTAATATGTTTTCTTGCAAACTCTTTAATAAACATATTTAGCACACCACTTTTCCCTTAGCCTCTAAGGTCCTACAACAAAGCTCATCGGGGAGGCTGATGTAGACCCTAGTTAAGTGTACACCGCTACCTCGACATCGATACAAGTCTAGGAAGTGCTCCACATCCGTGAGGCCACACCCACTTTTCCCACGCTTCAATCTATTCTAAGGGATCTAACTTTGTATTCTACAAATGAACGCTCTCCTCGAGGAGTCGCACCCACCTACTATATACTGCTAGACCAGTAACAGAGGCCATAAGCATTCACTTCGAAGCTTGTTCCCACTTGATATTTTGAATCTTCTGAATTTCTAGAATGACTTTAGCAAACAAACAAAGCATAGAATCCGCCTAACCATTCTCTGTATGTGTGCAACGATGAGCTAACTGTCATGTCCCAGGATTGTAATTGAACTTTGTGTTTTGGCGGGAAAAGATGTTGATGTCGGTTGGAGCTTGTATTGAGAAGTAATGTGTAACATCTTCTATAAAAGATCTAAGATTGTACTTCTTCAATCATTCAATGAAAATTCCAACCAATCTCTTTGAGATATTTCTCTCTCATCTAACTCTCTCTCTATTTTCTCATCTCCTTCACTTCTTTCTCATCCCATACTCTCTTCTATCCTAGGTTAAGATCAAGATTTAATCTCGATCTTAACAATTGTTATCAGAGCCTCGGTTGGCTTCCAATCGAGCTCTTAATCAAGAAAATTTTGAAATCATATTTTTGTTGCTGCACAAGTGACTTTTGACGCTTTACATTTGATTTAGTTGAATCAATTCAACTAGATTGAGTTTGTATTATGTCAAGCCTTTGATGCTAGCTGCAATTAATCAACAAAAACAATTATGTGCTGATTAGGTTTAGTTTTGTGAGATCAAGAATTCAAATCTAAATTCTAGCTTGAAGAGCTTGTGTGCATTTATCATATTGAATTCAGTAGAGTTGATCAAGCAATAGCTGTTGAATTTGAGTGCTGAAGCATAATTGACCTTGATCAAATATTCATCTGATCAGTTGGAGAAGAAGCTAAAATGAGCTATTGGATCAACATTACACTTGATCATAATCAAAAGATCAGAATAACAAGTTGATTTGAGGTAGTTTTTGATTCTGGCATTCAATTGAGAAGTGAAGGTGATTGTTTTCTGAACTCAAGTTACATATTCAATCAAAATCTGCTTGTGTTGCTGAATTGTGATGAAATTCGTGTTAATTAGCATAGAAGTGGTAAGAATTCAGTTGATTCTTAAGAATTATATGATATTGAATTGAGATTTTCTCAAAAGAGGATCTGACATGGAACTGAGAACTGAAATTGTTGAAATTTGATTTCGTTCTTGAAGATTGCCTTGAGTATTATGTTGAGGACTTGATTGAGGTCTAGAGTCGAGCCTAATTCAGAATTGAAAGTCTGTTACTCAAGAGTCATCTCAGTTAGGGTTTGGTTCAAGTTCTCTGTGTGCGAAGTTCTGCAGTTTAGGGTTCGTACTCAGTGACGGTAGAAGAGTCGTTAGCAAGTGATTGTTTGTGCAAGCGAGGGAGTATAATTTCTTTAAGCAGTCATCTGTTGAAGTGATTCGAATCAAAATTTGTTGCTCCGCAAACTGAGTTGGTTCATATCTCTACGAACTGAGTTGGTTCATTTCGAAACGCTGCTTAACATTACAAATATGGCTGGTATGGTTAATGATGGCTCTTGTCAATTCGTGACGAGGGATATTTTTGAGGAATTGAATCAAAAATTCATACAACAATGCGAGAATTTGTTGCGGGAAGTAAAGCTGACAATGGACCAAGGGCAGCAGCAAATTGTGGATCAGCAAGATTCAACTCATCAGTTTGCGAACATCAATCGAGATTATGCTGGTGTTCTTGATGCAAATGCGTCCTCGTGGCTAATGGATAGAGTTATACAATAAGAGCTCAATGTTGAGCAAAAAGAGAAGGTTGGAGTGGAATCTGTTGCCATCGAAGATGAATTAGACCACGGTAATGCCGAAATTGATGATCACGAGTTAGAGTGTCTTGAGGATGATGAGCCACAGCAAGATATGCTTCCGGAATGAGAATATGGTTCACATGTCAAGGGAATGATAAAGAAAGCAAAGAGTAAAGCGAAGAGAAGCCATTTAAATGAAGCATTGAAAGACTTTTGGGGTAAAGAAAATTCTACAATGAAGAAATTGAAGCATAAGTTTGTGTTACTGCCTAAGATGTTTGATGATAACAAGTAAGAAAAGTCAGTGATTGATTCACGGTCACCTAAGGATGATTCGATGCTACAAGAGATTGAAGTTGCTGCATTGGACTTACATTCACAACAGGCTGTAAAGGAAGAAATTCAGCAATATATAAGCATCAATCGTGTAGCTGTTGGAACTTTTCAATCTAGTGAACAATTGGGTAGTGCAGCGAGTAGAATTGATTCACAAGTGGATCATTATGAAGTCCTTGCAAGCAATCAAGTAGAGGAATTTGCAGACCCGAAGTTTTCAGCTGGAAAATCTGTTGAATTGGCTGTAGTGTCAATTAATGCTGCAGTGCACTGAAATGTGAGGAAACTTGGGATTATTGTTGATAAGAGTCAAATGTTTCAAGGAGAGCCTATGCAAGGACAACAAAGTGGTGATTTCATAATGCAACAAGAGTGTGCTCTTCACTAGGAAAGGGATCAAGATGAAGGTCGACAAGCTGAACAGATTCAGGAACAAACTCTAGTAGTAAGGTTTGTTTCGGTGCAGCATATTCAAGAGTTGTCACAAGGTTCTTTGAGTGGCAAAAAGGTTCATATGAATATAAACTCTTATGACAGGCTCCCTCAGGATTCGGGAGATTATGTTCAAACTGATGTGAAGCTGAAAAGAGTCGATTTTCTACTGAAAAGAAGTAATCGAGCTGCGAGAGTGCGTTTCAAGGTTCACAACAAGCAAAGCTTGGTTCCTATGCAAGCAATTGAGTTGATGGGTTTGTACAAAAGGTGCAATGTGCGGATATAGGTTTCTGATCAGACCAAAATCAGTACAATGGATGCTTTAAATGACGTAATTGATGTTGGAAGTCCCTTTGATCCGGGGAAAGGATGAATTACAAGTGATTGGAGAAGCTAGGCATCTAGTGCTGCAGTTTGATGGTGAAAAATTCAGTTCCAGTGCAAGCAATGGTGCACAAAGCCAAATAAAGACAAAGATGATAGCACTTGAAAATTGGAACAAACAACGACTGAAGGTTTCTGATCAAAGACAGAATCTGAATGTGTTTGGGGTGATCTGTTGTGGTTGTTCTGAATGGAAAAATCATATGCATAAGCTTCAATATCTTCTTAATGTTTGGATGGAAAAGATCAGTGTAACATCAAGGATAACTCCAGCTGAAATTAGAGTGAACATTAGCAAGGAAGTTTGGAACAGATCAACTCTAAGTTTGAAGAAGTTTACAGCTGTTCGAGAGTTCTTTTGGTGTCTCCACTTGTTATATTTGTTACTCATGTTTGAGATGCCTGTCAGGACTCCAAAGCTGATTGAATTAGGACAACATGGGTGGCCGGAAAAACTTATAGGGTTGGACAATTTGCATCGTTTTAGCTGCAGCAACACAATTGAATGTAAAAGCTTAAGGAAGATTCAAACAGGGACTGAGAAATTGGTGTAAACAAAAGCTAAAGTCATGTTGAACAATCTGGAAATTGTGAGCTGCAGACATTGGTTAGTCAATTGTGATACTTTGGAAGTCCAAGTGGTGACATTGTGTCCTTAGAGTTCAATTGTGAAGCTTGACAACTCATCTTGCTGGAGGATAGTTCAGAAGTTGCTAGAATGTTGCTTTAAGAAGCAATGTTTCAGATGTTTCTTGTGCACTCTCTTCATATTGTGGTTAGATAAGAGAGTGGGAGCCTATGTTGTGATCTATGAAAGAATTTTGAGAGAAGAAGCTAAGAGTCCCAGATTACTTAAGTTCCAATTCAAGATGTTCACAATAGAATTCAAAGTGGCTGCTGAAAATGCTTGGAGAATTACATTTCCTTCACTATCAGCAGTAAATGAGTTGTTCAAATGGAGTGTGAGTAGTGCTATTATGACTTTGGGAAGATGTATGAACTTGTTCGCATCAAGAAGCTTCCATATGGATAAGAATAGAGCTGAAATCTGTAATATCCGCAGCTATGTGGTGTCACGGTTATACACTGCTGAGTTCTTGAAGTTTGCAGCACAACATGTGGAATTGGAAAACAATCAAGAGTATGTTGAGCTTGGTCTGATATGGTTTGGTAAGTGGATGTTTAAGCAATACAGATTTTGGATAAGATCCCAGATGAAATGGTGGCAGCTGCATTCTTTTAGGGTCTCAATGTGTTTTGTCACCAAGATCAAGATATGGGGCTGTTTTAGCTGCATTTTGGAATTTCTTCAAGCAGATTTTGATACTTGGTTCACTTGGTTTGAGTTCGGAAGACCTCCAGATGAGTGTTCTTCATTAGATGCAAGCTCAGATAGCAGGATTTGGGGCTGGAGTACCTCAGAATCTGCATCCTATAATGTTCTGCTGCTACTGCAATATTTCAGTAAGCTGGAGGCTCTCTTCAGCTGCATATTCAGCAGGGAATCCACTTTGTTCCGCTGCAATTCAGAGTCAGAGGTGTTCAAAGACTTCATATGCGATCTTAGGGGTTTACCAACATTCAAATTCTGTTGTGCAGCATATTACAAGCAGGATTTCAGATGTATTGATGTGTTTTTGGTCCTCTACAGCAGTAACTTGGTTAACACTTCACATAAGAAGCTCATTCATTCCTCCCACATAAACATTGATCTTCAAGTTCAACTCTTTTCTTTGATTCTTGGGGACAAGAATCTTTTAAAGGAGGGAGTATTGTCATGTCCCGGGATTGTAATTGATTTTTGTGTTTTGGCGGGAAAAGATGTTGATGTTGGTTGGAGCTTGTATTGAGAAGTAATGGGTAAGATCTTCTATAAAAGATCTAAGATTGTACTTCTTTAATCATTCAACGAAAATTTCAACCAATCCCTTTGAGATATTTCTTTCTCTCATCTAACTCTCTCTCTATTTTCTCATCCCCTTCACTTCTTTCTCATCCCATACTCTCTTCTATCCTAGGTTAAGATCAAGATTTTATCTCGATCTTAACACTAACCAATCTACCAGTTACTCCTGGGGAGAGGGGCGTAATGAATTATTAGTCAAGTGAGAATTTTCTCAATTGATACATTTCCTAAACATAATCAACTCACCATTTCTTCCTTGGTCTGTAAAACAGTATCATAATACTCCCAAGGAGATTAATATACTATCCTAGTCAAGTGTATACCATTACCTAGACATTAGTACAAATAAATAAGATACACCACATCCGCAGGGCTACATCTGCATTTCTGCACCTTTATCTATCATTAAGAAGTCTATCCACTATACTATTAGACAGGTAATGGAGACCATGAGGAATCAACTCCCGATCCTCACTCTCACTTGAAATTTACAATGGCAGATTTTTCTTTTAAGTTTGATTATCTCATAATCAATATTAGAATCAGATTCTAAATTTTATTTAACCATTAAATAAAACCCTAATACACTTAGGTTCCTTTAATTATCCAAACTATGTCATCTAATCTCATTAGATACATTAAGAGAATTTTTCTTTCAAATAATTCAACTTTTGAATCATCTAAACAAATTAGATTTATTTGAAAAATTCTCCCACTCGACGAAATCAAATATTTCACCAAGTTTATGGCCTTATAATTTATTCACATCCTATATAATATTTAACTCATTTAAATAATATTAAACATGTGAGTGAAATTTAGCAAATGTCATGTCATCGAACAATATGAATAACAACACTTAAGGGCCTAAAGGTTGGAGCAATTAAAGATTTTTCTAAACACTTTTAGAAAAGGCTATAGCATAATCTACATTAGAATCCCATCCTAATTGATTAATTAATTAATTAATGATTTATTTATTTATTTTTGAATTAAAATCAAATAATTATATATTTTTAAAATAAATAACTATATAAATAATGAAATACGATCTTAATCTCATTAGATCGTAAACCGAACATTTAACCCTATTATGTATTCTTTATTTTAGATTTTCATAAAATGCTCAACAATTGAATTTTTCACACCTTGGTTCATAATCTAATCTCATTACATCTAATAATCTAAATCGTTTAACTCTTCGAATATCTAATCTCATTAGATTCGATTTAGAATTATGCTCCTTCATTGAATCACCTTCAATCTTGTCATTAAACTCTTTAACAACAATCTTCAAGATCTCCTTTTCCTGTTAATGAAATTTCCAGGTTTATATTTTCATGATTATACATAGTCCTAATGTTTTTAGTGTCAATCATGAATGTATTCAGAGTTGGATATGATACCAATTGTTGGAAATATATTGCAAAAAATTTTCCCTAGGCCAGCTTAGGGGGCGCAGCAAAATACCAATTTAAAATTATTAATTTTAAATCTAAAGCACTGACTTTATTAAACTATTTAATTAGATATAAACCTTACTCTAACAGGGTCATAATATGACAAACAAAAATATCAAATAAAACAAGCATAAACTTAATATGTAGAATAAGAGAAACAACGAAAAGCAAATTAAATATCAATACTTAATTTAGATATACCTAAAGCATGAATCTCGATTCCAACTTGAATATCTGAAATTGGTAGAAGATTTCTTGACACCTAAAGGTCTTCTTCGCAATGGCCTCTTCTAGCACCGGGAGTGTGGGCTTCCAAAAATATTTTGGAACAAAACTTTCCCTCAATCTTTCCGAAAAACAATTTTTAAAAAAATTATGCTAAATAATAATTTAGGAAACCTTTAAAAAATTTTAGGGTTTTCATCGTGGGAGAAAACTGTTACAAACCGAAATTCTGAGACTTGAGTTTAAATTTGCTATTGGGCGGGAAAGTCATTTGGCGGTAAAATTTGTTGAGTTGTTGCTATGTTCTGCTGCTGCGTGGGGCCTGCTGTTGGGTTGCTGTTAGTTTTGCTGATATTTGCTGTTTTTGGTGCCAATAATAATAGTAATTCAAACATTAGTTAGTTAAGCTTGCATTCTAGATGGTTCGAAGGAATGTCTAGGTTCATTGCAATAGATTGTTATAAATAAGATGTGAGTGTATGATCTGAATTCATTCAATGGAAAATATCTAAACATTTACCTCAATTGAGATATTAATTCTCTTTCTCATCTCCTTTTCCCTTCTTTCTCTCATCTAATTCTAAACTCTGCTCTCTCATCTCAGTTTCAATTCTTTCTCATCTCAAATCCTCAAATCTATCCGAAATTATATTAGTTTACGTTCGAGGTTCAAGTCCGAGCGTAACAATTGGTATCAGAGCCTCGATCCGATCGAGTGCGTAATCAAATTTAAAAAAAAAAAAAAATTTAGAAACTCAATTAGTTCAAAATCTTGCAATTTAGTTCAATTAATTGAAGAACATCTGCGACTGATCTTTGTTCTGTAGAATTTGGATCGAATAGATCAAGAAATTTAGTACAACATAAGGTCCAGCAGTGCCAGATTGTAGAAGAACATATTGCAGTGAATCGAGTTGATTTTGCTCAACAAAATTAGATCAATATTCAGCTCATTTCAACAGCTCAAAATTTCGGTGCAGCGGACAAGTGAAGACAAACCTCGACAACAGATTGAAGTTGCTGCAGATTTTGTGAGATCGCAAGTGCCAGCAGGTGCTGACCGAGCTAAGAATTGGAGGAATGTCGTCAACATTGATGGCCTTCATGAGCAAGCTAATGATCCGGGGCAAAGCCAAGATGGAAGTATGATTTTTGGACCAAAAGATCACCCTCCCGATCCACCCTATCGACCTGTGAACACTGTTGTACCGAACCGATTTAGATCTGTAGAGACAGGACACTTTGATCCATTTCATGATCCACCTCGCACATGACCTGTTTGCTTGAATACCGGACTCAATAATCATCAACTTTACACTATCCAGCAGTATAACATGGGACATCATGCCTCTGAATTTGTTGCTAACCTCAACAACGAAGTCCCTTACGGGAATAGAAACAATAGCTTTCGAGAACCTCGAGTTCAACTCGAAAATTTTGATGGGAAGCAACCTCACTCTTGGATAAGAAGATGTGAGCGATATTTCCTTTTCTATTCCATTCCCGATGATCAAAAGGTGGAATTGGCTGCGGTTTATCTCCAAGGAGATCACGAAGTGTGGTTCTACAGTCTGTTAAGGAGCAATCCCGTTCTTACTTGGGACAAGTTCGTGTCCAAGATATGCGAGCGCTATGATGATGAAGAAGTGGGTGATGTCATGGAAAGCTTTAACAAATTAACGCAAGTCACTACCGTGAAGAACTATATGACGAAATTTGAAAATCTCAGCGCCAGTATGATTACAATTGCACCCCGAGCCCCCGAGTCCTTTTATGTCTCGAGCTTCATCAGTGAGTTAAAGCCGAAAATCAAGAATTTGGTGAAGGCTCTTGAACCTACTTCCTTGTCTCAAGCTTTTGCCAAAGCCAAATTGATTGAGGCTTCCAACTTAACATTTCTTGATCGGCCCAAGTATCGGGAAACATTTCTCGATCGTCCCAAGTATCAGGAAGAAAACTTCCAACCTTCTCACAAAGGATTCGACCACAAGAAATGGGATGAGCGTGAAGACCCCTGAAACATTGAGAAGGTGTCCCGAAACTACTGTTTTAAATGCCATCAACCTTATGTACCCGGTCAGAGGTGCAACCCTAAACTTCTCATGATGGCAAGAGGGGTTGAAGTCGAAGGGGAATTCGAAAGTGATGAAGATGATGGTGAAAATGCGGGGTCCGATCATGACAATGGCAGCGAGGATGAAGTGGATCCAATAGCTCGAAGGAAGGAATTGTACGACCTCACTATGAAGTTGTACAAGTCTAAAAAACTTCAGTTTCGGAAGGACAATGCATCCAACCAGTGTGTTCCATGACTCATTCTCTTTCATTCTTGAGGACAAGAATGTTTTCAAGGGGAAGGGAATGTTACAAACCAAAATTCTGAGACTTGAGTTTAAATTTGCAATTGGGCGGGAAAGTCATTTGGCGGTAAAATCTGTTGAGTTGTTGCTGTGTTTTGCTGCTGCGTGGGGCCTGCTGCTGGGCTGCTGTTAGTTTTGCTGATATTTGTTGATTTTGGCGCCAATAATAATAGTAATTCAAACATTAGTTAGTTAAGCTTGCATTCTAGATGGTTCCAAGGAATGTCTTGGTTCATTGCAATAGATTGTTATAAATAAGATGTGAGTGTATGATCTGAATTCATTCAGTGGAAAATATCTGAACATTTACCTCAATTGAGATATTAATTCTCTTTCTCATCTCCTTTTCCCTTCTTTCTCTCATCTAATTCTAAACTCTACTCTCTCATCTCAATTTCAATTCTTTCTCATCTCAAATCCTCAAATCTATCCAAAATTATATTAGTTTACGTTCGAGGTTCAAGCCCGAGCGTAACAAAAACCAAGTTCCAAAACAAAAGAAAATACTTAAAAATACGTACAAAGTAGCACATAACCACGCATATTTATAAGTAATAAGCCACGCCTCGTGTCAACCTATCATTCGCCCAACCACGTGCACACATATCGCCAGCGGTAGATCTGTCTACGACACATGTCAACACCCGATTCCCTAACCCGTGTGTACATGGATACCCATCTCCCCAGCGTGCCGAGCCAGTCACGTTGTGACACATGTCGCACCGTGATTGTTTGATTTCGTTTGGCATGGATCCTGGGCTGCGTGCATGCATTTTTTTTGTTTTAAATTCCCACATGTATAAATTCATCTTTTGAATATTTTTTGGCAAAATAAATTTATTTATCTTATTAATAAATAATTCATCTTAAGCATTATGTTTGGAAAAATTAATTTATTCATTTTATAACTAAATGATTCATCCCATGAATTCAATTTAAACATTTTCAAATGATGCTTAAGTTGAGGTTTGTGAAGGGACCTCAGGAAGATCTACCTCTATCCCCAAATGGGTCAAATCTAATTGGGTCAAATTTTATTATCATCTCATGACAATAATTGATTCCCATTTAGTAAAATTTAATTCCACTAAATAACTTTTACTGCACTCTATAATTAAATATATTCACTCAAGAATTTTCCAAACAATTTTTATTAGGACAATTAACTCTTCTAATAGATATCCGTGAGCAAAAACAACTTTAACTACTATCATTATTTTTCTCACATCTTTCGTCGTGGTTCCCGACTCGCCCTTCTCGAATAATTTAATAATACAGAAAAATTTCTACTTTAATTCAAAATTTAAACATATGGAATATTCTGGCCAAATATTCTAGAATATGTTCATATATTTGTGAATCAACTAAGGGAACATCTTTAACACATTAGAGACTATATATTCCATGTAAAACAACTGTTCCCACCACACTTCATGCCATTACCCAACGTACGTATGCACTTTGCCTAATCTTTTTGGCACCTCACAGCAACGAACATTCCATGAACGAGTCCTGACTGTTTCCTAGATTTAGAGTTATCATCTTACAGAATTAATTATTCTAATCATAGTTAAAGAAACAACTAATTCAAATAGTCCTACTCAGTATTCCAATCTGTCATAATCCTCGCCGCAACCCGTGTCATGACATTGCCTAATAGGGTCTTGGACCTGGTACTTGACAAGCTTCACCCGGTACCTTGACAATCTTCAACCCGATAGTCTCAAGGAGCAACATGCACTCTCTAGAAGCCACAAGAACAGTATAGAAGCATCAGCAGCACGCTCTATCCTCCGCTCCTCCAGCCACGTTTCTCGTAAATTTCCCTTTCCCGCTTATTTTAAATCATACGGTTATTATTTGTAATTCAAATTTGAATTGTTAATTGTAGCTTATAAATAAAGGATCTCTAGATTGTAATAATCATCCAATTACAAAATTAATGAAATACTTCTCATTTTCTCATCTCAATTCTCTCTAATTCTCATATCAATTTCTTCCTTTTCTCTCTCTCAACTTAATTCTGAATTTTCTTGTCTTAGCTTCGATTAAAGCTCAGTCACGAATCTTAGGATCATGACAAAGTGGTATCAGATCTATCTTTCGATCAGAGAAGTTGGCCATTACTAGAAGTACTCATTCCGCTGCTAATATGTCATCATGGAAGGAATCATCGGAGGCTCGTGAGAGGATGTTGGCTATTGAGAAGAGGCCAGATAGATTGGAGGCTACCTCAGAGAATCAAGTTCAAAAGAAATGGAGAATCGAGGTCTTTGTTGGATTCATTAACAGCATCCATCAATCGGTTGCTGAAAAGTAGGGAGAAAAGGCTTGAGATCACGCTAGCGATTGTACCGAAGGCTGTGACTCACTGTGATGCTGGAGGATCAGGGAATTAAGTTCGATTAAGAGGAAATGGAATTCTGCCACCTCCATCATGGCCATTGGAGCCGAGGATTAACCCTGGCCAGACCCAAACCTTTGAGAAAGGGTCCAACAGTTGGAACAATGGAAGCAACCAAAGTTAGACAAATCATCACACTCCGAAGCTCGAATTACTTAAGTTTGAAGGCAATAATCCAAGAGCACGGTTTTGTAAATGCCTGAAGTATTTTCGTTGGTATCATGTCCCGGTGGATAAGTGGGTGGAGTATACTTCTAGTTATCTTCATGACTCCAAAGATGCTTGGTACCACGCACTGGAATTGAAGCATCCTCAAATGACATGGTAGTTCTTTATAGACGAATTATGTAAGAGGCTTGGTGATCATTCACTTCAAGACATTATGGAAGAATTTAGTAAGATGTCGCAAATTGGAGCTGTTGAGGATTATGTGGTGCGTTTTGAGGAGTAGAAGAGTTAGATGTTGACCTATCATCCAACGTTGAGTAAAGCATATTTCGTTTGCAACTTCATTAGCGGGCTCAAGCCTGCTATACGGGCCTTTGTCAAGGCCAACAACCCTGCTTACTCAAGTTTGGCATTTGAGCAAGCCAAATTTCAGGAGGTTGCTATTGCTGAGATTCGAGGAGTGACTGGAAACATGCCAGCAGTGAAAAAATTTAGTGCAACAGCCAGATCTGCATCAAGTGTTAGGATCGGGCCATCTGTGTCATTCTAGGGCCCCTCGTAGTCCTAGGGCTCAGTCTCCAGGCCCGGAGGGGCTAAGTCAGGGCCCAGCAGCTCTACCAGATTAGACGCGCCAAGGCGCAAACCCGGACAGTGTTATAAGTGCCACAAGAGGTACTTCCCAGGGCATATTTGCAAGGTCAAACAGCTGCAAAGCATGGAAGGCCTGTAGGAGATTGAGGAGGATCTGAAGGAAGAGATTGTGGTAGAAGAAGAGCCACTTGAAGAGGAACAAATATCACTAAATGCATTATCCGGA
Source organism: Simmondsia chinensis (assembly GCA_018398585.1). Taxonomy (NCBI): domain Eukaryota; kingdom Viridiplantae; phylum Streptophyta; class Magnoliopsida; order Caryophyllales; family Simmondsiaceae; genus Simmondsia; species Simmondsia chinensis. Next base: position 15,949,354 of record JAGTTD010000018.1, on the reverse strand, counting down.
TGGATCACGCAAAATAATGGGCTGTGACCGTCATGGTTGACAGCGGGAGCACCAACAGCATCCTGGACGCTACTGTGGTGCAGGAGCTATGGCTCGAGACAGTGCCAACGATAGTCATGACTGTCATAGTGGCCAACGGTGAGAGTCTTGTCAGTTATCAAAAGTCTGCCAAGGTCAAGTGGAATGTCTAGGGCACTACATTCACCGATGACTTGGGGGTGCCAGAGCTCCGCGGCAGTGACATGGTCTTTAGGGTTGATTGGATCAAGCGCTATGGCCCGGTGACAATTGACATTCACCAATCTCAAATTATCATGTTTTAAGGAGGGGAGGGCAGTGCACTTGCAAGGAACGGCTAAACAAGCCTCCTCACAATCAATTTCGGAGAAAGGCCTCACGAAGTTTTTAAGGAAAGCTGGTTGTGTCATAGGCCATCTCTTCGTGGCCACGGCTGAAGAGGATCCGAATGCTCTTGTCCATCCGGAGATTACGCACGTATTGTGCCAATACCCTGACATGTTTGACATTCCAAAGGCCCCTCCACCTCCACGTTCCCATAACCATAGCATTCCTACATTACCGGAGGCAAGACCGGTGAATATCAAGCCCTACCGTTATTCGCATGGGCAAAAGAATGGGATTGAGAAGCACGAGAAGGAGATGACTGCCACTTCTATAATCCAATTGAGCTGAAGTCCCTTTGCATCCCTGGTTCTTTTGGTCAGGAAGAAGGATGGTACATATCATTTTTGTGTTGATTACCATTAGCTCAACAACATCGTAGTGAAGGATAAGTTTCCTATACCCATGATTGAGGACTTGCTTGATGAGCTAAGGGGAGCCACATGTTATGAATCGTTAGAATTTAATTGTAATTTTTGTATTAGTGGCTGAGTATTGTTTCAAGAGTTAAGTTGTATGCTTTCAAAAATTAGTTGAGTCGTTTTAGGCGCCAAAATGGCAAGTTCGGGGCTGCTGCAGAATTGGGCGGGAAAATCTATTTTTTGGAGGTTATGTCGGCTAGTCTTGATGCTTTGTATCCAAAGGTCTATAAATAGGATCTTAAGCTTATAATCTCATCATTCAATGAAATATAAACTGATTTCCTTTTGGAATTAACTCTCTTTTCTCATATCTTTCTCTATTTCTCATCCCCTTTCACTTCTCTTCTCACCTAACTCTTTCTTCTGCTAGGTTAGAATTTCAATTCTTAATTGGAAGCTAACACCACAGTGTTATCCAAAATTGATCTTAGGGCTGGATACCTTTAAATCATAGTACGAGTGGAGGACTGCCACAAGACTGCATTCTGGACCCACTAGGGACACTATGAGTTATGTGTGATGCCCTTCGGGCTAACCAACGCCCCCACTACGTTCCAGGCCCTAATGAAAGAAGTCTTTGGCCCGTATCTCTGCAAATTTGCGCTCATCTTCTTTGATGACATCTTGGCCTACAGCGGAGACCTACAGGCGCACCTTGCGCACCTAAGCGCCATGCTGGAAATCCTACGCGCACACCAACTCTATGCCATGCGCAGCAAATGTGCATTTGTCCAGGACCTGGTGGAGTATCTTGGGCATGTGATTTCGAAAGATGAAGTAGCTACGGATGTGAGCCAGATTGAGGCAATGAAGAATTGGCCCGTGCCAAAGTATATAAAAGGGCTCAGAGGATTCCTTGGGCTTACCGGTTATTACCGAAAGTTTATGTGTGGCTATGGGACAGTGAGCGAACCGTTGACAAACCTACTTAAAAAGTGGAAGTTTCGTTGGAATGAAAAGGCCCAGCACACATTTGAGACCTTGAAAGAAGCAATGGTGACAGCCCCTGTTTTGGCTCTACCGGACTTGACCAAGCCGGTTGTGTTGGAAACTGATGCATGCGGAGTCGGGATTGGTGCTGTCCTGTCACAAAAAGGCAGGCCCCTGGCCTATCCTAGCAAGGCACTGAGTCCGCGCCACTTTGGGCTCTTAGTTTATGAGATGGAGCTCATGGCGGTGTTGATGGCCGTAGAGAAGTGAAGATACTATTTGATGGATCATCACTTCATCATTAAAACTGACCACGCTAGCCTGCGCCACTTATTGGAGCAACGAGTCACCACCCAGCATCAGCTCAAAGGGATGTCCAAGCTCATGGGCCCGAGCCACAGAATCCTCTACTGGAAGGGTGTGGAGAGCAAAGCACCTGATGCACTTTCTAGGCGTGATGAATATGAAGCAAGCGCAAGCTGTGCGCAGATGTCCGCAATGTTGCCCATATGGGTGTGTGAGGTACAGGAGAGTTATGCGCACGATAAGCATGCCCCTAGATTGGTTGCACAGCTTGTCATTGACTCGGCTGGCAACGCACCCTAATCATATGATGGAGGAGTTCTGTGGTACAAAGGGAGAATTTACGTGGGAGCTGAGGAAAGTATGAGAGGCAGAATTTTATAAATACTTCATGACACTCCAATGGGAAGACATTCAGGCACACATGGGACACTCATGCATGTCGGACGCATGTTCTACTGGACTTAGCTCAAGCGCAGCGTTCGAGAATGGGTGGGAAACTGTGACACATGCCAGCGCTTTAAAAATGAGAACGCGGCATACCCCGGGCTCTTACAACGTCTACCTGCGCCAAGATAGGCATGGGAAAGCATCAGCCTAGATTTTATAGAAGGGCTTTCAAAGTCAGCAGGGAGAGATGTCATCCTAGTGGTAGTGGACAGACTGACCAAAAACACACAATATTTTGGCCTTGACACACCCATATACCGCTACTAAAGTGGCATAGCTTTTCTTGGACAATGTATACTGTCTTCATGGGCTATCAAGGGTCACTGTCTCAGATAGAGATAGGTCTTTTCAAAGTCTTTCAGGAAGGAACTCATGCGCCTGTCCGGGGTGGAGATGAATATGAGCAGCACCTACCATCCGCAATCAAATGGACAAACAGAGCAAGTGAACCAATGCTTAGAAAATTATCTCTGAGCCATGGCCCTTCACTAGCCCAAGCTGTGGTCCCAATGGCTATCCTTAGCGGAGTTCTGGTACAACACATATTATCATAGTTCAATAAAGTCCACGCCTTTCCTTGCTCTATATGGGTATGAACCACGGTTTTTGGCATTGGAGGTTCCTTGTATTTCTACGTCTACAGACCTGGAGGATTTCACCAACGCCCTCCAGTATATGATCAGCTCGTTGAGGGACAACCTTAAAGAAGCCCAGCATGGCTACAAGCAGTAGGCAGACCAACGAAGAACTGAAAGGACCTTTGAAGTTAGGGAGTAGGTCTACCTTAAGCTGCAGCCTTATAGGCAAACGTCCGTGGCACTAGGGAGGAACTTGAAGCTAACACCCTGTTACATGGTCCATACGAAGTCCAAGCCAGGATTGGGGAAGTTGCATATGGTCTTGAATTGCCAGCTAGATCGAAGATTCACCCCATATTTCATGTCTCACGTTTAAAGAAGAAGCTAGGGCAAAATGTTCATTTCAGCATAAAGCTGCTTCAGTGTGACACAGAGGACCAGCCAGAAGTGGCACCGCAAGCCATGCTAAGTCAGTGCACCTTGACAAGGGACAAGAGAAGGGTTAAGCAAGTCCAAGTCCTATGGAAGAACATGACTGAAGACACAGCTACTTGGGAGGATTGGACATTCATACACAAGCAGTTTTCGGACTTCAATACTTCAGGACAAGGATTGTTCAAAGAGGAGGGCAATGTCATGATCCTTGCCGCGGTCCGTATCATGACATGACCCGATAGGGTCTTGTACCCGGTACTTGGCAATCTTCCACCCAATAGGCTCAAGGAGCAACAAGCACTCTCTAAAAGCCATGGGAACATTCTAGAAGCATCAGCAGCACGCTCTATCTCCCGCTCCTCCAACCGCATTCCCCGCCAATTTTTGTTTCCCGCTTATTTTTTAATCATATGGTTATTGTTTGTAGTTCAAATTTGAATTGCTAATTGTAGCTTATAAGTAGAGGATCTCTAGATTGTAATAATCATCCAATTACAAAATTAAAGAAATACTTCTCATTTTTCCATCTTAATTCTCTCTAAGTCTCATCTCAAGTTCTTCCTCTTCTCTCTCTCAACTTAATTCTAAATTTTCTTATCTTAGCATTGATTGAAGCTCAATCACGAATCTTAAGATCGTAACACAATCTTATTAACAACACCAACATGATACTCTTGGATCCCTATACACATGACTAAGATAAGTCTTTAAAAGTTTCATATTATAGTCTTATCAAACAAGCTGTCCAAACTTATCCCTGACTACGAACATACTTTGACAATGTATTATTAGTTTGATCTAAGTCTATTTGTAGTTCAATCTCAATGACCACTTAAGCCAAACCTGACAGGTTATCTCAGGCTATGTTCATCTCATGAAACATTTTAGAAAACAATCACAAGTATCTTTAACTCATAAAACATAATCATACAATAAACGAATAAAACGATTTCATTTAATTAATGTTTAAAACTAATTAATTGGGTTTTCAAGACACCAATTCCAACAAACGTATGGTTTATTTGAAATCTTTTAGTGTAATCATCACGACTGTTGGTGCATTGCATTCCATACTTAAGTATAACCTCCTTACGTGACCGAATTACCCTAACTGGAAAATGAATATAGATATTGTGCTAATCCACGAGGGATATAAATTTGTGTTGACTGAACCCTGTCCTCCAGTGCTAGCTAATAATGCCACTGCTACTGTCAAATAATGTTATGACTGCTGAATTAAGTTCAATCATTTAATCCGGTGTTACATCTTGGCTTCTGTGTCTAACATTCTCAAGCATCAGATGCTTGGGATGAAGACGACAGCGAAAATGTAAGAACATCTTAAGGCGATGTTTGGGGGGCAAGATAGCGAAGCACGACAGGAGCTTATGAGAAAGCTCGCGTTTATGAAATTGTCTAAAGGCGATCTAGTTCATGAACATGTTCTAAAATTGATGGCTTATCTAAACGAACTGGAATTCCTTGGTGCTAAGATTGATGGTCAATCTTAGCAAGACATGATACTTGGCTCCTTAGTAGAGTCGTTTACTCAGTTCAGGCTTAACTGTATATTGAATAATAAGGATTATTTGTTGCTTGACTTGATGAAGGAATTGCAAGTAGCTGAGGGGGTGATAACGGCTAAGGAGACTGTCCACTTAACCCAAGCACCCTAGAGAAGGAATAGGGAAACGATCAAAGAGAAAGTCTGGAAAGAAAATCCAAGGTAAAGCTGCTAGTGTGGCAGCTAAGCCAATGAAAAAGAATCCATCATTAGGAAAGTGTTTCTTCTGTGAGAAAAATGGCCACTGGAAGAGGAACTACCAGAACTACCTTGAATTCTTAGCTAATGCTTCAACTAAGACAAAGAAACCATCAGGACAAGGTATGGAGATATCTTATCTGATTGAGTCATGTGTCATTGTTAATCCACGAAGATCCCGGTACGTGTACTCAGGTTCAACTAACCGTGTCTGCATTATGTTGCACACACTCAAGCTAAGTAGGAAGCTATATGATGGAGAGCTACACCTGGCCATTAGAGATGGGAGACGTGCTTCAATCTTGGGGGAGAGAGAGACATTAGCTTTCTTTTTCGAAGTATATTTTAATTTTAAAGAACTATCGCTATGTACATATGTTATGTAGGAATTTGTCTTTAGTGCCACGTTTAGTTGATGATGGATATTTAGTTAGTTTTGGAACTAATTTTGTCATTAAGAGAAATGAATTATTTATTTGCAAAGGTACTATTGTGGATGATTTGTTTATTTTGAGGCCTTATCAAAACTCTACTGATTGCATATTCGAATCTAACACTAGTAGACTCAGTGTACCTCTTAAAAGAAAAAGTCCTGAAGTTAATAGTGCCTTCAAATGGAACCAACACCTTGGTCATATTAATTCGTGTAGGATCCAAACACTAGTGAATGAAGGACTAATAGAGTCTTTAGAATTGAAGTCCTTACCAGTCTGTGAATTCTACATAAAATGGAAAGATGGCCAAGTTTGTCTTTAAGCTTGTGCACACAAATGTGTGTGAACCAATGAATGTTCAGGTGAGAGGTCGGTATGAGTATTTCATCACTTTTACCTATGATTGCTCTAGGTATGGCCATGTTTACTTGATGAGATAGAAGTCCGACTCTATTGAAAAGTTCAAGGAGTTTAAGGCTGGAGTGGACAATCAGACGAGTAAACATATCAAATCACTTCAATAGGATCGAGGTGGTGAGTACATTTCAGGAGAGGTTCTGGATTTCCTAATTGCAAGTGGGATTAGATCTCAGCTTTCTACAGCAGGTACACCGTAGCAGAATGGTATTGCAGAAAGGAGAAATAGGATGTTGTTAGAGATGGTAAGGTCAATGATGGGTCATGCTACTTTGCTGATCTCTTTTTGGGGTCATGCCTTGGAAACTACGGCTTATGTTCTTAATTTGGTTCCTACGAAGTCGGTTCCTAAGATACCTGCGAACTTATGGGCTAGGTGCTAGCCTAGTATAAGATATCTTCGTATTTGGGAATGTCCAACACGTGTTAAAAAAGAACTCGGACAAGTTAGAGTCTAGAACAGAAGTACGTGTGTTTGGAGGTTACTGTAGGGGTGCAAAAGGTGGTCTTTTCTATAGCCGTTTAGACCAAAGGGTATTTGTTACTGCATATGCCAGATTTTTGGAGGACTTTCTAATGGACTACGAAAGTATGAGTCAAATAGTGTTGGAGGAATTAAAAGATATTAACACTGCTTTTAAATGGTTTGATATGATTAAGATCGAGTAGGTGTATGGGGTACACCTGTGGTTCATTCTGAGGCAATTCCAAGTACACAGGAGCCTCGACATAGCAGGAGGATTGTCATGCAACCTATCAGGTACTTGCTTGGCACCCTTGTGGTGCAGCAAGATCATGTATCTAATCCTCATAATTATGATAAAGCACTTGAGGATAAGGATGCTGACTAATGGCTCTTAGAATTGAGAGCAGAGATAGAATCTATGTATTATAATCAAGTCTGGGATCTTGTAGAGGTGCCTCCTTGCATTAAACCTATTGGTTGTAAGTGGGTCTACAAGAGGAAGAGAGGAGTGGACGACAAACTAGACACCTTCAAGGCAAGGCTGGTTGCTACGAAGGTGTTGATTATGAGGAGACCTTCTCACCAATAGCCATGTTAAAGTTGTTAGGAATAGTGTCATGAAATTCCAAATTTATCATGTAAATATTACTTTGTTTAAGAATGAAATTTAATTCTAGTCATTTTTCATTATATTTGTGTAAGTGAGTTTATATCTGGCATGTGATTTTTTTTTTAAGTAACATTCTTGAGATGGATGCAGTCCTTAAACTAAATTTACATGTCGGTTCTAAGTGGATAATGAGATTATGCCATAGATACACTTGACAAGTTTGGACTACATGTCTGCTAAGGCTATAACGTGACACTTTAGATGGCTTGTCTTGGTCATGTGGATGGTGATCCAAAAGTGTTATATTGGTGTGTGCAATAAGATTAATACACTAAGTTGGACCAAGCGAGTTACTTATTTCTAGACTATTATCGAAAATAAGTAATTCATGATATATTGTTTGAACAGTAACATCTTCAGTGCCACAAGGACTCCCACCTAAGTAGGGTCGGGGGGAGGGGGGATGGATGTACGAAGCCTTCCCCCTTCAGGGTGTTACCCTGAAGAGAGGTCGTTGTCGAGAACCCCCAACCTGAGAGATGCAACACGAAGACTTCTCAGGAGGTCACTCATCTTAATACTACTCTTGCCCAAGCACGCTTAACTTCAGAGTTCTAATGGGATCCAGTACTTTTGTGTTGGTACCCTCTTAGGTACTATTTGAACGATGACTCAAAATCATGAGACTATTCTGGACTTGTGCATGGAGTGTTATTTATCAAGTTGTACTATAAGTAAGGTCTCTATAAATGGCCAAAGTCCTACATGCATCGGATAATGGCATGAAGTGTAACATGGATCAGATATTCAATATGGAATCTATGGTCTCTTATGAGATACAAATGTCCCCTTAGTCCATTCGAAAATATTTGAATTAATTCGGAAACTTTGGCCAAAGTGTTCCAAGAGTTTGACATTTGGAATTTATACTGTGAATTTGTTCAAGTATGAATGAATTATTCGAAAAAGGACGAGTCGGGGACTAATTAAAAAGCTGTGAAAAAATAATGATAGTTATAGTTACTTTTTTTTTCATGGATATCTAATAGAGGGGTTGTTGTTGTCTATATACTGCAATTGAAAGTTATCTAATAAATAATTTAAGTCTGGAGTACAGTGTGATTTATTTAATAGAATTAAATTCTATTAAATGATAATTAAATTTTTTCATAAGATGATAATGAATTTAACCCATTTGGAGCAAGACTAAATTTTATACCATCAGAAAACATTAAAGAATTAATGAGATGAGTAAATTAAATTTTGCTAAACAGTATTTATTAGATGAATAAAATTTAAATTATAAAAAAAAATTTATTTTGTTGAAACAAAAATCAGAAGATGAATTTTTACATGTAGGAAACAAAAACAAAAAAAGGTAAACATCCGCGCATTTCAGGCTTGGCCACATGTCACGCCATGAGAGGAGGAGAGGCGCCATCTGCGCCTCTCGATTTGGACAAGCCAGTCGCGTGCTAGGACATCCTGCATAACGATCCGCGCCTTTGGGAGTGGACCAATCCACTTGCGCCACGTGGCGCAAGCGAGGTGGGGAAACAAATTTTTTTCTAGAGTAGAAACAGCACCGTTTTTGTTTTGGTTTTCACGTACCACATCTATTTTTTAAGTATTTTTTCATCCAATAGCCTATCATAAATAGGGGCCTTGGAATTAAGATTTAGCAATTAATTTATCAATTAAAATTAATAAGTTTTCTGAAAGTGCTTTCTTTCCAAGAACTAAAAGAGGAGATACTTTTGTTGAAATTTTTTTTTCAAGATTAATATTTTTGGGAGCCCACATTCTGCTTTTTAAGGATGTTGCATAGAAGATATCCATGTCTAGACTTTTTTTTGGAGTGACATTGCGGTCTACATCGGGGTTTTCCTTTTTCTTTTAGTTTTTCGGTTTTTTATTTATTTTTTGTATTTGTTATGCTAGTCTTTATTATGAACTTATTAGAGTAGAAGCATGTGTGTTTAAAATTGGGAAATTTAAATCTGTAGATTCACAATTAGGAATTCTCAGTCGGTAGTAGGTTTAAAATTAAAAATTTTAAACCGTTCCGCTGCATTAATTAGATTAACTTAGGAAAATTTTTGAAATTTGTCCCATCAATTTTTATCATAGTCAGACTTTGATTACCTTCATAATGAACATGATAGGCATAATAAATTGAAATAATTAGATTTGCGTATTAACAAAATAGAGATTTTATTAAAGAAAAAAGGGAAAATCGTGACATGTTATTAAAGTTGTTTCATAACAATTATACTTGTCGATTTAATTTTAACAGTAATTACAATGAAATTAAAATTTTAATTCAGATCAGTAGATTTTTAATTTCGGGATTTATTTGTTATTGAATATGTATGATGTGATTTTGTATATCTTGTAAATATTGACATATTGGATAATCTGATCTAATGGGATTAGAGTTAATATTTTTTGTTAAATAAAAAATTTAAATCTAGAGCTGACTTTAGCGATGACGGGTGATTAAAATAATTGTTTGGAGGACGTACAGACACCAGTACTGTTTTAATAAATAATAAATTTTATTAATTTTATTAATTATTTAATTTATTTTAGAATGTGATTCTAACATAGGTTATAAGATAATCTAGTTGTAAATGCAATTTAAATAAAACCACTAGTTTACAAAATTCAAGTGGGAGCGAGGTTCAATGGTTGAGACCTCACGGCATCCATTACCAGTCTAACGGTATAGTGAATCAACATCACTCCCTACGAAAGGTGTTGGTTTGAAGATTACGAGGTTAAACTTCTAATAGGATAAACTGAAGTGCAAAAAAGCGATGTGACTACATTGCCGTGGAGTATTGCGAGTATTTGTATAGAGGTTTAGGTAATGGTTTATGCTTGATTAGTGTGATACATTAGCCTTCCTGAGGAGCTCTGTTGTGTGATGTTAAGGAAAGGTGATAAGTTAATCGTGTTTAGTAAGTTACAAGAAAGCATGGTAATTGACAATAGTTCTCACCTCAAGCAATTTCATACAGCCCCACTACCGGGGAGTATGGAGTGGTGTGTATGGGTCATCATTGCACTTATGATAGTTCAGTTTCATGCATACCTAACTTATTTTGTTTGCTAAATTTAAAAGAATAGATATCACTGCATTATGCACAACTCATGACTCAAGTTATAGAAATGTTTGCATTTACAAATAATAACAATGGCTGTGGCTGGTGCTCTTCATTCGATTCTTAAGGATAATGTACTCACTGGACCGAATTATTTTACATGGAAAAAGAATTTGGAAGTTATTCTAATTCACAGGGGTCACGAGTTTGTTTTTACTAATGCCCGTCCTTTTATGCCTACTGCTAATTTCATAGCTACTGTTAAAGAGCATCACGAACGCTATCGAAAGGCTAATGAGTTAGCTAGATATTATATATTGGCCTTTGTGTCAAATATTCTCAAGCATCAGATGCTTGAAATGCAGCAGAGATGATGAAATATTTAGAAGAAATATTCGAAGAACAATATAGAGCAGCGAGGCAAGAACTGGTAAAGAAGTTTCTAAACAACAGAACGTCCGAAGGAATACGAATTACAGAGCACATCATGAATTTGATGGCATGTTTTTCTAAATTCGAAATCCTTAGAGCTGAGTTTGACAGTCAAACTAAGCAGGATATCATCCTCAATTCTTTGTCCAGCTCATTCACTCAGTTCAGGGTAAAATTTTCTGTGTCAACAAGCACTATTTGTTGCCTGAGCTAATGAAAGAGCCAAAAGTAACAAGGGACTTGATGTAGGCCAAAGGGAGTGTCCACTTGACCCAGAGATCAAGGATGAGTGAGAGTAAGCAAGCCAAGGGAAAGTGTTTTATTTGCGAAAAAATGGGCCACTGGAAAAGGAACTGCACTAAGGACTTAGCTACCCTTCCTGCCAAAATTGGAAAACCATCTGGTGAATGATATCTCACTTAATCGAGTCATGTGCAGTTAAGAGGCCATCAGCTTCCTGGTGTGTAGACTCAAGTCATATCTGTAATATGTTATAGAGACTCGGGCTAACCAGGAAGCTGCTTGATAGAGAGGTGTACCTGACGATTGGAGACAATACAAGAGTTGCGATCTTAGAAGCAGGAGATGTTAGCTTAGTTTTTAGTGGTAGGGTATTGATTTTGAAGGACAATTTATTTATACCGACATTGCATAGGAATTTGATTTCTGTGTCACATTTAGTAGATAATGTTTATTCAATTAATTTTGGTTCTGAACTTGTTATTAAATGAAATAAATTGTTTATTTGCAAAGGTACAAGTGCGGATGGTTTATTCATATTATTTCCTTATCAAAACGCTGATAATTGGTCCAATGAATCTAACACAAGCTCACTTGTTCAATCTCTTAAAAGGAAACACCCTTAAAGGGATAATGCTTTCACATGGCACCAATGTTTAGGTTAGATTAATTCTAACAGGATCCAAAGATTGGTAAAAAATGTACTGTTAGAACCTTTGGACTTGAAGTCCTTACCAATCTGCAAATCCTGCTCATAAGGTAAAATGACCAAGTCTGTCTTTAAGAGTAAAGGCAACAGGGTTGATGACTTGCTTGAGCTGGTTCACACCGATGTATGTGGACCAATGAATGTTCAAGCAAGAGGTGGGTATGAGTATTTCATCCCATTCACAAATGATTGTTCTAGGTATGGATACATTTACTTAATGAGACATAAGTCGGACTTCTTCAAAAAGTTCGAAGAGTACAAGGCTAAAGTTGAAAAATAATTAGGTAAACAAATCCAAGCCACTTCGATTTGATCAAGGTAGAGAATATCTTTCAGGAGAGTTTCTGAATTTCCTAACTGCAAGTGGGATAAGATCTCAACTTTATGCTCCGGGTGCGCTGCATGAAACTAGTGTTGCAGAAAGATGGAATATGACATTGTTGGAGATGGTTAGGTCCTTGATGAGTTATACTACTTTATCAATCTTCTTTTAGGGTTATGCCTTGGAAACAATAGCATATCTCCTTAACTTAGTTCCATCAAAGTTAGTTCCTAAAACACCTATGGAATTATGGACTGGGCGAAAGCCTAGTTTGGGATACCTTTGAATTTGGGGGTGTCTAGCACGTGTTGAAAAAGAATATTGACAAGTTGGAATCGGGGACGGCGGAGTGCATGTTTGCAGGTTATCTCTAAGGAACAAGGGGTGGTCTTTTCTATAGTTTTCTGAACAAAAGGTGTTTACAAGTGCAAATTCTAGATATTTGGATGAAGATTTTGTAATAGACTACAAAAGCAAAAGCAGAGTAGTATTAGAGGAATCAAGAGATAATGTCACTATTTTCAAATAGCTAAAGACATCTCGGAGCAGTATGGATATAGTAGAAGCGCCTACAGATAGGGCCGAGGATGTCCTAGGTACATGAGAGCCTAGGCATACTGGGAGATTTTGAAGGCGCCTAACAAATTCATGGCAGGAGCCTCAATGTTTGACCGTGATATTGAGTCTGATTCTCTTAATTGCACTGAGGTAATTAAAAACAAGGATGCAGACCAATGGGTCTTGAACATGAAATCTGAGATAGGATTCATGTATTCTAATCAGTTCTGGGAATTTTTAGAGGCCCTGGAAGACATGAAATCCATTGGATGTAAATGGGTCTACAAGAGTAAAATATGAGTGCACAGGTAGGTAAATACCTTCAAAGCAAGACTAGTTACTAAGGGTTTTACCCAAAAGGAAGGTATCGATTATGATGAGATCTTCTCACCAATAGCCTTGTTAAAGTCCATAAGGATATTCCAATCCATTGCAGCTTATCATGATTATGAGATTTGGCAAATGGATGTCAAAATAACCTTTTTTGAATGGTTGTCTTGAAGAAGACCTCAATATGGAGAAACAAGACGTTTTCGTTAGCAAAGATGAGGAGCGTATGGTATGCAAATTAAAGAAGTCCATATATGGGCTGAAGCAAGCATCACGCTCATAGAATATTAGATTAAATGAAGTGATTAAGTCTTATGGGTTTGGGCAATTAGTTGATGAACCATGCGTGTACAAACTACATCATGAGAAAGTAGTGACTTTCTTCGTGTTGTATGTGGACGACATACTACTTATTGGTAATGATGTAGTTATCTTATCAGCTGTAAAGATTTGGTTGTCAAATCTGTTCGATATGAAGGATCTTAGAGAAGCCAACTATATTCTTGGGATCAAGCTTTTCAGAAATCGTAAGAGTAGGATGTTGGGTCTTTCTCAAGCCACTTATATTGACACAATGTTGTCAAGGTATCACATGGATGACACTAAGAAAGGACTTCTACCTTTCAGGCATGGAGTTCCTCTTTCTTTAGAACAATGACCTAAGACACCTCAAGAGGAAGAGTAGATGACGAATGCCCCATATGCTTCAGCTATGGGAAGCGTCATGTATGCTATGTTTTGCACGAGACCAAATATCTTCTATGTTGCTAGCATAATAAGCAGATATTAGTCTAACTCAGGTCCAATGCACTGGGTGGCAGTGAAGCATATTCCCATGTGCTTGAGAAGGACTAGAGATAATATGCTAATCTTTCACAGTGACAAGCTGGTTCTAGTTGGCTATATTGATTTAGATTTTCAGTCAAATAGAGATGCCAGACGTTTAACTTCTGGATATGTCTTTACCATTAGAGGTAGAGCCATTAGTTGGAGGACTATCAAGCAGTCTTGCATTACTTACTTAGCCATGGAAGCCGAATGTTTTGCAGCTTCAGAAGCTGCAAAGGAGGCTTGTTGGCTCAGAAAGTTGCTGAAAGATCTTGAGGTAGTTAGAGATAGTCTAATGCCCATTACAGTCTTTTGTGACAACTCAGGTGTGGTGGCTAACTCTAAAGAGCCTAGAAGTCATAAGACGTCCAAACACATTGAAAGGAAATACCACCTCTTTAGAGACAATGTGGACAAGTGTGAGATAGCAATTTTGAAGATAGATATGAGCAATAGCCTTGCAGATCCTTTTACAAAGACTCTGACTCAGAATATATTTGAATCACATTTAGAAGGGATGGGAATAAAGTGTATAGTAAATTAGATTTAGAACAAATAAGAGATTGTTAGGAACAGTGTCCTGAAAATCTAAATTTATCATGTAAATATTACTTTTTTTAAGAATGAAATTTAATTCTGGTCATTTTTCATTATATTTGTGTAAGTGAGATTATATATTGTATGTGATTTTCTTTTAAATAACATCCTGGAGATGGATGTAGTCCCCAAACTACATGTGCATATTTGTTCTAAGTGGATAATGATATTATGCCACAGATAGACTTGAAACCAATGGAATGAAATGTTATTTCAAAAATTCATAGTTAGTGACAAGTTTGGACTACTTGTCTACTAAGGCTATAATGTTATGATTCAAGATCAATCTTGAATCAAAACATAGGATAGGTGAAGAATTAGAGTGAAGATGAGAAGAGAATTAGATAAGAAATAAAGAGAGTTAGAGTTGAGAGAAGAACAATTCAATCTTGTCATTCATCAATGAAGAATCTTACAATACAAGCTAAACTCTTATACTATGAATCACTTAAGTCAGTTGAAACCAAAATATCTAAAGATACCATGAATCTAACCAACTTAACTATTAAAGTCACTAGCCAAGCCTTTCCCGCCGTACAACCATTCGAATATACATGAATTGCCCTTACAATTACCTCCTCTAAACTTGAATCATGACAATACCCCCTCCTTAACATCATTCTTAACTCAAGAATGAAATAATGAAAATTGGCTCCTGAGGAAGTTCAGATTCTTCCAAGTAACGGCTTCCTGATCCAAGTTAGTCCAAAGAACTAGCACTTCCTTGACTAATCTATTCTGCTTCTGAACTTCCCTTAATTCCAAGATAGCTGCAGGCTCCTGCTTGAGTCTCCCATTAGAAGTAGTCTCTGGTGCTATCTTCGAGCTGATCCTGCCTTCTGCTACATGTTGCTTCAGGAGAGACAAATGGAAAACAAGATGTACATGGGAGTATGGTGGCAGCTCCAATCTATAAGCTACTTGTCCAATCTTTTTCTTAAATCTTGTATGGACCAAAGTAACGAGCACTGAGCTTCACACTTTTGTGTACTGCTACACTGGTCTGCCTAGAAGGCTGCAATGTCAAATAAACAAGATCTCTAACTTGAAAGGATTTATCAATATCAGCAAAGAACTTCGTCCTAGCCTAAGCCAGCTATAGATTATCCTTCAACTGCTGCACCAATTCCTTCCTCTGCTTAACCAGATCATTAACTTCACTCACAGAAGAAGTAGCACCTTGTATCAGCATAGGAGATGGAGGATCATAGCCATAAAGAGCCTTGAATGGAGTTATCCCTAATGCAGAGTGTGAATTGTACCAGAACTCAGCCAATGACAACCATCTATTCCACTACTTTGGGTAGCTAAAAGTCATACTCCTCAAATACTGTTCTAGACATTGATTCACTCTTTCAATCTGCCCCATCAATTTGTGGGTGATATGAAGAACTCGTGGCCAAAGAAGAACCCAACAGCAAAAAAAGCTCACGCCAGAAATTACTGGCAAACAGCCTATCACGATCAGAGATGATGGATTGAGGCAAACCATGGAGTTTGTAGATGTTATCTAAGAACAATTTGGCAAGTTTTTAGCTGAAATTGGATAACTCAAAGCCAAAAAGTGCCCAAACTCGGTGAATCTCTCCACGATCACCCAAATTGCCTCTTTGCCTTCAAACTTAGGCAATCCCTTATAAAAATCGATACTTATGTGTTGCCATGCTCTATCAAGAATAGGTAAGGGCTGCAGCAATTTTTGGTAGTGCGTATGACTGGTCTTAGTATGCTAGTAAACATCACAGGCCTGAACAAAGTCCACAACATCCTTTCTCATATTGGGCAATTAGAAGTATTGCCTTAGCCTTTGATATGTTCCTTCAATGCCAGAGTGTCCTCCCTAAGCTGAATCATGTGAAGCAATGATTATTTGTCTTCTCATATCAGTCATTGAGCCAATGTATACCTTCTATTTGATTCTCACAATTCATTGAGCCACAGTCACATCAGAATCCTCAATAGAAGAGCTATTCTTAATGCTAAATGCTGTGATGTATTCCTAAGCAAGGCTATCACCATCATACGACCTATGCACCTCATCCATCCAAGAAGAAAGAACCACAAAAATAGTAAAACAAGAAGCCTGTTCAACCCCCTCAAACTTGAGTGACAAAGCATCAACAACTAAGTTTTCCTTGCCTCTGAAATACTGAATCGAATAGTTAAGTCCCAACATCTTCATGAGGCCCTTACACTGCACTCTTGTAGTGATCTTTTCCTCAAGTAAGTACTTCAAACCTTGATGATTTGTTCTAATGACAAAGTGATGTCCATCCAAGTAATGTCTCCACTTCTTAACTCCCAGAATTGACAAATACTCCTTCTCATAAATAGATAATCTTAAGTGCTTGGGTCTCAGACCTTGGCTTAAGAGAGCTACTGGCCTTCCCCTTTGTGAAAGAACTGTCCCCACACCAGTACCACTAGCATTAGTCTCCAAGGTGAAAGGAACATTAAACTCATGCATGACAAGCATTGGAGCTAAACACATTGCTACCTTCAAACCATCAAATGCTTCATGAGCTTTCTCTAACCACTAAAAGGCATCTTTTTTGAGTAAATCAGTAAGAGGCTTAGCAATCATACCATATCCAGCCACAAACTTCCTGTA
Source organism: Simmondsia chinensis (assembly GCA_018398585.1). Lineage (NCBI taxonomy): Eukaryota > Viridiplantae > Streptophyta > Magnoliopsida > Caryophyllales > Simmondsiaceae > Simmondsia > Simmondsia chinensis. The sequence goes on along the minus strand of JAGTTD010000018.1, from coordinate 15,932,411 downwards.
GTAATTTATTAGTCCTAAGAACCCCCTTAATTGCTTAAGAGAAACAGGTGTTGGACAATGTTAACCTTAGCTGGGTAAGTAGCAACACCCTTTGACGAAATAATGTGACCTAAGTATTCTACCTTACTCTGGGCAAAAGTACACTTAGGAAGCTTGGCAAACAACTTGTGCTGCCTCATAAGTTCAAAGACTTGTCTAAGATGATCCATATTGCATTAAGTGAAACACTATACACCAATATGTCATCAAAGAAGACCAGGGCAAATCTCCTCAATAGGGGCTTGAAAACTGAAATCATCAAAGCCTGAAACGTAGCTAGAGCATTTGTTAATCCGAATGGCATCACCACAAACTCATGATGCCCATGGTGAGTTCTAAAAGCAATCTTGTGGTCATCCTGCTCTAGGACTCTAATCTGATGGTACCCTTACCTTAGATCCAACTTGGAGAAGAAGTGGGAACCATATAATTCATCTAGCAAGTCACCAATGATGGGAATTGGAAACTTGTCCTTAATTGTCAGAGAATTCAACTGCCTGTAGTGTATACACATATGTGAAGAACCATCCTTCTTCTTGACCAAAATCATATGAGAAGCAAAGGGACTATGAGAGTGCCTTATGAATTTAGTCTTGAGCAGCTTATCCACCTGCCTTTTTCAATCTCACTATTCTGTAAATGTGGATACTTATAGGGCCTCAAATTCACTAGGTCGGAGTTGGCCTTCAATGGAATTGCATGATCCAAAGTCCTCTTGGCAGGAAGGCGCATTGGTTGCTTAAATAGATCACTGTAATCCTTGATCAGCTTTTGAATTGGAGGATGAAACTCTTTCTCAACTTGAACAGATTCTGCAAAAATGGAAAAGAGATGTCCTACCCATTGGTAGTCCTTTCTCCAAAGTATTCCTTTAACCTTTGTGCCACTTAGCATCTTGAGCTGCCCTTGGTCCAAAACTCCTTGTAACTTGATGGCTTTACCGTGTAAATTGAAGGAGATTAGAGCTTACTAAAATCAAACACCAGTGGATTGATGGTCTTCATCCAATCCACCCCAAGCACCATATTACATCCTCCTAGCTTCAACGCTCTAAAGTCATAAGAGAATTGGTGGCCTTGCATCTGCCACTGGAACTAATTGCATTTCATTTGAGTGAGCATAAAATTGCCATCAACAGCAGTCATGGCTAAAGGGTTTGTTTTAATCATCTCATGACCCACCCTCTTCACAATCTTAGGATCAACAAAACTGTGCGTGCTTCCACAATCAATCAAGTTCAAAAGTGACTTATGATTTGTTTCACCCTTAATTTTTATGGTTTTATGTGTCCCACTACCAGTAAAAGCCTTCACAGAGATCTCCATTTCATTCTCATCATCCTATGCCCCTTCTAACAACTCCTCTCTAGCTCATCACTTGCCTCCTCCTCCTCCTCTTATTCATCCGATTCATCATTAGCCTCAACTCCAGTCACAAACATGAGGAGCTGAGGATTGCACTTATGTCCAAAGATGTATCTTTGGTTGCATTTAAAGCATAGTCTTTGAGTTTTCTTCTCTTCTATACTTAAGGTTTTGGGAACAACCTTACTACCAGCTGATGTGAAGAGCTACTAGATACATTCTTGCCTTGTGATACTTCTGAACTAGCAAGCACATTGGCCTCATACAACTTTGCCTTGGAATAGGCCCGGGACAGTGTTAAAGGATTAATGGCTTTAACCAAATTCTTTATCTTTGGCTTAAGTCCACTAAGAAGCTAGAGACATAGTATTCCTCACTTGCACTAGGATTTACTGCCATCATTCTAGCTCTAAGGTTTTTCAAAACGTGTCATATATTCCTTCACAGAACTAGTTTGAGTCACCTTGTTAAAGGGATCCACCACATCCCCCGGATCCTCATCACCATACCTCTCAAAGAACTCACCAACAAACTCGTACCATGTAATGTCAGGATTACTGAGAATCAAGCTGTGAAACCATACCTTGTGATCACCCTACAAATGAACTATAGCCAACTCCACTTTCTCAGCATCCATCACTCGGTAAAAGCAAAAATATCTCTCCCACCTTCTTATCCAAGACTGTGGATGTGATCCATCAAAAGTGTCAATCTCAACCTTAGGCTGCCTGAAACCACTACTCCTAGTCATTGTTGTAGTTTCATTCCTTTCCTCAATACTCGAGGATGCATCTGATAAGAATGGCTGCCTTGTTGACTAGCTGGTGTCAAAAATCTAGTTCCTGGAGGTGCTGATTGACGGTTAAGCTGTTCTTGTATATCACTCATCTATAGCTGCAATTATGTTAAGCTTCAAGATCAAACTTGAACTTAACCTAGTGCAAGTATAGGATAGAAGAGAGGTTAGATAAGAAAAGACGTGAAAGTAGATGAAAAATTAGAGAGAGAGAGAGTTAAATGAGAGAGGGAATTGATATCAAAAGGTATATTATATTTGATTGAATGAAGATTACACTTGAAACATAGCTACTTATGCTCAAACTAGAAACATTGGACTTAGAACAATTCTACAATTGACTCAACTAAGCACACCTTGACCATCAACCGGCTTGCTAGAAACAATAAGGCTTTGGTGCCAAAAACAACTAATAGCCAACATTCAAGAATTTACCATCAAAATGCAACACTTCACTTAGGAGCACTTAACCGCAAGCCTAGCAAAGCGAATCACAACTATCCCCTCTCCTTGAAAGCATCCTTGTCTCAAGAATGAAGGGTAGAGAATTGGCTTCTCATGAACTAAAACTCCTCCAAAGAAGCGTCCTTCTTGTCCAGATTAGTCCATTGCACCAGAACTACATTGATTGATCTACTTTCAACAATCTGTAGTCTAAAATCTAAGATTACAGTAAGGTTCAACATCAAAGCACCATTAGAACTAACTTCCGAGTGTAGAGCTGAACTATCTTAGCCTTTCGCCGCCTATTTCTTCAAAAGGGACACATGAAACACTGGGTGAATGTAAAAATCTCTAGGCAATTCCAACTTATAAGCCACTTTCCCAATCTTCTCAATGATCTTGTATGGCCTACAGCATCTAGCACATAGCTTAACATTCTCTCTAACTGCCATGGAAGCTTGTCTGTATGGCTGAAGCTTCAAGTAAACCATATCTCCTATTTCAGAAGCTTTGTCCACACGCTTCTTATCTATATAGTACTTCATCCTTGCTTGAGCTTGATGAAGATTATCATTCAGAAGTTGCACCATTTACCTTCTTTGCAGCATCAAATCAGCCACTTCAGGGACTAATGTCACCAGTTTTTGCAACATCAAGGGTGAAAGAGGATCGTAGCCATACAAAGCCTTAAATGGTGTGGTGCCAATTGAAGCATGAGCATGTGTGTTATACCAGTACTCAGCAAAAGATAACCATCTTCTCCAGACTTTAGAATGACTAAATACCATGCTCCTGAGGTATTGTTCCATACACTGATTAACTCTTTCCGTTTGGCCATCTGTCTGTGGATGGTAGGAAGAACACAAAGCTAAAGTTGTGCCCATAGGGATGAACAATTCTCTCCAGAAATGACTGGCGAAGATGTTAAGATTCAAGACGTAATATTGAACTTAACCTAGGTGAAGAGAGGTCAGATGAGAAGAGAAGTGAAGGAGATGAGGAAATAGAGAGAAGAAGAAGATAAATTTTCCATTCAACGAATCAAATCTTATAGTCAAACCCCTACTTATACTAATTATAAGATTAAACCACAAACAATGAATCTAGACTCACATACAACTACTAACGGACTTTTTACATCTGAATTAGCTGCCACATTTGACTTAAGACCACAGCCAAAGACCCAAAACAGCTAAACAAGACTTAAACTAACAAAACCAACTTTGCCGCCAAAACCATTTGAACTATTTTCCCACCATCAGCTAAAGGAATCTATAAAATCAGCTCTGATCATGACAATACCCTCCCCTCAAGCACATTCTTGCCTCAAGAATGGAAGGAAGGGAATGGAGACTTGAGAAACCTACAATTTTCCCATGTAGCACATTTAGGACCACGGTTGGCCCACTGGATCAACACCTGCTTATTATCTACCCCTTGATCTTGCACCATCCTGCTGTCAAGAATTGCTGCAAGTTCATGTATCAGCAAGCCATGGGAGGAAACTTGCAGAATAGCAACAACTCCCTTGACCTTGTCTATGTCATGACTGTGGATGATTCTTATACTGAATATAGCATGTTTGGATGTAATTAGACTTCAATAATAGTTAGATATTATATTGGTTTTGATAGGGTGATTTCGTTGGTAAGATGTGCTAGTGAGCCTTGTATTTAGCTTGGTACTTATAGTATAAATATGATACTTAGTGTGTAATTGGGAATCATCCAATATAAAAATATACTCGCTTATCTTCTCATCTCTATCTTCTTCTACTCTCTCATCTACCTTCCCTTCTTTTCTTATCTCATATCCTCAATTTCCTTGTTATAATTCAGGTTTGATCCTGAATTATAACAGTCTAGCACATGCTTCTTAAGCAAATAGACATGGAAGACAGGGTGCACCAAGCTATCCTCTGGAAGATTAAACTTGTATGCCTCTTTGCCAATCCTCTCAAGAACCTTGTAAGGGCCAAAGTACCTTGCGGATAACTTGAAGTTCTTGCAGACAACCACTAAACTCTATCTATACAGTAGTAGCTTGAGATAAACAAGATCTCCAACATCAAAATTTCTGTCAATCCTTTTCTTATCTGCAAAAAACTTCATTCCTACTTGAGCCAGCTGAAGGTTGTCCTTGAGCTACTGTGCTAACTGAGCTCTCTGCAATAATAGCTCTTTGACTCCACCAACATGAGAAAACATTCCTTGTTCCACCAAAGGAGATGGAGGTTCATACCCATATAAAGCCTTGAAAGGGGTTGAACCTAAAGAAGTGTGAAAATGAGTATTGTACTAATCCTGAGCAAGAGGTAAATACTTATACTACTGCTTAGGATGAGTGAATGTCATCCCTCTCAAATACTTCTCGATGCACTAATTGACCCTCTCTGTCTAGCCATCAAGCTGAGGATGATACAAAGAACTCATAGCCAAAGTGGTGCCAAGCAATAAGAACAACGCACGCCAGAACGAAATAGTGAACAACCTGTCCCTGTTTGAAACAATGGACTGAGGGAGTCCATGAAGCCTATACACCTGATCCAAGAACAACATGGCCAATTTCTCTGATGTAATGGGATGATAGAGGGCAACAAAGTGTCCGAACTTAGTACAGCGATCCACAATCACCCAAATGACTTCTCTTCCCTCGGACTTAGGCAGACCCTCAACAAAATCCATGCTAATATGAGTCCAAGCCCCATCTAGAATTGGAAGTGGTTGTAATAAACCCTTATAGGAAGTGTGCTCAACATTTGTCTGCTGACAAACTTCACATTGCTGCACAAATTCTTGAACATCTTTCCTCATCCCTTTCCATTAGAAGTAGAGCTTAATTCTTCGGTAAGTTCCCTCTATACCAGAGTGTCCTCCCCAAGGAGAGTCATGTGAAGCTCTAATGACTTATTTCCTCAATCCTTGACCTTCACTAATGTAAATCTTGCCCTTAACTCGAATAATCCCATTGCTTGCTGTCACTTCTGCATCAACTTTGGCAGGAGTAGCTTGTATGCTGTCAGGAACAATGTATGTTTGAGCAAACACATCATGATCATAGGAACTGATCACCTCTATCATCCACAAAGGAACTACTTGAGTAATGGCTGCACAAGACCCCTCAGGTTCCAAAACTTCAAGTCTTCTACACAGAGCATCAGCAACAATATTTTCAACTCCCTTCTTGTACTGAATTGTATACTCCAACCCCAACATCTTCATTAAACCTTTCCTTTGAACTCTTGTTGAAATTCTTTGCTCACGTAGATACTTGAGACTTTGGTGATCAGTCTTGATCACAAATTGGTGCCCTTCAAGATAATGCCACCACTTCTGAACTCCAAGAAGTATAGCCATATATTCTTTCTTGTAAATAGATAGCTTCTGATTCTTAGGACCTAGGGCTTAACTGAGAAAAGCCAAGGGTCTTCCATTCTGAGAGAGCATAGCTCTAATACCAGTATTGCAAGCATCAGTCTCCAGCACGAAAGGCAAGCTCAAATTAGGCATCACAAGCACAGGAGCCATATTCATAGCTTGCTTCAAATGTTCAAAATCTTCTCTTGCTTTATCATTCCACAAGAACCCATCTTTTTTAAGCAGATCTCTAAAAGGCTTTGCAATAATACCATAACCAGCTATCTACTTGCGGTAATATCTAGTTAGACCCAAGAAACCCCTTAGCTGCTTGAGAGATTTAGGCTGAGGCTAATCTTTCATTGCTTGGATCTGTTGCAAAACCCTCCCCTGAGATAATATGTCCAAGATACTGAACTTGTGTCTTGGCAAAGGTACACTTGGAAAGCTTTGCATAAAGCTTATGCTGCTTCATGCATCAGCTCAAGATGAGAATAATGCTTCTGCAAGGTAGGACTGTAGACCAAAATGTCATCGAAAAATACTAGCACAAATGTTAGCATCCAATTAGGAATTGAAAGTCTAACCTTGTAGAAGAAAGAGTTAAGGTGAGAAGAGAAGTGAAAGGGGATGAGAAGTAGAGAAAAAGATGAGAAAAGGGAGAGAATTCCGAAAGGAAATCAGTTTATATTCATTGAATGGTTGAATTACATGTTTAAGATCCTATTTATAGACCTTTGGATACAATGCATCAAGAACAAACCGACTAAACCCCAAATAACAGCCATTCCCGCCAATTTCTGCAGCAAGCCACCAAGTTTGACCCGCGTTTGACCACTAACCACTTTTGGCCCCTAAAACCGACTTAACTAACAATTAAAAACATACAACTCAACATTTGGGACAACAACCAGCCACTACTACCAGAAATACAATTAAATTCTAACGATTCATAACAGTCCCTCCCTCTTGAGAAACTTCCTGTCCTCAAAGAAGTGAAGCTTGGGAATTGGCTCTTCAAGAAATTACAATTTTCCCAAGTCATCAAACTCTTGTTCATGTTGCACCAAGTCACCAATACCTCCTGCACAGCACCGTGATCGTGCTGCAGCGTTCTTCGAGCCCTTACAGCAGCAGGTTGCAACACCAGTAGCCCGTTCGTTTCTTCAGCAGGAGGTTCCCGAGCAGCTGCAGCACCCTTCTTGACCTTCTTTTTAAGTAGGGACACATGAAACACGGGGTGAATGTATGAATGTGTAGGTAAGTCTAGCTTATAAGCAACATTGCCAATTTTCTCCAGAATTTTGTACGGGCCAAAGTATCGGGCACTTAGCTTGACATTACGCCTGACAGCCAAAGAGGACTATCTATACGATTGTAATTTAAGGTAGACCATGTCACCAACGTCATAGCTTTTGTCTACCCTTTTCTTGTCTGCATAGTACTTCATTCGAGCTCAGGCTTGTTGGAGATTATCCTTAAGCACTTGCAACAAATGTCTCCTCTGCTGCACAGGATCTGTTGTTGCAGAGTCGGTAACCTTCGGTTGTTGTAACATCATAGGAGAGGGAGGAGGATAGCCATACAATGCTTGGAAGGGTGAAGTTCCAATGGATGTATGGAAGTGGGTATTGAACCAAAATTCAGCTAAGGAAAGCCAATGGTTCCACTCCTTGGGCCTTAAGAAGATCATATTCCGAAGGTATTGTTCTACACATTGGTTGACTCATTCGGTTTGGCCATCCGTTTGAGGATGATAAGAGGAACTGAGTGCCAATGTGGTACCCATCAACTTAAACAACTCCCTCCAAAACGTGCTTGTGAAAATCTTGTCTCGATCGGACACAATGGATTGAGGCAATCCATGTAATTTGTATATGTTGTCAAGGAAGATCCTTGCCAATTTTTCAGCGGTGACGGGTCGAGCAAGAGCAATGAAATGACTATACTTGGTGAAACCATCCACCGCTACCCATATAACCTCCTTGCCTTCAGACTTCGGTAGTCCCTCAATGAAATCCATGCTAATGTGGATCCAAGCTCCATCCGGAATGGGAAGAGGTTGAAGGAGTCCTTTGTATCGATGATCTCCCAACTTCGTTTGTTGGCACACTTCACAAGATTTTACATAATCACTCACATCTTTTTTCATGCTCGGCCATGCAAAATATGCTTTAATTCTTTGATAAGTGCCTTCTACACCAGCATGACCTCCCCAAGCAGCATCGTGTGAGGCTTGGATGACCTGTTCTCTCAAATCAGTAGCAGAACCCACATACAACAGCCCATTGATTCTGATCACACCCTTCTGCACGGTAATAACAGGTTTTGCAGCAGCGATGTTTGTCTCGGGTTTAAGAACAGCAGCAACCAGTTTCTCCTGAGAAAAAGGGTCTCTCTCATAGGACTTATGTAGCTCTTCCACCCATGAAGGTATTACCACGGTAACAGCAGTGCAGGTACCCTGAACATCGTCTTCAAATTGCCTTGACAGTGCATCCGCAGCAGCGTTCTCCTTGCCACTTCTATACTCGATGTCATAATCAAGGCCTAACATCTTCATGAGACCTTTCTTTTGAATTTTCGTCGCGATCTTTTGTTCAAGGAGATACTTGAGGCTTTGATGATCCGTTCGAATGATGAACTTGTGACCCTTCAAGTATTGCCTCCATTTCTCCACGGCTAAGAGAATTGCTAGATACTCGTTCTCATATGTCGACATAGCTTGATGTTTAGGGCTAAGAGCTTGGCTCAAGTAGGCAATAGGCCTGCCTTTTTGAGAAAGAACAGCCCCTATACCAGTACCACTTGCATTGGTCTCCAAAACAAAGCTTTCGGTAAAGTTCGGCATTGTCAAAACTGGTGCAGCACACATTGCGGCTTTAAGGGCTTCAAATGCAGCTTGAGATCTCTCACTCCACATAAAAGCATCCTTCTTCAAGAGATCGGTTAGGGGTTTGGCAATAGAACCATAACCCTTGATAAATTTTCTATAATAACCGATTAATCCCAAAAATCCCCTCAATTCCTTCAAGGTGATCGGAATGGGCCATTCTTTCATTGTACGGATCTTGTTAGGATCAGTAGATACTCCCTCGTGTGAGATGATATGACCCAAATACTCGAACTTATTTTGAGCAAATGAACATTTGGACAACTTGGCAAAGAACTTGTGTTGCCGCATCAATCCAAACACTTGTCTGAGGTGAGTGAGATGAGCTTCATATGTTAAGCTATAAATCAGTATGTCATCGAAGAAAATGAGCACTGAATTCCTCAAAAAAGGCTTGAAAATGTCATTCATGGCAGCTGGGAAAGTGGCCGGAGCATTTGTCAAGCCGAAAGGCATAACAACAAACTCGAAATGGCCATAATGGGTTTGAAAAGCTGTCTAGTAGATATCTGGCTCGAGGACCCTGATTTGATGATATCCATGCCTCAAATCAAGCTTTGAAAAGAAGCACGCACCATGTAATTAGTCAAGCAAATCATCTATGATTGGGATGGGAAACTTATCCTTCACTGTTAGAGCATTCAACCGACGGTAGTCAATGCACATTCTAGCCGAACCATCTTTCTTCTTCGCAAGGATGAATGGTGAAGCGAAAGGACTATGGCTTGGTCTAATGAAGCTGATGTGGAGGTGTTCTTCAACTTGCCTCTCTATCTCTGTCTTTTGGCTGTGGGCATAACGATAAGGCCTAATCTTCACCGGATCAGCATTTGCCCGTAAAGGAATGGCATGGTCCACACTCCTTGGGGGAGGAAGACTCTTAGGTTGCTCAAAGATGTCCCCAAATTCATCCACTAAGGTCTGCACTTTAGGTTGAATACCCTGCTGCAGCTCAACCGTAGATAACATGAACAATTGACCAATCCATTGTATTGCCTTCTTCTTGATTCCATCGTGCACACGTTTGCCATCAATTAACTTGAGTTGAGCTTACTCTAACATGCCTTTCAAGGATACTTTGGTGCCATGAACCTCAAATGCCACGGTCATCTTATCAAAATCAAATACAACCGGGTTGAAGGTCCTCATCCAATCCACCCCTAACACCATATCGCAACCTCCCAAAGGAAGAACTCTGAAATCAAAGGTGAAGTGGTGTTCTTGCATAGACCATGGGAATGCTATGCACTTTTTATGGGTTGTTAAAGAGTTGCCATCAGCCACCATCACCTCCAAAGGATGAGTCATTGTCGCTTCATGCCTTACCTTCTTACTCAACTTGGGATCGATGAAGCTATGTGTACTTCTACTGTCAATGAGGATAATGATGGAACGTTTCCCAGCCTTGCCTCTGATTTTGATAGTGTTATGAGCTCCACTACCTGTTAAAGCCTTCATTGATATCTCCACTTCATCTTCACTCAAATCCTCTTGTGAAGAGTCTCCAACACTGTCAATTTCTGTTGCCGATTGTTCACTGCCAGATTCAGCTTCAGCACTCATCCCTTTAGCACACATTAATTCTTGTGTTTTGCACCTATGTCCAGGCTGATATGGTTGGTTACAACGAAAGCAAAGTCTTACTGAGCTTCTGTCAACAGCACGCTTAAAACATGTACCAGAACTTGCTCTCGGTTGTGATCTGAACTTGCTGCCCAGCTGCATAAACTTGTCACTCGATTGGACTTGAGTAGCTTCAATCAATTTTGCCTTGTTATAAGCACCTGACAAAGTCTTAGGACCAATGGCTTTCACCATATTCTTGATCCTAGGCTTTAATCCACTTATGAAGCAAGAAACATAATATGACTCGGCATCCTCGGGAGCTATAGACAAAACGGATAGCAAGTTGGCTCTTAAGTTCTCAAACCTAAGCATATACTCCCTCACAGTTGAAGTTTGGGATAATTTGTTAAAGTTATCCACAACATCTGTTGATTCACCTTCTCCATAACGTTCACACATTTCTTCTACGAATTGGCCCCAATAAAGATTCTATTTGCCCTTCAACGAACTATAGTACCAAACCTCATGGTCACCATGTAGATGCACTGTAGCTAGTTGGAGCTTTTCATCATCAGGTATGCTATAATACATGAATACCGGTCACACCTTCTCAGCCATGATTCCGGTAGTTTTCCATCAAAAGGATCAATTTCGACCCTTGGCTGCCTGTAATTACCACTCCTACCACCAAATATAATGTCATTACTCACTGTTCTATGCTGGTAATGTCGATCAGGAGGTCTGTCCAGATGTTCGAGCTCATCAAAATCAGTTCTGCGTTGCCAAGCTGAATTCTGTGGCCTGTTACGGCTGTCTGTATTCAAAGCCTCAGGTCTGCAATGTACCTGTCCAGAGGCTCGATCCTGATTATCTGCATCAAATTCAGGTTGCAAGGATTGATTTTCAGCTGATCTGATGTTAATTGAAGGTCCTACAGTCGCCTGCACTATCGGAGATTTGCCACGGTTCCTCACCAGAATCTCAGGCCTGTCAACATTATCTTGCTGCTGATCGATATCCTTCTGATGAAAGATCTGACTTGTAGGCTTCAAGACCGCATCAACACTTGATTCTCTTTGTTTATTAACCTGATCTTGCAACTTTTCAATTTTCTCTTTAATTTGTTGCAGCCGCCCTTCCTTATTCGAGTCTTTATCCAAAATCAACTTCAACATTTGCTGAATGCTATCATTCCTCTGCATATTCTTGAGATGCTGCTAATCAAACTTAGGATTCAGCTCGATTTGCTGCTGATCAAACTTAGCATTCAGCTGTTCGAACTTGGCATTCAACTCCCAGTGATGATCACTTGATACATTAGCACCAGAACTTGTAACTGCAGCAACAAAATCCATTCCAGAACCAGGTGCATTGGCACCTCCAGCTCCAGATCTGGTTCTCACGCCTTCGATCATGTTTTTTCTGATTTTTCAAGCCTCAATCAATCAATTGATTGCTTGAACCATCTCTGATACCAATTGTTAGCTTCCAATTAGGAATTGAAAGTCTAACCTTGTAGAAGAAAGAGTTAAGGTGAGAAGAGAAGTGAAAGTTCATGAGAAGTAGAGAAAGAGATGAGAAAAGAGAGAGAATTCCAAAAGGAAATCAGTCTATATTCATTAAATGGTTGAATTACATGTTTAAGATCCTATTTATAGACCTTTGGATACAATGCATCAAGAACAAACCGACTAAACCCCAAATAACAGCTATTCCAGCCAATTTCTGCAGCAAGCCACCAAGTTTGACCCGTGTTTGACCACTAACCACTTTCGGCGCCTAAAACCGACTTAACTAACAATTAAAAACATACAACTCAACATTTGGGACAACAACCAGCCACTACTACCAGAAATACAATTAAATTCTAACGAGTCATAACAACAAACTTCCTCAAGTAAGACTTAAACACAAGATTCATCAACACTTGAAATGTTGAAGGTGCACTAGACAATCCAAAGGGCATCACAAAAACCTCATAATGCCCTTGATGAGTTCCAAAAGCTGTCTTATGAATGTCTTGCTCTTGAACTCTAATCTGGTAATAGCCCTGCCTTAAGTCCAGCTTAGACAAATACCAGGCTCCATGCAATTCATCCAACAAGTCGTCAATGATAGGAATTGGGAACTTATCCTTGACTGTGAGAGAGTTCAAGTGACGATAATCAATGCACATTCTAGAAGTCCCATCCTTTTTCTTCACTAAAATCACAAGAGAGGCAAAAGGACTATGACTATGTCATATGAACTTTGTCTTCAACAGCTCATCAATTTGTCTTTAAATTTCATCCTTCTGTGAATGAAGATATCTAGAGGGTGCAGATCCACGTGATTAGACCCCTCCTTCAAGGGAATTGCATGATCAAGCTCCATCTTCTTACGTCAAGTATCTGGATGCTCAAACAATTCTTCATATTCTTTAAGCAAGGCATTCAATTCATCACTGGATTCAGTGGACTCATCTTCTAAATCAGTTATAAGTGAGTAGAGTTGTCCTACCCAGCTATAATCACCCTTCTTGAGCACCTTTTGCAAGCTTTTACCCCTCATCAATTGGAGTTGGCCATGTTCCACTATTCCCTACAACTGGATCTTCTTTCCATCTTTCTTAAAAGACATAGTTATCTGCGAGAAGTCAAAGAGTATTGGGCTAAAGCTTTTCATCCAATCCACTCCCAATACTATATCACAGCCTCCCAATCTCAAAACCCTGAAATCATATTCAAATTTGTGCCCTTTCTTCTTCCAACAGAAGTTCTTGCACTTTTTTTGTGTTAATATCGAATTCCCATCAGCAACTATAACTACTAAGGGATTGGTCTAAATCAGTTCTTGTCCTACAGCTCTCATAACCTTTGGATCCACAAAATTATGAGTAGAACCATTGTCAATAAGTATCAGCAATTCTCGTTACCCTGCTACTCCCTTCAAGCATATAGTATTGTGTGAACCATTCCCTGTCAAGGCCTTAATAGAGATCTCAACATCCTTATCTTCGTTAGTATCAACTGTCATCTCTTCCTCAGGTTCCTTGCAATCAATCTCTTCATCCACTTCAGTCTCAACTGCTTCATCTCCAAATACTGCCATCAGGAACTTAGGATCACATTTGTGAAACAAAGCTTCTGTGGCCTCTTTTCATCACTGCTTCCAACTTTGCTATTATTCTAAGCGAACCTAGTGGAAGAAGATTCACTGAAATTGCTCTTAGGCCTTTGAGTATCTGAACTTGTCATTACTGAGCTCTCAATCTTCTTAGCTTTGGAGTATGCTTGAGTGAGACTGCAGGGATCAAAAGCTTTCACTAAGCTCTTGATTCTTGGCTTGAGGCCACTAACAAGACTTGACATATAATATGACTCCGGAGCCTCAGGATATACAGACAACATCCTGGCCCTCAACCCCTGAAATCGTGTTATGTAATCTTTCACTAAAGTGGTTTGAACCACCTTGTTAAAATTGTCCACAACTTCACCAACATCCTCATCACCATATCTATCACAAAGCTCATTGGTGAACTCTGTCCAACTGATGGAAGGCCTAGTACATAGCAAACCATAGTACCAGGTCTCCATCTCACCACGCAAATGCATAGCTATCAATTCTATCTTTTCTTGCTCTTCAATTTTGTAAAAGTGAAAGTACCTTTCGCATTTCCTTATCCAAGATTAAGGGAGGGTACCATCAAAAGCCTCTAAGTCCACTCTTGGCTGCCTACATCCCCTGCTTTTGGCACTCGAAGCACTGTCACTACTGTTAGTTGGAGCAATTATAGGATCAGGAGGTCTACCTTGCTAACTTACAGCTAAGAGTATACTACCACCAGCTGGCGGTTGCTGCCTAGCCATTCTTTGTTGCATACAAGAAAGTTGTTGAGCAAACTTCTAGGATTAAGACTCAAATCTTCGATCCATATCTTACTGTTGTGTTTGCATCATATTCTGCATCATAAGCATCATCTGATCCATACGATCTCCCTAAGGATTAGCACTGTCACCAGCAACAACTGCAGCATAAGTAGATGCTCCTCTAACGGCATTGTTAGCAACATTAGCTCGAGTTATAGGTGCCATTGTAGATCGCTTCTTATTCGCCAGATTGCAAATAATGCACACAATGCACCAAATTTCGAACCGAAACTACACAATTCAATCGAATTAAAGCTTGAGTTCAATCCAATCGAGTGCAATCTCTAGCCTCTGATACCAATTGTTAAGATTTAAGATGTAATCTTGAACTTAACCTAGGTGAAGAGAGGTAAGATGAGAAGAGAAGTGAAGAAGAAGATATTTTTTTTCATTCAATGAATCAAATCTTACAATCGAACTCTTACTTATACTAATTACAGGATTAAACCACAAACAATAAATCTAGACTCACAGACAACTACTAACAAACTTATTACATCTGAATTAGCCGCCACATTTGACTTAAGACCACCGCCAAAGACACAAAACAACTAAACAAGATTTAAACTAACAAAACTCACTTTGCGGTCAAAACCATTTGAACTGTTTTCCTGCCATCAGCTAAAGGAATTGGTAAAATCAGCTCTAATTATGACAAAACAGCTTGTCCCGATCAGATACTATGGATTGTGGTGGTCCATGAAGTTTATAGATGTTATCTAGGAACACTCTTGCAAGCTTCTCTGCTGTCACAGGCCTAGCCAATGCAACAAAGTGACTAAACTTGGTAAAACGATCCACCACTACCCAAATAACTTCCTTGCCCTCTAATTTTGGCAAGCCTTCAATAAAATCCATGCTTATGTTCTGCCCAGCACCCTCCGAAATAGGTAGGGCTTGGAGAAGTCCCTGATACCTATGATCACCAACCTTAGTTTGCTGACAAGTCTCACAAGCTTATACAAATTCCCTCACTTCCTTCTTCATACCAGTCCAACTGAAGTATGCTTTGAGCCTATGATAAGTACCGTCAATACTTGCGTGGCCACCTCAAGCTGAATCATGAGAAGCACTGATGATTTGTTGTCTCAGATTAGTAGAAGATCCAATGTACAATTTCCCTTCTAATCTGATGATTCCCTTGACAACAGATACTTAAGTCTCAGGAACAATGTTGCTAGACCTGTTGATGCTGAAAGCAGTTATACATTCTTGTGCAAAACTATCATTCTGATAGGACTTATACACTTTCTCAATCCAACAAAAACTGTCCCAGTGCCACAGGGGCTCCCGCTTGTGCAGGGTCTAGGAGCGCTAGGATGTATGCAGCCTTACCAAACCACTTGAAACAACCCCACAGTAATCTACACTTTCTCAATCTAGGTTGGAAGAATCACTGAAACAACCCCACAATAATCTTGCTCAGCATCTTATAATCTTCGAGATAAAGCATCAGCTGCTTGGTTCTCTTTTCCCTTCTTATACTCAATAGCATAATCAAATCCTAACATCTTCATCAAGCCTTTCTTCTGAATTCTTGTAACATTCCTCTGGTCAAGCAAATATTTCAAGATTTGTTGGTCTGTCCTGATGATAAAATGATGGCCATCCAAGTAGTGTCTCCTCTTATCAACTACTAGAAGGATTGCAAGATACTCCTCTCATAAGTGGACAACTCTTGATGCTTAGGACTTAAGGCTTGGCTAAGGTAGGCTATTGGCCTTCCATTCTCGGACAATATAGCTCCAATTCCACTCCCACAAGCATCTGTTTCTAAGACAAATTCCTCTTCAAAATCCGACATTGCCAAAATAGGTGCTGCACACACAGCTGCTTTCAAGGCTTCAAATACCTATTGCTTGAACTTTCAATCCACTTGAATGCATCCTTGAATGCATCCTTCTCAATAGATCAGTTAAAGGCTTGCCAATTGCTCCATAACCAGCTACAAACTTCATGCAGTAACTATTCAATCCCAAGAACCCTCGCAATTGCTTCAATGTAAAAGGAATTGGCCATTCTTTCATTGCTTGAACTTTGGAAGGATCAGTACAAACTCCTCTGTGCGAGATCACATGACCTAAGTACTCAAGTTGAGTCTGAGCAAAATAGCACTTCCTCAATTTGGCAAACAACTTGTGACTGCGCATCACCAAGAAAACTTCCCACAAATGCTTGAAGTTCTCTTTCATGGTAGGACTGTAAATCAAGATATCATCAAAGAATACCAACACAAATTTTCTCAAAAACAGCTTAAAGACATCATTCATCACTGCCTGAAAAGTAGCTGGAGCATTGGCAAAGCCAAAAGGCATAACCACGAACTCATACTGCCCATGATGAGTCCTAAAGGCAATCTTGTAAACATCTTGCTCCATCACCCGGATTTGATGATAGCTTGCCTCAAATCAAGCTTGGAAAATAAGCGTACACCATGTAACTCATCCAACAAGTCATCAATGACAAGAATTGGAAATTTATTCTTAACTGTAAGGAAATTAAGCTACCTATAATCAATGCACATTCTAGCCAAGCCATCTTTCTTCTTAACCAATATCACAGGAGAAGCAAAAGGGCTATGGCTCTGTCGAATGAAGCAAGTCTTGAGTAAGTCATCCACTTGTTTCTCAATTTCTGTCTTCTGTGAATGAGGGTATTTGTAGGGCCTTAACTTCACTGGTTCTGAATTATGCTTGAGAGGAATTGCGTGATCCAAGTTCCTCTTAGGAGGTAAAGTCTTTGGCTGCTCAAACAGATCCTCAAAGTCATCAATCAATGCCTGCGCCTTAAGATGAGAAGGCTCTCCCATATCAGTATGTGAGATTGCAAACAACTGTCCAACCCACTCATAAACACCCTTCCTGAATCCACCTTCTAAGCTTTTTCCCTTTAACAACTGCAAATGAGCTTGATCAGCCTTGCCTTGCAAGGTTATAGTAGATCCTTGCCTTTCAAAAGTCACTGTCAGCTTGGAAAAATCAAAGACCACTGGACTGAAGGATCTCATCTAGTCCACACCAAGAACCATATCGCAACCTCCCAATGGCAAGATCCTGAAGTCATACTCAAACTTGTCATCTTACATATTCAATTGGAATCCTTGGCATTTGGTTTGAGTGAGAATGGAATTCCCATCAGGCACTGCCACAGCTAATGGTTGTGTCTTGATCATATCCTTTCCAACCTTTCTCATCACCTTTGTAACTATGAAGCAGTGAGTACTACCACTATTAATCAGAATAACAATGACCTTCTTGCCAGTTTGTCCTTTGATTCTTATGGTGTTATGAGCCCCATTCCCAATCAAGGCTTTCGTAGAGATCTCCGCCTCATCTTCAAGAAGCTGTTCTTGAGATTCGTGATCAGAACTGTCTAACTTAGCCTCTGTTTCCTCTTCTTCAGATTGATCATCAGCATCAACTCCTCTTGCTGTCATGAGGAACTTTGGATTACACTTGTGACCAAATCGATAAGGCTGATTGCATTTAAAACATAGTCTTTTAGCTTTCTTCTCAACAAGACAAGTAGCTTTAGATCTAACTGATCCCTTCTGTTGCTGACTAGAGCTTCCACCTCTGTACCTAGGCTCATCACTTGATGCAAGGACCGTAGCTTCAAACAGTTTAGCCTTTGCTATTGCTTCTTTTGCTTCTCGATGTTGAAAGCCCTTTGACTTGCTTCTAAGACCGAAAAGATGTCAAACATGTTTAACACATCTTGTATCAATTCCTTCAACCCACCTATATACCTATCCGCCAGTTGTTGCTCCAATTCCACCAAGTCATTCCTTGCGAATAGGGAGTAGAAATTTGTTGTGTATTCCTCCACTGACTGAGAACCTTGACGTAAGCTTTGAAGGCATTGGTACGTCACCCTGCGTGATTGTCGAGAAGGAAGGCGTTCCGCATGTGCTTCTTCATCTTTCCCACGTCTCAATCTTCGATTTACCTTACCAAAGCTAGTCATGCTTCAGCTGCTGCCACAAGGCAGCCGTGCTCTACCCTCAACCAAGTAGCAACTAATGGCGTCTGTTTGTGCTCCGAAACCTCCTAAAACCCGAGCACTTCCTCCACTGTAGCCAACCAATCCCAGAATTCCTTTGGTTGTCCCCTGCTTATAAACTTCAGAATTTCAATATGAAGCCCAGATTCCCTCCTCCGATCTTCCGAGTAATCGAAAATGCCGGTATTTGGCCGAATCCTCCTCATGTCCGCGCCTGGTTGTCAACCTCTGGAAATGGATTTTGGAAGCTCGCTTTCGATTCATCTTCTCCTCCCACCTTCAGTTCTTGTTGAGGCTGAGCCGTAAGTACTTGGTTGGGATTCGCACCCAATTGAACCAAATACAGCTTGATTTGCCTTCTCCTCCATCTCCTTGAATCTCTTTTTAAGTTGGCATTGCAGAACACGCTCACAAGCGTCATCAACAGCTGCTTACCTCTGTTGGCCACGGGACATCTCAGAAAATATTCTGAGCTCTGATACCAATTGATGCAGCGCAGATAAGAAAACAATTGGGAGCAAAAGGTTCAACGGCCTTCCTTTAGACTCTTATTACTAAAACGATAAAGAAGCAAAGGGGAAGAATAATTAACCCTAAATCTCACAACTCAAGAATAGGAGAAAACATTAACGCACATAAAAAGCTATGAGAAAATTGAATAATCAAAACCCTAGACTTCCCCTTCCTTAAATAGAGGAGCTAATTGATCTAGAATAAACCACTAAAATTGACAGAGATAAATACAAAGATAAATAAAAAATGTACTAATCTAACTAAGTTTCCCAATTTACTTTAACCTCACAAGATCGTTCACCCTCCTCTTCCACATCCAACCATCCAGTCAAGCTGCTCATCCCGCCAAGTCTTATCGTTAAGTAACCAGCCAAGCATAAAGGTGTGGCTGCATCAACATATGTGTCAATATTTAAAACATGTTGCTAATTGACAATTTTAGTGGCTGAACCACTAATGTTAGCGGGGCTATTCGGGGAGATGTAGAGGGTGCGTATGTTTGCTAAGTTACAATGGAATTAGTTTAACGATAAAATTCACCACACACACACACACACGCACGCAAATGAATCGTGTTAGATGGATATCCAGTGCTTTCGATTTCAATTCTCATCTCTGTGTAAGTGTATAATACGCATACTTGGTAACAATTTATACTTAATAACCTTGCATTTGAGTCGAGCCTTAAATAAGATTTTGAAACAATATTAGAACTCAATTCAATGGGATTCTAGTGTGCTTGATATGTTGCTTGACCCGATTCATTAGTCTAATCAAGCCAATCACAGTTACATGTGTCCTTGTTCATACTTGCTAGCTGACATGCTGGACGATTATGAACAAAGCTCGGGTGAGCAAATTATGGCCTTGGGCAAGCAAGAAGAATCCAGGGGCGCTTGTAACTCAAAACGAATATAACTTATCTGTAAATAGCTACAGGGCAAATTATGTATCCAAATGAAACTCTCAAAGAGATCTATGTTATATCAGTAGCGATGCTACGAACCCCAACAATTACTGGGCCATTGATACCCTTCTTTTAACATTTTTCTCTGTTTAGGCTTGAAGTATAGCTACTCGGCCTTCTACAATTGCAATATGCTTAATTACTATCAAATACAAGTACTCCAAGGTTTGACGAATTAGATTTTTTTTTTTTTAATTCACAAACTTTATGAAAAACTAATGTAATCCAAAAATTACATATATTTAATAAAATAATCCAACAATATTATGGGGGTAAAATATGCCTCTTATTGATCGTTTCTTGATTAACAATGCCTCAACATAATAGTTAGTGTGTAAGATGATGCAACAATGAAAGGATGTTGGGCTTACCAATAAAGTATGACAAGTTTTACCCTTTTTCAATCATTATTTCTGCTATTTTTATTAAATATATATAACTATAAGGCTAAAATTTATTTTATAAAATTCATGAATTAAAAAATTACTAGAATAAACTTGACATACGATATTAAATTCTGACCTCAAAATCTATCCTCATCCCTGCCTCAATTATTTTGCTGAAAAAGTGGACGCAATTGAAAACAATGAAACAGTCCTTTATTATTACTAGTATAAAAGTAAAGACTGAAACTAGTGTATGAGTTTTACATTTGACAACAAACACCAGTACCCAATCTATCACATTTTAACATCATCCCCAATTAATAAATTATTACCCAAAAAAATTTATAATGCAACTAAGTAAAAAAAAAAAAATTATAAAGTCTCCTGACAGTGTCTCCTTATTTATTCCTCTGAACCCTTTTAATCCCACTATCAATTATTTATTTAGCAAAATAATTAATAAATTATAAAAATGAAAACTGGAAAATAAAATAAAATAAAATTTCTCATCCCCATGTTGCTCTGATTCCTCTATCTCCAACCCATATGTGTGCTGTTGGCTTAATAATATAAAATTTATTTTCCCATCTTGTGACTCAAGGTCACTTGTATACCAATTTATCTATTTAATTTATATATAGAGTTATAAACAAAATTGGGTAAATTACATATTAGTATTTTAAGATTTGATGTATTAATTTTTTGGTTCACAAGTTGTTGAAATAATTTTTTAGTTTAAAAGTTGCATTTATTAAATAAAATAGTCCAAACAGCGGTGTATAAGGGTATAAATAGATATCTCACCAAACTCTTCTTTATTAACAGTGTCACAACATTATAGTTCGTATGAGGGATGAAAGAAATAACAAGGGAATGGTTGGTTCACCAACAAATAACGGTAGGTTTACACTCTTGAACACCGTCATTTGGAATATTATATTAAATAATATAACTTTTGCACTAAAAAATTAATTCAAAACTTAAAGGACTAAAAATTTAGTATATCAAACCTCATTGTACTAATATGTCATATATCCTCAAAAATAATTAATTTACAAAAGATAATATTCAAATGATTATCTTTTATAAATTAATTATTTCACAGTATAATGAATTTATAAATTGAATTGATAAATTGGGTACCGTGCGCGGCTGATTGGTTAATCTTACCCACCGGATTCCGCCCCGCCCAATTCACCGCCACCACTTTGCGGCGGTCTCTCCCTCTTTCTCGAAAAAAAACGTCGCTATATTCTCACAGTCTCTCTCAAACGTCACTATATCCTCGATTTTTTTTTTTTTTTTTTTTTTTTTACTTTGCCACACCCATATGCATCACTGATCAAGCGCCGTCGTAGAGCCAGTGGTTGTTGTGGGAGGGCCGCCCATTGGCACCCCAGAACTGCTATTATTAGCCACAATCTCATACCCTGAAGCCCCCTCTTCATCCTCATCCTCCTCCTCACCCCCCTCATCCGTTCCCTGTGGCTCGTCCATTGCCATCCCTGTCCGCTGCTGCTCCTGGCTCATAACCATTGGCCACTGCTGCTCGGGCCGAACCAAAATCGGGGCCCCACCGGCAGAGGGTGCAGCACTAGGGCTAATAGGGGCCTTGTTTTTCTCCCGGTAAATGGCGTCGAGCTGGTGGAAATAAGGGCAGGTTTTTGAATCCTCGGGGCGTTTTTTATTGCTTTCTTTCACCTTCTTAAAATACTTATTGATGTTCTCCCATTTCTCCTTACACCTTTTGGCGTTACGATTGTAACCCAATTTTGCCATCGCAGCAGAGATCTCTTCCCAAAGAGGGCCCTTTGGGACACCATCGTGGTACTTCTGATCTAGGCTTGTTCGTAGGTTTATTAGGGCCTGCACCTCCGCCTTCGGCCACCTCGACGATGAAGCACTGACAGTCGCCGTGGGGTTGTCCCCGTTGGTCGTCTTTGGCACCAGCAGTGACGATGGCGATGGCGATGGCAGTGGCTCTACAATGGTGGTCACTGGTATCGTCGTCGGTGGTTGTGGTAATGGTAGAGAGAGAGAATGTTGGAGGGGAGGAGGATACTGAGCTGGTAACGTGGGGGCTGTCGGGACCGGATTATTATTGCCCTGCATTACAATACATGTCACATGTCAACCAAGTTTTTTTTTTTTTTTTTTTTAAATTTCCTAAAGCAATATGTTAAGCACTCTTTGATGCCCTTTTCTTTTTTTTTTTTTTAATATTAATAAATTACAAATTGTGTTCTAGACAATTTTTTTAATTTCCAAAAGCAAAAAAAATAAACTAGACCTATATAAATTATTTTAACATTGTACTTGTTAAGTTAAAAAAACAAAGGCATTGTGCTAGTCTTAATGAATTTTTTTGACACCGCCTGAGATATGCACTAACATTTTTAGTATTGCATGGGAGCCATTGCCTAAAATGGCTCAAAATAAAAAATTATTACTCAAAATGGCCTATTTTAAAAAATATTTACCCAAATGGCCTCAATATCATCAAATTTGAAAAAAAAATTTTAATTTTAAAAATACCTCCCTCCCAATGATAATAATTTTAAAAATAATAATTTATACTAAATATTATATAAGAAAATAACTATTATTATTATATACCTATAATAATGAGTAAATTATAAAATTACGTATAGACAATATTATTTAATATTTAACAAACAACTTAATTTAAATTTTTTATTATAAATTACGTATTTAATTTAACTAAAAAGCATGTTATAAAGCTAAATATAACATGATAATAAAAATATATTTAATATATTTAATTTAATTAACAATTAATAATTTATTAAAAATTAAATAAAAAATTTAAAAAGGTTTAAAGTGCCAAGTACACCAAAATACAAAAAAAAATTAAATTTTTAAAATTGATGACATGGAGGCTATTTGGAGAAATATTTTTTAAAATGGGTCATTTTGGATAATAATTTCTTATTTTGAGCCATTTTGGGAAACGGCTCCAAGCCATTTCTCAAAATAGCAAAAAACTAAAAAATATTTCCTAAACTAACTTTTTTAAAAAAATATTTCCCAAATGGCATTTATGGCATCATTTGACTTTTTTATTTTTTAGTTTTACATTTTTTTACTTTCTTATTTTATTTTTAATATATATATAATTGTTTTAATTTATAATACTTTCTTAATCACAATAAATAAATTAAATTAGATTAAATTATTTATTAAATATTTAGATTAAATTTGTGTATAAATAATTTTATTTTAAATTTAATAAATACTTATGTTTAATTTATTTATTATAATACATAAAATATTATAAATTTAAAAAAATATAAATGTAGTAAAAAAAAAATGATGACATTGATGCTATTTGAGAAAATATTTTTTAAAAAAAGTTACTTTAGGAAATATTTTTTATTTTTGTGCTATTTTGGGAAATGCCCCTAAATTTTAGGTGTAATTTCAAAAAAATACAGCTAACTTTTTATTTTTTTCAATATCACACCTAACCTTTTTAAAATTTTCTATGTAATACCATAATGTTAAGGTCCTTAAAATAATTTTCAAATATTTGAAATATTTAAAAAATATTTTATATATCCAAAACTTTGTAAAATTTTTTTAAAATAATTTATAGTTTAAAAATAATAATTTTTTAAATGTAACATTAGCAAAAATTAACGGATATTAACTGTAATACATTTGTCACATTGCAAAGTTTTAAGAAATTTAGGGCCGACATTGAAAATTAGAAAATCTAAGTAATTTTATAAAACCACATCTAAAATTCAAGTAACTTTTAGTATAAAAAACCAATACTTTATGTATATTAGAAGCTGTTTTACTCTTCCCCACTTATAGGGCGACAAGTGGGTTTAAAACCCACCATGCATCATTAAAAAAATTAATGCTTTTTTTTTTTTTTTTTTACTCAAGAAGTAAACTGCTAAACAAATTCATATGTGTTCTTTTTCATTCTTACACATAATTTTATTTATATCTAAATTTTTGTTTATAAGTATAATGAATAGTAATGCTATTATCCTGATAAAATGTTAATGCCACATAATTTTTTGACTATTTGTGGTAATTATTCACTTCAAGTTATATATTTATTTGGCAATTAATTTTTTTTTACATTGACAATAACTACACCTTAAATGAAAACTGAAAATAAAAATCAAAGTTATTTTAAAATCTTAATTTTGGGGTTTAAAAATTAAAAACGTTAAAAAATAATGCCAAATAGTCCTAAAATGTAGCAAATTAGTGTATCAAATAAATTTTTAAGCAATTATTATATTACAACAAGTAATATTATAGCATTAACTTTTTTAAGCTAATAGTTTTTTTTTCACTTTTATATGAGGTAAATAATTATGTTTATATATATACAGTATAGCATTGTTCTTTCGAAAATAAAGTTTTACTTATTGGATAGACAAATGAAAACCTTAAACATTTCTCATATAATTAAACCTGTTAAATTTCATTGGGCCTTTGGCCCGATCCACGAGGTTGTAACACATAAGATCTATATATAAACCCCAGTAGGGTTTTATCTCAAAACTAATTGGCAATAGGTGGAGTAACTCACTAGACTTATAAAGTGATCTCTTTTTTTCTCTCAACTCCAATGTGGGATTCAACAAGCCTCACATGTAGAGTGCTTAACAAATATTATAGTTTGTAAATAATGATATTACTAGTTTCTCAATTAGAAATCAATAGAGGTATACATTTTGTATTTTACATAACTTATATCTCCGGTGATATGAAAATATTATTAGGTTTATTAAAATTAGTACTATATAATTATTTCTTAGAAAACATAATTTTAGCACAGGTATCATACATAGAAACACAAATTGCATTTTCAAATTTGTTACATGCTCTCTAATTAAAAGCAAAAAAATTAAATAAAATAAATAAAACTACTGTAGTAAAACAAAATATTAATCCCATTTTTATGTTAATATAATTGTAAAAAATTATTGGTTTATAAATAATAATTAAAAGTTATCTTATAGGATTAGTTACGATTTTTTTAATTGTTTTAATTTAATCACTGTTTATATTAGTCAATTTAGATTTAGAGTTGAACTAAAATTAGGTTGGAATGGACTTTATTTTTAATATTCAGATCATCGGTGGATTTAAAATGGTTAACATGCGGGTTTGTATTGGGCAACTTGAAGTTGCACGTGACATGACTAGACAATTAAAAACAATAGAAATAACTTTACTGTCAATTTACCATAGGACTAAGTTGATATGACTGGGCTTGTATAGAAGGTAAATTGATATAGCGAAAATTAGAGAGAATAAATTGACACAACTTACGAAAATATAGAAACTATGGAAGGAAAATAACTCTATATATCTTTTATAATTATCATTTTTCTATATAATTGAATATATTGAAAAATTATCACTTAAGTACCCTGAAATCTAAGCATTTATCATTGATGTACCCTAACATTTTAGTATATACAATGGGGTACCATAAGCTTTGAATAACCCTATTTTGAAATTTGATGAATTTTTATAATAATATGAACAATTTTATACAAAAAATGTTGATATAATATATGATTACTTTAATATATATAAGTCACATTAATATTTTCATCAAAAATTCAGCAAGTTGTGATAAAATACTCATCAAATGTTGACTAACCGCCTAATATTGCCGCAATAATATATCAAATTTGCATTTTTCAGTAAAAAAAAAATATAAATTTTTATAAAGATACAAATATATTGTTGAAATCATGTTCAATTTTAGCATTTTTCGATCCAAATCTATTGAATTTCAATAAAAATGTATCTAATTAATAAAATTTTGAAACTTTAGGGTACATAAGTGATTAAATATTTAAAAACTCAGGATACCTCATTATATATTTAAATGCTACTATATTATATTTGAGCCTTAGGAGATACCTAAATTATAGTTTCTCAATATTTTTTTTTTTTTTTTCCTAACTCCAAGTGAATGATCAAGTGCTCGATGGAATAGGAGGAGTGGGCAATCGGGTCCATTTAGAAAGAACTCAAATGTGAAAGGTAGCATCAAAGCCCCTCACATGTGACCGCGTTACGGGTGTTCCCACATGGGTCTCTTAATAAACTATATGCCTACATATATATATATATATATAATTCCATCCATTATTTTTTTATATATTAATTAATTAATTTTAGAATAACTTCAATTTTCTAAACTACGCTTCCGTTTGGTTTGAGTAAACTTTTCTTACTTTTTACTCCAATTATATTTTTGTATAACTTTATAATGATTAAGCATTACATCATAACTCTTACTATAGAATCTTAACTTTTAACCAAGCATGAATTCACATGAATTTTTATAATAAAAGTATGGTCTTTTACTAGGGGATAAAACTTCTCCAAAAAAATATTTTAGTGAAGGTATGCTAAAAATACGTAGTTTGTCTTCCAATCTCTTAAAGTAGAGGTCCTCGATTCAAAGTTTAGTAACCTCCCTCTCAGTGTTGACTTCCATTTTTAAGTAAGTTACCACACTCCTTACCAATGTTTTGATTTGAATCAAATAATGAAGTCTAAATGCAATGAAATTGAACGCATATTACCTGAACTTGTGGTTGTTGGGGCGGTGGAGGAGGTTGTGGTGGGTGAGCCGGAGGCGTATGAACAACGGTGGCCGTCATGGTGGTTGAACCCCTGACTTGTTCTTGAGGTTGCGCTTGCTCAATATGCGTTGGCAGCGGAATCCGGTGTTGCTCGGATAGCCTTTGAAGGAAAGAGATCAGTGCAGCGTCCTTAGACGCCGCCGTGCTCCTCTCTTTCACAAGCATCTCATGCTCCCTATTCAACCTCTCCATCTCTAGTCTCTTCCAAGTCTCTTCCCTCATCATCCTCTCATTCTCTTTCCTCTCAATTGCCTCCAATAATCTTCTCTGCATTGCCTCTTGTTTTTCAATCACCTCCTTCATCATCCTTTCGAAAAAGTCCTTCCATTTTCTCTTTCTCTTTCTCCTCCCTAGAATCTCCTCGTCCGACGATGTTGAAGATGAGGAGGAAGGCGTGGAAGAAGTGTTTGTGTATGTGGGTTGGAATGGCATTGGGTTCAAAATTGGGGGTGGTGGCGCAACGCTAATGGGGTCCGCTTCAGTGGCTGAGTTGGAGGGAATAGTTGGGGGTGTTGTAGTGGTGGGGTTGGCAGGCATTGCCATTGAGAGTGGCAATGCTGCTTGGGGAGGTGGTGGAGGTGGAGGAGGAAGAGAGGGAAAGTGGTGGTGTTCGAGGGCTTCAAGTTGATCAAAGAAGCGATAGGTTTTGCCTTCGGGCTTACCTACCCGGCCCTCTTTGGTTCGCTTATGGTACTTGTACACATTTTCGAATTTCTCCTTGCACTTCTTTGCGTTTCTTTGATACCCCAGCTGCGCCATTTTCCTGTATGGAAAAAAAAAATTGATAATCATTTTTACAAGAAGAATATTGGCGATCTAAAGGTGCTAGTATATATTCTCTAAGAAAAATGGTCGCAGTTCAAAGCTCATCACTCTCTCTCTATGTATTCGTTTGCCTTGATAGGAAATTTATGGTACTCTTGCCAATATAAAAAAAAGGGATATGGAAAATGTTTGACACATATTTTAAATTCAATAGTAAATTATGTTTTAGTAAGTTAAATTGTAGAGGTTGATACAATGGTAACCATTATGTCCTAATTGTACAGTAATATATTCAAGTTTTATGACCATAACTCCAATGTAAAATGGCTTGTTGTTGAATTTTTGTTTTTTTTTTAAAAAAGCGATTGCTAACACATTATCTTTATCTTCGTCGGAGATGTAAATTAGATTAAATTATGGAACGATTAAATTGGGTATTTGAAGAAAATAGTCATAGTACTATGCTTCACTCAAACTCATACAAACCACAAAAAAAAAAAAAAAAAAAAAAAAAAAAACCAGCAATCCTCTACCTAAATTGTGTAAATTTTGATTGAAATTCAAGATGGTAAAAAATTTGTGACCTAAAACTAGTTTTCCTAGAAGTATTTTGAAAAAAATTGGGATCTAATTTTTTTTTCTAATCACAAAAACAAGCTGAAAAGGACATATAGTATATGTAAAATTTATAATATATCCACAAAATACCATAAATGATTGGCAATCATAGATGCCCAAATCAAAGTAACCCAGTAAAAGATAGAAATAAATGAGATAATTACATAAAATTAAATTTTATTGAGATAGAAAATTAAATTTATCAGCTTAATTTCATTGAATTAGTGTTCTTATAAGTAGGGACAGGATAATATCCTCAAGAAAATTCATAATATTTCAAATAAATTTCATTGAATTATTGTGGATGGGATAGAAAACTAGATTGGAATCTTAAGATCATATTTCAGAGAACATCAGAAGTATTGTACTTTATTTTCCATTGAATTTTCACCAAACCAACATGCAGTCACCGGATCCCATTGGAACTCCGAAGTTAAGCGTGCTTGGCCGAAAGTTGTACCGGGATAGGTGACCTCCTGAGAAGTCCTCACCCTCAGGTTGGGGGCACTGGGAAACAGTCTCTCTTCAGGTTAACACCCTGAAGGGGGAAGGCTGCGTACATCGCCCCGCAGGCCCTGCGTAGGCGGGAGCTCTTGAAGCACTGGGTATTTAAATAAAAAAAAATAATGGAAAAATAACAGCTTACCAATTAAAAAAGAATATAGGAAGATATTAGTTGTAGCTCAAATTGTTAAAGTATAAAATTATTATCAAGTTTTATACATAGGCATAAATTTAAGTATTAACTGACTCTTTAACACCAATAAAATCTCATATGTTAAGAACCCAAAGTAATCTACTTCAAACCCAATTAAATCAGCTAGAAAAACTCAAAATTTCAACCAAATTACCAAATAAAACTAAAAAAAATAAATAAAAAATAAAAGAAGACCCAAATAACATTAGTCTAATGTTATTAGGATGGTAAAATTGTTAGTACGAGAGTAAGATCATGCTTCCAAGCTAATTTTGTTGATTTTTTTTTTTTTTGTAAGTCAAATTATTACACTGTAAATACCAATTTTCACACTAGTAATAGCAATCGTTGCTTTTATTAGAAAAAAAAAAAAACTTTTTTTACTCTAATAATAACAACTTAAAAAAAAAAAAAAAAATTCAGCAATTAACTTACCTGGAGACCTCCTCCCACAAGGGACCTTTAGGGGTAGAATCCCTAAAGGCCCCATCCATCTCCGACCTTATCCGAATCAACGCCAACGTCTCAGCCCTCGGCCACCGTATTCCACCACCACTACCACCCATCCCAAACTCATCCCCGCCAACCCCACCACCGCCATCATGGGGTTGAGCAGCACCACCCCCACCGCCACCACCTTCTCCGCTGGTACCCTCGCCGGAGCTGCCCCGCATGAATCACAACACTTTGTGGATGCTCAATTATTATTAGTATTATGCCAATATTTATTTAAATTACAGCAGAAAAAAAATTTAAAAAAAAAAGAACAAAAAGTGTAAATTGTAGAGTAGGGGGAGAGAGAGGGGGGAGGTGGGTGGTGAAATCGAGGGTATTATAAAGATGGGGGACTGTGGGTGGTGAAATTTATAAAAATTAATTTTTTTAAGGTTTTAGAGAGAGAGAGAGAGAGAGAGAGAGAGATCTGGCAGTCTATCTCCTCCCACCTCTTAATTATTAACCTTTTGTTATTTTATGGGGTTTGCTTTTTCCTGTGGAATCTTCTTTCTCTCTCTTCCTCTGGGTTTTATTTTTCTTTTTATTATTTATTATTATATTTATTGGGGGGAGGGTTAAAGTAAAAAAAATGTAATTAAATTGGTGGTGAAATAAATGAATAAAACCAGACTAAAAAAACTGTGGTGGATCCAATGTATATTTTATAAGGGTACAAGAAATTACACGCAATGTTATTGTTATAGTAAAAAATTAATATTAGGATTATTTATACTTTACTATTTTAATCTTTTTGGTAATTATAAAAATAACCCTAATACTTTAAAATTATTAAAAAAGACCCCGAGGTTTTATCGTTTTAGTAAAAAGGACCCTCTCCAGCCATCTGACGTCATTTTGAAAAGCTTTTGGGCCATCTGGTTTATTTCGATTCGATCTAAATTTGTTTGATAATTACTGTGAAGGTTTTTGGGCCACGCAGAATCATGATTTCCCCGTTTTCAAAGGCAAGTCATTTACCCTTATTTGTCGGAGAGGATCCTTTTTATTAATACGATAAAATCTTGGGATTCTTTTTAATAATTTCAAAATGTCATGATTTTTTTTATAATTTCCAAAAAAATTAGGGTAATAAAATGTAAATAACCCTTAATATTAAAGTAATTTGGTAAGATATTATGTCTATTATTTCTTGTAATTATATCGCTCTTATGGCAACATCTATAGTCCTAACAATAACAATGCCCAAAAACGTCAATTTCAAAGCAATTTAATAAAAATTTATGGCTACACTTAGTATAAGTTATATTAGTGTTTCGATAATAACAGTTTTACTGCAATAACAAAACCCAAAATATTAGACATTAGTTTGAGTAGATCTGTGTAATTATTAGCATACAAGGTAGACTTTAAGTGGGTTATTATAATTTTTTTAAGGTAACCAAATCCTTTATAGGATCCCCGGTGAAAATAGAGTTTGCCTAAAGGGTTAAATTTCACCGGATCTTTTGAGGCCCGACTCACAGAGTTGAAACATATAAGATCCACATCTAAGCCCAAGTGAGGTTTCATCCTAAAACCAATTGGCAATAGGTGGAGTAATCCACTAGGCTTATAAGGTGATCACTTCTTTCTCTCACGTGGAATCCTCAATACTCCCCCTCACATGTGAGTCTACGACAAACGCACCCCTTGCCTTCTCCGATCCAACTGGATCCAACATACTGGAGAGGCCTCGGGGCACCAAACACAAATGCACCCCTCTTCACGAGAACACAGTGCGACAAATAAGAAATCGGGATCATCAACCCACTCTGATACCATGTTAAATTTTACCAGGCCTTTTAGGCCCGACCCACAGAGTTAGAGCATACAAGATCCACATATAAGCCCAAGTGAGGTTCCATCCTAAAACCAATTGGCAATAGGTGGAGTAATCCACTAGGTTTATAAGGTGATCACTTCTTTCTCTCAACTCCAATGTGGGATTCAACAGGACTCACATGTAGAATCCTCAATACTCCCCCTCACATGTGAGTCTACGACAAACGTACCCCTTGCCTTCTCCGATCCAATTGGATCCAACATACTGGAGAGGCCGCGGGGCACCAAACACAAATGCGCCCGTCTTCACTAGGACACGGTGCGACATATAAGAAATCGGGATCATCAACCCACTCTGAAACCATGTTAAATTTCAAAGGCCCGACCCACAGAGTTGGAGCATACAAGATCCACATATAAGCCCAAGTGAAATTCTATCCTAAAATCAATCGACAATAGGTGGAGTAATCCACTAAGCTTATAAGGTGATCACTTCTTCCTTTCAACTTCAATGTGAAATTCAACAAGATTCACACGTGGAGTCCTCAATATAAAGAGTCATTTGTAGGATTGTGTTTTAGCTATACTACTGCACTCAGGTGGACTTGTCCGTTCTATGAGTGTCTATGCGTGGAGAGCGGGATATAATCAAATGTCACATCTGCCTCCCCATGTATATGCCTAATTTTGAAGTGCTCGTGGGTTTTTGCACTTGAAACTGAAGAGTGTTGTTGGGAATCGCATGGTCATTTAAGACCGCAAGCAAATGCATAGTTTTAAGAAATTGTTATATATATTTACATGTTCTATATTCGAGTATAAATCCGTTTTCACTAATCAGTTAAGCTTTTTAGATAATTAATTACTCGATATTATAGATCGTTCATATATATATATATATATATATATATATATATATATATTTATTTATACATATGACATAATTCTTATAAAAGCGTGAGAGTGTGAGAGGGGTAAATCTTGACCGTCCATTGCATTGACTCATTTTTTTATGAGATATAAAAAAAAATTAATAATAATAATAAATTCTCCACCCCCCCCTCCCTTTCCCTCCCTTCCCCAACTCTTCCTTCTTCTCTCTCTCAACCTACCACTCACCTTCACCACCGGCCACCGCCAACACTGCCACCGTCCCTCATTTTCCTCTCTTTTCCAATACCCCTCTCGCTCTCCCCTCCCCTCTTCCATAACCATTCACCCTCAGCACCCACCGTCACCCTGCAGGCGGCCGGAGGTTAAGGAATATGGGAGAGAGACAAATGAGATTGGAAGAGAGAGAAAAGGAGGGGCGGCGGCGGCGGGTACGGGGACCAAAGGTTATGGAGGGGGGGGGGGGGGAGCAAGAGGGGTATAGGAAGAGAGAAGAAAAAACAAGGCGGGTAGCAGTGGACCAACAACAGTGAAGTGATATGAGGGGAGAGAAAGGGCTATTTGGAAGAGACAAAAGACGAGGGGCAGCAGCGGCGGCGGCTGGGTGAGATAGAGAAAGTAAGGTGGGGGGGGGGGGGGGGGGGGGGGGCCGCGCAGAAAGGGAAGGGATTGGGGTTTTTTTTTTTTCCTTTTTGATCTCGTAAAAAGGGGGCCAATCTTGGTCGTCCATTGTAATGGACGGCCAAGATCTATCCCTCACCCCTTCTCATAAGAATTGTGCCATATATATATATAGATTTGTCCTTTGATCGATTCGGTAAATAGTAGTGAATTTATCTTATCCCATCTTTGTTCTCCTCTATATTTTTCTAGGCAAATTATAATTAGGTATCGAGCATCTTTCACCTTATCCTAACATTTCAATATATATATTGAGATACCCTAAGGATGGACAGTTTTATCATTTAGATACTGTATTTGTCAAATTATGACCAATTTACATAAGGAAATGCAGATGCGGTATATGATCTACCGTAATATTTACGTGTCACGTCAATGTTTTCCAATGAATATCCAGCAAATTATGTAAAAGTGTCAATGGATTCAGAGAGAAGATACTTATTAATGCAGCCTCGCTTCTAGACTTGGCAGGTTCGTCAGCGGGAATCCATTGGCGATCTGCTCCAGATGGCAGGGTCAAGGGGCGTGGATAAAAGGGGATACAAATTAGAGTTTTACCAAGGAAGCTTAATTTAAATTTTTAAATTTAATTTGTATTTATCTCTTTTAAATTTTTAGTTTTTATTTAGTTAGATCACATGGATTGTGATCACGCCCGTTGATCTTAATCTCGGAGTTTGAGTCTAGCTAGAAAAACTCCTCTATTTAAATGGAGGGTCAGCTAGGGGTTTGATAGCTCATTATAATTCAGAATTTTCTCTCTATTTTAATGTTTTCTTTTGTTCTCGACTTATGAGAGCCAATACTAGATGTTTCCCTGTGTTCTTTATTATTTTAGTAATAAGAAATTAAGGGAACGCTATTGAACTTTTTCGTTCCCCAATTTTTTGACTACACGCTGTATCAGTTGGTATCAGAGCTCAAAACAACTTCTGAGATGGCCCATGGGCGACAAAGGTACGCCACCGTCAGAGATGTTTGTGAACGTGATGACCAGTGACAGTATGTGAGGAGGATCTAGGATTTGGAGGAGAAATTCTTGCGTATCGAGAGGTGCTTGTTACAATTGGATGCAAATCCCGATCAAGCAACTGTGGATTTACCTCAAAACCAACTGGTAGGGGGCAAAGAGGATGATGCAGACAAAAGCTTCCACAACCAGTTTTTGGAAGCAAAGTTACCGGATTGACGTATGCGGAGGGTTCGGCCCAACACCGGGAACATCGACGTGGAAGATCAAAGATGAGAGTCCGGTCTCCGGATTAATATTCTAGAGTTCAATGGAGGAGGCTGCCTAAAGGATTTCTGAGATTGGTTAGTTGCTGTAGACGAGTTCCTTGAGTTGAGGGACGTTCCCGAGAAGAAAAAAACCGCTTGTGGTGGCTACTCGGCTTAGGAGAAGAGTCACCACCTGGTGGCAACAACTAAGGCATACTCGGCTTAGGCAGGTATGGCGAAGATTGAGTAATGAAATAAGATGAAGAAGCACTCAAGAGGCGCCTTTCTGCCTCCCAATTTTGCCAAGATGATGTATCAATGTCTACAAGGTCTGCATCAAGGCTCTAAGTATATGGGGGAGTACACGGCGGAGTTCTACTTGTTGGTCGCGAGGAATGACTTGGCGGAGACAGAGGAGCAATTGGCGGATTAAAGGAGTCCATACATGATGTGTTCAACATGTTCGACATCCTTAGAGTCTTGAAGGCAAACTCGAGAGCTGTGAAAGTCAATAGACAACAAAGGCGTCGCCAAGCTGGCAGGGCCTGGGGAAGACAGGTTAGTGGGTGTGACCAAGCGCGAGCACCGCCAAACCAAGCCGTACAGATCAGGCTAGTATTCGTCAGCAGCAATAAGCCTACAACTCCGGACTTAGCGGGTAGTTCAAGAACCCGATGCTTCAAGTGAGAAGAGATGGGACACCGTGCTGTTGAGTTTCGAAATGGTGATAGATCGGGCAAGGGTCTTGACATTGAGGAGCTCCATGAGAAACATGGTGGGATGATTTAGGAAGTTGCCCAAACTGAGTTGGTGCGACTGGAAGAGGACGCCATTGCAAGTAAAGACGGTCATCTACTTGTGATTAGGCGCACTTGCTTTGCACCAAGGGAAGAAACAGGAAATGGTTGGCTAAGGAACAACATCTTCTAGACTACCTACACTTTTTGCAATAGGGTATTGCCGCATGGTGATTGATTCAAGGAGCTGTGAGAATGTAATATCTGAAGAGGCTTTCGCCAAGTTAGGCCTAAAGACAGAGGCACATCCAAGCCTATAGAAGCTATCATGGATCAAGAAGGGGAACCAGGTAACTGTTTTCAAACGTTGCTTGGTTAATTTCTCATTTGGGTCGAAGTCAAGGATGGGGTTTATTTAGTCACAATGAACGCTTGCCATCTATTGTTGGGGTGCCCATGGCAATTCGATTGGAGTGCTATCCATGATGGGAGGAAGAACACCGACAGCTTCATCTTCGAGGGAATAAAGATTGCTGCCCAAGAAGAATGAGGCACCGCGAGCGTTGGTAGTACAACACCTAGGTTTATAAAAGGTCGAGCTATGTTTGTCAAGAAGGTTGGTGAAATGAAGGTTGTTTTCATCGTGATAGGGAAGGAAAGTAAGGTACAACAAGAAGAGATATCGTGGGAAGTTGGAGAATTGTTGAGGGAGTTCGCGAATGTCTTCCTGGATACGTTGCCGCCATTGAGGGACATACTGCATCGCATTGACCTGATGTCGGCAGCTGCCTTGCCTAATAGACCCCACAACCATATGAGTCCAGCTGAGCATGAGGAGTTAAGATGCCAAGTGGAGAAGTTGCACCTAGAGGTGTAAACGAACCAAACGTTCAATGAACTACTCGTGTTCGAAATCGATTATGGCTCGTTCGTGTTCATAATTAGGGCTCGATAATTTATTGAGCCAAGTTCGAGTAGGCTCGATAAGCTTAACGAGCTGAGTTCGAACAAGGGGGTGCTCGGCTCGTTAATGTTCGTGAACAGTTCGATAAGAGCTCGTTAAGGGCTCGTTAAGAACTCAGTAAAACCTCGTTAAAAAACTAGTTAAGAGCTCGTTAAAGGCTCGTTAGCAGTTAATACTAACTCCAAAATAGTTTGATTATGGCTCAATAGTAACTCGAATAACTCGGCTCGATAGGGAGCTCGACTCGATAATAAGCTCGTGTTTGTTATGAGCTCGATTTCATTCGATAACGAACTCAGCTCGGCTTGATAAGGAGCTTGAATTGGTTCGATTAGCTTAACGAGCCAAGCCAAGTCGAGCCGAGTTTCGAGCACAATAAAATCTTAACGAACTGAGCTCGAACAAGGGGTTGGAAAGCTCGATAAGAGCTCGGCTCGAACTCGAGCTTGATAAATCTTAACAAACCAAGTTTGAACAAGTGGATGCTGGGCTTGGCTCGGCTCGTTTACACCCCTATTTGCACCCCAAGGGTTCTATCTAGGACAGCTTGAGTCCTTGCGCGGTGCTACCTCTATTAACACCAAAGAAGGATGGTAGGTGGCGGACGTCCGTGGACAATAAAGCCATCAACAAAATCACGGTGTGGTACTGGTTCCCTATTCTAAGATTGGATGACCTACTCAATCAGCTCCTAAATTCGAAGGTGTTCACCAAGCTTGATCTAAAGAGTGGGTACCATCAGATCCGAGTCTTGTTAGGAGATGAATGGAAGACTACCTTCAAGACAAGAGAAGGGTTATATGAGTGTCTTGTCATGCCATTGGGGTTTTCAAACACGTCAAGTACCTTTATGCGGTTCATGAATCAAGTCTTGCACCCGTTCATTGGGAGATTTGTCATCGTCTACTTTGACAATATCCTTGTTTATAGCCAGAACAGGGTCGAGCACATTAAGGAAGCAGTACCTGTTTGCCACCATAAAGAAGATCGAATTCATGAGAGACCGAGAGAACTTCCTTGGGTTTATTGTGTCCAAGGACGGTATATCAGCAGATGAAAAGAAAATTGTGGCAGCTCGCGACTGGCCACAACCAAAGGCGATTGGCAAAGTCAGAAGCTTTCACGGGTTAGCGTCTTTCTATAGGTGATTTGTGCCTAAATTTAGCTCGTAGATGGCGCCAATCATAGACTGCATGAAACAAGGTTCCTTTGCTTGGACTCTGGAGGTTACTGAGGCTTTTGAAGAGATCAAGAAGAGGCTAACCACGACACCAGTATTGGCCCTACCGGATTTCCAGAAGACTTTTAAGCTCCATACGGATGCCTCCAAAATTGGCATTGGCACAGCCCTAAGACAGAAGGGACGCCCTATCGTGTACTTTAGTGAGAAGTTTGATGCGAGTAAGTTAAATTACTCAACTAACGATATCAAGTTCTATGCGTTGGTGAGAGCGTTGAGGCATTGGAAGTCATATCTAGATAATAAAGAGTTTGTCTTATATTCCGACAATGTGGCTCTAAAGTACATCAACAACCAAGACAAACTATCTGATCGACATGCCAATTAGGTGGGTTACATCCAACTTTTCCACTTCATAATCAAAAACAAGTCAGGCGTCTTGAATAAGATGGCGCATGCACTCAGTAAGCGCAGTCTCATCATATCACAAAGCAGAGTTTCTGTAACCGAATTTGAGCAGTTGCCGGAGTAGTATGAAGATGATCTCGCCATTGGTGGGATTTTGTGGGAGGGCCAGTCAGGCTCTATTCTCGGATATTCCATACATGACGGGTTCCTTTTCAAAGGAAACCAACTTTGCATCGCAGATTTAAGTCTACGGGTAACGATCATTGAGGAGAAGCACAACTAAGGACATATAGGCCGAAACAAGATGCCGCAGTTGGTTAGCGCCAACTATTTTTGGCCTTCATTATGGAAAGAGGAAGAGAGATTTGTCAAACGACATTGCATTTGTCAAGTCTCGAAAAGCGGAGTGACCAATGCAGGTCTATACTTACCGTTGCCGATTCCAAGTTATCCTGAGGCGAATATTAGTATGGATTTTGTGATGGGACAACCACGGACACGAGGAGGCATTGATTCCATATTCATGGTGGTTGACCGGTTCTCAAAGATGGCGCACTTCATAGGGTGCATGAAGGTTGCTGATGCCGTACATGTGGCGGAGTTATATTTCCGAGAGGTGTACAAGATTCATGGATTATTGGCTAGCATAATCTTGGATAGGGACGTGAGGTTCGCCAACTACTTCTAGAAGACGTTATGGAAGATGGCGAACACCTCCCTCGCCTTCAGCATAGTTCATCATCTACAGACGAAAGGTCTTGAAGGAGGTAACGAACGATCATTGGGCAACTTACTCCGATGTCTTGTTGCTGACAACATTAGGGGCTTGGAAATAAAGTTGTCCCAAGCTAAGGTTGCCTACAACATTTCAGTTAATAGGAGCACGGGCTCTACACCATTCAAGATTGTCTACGGGTTTGTACCATGGTCTTCGATGGATTTTGCTCCTGTTTTCGATCTCACTTGTCCTAATGGCAAGGCGGAAGACTTCATCTCCAACCTCCGAGATATACAAGAGCAAACTTGAGCACGGCTTCTAAAGGCAAGCTTCAAGTGCAAAGTGTCAAGTGATAAATGGGGCAGAGCAATCCAGCTACAGGTTGGCGATCAAGTCTAGGCAATTCTAACGAGGGAGCGCTTTCCAGCGTGGGAGTACAACAAATTGACAGCAAGGAAGATTGGCCCTTTGCAGATTCAAGAGAAGATCAATGACAACGCCTATCGTCTACAATTACCGGGTGGAATGAGAACTTCAGATGTATTCAACGTCAAACAACTCGTCCCATATTTTGGCGAGAATTATATGAAGGATTCCCTAACGAATTCAAGGACGAATTCTCTTTAACCCGGGGAGGACAATGCAGGCCTGCCTCAAGACTTGGCGGGTTCTTCGGCGGGAATCCATTAGCGATTTAGTTCAGATGGCGGGGTCAAGGGACCCGGATAGGAGGGGGTACGAAATAGAGTTTTACCACAATAAGGAATATTAATTTAAGTTTTAAGATTTAATTTGTATTTATCTCTTTTATATTTTTAGTCTTTATTTTAGTTAGATCACACGGATTACTAGATGAAGTACACGGATTGCAACCGCGTCCGTTGATCTTAAGTTAAGAGTTTGAGTCTAGTTAAGAAAGTTCTATTTAAAGGGCGGGTTAGCTAGTGGTTTTATAGCTCATTACAATTCAAAAATTTCTCTCTATTTTAGTGTTTTCTCTTTCTTGGGTTGTAAGAGCCAATATTAGACATTTTCCCCTTGTTCTTTATTATTTTCATAATAAGAAATTAAGGTAAGACCATTGAACCTTCTCATTCCCCAATTTTTCATCTACGTGCTGCATCACATATCTATTACCTAAACAATGTTCGACTTTCTCAACAAAAAAAAAAAAAAATCAGATTATGATGGAGAACACCTACATATTATTGGACCTATGTTTCGCATAAAAAATGTCCACTAAAATCTAGTTAAATAATGGTAAATTGTACCTAATTAATAAAATTTTCAAACTTTAGGATTCTGGAGTCATAAAATTTTTTAATCTCATTAATTAAAATTTTTAAACTTAAAGAATTCAAATGGATTGGACAAGAGGACAAACCCTCCTCAAAACCCCAAACCCTCTATTTAATGAAAGTGAAATTTGATCGCAGGTTTTGAATGCAAACCCCAAATACTCTACCAATTGATTTAGATAACATCTTCTAAGTCATTGTATATATTAAAATGTTAACGTACCAATGTGATAAATGTTCAAGCATCATGGTACCTAAGTGATTCTTTTATCAATACTAGATAATTCCTAGTACAAAACCAGCGGACCTACCAAAGCGAAGCACGAGAAAACTCACAAGAGTGGGAAAAAAAACATAGCAACAAACCTGAAAACACCTAGATGTCTACTACCATGCCAACTCTTAGATTATAAGAATCTACTCGAAAAAAAACCTAGACGCCTACACCCACACTAATTCCCAAAACATGAAAAGCTAAATGGACCACATATTACCAACTCCTGAAAGTACAAAAAGCCAAATGAATGACACCTTTCTTGGCATAAACCTCCCAAACATCACGAGCATCAATAATCAGATAGGCATAAGACCTTAATATTATTTGGGACACCTCAACATAGGATCCATCAATCTGAGCTACATTTCCTAGCAGAATTAGTCAAGGGACGGAGCACGAGTTGACTTCGTTTTGCATGTTTCTTTTTCTTACGGGTAACACCATCGAGGACATCACCTTCAAGAGAGCAAAACAGATGATGCACATAGCAGTCAGGACCATCATAGCTTAACCCCAATTTCTTTCCAAATTCCAAAGTTTGCCGCGCCCTAAGTAGAGTTGAGGAAGGCTTGGCTGAGGGGACAACATGCATGATCAATTTTAAAAGCAGATATATCAGCAAATTATTCATTGTGCTCTTGGTCAGTCTAAGTAGGGAGATCACCACTCAACTGATTATCACCTGTCACCTCAGTAGCAAACCTCCATCATAACATCATCTCTAGTAGAAACACCATCGATGCCGGCAAGCCATCCAATGCATGGGAAGCAACAACACCATCTTCATTGGGATTATCATTACCGCTAGCTGCTAAAGCACCAGTCACCACCAGGAGATTTTCTGGTTCCACAACACCAATAGTGTCCCTATTATCGCAACACCTAGTCACTTTCTTACCTTTTCTATGTGCTAGCTTTGCAAACTCATTCATCTTCAAGAAGCCTTTGATTCCATACAATTTCTTCTCCTTCTGTTTTAACCTGAGCTTCGCACTCGCCTTCACGATCGACTCAGCATCTTTCTTGTGTCCTGTTGCTTCACTGAATTTGGATTCTGATGAGGCGTTGTACCCAACATCTAAGCTTGAAACCCCAGATTCCAGAGGCACGGGCTTCGACTTCAGCAAGGGCAACCTTTGAGCATCGGCCACTTCATCCTCAATGCCACCTGAATCATCAAGCGACTACCCACTTCAACCATCCCGCCACCCTATTTTGAGCCATTGGCCACTTCAATGCCACCGCCAATAGACGTCGAACCATCATCACTTCAAACCCACCGCCACCATTTTTTGAGACACCACCGACCTCCACCTCACCTCCACGAGACTTCGAGCCACCAACAACATCAACCTCAACACCACCATTTTAGGAGCCACTCTTGACCAAAACAGATGCCAACCTTTTGAAGAGCACCTTAGAGGAGACCTGAGCAACCTCAAAAGTATGGAGAATATGATATATCTTGCCTATAGATAAGACCAAAATGTCTTTACTCAGCTCCAATTTATCAGTTTCCACAAGCACCCTGCCATCTTAGAAGGACTCTTGATCAGTGCATCTAATGCCAACTATTAGGATGCTACCCCATCGCTTAGCAATTTCAGAAAATGTTTCCTCATTCCAAGCGTGCAAGGGAGCATTATAGCACGCAACCTATGCTTTTCGATTCAAGTTCCAATCGAATTCGTTACCTAAGTAATAAATTCTCATTTTTCTAATATGTTTATTTTCTGTTATTACATACGAATTTTTGCTAATTTTCTATTTATGTATTTTATTTATTATTGAAAGGGACCCTGCTTTTGCGGGAGCCCTTACAGGCACTAGGTTTGTTGTTGTTGTTGTATTTATTATTGAAAGGGAAGAGTAAAATTCTTGGGTAGCTGTTAAGAAAAGGGTAGGAAATAAAAAAGAAAAGGGTTATTAATGCCAAAAGTTCCTGTACTTTGCTCATTGTGTTAATTTAGTCCTTATACGTTTAATTGTGTCAATTTAGTCCCCTTTACAATTGAAATTGTGTCTAAATTTAGTTCCCTTTACTATTGAAATTGTGTCAATTTGGTCCTTAGAGTATAATTTGTGTTAATTTATTAATGAAATTTGAGTAAATGGATGAATTTATAGTGGGTTAATTGCATCTAACGTAATTATTTTTTAAATATTACGTCAATAATTTAACTTAAATTTGACTAAAGGACTAAATTAATATATTATAAATTATACTGGGACTAAGTTAACATAATTAAGAGTATAAGGATCAAATTGATACAATAAGAAAAGTATAGAAGCCTTTAGAGTAAATAATCTAAGAGAAAAAAGGAAAAAAAAAAAGAGGATAGAGGGATATTTTAAAAGGGGGAGCGGCGAAGAGGTGGAGATAGGGACGATGGGGATAATAAGTTGATTTTTGTCTGTCCAGCTATTTACAGTTAAAAGCCGGCCCTTTGTAGGTCACCCCTTTGCCTTTTCCACTCCTTTATTATTCCTCTCATAATTTATTAGGTCTTTTTTTTTTAAACTAAAAATTACATAAATTTAATGTATAGTTTTAAAAAAACTATCTAAATTGTTTAATTTTTTAAATATCATACCCAATCACAACTTAACGTTATGCCGTTAATATCCGTTAGTTTTGCTGAGGTGACATTCTAAAAAAAGAGAATATAATTTTAAAAAATAAAAAAAATATATAAAATAATTCTAAAAATTTTGATATATTTAAGAAAGTATTTTAAAAATTAAAAAAACTTTTAAATATTTAGAAAAATAATTGGTATATTTAAATAAATATTTTTTTAAGAATGTCATGTCAACAAAAATATCATATTCATGTGTGATTTCGAAAATTTTTGAAAAGTTTAGGTGTAACATTAATAAATTAAAAAATTTAGGTATTTTATTTTAAAACTGTATATAAAATTTAGATGGTTTTTAGTAAAAAACAAAATCCTTATACACTTACTAAAATTCCTAATATTTTTTCAAAAATTAGTAGATTTATAATATAGTGTTGAATGTTTTATTATACTGTAGAACAAGGACGACGCATGAGCCTACATGCATATTCGACCAAACTATAAAAGTGTAGGGTAAT
The DNA here is from genome assembly GCA_018398585.1 of Simmondsia chinensis. NCBI lineage: Eukaryota > Viridiplantae > Streptophyta > Magnoliopsida > Caryophyllales > Simmondsiaceae > Simmondsia > Simmondsia chinensis. Next base: position 15,889,695 of record JAGTTD010000018.1, on the reverse strand, counting down.
CAAAATATTTTTCTTGTTGTTTTCATACCTCTATATAACTGATTTGATTTGTTTTTCTGCAATGAATGTAGTTTCTTTTATTAACAATTACTTTTAAAAATGCCTAAGATTGTGCCTCAAATCAGTTTAGGGAAGACGTAGATAAGTAAAATATTGTGGTAATCTTATTTATTCTTGGATCTTGTTGTTGCTAGAAATGGAGTTTGGAAAATTTTGAAATAGCGGAAACTCATCTATAATATTTAGATATTTTCACAATAGTAGCAAATACTATGATTAAGAACAAAAACAGTATAAAATTACACTTGAGTATCATAGGTTATTTAAAATAGATCATTGTTATGCAAACATTGCGTTTTAATTTCTTTGTGTCAACTATTGATATTATGTGCTACTGCTTAATTTTAGTCAATAGGCATGTTTGGTTTGAGGGGAATTAGGGTTAATTTGCAACCTCTTTAAAAGGTTTTTCTCTTTGTTCTTATTTGGTAAGCAAAACACATAAAAAGAGCTAAATATTAAGGTAAATTATAAAAATTTTCCTGACTTTTGTCTCAAAAATAAAAATATTCTTCTCACTTTGAAAATCAAATACTTAATCCTCTTACTTTTTAAAGATCTATTACTTTGCCCCCCATTATTTTTGTAATGATTATTTTGCTCCTTAAAAATGAGGGGTTAAGTATTTGATTTTATTTTATTTTTAGAATGGATTTTATGTTTTTAGGCAAAACTTATATATTTTATATTTTTAACAGAAAGAATAGTTTTATATATTTATAAAAAAAAAGGTATTTTAATTAATTATAGTAATAATATCATAAATTGAGAAAATGATTAAATATTTTTAAATTTACATAAGAATACTATAAGATAAATTATGATAATTTTTTTGTTAAAAATAAAATTTAAAATTAGATTAATAAATTTAAATTAAAAAAACAAGCAACTTAAATTTTAAAAATAAATTATAGAAAAATAATTGATTTTAAAAAAAAATTTGAAAAACTAACGCTAAAATTTTTCAAACCTTTTACAAAAAAAATATTTTTCCATAATTTATTTTTAGGTTTTTAATTTTGCATGTTTTTTAAAATTTCAATATTATTAATTTAACTATAAAATAATTTTAATACAAAAATCATATTTTAGCTTATAATATTTTTAAACAAATTTTTTAAAATATTTTTTTATCTTCTAAGCTTATAATATTATTAGAATAATTAATTAAAATAATTATTTTTATAAAACTCTTTTATACTTTTTGCTAAAAATATAAAAACTCTAATTTTTGTCTAAAAATATATAGTCTCCTTTCAAAAATAAAATCAAATTCTTAACTCCTCACTTATGAGGGACAAAATGATCATAAAAAATTAATTAAGGACAAAGTGATATTTTTGATTTTTGAAGTAAAATGTAGGGGGAGTTTTACATAATTTACTCCATATGGAGTAAAAAGTGTTGCACTGGTCTCCTAGTGCTTTTAATCTTATGCGGGTTGAAAATTTTTTAAGACTTTTAAATAAATATGAGCAAAATATTGTATCCAATATAATGAGTTGAGTTGACATGCAATCGGCCAGACCTGTACTGTCCCTAAAGCTTTACCTATTACATTAAAAAGCCTGATTGACCCAAGTAACAATTATACATGCGTATTTTTTTTTTGGGGGGGGGGGGGGGGGGGTAAGCCTTTAACCCTACACAACATGCCCTTTTACCAGTAGCCAATACCAGACAAGTCTAACCGTGTCATCATCATCATTATCATACCCAGTGTCTCAAGGGTTTCCACTTGAGCAGAATCTAAGAAAGGTAGGATGTACGCAGCATTACCCCATCAGGGTGGGACTCTGGCGAGTCTAATTATATAATCAACATAATTTCGATTTATCTAATGTAACACATTTTTACCCGTGTTATAATTTTAAAATTTTTGATTTCTTTGTAATATCTACACTTTAACTACTTCAAAAACAATTGTACAAATAAATAGAAAGACCTTGATTTGAATCAAGCTTACCAAAATCTAACTTAAATTTTCTAAAATTTTTCAATATCACATTTTAATGTGATACTGTTAACATCTATTAATTTTTGCTGACGTTATATTTATAAATAATAGAGAAAATAATTTTAGAATATTAAAATTTATATTTAAGATAATTCTACAATATTTACAGACATATTTTAAATATCTAAAAAGTTTATAAATACTTAAAAATAATTTATATATTAAAAGAAAACTTTTTATAAAATATTATGTCAATGTAAAATTAAAAATTAAAAAATATAGATAATTTTAAAAAACGTACCTAAAATTTATATGATTTTCAATTTTTTCTTGGTATTATCTATTGCCTTTACTACTACGACGGCAAAACTTATGAAAAGCTTGTCGAAATTACCATTTTACCCATAACATGTGTTCCAACGATTCAATGATTCCCTCCTCCTCTCGCATTTTGAGATTTATTATTATTATTATAGATCAGGTGATCAATGAACATGATTTTATTTTAAAATTAATGAAGTGCAGCTGTGAGGATTTTTAGTTTTCAATCTAAAGATTGTAATCATTGATGACTAGCTTTCTCCAGTTTTTTACCAAAGTGATACATTTAAAAAGTAAAAAAAAAAAAATGGTATACTTGTAAAAATATTTACCAATTTGACACATTTTACTGTTTATTTCTCAATGTATGCCATTTCAAACGGCGTACAATAAACAGTAAATTTTTCTTCTTTTCTCTTATTTTTTAATATTACAGAAACACAGCTAATTTGTATTTTAAAAATTATTGTATTAAAATTATTTTATATAAATAATTTTAAAATTTAATAATTTTTTAAATACAATAAATTTTAAAATTTATTTTTTTTAAGAAAGTACATTAACTTTATCATAATATTGTATGTGTCATCATTTTTATTGTCACGTTATCTACTACATTTTTTTTTTTTGTTGTCATGTCATTTTTTCGAGTAATTGTCCTGGTCAATTATAAATAGTTGACACTTTTCCTAGTCTTTTTGTAAATAATATTTTTCTTCTTGGTCGTTTTTACAATGTATGTTGCCTTTACTGTATATAATATTATTTTTGAAAACTTTTACTATTTATGTTTTCATCCAAAAATTAATGCATAATTTCCATGTACATAATATTGATTCAACAAAAATTTAACAAGTATCTAAATGATAAAATGACCTGCATATATTATCGTTATTATTCACTATATTAAATATAGTAAATAGAAAGCAACATACATTCCCAGTGCCATAAGAGCTTCGGCCTATGCAGGGTTTGGGGGGTGGATGTACGCAGCCTTCACCTACTTATGCAGGATCTAGAGGTACTAAAAAATAACCTATCTTCAGAGTAGCACCTTGAAGGGGGAAGGTTGCGTACATCCACCCCTCTAGACCCTGCATAGGCGGGAGTTATTGGGGCATTGAGAATGTATGTTGCTTTCCATTTACTATTTTTAATATAGTGAACAATAAAATAATATATACAGGTTATTTCATCATTTAGGTACTCGTTAAATTTTGATGGAACCAATATTATATAAATGAAAATTATGCATTATTTCTTGGATGAGAACATAAATGGTGAAAGTTTTTAAAAATAATATTATACATAGTAAGGGCAACATACTTTGCAAAAACAACCAAGAAAAATATTATTTAGAAAAGGACCAGGAAAGGTATCAACTATTTATAAATAACCAGGACAAAAAATAACATGACAACCAAAAAAAATATGCAGTAAATGACATGACAATAAAAAAGATGACATATACAATGTCATGATAAAGTTAATGTACTTTCTTAAAAAAACAAATTTTAAAATTTATTGTATTTAAAATTTATGTAAAATACTTTTAATATAATAATTTTTAAAATACAAATTAGTTATGCTTCTGTAAAATTAAAAAAAAATTATTGGTCATTGTACGCCGTTTGAAAAGGCGTACATTGACAAATGAATAGTAAAATATGCCAGTTTGATAGTTTTTTTTAATAGTGTACCATTTTGGTAAAAAGACTCGGCTTTCTCCTGGTAAGATATAACCCCCAACAATTTAAGCAACCATTTGGAGTTTCAAATTTTAAAGGTAGTAATTTTTAATATTAATAAATTTATAATCAAAATTTTTATAACTTATACTTTAGTATAATGTTGTTAAGAGAAATGATATTATATATGAAGAGCCACATTTGAAACTTCTGCTTGTGGTTCAGGAAATGTCAAGATTGACCCTGCTTGATAATGTACGGTTCATATTTATATTTTGGTTAATAGCGTAACATATATTATTAAATATTTATATTTTGGTTAATAGCGTAACATATATTATTATTGGTTAAGAAAGTTAATTGATATACTTATTGTTGTCTAAATTACATTACATATTGTAATTGTTATGACAACTTAATTTAGAATTATTATTTATTGTATGTTTCAATTTTATTTTGTGAAAGACTCCAATTCCGTACAAAAAATATAGAGGAGGAGAGCCTTATTTATATACCTCATGTTATTATACTAGGTAAAGTTTTGTGGGGCCCAAAGTGGGCTTGATGAACCACGCGAGCACACGCGCCCGCCCTACCTCGCGGTGGGATATGGACTTTTGCTAATCCAAACTTTTATTTTTGCGACCATTGTATTTGTTAAGTTGTCATAAAAAAACTCGCGGTGAGTCCTTTTCTTAGGCAGTGCTCGAGGCCTTTGCTCGAGCTTGAGTTGTCCCTCTTGAGTAGACCTCGAGGTACTATTGCATGACCAGCCTTGCGGCTCGAGGCTCAACCTCGAGCTTGAGTACGCGTTTTGATTGCGTTAATTCTCGCTCATTTCGTAATTGTTTTTACCTCTCCCATATCTGCCACTTTCCTTGTTTGAAGTGGATTTCTTGCACTATGATATTTTCCTTAATGAGCAAGAGTTTCCTCTATAAATACCGTACCTTAAGGCTTTGTTAAATACACGATTTACACTGAATTACAGAAATTAATCTTCCTTCTTCAAGGCTCTCGTTTTCTCCCCAATTCTCGTTTTCTCCTCTCCTTTTATTACTAACCAAGTTGGGGCATACTCCAACTCATCTCCCCGGGGTACACTGCTGGGGGAAGTTCCATGTTAACCCTGGGAGTCGGAGTGCCGTTCTTCCCATTGTACCACTAATGGGGCATAAATGACTTAGAGTAGTGGATTCTCCATAGTGCGGCAATTTTTGTTAAATCTTTCTTTCAATTATTTTGTTTAAATTCGTTTCTGTCATCGCATTCTAACCCTCGAGATACAATTTAATTGTAATAAGAGTTATATTTTGACTACTGATTCACCTATTTCACTAACATTATTTACATCTCTTGCGGGGGATATAATCAGTCATGTGTCATTTTAAATTTAAAATATTAGTATTATACGATATGTATTTCAAAGTGCATCGTTAATTTTATTACCTTGTTATATGTTTAGATTTTTCTAGTACACAAAAATATACACTCATATGAAAAGAGTGATATTATTTTGTATTATGTGTTTTACTTTCGGCGGCAAAAAATTTAGAATCATTATTATTGCATGTACATTAGGATTAAAGTTTTAAAAATAAGTTTTATTGTTTTTTAATTTTTTGTTTTACCTTTTATAATATTTGAAAATTTCATTTGTAAAATGCAATTAGTGATTTCTCAAGTACCTAATTGAAAAAAAAAAAAAAAAAAAACCGATAATAAAGAAACTCACGATTATATAAGTTCTCATTTCCAAATCTCAACTATTTATGATGCAACCATGCCTTTGCATTTGACGTGCTGCTTGGCAGATAAGTTTGAGTTGGGGGCTTGGCGTGATGGTAAGGTTTTCGGCAAGGATGGACGAGCACTAACAGTTTAGCACCAATTAGGATGCTTAGTATTAGATTAGTAGATAATTATTAATTATTTTTTATTTATCTTTTTAAATTTTAGTCTTTTATTCATGTCGAGTTAGCTGCTCTATTTAAGAAAGAGGAGATCTAGGATTTAGGGGACTCAAATTTCTTACACTTTCATTATTGTTGTGTGTTTCTTTCTAATTCTTGGGTTGTGAGAATTAAGCTAGAATTTTAACCTTTATTTTCTTAATTGCTTTAGCAATAAAAATCCAAAAGAAAGGCTATGAACTTTTTGCTTCCCCAATTTTCCTATTCGTGCTACATTAGTTGGTATAAGAGCTTAGAACGTTTTCTAAGATGGCCCATGAGAGAAAAGGTATATCGTTGTTGGAGACGTCTATGAGCGAGATTTTCAACATCAGGTCGAGAGGAGATTCGAGGACGTTGAAGAAAAATTCTTGCAAATTGAGGTGTGTTTGGTTCAATTGAGGGGCGTATTCCAATCAAGCACCGACGGCTCAACCTCAAAAACCCACCGATAGAGGGCGGAGAGGAAGAAACGGACGAGAATTTCCACAATCCATTTCTGGATGTTGAAACCCAAAGGTGGAACGTGAGAAGGGCTTAGCCGATTACCGAAGCTTTTAATTGTGACGATCGGAGGTGGGATTCCGAGCTTCGGATTGAGATTCCAGAGTTTGTTGGTGGAGGCCAGTCGGAGGAGTTATGGGATCGGCTAGTTGCGGTGGAGGAATTGTTCGAGTTGAAGGAGGTTATGGGGCACAAACAGGTGCCGTTGGCTACTACTCGGCTATTGGCTAGGGTTGCCGCCTGGCGGTAATAATTGAAGCATTCTTGATTTTGGTAGGGAAAATTAAAGATCGAGACATGGGAATAGATGAAGAAGCACATGAGGAGCGCCTTCCTTCCCCGCAATCACATCGAGGTGATGTACCCGTACCTTCAGAGCTTGTATCAGGGTTCTCGGTCTGTGGAGGAGTACACGGCAAAATTCTACTCCCTAATTGTCGGGTACGACTCGGCGGAATAGAAGGAGCAACTGCCAAATAGGTATGTTGATGGATTGAAGGAGTCGATATAGGAGGTGTTAAACATGTTCAACATCTTTTCGGTCTTGGAAGCAAGTCAGAGGCATATGAACATCGAGAAGCAACATAAGTTACATTAATTTGGCGGTACTTGGAAGACCTAAGATAGTGGCTGTGACCAGGTGCGACTACAAACCAACTCGAATGTGCAAGGGGAGCCTATTTTTGCCAACCCTAGAAAGTCGAGTAACCAAGGCTTGGCGAGTAGCTCAAGAACCCATTGTTTCAAGTGTGGAGAGATGAGACACCATGTCTTCGGGTGTTACACGGGTGACAAATTGGGAAAAGGTTTGTACACTGAAGGTCTCCATGCTGAGGATGGCGTGGCAGTTGAGAAAGAGGCTCACGATGAGTTGACGCCAAATGGTGAAGAAGAAGTTGTTGGTGACGAGGGGCGCATACTTATGGTGAGGCGAGTCTGCTGCGCTCCTAAGGAAGCAGATGGAGACAGTTGGTTGCGGAATAACATCTTCCTGACGGTTTGCACTATTGGTGGGAGGGTGTGCCGCTAGTGATTGATTCGGAAAGCTATGAGAATGTTATCTCCGAGGAAGCTGTCCAAAAGCTAGGATTGAAGAAAGAGAAACATCCAAACCCATACAAGCTATCTAGATAATTTCTTTATAGGGGTTGAAATACCGAGACAGAGTATGGTGTGGATATTGTCATGGATGCATGTCATTTGCTATAGGGGCGACCATGGCAATTCAATAGAGGCGCCACACACGATGGATGACATAATACCTGCAACTTCGTGTTTAAGGGTACAAAAATAGTTTTGTCGCTTAAGAAGGAAGAAGCGCCATGTCAGAAGAAAGCTGAAAATTTGAATCCCCAGATTAAAACCATGCTCGCCAAGGAAGCCGGGGAGGCCAAGAAGGTGGTTGTACCAATGGGCGAGAAATGCCAACTGGAACAAGGGGAAGAGCCGGAAGAGGTGTTGAGTACTGTGTTGTTAGTGGGGAATAGTCCACATTGGGTAGATCAAGTGCCGGGGGATGCCTAATCGGATATGCTAAATTACCAACTATGCCTTGCGAAGCTTGAGGGGCTTAGACACAAAGTTGAGAAGTTATTTGCCAAGAGTATTACTCGGGAGGACTTGATTCCTCAGGTAGTTATAGCTCTCTTGATGCCAAGTAAGGGTGAAACTTGGTGGATGAGCACTGACGGCAGGGCCATCAACTGGATCACCATATGCTGTAGGTTTTCCGTGCCACAGGCGGATGGTCAAGTAGAGGTGTGGGGAAGATTGTTAGGTTTGATAGCTTGATAAATCAAAGAATAGGGTCCCTCCCATCCAGGAGAGTTTATGCCATCGTTCCTCATTCACAAATAAACCTTACGCCAGTGTTAGATCTTGTTTATCCATATGAAAAGGTGGCAGACTTCATCTCCAACCCTCAGGCAAGACATGAGCAGACTCGAGGGTCATTGCTTGAAGCACGCGCCAAATACAAGATTGTGTGAATAAGGATTTCCGATATGTCCCTCACATTGGTGAGAGTGGTACGGACGAACCCATGGTGAATTCATGGGTGAATCCTCTCCAACCCGAGGAGGATGATGTAGCCCACATCTTCAAAAGACAAGCTGCAACCCGCATCTTGGTAGATTGGGTCAACAATCCACATCTGGGCAAGCTGGACAAATTGAAGCTTGGTGAGATGTGGAACCAGCGTGCGAGTACATAACTTGGAGAGAATAGCCCAGAAGATCTGTTGGCGATTTCGAGGACAAATCCTCTCTACCCGGAGAGGATGATGCAACCACCCCTTTGTGTTTGGCATGTTGCTTGGCGGATAGGGTTGGGTGTGTTGGGGGCTTGGTGTGATGGTGAGGCGTGCAGCAGGGATTGATGAGCACTAGGAGTTTAACAACAATTATGATGCTTAGTAATAGATGAGTAGATAACTATAATTATTTTGTATTTGTCGTTTTAAATTTTAGTCTTTTATTCTTGTTGTTTTAGCTCCTCTAGGAACATACCCAGTGCCTCAAGGGCTCCCGTCTATGCAAGGTTCGAGGGGGTGGATGTACGCAGCCTTCCCCCTTTAGGGTGTTAACCTGAAGAGAGGCTGTTTCCCAGTGCCCCTAACCTGAGGGTGAAGACTTCCCAGGAGGTCACCCATCCTGGTACTACTCTCGCCCAAGCGCGCTTAACTTCGGAGTTCTAATGGGATCCGGTCACGCTTAACTTTGGAGTTTTAGCTCCTCGATTTAAGCAAAAGGAGATCTAGGGTTTAGGGGCTTCAATTTCTTAAACTCTAATTATTTTTATGTGTTTCCTTCTAATTCTTGGGTTGTGAAAATTTAGAATTTTTTCCTTTGTTTTCTTAATTGTTATAGCAATAAGAATTTAAAGGAATGCTGTGAACCTTCTGTTTTCCCAATTCGAATGTGTACACAATATAGTGTACATTCAGCTCCCTCAATACTTGACTAAGGGGCGTTACTCATTTATTCTTTTTCTCATATGTTTTAAGGATCTCTTCTATTATGGAGGACAAGTTCTCCAAATTAGCTAGGGTTCATAGTATTTTCCAAAGCAAAAAGTCAATAGACATAAGTACAAGGTGTATGACCCCTGAAGCCTAATTGCTCATCATGATCAAAGTGAAGCAATACAGTGCTTGGCTTTGATGATGCTTCACTATAGAATTGACTACATAAGGGAGAGAAGATGGCTATGGCGTTGTAGATCTTGAAGTGTCGACATCCTTGGTAGCCAATCTGTAGCTATCAACCTGCACGACGTACCATTGTCTAAGGATAGGAATGATTGCAAGATGATCTGGATCTAGTGAAAGTTGACGAGATAAGTCTGCTTGGGTTCTTTAAATAAAGGTGAACAAAGATACATGGACTCTCAATTAGGACATGAAATTAAGTAATAACCATCAGCTTTACATTGCCTAGGATGCATACCCTATTATGAGTCTTTATCTTCTTTTTTTTTTTTTTTGGATTGCTGTGAATTTTTTTTTTTTTTGTAATTTCAACAAATACGAAAAACATTAAATGAACAATAGAAAGAAAACTTTTCCAAAAGCTATGTTTTAAATTTCTCAAAAACTAAAAATTACACATAAAAAATGAAATTGATATCAAATAGGCCAACTTAACAATGTTGCTTTGCATTTCTTCTCTTGGGAATAATCTACAACAAACCAAAAAAAAAAAATTAATACAGAGGTTTTAATTTTACCAACTTTGCCCAGCTAGATTTTCCCTTTTTTTTTTTTTTTTTTTTTTTTTGGGCCAAGTAACATTATTAGGGGAATAATTATAGAGCAATAATAGGGGGGTGTAATTATTTTTGAACTAAGTTTGGTAAAACTATGGTGCTCGTGCGGCCACGAAAGCCTTTTGGGACATCATGTTACGGTGACGAATCTTCCATTCCCCTCACTTTAATGACGGGTTGGCTTTCTTAATGTTCTTTTGAGAGTTTTTATTAGGTATTTTTTTTTTAAACAAAAAAATATTAAAATTTTAGATATAGTTTCAAAAAATTATTTAAATTTTATAAAATTTTAAAAAATTACTTGCAGTTTATAAGATTATTTAACGTCATATCTTACTTTAATAATATTAACATGTGTTAATTTTTGCAAATTTGATATTTACAAAAATTTTGAAAAATATGAATTCATTTTTTAATGTATTTACAATTTTTTTAGGTATTTAAAACTTTTAAATATTTAAAATTTATTTTATATGTAAATTTAAAATGTTTAAAATTTTTAAAATTTTAAAATTAGTATTTTTTAATTTTTAAAAGTCATGTGAGCAAAAACAAACTGATATTAATGGTAAGGTGGAACAGTGAAAATTTTCAAAAGTTTAAGTGGTTTTTTGAAAAATTATAAAATTTAGCTAATTTTTTGAAAATACATATAAAATATAGGTGATTTTCAGTAAAAATCTTTTACATTGTGAGGACAAAAGTTATTATTTTAGAAAATAATGATGTGACTAGCAAAAAAAATAATAGCTTAAAAATTACCTTAAAAACTACAATCTCACTTTGATATTAACAATTTCGCTCCAGTAATATTGTTATTTTATCTTTTAAGTTTTGGTAAGTAGTTTTCTAAGTATTTTTTGTTGAGTTTGTGTGGATTTTGGTTTTATATTGCAAGAGGCTGGTACTCGTTGACTCTACGCTCCCGGAAAAAGTTTTTGGGCCTCGGTTTGGGCCTACGACAAGGTTCAGGCTTGTTTTTGGAGATCTCAGCTGAAACTAGGGTTTTATGTGGTGCATCTATTTATACCTAGTTTTAGGGCTTGAGAGAGAGGAGCGAATTAAAGAAAACTTTCTGTAACAATTGCAAGAAGTAAAATTCTCCCTGTAACTCCATGGAAGTAGGCAATTTTGGTCGAACTAAGTAAATCTGTATATTTGCTACTTAATTTTCTCGTTAAATTTTTTATTGTTTAGTTATTGCATTTCCTAATATTTTTATTAAAACAAAATAATAAAAAAATATAGTTAAAAGTTTTAGAAAATAGTCGACAAGACGTAGAAGAGCCAACCTGGAATGATTAGAGTTTACCCATAATGTATACGTGTATGCAAATAAGGCTTTCATAATGGTGGGTATTTTGAAACATGACCTTTAAAATATATTTATATTTTTTAAACAATATCAATAGTACTTAAATTAATAGGTTACTTAAGTACAAGGTTTTTAAAACTTTGTTCAGTGTGTTAGTTTAGTTATTATATTTATAACTATATCAATTTAGCCTTTGTGCAAGTTATATTATGTCAATTTGATCATTGAGTAAAATTGGCGAGGAGTTTCTAATAATCTGATCGTTGGCTGGTTCAAATTGGGTCAACATGTTGATTTGTATTTGGTTATTTGCATCTAACATGACAACACCGTTAAGCATTAATTCATTAAACTAACTTCAATTTAACCATTGGATTAAAAGAATACAACAAAAATTGAAAAGTGTTGGAAAAATAGTGCAAATGGGTAATCAAAATCTCAAACTCATATTGTTAGAGGCTAACTCAGGAAAGGGCAAAATAAAACTTAAACTAACTCTAAGAGACCTCCAACAGGAAGACTTCAAACTGAAAGTTATAGACCTCGGATTAAAGCAAATGGACTTAAAATGAGATAATTAAACGAAAAAATGAAACTCAGTGAGAAAAGATCAAACAAAAGGAAGTTGTTGCCTCGAGGAGTTCATGATTGTTCTAATTCGTTTACGCCCCCATTATAGTATAGATGGTATTGTCAGGTACTTCGACTTCTAGGGTCAAAATGACACCAACACAAGAGTATACTCTCGGGTAATAGGTTGAAGTACGACACAACTTGCTCAACAACCAAAACTATTGAAGCTCATAGAGGAGAAGTAAAATATGAAGAGGGATATAAATTTATGTGAATTTAGTGTATTGGAGGATGATGGGTATTTAGTAATATTGCTTACTTCAATATTGAGGAAGCCAGTGCCTCGTTGGGATAGGAGATTGTCGATTAGATACTGCATTCTGTTAGGTTTGTTGGACTTTTCGGGGTCTATAGGCTTGTTAACATATCTTTATATCATCCTCTTACCACGACATTAGTTTAGAGCGGCCTTGGGGGGGGGGGGGGGGGGGGGGGGGGGGGGGGGTTGTGTGTTAGGATACCCACTCCTTCCACCTGAGGATCAAAAACCTTTAATCACACTAAAAATTTAACAGTTTTAAAAGGTTCTGGGTGCAAAGACCCCTGTCATAGGCTCAAGTGAAAAGAATTGGGCCTTGTTCACTGAGGATGTACTTGGGGCATGGCCTTCCCTGAAAACGTTGTCGATCTGGTATACTTGGTCGCACCCCCCCCCCCCCCCCGACGCCACTGTGATAAATGTTTAACATCATGGCATGGAGAATATTTTGTTACCACTTGGCAGTAAGAAATTGGATGGTACTGATTTTGCATATTGCAGGATGCAAATTGAGAATTATCTATACACTTATCACCTTTATTAGAGAAGAAGTCGATGATATGAAGAACGAGCACTAAAATCTATTGAACCAACATGCTTTGGGTGTTAATTAAATTACTCTTTCCTAGACAGTGGCACATAATGTAGGAATGAGAAGACAACATCAGGTTTGATGGCAACTTCATCAGGCATGTATGAAAGACTGTTGACGAACAACAATGTACGTGGGATTAGAAAAGTTGTTCAATTTGAAGATGAAGGAAGGTACTTTCAACATTTAAATGTTTCTAATATGATTATTGTGCTGAAATGCGGAATCCGAAGTACTTAATTCGTATCAAATACTGCGATCAAATGAGAAGTAATACGTATAAAAGAGAACAAAAATATGAACACAATGATTTACGTGGAAACCCCTCTTCAATCGAGAGGGGAGAAAACCACGGGCGGAGATGGAGACTTTTATTGATTTGAGAATAGAAGAATTATAATTCACTTCTTTCTCTCTCTCTCTCAAGGATGACGGCGGCTCACTTTAATTTGGATACTGAACACGTGAAGCCTAGGGTTGTATATATAGCCGAGCGTAAACAAGACTCGCAATTAATCGGTATTTCACCGATCGATCGGCGTGCCCTCTGGACGTGTCACCCTTCTGTGCACGTTCCCGATCGATCGGCTTCTTCCCTCGATCGATCGGCGAGCTTCCTGCTTTCCTCCTTATAAATACTAATAATTTGAGGTATATTCCTAAAAAACCTCCACCTTGACTCAAATTTAACATCGAAATAAAATATACCTCCATCTTCTCCACTAACACCCCACAACCGGGGTTAACAAACCAAAACTAAGAGCCCAAACAAGTTCGAGCAATGCTTGAATTTCTTGCCGGGAAGAACTTTAGTGAACATGCCTGCTGGATTATCTTCAGTACCAATCTTTTTTTACTCCGCCTTGCGCTCATCTCTTCGATCTTGAATAAAATGATGCTTGAAATCAATATGCTTCGTCCTGTTATGATGCGTCATCCGATCTTTAGCTAGGTGGATTACAGACGGGCTATCACAGTAGAACTTAACTGTGCCTTGATCAACACTGATTTCACTAATCAAACCTCTCAACCAAACAGCTTCCTTGAATGCTTTTGTCATTGCCATATATTTGGCCTCTGTAGTTGACTGTGCAGTAACTGACTGTAGATATGCTCTCCAACTGGTAGCACTGTCACCTAAACAGAACACATAACCAGAAGTAGACTTCCTCTTATCGAGGTCTCCACCGTAGTCTGAGTTATCATACCCAACTAAATAGCATTTACTCCTCCCAAACTCCAAATAAACATCAGAAGTGCCACGTAAGTACATAAGAATCCATTTAACAGCGTGCCAATGCTCCTTTCTGGATTCGCCATGTATGTACTCACTTTGCTAACAGCATAAGCAATATCTGGACGAGTACATATCATAGCATACATAATACTACCAACAGCACTAGAGTAAGGGACTTGTGCCATATACTTGACATCCTCCTCTGTCTGAGGCGAATCCAATGCTAAAAGCCTAAAATGAGTTGCCAACGGAGTGCTAATAGGCTTAGCATCCTTCTTATGAAATCGATCCAGAACCTTCTCAATATACTTCTCCTGAGACAAGTACGACTTTCTTGCTTTTCGGTCCCTACTAATTTCCATACCGAGTATCTTCTTGGCTGCTCACAAATCCTTCATCTTGAACTCGCTTTTCAACATTGTTTTCAAGCTATTAACATCAGTCATGTCCTTAGCTGCAATCAACATATCGTCAATATGTAACAGAAGATAAATGAATGAACTCGAGTCTGTCTTCCTGAAGTACACACAACTAACATATTTACTCCTGAAGAATCCATTGCTAGTCATAAATTGATCAATCTCTTGTACCACTGCCAAGGTGACTACCTCAAACCATATAGAGATCTTTTCAACAAACAAACACGATTTTCCTTACCCTCAACAATGAAGCCTTCAGGCTAATGCATGTAAATACTCTCCTCTAGGTCGCCATGCAAAAATGCAGTTTTCACTTCTAACTGCTCAAGCTCTAAATCATGCATAGCTACTAAAGCAAGTATCGCTCGTATGGCACTATGTCTAGCAACAGGTGAGAAAATATCATGAAAGTGAACACCATGTACCTAACTGTATCCTTTAGCTACAAACCAAGCCTTGTATCTTGCATCTTTCACTCCAGGAATGCCTTCTCTTCGTTTGAAGACCCATTTGCATCCTATAACTCTCTTTCCTGTTTGAGGCTTGACTAGCTGCCAAGTCTGGTTCTTCTGTAATGACTCCATTTCTTCATGCATGGCCATTAGCCACTTCTTTGAGTCAGATCTTGATACAACCCTTGAATATGTAGAAGGTTCAGAATCTTCCACTGTCTCAATTGTAGTAAGGGCATAGGCTATCATCTCCTCATACCCATATCTCTGTGATGGTATGTCTTTTCTGTCTTCCACCAGCAATAGTATACTGTCCGACCTGCTAACCTGTTTCTGTTTCATCATTCTCATCAGAAACCTGTACTAGAGGTGCCTATATACTCTCAATCTGAACTACCTGCCACTGATCTGAACTATCTGATTGTATATGACTTTCATCAAGCTTCTGTCCCTAACTTGAATCACGAACTAAGGAGGGCGTGTGTGGCGGATGTAGTAGGGCAGACTCATCAAATGTAACATCCCTACTAGTAAAAAATTTATGAGATTTTGGATCCCATAAATGAAAACCCTTCACACCTGACGTATAACCAAGAAAGACACACTTCTTGGCTTTAGGCTATAGCTTCCCATCATTCACATAAGCATAAGCAAGAAAATCGAAAATTCTTAAATGAGAATAATAAGCAGGGGATCCAGACCATACCTCTTCTGGAGTCTTCAACTGAAGCGATGAATGAGGTGATCAGTTCACTAAGCAACATTCCATGTTAACTGCCTCTTCCCACCATTCTCTCCCTAAGCCTGCATTGGATAGCATACATCAAGCCTTCTCCAGTAAAGTCATATTCAGTGTTTCTGCCACTCCACTCTGTTGAGCTCGACCTGTACAAATCTTTTGTCTGACAATGCCTTGATTCTCACAGAATTTGATGAAATCACCCTCAACAAATTCAAGACAATTATCAGTCCTCAGCCTCTTTATCTGCTTCCCTATCTGTTTTTCAAGCAGGGCCTTCCACTTCTTGAAGACTTCATAAACTTCATTTTTCTACTTAAGAAAATAGACCCAAACTTTTTGTTGAATAATCATCAGTGAACGTTAGAAGATACCTGGAACCTCCTTTGGAAGCAACTCTGGACGGTCCCCACAAATCCGAATGAACATAATCTAACGTTCATTTAGTCTGATGCACTGCCTACTTGAAGCTGACTTTCTTCTGCTTCCAATAGATGGAATGCTCATAGAATTGCATCAGCCCTGTAGACTGGCCACACAATAAACCCCTCTTACTCAGCTCTGTCAGACCCTTATTACCCATATGACCCAATCTTATGTGCCACATCTTGGTAATATCTGATTCTGACATAGGTGTAGAAACAGCCACTGACCCTGTCACAGTAGAACCTACAAGCTCATACAAGGTTCTTATCCTTCTATCCTTCATCACAATCAATGCACCCTTATTGACCCTCATAGCTCCACCTTTAGCTGTGTATTTGTACCCATATGACTCAAGGATACCTAAAGAGATAATGTTCTTTTTCAAATCTGGGACGTGTCGCACGTCGGTAAGTGTCCTGATAGTACCATTGAACATCTTAACTCTGATTGTTCCTATACCCATAACCTTACAAGCAGCATTATTGCCCATCAAGGCTACTCCACTTTGAATTGACTTGTATGTGGTGAACCAGTCTCTAATAGGACAAATGTGATAAGAACAACCAGAATCCATGATCAACTTATCTTTAGATCTGGCATGGGATTCGGTTACTAAAAGAACATTAGCATCACCCTCATCTTCAACTACACTGGCCTTAGCAAACTTATCACCTCTATTATGGTCATTTCTGTTGTCTTCTTTCTGGTCATTCTTAAGCTTATAAAATTTTTTCTTTATGTTCCCTTTCTTGTGACAAAAGTTATATGACATGTTCTTATATCTAGACTTAAACCTTGACTTCTTTCCACCATCAAACCCTCTATTCTCAATTCTACCTCTCACAAGCAAACCATTACCAGAGTCATTCACAAAGCTAGACAATTCTTTATCTATTCGTTCTTTACTCATTAAGTTTCTCTTAACTTCATCAATGGTAATAGTTGACTTACCACCATATATCATGATTTCTATAAAGCCTTTATATGAATTAGAGAGTGAGCACAATAACAATACAGCCCGATCTTCATCTTGAGGGGCATCATCCCATTCTTTTAACTCTTGAATTATAGAGTTAAATTCATTAATATGGTTCTCAAGAGATGTACCTTTCGCATACAAAACGTGAATAACTGGTGCTTGACTGCGAGTTAATTGGAGACCGATTTGAAGCAGAGCATCTCCTGCACCTTCTCCCACAACTCGTTAGCAGTTTTCATCTCCAAGACTTCTGTCAGAACATCATCTGTAAGACACATTGAATAGCTGTAAGTGCCTTCTCATCTAACTCCTCCCATTGTGTTTCGGATAAAGTCTCCGGTTTCTTCTCTTTTCCATCTAGTGCTTTCCTTAAGCCATTTTGTGTCCGGAGACCTTTAATGCAGACTTGCCACAAACTAAAACTCCCTTGACCACCAAACTTCTCTACTTTAGATTTAATCGCTGACGCCATAATACCAAAATGAACAACAACGGCTTTGATACCAATTTGTGCAGTAATGTGGAATCCGAAGTACTTAATTCAAATCAAATACTATGATCAAACAAGAAGTAATACTGATAAAAGAGAACAAAAACAAGAACACAATGATTTACATGGAAACACCTCTTCAATCGAGAGGGAGAAAGCCACGGGCGGAGATGGAGACTTTGATTGATTTGAGAATAGAAGAATTACAATTCACTGCTCTCTCTCTCTCTCTCAAGGATGACAACGACTCACTTTAATTTGGATACTGAACACGTGAACCCTAGGGTTGTATATATATACCCGCGTGTAAATAAGACTCCCGATCGATCAGGGGGGTCCCGATCAATCGGGGTCCCGATCGATCAGTATTTCACCGATCAATCGGTGTACACTCTAGATGCGTCATGCTTCTGAGCACCTTCCCGATCGATCGGCTTCTTCCCTCGATCGATCGGCAAGCTCCCTGCTTTCCTGCTTATAAATACTAATAATTTGAAACATATTCCTAACAATTATAAATGAGTTGACGTTGGTGGAATTAAATTTTGATGACGAAATCTAGGCATTGGTACTTTTAGCATCTCAACCAAATAGTTGGGAAGTCATGAGAATGGTGATTAGTAATTTTGAAATATGATGACATATGTGATTTAGTTTTCGCATATGAGGTTTGTCAATGTGATTTTGGAGATGATATGCCTTAAATAAGAAAACATGGGATACAAGTTTTGAAAAATCGTGTAGGGGCAGAAGTAGTAGTATAAAAGGCTAGAAGCAGCCGTGTAGGAACTGTGGAAAACCAAAGAGTCTTAGAAAAGTGAACAATGCCGTGACTGAGGTTATGCCACATGCTTTAGCTCTTACCATACGTTTACTAGTGAATGACTCGATTTTAGATTAAGAGGCTCTATTTTATGCTAAACTGTGTAGGAACATGATAAGAAAATTGTTGCTGGGGATTATGATATAGTGTTTTTTTGTTAATTGGAAAACCATTGGAAGGTTTCAGCATGGGTGATATTAGGACTTCATTACCAAATGCGTTGGTTTGGACTTTACATGGTGAGAGATATGTGCTCAAATCGAGGAATAATTTGATATCAATTGGACATCTTGATGATAGTGGTTATTTTATCTAGTTCTGTCTTCAATGATAAAGTCAGTTGATGGAATCTTTATTCCATGAAACACGATTTTAACAAAATAAAGTATATCAGTTAGAAGCCACTTCCCGATGTTACTTATCGTTAGGAAGAATTGATAGGAACATCATGGTACATTTTTAGTACCCATGGTAGATGTAGCGAGTGACTCCTGCAGGTAGGGACCATAAAGATTCTCTCAAGCTTTATTAGAAGTTCCTCCCTCCTTATGTCCACAAATGTTCAAAACTTAAGAAATATGAATAATAGCACACATTTGCAATGAATGAGTCACAACGACGAGTAAGGTCGTTGAAGGCCTGGCATATCAAGGCAAGATCGAATCACCATAGTTCTTTTTGCATATAGCCATCAATGGAAAATCCACCTATATAGTGTCAATCTATTATCGAAGTTCTATATGCTTTGTGCAATTGATCGAGATACCACTTTTCCAAAGCATCCATATCACTTTGGAGTGAGGGTACGAATATACATTGTTTTTTTATAGATAACTTTTATATGCTCGTCCGAACATGCTAACGAATAATCCGTAACTTTCCTATGGCAATTTGACTATCTAATCTTTAGGTATACATAATTTAAGCGATTCCATTGAGCAAGGTTGTGCTACAATTTTGGATGTCCTGACAGGTTTGAGTATAACCAAAGTGTGAGATTTGAATAGGATTGACAATCACGGTAAATAATTTGAGAAGAATGACATGTAAAGGTGCCGTTGACATACCTAATGGTGTCATGGCCAATACGGGTTGTGGTCGTATGGTATTTCTTTATGGGGTCTAATTTAAAGGTTGCAGGATAGTGGAAGCAATTAGAAGGGGCAAAAATGAGCAAAACTAATCCAATCAAAGCTTCCTCTCACTCCGTATGAAGTTTAATAAGTCTTGGCAAACTTGAGTATGGGTCAAGCTTTAGTCGAACGTTTGATATCTATGTTCGAACATGGTTTAATAAGTTTTCAATATGCTTAATACTTAGCTCTTTAGTTTATTGAAGTTGAGTTATTATCAAACTAATTTCGGCTTGTTGAGTTACTATCAACTTTACCGAGCCTTCTATTTAAGCTATTAACGAGTCACTAGAAATCCATCTTAGAGCTAACATTGATGTTCGCTATATCATCCTATATGTCCTAACTGTGTAAAGAAATTAAGAAAAATTAAAATTGGGCATAAAACATAGTGTTTTTGATATCCCCTTTACTTGAAACGCATCTTTTCAGCCTTCCTTCACTGGTTTTAATTACAATAGCATGACCATAAATAATGCCAACTTTAATGGCATTTTCGTGCTGATATAGATGTTGTGCACACTTGGACAAATACAGTTCTTCCCGAAATGCATAATTATTTTCCTTGCCCCTTTTCGTTGCTCGCAACACCTTTTAACCCTAGAGATGGTTAGGTTTACATGCCACACATCTTCATCGCGCTTTGTTTCCCAAGGCACATGTCTCCTTATCCATTAACTCATTCGTGTTTATGGAGGTGCATTCTTGGTAGTTGATGCAATGACTGATGGACGATCAAGATTGATGTTTGGTATTAGACACAAATTGAGGCTCTCGTTTATATATAGGCTCATTTGGTTGATGAAGGTAGATTTTTTACTGTTTACATCTTTTCTTCCTTTCATTTGTTTTGACCTAACCCTAACCCTCGAACAACCACCCTCATCTCTGAGTGGAGACCATAGTGGCTCTAATGGTCCCATCTTCATTCTTCATTTAAGCATTAGAAGCCTGATTTCTTGTATTAATTTTCATTCATCCACTTATGTAATTTATTATAATTTTGCAATGTATAATTATATCGTAAAAAGTCTTCTCTAGTCTTAGGGAGTTGCGAACTAGGACCAATTTTTTGGAGTTTGAATCACATTATATCTTCTGTTCCTTTGTCTATTCTTTTTTTTTTTCATTGTAACCTAGCTAAGATTGTATTCATTATTCTGCAATTTTGCATGAATCGCTTTCACCATAACAAGTGGTATCAAAGCCATATGTTTTACATTTACTTCTGGAAAGGGAACTACAAATTTTGAAACAGAGTAATCAACCATAGAAATGATTTTGTACTATAAAGTGTTAAGATTAGGTGATTCTATTGCAATAAGGAGTGGAGAGCTTGCCAGTGGAATAGAAACCAAAACAATCTTACCAACAAGGAAAAGGTAGAGAAAGAAGAGAAAATAAGATCCTAGGTAGATGTGGTTATGCTGATTATATTACTTATTCCCCCGTAACATAGCAATTGAGTATGAGGAAACTAAACCAATACATATTAAGAAGCAATACATAGTAAACCTTAGCTAGTGATTGAAATGCATGATTGAGTAAATATAGTGTTTAATGAAGAACCATATTTGGACCTTAGTACCAAACTGAAGGGTAAAAAGTTGATAGGATCAAATGGGTCTTTTAGGGTAAGGAAAACATCACACCATTTGGACAACTAAGGTTCAAGCCCACACTTGCAGCTAAAGGTTTCTCCTGAAAGGAATGGGTGGACTCTAATGAAATATTCTCCCCTTCAATGAAAAATTCCACCATCAAAGTTTTGATGGCATTAATTGCTAAATTTGACATATTTCTAGAACAAATGGTTGTGATCACTACTTTCTTACATGGTGAATTTGAGAAAGAGATCCTCATGGCTTAGCCACAAGGGTTTAAGAAATCCAACAAAAGGAAAAAAATTTTTATTGAAGAAAGCCCTTTATGGTCTAAAGTAGTCGACTAGATATGTAATTATGCCTTGACCAAATTATGATGGGTAAGGTTTTTCTTGTTTTCTATATGATAACTGTTTTTACTTAAGTAAGGCTGAGTTTGATGTTGTTATTTACTTATTGATTATGTTGATGATATGTTATTAGCTAGTAAATCATTTATTGAAATTCATAAGCTAAAAAAATATGTTAAATGAATCATTTGACATGAAAGATTTAGGTGAGGCCAAAAAGATTTTGGAATTGGAAATCAGAGTAAACATGCTCTAAAAATAATTCAATACCTCGATAGAAATATCTGGAAAAGATTTAATATGTTGATTGTAAACTAGTTAGAATGCCAACAGATTGGTCTGCACCAAAGCCAAAATTGGCCTTGTTTGATGATTGAAGATCGGACTAAATTTAAGAGGTTTGGTCCAAGAGTTGACCAATTACTACATGGACTAGACCAGATCAATTTGGACCAAGTATCATTCTGTTCTTTTTTTCTATACTTGAATTTAGTACATTTTATCAATTTTTAGCAACTTTAAAGAAATCTATTAAAAATAAATAAGGATGACAAAATCAACACTAAACACAATAGAAATGTAAAAAATATAAAATGATCACCTACCAATTATAACAACGCACCATAACAACTTATGTTTACTAAACTCAAGTACTACAGTGTGGGCCATTAATTTGATTCCCTTACTCTTCAATTCACAACTAGTAACCATTGAAATTCTTCAAACTAAAAAAAATTAACTAGAAATAATTGTACATAAAAGTTGTAGCAAAAAATATATATATAATGCAATAATATTTCATTGAAAAATAAAAAAATTAAAGCAAATAACATAATTGAATACATCAAAATCAATATAAGAAAAAAAGAATTGTTTTAATGGGAATTAGAAGACAAATTCGATTAGCATGCAATTGTGGAGAGAGGAAAAATGTATGCATGTAAGTGTATTTTAAAATTTAACTTTTTGGTTAGTTGTTTAACATGAACGAATTGATAAAGAAGGAGATTGTCAAATTACTTGAAGCAGGTATCATGTGCCCAATTTATGATAGTAGGTGGTAAGTCCTATTCAGGTGGTTCAGGAGAAGTCGGGAGTTACTGTGGTTAAGAGTAGTGATGGAGTGTAGTTCTTACTAGAGAGACCACAGGTTGGAGAGTTTACATTTGCTATAGGAAGCTTAACTCTGTTACTAGGAAGGACTATTTTTCTCTACCATTTATTGATCAAAGTTTTTAAAGGCTAGCTAGCCAGAGCTTTTATTGTTTTCTTGATCGATATTCAGGATATAACTAAGTGGCAGTCTACCTAGAAGATCAAGAGAAAACCACTTTTACATGTCCCTTTGGCACATTTCCCTATTTTAAGATACCATCTGGGTTGTATAATGCACCTGTTACATTTCAAAGATGTATGAGGTCTATCTTTCCTAACATGGCAGACAAATTTCTTGATTTATGGATGATTTCTCTATTTTTGGTACTTTGTTTGATGAATATTTACAGATTTTCTCTTATGTTGAAGAGAGATGAAGACATCAATCTTGTTTTGAGTTGGAAAAAGAGCCACTTTATGGTTTAAGAGGGAATTGTATTGGGTCATGGGGTTTCTAAGAAGGGTATTGAAGTTGATAAAGCTAAAGTAGATTTGATTGCTAACCTGCCCCCTCCCTCAAATGCAAAGCAAGTTAGATCATTCCTAGGTCATGCGGGTTTGTATAGAAGATTTAATTAAGGACTTTGAGAAGTTAGCTATACCATTCATTAATTTGCTAGCTAAGGATAGATCATTTGAGTTCGATGAGTCTTGCTTAGGAGCTACAAAGCTTCGGACTTTGCTTGTTTCCGCCCCTACTGTGTAACCACTGATTACTCTCTTTCTTTTGAAATCATGTTTAGATTTGGCTATAGGTGCTATCTTAGGTCAAAGAGTGAACAAAGTGCCTCATGTCAGCTACTATGGTAGTAAAACCCTTAATGATGCCCAGCTCAATTACACCACCATCGAGAGGGAGTTGCTAGCTGTTCTGTTTGCTCTTGACAAGTTTCGTTCCTATTTTTTGAGGTCAAAAAGTCCATGTCTATTCTGACCATACTACATTGCAATATTTGTTTTCAAAAAAGGAAATGAAACCTAGGCTCATTAGATGGATTCTACTACTACAAGAGTTTGATATTCAAATAAGAGATAAGAAGGAAGCGGAGAATGTAGTAGTTGACCATCTTTCCAAGATCTATTTTGAGCATTATGATCCATCTGTTACATTGCATGATTCTTTCCTGATGAGCCGCTTTTTGTTATCTCCCATTTTCGTGCTCCCTAGTTTGCAGATATTGTTAACTTTCTTGCTATAGGTAAGGTTCCATCTACTTGGTCCAAGCAAGAAAATGATAGGTTTTACTCTTAGGCAAAGCACTTTTATTGGGATTACCCCAACTTGTTTAAGCATTGTGCTAACCAGGTAATCCGTAGATGTGTCGTAGAGTGTGAGTATCATAGTATTTTTTTTTTCTATATGTCACTCATATGCATGTGGAGGACACGTTGGACATCATAGGATTGCTGCAAAAGTCCCCTGATATTGTTCTTATTGGCGTACTTTCTTTATGAATGCCAATGAATTTTGTCTTGCATCTGAGTGCTATCAGTGCACAGGCGCATTGACACGTAGAGATATGATTCCTTTGAACTCCATTTTGATTGTAGAGATATTTGATGTTTGGGATATTGACTTTAATGGTCCTTTCCTGCGTCCTTTGTGTTTGTTTATATACTTGTGGGGGTTGACTATGTCTCTAAATGGATTGAGGCTACACCTACTTGGACCAATGACCACCAAGTGGTCATGCAATGTTTCAAGGACCACATCTGTAACCATTTTGGTATCCCTAGAGCACTCATTAGTGATGGCGGTAATCACTAGGTCATTTGAGGTATTTCTTAGGAGGTACTCGGTGCATCATGAATGATGTGTATTTGAGCTTAGCAAGTATATGAAGTCGTATCAAGTAATAAAGTGGGAGTTGAGTATCGTTCCCACGAGCATTGTTCAGTGATTGAGTACTGAAGTTAGTTAATTCTAGTTCTATTTTAATGACTGAATCTTGGAATCTGAATGTGAAATTAAGGGAAAGCTAAAGATTGTATAAAGACTACTAAATTTCATGTGACCTTGATTGAATTAGAGTCTAAGGCATATGATTTCAGCAAATTGCATCAATACGACCTCCAATTCTCGGTATTCGAGTTGTTTATCTATTTAAGTTGAAAGCCCTAATTTACTACATATTCTCTCTCCATAAATATTCATTTTACTCTTTTACCTACTAACTCATCATTCTCTTGCATGGACTTAAATAGGAAAAGAGTCCGGAAGATTATTGGTTTTCAAACATGATCTCACAAAAATCGTTAACCTATCTTTAGCGTTCGCTCAATTTGTGGTCCTCTTAGACTCAATATGAATCATTACAATTTTAAGTGGTGATCAAATGCTAATAAAGTATGAAGAACAATAATAAACACTTCAACATTGAGATAAACGAAATACGAATGCTTTAAACTAGAAGAAGTCATATGTTACAATTATGGGTACATCATGGCCTTAGAAAAGGAAACTTAGTTCATACCTAAACTAAGGAAAACAAAATCAAAAGAAAAGATAAAAGAAGGCAAATATTTGAAAGAACTTGGAATTTGGAAAAACCTGAGCTGATCTTCTCTGTTTGCCTTCATTTTGCTTCCTCTTTGAGCTTGCTCTCCACCCCACGCCTTAGCTTCTGTCAATGATCTCCTAGATCTGAATTTCCCTAGAATTTCCTGCCTCTCTTTGGGTATTTATAGGCTTCAATTAGGGTTTGCAAGTATTATATGAATTAAAACCCTAATTGCTAAAGAACTTTATCCTATTTGCTTAGTTTTATCCTCTTTCATGCTCTAACTGAGATCTGATTTTGATCTTGGTTTTAGTCTTTTAGACCAAGGAATAGAGATTTACATAAATAAAGACCTTAATATGCAACCAAACTACTAAAATTCTACATATAAAGTCCTTATCCAATGTTCATTTGTGCTTTTCTTCTCTTCCACCTTGGGGCCACCCTTTTTGCATGAATTGGGTTGTTTGATGACTCCTTTGGACTTCCTTCTCTTGTCATGGGCCTCATGATTGGACTTGAGTTGGTGTCATTGCTTGTTTTAGCCTTAAAGCTCGTATTTTGCTTCTTTCCTATATAAAAGGAAATAATGTGTAAAACTGAGCAATAACTATATAATTTAAGTGTAAGATAGTTAATAAATAAGTCTAGAATCATATATAAAGTATATTTAAAATTATACTTATCAATGGGATTGTTGCCCTATATCATCCCCAAACTAGTCGCAAGGTAGAGCTTTCCAATTGTGAGATCAAGTATATACTTGAGAAAATGGTTCGTCCTTATAGAAAAGATTGGTCACTTAGGTTCAATCATGCTCTTGGGGCACAGCGCACAGCCTACAAGACCCCACTTGGTATGTCACCCTATAGGTTGGTCTTTGGTAAGGCGTGGCATTTACTGGTTGAGTTAGAGCACCATGTTTATTGGGCCACTAGAGCTTTGAACTTTGACTTAGACCAAGCTGGTTCTAGCCGTAACCTTTAATTGGGTGAACTTGAGGAGTTAAGAAGTGAAGCTTATAGGAATGCAAATATTTATAAAATCAAAACTAAGGTCTTTCATGATAAACATATTTCAAAGAAAATATTTGATCGCAGTCAAAAGGTTTGGCTTTTTAATTCTAAATTGCATTTCTTTTCCGGTAAGTTAAGGTCTAGGTGGGATGGTCCTTTTGTGGCTAAGCAGCCTTACCCTTTGGATGCTATTGAGATATGCCATATAAAAGATGGTTGTGTGTTCAACGTAAATGGTCAAAGGCTTATCGATACTTGATTTTTACTGAACCCATCATGCTCCGCGGAAAGCGTAAAATTTAGCGCTATTAGGAGGCAGCCTAGGTTTGTTATTTTGTTTTTATTAAATATTTTTTTGGGAGCTAATAGGTTACTTGGAGGCTTGTTTTCCGCTTCCCTAGTTCTTGTCCTGTGTTTAAGGAGCCATACATACCCATGCAAGCCCTTTCATGATTATCGCCACATCAGGTGGTATTGCTCCATCTCACCTCTTTCTCACACTTTAAAGCTTTATATTGTTGCATTTAGCATAATGCATCATTTAGGTGTCGGGGTGAGGCCCATTTGCATGTGCTCATTTTTTGGTCAAATTTTGTACATTTTTTTTTACATGTTGAGTGTGTGTTATATCCTTTTAGCTAAGTTTTTCCTTGATTGATGCATATGTTAGGAGGATGGATAAGATTGATTGTCTATTTCCTTCTCTTGATTTCACGTAGCCAAATGATTCTTCTCCATACTTACTTGTGAGTATTGTTGATCATGGTTGTTATTAATGGTTACTACTCTTACCGCGCATGTATTCACTACACAATGGACCTTCGTGTTGCGGTAAATCTAAAAATTTTGAGTAAACAATCCTATATACCTTGAATTTTGTATGCTTGCCCTATTGGCTATATTAATCCTTAAAGTACTTGTTGATCAATTAACATTGTAACATTGAGGCACTCATTATGCAAAGTCTAAAAGTTAGATTAAAAAAAGAAGAAAAAAAAGAAGAAAAAAAAAGAAAATGGACGAAATGGAAGAAATTGGATTTTGATGTGTATTCATGGTTAAGTTCTTTCTTCTTTTTTTCTATTCTGTGATTACAAGTTGTTGGCCTAAAGGCCATTTACATTATAGTTTTGATGATGACAATAGTTTTGTGAGTTATTGCGTTTAAATTGTTCTAATCTTGTGACTCATAAGAAAGCTAGGAAAAATCAAGGCTAATCATGTTGATACCTAGCTTTCTAAGACGATGAATCAAGAGGAAAAGAAATCAAAGTCGAAGAGAAGATTCATCCAAATTGAACAGAACAATATCCAAGCCCAAGTGCCTTAAGTCATTTAATTTTGTTTTCTAGGATTTAAGATTGAGATATATAAATTGAGTCAAAAAATCAATATTGATATGTGATGCTCAAACAAAAATATTTTTGAAATATTTTTGAAATTTGATTTTCAAATTTTATTTGAAAAAAATTCAAGTCAAAATTTAAGTTAATCTAGTTTGTTAATAAAAATATTTTTCAAGATTGATATTTTGAAAAACATGATCAAATCAAACAAGAGCAAATTCTAAATGGGTTAGTTTTTAGCTTGATTAAATCAATCAATCTTTGATTGAGCAAAATGAAGGAAATTAATTCAAAAATTAACCTAATATAGTAATCAATCAATCAATCAATTTTGCTTTGCTAATATGGTAATTAATCAGTCAATCAAGCTAAATGATCAAAAGCATTCAAATCCACACAGGCATGCTGAGTGTCGACACACAGTAGGTATGCGTCGCCATACAGACATGCAATAGCCTTCTGGAGCTAATATGGTAATTAATCAATCAATCCATCAAGCAAAATGGTCAAAAGCGTTCAAATCCACATAGGCATACTGAGTGTCGACACACAAAAGACATGCGTCGACACACATACATGTAGTAGCCTTCTGGAGCTTCTGTGTGTCGACACATAGAGAAAAAGGCTCCAAACGGCTACTTTTGACTTGATTTTTTTCTTAATTTTTTTTCCTAACATTTTGAACACTGCCCTAGGCTCTCATTTGCTTATAAATAGGGTTGGAATGCTTTGGTTTAAATATTCCAATACTCTCTCAGCATTCTTTGATAAAATGTTCTTACTCTCTTGCGCTTTTATGGTTTGATTTCGAGTTTTATTTAAAGTTTTTCTTGAGTATCACTAGTTCTCTTTATTGTTGATCATTGAGCTTAATTGGTATATCCTTAGCTTTGGCTAAACTTGACCTATTGTCAGTTCTCTCTTGAAAGAGTGAAGAATTTTAGTGCTTTAATTCTTTCATTGCATTAAGTCATTTATTCTAAAGGTTGGATTCCGAGCCTGCGGTTACAAAAGGATCGGTTGTCAAGGTTGGGTTTTAAGCCTACATAAAAAAAGATCAGTTGTGTAGGTTGGATCTGAGGCCTAGTTTTAAAAAGGATCATCAAGCTTAGTTAAAGGCTCAAGTGACAAAGAGTAGTCACTTGAGGAATTGACTAGCTTCCCTATTAGAAGTGAAGCACTGTAAAAATCTTTGTGCATTATTTTTCTTGCCTTTTTAATTTTTGCATTTCATATTCATTGTTTTAGATTTTAATTTATTTTTTGGTTCTTAAGGTTTAAATTTTCTAACCTCGAAAAAACTTAATTTACCCCCCTAGGTTGCTCTTTGGGCCTTTACAAGTTGTAAAGTGGTCACTCATATGGCACTTGGAACTCTTTTTGGTTCACTTTATGTATGGGCAAGTGTTTAAGTGATTCAATGGTGTGAGTAAAGAAAACCTTAGTATATTTGGTTGGATGCAAGAATTTGAGGAGATTTCACAGCATGAGGTCCTATTCACTCACACTTGTGTGCTTAAAATGCCAGAGAAGTATCCATTAGTTGATGCATATGAGTTTTGGAGTTGAACCGTTTGGATTCATAGAATTGAAAAATGCTCTAAATGATTGAATCGTACCTCGAATTGTAATGTATGTGCTAATCTTGGAAGACTTGGTGAAGGTTGAGGTAGTTGGATGCTTGAGTCTTATTTTTCTCCCTTGCTTTGCTCGAGGGCTAGCAAAGATTTGGTATGGGGTGTTGATACAACTCATATTTATACATCTTTTCATTGCTATTTTAGTACTGTTACATATGTTCGATTATCATTATATCTTCACTTTGGCCATTTTTATGTTTTATAGGATCAAATATTAAAGTTTCTTAAATAGTCAAACATTGGTGTAAACGAGATGAGCTCAATGAGTGGGCACTTGAATCATGTCAATCGAGGTTCGGAGAAGAAAATATGAGCCCGTAGCCCTTTTGTGGCCTGCCTAGCCTTGTCCTCACATTCGGCCCAGCCCCGCCTTCTTCCAGCCCATAACGCTTACCCTCGTCTAGCAACGCCAACCTCTTACCTGCGCCCAGCAAGCAAGCTTGCTCAGCCGAACTCCACGTGTTGCTCCAGCTTTGCTGCACCTCGGGTTTTGTGGAAGGGATTGATTTAAGAGGGAGAGGAGAGTCGTAGCATCATCATTCTCAAAATCCCTCATTCACATATCATTGTCCATCCTCCTCCATCTCCCTCTTCGACATTTCATTCCTTTTTTTATCCATGAACTCCCCTCATTGGAACGTGAGCAAGGCGGCAAGAAGATCGGCATTAGGTTCACTCATCTCCTCTTTCACCAGTTCATCCTTGATAGAGAGTTAACTTGTTCTCTAGGGTTAGATAAAGTCTTAGTCCTTTTACTATTGTATTACCTTTATTTTGGGATAATTCGATTGCGTTACATAAGTTACTTGGTTGTAAGCAATACCTTGAAGTATTATGTTTTATTGATTATTCAATGGAGATGACTATTGAGTTTGTAACATTTAATAATTAATGTTGATATATGCAAATTAATTCTTTGGGCTTGTAGCCTTAGGATTAATTGGTCAAGTAGTAGTTTTCATAAAATTGTTAAGTATAACCTATTTTCCCTATTCTTTAGCTAGATAGGGTCAATAAGTTATAATTGATAATATCATCTTAATGGTTGAAGCTTGTAGCATAAACCACTACCCATGAGACTCTTATTAAGCCTAATTAAAGAGTTAACACATGAGTAATTGACTAGTGATGGATTCAAAAGCCTAGGTTTCAATTCCATATCCTTTCCCTTTAGAAGTCAAGTCCCTTCGATTAATTTTCCTTGTCTTTGATTAATTATCATACAAGCCCTCAATTTTCCATGAATCAATTTATGTCATAGAATAGATTCACGTATTCTTAGTACCAATGGTTCAACATCCTCTTGCTTTAGACTTCAATTAAGACGTGTTTTGTGTGTAGGATTTTATATTAAATTTTGATTGGCATTGAAAAACACATCAGTCCTTGGTAAGAAAAAGGTCCTCCTTAAACTCAACTCTAGGAAATCTTAGTGTTTGTAAAACGTGTTGCATGCTCTTGATCTACTTAGAAATATATTCTTGCGTGCTTTGTTAAATAAAGCTAGTTTTAAGTTAATTTTTGAGTTTGATAAATTATTTCTCACTAAGAGCATGAACTTTGCAGAAAAAGGCTTTTGTAATTGTGGTCTATTTGTCCTTGATGTTTTGAATGATATGAGTAAAACTCGTTCCAGTATGCATATATGATTGAATCTTTTAATCATTGGCATGCTAGGCTTGGGCATGTAAATTATAACGAGTTAAGAAATTTAAACAAATGAGTTCAATTCTTGATTATGACCGAACCAAACCTGGTAAATATGAAATATGTGTTGAGGCCAAACATCCTAAAAAGGCATTTAACAAATGAGTAGAAAGAACATCATCCTTGCTTGAGCTAGTACGTACTAATCTAGGTGACTTTAAGAGCACCGTGAGTAGAGTGGTAAGAAGTATTACATTAAATTTGTGGATGACCACTCAAGATTCAGTAAGGTGTATCTCTTAAGCATAAAAGATGAGGCCGAGGAAATGTTTTTAAATATAAAGCTGAAGTTGAAAACCAGTTGTACTGTAGGATCATGAGGATTAGGTTTGATAGAGGAGGTGAGCATGATACCACTTTCCTTAAGAAACAATGTGAGGAACTTGGCATAATTCACGAACTCTCAGCCCCTTATACTCCCTAGTAGAATGGGATAGCTGAAACGAAAAATAGGATCCTTAAAGACATGATGAACGCCATGCTAAGAAGCTCAGGGCTACCATCGAGCTTGTGGGGGGAAGCCTTATTATTTGCTTGTTATATACTTAATAGGTTCCACATAAAAATTAAGATATGACCCCTTATAAATTATGGAAGGGTACGCGCCCAGCTTGAAATACCTCAAAGTGTGGGGGTGTCTAGCAAAAGTAGCAATTCTTGAGTTTAAAAGAAGTAAAATAGGTGCTAAAACAATAGATGCTATCGTTGTTGGTTATGCTATAAACAGTGATGCATATAGATTCATGCTAATTAATGACTTGAGCCCTGGGCTTGGTAAAATAATAGAATCTTAAGATGCAGGGTTCTTCGAATATAAGATTCCCATGAAAGAATCTATGCATACTTCATTACTTGATCCCGTGCCTCTTGTATCTACATCATCACTAGTCTCATGCCTCCTAAACTTGAGGTTCAAGAACTTAGAAGAAGTAAGAGGGGTCGAACTTTGACTAGCTTTGGACCTGACTTCATAAATGCTTTTTTGTCTGAACTTCATGATCTTGATGAATATTTTGTGAGTGCATTCATGTTAGAGGAATATCCTTGAACATGCGATGAGGCCATGAGAACCACAGATGCTCCATTCTGTAGAGAGGTAATTAATAATGAACTAGATTGTATAACGAGTAGTAACACTTGGGTGTTAGTCGACCTTCCAAGGGGATGCAGACCTATAGGGTGTAAATGGGTGTTTAGAAAAAAGTTGAGGACTAATAGGTCCACAGAAAAATTTAAGGACAGGCTAGTGGCTAAAGAATAATACCCAAAAATAAGGAATAGATTTCTTTGATACCGATTCACCCGTAACTATAATTGCCACTGTAAGAAACCTGTTAGCTTTAGCGTCCGTACATAACCTTATAGTACACCATATGGACGTAAAATTCACCTTTCTCAATGGTGACCTTGAGGAAGAAGTCTATATGAGAACCTAAGGGGTTCGAGGTTCCTACTATGGAAAATAAAGTGTGTAAGCTTGTGAAATCTTTGCATGGCCGTAAACAAGCTCTCAAACAATGGCATCCAAAATTTGATTGTACCTTGGTCACATATGGTTTTGTTGTAAATAGTAGTGATGCATGTGTGTATTCTAGGCCTGTCAATAATGATTATGTTACTATCTATTTGTATTTTGATGACATGCTTATATTTGGCACAAGTGTGAATGCTGTGAATGACATAGTCTTTTTTGAGCACATGTTTTGATATGAAAGACCTAGATGAGGCCGATGTGATACTTGGGGTTAAAATAACTAGAACACTTGAGGGTTTGACTTTAAGTCAATCCCATTATGTGGAGAAATGTTGTGAAAGTTTGGTCATTATGATGATATTCCGGCTAAAACTCTATATGACCCTAGTGTTAACTTGAAAAGAAACACAAGAGATAGCGCATTATAGGCTGAACATGATAAGAGAATTGGTAGCATAATGTTCTTAATGAACTACACTTGTCTCGATATTGCTTATGCTGTTAATAGACTTAGCCATTACACTCATAACCCTAGTCATGGGAACTAGAGTGCAATGACAAGGCTGCTAAAGTATCTTAAAGGTATCATGAATTAGGGTTTACACTGTAAGAAGTACCATGCTATTCTAGAGTGATATTGTGATGCTAATTGGGTGCTTGATTCGGATGAAAGTCATTGTACTAGTGGTTTTGCGTTTGCTTGCTAACTGTGCTATTTCATGGAAATCATCTAAACAAAACTTCATTGCTAAATCAATTATGGAATTTGAATTTATTGCACTAGAGATGGTAGGTCCGGAAGCTGAATGGTTAAGGAGTGCCTTAGGAGACATTCCATTGTGGGCAAGCCCACGCCTTAAGTATCACTATATTGTGACTCACGAGTAGCCATTAGAGTTGCTCAAAGTTATATAATGGCAAGCAAAGGCATATTTGCCTCCGACATGGTGTCGTGAGACATTTGATCATGAATAATGTGACCTCGCTCGAGTATGTAAGGAGTGAGAAGAATTTAGTAGATCCTTTAATTGCATGGAAAATAATAAATGAGACAGTAGATGGAATGGGGGTCAAGCACATTTGTGTGTCCTAATTCTGATGGATACCCATGTCGGGAGTTACTCATGAGTTTAATGGGTTAAACGAAGTTTGAGACTGGGAAATTTGAGATCGCCACTCGAGCCCATTTTGAGAAGGTGTTACATTAGTGGCTCTAGGATTTGCAATATTGCCATGACGTAAGGATGAGCTCAAGGCTTTTAATGTTGTCCATTGCCTATTATAGCGGTGTGGGACAGCACACCTGATGGACACAGCGTACTTCCATGATGTGAGGATGGGCTTAAGGCTCTTAATGATGTTGGGGGGGGGGGTTGTGGGGTTGTGGTGGGGTGTTGTTGATAGTTGGAAATCAGGGTAGTGTGTTTCAATTGTGTTCAACTTGTGTAAATACCTCAATCCCACATAAGAAGAATAAAGGTAAGAAGTCTTATTTAAATGGCCCCTTGTCATTGAACTTGTAAAGTTTTGTAGGCCTACTGTGGGAATGGTGGACCATAAGTGGGTACCCCATCTCCCTCTTTGCCGCACCGAGTTGGGCATCACATTGGGGTGTGATGTGGACTTTTTCTAATCCGGACTTTTATTTTTTATAGCCATTTTATTTGTTTAAGTTGTCATAAACGAACTCGAGGTAAGTTCTTGTCTTTGGTAGTCGAGGCTTGAAGTTCGAGCTTGAGTTGCCCTGAAGTTAAGGGTGATACCTTGAGGTGCTCTTGTGTACACTAGGCTCGAGGCTATGAGCTCAAGCTTGAATATGCGTCTTTGATTGTATCAACTCCCACTCTTTCCATAACCGTTATCGCCTTAACAAAAGCCGAATTCTTGGCACCCCATATCTGTTAGTTTTCTTATTGAAGCCGAATTCTTAGGCCATGATATTTTGCTTAACATGTGAGGTTCTCATCTGTAATGGAGCCCTTTGGTGGCTTGTTTTACCACCATATTGCAGAAACCATTAATACTTCTTCTTCTTCTTGTTTTTGTTCCTTATCAAATATAATTCTCTCTCTCCTCCATTATTAAGCAAGTTGTGGAATGTTCTAGTCCATCTTCCTAGAGTATACTGCAGAGCTAGACGCCATGTTAACCCTTGGAGTCAGAGTGCCATTGATCCCATTGTAGTTCTGTGGGGGCATAAATGACTTAGGGCAATGGAGTTCTCTATGGAGGCAATTCTTCTGTTCATTCTTTCTCTTCTATCGTTAATATTTTGAGTTGTTTTTGTTGTTGATTTTGTAACCCTGGAGATCACTTTAATTGTAATAAAAGCTATATTTTAATCACTTATTAATCTATTTCACCAACATACCAAATACAAATAATATCTTATCAATTTGGAACACACATAGATTATTGATGTACCTTATATTTTACATATTTTATTTTTCATTCTTGCGACATATTTGACTTTTACATGTGTATTTTGCTGTAATCTAGGTA
This sequence comes from Simmondsia chinensis, assembly GCA_018398585.1. Taxonomy (NCBI): domain Eukaryota; kingdom Viridiplantae; phylum Streptophyta; class Magnoliopsida; order Caryophyllales; family Simmondsiaceae; genus Simmondsia; species Simmondsia chinensis. The sequence continues at coordinate 15,854,656 of JAGTTD010000018.1, read as the reverse complement.
TGTTTTGGCTTAGAGTGCAACGGAGCAAACAAATATTGAAAAGCGGCATAATCAAGTATAATTGAGGCATAATTGAAGACTGCTTTGAGAAACCCGACCACGTGGGCAAAAAATGACCAACCGGGTTGTAATTTCAATAACTCAAATAGGTCTCGTGGATAATATATATATATATATATATAATATTATTATATAATATACATTATTTAATATAAAAATATTATATTATATTATATTTATATGATATTATATATTTTATTATTATACATATATATGAAGACGGACGGAGGGGAGGGGGGCGCAACACGCCGCCGCCGCCGCTGTCGCTCGATTTAAATATCGAATACCCAATTATTTTGGGGATCTTTTGCCACGCCTCCTCTCATCCTCTCGTTCCCGAAGCCGCTACGAGATCCAAAGGGTTCTCAAACGCTGAAGCATAGGTGGTCGGAGTACTGGGGGAATTAAAGCAAGGATCAACGTCAACATCAATTGGGGGAGTCTTCAAATCCTTAGTTTTATCATTATTGTTTTCTTTCTTAGATTTTATGATGTTCAGAACTCCTATGGAGGAGTAAACTTTTAGTTTAGGGATGAAGGGCGGGTAGCCGCCCGTATCTCTGATTTATATTATACTTTTGATGATTGGTTTAGTCATGTTATATTCGCACCCCTGTGGGAAGTTCTTCATAATTGTAGGATATTTTTGTATGTGTGCTTGTAGCCATGACTAAATCTCCAACTTTACAGCGATTAGTCTTGTGTTTGTAGCCTAGACCCGAACATAACAGGAATTCACGCGTGGACAGGATTGAGGTTGTACCCAACCCTGAACCCGATCTTTTACATAAGTTAATATTGAATTAGGAGTAACGAAGGAATTAAGTAGTGCTAATGAGATAACCTATGCTACATCTAGGGTGCTAAGATAGGTTATGCCTTGAGACTAGTTCATTACCCTAAGCCCTAATTTATATATTAACCCAGGCTTAGAGCTTGTAGTCTAAGTCCTTCAAATCATTGTCCTAAGTAAAATATAATGATGGGATACGTCTTAAGCTATCCTAAATTCACTCCCTAAACTAACCTCAATTGAATTGACACATTTACTTTATATTCAATTTTATTAATTTAGCCAACAATTTATTCAAACAACAAAAACCTAAAAATTCAAGCCACTTGTTAATCACTTAGTCTAACTTAACACGATTCCCTGTGGATACGACCCGTATACCCGACAAAGCTACGACGTCTCGTACGCTTGCGAATAGACGGTTTTAAAACACACATTTAAAACACATCAAGTTTTTGGCCGTTGTCGGGGAATCGGTAGGCTAAGTTGATTTAAAAAGTAACGAGTTATTTTCTATTTCTATCTTTATTGTTATTTCTATTTTCTTTGTTTAAAAAAAAAAGGAAAAAAAACCCTATTACTTAATCATTAGTTTATTTTTCTGTTTTATCATTTTTTTTATTTTTTATTATTACTTTATTATTTTAATTGAAAAAAATTTATCATTTTATTTATTTAATTTTTTTTCTCTATTTTAATTATCTTTCTATTTTTTTATTTATTATGGCTGATTTTACACCACGTATGATTGGGGACCACTTCATTCCCCAAACGTATGTCGCACCCGTTGGGGTTACGTTACCCGCCGCGGGTGATGTTAACTTCGAGGTTAAGCCTGAGATCATCAGCATGCATCCCATTTTTTATGGGAAGCCGATTGAGAGCCTGTACGAGCACCTTGATTCATTTATAGAAATTTGCGAAACTTCTCATCATCAAGGTGTCTCAACTGATGCTGTTTGGCTACGTCTTTTTCCATTCTCGTTAAAGGATGTAGCCAAAAGGTGGTTTTGGTCTCTTCCGAGAGGTGAAATAACCACTTGGGCTGACCTCCGACAAAAGTTCCTGATCAAATTTTATCCTAAAGCCAGGACTATGGCTGTTAGACGTGCAATCAATAGTTTTGAACAAAAGGATCAGGAACAATTCCATGAGAGTTGGGACAGATTTAAGGAGCTCCTTAGAAGCTGTCCCCACCAGGGGTTACCCAAATGGGCTCTTGTGCAGAATTTCTACGATGGTCTCACGGCTTCCAACAAGCAAATGGTTAGTGCTTCATGCGGGGGAGCATTTAACCAACAAGATGAGGACGAGGCATGGACGCTATTTGAACGCCTCAGCGAACACTCACTCGATCAAGCCTCTTATATGAGGGTGGTTAGAGGGGGTACACATGGTGTATACGAAATAGCACCCAACGATGACATCAACCGTAGAATAGACGCCCTTAGTAGGAAGGTGGATCAGATTATAAACTTGCATGTGAATCCTACTAATGTGCGCATGGTCAATGCAGTTGAGTCATCAAGTGATATTACTCGATGTGACATTTGTTCGAGTGAGGACCATTCTGTGTTTAATTGTGTATATGCGTCACAATTCCCCGAATATGTACAGGAACAGGTTCAGGCAGCTCAAGGATATTCGGGAAATAGTGACCCGTTCTCAAACACCTACAATTCCGGGTGGCGCAATCATTCGAACGTCTCATGGAAGCAGGACGCCAATCAATATCAACCCGCGAAACAACAAGATCCTGGTTTTGAAGGTAACATGCGCCCTCCAGTCTTTTAGGGAGGGCATAGGTACAATGTTCGACCTCACTCTAATGTTTCTCATAATGACCCTCCTCCTCCACCTCCAAAATTTATGTCACATTTTGAGGAGCGTATGCTCCACTTTATGGAGGTTACCACACAGCTAGTTCGGTCTCATTCGCAATCTATTGCCAACTTAGAGACCCAGATAGGACAGTTGACCCATGTACTAAATAGGATAGAGGAAGGGAGGTTACCCTCCCAACCACTCACAAACCCCACAGGAACAACTAGTTCTAACAATGAGCAAGCTCAGATTGTGTCGGTTTCAAAAGAGGAGAACCTTAGAAAAATTAAGGTTGAAACTGAGAAGGATGTGACTCCCCCTCTCATTGCTGATAGGGAGGGATCACAAGAAAGGGTTTTTGAACTCGTCGTCCCTTTTCCTTCGGCCGTTATAGGACCGAAGAAGAAGGATGACCCAAAGAGGGCTGGGCTAATAGATGTGTTTAAGGATGTGAAGATCAACTTGCCGATGATTGAAACCATTAAACACGTTCCTATGCATGCCAAGTTCCTCAAGGACCTTTGCACCAAAAAGAACCGCGCACAAGCGCATATCCGGAAAAAGGTCTTGCTCAATGAGAAGGTGAGCAGTATGTTATTGTCAGGCACCCCACCCAAGTTTCACGACCCCGGAGCTTTTACAATCCCATGTGTTTTAGGAGAGCGTTACACCAGTAGAGCCTTGCTAGATCCAGGAGCAAGTGTAAACCTCATTCCTTACTCAGTTTTTCAGGAACTGGGAATAGGACACCTTAAGCCAACTACTGTCACGCTGCAGCTGGCCGATAGGACAAAGCATATACCTCGTGGGGTGGTGGAGGACGTACTTGTAAAGGTTGACAAGTTTGTCTTCCCGGTCGATTTTATTGTTTTAGATATAGACCCTACTCCTAGACAGAAGGACAACGCTCCCATCATTCTAGGTCGACCGTTTCTAGCAACGGCCGACGCTGTGATTCACTATAGGACGGGAGTGTTGGAGGTTTCTTTTGGAAATCTCAAGGGCAAATTAAAGGTCTTGAACTTTGTTCAACACCCTGAGACTGAGGACAAATTGGAATGTTATAGAGTTGATGAATGTTATAGAGTCGATGATATTGACCCTTTGGTAGAGACGGATAAGCTCGATTTTATCACAAGTGCGGAATGTAATAATATTCCTGTCTGTGTCGATAGTTGTGCGTCATCGTCCACATCTAGTAGGATAGAGAATTGTGACCCCGATGCTGATAATGATTCCCTCCTAGATAGTCACGGGTCTCAAAATGCTGTTGGGTTTGGGGATCGTCCCTACCGGATCAACCTGAGTTCTATGGTAGACGTTGCCACGGATTTTGGTTGATCTCGTGTTCTAAACTGTGTCCGGATGAAGACGTTAAACTTAGCGCTCTAGGGAGGCAACCCAACCTATCTTTAGTTTTGTTTTAGTTTTTTTTCTTTAGCATGAGCTCCCATTTAATTGCTGATCTATTTGTTATCCCTCCTATGTTAACTTTGTTTCTCTTTTACTAAGCACTTATACGCTCTTTATTTCTAACACTACTAACAAGTCTATTTAGTATCCTCTATGTCTTCGATTGCAGCTTGCTACCTCCGTCTTTCTTCTTCAAATTTGCTCACCACATGTCGCTCGACATGTTGCACCTCAGGTCGTCTCTTTCCTTTCCTTACTTGAATTTATTTTTATCGATTTGCATTGAGGACAATGCAAGGTTTGGGTTTGGGGATGGCAGACGAGAGCGAACTTCTGTTTGTCCTTTAAAGCTTCATTTGGCTTAAATTAGCTACATTTTTAAAGGAATAAATGAGTATAAGACTGTTTGTGACCCTTATTGTCGACTAGTTCTGAGATTTACTTTGACGATTAGAATACTTATGAGACGAGATTATTGCTGGATCAGGCTTTTGAATCCATATTTTTGTCTTTTAACTAGTTAGTGAGATTATTACTTTTCACCATTAATCTTGTGACATATCCTACTGTTTGGGTCAAAATAATGGTAATAATTTTAGGAATAGGAATCCACGTTTCTACTTCTAAAAATGTTGAAATCAATTGTACATTTCTTTATCTTAGGTAACCCTTTAAAAAAAAAAGGAAGAAGAAAAGAGGAAAAAAAAAAAAAAAAAGAGGTGACTGGTTGGTTCTTATAGCCCCTGTGTCTCGAGCAAGTAAGCCCGTAGGGGTATCTTAAAACCTGGTACCCTGAGCCAACTGGGTCGGGAGCTGTCGGTCGAAAGCTCGCTACATGGGCCACAGAGAAAGCTTAAGGAGAATCAACTTTATAGTTACCAAAATAAGCACTAATACCCATAAAAAAAGGGTATGTGCTAGCAGGTTAGGTTGTGGATCCTTAAGACTCGAGCCATTAGGTCCGTAGGGGTCTCTTAAAACCTAGTACTTTGAGCCAACTGGATCGAGAGCTACCGGCCGAAAACTCGTTACATGGGTCTGAGGGAGACACACCTAACCAAGTAAAAAAAAAAAAAAAAAAAAAGAAAGAAAAAAAAGGGAAGAAGGGAAAATAAGAGAGAAAAGAGAAGCCTTTTGATTTCAGTATTGATTAGTAGTGAGGGGTTAGGATAACTTGTTCTTTTACTTATTACCTTTATTTCTTCTTTAAGTCAGAGTGTTTTCAAGTAAGACGGAGGGTAGAGAAGTTCTAAGATCACTCACTAGTAAAAAGACCTTAATAACAGAGACTTAAGTCAGAGCTAGTGCTATAATAACATCACATAAGGATCCGCTACTCTCAAGTATGGTCGATCAATAATTTTCACAAGTGACCTTTGCGGTTAAATGCCTCACTCGACTTTTCTGCCAGTAGCTAGTTTAAATAGAATCTTGCTTGAGGACAAGCAAGGTGTGGGTTTCGGGATGTTGACGTACCTTATATTTTACATATTTTATTCTTTATTCTTGCTACATATTCGACTTTTACATGTGTATTTTATTGTAATCTAGATACGTTTTGGCTTAGAGTGTAACGGAGCAAACAAATGTTGAAAAGCGGCAGAATCAAGTATAATTGAGGCATAATTGAAGACTGCTTTGAGAAACCCGACCACATGGGCAAAAAATGACCAACCGGGTTGTAATTTCGATAACTCAAATACGTCTCGTGGATAATTAATATATATATATATATATATATAATATTATTATATATTATATATTATTTAATATAAAAATATTATATTATATTATATTTATATAATATTATATATTTTATTATATATATATATGAAGATGGACGGAGGGGAGGGGGGCCAACACGCTGCTGCCGTCGCTCGATTTAAATATCGAATATCTAATTATTTTGGGGGTCTTTTGCCACGCCTCCTCTCATCCTCTCCTTCCCGAAGCCACTACGAGATCCAAAGGGTTCTCAAATGCCGAAGCGCAGGTGGTCGGAGTACTGGGGGAATTAAAGCAAGGATCAACGTCAACATCAATTGGGGGAGTCTTCAAATCCTTAGTTTTATCATTATTGTTTTCTTTCTTGGATTTCATGATGTTCAGAACTCCTATGGAATAGTAGACTTTTAGTTTAGGGATGAAGGGCGGGTAGCCGCCCGTATCCTTGATTTATATTATACTTTTGACGATTGGTTTAATTATGTTATATTCGCACCCCTGTGGGGAGTTCTTCATAATTGTTGGATATTTTTGTATGTGTGCTTGTGGCCATGACTAAATCTCCAACTTTACAGCGATTAGTCTTGTGCTTGTAGCCCAGACCCGAAAATAACAGGAATTCACGCGTGGACAGGATTGAGGTTGTACCCAACCTTGAACCCAATCTTTTATATAAGTTAATATTGAATTAGGAGTAACGAAGGAATTAAGTAGTGCTAATGAGATAACCTAGGCTATATCTAGGGTGCTAAGATAGGTTATGCCTTTAGACTAGTTCATTACCCTAAGCCCTAATTTATATATTAACCCAAGCTTAGAGCTTGTAGCCTAAGTCCTTCAAATCATCGTCCTAAATAAAATATAATGACGGGATACGTGTTAAGCTCCCCTAAATTCTCTCTCTAAACTAACCTCAATTGAATTGATACATTTATTTTATATTCAATTTTATTAATTTAGCCAACAATTTATTCAAACAACAAAAACCTAAAAATTCAAACCACTTGTTAATCACTAAGTCTAACTTAACACGATTCTCTATAGATACGACCCGTATACCCGACAAAGCTACGACGTCTCGTACGCTTGCGAGTAGACGGTTTTAAAACACACATTTAAAACACATCAATTATTGAATGTTTTCTTCTTTTATAACCTAATAAACATGGTTATTAAACACCCGATCCGGATCCTAGAATCTTACCATTCTACGATCCCACAATAGTCGATCGATCCGAATCCTAAGTAGAATCTTAATTTTGTAGAATATCTTACGATCCATTGATATTAAACAAAACTAATGGAAAGGATCATAATACGATTTTACGATTGTACAGATCCTATCTCGATCCTACCATGTATACATAAAGAGTTAAAAAGCAAAAATTTCATGCATATATTATAAATCAACGTAAATTTTTTAACCTAAAGTAAAAGAAAGTTAAATTAAATATTTATATATTCTCAAGAAACTTAAATTAAGCTTAAGTTTAAGTTATAACCTTATATCTTGTGCTTAAATTATTTAATATTGAAAGTGAAGGTTACTAGGATTTGAACTCGTCAATTCTAGGTCAATAAGATTCTAATACTATGTCAAAGAATCAACTTTGCAAAAAGGTTAAACTGATTGGTGAAGGTTCAATACTTAAAAGTAGAATCCTACGATTTTCGATTCGATCCTACGATTTTGATTCTATAAACCTCTAATGATCCTAAGTAGAATCCCGATTTTAACAATTTTGCTAATAAATGGGCGCATATATGAGTGCGTGTCTCTATATAAAGAATAAAAAAACTGCACTCTTTCTTTTTGATGATTGGTCAAAAAAAAAAAAAAAAAAAATCAAACCTGCACTTTTATTTTGTGTAAGCAGAAAAAGAGGACTAAAGAACCATATTTTTATAAGAAGACCCTACTTTTTAATTTTTATATCTCTTTTTTATTTAACTTTTCTTTGAAACTAAAAATTATAATCCTTAGAAAAATATAAAAAAATTAAATTTCTCACTGAGAAAGAAAAACTGAACATTATAGAATGTAAATAAAAATTTCTAATTTTAAGTATAAAGAGAAAAAAACAAAAAAAGGTTTTAGTTTCTTGAAAACTGAAAAAATAAATCTTGTTAAATGCATCTTCAAACAAAAGTGTGATCTCTTCCGGTGATATTTTCTAAAAGCTTAAGATTTCCTCAATTTTATTGCCCGTAAAGTAATTTATTTTTTATTCATTAAGAAAATTGACGATTTTAATTTCAAGATAAAATGTGATTTAGTTAAAAAAATTTGATGGTAGGTTTCATTAATTTCTGAATTAAACCAAGATAGATGGGGACAAAGCCATTTATGGATAGAAGTAAATAGTGACCAATTCAGTTAGTTTGCAACCTACCATAATAAATAGGACAAAGCTACATTCACTTTTTTATTGATTTTTTTTTCAATAATTAGAGAACAAGATCAAGAATAAATAATAGTGTCGAGCAGGGCTAGAAGATAAATAACTATAACAACAAGACATTCTAACAGAAAACTCTCCGTTATCTATACTCCAATACTAAAGTAGAAGACTCCCACACATTTTTATACATCTAATTTAAATATTTAACAATATGATAAATCAGAATTATAAAAATAACATGAAAAATTTATTTTTATAATAAATTTATGAATTGTAAAGTTGATTATATAATTAGGTATATAATTTTTTGAACACAAATTAGATGTACCTGATATTGTGTTTATAAATGTGGGGTTGGATTAATAATTTAGAAAGTGTAATGCTTCTTTCATTCTATTTCAGTCTTCATAGATTGACTTTTCAGATACAACTCAGCGACTTTTCTCCTTTTTTATTATAAATTTTACTTTTTGATCATGAAAATCTTGTTCTAAGTGTTTCAAATAAATACCATATACTAGTCTTTTTTCCGTGCGATGCACGGGTTGGTTTTGTTACCTATATTGGGTGTTTTTTTTTTTTTTGTTGTTGTTGTTATGCATTCTGTAAATAAATCGAATTCATTTTTCATTACAGATAATCATAGTTTTATGATTACAAGTATATCACACAATTTAGTTTATTTTAAGTAGGCTTCTTGCATTTAAGAAAATGAATTGCTGGTCAGGGTGGTGTTGCTTTTCGAAAACGTTTGGTTTTGCTGCCTTTTACATTTTTTTCAATCAAATGATGCCTTGTACTTCTTTTTCTATAGGATTTTGGGTCGGCGAATATTGTAAATATGATTATTTTTGGCTTAGGTTATTTTTGAATTTAAGTTTTAGGTTTATAACATCGACTTAAAAAAATTACTTCATTACTCAAAAGAGCTAAGACTGAAAATCTCTCTCTCTCTCTCTCTCTCTCTCTCTCTCGCTGACATATCTGCAAACTCAACGTTCACTGACCCACCCCCCTCTCTCGCTGACACCACCCCACCATCGGCAACCTCGCCGACTCAGCCTACTGGGACACCTCCACCACCAGCAACGCCACTAGACGGCGAAGACCCATCGCCGGGCACGCGTCACACCACACCACACCACACCCACCCACACACCACTGCCATCGAACCCCACCACCACCACCTCCGACATTGAACCCCACCACCACCTCGCCTCACCCAAACACCCACCACCTCGGCCCTCCGACCTCGTACCCCACCATCATCTCGCCTCACCCACCCCAACCCAGACCTCGCCTCACCCAAACACCCACCATATCGCCTCACCGACCTCTTACCCCACCACCACCTCGCCTCGCCCACCCCAACTCAGACCTCGCCTCACCCAAACACCTACCACCTTGCCTCACCGACGTCGTACCCCACCACCACCTGGCCTCACCTACCCATCACCACCCCCCGACTAGACACTCGCACAGACACCGGCACCACCACCACTGCTACCCACACCAAAACCCACCCCAACCCAGCCCACCGTACCCCACGATGCCCCATGACCACCATCACACACATACACACACACATCACACCACACCTCACCTGCCTCACCACCACCACCAGTCCCTCATCACCACCATCACCATCGCCAACAGTCCAAAGCCAGCAGCCCGCAGCCGACAAGCAAGAGCGGGCCCAGGTAAGTATTAGCCGGGTCAGAGTACCAACAACGCACCAACTCCAGGTTTGATCTATCCTTTATTACAGCAGGGTAGTGTTTTAATTTTCCATTGTTGAGTATTTTACTTGGTTCTTTCTCATTTCATTATTTTGAATTGTGTGATCTTATTGACTGTGGGTGGTAATCTCGTGTGTATATGCTATATTAAGCTTCTTGTCTATGTTGATCACTTACCCGCTTTAGTTACAGCTAGTTAATGAGCTCGACCAATTATGGCACTCAGACATTGAGGCTATCTGCAAAGGGGTTGGGGAGGGGGAGGGCAAGGCAAAAGGGGACAGGGAACTTGAGATTAGGGTCACTAAATGTCGGGACGCTAACAAAGAAGAGTTTTGAGGTGGCCCAAATGATGGTGAAGAGAAACATCAACATCCTTTTTCTGCAAGAGGCTAAATGGGTTGGCGCGAAAGCCAGGGAGGTGCTAGGGCATAAGCTCTGGTATGCGGGCAAGGTCAGAGGCAGGAATAGAGTCGGGATCATTGTGGAAAGCAGCCTCAAGGATCAAGTAGTCGGAGTATCAAGAGCTGGCGATAGAATCATAAGTTTCAAGATGGTTCTAGATGAAGAAGTATTGAATGTAATCAGTGCCTACGCACCTCAAACTGAACTGACTGAGCATGAGAAAGCAACATTCTGGGAGGACTTAGACACAATGATGCAAGGCATACCCCTAACCGAACAAGTGATGATTGGCTGGGATTTCAATGGGCACGTTGGCGCGATGGAGGACTGGTTACGCTCCTCACCACGGAGGATTCGGGTTTGGATCCAGGAATGCAAGCGCGAGCAACACATCATCACGTACCAAAGCGGTGGGACAAGAACACAGATTGACTACATACTATTAAGGAAAAGGTTGCAAAGAGACTGCAGGGATTGCAAGGCTACCCTAGGTGAAGACCTGTCTACGCAACATAGGGTCCTGTGGGCGGATATAAAGGCCAAGAAGAAGGCAAAAAGAATTTGCAAACCGCGCATATGTATACCTGTTGGAGGGCGTTGAAGGGGGAGAAGTATAAGGTATACAAGGAAAGAGTGGAGGCCGAGCTCAGGGAGGACTTCGAGGGAGATACAAACCAGATGTGGAACCAGCTGGCCCAAAAAATGAGAGGACTGGCACGGGAAGTTCTCGGCACGTCAAAGGGAAGGGTACCAAGCAGCAGAGAATCCTAGTGGTGGGGTGACGAGGTCCAAGAGAAGATTAAGGTGAAACGAGTTTGTTTCAAAGAGTGGGATCATAGTAGGGATGAGGATAAGCGACAGCGGTATCTTCAAGCTAGGAGAGAAGCAAAGCAAGCAGTCAGAGAAGCACAATCAAGAGCTTATGAGGATTTCTACAAAAGAATGGAGACCAAGGAGGGTGAGAGGGACTTATATAGAAATGCCAAAGCTAGAGAAAAGAAGACTAGGGACTTGGATAGAGTACAATGCAAAAGAGGGGAAGATGGATAGGTACTTGTGGACAGGCATCTAATTAAGGCTAGGTGGAAAATGTACTTCCACGCCCTGTTCAACGAACAAGGAGGGACAGAGATATTCTTAGGTGATCTTCAAACATTTGAGGTGCGTCAAAACCACTACAACTGTAGGCAAATTAGCCATGAGGAAGTCAAGGAAGCCCTGAGATCCATGGAAAGGGGTAAAGCAGTTGGCTCAGATGACATACCCATAGAAGTATGGAAATGCCTTAGACAAAAGGGCGTTAGCTGGCTAATTAAACTATTTAACCAAATCCTTCAGGGGGACAAGATGCCTGAGGAATGGAGGAAGAGCACATTGATTCCGATATATAAGAACAAGGGCGACATTCAGAGTTGCGCCAACTATCGGGTATCAAACTAATGTGCCACACTCTGAAGTTGTGGGAACGGGTCATAGGTTAAGGCAACAGACAGAGGTGTCCGATAACCAGCTCGGATTTATGCCCGGGAGATCAACTATAGAAGCCATCCACATCCTCAAGCGGACGATAGAGCAATATAGGGAGAGACGAAAGGACCTTCATATGGTTTTCATTGATTTCGAGAAGGCATATGATAGAGTGCCAAGGGAGGTACTTTGGAGAGTTTTGGACAGGAAAGGCATCCTCGTACCATACATCCAAGCCATTAGAGACATGTATGAAGAGGCATAGACTATGGTGCGTACCGTGGATGGGGAGACAGACGCTTTCCCGATAACAGTAGGGGTACACCGAGGGTCTGCTTTGAGCCCCTATTTGTTCATTCTGGTTATGGACGAGCTCACTAGGCACATCCAAGGATGTATACCTTGGTGCATGCTTTTTGCAGATGACATAGTACTGGTGGAGGAGTTGCGGGAAGAGATAAATGAGAAGCTAGAACTGTGGAGAGGGGTTCTAGAGTCTAAGGGTTTAAGACTAAGTAGAGCCAAGATCGAGCACATGGAACTTAAGTTCGACCCCTCTACCACACCTAGCTGGGAAGAAGTCAAGATTGGACCTGAGGCCATATCGAAGAAGGAGAGATTCAGGTACTTGGGGTCCATGATATAGCATAATGGTGAAGTGGACGAGGATGTCAGCAACAGGATTAAAGCGGGAGGGCATAAGTGGAGGATGGCCTGCAGTACTTTATGATAGAAAGTTCCCATTGAAGCTAAAGGGAAGATACTATAAGACGGTTGTGAGGCCAGCCATGGCGTATGGGGCGGAGTGCAGGGCGATGAAACAACAGCACACACAGAAGATGAAGGTGGCGGAGATGTGAATGCTGAGGTGGATGTGCGGATACACAAGAAAGGATAGGATCGGAAACGATATCATAAGAGGAAAATTGGGCGTAGCCTCCATTGGAGATAAATTAAGGGAGCAACGTATGAGGTGGTTCGGACATGTCAAAAGGAGACCGGACAACGCTCCAGTTAGGAGATGCGAACAGCCCCTTACTATACTAGGCAGAAGAGGCAGAGGTAAGCCAAAGAAGAGATGGCTTGAGACAATCCGACAAGACCTCACCCACCTAAACCTTCGGGAGGAGATGGCCTTAGATAGGGCCCAATGGAGGGCTAGCATAGGGGTATTAGATGATCCGGTTGGAATAAGGTAGTCCAGCTTAGTGCTAGGTCCTCTTGGCGCACGTAGGCTGTGTTCTGGCTATCATGAGCTGATACTTCCTACTGGCCTACTTATCTTTGTCTCGACCTCTATATCTATCCCTATCTCATTCTCTTTCTCTATCTCTTATATCTCCATCTCTATCCTTGTCTTTATCTTCATCTTATCTGTGATCTGTGCCTGATATAGCATACTTTGAGTCTTTTGTTTTGCTTGCCGTGTGTGTGTTTTATTTTTTTTATTTTTTTTTATTTTTTATACTCATGCATTTGATGCTTCTCCTGTTGCCAGGTCTTTGGTTCATTGCTGCGGACCAGCTTTTCAGGCTGGGGGTCCTCGGAAACAGCCACCCTTCAGGGTAGCCCTCTGAAAGGGGAAGGCTGCGTACATCTACCCCCCCCCCCCCCCCCCCCCAAAGACCCTTCTTTTGCGGGAGCCCTTGGAAGCACTGAGTTTGTTGTTGTTATTGTTGTTGTTTATAACATCGACTTGTGATGTTTTCTAGTTTTTATACACTGTCATTGTAATTATGTGAGTCAATTTATTTTACAAATTTTTATTGTTGTTTAATGTATTTTTATTCAATTTAATCATGGTTTTATGATTGTAATTATATTCCATGATTTTAGTTCATTTTAAATTATCTTAGACTTGAGTTTTCTGGAGGATTTTAGCATTTTTTTGAAATTATTTGATGAAAAATTGTTCATTGATATATATACTGGAGATTTGATATATGTAATTTTTATAAAGTTACTACTGAATTTAATTTCTATTCAATGAAAATAATTAAGCTTTTTAAGTAAATGAGGAGTTTCTCAATGTCATATGTAGTATGATATGGTCAAGCTATGAGAATACTTTAAAAAAAAAAAAAAAAATCACTTGTTGTAGAAGCACTCTTGTAAAAGATGTTTTGAATAGGATTAATTTAGTCCAAATTTTTGAAGTTTTTGCTTCTATTCTGTTTAAAAGAGAAGCAGTATTTTTCTTCATCCGTTAAAAGAAAAAAAAATAGCTTATTTTTTGGTTTAAAGTCGCTATTCTTTAGGTCAAAAACATCCTGAAATCATAAAAAACACTACCATAATAGGCTTATGGCAATGGTTCATTTGCAACGGTTCTAAAACCGTTGCCAAATTGAACTTTACGCAACGGTTTTGCAACGGTTTCAAAACCGTTGCGTAAGGGTATCTATGGTAATGGTTTTTGTAACGAAAACAGTTACCAATAGTAACAAATTGGACAAAAATCTGTTGCAATTGATTTACCATTAGCAATAAAAAAATGTTTCCGTCGCAAATTCAAAATATCATACATATACCACGTAGAAATGGCCGCTTTTGTAACAAAAAGACCAGTTTGCATATAGCATTACCAACAATATATTTTGTGTCTTAGTAATGGTATTTTTAAAAAACTTTTCATATCTCATGAGATAGCAAATGAATTTTTAATTCCCTCGAGTGTTATTTTAAAAAAAAATAAAAAAATAATTTATTAATTTGTCAAAGACATATAGATACTTCAAATGTATTAATCCTTTTTTGTCCTCTAATACATTACAAAAATTTAATATTGGCAAAAATTTAAAATTTTATGCCAATTTATAAAATTTGGCTAAAAAACTTCCCGCCAAAGCTCTAAAATTTGGATGAAGAAAATTGCTTTAGTAAATTATTACAAATTTTGGGTAAAGTTTTATGCCGTAAATTCTCTCCCTTGTCTTTGTCTCCTCTCTCTCTCTCTCTTCTCTGTTCGTCTCTACTGTTCGCTCTTTCTCTCTCTCGTCTCGGCTGCTTCGCTCTGGTGTGGTGCAAGTCTGGATAATTTTGCGCTGATAGGTATGGAGTTAATCATTCTATGAAGCTATGAGGATATAATCATTCTCCGATGCTAGTGCAAGTCTCAACTTCAGGTCTTTGCTCCTTGTTGCATCTTCAGGTCTTTTCTCCTCATCTCATCTTCTCTCACATCTGGTGCTGCTTTAGGTACAAAATAGGGATATTTTGTTACAAAATGGGATTAATCTAGACTGGATAATTTTGTATTTACAATCTTTTGGTCATTCTCCTCTGTTATAGAAATTAGGGTTAATTAGTTACAAAATAGGGTTAATCTGTTCTGGATAATTTCGTCGTTTTCATCTTTTTATCTTTTAGTCATTCTTATATGTTACATAAATTAGGGTTAATTTGTTGCAAAATATGGTTAATATATTCTGGATAATTTCGTAGTTCTCATATGTTATACATAAATTAAGGTTAATTTGTTACACAATAGAAGTTGGATAGTTTAATATTCTTATCATTAATGCTAATTTTGTGTTCTTATCATTTATCTTTGTTCAAACATTGTTGTAGTGTAATTTTTGTTCCTTTGTTATAAAAGGAGTTTGATAATTTTTTCGAATATAGTAATGAGTTTTTTGTTATGAACTTTATATGATTTCTTTGGATAATTCTTATAAAATAGGATTTTGAATGGTTTTCCATATATGTTGGTGGTAAATTCCGAGAAAAGACTTGGATTACAATGTTCTTTGTCATAGTTTGGGTCATTTGGATTACAAGTGTCAGAGGTCTATCTGTAAGAAGTGACTTTGGCTGTGCCTAGGTGAGTGTTTTGGTGTGTTAGTCTGTGAGATAAGGGAAAGGGTGAGTGTCGGTTTGAGAGATACTCAAATTTAAAGGGAAGAATCACTGAACTAACACATGTATGTAACAAAAAATATAAGTTTACCGAGCTACTAATTGGACCTCAAATTGGACTTCACTGTTTTTCTTTTAAGTTGGTATAGAAGAGATATAGGTATTTGCTACTAGTGGGATTCAATCTAGGTGGCATTTTTGACCCCTGGTTATCATCTCCACTAGGCCAAGCCTAGTTCGGTAATTGGACTTGACTTATATTGTATGGTACGACCTTATTTTTAGACGGTTAAGTGTGAAATCCAATTGTTCACCTAGACCAAACAACTAAATTGCAGTAGCATAAAAGTATGAAGTGGTACCACATACATGATAGTAAATTCTTGGAGGAAATGCTCACTCATAAAAGTCTTCAATAATTGGACAACTATAAAAGGTTGAATGATTCAACGAGGCAAGCTATTCAAGTTCACCATGTTTGATTCCTGCTTTAATCAACAACACTTTAGCATTTTTCCGTCACCTGAAAATACCTGTGATTTTCTGGTTTTGCTATAATTATTGTGCTTTAAATAGTTTTTCAACAGGTTACCACCATTACAATTACAACATTGTTAGCGCAAACCACCCGACAGGGACAGAATGTGAGAATATTGTCGATTTAACTTGCATTTGACCCAGCTCATTTCACTTACCAGAATTTCCGCTAGAATTTATTTCTATTTTATTTGTATTTATGACTAAAAAGTAAAATTTATAATTATATTTTATGTTTAGTTTTTGTATGATGCTTCATTTCAATTAAGTTTCCTGCACTTGTCGAATGTCCAATTTAACTATCATTTCAAGCGTAAGGGCTGGATATAACCCCGAACAACTACTTGGTACTCCCGTATTTTAAGTGGTGCTTACATTTATCATTGACAATTTAATTTTTTATTAAGTTATGTTATGGCTTGGTGGATAATTGTGTTAGTTGAATTGGGTTTTATGTCGGACTTGAGTTAGTCCATTGTGATTGTAAAATAATAAATTGCTACTGATAAGAAGTGAACTTGGTTCATCACAACATTTTACCATAGTGCTTGCCACCCAACATGCATTGCCTCTTAATGCTGCACTTCCTTGATGATTAGTTTTCTATGAGTTTGAGTTTAAATTCTAAGCTGCTCAATTTTCCTATGTTTGTACTCAGTGGTGTAAGGAAGACTTAATAAAAATAAATGAAATATAGTATGATTATAGGCAGATCAAAGTGGAGCAAGATACAAATAGAGGAATCAAATTAAGTATTAATTCTTTCTAGACCTTGGGCATAGAATCTCATATACCACAAATATGCTAAATTTGATAGCCTGATTAAAATAAGATTTACAAAACAAATGCTTTTCAAAGCTGTTTTACTGTATGACATCTACAAAGTAGAGGTTATTTACTTTCTTAAGGTTTTAGCAAGCAAACTGATTTCATCAAATTGTTTGAATTCTCAAAATAAGACTGCCTTCACTGTAATTATACTCAATAACAACATCTAGAATGCAACAACAGTTTAACCTTCACTATTTTTCAATGTTTATGCTATCAAGAGCCAACTAAATGAAAATATGGCTAGTTAATTTAATGGCGGAACATGTCCTTTACTAAATATTGCTCAACTTTGTGCTCATAATTTAATGTTTTCTTATGGCAGGTTGCAGAAGATGATGTTGAAGATTATTTTTTTTTTTTTAATTATTGCACGTAGTAAACTTCAAAACTATTGGGTGGTGATACTTTTGTCAACTGCAGTTGAGAAAATTAGGCTATTTTGTGCTTTGGTGGATTGTTGTGTTAAACTAATTGGGCTTTTATACTAGACTTGATGGATGGCTGTAATTTTGTTAACAATTGGTAATTTTGTTGTCAATAGATAAAATTCGATTGTGGTGGATATTTCTTATTTGGAAAATTAAGTTTGCCATCTTTATTAATTGAAACAAGTGTACCAGACCAAGAATTTTATTGCAATAAAGGATTATAAATGTACATAGCACTATTGTTATAGGTAAATAAATTGTTGCACTAGGTATCCCAAATCATTGGCTTGTTTGCTGAAAAACCGTTGCCATATGCTGTATTTAATATGCTACCTATTGCCATAAGGCAAAATCATTGTATAGTAGGTATTTCGAATTATTGTGGTTATGCTAAAAAAGCATTGCTATAGAATATTACCTATAAAAACTGTTGTCATAGGGGAAAAACCTGCTGTAAAAGATATCCAAAACTGCTATAGTTTATAAAATAACCGTTGCGATAAACAAAACTAAATATAGCAATCGTTGCCATTATGGAAAAAAACCGTTGCAATAATATTTCTATTAAAAAAACCGTTCCCTTAGGGAAATAAAACCGTTGTTGTATAGAAACCGAAAACTGTGTCCATTGATAACTCTACAACATTGGTTTCTAGAGCATTGTTGTTGTGCAAAAAACCGTTTCCATAGGCTACAACAACGGCGGCATATTAAACAGTTCAAAAATCTGTGCCATAGACCTACGACAACGGTTTTGAGTCTACAACAACAGTTTTGAACCGCTGGCGTAGCCCTAGTTTGTAGTAGTGAAAAAGCTTTTCCCTACAAAAACAAATCATTTTTTTAATCAAAAAATAAGACTGGCCAAATATGTTCTTAGTACTCCAGAGAAAGTTGAATAGTGGCGTACTCATGTTGCTTGGTTTAGATATTAGAGGCTTTTGGGGTGGGGATTTTTGCAATAATATATTGTATAGATTTCTTGTACTTGAAGTCACTTTCTTTTTTGTTTCTATAATATCAATTTGACGGATTTTATTAATATTTAAAAGCTGAAGACGTATATGAATAAAAATATGTTAACTAGTCCATGTATTTAGAACTTTAATATGTATTATTTTTTTTTAGGTAAGTCAGCATTTTTATTTTTTATTACCAAAAAGAGCAAAGTACAAGAGTACAGGGGCATTCCCCTAACAAGTCCAACAGCCTACATGTCAGGCGGGACAAACAAAGTGGGAAAAAACACACAGAGACAAGCCAAAAAAGGCAAACAAGGCAAAAAGCCAAGAGAAAGGAGAAACTCCTACAAATAAAATACAAAGAAAAAAGAGAAAAAAAGAAAGAGAAAAGATAAACAAGAAAGGAAAAAGGGGATCAGTCCCTAAGAGAAGAAGCAATAGCAGCGGCCTTGGCAGCTGCACGGGTCATCTGACGCTCAGCTTTCCTTGAACGACGAGAGGAGGCAGTAGTCCACCCAGTGTCCGAAGAAACAACAGTAGCACCTCGGGAGGGAGGAGTAGCACTTGGAACACTGGCCCCGCAGTATAGAGAACACTGTAAGGGCATAGTCAAAGGCCCCGAGTCATGAGAGACCGAAGAGACACAAAAGTCAGAGAGCCCAGAGGGGACTAAATGACCATGTCGACGAGAAGTGGTAGCAGAACAAGACTCGACAGGGGACCCTTGGGAGGCCGGGGAGTCCAAGAGCTCAAGGAAGGAGACAGCATCCAAAGCATCCAAATCAAGTGGGTGAGTACCCCTCGTATAAGCTGGGCTCAAGTCAAAACGCTCGAAAGCACGAGAACGGTCTACATCCGAGATATGGGAAGCCGGAGGCTGCGAACCCAAACTTCCAGATGCCAGACAACCTCGGATTGAACCCGGAACAGTAGCAGCGACCTGGGAGGTAGAAGTAGGAGCCGGTTGGATCGGAAGCTCCACAGCTTCCGGCCCAACAGGAGGCCCGGGTGGGCCAGCCCCACCCCGACCCGAACGAGCAGCAGGGGGCCACGCACCCCCTATACTAACAGTACTGGGCCCAAGGGGCCGAGGGCCTCCTGGGCCCATTTGGGCTGGGGACTGCATGGCCCCAGCAGGTATTTCTGGCCCAGCAGCGTGTTGGGCCTGAGCGTGGGTCAAAGGCCCTCCTTTTGTGGGCTGTAAATTTTGATCAGGCCCGATGACATTTTGTGAAATTTTTTCAAGCCCAACATCAAGTGATTCTACCTCATCAACCTCAATATTTTTTCCGAGCCCACGATCTGCCCTCATTCTGCTTTGCCGACCGCGATGACGTGGCTTAGCACCATAAACGATCTCGATTAGGGGACGAGGATCGGAGTCCGGAGAAGAGTGACCAAAAGTCGAGCACTTAGAGCATATAGGGGGGAAACCTTCACACTTGAAATTGATAGGGATTTGAAGATCCTCAAAATGAACCTCCATATCATTAGGAATCGGCTTCTGAGCGTCAATGTCCACGCATACCCGGGCATATTGGATGGAGGTCCCATCAAGAGTCGGTTGGTCCATGTAGAGGGGGCGACCCACCCCACTAGCAATCGAGCTCAAGGCCTTACTTGTCCATAAGGGGGGATGAAGCCCGTGAATTTGGACCCCAATCGGAAGGGTCGAGGGTTCAACCCGAGGTGTAACGTCATCTAGAAACCAATGATGTAGAGCTAAATAACGGCCCTTAAAGTGCCAAGGGCCACCTTGAAGAACTCTATGGGAATCGTCATAGGAGCGAAAGCAAAAGAAATAGCCCGTTTTGGAGGGAATAACACATTCAAGACCCATAGAGCCCCAAAGAGAAGAGGCAATAGCGGTACAACGCGAGAGTGCAACACAGCCACCAATAAAACGACCCGTAAGGCAACGACTCCATTTGGCAAAACTCGGGGCGACATCCTCACGAGATACAGTTGCGACGACTTTGTCATTGATAGACTTAGGAGGGACGTACGTGAGGCTGCTTGATGAAGGGGCATTAAGGTGGGCATGCCAATCATCAAACGACTCTCCCGAACTCTTGTCCCAAAAATCATTCATCAACCAGTCCGGTAACATACCATCCCGAGGCGCAGCCCCCGATGCCATAGCCAATTTCGAAGAGAGAGAAAATAGCTCTAACCACCTCAACAAATACCCAAACCACCCAACAACCACCCCAACCACCATGTCTAAACCCTAACCCCCACCACCGTCCAACTCACCCACCACCGCCAGGAACCATGCGCCAGACCCGCCACCCCCGACAGCCACCACCACTCGTGCCCAGCCCAACCACCACCAAAACAACCACGGCCTCCACCAAAACGAACGCCAACCTCCACCAAACAATCCCAATACCACGCCAAGGAAAGAACAACCAAAATGCAAGCAATCTTGTTGGAAAAGTACGCAAGAGAAACGAATTTTAGGTGCCACGAACCCGGTAAAAACAGGGGAACACCAGAGCAAAACCCGGAAAGAAAAACCGAAGTCTAAACTCCAAAAAAATCAGAGAAATGAGCAGTGGCCAATCAAGGACGGCCAATCTTGATCGAGCAGCAAAACTTGATCGACAAACAAGCCTCACAAACCGAGCCAAGAAAACCCGGGCACATGAGAAAAATAGGGGCTTAGGTGCACCCTTGCCCAAACACGGATCAAATCACGAATCAAGTACCAAAGCAGTAAATTGGCACTAACTAGGAGCAAATTAATGAGTAGTGAGGAAAGTTACCCAAAAATTGCATCCATGGACTGGAGGGGCTCATTGCATTGAACTTCGAGATGTGCACCCGGAGAGAGAATGGGACACCGATAGCCACAAGCACCACCACCACCACTTCAAGGATCAAAGCCAGAAGCTTTAGGAGGAGGATAGATGAGATCTTGATAGCAAGATCGTGCGTCCTACGCGACTCATCCAAAACCTTCGACTCCCTCACTCACATGTGTTTACGCCCTCAAAAAAGGATAGGAAATCGTGATTGGGGTAGCTGAAGGGATTCTAAAGGCTTCAGGGAGAGCAGAGATGCAAAGATCTCGCCTGTACGACGTCGAACGCGCCCTCACGCGCCGGGAGAACACCCTATAAAAACAGGGGACCCGCCCACGAACCGCCGCCCTTGCCTCACGTGCCACCGCCCGGAAATCGCTTCTTCAGAGCCTCTCTCTCTTGTTTCTCTCTCTAGAAGTTCATTGGATTAGGGAACATGATAAACCAACCTCCTTACTTTAATATGTATTATCTAAAATAAAATCTATACTGTCTGGATCTATATTAAGATTAGGGACATTATTTTATTTTCAAACACTTTATTACTTTTTGTATGAAAAATAATTCTCAACTTGGTACCTGGGTTGAAGTTGGCCCTAGGCGAGTTCGAGCATCCCTTGCCAAGTTTGTGTTGGCACAGGGCCTATCTGGCTAGGCATGGGAAGTGACTTAGCGAAGTGTGGAGTCAACCCAGCTAGGCATGAGAAGTGACTCGGCAGAGTGTGGAGTAAGCTCTGCTAGGCATGGGAAGTGACTTGGCAGAGTGTGGAGTCAACTCTACTAGGCATGGGAAGTGAGTCTGTAGAGTGTGGAGTCAAACCGGTAGGCATGTGAGTGATTCAGCAGGACATGAGGACTAACCCTGTAAGAGGTGAGAGTGACCTGGTTACAGGTTACTTGGTTAATGAGTTAGGCTTTGGCGGTAGAGCCAACCTGGCAGGCATGTAACTGACCCTGCTAGGCATGAGGGCCAACATAGTAGGAGGTGAGAATGAGCCGGTTACAGGTTGCCTATTGATGAGTTGGCTATAGCGGCTAGGGCTACAACGGCTCCAGTAGACTTTCTATCATGCAGTGTTATCTTTTCTGGGGTCACCTAAGACTAACCGCTTAAGGCCTAAATAAGGGGATCCCACATGCCTAAGGAGCCCGATAGACATTACCTCCCTTCTTAAAGAATCATTTATAGCCACTACTTAGCCAAACACCCTTAGGCCATTTGAATGGCGCCACGTGTTTAAGTTGATCATCCTAAGTAAGCTGTCATCTATTATAATTAGAAGAACTGAAAGCCAGAAAAGGGCAAGGGGGATATCTTAAAAGTAGCGTGGTCCTCTTCCTTTCCTCTAAAAATCTTGAGTCCGTCTCTCCCTATCAAAGAATTCGCTCAATCCTGAAACAAGTGGTGCTGTCTATGGGAAGGGAAAATCATAATGACGGGACCATCTACTCCACCTAATCCCAAACAAAGTCACCTTGACAGTAATGGTGCAATAAAAGCTCAATTCGATGAGATTCATGACACCTTAACTTCTTAAAGGTCAAAGTTACTGAGGAAGCTATGAATCCTGCCCAAAGGTGTTGGAAATATTTGAAAACTAATTCCCTAAAACTGAACAGAGCAGTGCAGGGGAAAGAATTTAAAAATTGTTAATACAAAATCTACGGACCTCTAAACTAATTCATAATAATAAAAATGAGAAATTAAAAGCATAAATAGGGAATGCGAAATTAAAAGACAGCTTAAAAGAAAAGGAATCAGGAACACCTAGTGTAATTGTCACCTCGAGAGGATATATCGAGACCACGAGATCTCCTCCGCAATGACCTCTAGACACCTGGAATGTGGCCTTCAAAACAAATTTACTAAGAAAAAAATTTCAAAGAGAAATTCTTCCTATTCAATTCCCTGAAAAACTATTTTTCCGAAACTCCTATTTAGAATAAATTTGTTTTTTTGGTAAGTTCCAATTTAGAATAAGCTGTAGGGTAGAAGCATTCTTTAAAAAATCAATGTGCAATTCCTTAAAAACTAAAAAAACTGCGTTTTAGAAACACCCAAAATGACTTCGTATCAAAGAAAACGAGTGCAGCTTTTACTCGCTAAACAAGCCCTGTGGCTCTTTTTAATTCGTTGTTGTGCTGCCTTGGATAGCCGACGCAATTATCCGTGTCTCTGCCATGTGCCATTTCAGCTTTGTTGTCCCACGAGCGCACAAATCTTCGATTGCCTGCACAGAGCACGACACATGTCAGGTGGTTATTGGAGGAAACATGAAGGCGTGGATAGGGACTTGGTTATGCGCATTTTTCTCCTGCTTTGTTTAAATTTCCACATGCATAAATTAATCTCATAAATATTATTTGATAAAATAAATTTATTCATCTGATGAATAAATAATTCATCTAATAAATTATGTTTAGCAAAAAATATTATTTATCACATGAATAAATAATTCTGCTCATCTCGAATAAATAATTCAGCACATGAATTCATCTTAAATATTTTCGACCATTGTATTACTAGAGGCTTGCAGACAGACATTAGGAACAACTTAATTCTAACTCCAAATCGTCAAATATAATTACAAACATTTGATAACATTGACTACCATTTAGTAATCTTTAATTTTACTAAATAAACATTGTTGTAATTTAGAATAAATATAATTGTTCAACAATTCCAAATGACTTTTATAATAACAATTAACCCTCTCTATTAGATGGCCATGAGAAAAATAACGCTAAGTATTACCATTATTTTTCTCAAAGCTTTTTTTGCCCTTTTTGAATAATTCTTAATACATGAACATATTTATTGTATTCATTCCAAATATCAAACAATTGGAACACTTTGGCAAAGTTTTTTTTTGAATTTATGCAAACACTTGCGAATCAACAAAGAGGACATCTGTATATCGTAGGTGATTCTAGATTCAATGTTGAACACCTGTTCCTACCACACTTTGTGCCGTTACCCAATCTACATAAGACTTCAGTCACAAATAGAGACCTAACTTTTGAGTACACCAGGATAACACTCAATTTATAGGTTTAGAATGTTCTCAGGATTTAGAGTTATAGTTTAAATAGTACAAGATGATTTACTTATTTCTAATAGTAGTTCAGATACAAGTAACTCATATGGTTCAATTCAATGTATCAATTTAATTGAAAACACCAAGATAACACTTTTGGATCTTTGTCTACATAACCAAGATAAGTCATCTGAAGTATTATAATATAGTCTTATAAGACAAGTTGTCTGAGCTTTTCACCTACTACCAACATACTTAGGCAGCATATCACAATTTTGACTCAAGTCTATCCGTGGCTCAATTTTATTTATCATTTAAATAAACTTGACACGTCGTCTTTGACTACATTCATCTCATAGAACATTTCAAAAAATAACAATACCATCTGTGGAAGTCCCACACTCCAACCGGTCACAAACTCGCCAAGAATATAGCACCCTATAGGTAGGTATGGGGTACATAATATGTACTGTGTCTAGCCCACATATTTTAATAATTAAAAAAAGAAAAAGAAAGGAAATAGAGAGGCCGTTTGAGGCGGTGCAGCATAACATAAAATAACAAAAGGAAAAGTGAGAGGCGGTGCCGCACACTATGTAAAAAGGTATTGAGAGTGAGAGCTGTGTCTGGCCACAACACAAAATATTGCACAGAGATAGAGAATTAAGGGTGTGAGTGCGGCAGCAAAGAATGAACTCTTGGTGAGATCGGGTTTCGATCTTGAAGCAATTTGGAGCGGGTATTCTAGGCATTATCTGGAGTTAATTGATCGGGAGAATCAATTGTTCTCGTGTCTGGGGATGTAATCCTTGTATCGCTCAATTTGCTTGTAGGTTTCAAGTTAGGGCAAACCTCTTGAAAAAATAAACATTGTAATTGCTGTTTTGTATAGTGGATTTTGCTGTCAGTTTGTCTCGTAGTTTTTCCCCTCTATTCTGGAGGCTTTTCCACGTTATATCTGGTGTTGATTTAATTTTCGCTTATTTATTTTTTCATTGATATTTGGTAATATTGATGTACCTATGATTTATATCTAGTCATGTATTCATTCACATATGTGACTTGCACTACTTTGTTGAAGTTATCAACTATGTTTCTTGAGTCCTCATCTCCATAACGTTCACAAAGTTCTTCCACAAATTCAGCCCAAGATAATGAAGGATCGCTCTTCAAAAGACTATAAAGCCATACCTCATGATCTCCATTGAGATAAACAACCGCAAGTTCCACCTTCTCAGCCTCTTCAATGTGATAGAAATGAAAGTATCGATCACATCTTTTGATCCATGATTGTGGCTATTTTCCATCGAAAGGCTTAATCTGAATCCTTAGCTCCCTGTAACTGCTACTCTTACTATTGAAAGAAGCATCATTACTTCCAGAATTTTGATGTGAAACTGATCTGATGGACGATCTTACTGTACCAAGGTCGTACTTGCAATTGGAGCTTATACTAGATTAGGGGGATGATCCTGCTGTCCAACAGCCACACTTGCTGTTTAAGGATGCACTACACCTGAAGGTCGAACCTGTTGGCTAACAGGTAACAGAATTCCAGCACTAGAGGTCACATTTCTCCTATTGAGCTGATCCTATAGTCCAACAACCATATCCTTAATGCGTTGAGTTTGCTGAATCAATCGATCAACAAACTTTCGATCTTGTTCTAACTGTAATTGCTGCATTTGAGAGAACATTTCATCCACTTGATTCTTTAATTGAGCTGATGTAATGCACTCAGCTCCTGCTGCAGCATTAGCACCAACAACCAAAGCATAAGTGACATTAGGATCAACATTTGTAGCAGCATTTGCAGCATTTGCGGCACCAGATCATGTTGTTACACCTCCGGCCATTGATATCTGCTTCTTGTGCCTCGCCAGCTCAAATCAATCAAGAAATAATCGATCGGAAGCAACATGCAAGCTCTGATACCAATTATTAAGCTTCAAGACCAATCTTGAAGTTAACCTAGTAAAAGAAGAGATTAAGATGAGAGAAGAAGTTAATTGAGATGAGAGATTATAGAGAAAGTTAGATAAGAAAGAGAGTTAATATCAAAGATATTTTTTTTATTCGATTGAATGAGGATTATACTTGAAATATAGCTACTTATGCTCAATCTAGATACACTGGAACCAAGCCAAACTAACCGACTTGCCCAAATCCGCAGCCGCCAAAATAGACTTGGCCTAAACTTCTCTTGACCAACAACTGACTTAACTAACCACCAAT
Organism: Simmondsia chinensis; assembly: GCA_018398585.1. Classification (NCBI taxonomy): domain Eukaryota; kingdom Viridiplantae; phylum Streptophyta; class Magnoliopsida; order Caryophyllales; family Simmondsiaceae; genus Simmondsia; species Simmondsia chinensis. The sequence continues at coordinate 15,828,132 of JAGTTD010000018.1, read as the reverse complement.
TAACTTTGGCACCAAAAGCCTTTACAACCTTATGCCAAGAATTGCAACAATATGCTGCATTATTACGTAACCGAAGCTAACATCAATCCTAACAATAAGCAACAACAAGTATGAAATATGGATCATACCATCCCATTGCCGAGTATGGTAAATATGTATCCTACTTAGTTTGGCCTGGGAGGCAACTGGCAAGCAATGAAAGTTACTCGGTAACCCGTCAAGGCCAACTCGATTATCGAGTGGCCATTTAGCTATAGAATGATGAATAGGCCCTTAGCGGCATGCTTAGTTATAGGGTGACGAGTATGGCCTTGGCGGAAAATATGGCCTTAGTTTCATACTCAGGTATAAGATAGTCGGGTGATGAGTAGGCCGTGGGTGGCATACCCCACCCAATAGATGGCATTGCTGCTCGAAAATCCCAAAGGACCATCCCGGCAAGGGGGAGGCTACTCGGCTTAGGGTTACTCAGTGATGGCACACCAATCAACCTACGTTACTTGCCTATCCAACACTGAGTGCCTAAGGTGCTCGGCATGCCTTATCTCCCCTCTTAAGGAAATCCCCTGAAGCCACCGCCCATCTAACCATTGAACACACACCACTTCACCAGAAATCTACCAAGATCATTCCAACAACAATGTGAAAAGGGTCCAGCTAGACAACATTTGTAACACACAAGACTACTTGAAGGCTCAAATTACCGAGAAAGCCATAAAACCCACCATAACAACACGCAATGCCAGTCCAGTGCGGGCTTGGCAGAGCCTTTCATTCTCTACATGTATAAGAAAGGTCCCACGTCCTAACGGTCCAAGTACCTGCCAAGACCAGGGTGCACCAAGGATGACAGATCTACCTCAAACCTACATAGTCATAGAGGCTGACAAGAGAACCAAGAATTGGGAGCCTAGCATATAAAAAAGCGAGACGGGAAGAAGACGTGTGACTCCCCCACAACACATTCACTCTTCACCAAACGAGTCCTAGGCACTCCGGTAGGTAGGGTAAAAGTTGCAGATATCATGTGATTTGATGGGACGCAGGACCCCGAAGATCACTTGGCGGCATTTGTATACAAGATGTAAGTGAGGAGGCATGTTGTAAGTGTTTTCCTGCGACACTCAAGGGGTTAGCCCAAGCATAGTTCGTATCTCTTCCTCACGGGTCAATAGATAACTTTAAGGTGCTTTAGGAATGCTTCGTGCATCATTTCCTCAGCAAACAATGATGGCCCAACTTATACAGTTTTGTCAAAAAGAGTTCGAACCATTTCGAGACTTTGCATGAAGTTTTTCCTAGGAAATGATGCATGTAACAAGTTTGGCAATGAGTCTGTCACAAATATTTTCATTTACGGATTATGTAATTCCGAGTTTAAGTTCTCTTTAGCGAAAAACCCACCTGAAAACTTGAAGGCTTTATGGAAGAAGGTGCATATGACTATGTCTGCAGAAGACATTATGCTGGCGGAAAGGAGTGCAGCAGGTGTGAAGCATACAAATCACCACGATTCACGGGAAAAGTACAGAAGGCGTGACCTAGTGGAGACATCTGCCAAGGGACACTCTTTTCGGGGAACTCACTATGAAATTCCAGAACCACTCCAGGAATGAATTCTGTAGGAAATAAAAGACAAGAAGGTGCTTGATTCACCAAGGAAAATGAGACCAAAGCCAAGTAACCTGTCAAAGTGGTGCAAATTTCATAGTGGCCCTGGGCATACCAGGGAAGAATGCCGTGCTCTCAAGAGCCAAATAGATGAACTGATCAAGCAAGGGTAGATAGGACACTATGTTGACATAGAGAAGCTGAATCTAGAAGAGCGAAGACAACTAAAGACGGAAGGGGAAGGCCCCGAGTAAGAATGTTATAAAGTGAGGCAACCCTAACGTGGAACAAAGCCACCCAGTTGGGGGCTGCCTCCTTGAAACCTAGCCGGGGGCTGCAAAAACGCTAGGCTAGGGGCTGCCGCCAAAAAGCCTTGCTGGGAGCTAATGTCCTCAAGCCATAATTCGGCGTTACGCTCCCCAAGACTACGATGAAAGTCTTTGTATTTTTGAACAGGGGAAAAAGTTGGGTTTACTTTTTGTACTAAAATTATAGTTGTGTATATGGTATGTTTGTATCCAAGTATGACTTCCTTGTCAAGATGCTATTCCTACAGGATGTCTTTTGGCACCTACAACGAAGACAACTCAAAATGCTACTCAATACGTTCCTACAAGTTGCCTTTTAGAGCCTACAAGAAATGCTACTTCTACTTGTTGATGCTACACGCTACTCGTATACTCTACTTGTAAACGCTACTTGCCACTTGTTGACGCTACTCGCTTCATGCTACTTGTAAATGCTATTCGCCATTCCTTGATGATGTTCGTAATTGTTAGTCACCACTCATTGAAACTATTCACGGATGCTATTTGCTGCCTCTTGGCGCCTACAGAAAATGCTACTCAGGAACCTACTCAACTCAATCCTAAAGGTTGCCTCTTAGTGCCTAAGGTAAATGCTACATAAAAAACTACTCAAGTCGATCTTACAGGTTGCCTCTTGGGGCCGAAAGGAAATGCTACTAAGAAAACTACTCAAATTGATCCTATAGGCTACCTGTCAACGTCAAAGCCAAATGCTACTCAGAAAACTACTCAACTTAGTCCTACAGGCTACCTCTTGGTGCCTACGAGAATGTGAACTCAAAATGCTTCCGTATAAGGGCACTCCTTGATGGATACGGGGTGATTGATGAGGCAAGCCTCCTCTTGGCGTATCATATCATAGAGGCTTCTAGAAATCATTCCTCGATACAATGCTAGGAGAGCCACTAGTATTTACATACTACAACTACTGCTAAGAATGCACTCATCATGTAATCAAGTGAAAAGATATCCATTTCAAGCCAAGTGCCCATTACAAAAAGACTGTAATCAAGATACATTCTCGTGCCTTTGCCATCTTACTGTGATGGAAGTGAAAAGAAAAGAAATTGATCCTAGACCACAAAAAACAAATAAAATATTAGTTAACAAATCTTTACAAAAATCAACCAACAAAAGGCAACGAGTTAGTCCTCGGAGTCACCTAAAGAACTAGAATCATGTTCCCCTTCATTCTCAACTTCCTTGATGACCTCCTCAGTGACTTGTTGGAGTAAAGCGTCGTCAAATTGCGGAGCTAAACTTCGAATTTTTTTTCTGGTACTTAGATAGCGTCTTCTCTAATCCAGCCCAGTAAACTTGACACTTTAAGTCAAAAAGCTCCAAGCTAGATTGATATCTTTCCACTGCCTCTTCTCCAGCTATTGATAATTGGGTCGGCAAACTAGCAAGATACTCCTCAAGTTTGGTTTTGGGCTCACGAGCAACGCGTTCCTTCTTAGACGAAGATTCCTTTAGGTCAGACACGCTTTATTCAAGTTCGCCAATCTTAGTCTTCAACCCCTCAATAGATTTAGACTTAAGCTCATTTCCATTTTTTAAGGACAATGGACCAAGAGGCATGCTCATCCTATGTGTGCGGGATTCACACGTCTCTGTCAAAGAATGCTGCTATTAGGGACCCAATAGCACCTAGTCCCTGTAAGATAGAAGTTTGTACGCATAAGGAAGACATAAATTATGGTAGAGGATAAATAAATAACTCCCTCCTGTGCCAAGCATATTTCCATCTCATTTGAAGGAGCACCACTAATACGCTCCAAGTCCCTTGGCAAAATGAGCTCCCAAAAACAAGAAGATAAATTCTCTAAGTCACCGATGATTATTGAAGGAGGCGGGGGCGGGGGCGGGAGCCCTTGTTTTGTCCCTAATTTCGAGCTTGCTATGTAACCTTGTCACAAGAACTCTTTTCAAGAGTTCTAGAAGTAGGGACTCGAGTAGCGACAGTAGAAGAACCACTAACCCAAGCTTCATCCATTTCTACTTAGTAGAAATCCCATCACAGGGGGAAGGGAGTCCCGGACCCACCACATGATGACGTAACCTTCGTAGGGACCTGTTGACATCAATAGATGAAATTACGTGAGTTGGCCTTGTTAGAGACTTAAGACCTTCAATGGCTGGATGCCTTATTTGCCTCTTTTCCCGGCAGGCAACTTTGGCCAGGTTCATATGTCCAAGGCCTGAAGTTCTTTAGTTGGAAAAGTGGTGTGGAATTAGTCTTCTATAATAGCACCTGAGTAAAGTAAAGAAAGGTGAAATACATACCTGGAAACAATTTTCCCCTCAATCCAGCCTTGGCCAGTACCAGCTCTTGCTCTAAGAGATCTTATCTAGCCAAAAACCTTCCACCTTTAAACTTCCTATTGAAATAACTATATATCTTACACTCTACTTCATTCAAATTCTCCAACTCCAGTTAAATGTTTCTTGTTGATGCCCTGCTAACTTGTAGGATACTGAGGACGGGTTGGCGGCTTCACCCATATTAACTTACTCAACTAGTTCTTTAGATTGGATGGATTGTTCTTCACAAAAATGGATCCACCTCTATTCTCCAAAGAAGTAATGCTATTATGTTGTTTTACTTTATATAATATGTCACACACCCAATGGGTTGGTTGGAAGTTGTTTACGAAATAGGCAAGTAAGAAGCCAAATGTGTTCCTATATGCATTCAGGGTCACTTGATAAGGACAAACACAATATTAAAGCAGGACATTTGAAACAAAAAAGAGGAATAGAAATCATAGTGTGGCATCAAAGGCGTCTATAGTAATAGGGAAAAAATTGCTTGGTGGGTAAGGGGGACATTCATCCTCGTTTGGCCCCCGAATTTCTAAGTCATCAGGAAAATAATACCTTGCACTCAGCATTGCTATTCCTTGCTCACTTTCGGTTTGGAAGATGAAGGCACAAGAGGACGAGCGCTCAATGCTTCTAGAAACCCCTCCTCAAGCCGCTCCTCCTCTGCTGTCCAATTTGCCACAAGAGGATGTTGATGGGTTTGTTTGAAGCACCCTCTTCAACAGGTCATTCAGAGTGAGCCATGCTTCCGGGATCTTACCTTGCATGACTTTCATCCACCATACTCACAATCTTGGAAAGCCAAAGAAAGAGGAAGCAAGGTGTAAACGGGCGCCTAGCATCCTCGAACCTAACTCCTAAGCTCTATATAAAGGGGAAAGGACCTTTCATTCTTTCATCCTCTCCTAACCCTTGAGACCTCGCTCCCTCTCTCTCACCCTCTCTCTCACTCTCATTCGCACCCTCACTCCCTCTCTCTCACTCTCTCGAGGGCAATTCACATCTAAGGCCAAGAGATATCATGCCGACCATGTAGCGAGAGTTTAAGCTCAGCTCATCCTTATGAATCCCACCTCATACAAGACTCCAATACTATAAATAAGAACACTGACCGAATTCGTCGTAAGCATAATTGACGCCATGTGTGGGAAGGATCATAAGCTCACACCTAGCTTGATGTGTCTTATAAAACTCAAGCATTTGAAGTCTCTTAGTTGGTCAATTTTCAACATCAATTTTGTATTTCTTTGCATTCACAATGATGAGAATAAGCCTGCCCAAGAAAAGTTTGTAAAAAGGCTTGAGTGGAAAAGGTGAAGTATGGTTGCATTTATTAGATCTATTTTTCGTTCTTTCTATAGGAAAAATCTGAGAAACTATTTTAACTACCTAGATCTCTTCAAGAGCTTTGTTTTGATATAAAATTCGATCCATAAATCTTCATGGATTGAAAGCTATGCATATTTTACGATGTAAAGTAAGTTATACGCCTGACATACGTCTAGCATGCCCAAATCATTTTTCAGGTAATTTCTTTCATCAAAAGTTCAAAAACTTTAGATCGGTTCAAGAGCTTTGTTTTGATATAAAATTCGATCCATAACTCTTAACAGATTAAAATTTATTCCGTTTGAAGTTGTAAAGTAAGTTATACGCCTTACCCGTGTCTAGCACGCCCAAATCATTTTTTGGGCACTTTCTTTCATAAAATGTTCAAAAATTTTATATGCGTGCTCATAAATCTTCAATTTATTTATTTGTATATAAAATTCGATCCGTAACCCTTCATGGATTGAAAGTTGTGCCAGCTTTAAGTTGGAAGGTAAGTTATATACCTTATCCGCATCTAGCATGCCTAGATCAATTTTTGTGCATTTTCTTTCTTTAAAAGTTCCAAAACGTCTGATGGGTGCTTAGAACTCTTCAAGAGCTTCCTTTTAATAATAAAATTGATTTGTAACTCTTCACGGATTCAAAGTTATGCCCGTTTTAAATTGTAAGGTAAGTTATATGCCTTATCTGCGTCTAGATCGCCCAGATCACTTTTCGTGTATTTTATTTTATCAAAAGTTCCAAACCATCCTATGGGTGCCTAGAACACTTCAAGAGATTCGTTTTAGTAACATTCGATCCACAACTCTTCATGGATTGAAAGTTACGTCCGTTTTAATTTCTACAGTAAGTTATCTAGCCAAAGCAAGGGGTTTGCAAGCCTAGTTTATCTTTTATATGCTTTCCTTCACCCAAAAGTTCGAGAAAGCATCCTAGTTATATAAAAATTTTAAAGGGCTTTGTTTTGATGGGTGATTTGACTTGTAACTGCTCAAGGATTAAGAGTTATATTTTTTTAAGTCTCAGGGTCAAGTTATATAAGCCACCAATCACTACCACGCTGGATAAATGTGAACCACGTCTTTGTTACCTTTTCTTTAAAATATGAGAAATTATACTGGTTACATAGAGTTCTTTGTTTTAATATGCAACTCGCACCCTAACTTCCAACAAGTTAAAAGTTATGTCCGTTTAAAGCTAGAGGATACTTACTAAAAAACATATATAAATAAATAAATAAAATGAAATAAACAAAAAATATAAAGCTTTGACCGCCCTTTCAAGTTTGACTGTCACCTTCCTCTGCACTACACCATCATCCACGCTTACACAGCATCGGCACCACCTAGGTAGCCCGAAGAAGCTCACCCGAAACCGTGGCTCGCCCCCAAGTTCGGCTCACTTGAAACCATGGCTTGCCCCTAAGCCTAGCTCACCCCTAGCCCTGGCTCGTCCAAGCCCTATCTCACCCCTCACCATGGCTTGCCTTGCCGTGACCCTTGGCCCACCGTGCCTCATCGTTTGCCCTACTCCGGAGCCGCCGTGCTCTGTTCTCCCTCATGCACAACCACTAATCACCAGCCACGACTTTTCGTGTTCCGTTGCTTCATCCACCACTGCATACGACCGCTGCCCTCGTTCCTACTACCACCGTTGTTGCATAGGTCTCCTCCCATCGCCACCACCCTCTACCAATGGCGGATTCAGGGATTCCGCAATGCGCGTTCCATATTTATATTAAAAATAGGGTTATTTACTCTAAATGTTCTTGTATATTTTTTCTTATTGTATCAATTTATTATTAGAACTTTTAATTATGTTAATTGAGTCCCTCAACAATTTATGTTGTGTCAAATTTAGTTATTCGGTCAAATTTAAGTTAAGTTATTTACATAATTTTTAACTTCATGATCACGTTAGATGCAAGTAACCACTCCAATTCAACACAATATTAATTGTACATGGACTAAATTGACATTATTAAAGGTATGGAGACTAAATTGAAGCAATTGACAAAATACAAGGATCTTTCATGTAAATAAAAACAATATAATAATAATAATAATAATAATAATAATAATAATAATAAGGTAAAAATGTTTTAAAAGAGCTTGCTAAATTTGAAACTACGACCAATAAAAGACTAAAATTGACATTGCTCGAACCCACGACTTATGAGAAATTCAAAAGAGAAAATCAGTTTTACCACTAAACCACTGGAGCCCCTCTAACACGGGTTTACAAGTCAATATTTATATACATATTTCCATTTTTGGCACAGACATATATATATTTATAAAGGTCAGGTGATAAAGCTGCGGGGTCCGTGCACCCCGCTTCCACCAACGTGGGTCCCGCCACTGCCCTCTACGGCTAGGTTCTCTCTCAATTTAAAACCCTAAATGGTTAATTTTTGTTATTCTTAGTTTAATTCCACCATAGAAGGGTCAGTTTTTGTCATAATCTTTGTTTAATTCAACCCCTAAAAGGATGGATTTTTGTTATAATCTTAGTTTGACTCAAACCTAAAAGGGTTGATTTTTGTCACAATCTTAGCTTAATTCAACCCTAGAAGGGTCAATTTTTGTCACAACTTTTGTTTAATTCAACCCTTAAATGGTCATTTTTTGTTACAATCTCAATTTAATTCAATCTTTAAAAGGTTGTTTTCGTAAATTCTAATTGAGCCAATATGTGCTAAAATCTCAATTCTTGTCAACCCTAATCGAACCAATATGTGCTAAAATCTCAATATTTGTCAACTCCAATTGAACCAATATTTGCTACAATCTTAATTTTCAACAACCCTGATTGTGCAAATTTCCATTTCAATTCCAGTTTAATCCAGCTCTAAGTGGATTAATTTTCTTTACAATCTAAATTTCATTCAATTCTAAAAGATTAGTTTTCATTGCAATCCTATTCATTTGAACTCTACATGCGTTATTTTTGTCAACTCTGGTGGAACTAATTTTTTAATTACCATCAATTTAACTCAACCTTGAAGGAGTCATTTCCTGTTACAATATCCGCTTAATTCAAACTTGTTTAAACTAATTCTCGCTACCATATCCCCTTAATTCGACCCTACTTCAATTAATTACCATCATAATCTCAATTTAGTTCAATCCTATTTGAATTAACTCTCGTTACAAGCTAAATTTAGTTCAACCCTATTTGAATTGACTCTCGTTACAAGCTAAATTTATTCAACCCTATTTGAACTAACTCTTGTTACAAGCTTGGTTTAGCTCGACCCTCACTCAATTAATTTCACTACAATATAATTAAACCTTAATTGCATCATTTTCATTGTAATGCTAGTCCAATACAACCCTAATTACACCCATATTTGTTACAATTTCGATTCAAATAAATCCTAATTGGGTAAGTTTTTGTTACAAACTTAAAACTATTCCAACCTTGATAGTTGGGCAAATTACATTCCTTAATCAGCCAATAAGAAAGCCTGTCCATGCGTGCCCGCCACTATATCGAGTGACCAATTCACTATAATACATCTTTTTTAACCATACTTAACTAGATTCTTACTTGCAAACTATCAAGTTAACAAGTAAGCGAAACAATCCAAAATTAAGGGTACTATAGTAACGAAGTCATCAACCCTATCTTTTATGCTTCCAAAATACAAAACGTACATAATCCAACATGGAGACACAAGTGCAAATCAAAAGGTACATATAAGCGTCAAGTGCAAAAACGGTGAAAGCGCTTATAGCGAGACGGCAAAGTTACATGATTCATTCTAAGAACTTTGCTTGGACATGCAGGAGATCTCGTATTTGCCTCTAAGCCCGTGAAACATTTGATTCTCCTCATAAAGTCACTCCATGAATCTCTTACTTGTCAATCTTATCCATGCACAAGGCAACCATCAAAATAAATTATTCATCAAATTCCAGCTTAAGATGCCATACCACCCCTAATGATTCTAACTATTAGCTATGTGCCACTACATCCGCAATCTTCCTACACAATGTTAAAAGAACTATTTAACTTGCGAGAAGAAATCCTACCGCACTCAATCTACTTGCCGAACGGTGCATGTTCATTGTCTCTCCTCATTGATGACTTTAGATAACTCTTAATCTAGCCTTAGGAGATGAAATTAACTTAGTAAAACATAAATCAACAATGAGTTTAGGGCGAACCAATCTTTCTATAAATAGGAGTATAAATCTTTTTAAGACTGAGGGACTTCGCCTCAATCATTTCCATAATGGTGGCTTAAAACATTTTAAGACTGGGGAGCTTCACCTTAGTCAACTCCCTGTTCTGGAGGCGAATCACTTTCGTATTGGGGGCTTCACCTCAGTCATTTCCATAGTGGTGGCGTATATCTTTTTTAAGACTGGGGGACTTCGCCTCAGTCATTTTATTAACAGTGGCATAAATCTTTTTAAGACTGGAGAACTTCACCTTAGTTAATTCCTTATTCTAGTGGGGAATCACTTTTGTACTGAGGGACTTCGCCTCAATCATTCCCTTATTTTGGTGGCAAATAACTTTTATACTGGGGGACTTCACCTCATCCATCTACTTATCTTAAGTGATGCAAATAACTTTAGGATTAGGGGACTTTGTCCCGATTCTCAACTTCAACTTCTTTATCTTGATGGTGTAAATCATTTTTCATGACTATGGGACTTCACCCATAGGTCACAAACTAAACGTTACTTCTGTCACAAAAGCTAAACCACTCCAAAATCAAGAGGCTTTCCAATCAGCAATTGTTGGAAGTACGTTCTCTTCGCATGACCCAAATTAGGTCAAAATAATTACAAGTCACGAACTACCCATGCCTAAAATGCAATCTCTTTTAAAGCTAGTGAACTTCATCCTCAATCATGTCGTGTTATACAACATTATAGCATGTCTAGAAGACTTCAATACCTACTAGAAATCAAATTATAATTGTCAAACTTGGTTGCTTATAGCAACTTGAAAAAATATTTCTAATAAGAGAATCTAGAATGAACTGCATTTGTTATTGCGCCTGAGCAGCTCACACTCCAACCAACCTTCCCCTAAGCTATTTAGTACCACAACTGGTCAACAACTTAGTAAGATCACTACAAGATATTATCTTTATCCACTTAGCCACTCTTACAAGTGCATACATACTGTTGTGGTGCACAATCGGTAATTCTAGACCATGGAAACAACTTCTTGACAATCATGACAACTCAATAGTAAGAATCCATTCAGAGGGTGACAATCTAAATAGGTAACAATAAGAAAACATAATCTGATACCCGCAATAATCAATTACAAGGTTGTCTTGAACTTTCTTACAAATGATCTAAAACTCCTTTCACAACCTATTCAGTCTAGCAATGGTTGCTGCCAACAAGGCAACACATAATAAAAGATCACCAAGACATTAGAAATAGTTCGCAATCCGAAGGTTAGAATAACGAGATTGATATGTACCGAAGAATATGTATGCTATATCAATGGCATCTTTAGAGGTCATTTGTCATTAACATCTTATAACTCACCTTATAGTGTTTTTAATATTCGATGCCAACATAGGCGACCCACCACAGGCCATCAAAAACATTACACATAAATGCTTGTCATCCTAGTATTAGCAAGGGTTCATGTGGTCTACTTATAACCACTAAACATAAGCAATGCCAAGCTCATCAGTTCATAAATAAACGTCCAAGGCAAACACACGCAAGCTATGGATATCCTTTGAGAATGATATACCACATAGTTGGCATATTGCTTAGCAAGTATCCTATACATGACGCCTTATGACTATTCAAGTAAAAGGCCTATCACCATGGTCTGCCCTAGTGCAATCACCCGCAATGGGTGTAATGCTTACCATCATGGTCCGCCCTGGTGCAATCATTCATAACGGGTACAATCCTTATCACTATGGTTTGCCTTGGTACAATCACCCACAACAGGTGCAATGCTTATCACCATGGTTCACCCCAGTGTAACCATCCTCAAGGGGTGCAATACCTAACGCCATGATTCGCTTGAGGGTTATCTAAAGATAGTACATTGAGCACCAATATCTGCATTTTATTCGATATATATGATGTATAGCTAATTACATAGGACCTGCAGATATTCCAAGTGTATTACATATGTCACCTACATATTAAATGAATATATTAAATCAACCACTTGGAGCTTCGAACAGATATGCCTTGCTCGTCAAAATAACTTGATCGAAATCACTTTATGGATACAAACTAAATGCATACATAACCAGTAACTAGTCATGATAGTGATATCCTCATATGCTTATCACATAAAATTCAAAACATTGCGAGCACTTGTAAGAGTAAAGGAACAGAATGTTGTAAATACTTTAGATTTCAAGAGTCCCCAGAAGCTCAAATTTCCCCTAAAATTCTTGCACGAGTGAAACCTTCTCCATTCAGACAAATAAAGAGATAAAATGCTCTATTAAGATCCGTAATAAACCAAATGCCTTGTTAAAGTACATAACACTAAACATTTTTTTTTAAGATCTACCATTGAGCTAAACGCTCTGCTAAGGTTCATGATGGGTCAATACACCCAGCTATATGTTGTAACGATTTAAGCATCCTATTAAGTGTCAAATTTGTTGATATGCATCTTATTTAGGTTATACGCCCTATTTATTTCAATTAAAGTTCAAAATACACATGAACAGAAGTTACAAAGAGCCAAGGCATAACGTTGAAAATCTCCATTACTTGGGCAAACATTACGGCTAAAGATTTACGCGTAATCCACTCCATGGCCAAAATTGGAGCGACCGAAGTTCGCCCATGGAGTGGGGGAACTATATGTCTATAATGCTAGCCCGGTATTTACTCGCCCAGATACCCGCTGCCCAGAATGGCCGCCTAGAAACAGGCACATAGTGATGGCCGCCTAGAGACGGGCGCCCAGTAAGCGGGCATCCAGCATCCCCGAACCTAACCCCTAAGTTTTATATAATGGGGGAAGGACCTTTCATTCTCTCATCCTCTCCTGACCCTTGAGACCTCTCTCTCTCACCCTCTCTCTCACTCTCATTCTCACCCTCACTTCCTCTCTCTTACTCTCTCAAGGGCAATTCACATCTAAGGCAAAGAGATATCAGGCCGGGCGTGCAGCTAGAGCTTGAGTTCTGTTTATCCTTACGAACCCCACCTCATACAGAACTCCAATACGATGAATAAGCACACCGCCCAATTCATTATAAACACTAGGCAATCGAGAATTTCCTATCGAAGGAGCCACCTTGCGAAATTCAGCTTCTTAAATCACCTCGTGCACTCACAAATGCAAAATTTGAACCATGATTGGCAGAAAAACTTGAGTGCCAAGAGTAGATGCGTCGTTGTAATTGAGATTTTAGTTTTAGAGTTTCGAAACAGTAGGGAAACGAATGGGATGAAGTAGGCTTTATTACAAAAATGAATGACATAGATGGGGCACGACAAACGAACGGCCTAGATTTAAGTAGTGATTGATTGATAGGACAGCCCATTATCATGCGTCAAGAAATAGCCGCTTTTTTATTAATGACGTGCATTCCGTAGAGAAAGCCCGCAAAAGTCAAACTCTCCTCCATCTAAACTACGCCAAGCCTGAATACCCGATAATATCAACTTGGCATGGATAATGAACTTCCTTCTTACCCTGCAGCATTAAATTCCCAGTCCTAGTAATACTCACTTGGTGGAACAGATGGCCTTGCGTCCTGAATTGCGCCAAGAATGGAAACCTAAGGACCTCCTGTTGGCGAGCCGACCTTCCCATTTTAGATCCCACCAACTCGATAACCCGATAAGCTTCGGGACAATTTGAAATGCTTACTAGAGCGTCGTGGGTATTGAATATCCTCTGTAGGGAAACAAGAATTAATGCACCCTACAAGGGCTCCATGCCATTCTCCCCACAAGGGCAAAAGAAGAAGGAAAGGGGTACACTCCATGGCCAAATGTGAACATGTCACTCTGCCCATGAAGTGGGGGGCTATATGTATGGGATATAACTTTTAACTCTGTATCTGGATTGAAAATGACTCTAGGGGGCTTCTCGACACGCATGCTAAGCACGAGAAGGTTTAGCATGGGAAAGATGGCTCCGAGTATCCACTACTGAGTATGGTAACGCGTATCCTACCCGGTTTGGCTAGCGGAGTGAACTGACAAGCATGGAAGTTAATTGGCAACCCATAAAAGCCAACTCGGTTATTGGGTAGCTACTCGGCTATAGACAGAAGAATAGGCCCTTGACGGTATGCTTGGCTATACAGTGGTGAGTATGGCTTTGGTGGCGTACTTGGTGATAGAGTGACGATTATGGCCTTGGCAGCATACTCGGCTATAAGATACTCGGGTGATGAGTAGGTCCTGGGCAACATACCCCACTTGGTAGACGGGAATGCTACTCGATGATCCCAAAAGACCGTCCCTGCAAGGAGGTGGCTACTCGGCTTACGGTTACTTTGTGACGGCGCACCAATCCACCATACGTTACTCGCCTATCTAGCATCGAGTGCCTAAGGTACTCGGCACGCCTTACCTCCCTTGTTAATCTAACCATTGAACACGGGCTACGTGTCTATATTAACTACCCTAAGTAAGCTCCCCTTTAACTATAAATAGAGAGAAAATGAGGAGCATACCCAGTGCCTCAAGGGCTCCCGCCAACGCAGGGTCCCGGGGGGGGGGGAGGGGGGGAGGGCCGGCGGAAAGAAAGGCAAGTGAAAATCCAAAAGGTAGCTTGATCCTTTTTTCCTCTCCTTTAAAAAGAGATCGAATCCGGCTTTTCCTTCAAAGAACCTATCAAAAAATCCCGAAACAACATGTACTCAAGTTAATATTTAAATGTCAAATACAAATTACTTTCCGTCCATTTGTCCCTCAATTTCTATTAACTTATCAATCAATTCCTATAACATGGGCATCTGCCCGCACCCCATTTGAAGGGTCCTGCCCTAAAGCTGAGGTTGTCGGGGTCGGTGCTACTTTTTTTTTTTTTTAACTTTTTAATTATATGGTCATAATTTTTAATTTTACTTTCATATCTGGATTGATTTCTTTGATTATACAAATTAATCAACTACTAATAAAGAAAAGTATTCGTGCAATGATTGAACGTATAGTATTCCCCTTTATACGGTGGAACGTGATATTATTGCATTAATTAAGTTGCGTACACATTTTAGTTGTACTCTTTTCAAAATATGGTAATTCTGGAACCTTTGTCACTTCCAAATATGTATGGTTACAATTATTTAGTTACTTTCATTATTACATGTTGATGTAGATACATGTAAGCTTGTCTTTATAATATAAGATTAAGGGTTTTTGCTGCTGTGATTTTAGACTCTGTTTGTTACGGAACAGAAACATAAAATTAATTTTAAACACATCAAAATTGAAGAGCAACTAAAAATCCACCAAAATAGAAGAAGTAATTTGGGTTTTTGTATTTAGAATTTGATGAATGAGTACACTACAAGAAAAAAGGGTCATTAATGACAGTGATTATCGTCGTTAAAAGTCTAGTTTACCGTCATTAATACTATTAACGACGGAGAAAACTTCCCGTCGTTTGTCGTCGTTATTGCTTCCGACGTTAATACTATGTGGGATCAATGACCACTAACATGAGCCGTCGTTAAAAAGTATCTGCGACGGTATATTATGTCCGTCTTTAAAAGTGAAATCAATAATGATGGCACATGTTGTCGTTAAAAGTAAAGTCTTTAATGTCAGGTGGCACTGTCGTTAAAGAGTTGATTAATAACGACAATAATTGTTGTTGTTACAAATATTGACCGTCATATAGGAAAAAGTTTTAACAACGACCAAAACCATCGTTAAAATTTTTCACACTACTAATTGGAAATAGTAACGACAATATAGACCATCGTTAAAAAATAACAACAATAATAAATCATCGTTAAAATGTCTTCCATCCATTAATGGCATCAAAATCCGTCAATAAAAATGCTTCCCCCATCAAAGAGAATTCTAACAGAAAAATTTATCGATGTTAAAAATCATGCACATTCATATAGTGCAATATATACATTCATAAATACCTATACATTTATGTATTATAAAAATAATTTTCTTATTGTTTACAACACCTATAAATCCATATAAGGACAATTATCGCGTTGTTCATAGCACCTGTATATAAATGTAGTATAGCGATATTTAATTTCAGTATAACACCTATAAATAGTACAGTATAATCATAAGAAATAACTCTTACATATCATTCAATGTAACAACGAATTCTAATAAAAAATAAAGATGTCATTGAAACTTAAATATTCAAATACTTATAAAAGCCAATCTACATACAAAAAACACTAAAAGCGTACATTATTAAATTTGTCACTTAACAACTTAGCAAAAACTATAAATCCGACAAAAGTTCGCAAATAAAAGTTCCAACAAAAATAAGAATTATCAGTGCAGTCTTCCAACACCTGAAAAAAATAAATACAACACTCATGTTAGAAAATTCTTGTCACATGAGCAATAGTACAGACACATAACAGACCAAGCAATAAGAGAAATAAAACAGATAAAAACTATATTAAAGTTTTTTTTTTTTTGGGTAAGTTCCTACTATATTAAAAACTATATTAAAGTAATTAGTATAAAATTGAACAAAAAGAAAATTCGTATGCTTTTTAATACAATAAAATCGCAAGCCCAATCTCCATAATATAGAACTCAATCACAGTTTCACAAATTCAAAACATTCTTAAACTCCTGCTAGGATTCAATCACATAGTCCAAACTCATCAACAATTCCAAATAATTTATGGTAATCAAGTCTATCACAACATCAACATGAGATCCAGGCTAAACATACAATTCACCCAGAATTCAAGTTAGTCAAATCAATTCACACATTGCATCACAAAACTCCATCATGAACAACATCCAAAACAACCCAATAGGAGCATACAACATAATGAACCAAACCTATGGTCAATCAAGGTTCACACAAGACCTACGCCTTATCCTTTTCACAAAACTAGAAAAAAAAAAAAAAAGGCATGAAACAATGATCCTAAGGGCATATAAGTCTCTCAAGACAACACAAGTCCACATATGACTCAAACATATCCTGTTTTCCCAACTCATAGCTAAAATTCAGCAAAACAAAATAAAATAACAGCAGAATTGCCCAAAATTCAGCAGCATACAGTCCCAACTGCAGTAAAATCAGTATGAGAAATAAAATACAGCCCAAAACCAACATAAAGCAACAAATTCAACTTAAAACAGTCCATAAACAACATGTTTATCATCACTTCCAGCAACAAGTACCAATATATGTTCAACTTGCTTCCAACATAGCCTTGGAAAATACATGAGACACCAACACGGAGACTAAGACACTAAATCACATAGATTTTCAACAAGAACTCACAAGTTCTCTAAGCCCCCTTTACAATGATCACCTATTTCACTTAGGTCACTCAAACATATGCAAGAAACACCAATTCTCACAAACAACATCCAATCCATGGTTAAACTCAAAACATGCAATGCTCTATCCACACACCGGGTCCAAGATTGTGCAATTAGACATGCCTAACCTAAGAGTTGCCAATTCTAGGTTCCAAGCTCCATTCCAACAGGTTCACAATCAGACTCAAGCATTAAACACATCTTAACCACAACAATCACATAGAAAATTGGAAAGGCACGTAATCCAATTTCTGAATAGCATAATCAGTCACACAATAGCAACAACGGCACCATGTGAAACTACTACCCACACTTACTTTAAAATGCCAAATCAAAAACTCGCTGGCCCATAAAGCCTAACACACCAGAGTTTAGCAGCATAAAAACACCCATCATAGGACCTTAAGCCTAGATCTTGGAATAGTAGAAACTGACTAAACAGTGTGTTATCAATGAATACAAAAATATTCCCATGTCTCAAACTTCATAGTATACAATCTGACGCATACACAATCTGATGCATAAATCAACAATATTCTCAAACTCCACATAGAACTCAATCACAAAGTCCAAATCCAGAACAATTCTAAATAACTCAATAATGTATTCTTACGAATATGTCAACATACATAAGCAAAAACTAAGGGCAAAATAAGAGAGAGAAGAAAAAGAAGAAGATTACCACATACCTGTTAATACTTAATCAATGTAGTCGTCAATCTCAATAGATAGGAAGGGAGTACTTGACCCGTTGTTACGACCTCCATCCTCTAGTACTTTTACTCTAGCTACCAAATTAGGAAATTCCTTATTCTCTTTAAGAAGTGCTCGCTTTTCCTTCTCAGATTGATGAAGTTTTTCAAGAAGCTAAATCACTAGGCCTTGCTCCTCCCCCATAACCAAACACATGACCATGAGCTTGACGTTTGTTGAAGACCTTCTCAGCAACTTCAATGTTAGATAAGGTGGGATTCTCTTCAATAACATCAACAATTTTTTCCTACAAAGTATGGTGAACTAAGAATGGAGTAAAGTATACATGACAACAAGTAATTCATTCTTTAAATTCTACATACATATGTTGAAAAAGCTCATGTGTTGCCAACTTATCACGCTTTGAACGTGTAGCCAGAAACAACTCCCCAAGATTAGGACATTTCCCATTCTGTTGAGTCTTTACAATCAAACAATAGTTAGATTGTACACTAAAGGAAAAAAATTAAAAAACAAAATATTGAAATTTTCAGTTGCATACCATATCTTTGAAAATCTGCCTATGAGCTCTGCTACCACTGTGATGAAGTAGTTCTTTCGAAAGCCCAGCCCTATTTTTGGAGTTTCTAGCACTCCTTGCCCATGTTTCAAATATTAAAAAAATTAATATGTCTATGAATAGAAGTACAAATAATAAAATGGAAAAAAAGGAGGGAGAATTTAGACCTGGAACTCCTCAGATGCATAATAATTTTTTACAATCTGTACCCAATCCTCCTTATCCCACCCTTCTGGAGGCAGATCTATTAAGGATTTTTTCAAAGCTTGTTCCACAGTAAAGTTGGG
Organism: Simmondsia chinensis; assembly: GCA_018398585.1. Lineage (NCBI taxonomy): Eukaryota > Viridiplantae > Streptophyta > Magnoliopsida > Caryophyllales > Simmondsiaceae > Simmondsia > Simmondsia chinensis. The sequence goes on along the minus strand of JAGTTD010000018.1, from coordinate 15,809,525 downwards.
AGGCAGCGAAAATTGATTTTTTGTTTTCGGCCTTTTCAAAATCTCAAACCGATACAAGTCCCTTCTCCAATTTTTCCACAAGTACCGCATATGATCTAAGATCTCTTTGCGATACTCCTTCAAGTCAACATTCTCGTCATTAAATTTGTCCTAATTCAAATAATTAAACTCAATTTCTTGTCATGCTAATCAAATTTTGTCATCGTAAATTAAACATCTATCAATCATTGCATAATTATTTACAAATGAAAATATAAAATAAGTTATACAGTTAAGTTACCAGGATTACAGCAAACATGTGTTCATTCTCTCTCGCATCAATTTCATCCCATGAGCGCTTCCTTCTTGGAACAGCATTTCTATCACGTACGATTTTTCCCAAGTGTCGAGAAAATTCATTTGCATTTTGTCCAACACCGCTATTTTGGAAAATTTCAATGGGCAACTTATTTCTAGGTTTTAGAGTTGCCACCTTTTTGCATTTACTCTTTCCACGTCTTGTTCTTTTCTTTCCATCATTATTTTCAGTAGAATCTACCAATAACAAAAAAAGTGATTACATGCTAACAAGAAATCAAAGCCTTACCATTTTTAAAAAAGAGTAAGAAAAACAACTACCTTGTTTATCAACATCAATTTCATTTTCAATTTCATGATTCTCCAACTCCATTTCAATTTCCAAAGCATTTGTAGAGTTCATATGGTCAGATGTTAGATCAGGAGCTTCAAATGAAGCTTTGCGTGATCTAATTGGTGAAGACATCATATTAGCTTCTCTAACATGTGTATCATGGTTGTTAATTGTACAAGGGGAAGGCATATGAACAGCTCCAACTGAATTGAGTGTAATAAGCCTATTTTTCGTGTTAATATAAGCCTTTAACCCCTGACTACCTCTAGATAGCGCTCCCGGTGGTAGGAATTGTTTAATAGCTTTTGAAGAAGAAGGCTTATTTATAACTTTACTTTGAAACATCGTCCTGTCACATGAAAAGGCAAGTCAGTACAACAACAACAACAATAACAACAACCCAGCAAGTTGGCATACGTCTGATTTCATCACCTTTTATTTTACACTATTATCAAACTGCTTCACTAGTAGAAAAAATTCAAGAAGACAAGTCAGCCGATGTAATAGAAACTCAAGACAATAATAACAAAATTGGGAAAATAAGAAAATAAACTCATGTTCTTTTCTTTTTCTTCCTCTTTCTAGTCTCACTGGTCTCAGATAGATCAACAGCCATTGGCTCTATATCCACCCTCATCCAGTTGACTATACCATCCAAAGTTGAAGCGGTGGATGAAATCAAATTGGGCTTGAAGTGTTCACCTTGTTGATATGCTTCACAAGGATCTACATTATTGGAATTATCATTTTGTTCGACCTCATATAAGCCACGCGGTTGAGCCTCAACAACAACATACCATCCTTTCCTCTCGTTGTCTGTGACGTAAAATACCTGTCTTGCCTGATTAGCCAAAGCAAATGGCTCGTCTATTTTCTGCTTATGCTTAGGATCAATGCTAACAACCTCATATTCATCCTTAACCATTCCCTTTCCATACACATCCCACCATTTACAACAAAATAACACTACTCTATTTCCACCAAGATATTGTAACTGGAGTACATCTGTCAATACCCTATAATATTCCACATTTTCACTTCTATTATATGTATAACCAACAACAAGCACACCACTATTTTGAGTATTCAAGCATTTCTCACAATCTTCTGTATGGAACCGATGTCCATTAACTATATATCCTTGATAGCTTGTAATGTATTGAGTAGGGCCACGAGACAATCCCAACATGTCTTCCATCTTTTTACTTTTATCATGCTTAGAAAGATGTGCCACCTACAAAATTTAACTTAAATTAGTTGTTTTCATTTATATAAATGACTTAATTAGGAGCCAAATTGTGCGAGAATTTGAAATCCAAAATAGTGTATTTACCTCATATTTGAACCAATGCTTAAATTTTGCATCATATTCCTTTCCACGTAAATGAACACCACTGAAAGCAACAGCTTCAGCAAACTGGCTATAAAATCATAAAAAAAGTGATTAATTTGGCGACTATGAACAAGAAAAATCTGACATATTTGTCATAAGGTTATGGTGTCTTACTCAAGATATGGTTCAACTTCAATGCAAGTCCTTAATATGTACGTATGAGCTTTATCCAATTCATCATTGTCAATATTAGAAAATGAGGCGGCTCCTAATGCTCGTCCAGAATGTCAAAAAATAGATAAGCCTCCCTCATAGTTATATTCCTCTTCATTTCTCCTAGGGCAACTAAACTTTGTCTTCATGTCTTCCAAATACCTGGAGCAAAATGTCATACACTCATATGCTATGTGGCGCTCGGCAATTGAGCCCTTTGGACGAGCGTTGTTCCGAATATGAGACTTTAGATGATATAATTCTATCTCTATAGGAAACATCCATCTAAATTGAACTGGCCCCCTAATCTTAGCCTCATAAGGTAAATGAATAGGCAAATGCACCATAACATCAAAAAACGATAAGGGAAAGATCCTCTCCAACTTGCAAAGCGTAAATGGAATTTGAGCCTCAATTTGATCCAACTCATCCAAATTTATTTCTTTAGCACACAAGATCTTAAAAAACATTGATAACATAATTAGTGCCTCGCGCTTCCCTTTGGTAAGAAGACCGCATATTGCTAGAGAAAGTAGATGTTCGAGAATAATATGCCAGTCATAACTCTTCAATCCCGATATCTTACTCTCCTTCATATTCACACATTGAGAAATATTAGACAAAAATCCATCTAAAACCTTTAAATCTTTTAAGAGATGGCAAAATTTACGCTTCTCAGCAGCTGAAAACGTATATGAACAAGCATTTATTTTGGTCTTATTACCCTCCTGATAAGGATGTAAATTCGGCCTTAAGTGCATTGCTTGCAAGTCCAAATGACCTTTAACAAGGTCCTTTGTTTTCCCTTTGATGTTCAGAAGAGTGCCTAAAATATTGTCACATACATTCTTCTCAATATGCATCATATCCAAATTATGCCGCAACAAAAGTGTCCTCCAATAAGGAAGCTTGAAAAAAATACTCTTCTTTTTTCAATTATCTCCCCTGGTATCATATGTCAGTGTTATGATTCCATTAATTTTTGGTTGTAATTGGTCTTGTATTGCGTGTGCTGCTTTAGAGTTGTATTGGTGTTGCATTCAAATGCTAGTTGGCAGGCTAAATAGGCACCAAAGTTGGTTAGTGGTCAAACGAAGTCAAATGTGGAGGCTAGCTAGAGTTTTGGCCCCAAAATTTGGTTAAGTCGGTTAAGAGGGTGAGTCTTAGTGCAATGTATCAATATCTATTATAAATAGATCTAAATCTTGTAACCTCATCATTCAATAAAATTCAGATTTTCTTTTGGTTAATCTCTCTCTAATTCTCATCTCCTTCTCTATTTCTCATCCCTTTCTCTTCTCTTCTCATCTTATCAATCTCTTTCACAAGGTTAACTCTCAATTTAGGATTGGAAGTTAACAATTGGTATCAGATCTGGTACAAGTTGTCAATTGCTTAATTTGAGCTAGCAAAACCAAAGAAAAACAAGCAAATTATGGCTGACGGAATTAGAACAAGATCGGGAGTTGGTGGTGGAAATGTAGCATCAGTTATTAATCTAGAAGTATCATACGCTGTTGTTGCTAGTTCGAACACCACGAAGGAAGTTCAGTATGTTACTACTGATCAGATGAAAGAACTGTATAATCACATTACCAATTCACATAAACAATCTCTTGAACAAACTGAAGAGCGTTTGTTCTTGAGATTATAGCACTTACAGTTGGAAAATCACCAGAAAAATGATGATCGATTGTTGCAATTGAAGGCTAAGCTGGTGAATTTGAAAGATCAGATTAAGAAGCAAGGAGCATCATCAGTAAATGTGATTCTCAAGCCTGCAAGTCAGCTCATTCCTCCAGCTGAAGTGGTTCAATAGCAAGTTCACAATGGCAGAGCTGAGAGTTTGGATAGGAATCGTGATAAATCTCCTATGATTCAAACGGAGGCTGGAGCTTCAGTTCATATCAAATCAGTTGATGATCGACCTTCAGAGGTTTAGGTTGCTACAAGTGCTCAGGATCGAACCACAGATCAAGCTCATTCCCGATTGTCTGGAAATAACTCAGGTCTGAATCCCAGACCTCCTGATTCTGTTGATCACCACAGAAACTTATTCGACAACCTCGAACATCCGGATAGGCCACCTGATCAACATCATCAGCGCAGATCAGTGAGTAATGATGCTACTTCTGGTGGCAGGAGCAATGCTCGCAGGCAGCCAAGGGTGCAAATCGAGCCTTTTGATGGCAAGCAACCTGATTCATGGCTGAGAAGGTGTGAACGGTATTTCCATTTCTATAACATAAATGAAGCTGAAAAAGTGGAATTGGCAGCAATACATCTTCAAGGAGACCATGAGGTATGGTTCTATAGTGTGTTGAAGAGAAATTCGAATCTTTCTTGCGGCCAATTCATGGAAGAGTTATGTGAGAGATATGGAGAAGAGGACACAAGTGATGTTGTTGACAGTTTTAACAAAATATACCAGACTTCTTCCGTGAGGGAATACATGATAAGATTTGAGAATTTATGAGGTAGCATGATAGCCATTAATACACACTCTACGGAGGCATATTATGCCTCAAGTTTCATTAGTGGATTAAAACCAAAGATCAAGAACTTGGATAAGGCCATTAGGCCAAAGACATTGTCCAAAGCTTATAATAAGGCTAAATTGATAGAAGCTACGGTTGTATCTTCAAGTGACAAGAGTAAACTCAAGAGCAGCACCTTCAAATTCCATCACAAAGAATCATCTAGCTCCAAGGTAGGTCGTGCATTTGACAAGAGATCTGAAAGATTATGTTACAGATGTAATTAGCCATATCAGCCCGAGCATAGGTGCACTTCCAAATTCTTAATGTCTGCAAGGGGGTCTTGAATAGAAGCTGATTCAGATGGTGACAGTGCAGGGTCTGATGATGACAATTCTGAGCATGATGCACAAGATGAGTTATTTGAAGATGAGATTGAGATTTCTATGAAAGCATTGACCGGGAATGAAGCTCACAACACCATACGCCTTAGAGGAAAGGCTGGAAAAACTTCCATTACCATTATAATAGATAGTGGAAGCACCCATAGTTTCGTTGATCCCAAATTGGTGAAGAAAGTGAAGCATGAAGTGATCAAAACTCACCCATTAGCTGTGACTGTGGCTGATGGTAACTCCATTCTCACTCCAAACAAGTGTCAAGCATTCCAATGGGCTATGCAAGAGCATCAATTCTCGTTTGATTTTAGAGTTCTTCCTTTGGGAGGATGGGATATGGTGCTCGGTGTTGATTGGATGAGATCATTCAGTCCAATGATGTTTGATTTTGACAAAATGACAGTTGCTTTTGAAGTTCATGGCTCTAAGGTCGCGCTGCAGGGAATTTTTGAGCAAGCACAGCTGCGGTTGATCATTGGCAAGCGTTTACATGGTGGATTTAAGAAGAAGGCAATTCAGTGGCTTAGGCAATTGTTCTCAATTTCACCTGTAGAACTTCAGTCAGTGATTCAGCCTAAGGTGGAAGCCTTTATTAATGAGTTTGAAGATATTTTTGAGCTGCCTAAAGCTCTGCCTCCTCAAAGGAGTGTTGATCATGCCATTCCACTTCGAGCTAATTCTGATCCAGTGAAGATAAGGCCTTACCGATATGCACATGCTCATAAGTCAGAAATTGAGAAGCAAGTTGATGAATTGCTTCAGATGAGCTTCATTAGACCAAGCCACAGCCCCTTTGCCTCACCTGTGATTCTTGTGAAGAAGAAGGATGGGATAGCTAGGATGTGCATTGATTATCGCAAATTGAATTCCTTGACAGTGAAAGATAAGTTCCCTATTCCTGTTATTGATGATTTGCTTGATGAGTTGTATGGAGCACATTTCTTCACTAAGCTTGATTTGAGGCAGGGATATCATCAAATCAGAGTTCTTGAGCCGGATATATATAAAACTGCTTTTCAGACTCATCATGGGCACTTTGAGTTTGTTGTTACGCCATTTGGTCTAACAAATGCTCCGGCCACCTTTCAAGTTGCTATGAAGGACATCTTTAATCCTTTTTTGAAGAGATCAGTGCTGGTCTTCTTCAATGACATATTGATATATAGCTCTTCTTATGAGGATCATCTCATTCACCTTTGAGAGGTATTTGTAGTGATGTGGCAGCACAGGTTCTATGCCAAGCTGTCTAAATGCTCGTTTGCTCAGACCAAGCTTGAGTATTTGGGCCATGTAATTTCTCATGAAGTGGTCTCCACCGATCCTTCCAAGGTTCAAGCAATGCAAGATTGGCCTACTCCCATGACTTTGAAGCAATTGAGGGGATTCTCAGGATTGACCGGGTATTATAGAAAGGTCATGGATCCATTGCAAAGCCTTTAACTGAACTCCTTAAAAAAGATGCCTTCAAGTGGACAAAAAAGGCTCAAGCAGCCTTTGAAGCTCTCAAGTCAGCCATGTGTGCAGCCCCGGTCTTAGCCATGCCTAATTTTGCTGAAATCTTCATTCTGGAGACAGAAGCGAGTGGGTCAGGTATTGGAGCTGTTCTTTCTCAACATGGGAGACCTATTTCTTATTTGAGTCAAGCACTTAGTCCCAAGCATCAAGCCATGTCAACCTATGAGAAGGAATACTTAGCTATTCTTCTAGCAATTGAGAAATGGAGACATTACTTAGATGGTCATAGATTCATCATTAGAACAGACCATCAGAGTCTTAAGCACCTCTTAGAGCAAAAGATCATGTCAAGAATTCAAAAGAAGGGGTTAATGAAGATGCTAGGCCTTGATTATGCAATTGAATATGGAAGAGGGAAGGAAAATCTAGCTGCAGACACATTGCCAAGAAGATTTGAGGATTGTGAACAAGGCTCTTGTGGTGCAATATCCGTTGTTTTGCCAACATGGATGGATGAAGTTTACAAGTCTTATGAAGGTGATTCTTTTGCTTAAGAATGTGTGGCTGCAAGCTTGGTGAAAAATGCAGATGCAGATGACAGAAATGCTGATATATCAGTGCTCAAAGGTATCATCCGGTTGCAGAATAAGCTTTACATTGGCCCCTCAACAGATTTCAGAGATCAAATTGTTAAAGCCTCACACGATTCAGCAAGGGGAACTCACTCCAGGATTGAAGGTACCTATCAAAGAGTTAATGCTTATTTCAGTTGGCAAGGTATGAAAAAGACAGTGACAGATTTTATGAGACCTTGTGAAGTTTGCCAACAAACTAAATTGGGAGATCATAGATACAAGGGACTCTTACAGCCACTTCCCATTCCAGAGGGTACTTGGATCAATATAAGCATGGATTTTATAGAAGGACTCCCCAAGTCTGATGGCAGGGAAGTAATTTGAGTAGTGATGGATCGCTTCACTAAATATAGCCACTTCATTTCACTCATCCGGCCTGTTACTGCAGAGAGGTTGGCCAAGAGCTTCCTTGACAATATATATAATTTACATGGATTGCCTCAATCCATTGTATCTGATCAGGATAAGATCTTTACTAGCAATTTCTGGAGAGAAGTGTTCAAGTTGTTGGGTACCACATTGGCACTTAGTTCATCATACCATCCCCAAACAGATGGACAAACCGAGCGTGTTAATCAATGTATTGAGCAGTACCTCCGGAGCATGGTTTTCTCATAGCCTAAAGAGTGGAACCGATGGCTTTCTTTAGCAGAATATTGGTTCAATACTCATGTACATGCATCTATTGGCACTTCTCCCTTCCAAGCTCTATATGGATATGCTCCTCCCACTCCATTTATGCTGCAGCAGCCCACTCCATCTGAATCTGCAGCAGCTGAGTTCATACAGCAGAGGAAGCACATGATGCAAGTCCTTAAGGAAAATCTTCTCCAAGCACAAGCAAGAATGAAATTCTATGCTGATAAAAAGAGGGTAGACAAAAATTATGAAGTTGGAGACATCGTCTACCTCAAATTACAACCTTATAGACAGTCCTCTTTGGCTGTCAGGAAGAATGTCAAGCTAAGTGCTCATTTATTTGGCCCATACAAGATTTTGGAAAAGATTGGCAAAGTTGCATACAAACTTGACTTACCTCCTAATTCATACATTCACCCAGTGTTCCATGTATCATTACTTAAAAAGCAGGTGAAGAAGGGAGCCAAGAGCTCATGGGAAGCACCAGAAGTTGGCGCTAATGGAACATTATTGCTGCAGCCAGCTGCTGTCAAGGGTAACAGGAGGATGAAGGCTGCAGATGGGTCATTGCAGGAAGTTTTGGCACAATGGCGCAATTTGGACAAGGATTTTGCTACATGAGGGAGCCTTGCATTTTTGAAGAGTCAATTTCCATGCTTTTCTCCTTGAGGACAAGGAGCTTCTCAATGGGAAGGGAATGTTATGATTCCATTATTTTTGGTTGTAATTGGTCTTGTATTGCGTGTGTTGCTTTGGAGTTGTATTGCTGTTCTATATTGCTGTTCTATTCAAATGTTAGTTGGAAGGCCAAATAGGCGCCAAAGTCGATTAGTGGTCAAAAGAAGTCAAATGTGGCTGCTAGCTAGAGTTTTGGCGCAAAAATCTGGTTCAGTCGGTTAACGGGGTGAGTCTTAGTGCAATGTACCAAGATCTATTATAAATAGATCTAAATCTTGTAACCTCATCATTCAATCAATAAAATTCAGATTTCCTTTTGGTTAATCTCTCGCTAATTCTCATCTCCTTCTCTATTTCTCATCCCTTTCTCTTCTCTTCTCATCTTATCAATCTCTTTTACAAGGTTAACTCTCAATTTAGGATTGTAAGTTAACAGTCAGCTTGACCTTTTTGTGTGGAGCTTTACTTAATGTAATGTCCTCAAGATCCTCCACCTGACGAAGGATGTCATCACCAGATAATGGCTTTGGTGGAAATCTCTTCTCAATCATCCCATCAAAAGAGTCTTTATCTTTTCGCCACTTATGATTACGAGGTAACCAACATCGGTGCCCTGTGTAACACTGTTTGGCATTATTCTGTAACCTGATAGAGTGAGTATTTGTATTACAAATAGGGCATGCTAACTTACCCTTGGTGCTCCATCCTGATAAGTTTCCATAAGCAAGAAAATCATTAATTGTCCATAACAAAGCAGCCCGTAATATAAAATTTTGTTTTCTCGACTCATCAAATGTTTCAACACCCGATTCCCATAGCTCATTCAACTCCTCAATCAAAGGTTGTAGATATATGTCAATTGCATTACAAGGAGCCTCGGGACCAGGTATAAGTAATGATAAAATCATATTAGACTGCTTCATACACATTTCAGGAGGCAAGTTGTAGGGAACCAATATGACTGACCAAATGGTATATGGTGTCTTTGAATATACGAAGGGTTGAAAACCATCACTAGTAAAACCAAGTCTAACGTTATAGGGTTCTAGGGCAAATTCATTATGTGACTCATCAAATGATTTCCATGCAAGCGAATCAGCAGGGTGCCTCATTACATCATCTTTGTTGCTTTTATCGTGATGCCATCTCATCAAAGAAGCAGTCTTTGTTGACATATATAATTGTTGCAACCTCGGCTTTAGTGGGAAGTAACGTAGAGTCTTACATGGTATTTTTCTACCATTTGCTTTACATTTTTTTACTCCATTATGCTTATCATCCTTCCATCTCGAAGCACTGCATATCTTACAGTCATCCAACTCTGCATCCTCCTTCCAAAATAGCATGCAATCATTTACACGTGCATCAATTTTAGTGTAAGAAAGGCCGAGGTCCCGAATAATCTTTTTTGCCTCTTAATATGAATCTAGCAAAGTAGAACTCTCAGGTAATAGAGCTTTCTTCAAGAATTGCAACAACATAGTAAATGATGCATTGCTCTAATTGCCTAGGGTCTTTATATGAAGCAATTTCACCAACCTCATGTAGTGGTTGTTCAGAGCTCTCTAACAAACTATAGAATTTCTTAGCTTCCTCATTTGGCTCCTCTTCATGCACAACGTGACTTGAGGAATCAATGTCACCAAAGTAAGGAAATTTATCCCTTAAAATATCATTCACAGCACCATCGGCATCAAGTTCAAGATCATTTTCATCTTCAAGATCATCATCACTTTCTCCTTCAGAATCGGATTCGGTTTCAACTTGACTCTCACCATGGTCATACCAAAAAGCATAACTTGGCAGTAACCCATATCTAAGTAAATGACCTCTTGCCCATTCACGATCTCCAGAGTCACGTAGGTTGCATTTAGTACATGGACAAGCAAAAGTTCTTCCTTTTCTTTCCTCGGCATAGTCTAAAAAACTTTGAACTCCATTCTGATAGGTTAAACTCACCCGATCATGAACAAAATGCATCCATTGTTTATTAGGCACCATATTCTTATAAGTTATGCCAAGAATATACCTAAAAAGCATAGTTCAATTACTGTAAGATGTTTCAACACAATTTTCAAGTTGAAAGGGCAATGTCAAAAACAATCTAAAAATTAATATCTCTGTAAATTATACAACACTAGACCTAGTGCTTCAAGGGATCTGACATAAGCGGGGTCCGGGAGGGGTGGATGTACGCAGCCTTATCCCTTCATAGTGTAACCCTACAGAGAGGCTGTTCCCGAGGACCCCCATGGAGTTAAGGCAACATGGAACATGGAACATGGAGCAACCAAAAAACAACACAGGAAAAAAAAAAAAAAATTTGAAGATGCTTGGATGCCATCATGGTGGATTTGTACTCTACAAACTAATAGTGGAGGAAATAGGGAATATCTGAATTAAAAAAAAAATAAATAACAATAACAATAATAATAATGATGATGATAATTGGTTTATCGAAGGCAATTAGGTGTAACTGCCTTCTTGATGTCTAATGCAATTGTTGTTCAAAACCCAAGGGGTTGTGATGGAAAACAAGGCCAAGAAGCAGATTGATGATGGTCATATACAAGGCTATTGTGGTTGGCTTATATGCTTATCATACAAACTACGATAGAGTGCAGTTATGTACTCTGATTCATGTAACTGACTGCACTTAGTGGGATAAAAGACTTATTATTGTTATTGTATGTGATCTAGAAATTAATGATAGTGATATCATATAGATTCCGGAGTAATGATGATTTTAGCATCAAAGCTTTGAAAAAGTTTCTTTTGATTTCTAAGAGGTAAAAAGAACGTGTGCCTATAAAGTGTTTTAGTTGAGTATAAGTTCATGCATCTTCAAGCAAGCAAAAACATCTCTTGATTTACACTATTTGTATCAAATCTGTGGTATAGATTATGCAACCATTGACGAAAAATCATTGAAAACAGCAAGATCAAAACTAGCGATGACATTCAAACTCATTAATTGGAAAGGAAAGACAATCAAACAACAAACTTTGGTAGGATTGGGATTATTATCAAATCTCAATTCAATAAAAAAATCAACAAATTGATACACAAGGAGGGTGATAAAGTTGAAAATTTATCTACCATTAATCAAAACAAAATCATCCTGGTATAGAGAAAAAAGATGGTTATGTCTTCTAATTGGAGGTTCCTTGGATCCTCAGCAAGGTGAGACTTTTGGCAAGCGTTTTCACAACCTGCTATAATAAAAACTAGTATATTGAACTAATATAAAAAATTGAATTATAACCTTTAGTTCAAGCCCCACTTGTACTAAAATCCTAAATCGGCCACTTAATCTAATTTAAATAATCTTTATGGTGTACACCAATCCAATCCCATAAGTTCAATGTACTTTTTATCATCTAATTCTTGTCATCTAAACCTATCCTCTTCTCATCAAATTCTATTGATTTCTCTTCTATCTCTCTTCTAGTTTTCTTCTATTCTCATCTAAACCTATCTTCTTCTCATCAAATTCTTGTCAATTCTGATCCAATTCACTTCTTATCACAATTTAAAGCCTTAAAACCCTAGGTTATAATTCAAGTTTAGCTTGAATCATAACAGTGGTGCAAAACATTTTCTTTAATTTTCAACTCAGTGGCAAGGATTGTATCAAAAATCAAACCAAATTCATACTAGAATATGAAAGTTGTAAACAAAACTAATGACTAAAAACCTGAAATACGCACGAAAAATATATTAAAATCAAAAAAATCTGATATACCACCACAATCCAAACCCAAGAGTTGATAGAACCTCCTCAATATCCAAACCTAACAACCTCCCACCACAAATCTACTCAACAACTAGCCCGACAAAGATAAATTTAAGCAAATTCATGTCTCATATAATAAATTCACATGTTTTAAACAAAATAAAATGTAAAATGTATATAAAACATTCATGTTTAATACTAGAAATTTAGGCATGGACGAACGGACTGCAAAGCAGTGGTGGCCGGCGTGGTGGCTATCGAGTCGAAGAGTGAGAAAGGACGACCGGAAGGCAGAGCAGCGGTGGCAGGTGTGGTGGTTGTCGAGTCGGAGGGTGGGGCACTGGTGTATTGGAGAGAAAAGGGTGGACCTGCGTGCAGGTTTATGTTTTTGATGTTAGGGCTTATTTAGTATTAAATTATAAGTATTGGGAGGAAAATTTAGTTAGAATTGTAAGTATTGAGGGGAAATTTTGGGAGGAAAAATAAAATTTTGAGCAGAAAGAGGAAAAATTAAAGGGGGAAAATATAAATTAAGGGGGGAAATGAAAATTGAGTAAAAAAAATTAAATACTATTAATTTTTAAATTTTAAAAAAAGCACCTAATTTTTAAAGATTAGCGAATTTTTAACTTGTTTGACCAAAATTTTACCAATTATTTGAGCCTATATATTAATGACAGTTTGTGAATAGAATTAATGACTTTATTTAGTGCCCGTCCTTATAAGCCAAACATGTACCACCTTCTAACGATAGTGCTTTAATCCCGTCGCAACTAGGCACTACACACACACTTTTAACGACAAAAAAAAATTCCAGTCGTTAAATTTGGCCGTCAAAAGCCAGCTTTCTTGTAGTGGTATATAACAACCATAGTGAGTATTTATACGCAAATAAGCAATCTAAAACCCAAAATTACAAGCATGCTCTAAATTATGAAATCACAAAATGGCACTAAACTATCTTCAAACATAATAGCGGCCCAAAAAACCCATTTAGGGGCCAAATTGAAGGAAAACAGACAGGGCCAACGGTGAAGTGTTGGGTTGCATAATTCAATATGATAGCTTTGATTTGACAAGCTACGGGCCTTGTAACACCGTACGGATCAAAATTTATGTCTGTTTTGAGTCAAATTAGTGCTTCTGGTCCACCCGTTTGGGTTTCTAGAGGTCCAACTACTACAAAAACTCTTCCGCTAGTCGTCATACATCACTATTATATAGCATTAAGCACAATATAATTTAATAAAAACTATGATTTTTATTATAACTTTGGAATAAAATAAGTTTTATGATATTGTTTATGTTCTTTAAATTGTTGATAATCTTTTGTTAATATAGATAATGATATCCAACCTTCAAAGACCCTCGAGGTCGTTGATATCGGTGCTCAAATGGCTATTTAGCTGGTTTGAGAGGGCTGTGAACTCACCTCGGAGTCAATGAGCCAAGAGTCTAGTGGTCCCGCCTTCCTTAGAGGTTTGGAGCCTTACAATATGAAATTACTAAGCAATCTAATAGCATGTGAATACTCGGAGGTGGATGCCATAATATCATCCCTGCATCAAAAGCTCCTATCTGCAATGATGACTCGCAAGTCCAAACAACTCGTAATAGTCGGGAGGAGGCCAGTGATGACACTTTTGCCGAAAGTCTTCCAATGTAACGCATGGAGGCTACAAGTAGAAAAGGGAAGAAGAGACGATGTACTTCAAATGACCAAAAAGAATCTGGGAGATCATCCCATCCAAATAAATAGGAAAGGTAAGAAGAAAAAGAAAAAAGAATAGGTGAAGAAAGATTTTAAAGAGTTTCTGAAGGACATGGGGTCAACTCTAGTGAGAAGAATCAGCTTAAGATGAAGCAATTGATCTAAAAACCCAATGCAAAGCGGGGCAAACTGAGGGGTGAAAAGGACCAAAGGTGTTTGGTAGAGGTGCTTGGGAGGTGGTACAGAAACTTGGGGTGTATTTCCAAGGGGGATGATTCTATTACAAAGAAGAGTTTAGCAAAGATGATTAAAAAGAATGGTTTACAACAAGCATCTAGGGAGAAAATAATAGGTGAGTCTTCTCATCATGTTTGTCTTATTGATCTAGTGTTTTGGGCGTTTGGTTGTTATGACCGGTTTCTTTCATTGTCTTTGTCTTTGTCCTATTTTCATTTGTATTACGACATCTCATGGCCTAGTTAGCTATATTTTGTTAAGAGTACCCTTTTCGGGTATGTCGTTATAAGTGGTCTAGCGATTTGTTTGTTGGAGTCTAGAGTGCAGGCTATTTGCCATTTTGGGTGTCTTGGTGCACTTCTATGCTTTTCGGGCATGTAATCCGATTATAAAAATAAAAGCTTAAATACTTTCTTGTATCCTTATAATGCATTGGCCAATTTGAAGTCTTCGGCTAGAGACATGAAGTAATGGGCGTCTAAGTGTTTGCTATGGTAATCTAGGCTAGGAAAACTTGCACTGAGGTTTGTTCATGATAAAGGCTTGTGTTCCAAGCCTGAGAGGGCAATGAAGAAAAAAGCTGCGATATTAATCTTAAAAATTGTTTTGGATTTTAAAGTTGTTCGGACTAAGAAAGTGTCACCCTTTTAGTTTTGCATTGTATCATGCCAAATATTGCACTGTATCTGTTATCCCAAATTTCATCTGATAGGGATGCAACATGAGACCATCTTAAAAAGGGTACGATCCATGCTTTGTACAACTATACTTTCTTACTACAGGCCATGATTCAGGAACTTCTTGAAGATTGTACATGCCCAATAACAATAATTATAAGATAGTCTGATGGCCTCAAATGGAAAAAGAAGTAGGGTAAATTTAAGTTGTAATTACAAGAATAATCCTATGGTTCAAACATAAAATCCATCGCCATCCTAGATGCAGAAGAAAAACAGGTAAAAAATATAGTTGCCTACAAAAGTTCATTAATCTTCTTAAGGGACTTGTTACTAATACTCAACAAGCTTGGCAAACAACCCTTGTTATTCTCAAGGAATTAACTTTTCGAAAAGTTTAAACTGATGGGTGAAGGTCCAGAATTTATTTTATATTCTAACATGTTCCCTAACGCAAATGCCCGTTTGGGCTTGAAGTGTGGATACTGCACAGACCCACCTCATACCTTATGCTTAAATCATGTTATTATAAAAGTGGGGTTTCTCGGGGTTCAAACTCGTGACCTCTTAGTCATAAGGCTTTGATACCATGTTCAGGGACTATCTATTCTAAAAACTTGAGCTAATGGATGAAGGTGAAGGATTGTCTTTATATTCTAACCATTACAAATATAACAAAAATGGGTCATTTTGCTAAGAATGGAATCCAACCACAAATTAGTGCAATAGAGGAGCAATTCATGGCCATGATAGCTCAAGTGAATATTATTGAAAAATGTGATGGTTGGTGGTTGGATAATGATCCCTGTAGGCACGTATGATGTCATAATAACTGATTTAATACTTATAATTTTATTGAGAGATACTATGAGGTTATGCTTAAAGACTCTCATGACATCACCAGGGTCATGGGTGTTGGCACTCTGGAAATCAAGGTTGCCTCTCGGGGAAATTTAAAGCCCTAAGAATGTTCTTTATACTCCTAGGAATCAGAAAAGAATGTGATATACGGTTATCTCTCGAATAAGACATGTTTGAAGTGGAATTTTGAGTTTGATAAATCTGTCTTAGTAAAGTCTATGTTTCTGATAGTTGAGAAAAGACTATGCAATGGTATGAGTTAACACAATATTTTTCCTAGTACAACTATTACTAGTTTTTGTTTATACCGTTTCGTTTATAAATGTTCAACATGCTAGATCTTCTCATAAAAATTTAAGTAACATGCGTTATCACAACCCAAATTAAGATACGATTTTGAAAATTTTAAATTTGGAAGTATGACCAAAATTATTAAAATGCCACACATAGAAGTTGATAGAAATACCAGATTGCTCGATTTAATCCAATTGAATAATAGAGTAAATATTTGATATATCTTCATCCCCAATTGTATCTCTCTTCTCTTATTTATCTTCATGATTAAGTCTTTATCCCTATATCAAAGATTTAATATTTATCCATGTATCTTAGATCGAGTTTGATTTTATTATTTTGTATTTAAGATTTAGAGTAAAGGATAATTATGTAATCTAGATATTATCATTGCGTTATGATTCATTAGATTTTAGTTGTAATTTTTGGTTGTATTTCAGGTAATGTCTTCATTATTGTGTTGGCCATATTTTCAAATGATAGTTAGTTGGTCTTGGCACCTTAGATGGTCGGTTAAAGGTCCGAGCAAGTCAAATCTGGCGGCTGCTGTGTTTTGGCGCCAAAATCTGTTATGAGTCGGTCAGGATTAGTTGTCTTGATTCAATTTTTCTAATCTTGTATAAATAAGCTCTAAGCATGTAATTTCATCATTTCAATCAATAATATTCAGATTTGCCTTTGGAATTTCTCTCTTTACTTCTCATCTCCTTCTCTATTTCTCATCCCCTTTCATTTCTCTCCTCATCTCAACTCTTCTTCTACAAGTTTAGCCTTCAATCTTTAAATTGGAAGCCAACAATTGGTATTAGAACTGGTTCAAGCAATCAATTGATTGATTGAGGCTGGCAAAATCACAGAAAATCATGACCGATGGTGTGAGAACTAGATCGGGAGCTGGTGGAGCAAATGCACCTAGTCTGGAGGTGACTTATGCTGCTGCAGTTGCAGGTGCTGATGCATCTCGCGCTGTGGAAGCTAGTGCAAATGCAACAATCGGTCCTCAATATCTTACTATTGATCATCTTCGAGACTTATACAAAAGGTTTGATCAGCAAAATAACAAACTGTATCGAATCTTGACATTATTGTTGGAAAAAGATGCAAATAAGGAAGATCGGTTGCAACAAATTGAGGTGAAGCTTGGACAATTGCAGGATCAGGTTAATAAGCAAGGAGAATCCTCAGTTAAGGCAATCCTTAAGCCAGCTAGTCAGATCTTTCAACCTGTTGAAGTGGATCAGCAGCAAAGTAATGTTGACACACCGGAAAGTTTGGTTAGGACTCGAGGAAAATCTCCGATGTTGCAACCTGATGCAGGACCTTCAATCCACATCAGATCAGCTAAGAATCAACCTTCACAACCTGAAATTGCTGTAAAAAATCGGGATCGTGCCTCAGGACAAGCTCATTCCAAATTGAATGGCTTGAATTCAGATCACATTTCAAGGCAGCAGAATTCTGTTTTGCTTCACAGAATTGCAGATGATGAGCTCGAGCATCCAGATAGACCTCCTGATCGACAATTTCAGCATAGATCAGGGAGTAATGACAATTCTTCTGGTGGCAGGAGTGGTACTTACAGGCAGCCGAGAGGGGAGATAGATCCTTTTGATGGTAAACAACCGGAATCTTAGTTAAAAAGATGTGATCGGTATTTTCAGCATTATATCATACATGAAGATGAAAAGCTTCAGCTAGCTGCAGTATATTTACATGGTGATCATGAGGTATGGTATTATAGTTTGTTGAAGAGCAAACCTAATCTTTCTTGGGGCCAATTCGTAGAAGAAATATGTGAAAGATATGGTGAGAAAGAGGCAACTGATATTGTGGACAGCTTTAATAAGGTGACTCAAACTTCAACCGTGAGGGAGTATATGATTAGATTTGAGAATTTACGAGCTAATTTGCTGTCAATCATATCCATTGCTCCGGAGGACACAGAATCCTACTATGTCTGTTGTTTCATTAGCGGATTGAAGCCTAGGATCAAAAATATAGTGAAAGCCATAGGTCCTAAGACATTGTCTAGTGCTTACAACAAGGCTAAGTTGATTGAAGCTACCTTAGCCAATTCAAGTGACAAGAACAAGCTACATGGCAATAGTTACAGACCGCAGCAAAAGAGCAATTCTGGTTCCAGATTTAAGCGTGCGTTTGACAAGAGTTCAGTGAGGCTATGCTTTCGTTGTAACCAACCATATTAGCCTAGTCATAGGTGCAGACCACAGGCATTAATGTATGCAAAAGGGTCCTGTGCTGGTGTTGTTTCTGGCAGTGGAAATTCAGACGCTGAGGAAGACAGTGGTGGTCCTACTTCACAAGATGAAATGACTGATGATGAAGTTGAGATATCCATGAAGGCATTGACCGGGAGTGGAGCTCATAATACCATTCAAATCAGAGGCAAGGCTGGTAAAACCTCCATCATTGTTCTTATTGATAGTGGGAGCACACATAGTTTTGTTGATCCCAAGTTGTTTAAGAAAGTGAGGCATAAAGTGACAAAAACTCACCCCTTGGCGGTTATGGTGGCTGACGGCAACTCCCTAACAACTCAAAACAAGTGCCTAGTATTTCCATGGTCTATGCAAGATCATCAATTCAGCTTCAATTTTAGAGTTCTTCCCTTAGGAGGTTGTGATATGGTGCTAGGTGTGGATTGGATGAGAACCTTCAATCCAGTGGTGTTTGATTTTGATAAAATGACAGTGGCATTTGAGGTCCATGGCACTAAAGTCTCTCTGCAAGGCATATCAAAGGAAGCTCAGCTTAGGTTGATTGATGGTAAACGACTACAAGGTGGAATCAAGAAGAAAGCAATATAATGGCTCAGGCATCTGTTTGTAATCTCCTCTGTTGAGCTGCAGCAGGACATCAAGCCAGAAGTTCAGGCCTTAGTTGAAGAGTTTGAGGATATTTTTGAGCAACCAAAGAGTCTTCCGCCTCAAAGGAGTGTGGATCATGCCATCCCTCTTCGTGCAAATGCTGATCTGGTCAAGATTAGGCCATACCGTTATGAGCATGGCCAAAAGACAGAAATTGAGAGACAAGTGGAGGAGTTACTTCACATGAGCTTCATTAGACCAAGCCATAGTCCTTTTGCTTCACCTATGATCCTTGTCAAGAAGAAAGATGGCTCGGCTAGAATGTGCATCAATTATCGAAAATTGAATTCCTTGACAGTGAAGGATAAGTTTCCCATTCCCGTCATAGATTATTTGCTTGACAAATTATATGGAGCATGCTTCTTCTCTAAGCTTGATTTGAGATAGGGGTATCATCAAATCAGAATCCTTGAACCGAATATATACAAGACTGCTTTTCAGACTCATCATGGGCATTTCGAGTTTGTTGTTATGCCTTTTGGCCTAGCAAATGCTCCGGCCACTTTTCAAGCAGCCATGAATGATGTTTTCAAGCCTTTCTTGAGAAGATCAGTGCTTGTTTTCTTTGATGACATACTGATTTACAGCTCCTCTTATGAAGATCACCTCACTCACCTTAGACAAGTTTTTGTGGTGTTGCGGCGGCATACGTTTTTTGCTAAGTTGTCCAAATGTTCGTGTGCTCAAACAAAGCTTGAATATTTGGGCCATGTCATCTCTCAAGAAGGAGTTTCCACTGATCCTACTAAGGTCCAAGCGATGCAAGATTGGCCAATTCCAATAACCTTGAAGCAATTGAGAGGTTTTTTGGGTTTGACTGGGTATTATAGAAAATTCATTAAAGGATATGGTTCTATTGCCAAACCTTTAACAGAACTCTTAAAAAAGGGTGCATTCTTATGGACAGAGAATTCTCAGGCTGCCTTTGAAGCTCTCAAGTCAGCTATGTGTGTTGCACCCATGGTGGCAATGCCAAATTTTGCTGAGAGCTTTGTGTTGGAGACAGATGCAAGCGGTTCAGGTATAGGGGCTGTTCTTTCTCAACATGGGAGGCCTATTGCTTACTTGAGTCAAGCTCTTAGCCCCAAGCATCAAGCAATGTCGACATATGAGAAAGAATATTTAGCAATTCTTTTAGCCATTGAAAAATGGAGGCATTACTTGGATGGTCACAAGTTAAAATTCGAACGGATCACCAAGGCCTCAAGCATCTCCTTGAGCAAAAGATTGTGACAAGAATTCAAAAGAAGGGCCTAATGAAGATGCTTGGCCTTGATTATGACATTGAGTATAGAAAGGGCAAGGAGAATGCTGCAACCGATGCTTTATCCAGGAAATTTGAGGATGCTGAAATTGGTTCCTGCAGTGCCACAACTGTGGTGATTCCTTCATGGATGGAAGAAATTTATAAGACATATGAAGGTGATTCTTTTGCCCAAGAGTGTGTGGCTGCTACTCTTGCGAATGATGCAGAAAAGATCGATAAAGAAGCTGGAATTTTAGTCCAGAGGGGACTGATCCGAATTCATGGCAGATTGTACATTGGTGCTGCAACTGAATTGAGGAATCAGATTATACAAGCTTCTCATGATGCAGCCTGGGGTGGTCATGCTGGTGTAGAAGGTACTTATCAAAGGGTTAAAGCTTATTTTAGTTGGCCAAGCTTGAAAAAGACCATGAGTGATTATGTTAAGGCTTGTGAGGTGTGTCAACAAACAAAGCTGGGAGATCATCGTTACAAGGGTCTTCTTCAACCCCTTCCCATCCCGGATGGAGCATGGATCAACATTAGCATGGATTTCATTGAGGAGTTGCCTAAGTCTGAAGGCAAGGAAGTCATATGGGTGGTAGTGGATTGTTTCACCAAATATAGCCATTTCATTGCTCTTACCCGACCTGTTACAGCTGAAAGATTAGCAAGAATCTTCCTGGACAACATTTACAAGTTACATGGATTGCCTCAATCCATTGTTTCGGATCGGGATAAGATCTTCACAAGCACATTTTGGAGGGAGTTGTTCAAATTGATGGGTACAACATTGGCACTTAGTTCCTCTTATCTTCCCCAAACGAATGGCCAAACCGAACGTGTCAACCAGTGTGTGGAGCAGTACCTCCGGAGTATCGTCTTTTCACGGCCTAGAAAGTGGAATCATTGGCTATCTTTGGTGAAGTATTGGTTTAACACTCACTTTCATGCATCTATTGGCACTTCCCCTTTTCAAGCCTTGTATGGCTATGCTCCTCCTTCTCCAATGTTGCTGTAGCAGCCGGGAATTACTGATTCTACAGTGGGAGATCTGGTACAGCAGAGGAAGCAGATATTGCAGGTCCTTAAAAATAATCTCCAACAAGCTCGGGCGCGAATGAAATTTTATGTAGACAAAAAGAGGATAGACATAAGCTATGAAGTTGGAGACATGGTCTACCTTAAATTACAACCGTACAGACAGTCTTCTTTGGCTGTCAGGAGAAATGTCAAGCTAAGTGCCCGTTTCTTTGGCCCATACAAAATCTTGGAGAAAATTGGCAATGTTGCATACAAGCTTGACTTACCTTCACATTCATACTTTCACCCGGTGTTTCATGTCTCTCTACTTAAAAAGCAGGTCAAGAAGGGAGCTGAGGTTACACGGGAGCCACTAGAAGTATGAACTAATGGCATACTGTTGCTGCAACCTGCTGCTGTCAAAGGCCGGAGAACATTGCAGGTGCAGCATGGTGCTTTGCAAGAAGTATTGGTGCAATGGTGCAATTTGAACAAGAGCTTTGTAACTTCTGAAAATTACAATTTCTTGAAGAGCCAATTCCCTAATTTTACTCCTTGAGGACAAGAAGTTTCTCAAGAGGGAGGGCATGTTATGATTCATTAGATTTTAGTTGTAATTTTTGGTTGTATTTCAGGTAATGTCTTCATTGTTATGTTGGCCATATTTTCAAATGTTAGTTAGTTGGTCTTGGCGCCTTAGATGGTTGGTTAAAGGTCCGGGCAAGTCAAATCTAGCGGCTGCTATGTTTTGGTGCTAAAATCTGTTATGAGTCGGTTAGGATTAGTTGTCTTGATTCAATGTTTCTAATCTCGTATAAATAAGCTCTAAGCATGTAATTTCATCATTTCAATCAATAATATTCATATTTTCCTTTGGAATTTCTCCCTCTACTTCTCATCTCCTTCTCTATTTCTCATCTCCTTCTCTATTTCTCATCCCCTTTCACTTCTCTCCTCATCTCAACTCTTCTTCTACAAGGTTAGCCTTCAATCTTTAAATTGGAAGCTAACACATTGTAAGTTTATAAATATATCATTCAAGAGGAAGAGCCAATCATTCAAAAGCCCTCTTTATTTTATTCTTCCTATTATTCTCTTTATGGTATCAGAGCTAGAAAAAGATCTAAGTCTCAAAGATCCTTCAATGGCTTCCCAAAATAGAAATATATCTCTTCTTTTTTCTGCCCAAGGAGTATTGGCCACCTCCAACAACCCCAATGTCCCGGCTAATGGCTTTCAATTGTATCGTGAAAACAATTTTTTGTGGGGCAATCTCACCTTATCTACTTTGGAAGCTTTTGATGTGGAGTAAATTCTCCTCATTGAACCCCCGACCATGGAGGTTCCTGCCACCACCTTTGAAGCCATATCAAGTACTACCATCGACACCAACACTGCAACTTCTTCTACCACTTACCTATCCTGGAAGAAGAAAGACATATTAGTTCTCTTATGACTCAAATCCACTATCAGTGAACGAATTCTTGGTCATATTGCTAAAGCCACCACAACCCGAGAAGCATGGCTGATCTTAAGACAAATTTTTCCTTCTCAATCCCGTGCCCGAGTTATGCAAATTTACAAACCCTCCTACAAGGTGATCATTCTTTCTTTGAATATGTGGAGAAAAAATGTCTTCTTAATGATCAACTTGCTAGAGCTTTCCATCTTGTCCCTGAGCAAGATCTCATTCAATACATCCTTTGTGGCCTAGACGCAAAATTTGGTCCCTTTGTTACCTCAATTAACACCCGGTCCAATCCTCTTACTATTAATCTTCTTTTTGGAGTGCTTCTTCATGAACAAGAACGTCTTGAGTGGCTTATTCAAACTCAAATTTGATTTGCCAATGCTGTCCTATGCCAACCTTCAAACCAAAACAACACATCACATCAAGGTCCCCATCACCATCATCACATGATCATGGAAACCCCAATGGCCATGACCAAGGCAATAACTGTGGCTACAATCAAGGCAATAACCGAGGCAATAACCTTAGCTGCAACTAAAGCAAATTTAGACCTCAATGCCATATCTACCAGAAGATTGGACACTTGCCTATAGATTGCTACTATCGCTTTAATCATGCCTACAGCTCCGATAAAGCCTCCAAGGTCTTAGCCAAGCTAGCTTGTCTCGGTGCCTCGATAGATCGGGATTGGCATGCTGATTAGGTGCCTCTAATCATGCTGATCGGAACAATCTTTCCATTCATGTTGCTTATCATGGCACTAACAAGGTTATAGTAGGCAATGGTATGCTTCTTCCTATTTCTCATGCTGGCATCTCACTTATTTCTACTAATGGCACCTTTCTGTGCTTGCCTCATACTTTACATATTCCCGCTCTCACTAAAAATATTCTTTGCGTTTCTTCGTTAACCAAAAATAGCAATGTCTTTATGGAATTTTATCTTGACTTTTATCTTATAAAGAATATACAGGGCCTGGTCCTTCTTCGGGGAATGCTTGATCAAGGGCTCTACAAGATCAATGTAGCACCTCTCCATCATCCAAACTGTTTATAGGTTTTCTAGGTGAACGTATTTCTCTCCAAGGATGGCACAATCAACTTGGTCATCCAAACGAGAAAGTCGTTCGTAGGATTACATCTAGCTTTAATTTGTCGTTATCTTCCAACAAAGACTTTTTAGCCTATGAAGCATGTCAAATGGGTAAAAGTCATGGCCAACATTTACCTATTTCACATGTTCTGCCTTCTTTTTTGTTTGATTTAGTTTATTTCGATGTATGGGGCCCTACCTTCGTTTCTTCACTTAATGGGAATTATTATTTTGCTCAATTTGTTGATGATTGTTCTAAGTTCATTTGGATTTATTTTATGCATGCAAAATCTTAAGTGTTTCAAATTTTTCAACGTTTTCGCACCATGATAAAAACGCAACTTAATGCTACAATTCGACATGTTCAAAACAATTTGGGGGGAGGGGAGGGGAAGCGAATATAGGCATGTTTTGAAATTTCTCAAATCTTTGGTATTAATCAGCAAGTATCTTGTTCACATACTCAGGAACAAAATGGGGCAGTTGATTGTCGAAATTGTGATGTTGCTAAAAAAGGACTCTCATTACTTGCTCATGCTTCCCTTCCATTAAACTTTTGGGAACATGCTTTCCCGCCTGTTGTTTACTTAATGAATTGACTTACTATTTCAATTTGAAATTATCAATCTCCTTATGAAAGATTATATCATCGAACACCAAACTATAATTTTCGCAAAACTTTTGGATGCCTGTGTTTTCCATTTCGTCGGCCTTATAACACAAATAACTTGATTTCCAGTCTCAACCTTGTATCTTTTAGGGGAATAGCTTTAAACATATGGGATATCTATGTTTTCATTGACCCACCAACCGTGTTTATGTTGCTCATCATGTCATCATTGACGAATATCGATTTCCATATCCATCAATGGTGTCCTCATCTGTCTCGTCGCCCTCCTCTTCCTCTTTTTAACACTACCTCTTCTCTCTCGTCTAGAGTGTGCTAGTCATCATCAAACACACACTCTTTTTATCCCTGTACCTAATCTTGTTTCTCCAGTGTTGCCTGTGACTCTTGCCCGAGACCGTCAACCTACTTCTTCCTCAAGGAACATTCCTGCACCACCTGCTACCATGGCACCATCGTTCTTTCCACGATCCTCTACTTTCTCTCATCTCATGACCACCTGAGCTCATACTAATTCTCTTAAAACAAAAGCCCTTGCCTCTACTAGTCATCCCCTTCCTACCTCCTCTAATGATGTTAAACCCACATCATATACTGAGGCTTCTAATTCCTCTCATTGGCATCAAGTGATGGATGCTGATATTGTGGCACTCCATTTGACTTTGACTTGGACCGTTGCTCCTCCTCCCTCTAGTGCCAATATAGTAGGTTGTAAGTGGGTTTTCTAGGTCAAACAGCGTCCGGGTGGTTCCGTTGAATGCTATAAGGCTCGACTTGCAGCTCAGGGCCATATTTAAGAAGAAGGCATTGATTTCTTTGAAACCTTTGGTCCTGTGGTTAAACCCACCACCATTCGTCTTATATCACAGCTTGATGTGGATAATGCCTTTCTTAATCGTAATCTTATTGAAACAGTGTTTATGCGACAACCATTAAGTTACCGAGATTCTAAGTTATCTAATCATGTTTGCTGCCTCAAAAAGGCCTCATATCGTCTAACGCCAGCACCTCGAGCTTGGTTTCATAAGCTCAAAGATTTTCTTCTTTAATATGGATTTCATGGATGTTATTTAGATTTTTCACTGTTTATTCATAAAGCTGGTTCTCGACTAATGTATCTTTTAGATTATGTTGATGATATTGTCATTACAAAAAGTGACAATGCCTTCATAGATGATTTTGTTGCTTCATTACAGCACATGTTTCCTTTAAAGGACCTCGGACCTCTTAAGTTTTCCCTTGGTATCCAAGTGGCATGTAATTCTATTGAATATTTCCCATCTCAATCCAAGTATATCACTGACATATTGGTTTGTATTAAAATAGAGGGTGCTAAACCAGTTTCGACACTTGATGAAGCATCTTGGCTCTCACTCGCGTTGGTGAACCTATGGACAATCCTTATTTAAATGGTACCCTGGTTGGTGCACTCCAATATGCCACTATTACAAGACCAAATATCTCATTTGCTGTTAGTCACATATGCCAATTTATGTCATCTCCTACTCAACTCCATTAGCAAGCAGTCAAGTGTATCCTTCACTATCACAAAGGTACACTTGATCTTGGTTTACTACTTCTACCCTCGTCTTCCTCTTCGATCTTTGCTTATTCTAATGCAGCATGAGTCGATGATTCTTGATTTTTGTTGCTCTACTCATGGCTATGCAATTTTCTTTGGCGGGAGTCTCATTAGTTGGTCTTCTCGGAAAGAAAGCGTTGTCGCCCATTCCAGTACTGAAGCCGAGTATCAGGTTATTACTTTTACTACTACCGTGATTATATGGATCCAACAGATTCTTCAAGAACTTCATATTTCCCTCTCTCGGCCGTCTATCCTCTTTTCCCATAATATCAGTGCCAATTTTGTGACTGCTAATTTAGTCTTCTTCCAAAAATCCAAACACATATCTATTGATTATCACTTTGTACATGGTAATTTACGTGTGACCTATCTCCCCTTTGTCGCTCAAAATGTAGATATTCTCACTATAGGCTTGTCATCGAATCGGTTTCACATGCTTTGTTCCAATCTTTTCGTTAGTATCCCACCGCCAATATTGCAAGGGAATAATAGAGTAAATATTTGATGTATCTTCATCCTTCATTGTATATCTCTTCTCTTATTTATCTTCATGATTAATATTTATCCTTTTTATCTTAGATCTAGTTTGACTTTATTATTTTGTATTTAACATTTAGATTAAAGGAGAATTATTTAATCTAAATATTATCATTGTAAGTCTATAAATATACCCGTGATTGTCTTTATTGAATATTTGTGAATTTGAAGAAACATTCACATGGGAGGGGAATAGTACTTAATTACTTTTTATGGGCTATTTTTCTATGTACTCTTATGTATAATTTGTGAAAAATAAAAGAAAAGCTTTTGAAAAGTTAATTACTTTTATTGAGGAGCTACAAAATCATTACCATAAAAAATATAAAAGGTTGAGAATCAATAGGGATAAAAAGTGCGATATATGGTTATAGATTGTATTTGGTCTAGTTGTGTAGTATGTGAAATTATCCCTCTCTATTCACCCATTTATAATAGTATATCATAACTAAAAGATTAACTAACTTGACAAATGCTAATTTAGTTTGTTCTAGAGCCCTTAAAATCTAGAGGAAGCCGCAATTCTCATCACTTATTATATATTAAATAGAGTGCCTTGTACGATCGTTTTGAAGACACTAGAAGAATTTTGGAGAAATAGAAAACTAAAGCTAAACTATTCAAGGGTATGATGATGTTTTCTAACCTTTAGAATAATATGGTAAAGACTGTTTAGATGCAAGCTTCCATCATATAAATTTCGATTCAATATAAAAATAGAGGGGTTGGTGAAAGTGTCATAAGCATAGTTGACAGTTAGAAGGAACAAAAGGCAAAGACCAGAAAATGACTTTGGTTTCCATTTTCTTTTACACCATGTACAAGATTATTATGTGTTTTTTGGAATTATTTTTATATAGTCGATAATGAACCAAAGTCGATTCAAAAAGCTTTGTAGTGACCAAATTAAAATTTTCGAAGAGAAGCGATAAATGATGCAATGAACTCTTTACAACATCTGTGCCTTGTTCCAATGTATGTTGGACCTTTGAAATTTTTCCAAAATTTGGGTTTAATTTATATCGTCTAGCGTCATGACTAAAGTTAAAGGTGCACCACACATTACATGTAAATTTTCGTAAACATATTTTGAGTATGTGGCTAGTAATCAGTTGTTATAACCGACAGGATGCAACTTGCTCAAGGATGATGTTGATAAAATTCATGATTGTCGTGTGCTTTCTCAAAGGAATATGAATAGGATAATGAACTATTTTCTTTAGTTGAAAACGCGCTCCTATTGGAGAGGATATGTGGGTATGACACTTGACTTTGTGGTAATTTTAGGACAAAGTCACGGAGTAACTTTACACCTTGCTAATGACATTCATTTGATGTAACAAGGTGCAAGCCCTTGCATGAGTGTCACATGGCACATTAGACCTTTGCTTTGGAATAACCTTCTTGGGGAGAGGGTCATGCATGCTAGTGGCACGGCGCTGACATGAGAATGGCAATATTCAGAGGCAGTGATAAGTCAAAATTTGTACGCATTTTTCACATAATTTTATATTAACGTATTGACTATCTTGTACCAAACTTTTATGGATGCTGCTCACTTTTGCTTTTATTTCCATCTTATTAGAAAAGGAGCAAAATAAGCTATTCAAGACTTAAAAGGGTCGTAATCCAACTCAAGTTCGAGCCTATGGACCATGGTAAGAGTGAAAATCCAATTGAGTAATCAATTTGGCCTAAGAAGATCACGTGATTTAAAATGACCTGTGTTAGGATATGCCTCAAATTCTTGGTATCACTGCTGAGGGTACGCCGATCAATTAGGGGAATAGCCGATCGATCGGGTAAGTTCGCAGAAGCATGACGCATCCAGTAGCACCGTCGATCGATCGGCAAATGTGTCAATCGATCAGGACCCTGATCAATCGGGGACCCCCCGATCGATGGGGACTTTATTTCTGTGGGTATAAATACAGTGCAAGGGTTTCACCCGTACGTATCCAATTGAAAAGTGAGTGTCGTACCAATGTGAGAAAAGAGAGAGAGAAGTGATTTGTAATTCGTCTACTATTTCCAATTCAATAAAAGTCTCCATCTCCGCCTGTGGTTTTCCCCCCTCTCGATTGAAGAGGCGTTTCCACTCAATTCACTATGTTCTTCTTTTTCTCTTTTTCGATCTTAATTTGCTTCTCTTATTTGTTATAGTGTTTGAATCGAATTAGGTTAAGGGGTGTTATTTTCTCCACAAATTGGTATAAGAGCCACGTTATTTCGATTGGGTACTATGGCGTCTGCAGTTAAATCTGAAGTTGAGAAGTTCAGAGGTCAAGGGAGTTTCAGTGTGTGGTAGGTCCGCGTTAAGGGCCTCTTAACTCAGAACGGCTTGAAGAAAGCCTTAGAAGGAAAAGAGAAGAAACCAGAGAATTTGACAGAAGTACAATGGGAGGAGTTAGATGAGAAGGCACTCACAGCTATCTAGATGTATCTTACAGATGGTGTCCGGATAGAAGTTTTGGAAGTAAAGACCAATAAGGAGTTGTGGGAGAAATTGCAGGAGATGTTCTACTTCAAGTCAGTCTCCAATAAACTCACAGTTAAGCACCGGTTCTTCACGTTCTGTATGTCAGAAGGTACATCTGTTAAGAACCATGTAATGAATTTAACTCTATTATTCAAGAGTTATAAGAATTAGATGATGCCCCTGAAATGAAGATCAGGCCATGCTTTTATTATGTTAATTCTCCACCTCGTATAAAGGCTTTGTTGAAAGCATGATTTATGGTGGTAGAAAAACCATCTTTGTTGATGAGGTTAAAAGAAACCTACTGAGTCAAGAACGAGTAGATAAAGAATTATCGGATGCTGTAAATAACTCAGGCAGCGGTTTGGTCTAGAGAGGTTGAACTAAGACTAGAGGGTCTGGTAGTAGAAACAAGTCTAGATCTAAATCTGGACACAAAAACTTGTCAAGTAATTGTTGTCATAAGAAAGGGCACATAAAGAAGTATTATTATAAGCTTAAGGATAAGCAGAAAGAAGATAACAGGAAAGACAAGAATAGAAATGATAAGTTCGTTGAGGCTAGTGTAGTTGAAGATGAGAGTGATGCTGATGTTCCATTAGTTACCGAATCCCAGTCTAGGTCCACAGATAAATGGATCATGGATTTGGGTTATTCTTATCATGTTTGTCCTAATAGAGACTGGTTACCACATATAAGTCGATTCAGGATGGAGTAGCTTTGGTGGGCAATGATGCAGCTTGTACAGTTACGGGAATAGGAACAATCCAAATTAAGATGTTTGATGGCATTGTTAGAACTTTGAGTGACGTGCGTCATGTCCCAGATTTGTTTAGGTACTCTTGAGTCACATGGGTACAGGGGCACAACTGAAGGTGGATTAATGAAGGTCAGTAAGAGTGCATTGATTGTGATGAAAGGCAAAAGGGTAGGAACCTTGTATGAACTTCTGGGTTCTACAGTGACCGGGCCAGTGGCTATTTCTATATCTTCTATGTCAGATTCATATATTACCAGGTTATGGCACATGAGATTGGGTCATTTGCGTGATAAGGAACTAACAGAGCTAAGTAAGAGGGGTTTATTATGGCGTTAGTCTCCAGGGTTAATGCAATTTTGTGAGCATTGTGTATATGGGAAGCAGAAGAGAGTCAGCGTCAAGCAGGCAATGCATCAGACTAAAGGAACGGTAGACTATATATATTCAGACTTGTGGAGACCATCCAGAGTTGCTTCAAAAGGAGGTTTCAGGTATTTTCCAATGTTTACTGATGATTTCTCAAGAAAAATATGGGTTTATTTCTTGAAACAGAAAAATAAAGTTTATGACGCCTTTCAAGAAGTGGAAGGTGTTACTTGAGAAACAGACAGGAAGCAAATCAAGAGGTTGAGGACTGACAATGGCCTGAATATGATGAGAGTGATTTCACCAAATTTTGTGAAAATCAAGTCATCCTTAGACACGGGACTTGTACAGGTCAACCTCAACAGAATTGGAGTGGTAGAAAGACTAAACAGGATGTTACTTGAGAAGGTTCGCTGCATGTTGTCAAATGCAGGTTTAGGGAGAGAAATTTGGGCAAAGGCAGTTAACATGGCATGTTACTTAGTGAACCGATCACCTTATTCATCGCTTCAGTTGAAGACTTCAGAAGATTATGGTCTGGATCCCCTGCTAATTACTCTCGTTTAAGAATTTTTGGTTGTCGTGCTTATGTTTATATGAATGAGAGCCAAGAAGTCCATTTTTCTTGGTTATACGTCAGGTGTGAAGGGATTTCGTTTATGGGATTCAAAGTCTCATAAATTTCTGACTAGTAGGGATGTTCCTTTTGATGAGTCTTCACTACTACATCTGCCACACACACCCTCCGCTATTTGTGATATGAGTCAAGTGTTGATCAGATACAGTTAAATAACACAGTTCAGCAGCAGGGTGCACCCACTGAGTGTATACAGGCACCTCCAGTACAAGTCATTGAAGAAAATGAAAAGGCTGAAACGGATCAGCAGGTGGAGCAGTATACTATTGCTAGCGGTAGATAGAGAAGACAAGCTAGAGTGCCTCAGAGATATGGGTATGAGGAGATGATAGCTTATGCTTTTTCTATGGTTGAGACAGTGGAAGACATTGAGCCTTCCACGCATTCATGAGCTGTGACTAGATCTGATTCAGAGAAGTGGATAATGGCTATGCAAGAAGAAATGGAGTCATTGCAGAAGAACCAGACTTGGCAACTTGTCAAGCATCAAACAGGAAAGTGAGTTATTAGGTGCAAAAGGGTCTTTAAGAAGAAAGAAGGCATTCTTGGAGTGGAAGATGCAAGGTACGAGGCTTGATTGGTAGCTAAAGCTATAGTCGGGTACACGGTATTGACTTTCATGATATCTTTTAATCTATTGTTAGACATACTTCCATTCGATCGATGCTTGCTTTAGTAGCTATGCATAATTTATAGCTTCAACAGTTAGATGTGAAAACTGCATTCTTGCATGATGAGTTAGAAGAGAGTATTTACATGCATCAGCCTGAAGGCTTTGTTGTTGAAGGAAAGGAAGATCATGTTTGTTTGTCTAAAAGATCACTATATGGTTTGAGGCAATCCCCAAGGCAGTGGTACAAGAGATTTGATCGGTTCATGGCCAGTCATGGGTTCTTCATGAGTAAATATGACAGTTATGTTTATTTCAGGCAAACAGGTTTAGATTCATTCATATATCTTCTGTTATATGTTATGATATGTTGATTGTAGCTAAGTATTTATCTGATGTTGCTATAATTGAAAACAATGTTAAAAAGTAACTTCGAGATGAAAGATTTAGGAGAAGCCAGGAAGATTCTTGGTATGGAAATCAAGAGGGACCAAAAAGTAGGCAAGTTATACTTGTCTCAGGAAAAGTATATTCAGAAGGTTCTAGATCTCATTTCAGACTTTCAGCATTAGATTTGGCTCAAATAGAGGAAGGCATTAGGTACATGTCACAAGTCCCTTACTCCAGTGCAATTGGCAGTACTATGTATGCTATGGTATGTACACGTCCAAATATCATATATGCAGTTAGCAAGGTGAGCAGATATATGGCGAATCTAGGTAAAGAGCATTGGGAGGCTTTTAAATGGATTATCAGGTACTTACGTGGCACTTCTGATGTATGTTTGGAGTTTGGGAGGAGTAAATGTTGTTTAGTAGTGTATGTTGACTTTGATTATAGTGGTGACCTCGATAAGAGAAGATCTACTTCAGGATATGTGTTTTGTTTGGGTGACAGTGCTATCAGTTGGAGAGCAGGTCTACAATCAGTTACCGCACAGTCAACTATGGAAGCAGAGTATATGGTAGTAACAGAATCATTAAAGGAAGCTGTATGGTTAAAGGGTTTGGTTAGTGAACTCAGTATTGATCAGGGTGCAGTTGGTGTCTATTGTGATAGCCAGTTAGCAATTTACTTACCCAAGGATCAGATGACCCATCATGACAGGACAATGCATATTAATGTCAAGCATCATTTTATTCAGGATCTGATTGATGAAGGCAAGGTTGAGTTGAAGATGATTGGTACTGCGGATAATCCCGCTAATATGTACTAATGTTCTACCCAACAGAAAATTTGAGAATTGCTCAAACCTGGTTGGGCTTTCTGTGTCTTTGAATTAACCACAAGAGGGGTGGTGTTTTTGGAGAAGGTGGAGAGATTGTTTCGTGAGAAATTTGAGCCAAGGTGGAGATATGTTAGGATATGTCTCAAATTCCTTCGCATGGCTGCAGAGGGTATGCTGATTGATTGGGGGAATAGCCGATCAATCGGGTAAGTTCGCATAAGCATGACGCATCCAGTAGCACCGCTGATCAATCAGCAGATGTGTCAATCGATCGTGACTCTATTTTTGTGTGGGGTATAAATATAGTGCAAGGGTTTCAGCCATATGTATCCAAATGAAAAGTGAGCGTCGTACCATTGAGAGAAAAGAGAGAGAGAAGTGATTAATAATTCTTCTACTATTTCTCATTCAATATAGGTCTTTTTCCTCCTCTCAATTGAAGAGGGGTTTCCACGTAAATTATTGTGTTTTTCTTTTGCTCTTTTTCGATCTTAATTTGCTTCTCTTATTTGTTATATTATTTGAATCGAATTAGGTTATTGGGTGTTATTCTCTCCACAACCTGTATTAATGAAAGAACTCATACGTACTAATTCTCCTTATTTTTCTTTGATGTTTCATTGTTGTATTCAAGCCCCACTCTTGTGCTTGAGATATATCTTTTTTACCGGAAACATATAGAATAGATTACATTATTTTAGTAATATATGGAATGTTACTTATTAACAACTAAAAAGTTAAAAAAAAAATGTTTACACATACTAAACACAATCATAAAATAATACCTCTAAATATATCCATTGAATTTTGAGATCCGTAACAATAATTAACGTTCTTTAATGATGAAATAAAACACAATTCATTTTCTAATTGTAATTGAAAAAGTTTTTAAATAATATTGGAGAGGAAAATTATAGCCTAAATAGTAAATAAACAATTTGATTTTTTGACCTAGATAAGTCACACCTTAGTGGTAAATTTTGCATGGTCAATGTTAAACTAGTGGAGCAAGAGACCCAACTGGCTCTTGTCAATTCAGTGATGTCTCCTTATCTTCAAATATGATGCTAAAGATCTTATCTTTTTCTCCCACCATAAATTCAATTCTTTTGCAATATATGAGATGAAAAATTGGCCATATTGTGGTCATTATTGATAGTAGCATCAATTGGGTCAGGAAAACAGACCAACTAGACATTAGTCTAATAGTAAATTCTGTTCAAAGTTGAAATTTGGGGACAAAACGGTTTAGGTTATATCCATATTTGAAAGTTGTGCTTGTGAAAAAAAAAATGTTGATAAAACATCAAAATATGAAACTAGTAATTTTAATATAAAATCCAACTCTTCAACGCCTATTTGGTATTGTATTCTATTTCACATTTTGGTTGCCAAGAGAAAAAGAACTAGATTTTTGTTTTGATAATTTGAATACAAGCCCCAAAAGCACAAAAGTGCAGAGCAAGGCCAGAAGGCTAACAGCAAACTGCAACAAAAGAAGTACATCACCTACACGAAATGGGATCACATAAAACTGAAAAAGGCCAACCAAAACACACAAAACAAGGCAAAAATAACAAAATCACCAATGGATAGAGGAATTTACAACCCACATTCCAAATTACAACACATGATAGCTAAACAAGAGCTAATACAGCTCTACCACCTTCGCCTTCCACTAATAATCGTTCAGGATTTCCTTGATTTTTGCTTCCTTCAACCAAGTGTTAAAGGGCAAATTCATGAAGCAAAGCTTATCTACTAATTTGCTACAACGTCCCTTTATTCTTTTTTCTTCATCAAAGCAATTTCTAATAGTTTTCTATTGGTCTCCATCGCACTTAACCCCTAACATAGATCAAACATCCCAAGTCGTTAACACTTAACTGACAAGAGCATTCTTGAGTGTAAGAACAAGCAAATTAGCCTTGCTCTGGACCAAAACCTAGTGGGAAAAGAGTCGAGAATCTCCATTCTCATAGAAAGGGTTGTCCTGATCCAAACCAATAGCTTATCCATGATGATCTTGGCTTGAAAACTACCTTTCCACAACTTGATCAAAAGTTGGAGACATAGCAACCAAGTTGTTCCTCCTAATAGCATTAACGGAGAGTAGCTTGTCACCCTCAAGCTCATGCCTTGAAGAGGGAGCAAAGTCCAAAGCAACATCAAAACATGGTTTTTCCTCTAAGATGTGTCCCATCTCATGTATGAACGCCGTTTGTCCTAAGATGTGCAAAACTGCACCCACAAAGACTCATAAATTTACGGCTAACTAGATTGATCATGTCTTCAAGAACAAGTTGCATAGAAAGCTCCCATAACTTCTTTATCGGATGAACCTTACCATCAACTGCCGTAGAGATGACGTCTTGGATAAACAACCATATTGTAGAACTGAGTTTTCTGACTTTTTTTTTTCTTTTACTTGTTTGTTTTCAATATTTTTCTAGTTTGAGTGAAAACGAAAAAATAAAAATCAAACATATTACAAAAATTATTATCAAAACATGAGTTTTAAGTTCACAAATCTTAAGAAGTGCCAAAAAAAAAAAAAAGGAACAACGATACTAAATATAATCTTAGTAAAATGTTACCATATCTATAAATTATGTAGAATTACCCAACAAATAAAGATGAAAATGCTTCCACCGAAGCCGAAGTGAAATGGATAAGTTCATATTATGAGCTCAACGTCAACAAAGCATAATTTATTACTATTTCCCAATATAAAAATGAAACCTACATAACACAATACAACTACAAGCCAAACATGCGAGGTCATAATACTTTATTTAATAAAGACAATTCTTATCCTGTTTTATTTTAGGTCATTTCCTAATAATGTTGACATTTAAATTGTGCATCAATTTATTTTTAATACATAAAACACATTTTTGGGTTACTATACCAAAGATCCCCGTATTTTTATCATTGTGTCACTTTAATATTTTGGTCAAATTCAAATTAATAATGACGTAATTTTTAATTGCACAATGACATTAGACGCAAATAATCCACTAGAAATCCACTCGTTGACTCAACTTAGCACAACCCATGACTGAATCATTTCCAGGAACCAAATTGAACACAATGTTAATTATAAAAAAAATTTAAACAATTAAAAATATAAAGACAAATTAATACAATGAACAAAGTATATGAACTTTTAATATAAACAACCATACATTTTTTATAGCTCATGCACAATACCAGTTTGACTAATTTGCATTTTGTTAAGAAACTTGAACCCACTTCATTTGCAACGAAACACATCTCACGTGTCAATTCAATAAATTCCCAATCATTTTATGCCTTCCAGAAATAGGAAGTGCTTGATTTAAATAATTATTTATTTAGAATAATTGCTCTGATTTTAGTAGTGATGAATAACTTAATGTTTGCGTCTGCATGTTTACTTTTTAATTTCGCAAAAGATAGCTATGAACTATTTGATCAAGTCACTGGGACACTCGAATTATATTTTAATCAGAAGT
Source organism: Simmondsia chinensis (assembly GCA_018398585.1). Classification (NCBI taxonomy): domain Eukaryota; kingdom Viridiplantae; phylum Streptophyta; class Magnoliopsida; order Caryophyllales; family Simmondsiaceae; genus Simmondsia; species Simmondsia chinensis. The sequence goes on along the minus strand of JAGTTD010000018.1, from coordinate 15,773,503 downwards.
ACCGCGAATTATTAATTAATTTTATTATGATCCCGACCAACTTTTAATTTTATTAATGTTAACTTTTAATTATTAGTGTAAATCAATTTAACCCTTATGCATGTTATTTCATTAAAAATGTCCAAGAGTGTTAAAAGAAACTAATAAGTGACGTAATTTATAAGTGTACCAAGAAAGTAAATAATTATGAGGAGTAACAATATAAACTAAATAGTTTCATTGTACATATAAAAACTAAAGCAAATATATTATTTAAATAGTAATTAATTTGTAAAAATTAAAACATCCTCTTTAATTTAATACACCATCCTACTAATATGCCTCAAATCCCATTATAAATTCTAATTATAATAAGAGCAATTTGCTCTCCACCGTAGGCTTTGGTTTCTATTTTGTGGGTAGCGGAGTTCTTGTTGTTTTCCTTTTTTTTTTTTTCCCTTTTACATTTAATCACAAAGAAGGGGGGTAAAATAGTGAGTTTTGAGCCACAGTGATTGGAATGCTTTAGAGCATCATCGAGGTCCTAGATTCGAGGCATATTCCTCCCTCCCATAATGAACTTATAAATTTTTTTTAAAGAAAGGGGTTGGGTTTTATTTGGTTTCCCTATTGAGTTCTGAAAAAAAAAAAAAAAAAAAAACATGAGGAGAATAAAAAGTTTATAAGAAATAATTAATTCGAAATCACTAGTTATTACTCTTTGATTTTCTGTAATATTATTTGGTATACAAATTAAATACATAAGCCGTCTAATTTAATATTTTTTAATTCATTGGGGTGTTTTTAATAAAATAGTAAATTAAAAGGTAACATTGAGTTTAGTTAATAGTTTAAGAATGTGTTTGATCAAATTAAATAGAAGTTGGAGTCATATTAATTTTGAGCAATAGTTTGCAAAATTTTTTAATAAAACCAAAAATTGTAAGATCACGTTATTTTAAACAATAGTTCAATCTTGCTTAAAATATTTATAAATTTTGAACTCATATTTTTATCTTCTAAGGCTAACATAAATACAATGGTTGCTGAACTATACACACACGCGCGGATTTTTGTTTGGAGGACTGATTTAAAAGGAATGCCTCGAAACCCTTTTATAATTTATGTTCTCATTGGTAACATTTATTGGGATTTGAGGTTGTGGAATCTTCAATTTGATCAAATACACTTATTACACATAAAAAAAATCCAGAAAAGGAAAAATGTTCTCCTTGGCCTTGAAAGGTCATGTCGATCTAGAGTGGGGTTGGTGTGGTGAGGGCTTTTTCCAACCCATAATTGTATTTTTCAACGCCGTTATATTTATTGCCGTTGCAACAAAGTTGATTTGAGGGAAATTCTTCTCTTGGATGCAACTCTAGGTTCGAGCTCGATGCTACGTACAAGCGCAAACTCAAGCTGTTGACCTTTAGCCACTACTCCAGGTTCAAGCTTAAGGTATGATTTTTGACTAGGTAACTACCCTTTCTTTCTTATTTAAGACTTCCTATTTGACCTAAACCCTAGGGAAATTCCATAAGAGGTCTATTGTGTTCAATTTGAAGTCTTCCTATTTGACCTCCCTCTGTCAGTGGGTCTGAGTTCTGTGTTGCCTCCATCTCGAGTTAGATTTTTCGGTTACCATTTGGCATTATTTCTCCAACGGTGTCTACTTTGACATATAGGGAGTAGTCAAGGAATCAACTATTTTAAAAAATTTAATTCATGTGTAATGGCTCAAAAATGATTATGTACTCTACAAGCCCACTCATGTGAATGTTCATTATGTTTGAAATTTACAAGAGTACCTCCTAGCTTATGTTCTTCCAAAACTGTATTAACATAAAAATTGGGAGCTATTGGAATTTTAACTTAAAATCATTAAGTTAATAAACTATTGGGCTCTTGATACCAGTAGTTAAAACCACTCGCAAAATATCCAACCACTGGTCTAAGGCACTCTCTAGCCATCGGCGTTCGATTCCAACAACAAAGAACCACCACCGAACTTTATTCTTCTAGAGCCAGACACTGCTGTTGATAACGACTCCGCTTCACCGGCCACCAAGGGTAGCGCCGATCACCACGGCCGGCGCTTGTCTTCGTCTCCATCTCCGCCTGGGGCCACCGTGTCTTTGCTCTTCTACCCTAGACGACCTCATTCTCCACGCTCACCAACGTCACTGCTTCAAGGCGTGAACCACCTTGTTTCCGAGGTGCCACAGTCGGGTCTCGAACGCCTTTCAAATCTACCTTCTCTAACGCTAATTTGCATTGGTCCACCAGACCTACCGCTTAGATATATCAATCTGGTCTCTCGCTCCCCCATTGGACCAAATAACCACCACTAACGCTAAGCCACCTCCTCTTTCACTGAGGAACACTCCTAATGCCACTACCGTAGTTTACATTGTCCATTTACCAATAAAACACAAAATCTACCCGAATTAACTATCATCGTGCCCTTTATTGTGGAGATCTCGCCACCACCAGAACCACCATTTGATGTTATCACCATTAACCGCTGGTTTTCATCTCCCATTCGCTGCTAAACCTTGGATTTGGGTTCAACATAGGGCTCGGAACTTGGCTTTGATACTAATTGTTAGGCTCCTGATACCACTAACTAAAACTACCCACATAATACTGAACCATAGATCGAAATGCTAATCATACACATAAGGGGATTAGGGAGTAAATTAAAAAATACTAAAATTTAATGGTTCAACCAAGCCTATATCTACGGATGGGAGCATGATAAATTCACTATTTCATTGAAAGCCTAAATGAGATATCTCAATTGTCAAATCTTACCCAACCGTGACCCAAACCCTAATGGTAATATATACAACTGTTATGTATGTATAGAGCCACCATACTAAAATCCTAATGTGTCATGAGCCTAAATAGGATTAGCCTAATCCTATACCCCATAAAAAAGCCTCAATATAATAAGGCTCCACACATAACCCAACGGATAATATGTCAAAGGGCCAAGTATTGCAAAAATCCAAGAAGTTTGGTGATAGCAAGAGAATATTTTACACTCAAATAGCGCAACACATAAAACTTTCAAAGATTTAACCATTTCCATCATGTGTAGACGGTAACAAAATGAAAAATAGTGTAAAAGATGTCAACTAACTTAGTAAAGTTTCCGAGGTACACAAGACACGAGATGGATGAAGGAATTTATGGTAAGTTCGGGAGGATTGTGCTCTTAGGTTGCATTTGGTTCACTGAAAAAGCTCTAGTTGATTGTGAAGGTTGTGTTTGGTTAACAGAAAAGATCTGTTAACATTTTTTTCACAATTTAAATAGGAAGATGAAAAAGTTGTTTCATAATTAAGTAGAAAAAGATACAAAAATGGATATTTTTCATAACTTATTTCAAAAAAATGATTTTAAACAACTATATTAGCATCAAATATTCACCACCATGACATTCTTTTACTTTTTATTATCACATGTACCTACCACCACCTTCACACCCCATGGGTCACTATACTCGTCACCCTCCGCTACCATAGCCAGCCATATCATGATTTACTCATATCTGCTATTATTTGTTGCTTAATATTATCAAGTCATTTTTTGTTCATATATTAGAGAAGTTTTTTTTTTTTTTTTTTCAAACCTATATCCAATCACTATATTCTGAAAAACAATATTATACAATGTATAACTAAATAGTTTACTGTAAGAAGATATAAATCTTAAATAAATAGATCTATTAAAACAAATAAATTAAGAAAAGAAAAGATAAAAAAGATAAACCAAACACACTGTTAGACAATTGAATGGAACTTTTTACTGTTAGTAGAAGAAATGACAACATGTGTAAAGAATATTTGATAAACTATATGATAAGTCAGAAATTGACAGCATGCAAGGCGGCAGTAAAAGTAAGTCTCATAGTGTAACTTAGGTTGCGTACGCGAGTAAGCATGTGTTGACAATAATCAATATCATGGAAATAGAAAATCATTGCGCTAACGGCTTAAGTTTCAATTGAGGGGGGCCAACCAAATAAATAATGCAAAGAAGGTGGGCCTACCTTCAATTAATTAGACATTCAATGCACAACTTTGTCAAGCAACATATACATATAAAGTGTACCCTATAATTAGGTATATTCACAGTTAGTATAATATGATACAACAATTAATTTAATTTTAATATATATGTAATGTAAATAAGGAAAAAAAAAAAAGGTTCGATTGAGGCAAGAATAAGATAAAATAAAACCTTAAAATTGTTGAAATTGCAATTGAGATGAAAAGTTACTGTTGAGCAATTGGTTGGGCAATTTTAGGCTATCTGATTCACACGAGAGTTGCAACAGAGTTTGGATGTTAGATTAAGAAGATTAATAGTTTAGTTAGATTTTTTAGATTAATTAGGTGTAAGTCTTTTTTTTAATTAATATTTTATCTATTATAGTTTATTTTTATTGAATTATATAATTAGGTTTAGGATTTTAAGGTTTTTTTTTCCTTTTTGGATCCAATGATTTTGAGTTATTTTAGAATAGGATTGCTTTAGTTGAAGTTAAAAGTAGGTTTAGTCTTCTGAGTTTGATTACAAATAAGAGAAGGGTTTAGTGGTGCCAATAAATAGAGCATTACTTTGCTGTTTTCAAAAGATTTAATTTTAATTAAATTTGAATTGTTTCTTTATTTGTCTCTTATTCTCTAAGTGAAAATTAAGATTGAACCCATCCATCGTTCGTTCTTCCCTTGATTAGCAATAAGAATTAAGAAAGTTTGTTGAAGTTTTCCCTTTCGTTGTGGCAATTTGGCCATCTACATCAACTCGTGTATTATTCGATTTCATATATAACAAATTCAGTCACAAATCAATTGACTTCTAAAAATATTTATATATGAGTACTTTTATGTATATAGCAACTCTTTAAAAAATAGTGACAAACGTGACCAAGTAAGGATATCATTCAATGCATTTTACTTTTCTTAGATGATATTAGTTACCATAACAGTCGCCGGAAACACAATTCATAGTAAAATAACAAGGTACCAAGTTAACATATTGAGAGATAAAGTGACAAATTTTGCACAATGTACATATATATACTTAATTTACGCATATGTATGATTATTTTTAATTGATTATTTATTGAGAAAATACAAATATGTGTTATCAAAAGTTTATTATATGACTCACACATATTTTACTATATTATTGAAAATAATACATAGATATCCCTTTTAAATGAAAAAAATACGTATAGATGTACGATACATCAATTGTACACGCAATTTAGTTAGGGAAAAATATAAAAAACCCCCTTTTTTGATAAATAGCGACGAAGTCGCGATACAAGACAGGTCACTCATCTAAAGTGAGGCCGAGGACAGTCGTAAGGAAACGGGGACCAAAAAATGACAAACACAACAAATAAACAGAACAAACAAGGAAATAGGAATGCAGAACGAAATACATGGCGAACAAATGGTAGAAGATTGAAGACACCTAGTCCATCATTGCAAATTGCTTGATCATAAAAGAGTTGTCACCATCAAAGCTCAACCCAAGCTTCTTCCCCGTCTCTTACGTACGCTTTCCTACAAGAAATTTCTCAGCGATAATAACCTTATTGGCCTTTTTGCCTGCCTTCCACTTACCTCTTTCATTACTCGAATGCTTAGGCGACCTTTGCACTGCTTCCAGGAGACATGTTTTTAAGAAAATCTTGTAGGCCACGCTTAACTTGCCCTTTTTTCCTGCGCTTAAGAGCTTTGTGGCCCCTTTAGACATGCCAACAATGGGATCCTGGCGCCCGAACCTCACTTTCCTCCTTCGCTCCCCATCCCTGTTAGATTCCTCCATAGACTGCATCGGATTTTCTCTCAAGTGGTTTCCATCATCATACGATTGTCTTTTAAAGGCATGGAAACTCGGCTAGAATTTAGGCCTCAAGGACACTGACTTAATGTCACTTACAGCATCTCGATCTTGATTACTTTCAGGAGGAGACTAGCCTTGAGGTCCAGGTGATTTGGCTCTATTGTCCTCAACTCAAGGCAAAAGAAGTGGAGGGTTCTGGTTGACTCGGGTTTCCTGGAAGGGTGTTGCTGATGATTGGATTACAAACTAAGTAGAGGGATGAGTGCTAGTTGAGCATGGGAAATGGTTGTCCGAGGGGCATCTACCAATAAAATGATCGTTAACATGTAGCGCAATATGACCCACACTTTGTTCATCAATCCTCACATCAACAATTCCAAGCCTGGAGCGTGTTTGCGGAACACCCTCCTCCAAAGGACTAGCAGCAGGAGCAAGAGGTTCCGAAGTGATACCAACATTATGACCTTGTGGAGGAGTTCGAGCCGGTTCCCTGATTAATTTGGCAGAAGCAGCGATAGTGATTACTTCGGTAGAATAGTTGGGGTTTAACTTAGAGTTACCTTCTTTAACAAACACCATTCGAACTCCCCCCCACTGAAGTTAACTTGCACCCCCTGTTGAATGATTGGTAGGGAGCATGTGTTAATTAGAACCCTTGCAACTTCCACACATCTCATCGCCGATGTTCTAGAATGCACTCGAATGAATTTACCCCAGATATTAGTAAAATTAATGAAACACTCCCTTGACCAACACAGTAGTGGTAGACCATGGATTTCAATCTAGACTCTTTTGTTCAGAGCTCCAAGGGTTTGTCCGGAGCATCTATACACCTGCTTGAACTTACGAAGTAGCAACTGTTTTCGAGGCCCAAGGTAGGATCTCATACACTCAGCAAAATCAAAGTTTAGGATGAGAATGTCTAAGCTCAACCCTCTAGGGACCAAGTCATAGAGATTATTCTCCATAATGAACCAAAGGACATTATCAAGCGTGTAATCCTCAAAGCAGTGAACGACAATCGATCTGTTCAGCCATGCCTCCACACGAATGTTTGTATTGGCCACCATGATCTTGGGACAACTCTGACCCTCGGCAACCCTGACCCGAGACCTTGGAGCCGTAACTTCAGGCACATGATTGGCAGCTATACCTTCAGTTCTTCCACCTCTATTAAAACGGTGAGCCTGAGCGAGTGCTTGGCTCCGGTGATTATTGGACTTAGACCCTCTACGTTGCTTAGCCCAAACAACACTGATTTTGTAGCCCGCAACCCAAGAATCATGCATACCCGAAATTGCCCTTAGAGCCTCACTCCTAAGCCGAAATCAAACAAAACCAAAAGAAAGCCTCATTTTGACCCTTCTGTTTTGAGGAACAAAAGTGTCATAAATCGAGCAAAACTCTCAAAAAATGGACTTGAGCCTTGAATTCAATGGTTTCTCCAGAAGGCCATCAACAAATGTAGATACTGCCTCCACAAATGACAACATTTAACATGCCCAACAGAGAGAATGGAGGCTTGATTGTAATTCTGCTGCGATTGAGAACCACAGATCGAAATTCCAGTACAAATTCCCCGAATTGCTAAAATCGGTGCACTTTGTGTTGAAATTGTAGCGAATTTGTGGAGGAAATCAGTAAAATTGCAGATCAGGAAACGACTAGAAACGACCCACTGGAGAGAACACCACCAAAGTGAGCACCACCAGAGAGAAGGTAGGACGGCCAGGTAGAGAACCGACCGACGACCCTCTGGCGGCGATTACAACGGCGGAGTTGGAAACACGCGCCTCCACGCGCGATTAACTTCAAGACGGGCCTGGGGGAGCTGGAGCGTTTTGTCCAACTCAAAGCTTCTCCTCTTCCCTTTTTTTTTTTTTTTTTTTTTTTTTTGATGCTTCCATCTTCAACCTCCAAACCAAAAAATGGGTTTGCTCGTTGATTTTTCAGCATAAAAACAGCCTAGCTCACACTTCCTTCGCTTGTATTTGTGATGTTTCAGTACAGGAACACCATCAAAGTGGGCACCACCAGAGAGAAGGGTAGCACGGCCAGGTAGAGAGCCGACCGATGACCCTCCAGCGGCGATTTTGTACGAAGCCTCTTAAACTTTGTAATTCAACATAATAATCTCCCCCGGTGCCTTTTTAATTTCATAAAATAGCACTATAAATTTTACAATTAAACACAATATACCCCCAATACTTCCAATTGAACGCTTAAACTTGGTTATTATATACAACTTACTCCTAGCTTTGTACGAAGTATAACACACCCATTATATATTAATAAATTTGAAATTGAAAAAAAGTACAAAATTAAAAAATTTAGAACAAATTATGAAAAAATAATTTTTTGAAAAAAGTTTGAAAAATTATAATAACAGTTTTAACTTTAATTTTTCAATTTGGAAAAAAAAATTTCAAATTTTATTTTCAAATTTTTTATTGCGTTCTATTTTTTAAAATAATGTATTAATCTAATTTATATTTTTGTTAAAAATTATATTTTAGATTATAATATTTTATAAAAATTTTAAATTTATTATTTCTAAGTTTATAATATTTTAAATATAATTAAATATAAAATCATTTTATATAAATATTAAAAAATTATCTTATCTTGTCCAAGAGCTCCAAAATATAGAAGTCGGTCCCTAGTCTAAAGTTGTTTCTGGGAAGCGATCCATAGAAGAAAGGAGTGTCTCAGAATATGCATCTGAAACCACAGAAGGTGATGAATAGTGTCCTTCTTTCTCCTACTGCGTACAATCTCCCAAGCGGACTTGGTGGTGAATTTCCCTGAAGGGTCACCCATCCGCCTAATGGTGTCCACTACACCACCCCGAGGGCTAAAGTCTATCATGTCCCAAATGGATCAGAGCTCTGAACAATCCTGTGCAAGTCTCCATTGATCACCCTATATAATAGCTGCGACACAAGAATCCTAAAGAAGGCCTGAAGAAGTGAGCAGTCGAGCAGGGAAGCGCTCCGAAAGATGGCCACATGGTAGCCAAAAATCAGTCTATAGAGCAATGTCAAGGCCAATACCAATGACATGGAAGATCATACCTGAACAGAGCTGATGGACTGACAAAATCTGACGCCAGCACCACAAAGCAGTTCTCGGAACACGAGTCGTCCAAAAGCTCCGTCCTCAGAGCAGGTTCATATGGACCCAGCGCGGCCACAACAATGTAGGGTCAGAAAGAAGAAACCAGATGTTCTTCATAATCAAAGCCTGGTTCCACTTGGCCAGACAACGGATCCCTAAACCTCCCTTCCGACGAGGATAACACAAGTGCCTCCAAGGAACCTTCGCCCCCTAGAGGGGGGGCAGTGAACAGCCATACCAGAGAAAAGCCACTAAAGTCGACTCAATCTTCCTGATCATCGTCTTCGGAAGCATGTAGACCAGAACGACAAAGAGAACATAGCTGATGAGCTGAAGTCGACCAGCGTACTAAAGAGAACGAGAGGTCCAAAGCCGAATGCGAGAGAGGATACAATCCAGCAGGGGCTTACAGTCAATATACCGAAGCCAAGAAATGATGAGGGGCACTCCCAGATACCGAACAAGCAATTGCCTAAGGCCGAAACCCAGCATGCCCAGAATATCCCTCTGAATCATATCATCAACTCCAACTAAGAAAATAGAACTCTTTGCTGCGTTCGAGGAAAGGCCCAAAAGCACAGCAAATCGTCTAAGGCCTCGCGGACCACAATAACACTATCCAAATTACCCCGGCAGAAGATCATCAGGTCATCCGCTGTTAAGCTTCAATTTGTTGAATTGAAGTTAACTTGTGAAGAGAGACTGTAGGTGAGAAGAAATTGAAGTCATATGAGAATTAGAGAAAGGATGAGAAGAGAGAGAATAAGATCTCAAGAATCAAGTTGAATTTTATTGAATGCCTTCAAGAATACAATGACATATCCTTTTATAAGAGAAGCTAGAAACGAAAGCAAACAAATATCTAATACAAGTATTTGCCGCCAAAACCCAACCGGATCTAACCGATTCTTGTGCCGAAGAACTTAATAACCTTTCAAGCCTTACTCTAAAATAAACCAACCAAAACACAACTTTAACAAGAGCTACAAAACACAAAGAAGAGAAATCACAACATCCGCAAAGCATAGATGCGTCAGACCAATACGGCGGCAGCATGGATGGTAGTGGAAACGCGAGTCATCAGTAGCTTGGCGAAGAAGACCTCGGAGACCCTCCATAGCAACAATAAAGAGGTAAGGAGAGAGAGGGTTACCCTGACGAACCCCTCGACTAGAGCATAAAAATCCCTCAAGTTCGCCATTGATGGCGACAGAAAAGCGATCTGTGGAGAGGCACTCTCGAACCCATCCAACCGTAGTCTCAAGGATCCCCATGTTCTTCATACCGGCTAGAATAAACTCCCAGCGAATTGTATCAAAGGATTTCCGATATTTACCTTTAGGGCACATCGGGGCGAGATACGAAGATGATAATCACGCATTAACTCCTGTGTCAAAAGTATTTTATCAAAAATTCGATGACCGGGAACGAAAGCTGTTTGAGAGTCATCAATCAACTTAGGGAGGACACCTTGTTTGCAAGTTTCTTAGTGATGCACTTATAGATCACATTGCAACAAGAGATAGGGCGGAAATCACCAAAAGTGGAAGGAGATTCCACTTTAGGCACGAGGCAGATCCTAGTGGTATTCAGTGCAGCCAACATGCACCTCAAAATGAAGAAAAACTAGATAGCTCTAATAACTGCTCCACCCACCACTTCCTAGGCCCTTTTAAAGAAGAGGGAAGTGAAACCATCAGGCCCTGGGGCCCTGTCATCACTGATGGAAAAAGGGCATCACGGACCTCGACAGCAGAGACCGAAGAAATCAGCGGGCTAGCTTGATACTCAGAAATGCGATCCTCAAAGAGATCTGAAACATCTTCAGTCAAAGGTCCACCAGGCTTAGTCAATAGCTCTTCGAAAAAAAGATATCCCAAACTGAGAGATCGACTGCGGGTCATAGGTCCCACACCATCAGGGCCAACAATCGATGAAATCTTGTTCTGGGCCTGTCGATAAAGAATAGACTTGTGAACAAAAATGGGTGCTCTGATCTCCGAGCGAAAGCCATTGTATACGTGACTTTTGAAGGTAAAAGGCCTCCTCATCCCGACATAATTGGGAGTATTCTTGGAATAGACGATGCTCCTCCAAACGAAAAGCAGGGCAATCTGGGTCCTCATCCAAAGCTCTTGTTAGCTTCCAATTTGAAATTAGAAGTCTAACCTTGTAAAAGAAAGAGTTGAGATAAGAAGAGCAGTGAAAGGGGATGAGAAATAGAGAAGGAGATGAGAAAAGAGAGAGTAATTCCAAAAGAAATTCTGATTTTTATTAATTCGATGATTGAATTACAAGCTTAGGACCCTACTTATACACATTTGGATACATGGCATCAAGACAATCCCAAGCTAGCCCATTCTAACAAATTTTCTCGCCTAAAAGCTGCATTTGACCCGGTTTGGCCAAATATGAACATTTGGGGCCAAAAACCTACCCAACCGACTTTCAAAATCAAACACATCAACAACGAGACACTAATCAACAATTACAACTAGAAATTACAATTAAAATTCATCAATTCATAGCATTCCCTCCTTCTTGAGAAACTTCTTGTCCTCAAGAAGTAAAATGTGGGAATTGGCTCTTCAAGAAATTGCAATTTTCCCAAGTCATAAAGCTCTTGTTCAAGTTGCTCTAAGTCACCAACACCTCTTGCACAGTCCCATGATCATGCTGCAGCGTCCTCCGGGCCTTAACAGCAGCAAGCTGCAGCACCAGCATCGCATTTGATTCTGCATCATGTGGCTTGCGAGCAACGTCAGCATCTTTCTTGACCTGCTTTTTAAGTAGGGAAACATGTAACACCGGGTGAATGTATGAATGTGAAGGTAAGTCAAGCTTATATGCAACATTGCCAACTTTCTCCAAGATTTTGTATGGGCCAAAGAAACGAGCACTTAGCTTGACATTACGCCTAACAGCCAAGGAGGACTGTCTATACGGTTGTAATTTAAGGTAGACCATGTCTCCAACTTCATAGTTTTTGTCTACCCACTTTTTGTCGGCATAAAATTTCATTCTTGCCCGAGCTTGTTGGAGATTATCCTTAAGCACTTGCGCCATCTGCTGCCTCTGCCGTACCAGGCCAGTTGCTGCAGAATCAAATTCCCCGGGTTGTCGCAGCAACATTGGTGAAGGAGGATGATAGCCATACAAAGCTTGGAAGGGTGAAGTGCCGATTGATGTATGGAAGTGAGTGTTGAACCAAAACTCCACCAAAGAAAGCCAATGATTCCACTCCTGGGGCCTTAAGAAAACCATACTTCAAAGGTATTGTTCCACACATTGGTTGACTCGTTCGGTTTGGCCATCCGTTTGAGGATGATAAGAGGAACTAAGTGCCAATGCGGTACCCATCAACTTGAACAACTCCCTCCAAAATGTGCTTGTGAAAATCTTGTCTCAATCTGATACAATGGATTGAGGCAATCCATGTAATTTGTAAATGTTGTCAAGGAAGATCCTTGCCAATTTTTCAGCGGTAACAGGTCGAGCAAGAGCAATGAAATGGCTATACTTAGTGAAACGATCCACCACTACCCATATAACCTCCTTGCCTTCAGACCTCGGCAATCCCTCAATGAAATCCATGCTAATATTAATCCATGCTTCATCCGGAATAGGAAGTGGTTGAAGCAGACCCTTGTAACGATGGTCTCCCAACTTCGTTTGTTGACATACTTCACAAGCCTTCACATACTCACTCACATCTTTTTGCAAGCTCGGCCAACTAAAGTAAGCCTTAACTCTTTGATAAGTGCCTTCTACACCGGCATGACCTCCCCAAGCAGCATCACGTGAGGCTCGTATGATCTGATGCCTCAATTCAGTAGCTGAACCAATGTAAAGCTTGCCACAGATTCTGATCAGCCCCCTTTGCACGGTTTTATAAGCATCTGAACTGCATTTTTCTGCACTTTTTGCGAGAGCTTTAGCAACACAATCTTGGGAAAAAGAATCACCCTCATATGTCTTGTATATCTCTTCCATCCATGAAGGGACCACCACGGCTAAAGCACTGCAAAGCCCACTGTCAGCATCCTCAAACTGCCTGGATAGCACATCAGCAGCCACGTTTTCTTTGCCTCTTCTATACTCAATGTCATAATCAAGGCCAAGCATCTTCATAAGTCCTTTCTTTTGAATTCTTGTCACAATTTTTTGCTCAAGGAGGTGCTTGAGGCTTTGGTGATCCGTTCGAATGATGAACTTGTGACCCTCCAAGTAATGCCTTCATTTTTCCACAGCTAAGAGAATGGCTAGATATTCTTTCTCATAGGTCGATATGGTTTGATGCTTAGGACTAAGAGCTTGAATCAAGTAAGCTATAGGCCTTCCTCCTTCAGAAAGAACAGCCCCAATACCAGTTCCACTTGCATCGGTCTCCAAAACAAAGCTTTCGGTGAAGTTTGGCATGGCCAACACCGGTGCAGCACACATTGCGGCTTTAAGAGCTTCAAATGCAGCTTGAGATCTCTCATTCCATGTAAAAGCATCCTTCTTCACGAGTTCGTTTAAAGGTTTGGCAATAGAACCAAAACCCTTAATGAATTTCCTATAATACCCGGTCAATCCTAAAAAACCTCTCAATTGCTTCAAGGTGATCGGAATTGGCCAACCTTGCATTGCTCGGATCTTATTAGGATCGGTAGAAACTCCCTCTTGAGAGATGACATGACCCAAATACTCAAGCTTATTTTGAGCAAACGAACATTTGGACAACTTTGCAAAACACTTGTGTTGCCGCATCACCACAAAGACTTGTCTGAGATGACTGAGATGTGATTCATAAGTTCAGCTGTAAATCAGTATGTCATTGAAGAAAACGAGCACTGAATTCCTCAGAAAAGGCTTGAAAACGTCATTCATGGCTACTTGGAAAGTGGCCGGAGCATTTGTTAAGCCGAAATGCATAACAACAAACTAGGAATGTCCATGATGAGTCTGAAAGGCTGTCTTGTAGATATCCAGCTCGAGGACCCTGATTTGATGATATCCCTGCCACAGATAGAGATTTGAAAAGAAGCATGCTCCATGTAACTCGTCAAGCAAATCATCTATGACCGGGATGGGAAACTTATCCTTCACTATTAGAGCATTCAACCGACGGTAATCAATGCACATTCTGGCCGAGCCATCTTTCTCCTTCACAAGGATCACAGGTGAAGCAAAAGGACTATGGCTTGGCCTAATGAAGCTCATGTGAAGAAGCTACTCAACTTGCCTCTCAATTTCTGTCTTTTGGCCATGAGCATACCGATATGGCCTGATCTTGACCGGCTCAGCATTTGCACGCAAGGGAATGGCATGGTCCACACTTCTTTGAGGAGGAAGACTCTTAGGTTGCTCAAAAATGTCCTCAAATTCTTCCACTAAGGCCTGAACTTCAGGTTGAATAGCTTGCTACAACTTTACCGCAGATACCATGAACAAATGCCCAATCCATTGTATTGCCTTCTTCTTGATTCCATCCTGCACACGTTTGCCATCAATCAACTTGAGTTGAGCTTCCTCTGATATGCCTTTCAAGGATACTTTGGTGCCATGAACCTTGAATGCCACGGTCATCTTATCAAAATCAAACACAACCGAGTTGAAGCTCTTAAAGCCGCAATGTGTGCTGCACCGGTGTTGGCCATACCAAACTTCACCGAAAGCTTTGTTTTGGAGACCAATGCAAGTGGGACTGGTATTGGGGCTGTTCTTTCTCAAAGAGAAAGGCCTATAGCTTACTTGAGTCAAGCTCGTAGTCCTAAGCATCAAACCATGTCGACCTATAAGAAAGAATATCTAGCCATTCTCTTAGCCGTGGAAAAATGGAGGCATTACTTGGAGGGTCACAAGTTTATCAGTCGAACGGATCACCAAAGCCTCAAGCACCTCCTTGAGCAAAAAAATGTGACAAGAATTCAAAAGAAAGGACTTATGAAGATGCTTGGCCTTGATTATGACATTGAGTATAGAGAGGCAAAGAAAAGTGGCTACTGATGTGCTTTCCCTGCAGTTTGAGGACGCTGACAGTGGGCTTTGCATTGCATTAGCCGTGGTGGTCCCTTCATAGATGGAAGAGGTATACAAGACATATGAGGGTGATTCTTTTGCCCAAGATTGTGTAGCTAATGATCTTGTGAAAAGTGCAGAAAAATGCAATTCAGATGCTGATATAACCGTGCAGAGGGGGATGATCAGAATATGTGGCAAGCTTTACATTGGTTCAGCTACTGAATTGAGGCATCAGATCATACGAGCCTCACATGATGCTGCTTAGGGAGGTCATGCCGGTGTAGAAGGCACTTATCAAAGAGTTAAGGCTTACTTTAGTTAGCCAGGCATGAAAAAAGATGTGAGTGAGTATGTGAAGGCTTGTGAAGTATGTCAACAAACGAAGTTGGGAGATCATCGTTACAAGGGTCTACTTCAACCACTTCCTATTCCGGATGGAGCATGGATTAATATTAGCATGGATTTCATCGAGGGATTACCGTGGTCTGAAGGCAAGGAGGTTATATGGGTAGTGGTGGATCGTTTCACCAAGTACAGCCATTTCATTGCTCTTGCTCGACCCATTACCGCTGAAAGATTGGCAAGGATCTTCCTTGACAACATTTACAAATTACATGGATTGCCTCAATCCATTGTGTCAGATCGAGACAAGATTTTCACAAGCACATTTTGGAGGGAATTGTTCAAGTTGATGCGTACCACATTGGCACTTAGTTCCTCTTATCATCCTCAAACGGATGGCCAAACCGAACTAGACAACTAATGTGTAGAACAATACCTTCGAAGTATGGTGTTCTTAAGGCCCAAGGAGTAGAATCATTGGCTTTCTTTGGCGGAGTTTTGTTTCAACAGTCACTTCCATACATCAATTGGCACTTCACCTTTCCAAGCTTTGTATGGATACCCTCCTCCTTCACCAATGCTGCAGCAACAACCGCGTGGGGCTAATTCTACAGCAATGGATTTAGTGCAGCAGAGGAGACATTTTGTCCAAGTGCTTAAGGATAATCTCCAACAAGCTCGGGCACGAATGAAAATTTATGCCGACAAAAAGAAGGTAGACAAAAGCTATGAAGTTGGAGACATGGTCTACCTTAAATTACAACAGTATAGACAGTCTTCTTTGGCTGTTAGGCGTAATGTCAAGGTAAGTGCTCGTTTCTTTGGCCCATACAAAATCTTGGAGAAAGTTGGCAATGTTGCATATAAGCTTGACTTACCTTCACACTCATACATTCACCCGGTGTTCCATGTTTCCCTACTTAAAAAACAAGTCAAGAAAGATGCTGGCGTTGCTCGCAAGCCACCTGATGCAGAATCAAATGGGATGCTGGTGCTGCAGCCTGCTGCTGTTAAGGTCCGGAGGACGCTGCAGCATGATCACGGGGCTGTGCTAGAGGTGTTGGTGACTTGGAGCAACTTGAACAAGAGCTTGATGACTTGGGAAAATTGCAATTTCTTGAAGAGCCAATTACCAAATTTTACTCCTTGAGGATAAGAAGTTTCTCAAGAGGGAGGGAATGTTATGAATCAAAGAAATTTATTTGAAATTTCTGGTTGTATCTTCGGTTAGGAGTCCCTTGGTAGAGTTGTAATAATTCAAATGTTAGTTGGGGTCGGTTTGGCGCCATAGGGAGTCGGTTGGTCCAGCCTTGGTTAAATCTAGCAGCTGCACTTGTTTTTGGCGCCAAAAGCTTAGTTTGAGTCGGTTATTTTAGTGTGGTTAGATTCAATGTTCTAATTTTTGTTTAAATAGGCTCTAAAGCTTGTAATTCATCATTCAATGAATAGAAATCAGAATTCCTTTTTGGAATTTCTCTCTCTTTTCTCATTTCTTTCTCTATTTCTCATCCCCTTTCACTTCTCTTATCATCTTAACTCTTTCTTCTACAAGGTTAACTTTCAATTTCGAATTGGAAGCTAACAGGATCAAGGGAAACCAAAATGCTACATACCTTCTTCAAGAGCACGGTGGATTTCATGATGAAACTCCTCAACAGGGAAGACATTTGCAAAATCTTTTTCAGATCGAATTTTGATGCATCTGCTGTGCCGAAGTTGGTAGATGCAAGCTAATATGCCACTTGACTTTGGATTGAATTACTAAGAGCCTTGAAGCTTCTACTTCTCTCTAAGATTCTTGAGGACAAGAATCTCTAAAGAGGGGGAGTATTGCTATGATTGTGATGTTTAGAGTCAAGTAGTGATAAAACATATGCAATAGTTTAGTAGCTCATTCAATAATGATCCTGTCATGGTCGGTTAGTTGCTCTATGGTAGCAAGGTCGGCTAGGTTAATGTGCCTAGGTGCTTTGTATTAGTTTTAGTATGGGTAGTGGTTCTTGCATTGTGATCTTCATATGATAAAAAATGAATTGATCTTTCTCTCTTTGAGCTTGAATGCTCTATCTCTTTTCTACTTCTTATCCCTAATTCTTCTGGAATTCTTCTATCTCTAATCTAATTCTCTTAGTTCTTATCTTGATTTCACTTTCTAAGTGTAAATCCTTATCCAAACCCTCGGGTATGATTCAAATTGAACTTGAATTATAACAAGCATAGGTTATCTCATTAGCACGACTTAATTCCTTTCCTGCTCCTAATTCAACATTAGACCTGAATTAATACTTAAGTTAGGGTTTAGGGCAACGAACTAGTCTAAGCGCATAATTCATCGTATCACCCTAGGTGTAGCATTGATTATCTAAACAGTACTAAAAAATTCCATTGTCGCGCCTAATTAAATATTAATTTATATAAAAAATTGTACTTAGGGTTGTTAGAACCTCAACCCTAACCATGCGTGAAAACTAGCTATGTTATTATCTAAGCTACAAACTCATAGACTGATACTAATAATTTGGAGATCTTAACATGGCTACAAGCTCAAACAAGGAAAGCCAAACAACAATCATAAATTCCCGACAGGGGTGCGTATATAACATAACAAAACTAATGTCTATAATAAAATATATATATAGGAACGAACGGTTATTCATCTTTCATCCGTAAACTATAAGTCTACTCCTCCATTGGAGTTCTAAACATCATGAAATCTAAGAAAGAAAACAATAATGACAAAAACTAAGGACTTGAAGATTCCCCCAATTGACATTGACGTGATCCTTGCTCTGTTTCCCTCAGCACTACGACCACCTGCGCTTCTGCGGTTGAGAACCCCTTGGATCTCGTAGTGGCTTCGGAAAGGAGAGAAGAAGAGAAGACGCGGTAAAAGATGTGAAAATAAGTCTCCCCCTATATATTTATACCTATGACGTGACTATGTCTAGCTGCAGTTAATGTGCCGATCTATCGCCTGACTTTCTGTTTGAAGTCGGCCTCGTTTCCCAATGAATTGTTAGCCCCACTATAAGCCACATACTGCTACTAGCCACTAGTCGATTGGTACTTTGTATCGACTGATTGTTTAGCTCCCGAAACTCTACAAGACATAATTGAGTTAACGAATTACGATCTTTTCCACATATGGTCAGGTTTCTCAAAGTAGTCTTTATTTATGCTTTGATTACGCTTGATTATGCCACTTTTCAACCTTTGTTTGCTATGTTGCACTCTAAGCTAAAATGTACCTCGATTACAATAAAAGCCGAATATGTTGCCGGAACGAGGAATAAAATATGTAAATATGAAGTACATCAACATTCCCAAACTCACTCCTTATTTGTCCTCAAGCAAGATTTAACTCAAACTAGCTAAAGATGGAAAAGTTTACTCGGGCATTCAATGGCAAGAATAGCTTGTGAAAATATTTTCCGATCATATTTAAAAGTGTACCTGAGAGTACATAATCTTTTTGAAATGTTATTATTAAACTGGTTCCAACTCAAGTTCTCATAATTCAAGTCGTTTTACTAATGAGTGAGCTTAGAACTTCTCTCCTCTTTTTCTTATTCCAGGCCTTCTAAATTTAGGACGAATAGAGAAAATAATCAAAGAAATCCGTTTTCTTAAGAATTCACCACTAATCCATGATGAAGTCAAAAGACTTCTCTTTTCTCTCTTATTCCCCCCCCCCCCCCCCCCCCCCCCCCCCCCTCTTTTTCTTTTTAAGTGACTCACGGTTAGGCGTGTCTCCCTCAGATCTATGCGGCGAGTTTTCAGCCGGTGAATCACAATTCAGTTGGCTTAGGGCATCAAGTGAAGAGCACTTCTTGGACCTAATGGGTTGAGTTAAACGAATTCACAGCCTAAGTGATAACTAGCACATACCAGTTTTTTGTATTAGTGCTTACTATAGTGACTTGAGCTGGTTGATTCTTCTTAAGCTTTCCCTGTGGCCTATGTAATGGGCTTTGGATCGGCTACTCCAGACCTAGTTGGCTCAAGGTACCAGGTGTTAAGACGCCCCTACGAGCTTACTTGCACGAGGCACAGGGGCGACAAGAACAAACAAGTCGCAAGTACCTATCTAATTGACGAGCATTGGTACCCTTTTTTTTTTGGAAATCACTCTAAATATAGAGATAGAAAATTGATTTCAACATTATTAAGAGTAAAACAGTGGGTTCAATTTCCTAAAATTATTTCCACTAGTACAACCTAAAAGGTAGGATATGTCACGTGATTAAGGGTGAAAAGTAACAGTCTCTCTAATGAGTTAAAAGATAAAAATATATATGAAAAAGTCAGATCCAAAAATAATCTCATTACATAAATATCCTAATCGTCATAGTACTTCTCAAATTTGGTATTTAATTAAAGTCACAAATAACTCTATGCTCATTCATGCAAAAGCTTAGCTAATTTAAGCACAATTGAGCTAAAGGGACAAAAAAAAGTTCACACCATACATGCTATCCCTAAATCCAAACCTTGCATTGTCGTCAATGCAAATCAATGAAAGTAGATACAAGCAAGGAAAGGAAAAAGACGACCTGAGGCATGGTATATTTGGCTTTGCATGGTGAGGAAATCCAAAAAGGGAAGACAAAAATAGCAAGCTGCAAAAGAAGGCGTAAAAGACAGAATACTAAACAAACTTGTCAGTAATGTTAGAAATCTAGACAGTACAAGTGTGTAGTAAAACAAAAATAAAAATAGCATGAATGGGATAATCAAAGGATCTACAATAGGAAGAAAGTTCAGTCTGAAAAACAAACTAAAACACATAACAAAAATAAAAGTAGGTTGGGTTGCCTCCCAAGAGCGCAAAGTTTAACGTCCTCAGTCGGACGTAGTTTAAAGCACAAAGTCAACCAAAATATTAGGTAATGTTTTTCCATAGAACTTAGGTTGAGCTAGTAGGGATGATCCACAACCCCAACAGCGTTTTTAGAACCGTGACTCTCAAGGAGGTCAACATTAACCGCATTGGGGTCGCAAATCTCTATCCTACAAAGTATAGATGATGAAGCATAACTATAGACATAGACAAGGACACTATTATGATCAGCACTTTTAGTAGAATCGGGCTTATCTGACTCTATTAAAGGGTCAATATCATCAACCCTATAGCATTTCAACTAGTCCTCAATTTCAGGGTGCCAAACAAAGCTCGAGACCTTCAATTTTCCCTTGAGGTTTCTAAAAGAAATCTCCAATACTCCTATCCTAAAGTAAATCATAGCGTTAGCTTTTGTTAGGAACGGTCGACCTAGAATGATGGAGGCGTTGTGCTTCTCCCCAAGAGTGGGGGCTATATCTAATATAATAAAATCGTCCGGGAAGACAAACTTGTTAACCTTGACAAGTACATCCTCCACCACTCCATGAGGTACGTGCTTTGTCTTATTGGCCAACTGAAGTGTGACATTAGTAGGCTTAAGGTCTCCTATACCCAATCCCCAAAAATCTGAGTAAGGGATGAGGTTTACACTTGCTTCTAGATCTAGCAAGGCTCTGCTGCTGTAATGCTCCCCAAAGACACATAGAACTGTAAAAGTCCCGGGGTCTCAAAACTTGGGCGGGGTGCCCGACACTAGAATACTACTCACCTTCTAAGTGAGTCGGACCTTCTTCTATTTACCTGAACTTCCTTTTTACACAGAGGTCCTTAAGGAACTTGGTGTACATAGGAATGTGCTTAATGGCTTCGATCAACGGCAAGTTCATCTTCACGTCCTTAAACACATCTATGAGCTCAGCCCTCTTTGGATCGTCCTTTTTCTTTAGTCCTATAAGGGCCGAAAGAAAAGGAATAGTAGGTTCATAAGATCTACATTGAGGGTCCTGTTATGATTGAAGATCAATCTTGAATTATAACCTAGGATAGAGGAAGAATTGTGAGATGAGAAGTAGAGAGAGTTAGGGTTGACAAGAGAATCAAGATCAATATTATTCAATGAAATCCATCTACAAGAACATTCTAGCTATTTATACTCAATGCTTAGTTAAGTCGGTTGAACTAAAATATCTGACAAAGCAATGTACTTAGAGCAATTTAACCAAATTAACTAAATCAGCGGCAAAAAGCTAGGCTTCTAAGCGTTCCCGCCAAAACACTTATTCAAATATTTATTAGGAATGCCACTACTCAAGCCCTAAATCTCCAAATCATGACAATGCTCCCTCCTTTAGGACATTCTTGACTAAAGAATGAAAAGAGGGAAACTGACTTTGGATGAACCTCAAACCTTCCCAAGTAGCATCTTTAGGGTCCAAATTAGCTCATTGCACCAGCACCTCCTGAATCTTTCTGCCTTGCTGCTAAACCACACGAGAATCGAAAACTGCTGTAGGTTCTTATACAATCTCAGCACTTACTGCTCCTTCTCGAGGGACTGTTGAGCAAACCTTAACCTCTGCAACATGCTTCTTAAGAAGAGATACATGGAATACAAGATGGACATAAGAATCAGGAGGTAACTTCAGCTTGTAAGGAACATTTCCCAGCTTTTTTAGCACCCCATAAGGCCCAAAGTAGCAAGCACTCAACTTAACATTCCTGCGCACTGCCACAATCGATTTCCTATAAGGCTGCAACTTCAAATATACCAAGTCTCCAACCTAAAAGGACTTATCTGCACTCTTCCTATCAGTAAGGAATTTCATTTATGATTGTGCCAGCTGTAAATTGTCCCTAAGTTGCTGCACCATTGGCTTCCTGATGGGGCTCGTATTTATGCATCTTTTAATTGTTATTTTAATTATTTTACACCTATTTAATTATAGTTCTACACTCATTTTTTCAATTCTTATGTTTGACAGGTTTGAGATTGAAGTTCTGAAAATTGTAAAATTTTTGTGCAAATAAGACAAATTCGACGCGTAAAAAATTAAAGCAAGTCAATCAAGATTCGGGACAACAATGTATAAGCTTGGCCTACTCCGTCCCGACCCGCATCGGTACAGTACGCCAAGCCCAACTCGTCCATCATCAACCAAAAACTCATGACCAGGCCCACGAACGTCATCCCAGACCCACCAACGCACAGCCAGCCCATCTTCTTTAACCTCAAGCCCAACACCATCGTTCACTAGTGGCTCACCTAAGTCCGATCCATTCTCGGCCCACCTTTGGCACCTTCAAGCTCAGGCCCATGCTCAGACCCGTCATTGCCGGCCCACCAACACCAAGCCCAACAGCCCAGTCCAACACGCAAGCCCAACTCTGGTAGGGCTCACAGAAGATGCAGAGGGTCGGTTTTGGGGAGGGATTTTAAACTCGTTTTTGACGCAATTTAAAGAGAGATTTGTTTTGGTTCTGGGTGGGGGGCCTCTCTCTCTTTCTCTTGGCTCTGTCTCTCTCTCAGATTATTTTTTTTTCTTTGTTTTTCGTTAAATTGGAAGGAGAGCGAAATTAGCGTAAAGACCGACATGAGTTCGTTCATCTCCTCCTTCACAGGTTCATCCTTGATGGAGAGCTAACTTGCTCTATGCAGTTAGATGAAGTCTTAGCCTTTACTTTTGTTTACTTTTAATTCAGGTTAATTTGATTATTTACATGAATTGCTTGGTTGCGATAAATACTTTGAAGTATTATATTTTTATCGTTTATTCAATTGATATGATTGTTGAGTTTCTAACCTTTTATCGTTGATGTTGATATTTATAAATTAATTCTTTGCGCTTGTATTAGGATTAATTAATAAAGCAATAATATTAACCGAATTGCTAATTAAAGCCTAGTTAGATAGAGTCAATACGTAATAATTAACAATATGTTAGGTAGAGCCTATTTTCCTTATGCTTTAGTTAGATAGGGTCAATACGCCATAGTGACAATATCTCGTTTGTAGGTTGAAACTTGTAGCCTAAACCACTACCCGTGTGACAATCAATAATCCCAATTCAAAGGTTAGGGCAAAAATAATTGGCTAATGATGGATTCGAAACTCTAGGTTCCAATTTAATATACTTTTCGATTAGAAGTAGATTATTTTAGTTCAATTGTCATTTTCTTAGATTAATTAACACAAAAACCTCTCAATTTTATTCAAATCAATTTAGGTCATAGAATAAATTTGCGCACTCTTAGTCCCTTGAGTTCGACACCCTCTCGCCCTGCACTTCAATTTAGATGTGTTTAGTAGATAGGGTTAAATATTAAATTTTGATAGAGTAGAAAAACACATCAAGATTTTGGCACCGTTGCCGGGGACTAGGCAACGTTCATGATTTTATTTTTATGATTTTCTTTGGTTTTTAGTTTTCTTTGATTATTTTTAATTGTCATTGTCTCTTTCTTTAAAAAAT
The DNA here is from genome assembly GCA_018398585.1 of Simmondsia chinensis. NCBI lineage: Eukaryota > Viridiplantae > Streptophyta > Magnoliopsida > Caryophyllales > Simmondsiaceae > Simmondsia > Simmondsia chinensis. The sequence continues at coordinate 15,749,878 of JAGTTD010000018.1, read as the reverse complement.
AAAAAAAACATAGAAAAAAAATATTTTCTTTACTTTTCTTAAAAAGGTTATTTATTTATTTATTTATTTTTAAAGCATTATTTATCTTGTGATTTTCGTGCATAGATTGATTTTAGGATAGTGTATTATTTGTTTTTCTTTTTAAGTGTTTGTTTTGTTTGTTTTGCTAGTTTTAGTTTTTAGTTTTATTTGCTTCTTGTTATTGTTATTTCATGCACGGTCGCCGCTCTTTGTCTCTGGACCTTACTAGATTCAACCCTGAAATTGAAAGGACCTTGAGAGACTTTAGAGCCCAACACCGAGCACAAACCACAATGACTAACAAACAACAACCACGTCCACTTATGGAGTATTTTACTCCCACCACATACAACTCTCCTTTATGCATTAGGTTGCCACCTATAGCCAATCAGTTCAAGCTTAAACCACATACCATGCAAATGCTTCCTTCATTGCATAGCTTAGGCAATGAGAAGCCGTACACACACTTGGACAGTTTCATGGAGGCTTGCTCAACCTTTGGGATTCCTAACGTTAGTGACGATGCCATCTTACTTCGCCTCTTTCGTTTCTCTTTAAAGGAAAAGGCTAAGTATTGGTTAGGCACCTTACCTAGTGGAACGATTAGTACTTGGACTCAAATGCAACAAGAATTTCTTAAGAAATTCTATCCCATTAGTAAGACTAACACTGCTAGGAGAGCCATTAACACCTTCGCCTAACTCCCTACTTAGGAGTTTCACGAGAGTTGGGATAGGTTTAGGGAACACTTACGAGCTTGTCCACATCATGCTATCCCTAAATGGCAACTAGTCCAAAGTTTCTATTATGGGTTAAACGAGAAGGGTCAACAAACCGTTGATGCCTCATGCGGTGGTCAATTCCTCAGGAAGAATGAGGATAAGGCGTGGGAACTGTTTGAACATTTGAATGAGAATTCACAACAGAATGCTGCACATACGCGCTTGAATGCTTCTAGGTTAAATAGAGGAGGAGTACATGAAGTTGTTCATACCTCTATCTTAGATAAGAAAGTAGAATCTCTAGCCTCTTCTGTGGAGTAGCTTATGTCCTTATTTAAGATGTCATTGACTCCCCCTACTGTAACTAATGTGTCTAGTGTTCAAAACATGCATAGTGCTTGTTCTTCATGTTCTTATGTCTTTCATTCTACGTTTGATTTCCCATCCGCTTCACCTATTGTTGAGTGGTCGGAGGAACAGGCTAATGCAGCCCAGGGATTCTCAAGGAACGACCCATACTCGAACACGTATAATCCGGGCTGAAGAAACCATCCAAACTTCGCCTGGAGGCAAGGAGGAGAAGGACAGTTTATGCCACAACAACCGAACCCATGACCTCAACAATCTGGTATGCCCTGACCTCTCGGTTTTCAACCACAAGGGTATGCTTCCAACTACTCTCAACCTCCTAATTTGAGCTCTAATTCGAATATTGAAGAGAAGGTTTTGAGTGCGCTGAAAGGTTTGGAAGCTAATTCCCAACTCCTCCACTCCCATACACAATCGATCTCAAAGTTAGAAACACAAATGGGTCAACTAGCTAACACTTTGAGTAAGAGAGATGTGGGAAGACTCCCTAGCCAAACCGTAGAGAACCCTAGGAACTCTGTGAGGCAAGACAATTATCCTCCCCATCAAGAACAAGCAAAGTCTATTACAATGTTAAGAAGTGGGAAGTAGGCTGACGATGGGGTGAGTGTTGAGAGTGAAGTACCCATAAGTGGTGAGGGAGAAGAAAAGAGCGAGGAAAGATAGAAGGAGATCGATGAGGTCATGCACCCTTCTCCCACTCCTAACTCCTCTGATCTTCCTTCCTCATATGTACTTAGAGTGCCCTTCCCCCACGCATTAGTTGCACCACATCCAAATGGAAAGGACAAGAAGTGGGAAGACATTTTAGAGACTTTTAGGCAAGTAAAGATAAACATTTTGCTTCTTGATGCAATTAAACAGATCCCGGCCTATGCGAAGTTTATTAAGGACCTTCTAAACAAAAAGAGGCGATCTAGAGCACATCTGCCTAAAAAAGTATTTTTAGACGAGCAAGTGAGCTCGATTCTAAAGTGTGACCCTCCAATTAAGTACAAAGACCCTGGTGTCCCCACCATCTCTTGTTCACTTGGAGACTACCCGATTGATAAAGCTTTACTGGATTTAGGAGCGAGTGTCAACATTATTTCTTACTCGGTTTATGAGAAGTTAGGCCTGGCAGAGTTGCAACCCACCATGGTGACCTTGCAATTAGTAGATAGATCAACTAGGATCCCCCGTGGTGAGCTGATTGACGTGTTAGTGAGAATAGACAGAGCCTTGTTTCTTGCGGATTTCCTCGTGCTTGATATGGGACCTTCTAGTCATTCGAAAAACCATGTCTCTGTCATTCTAGGTTGGCCTTTCTTAGCGACGGCTAATGCTACTATTAATTGCAGATCTAGGGTAATGGACGTTAGCTTTGCAAACATGACTAGTAGGTTGAACATTTTTAAGGCTTCATTGTCACCCACTAGTGAGGATGAGTTAGAGTGTTTCTGGGTGGATGTTATTGATGATTTGGTTGACCAAACACTCCCCCGGATGTTATTGATGATTTGGTTGACCAAACACTCCCCCCTATCTTAGTTAGTGATTCCCTTGAGCGAGCACCAGTATACGATTGTTCTGATGATTTTGAGATTGAAAATTACATTAGAGAGATGAATAATTGTCTTGAGTTGTGCGCCCCTTAGAGACTTGTTATTAGTTGTCAAACGTAGAAGCCTTACCTACGCTTTTAGATTCCCCTGCCTTGCCTTCCATAGTTTCACCACCCAAACTTGAACTTAAGCCGTTGCCATCTACTCTTGAGTATGCTTTCTTAGGACCCGATGAGACTTTACCTGTGATTATCTCTTCTCAGTTGTCTAGGGAACAGGATGACGCATTGATGATAGTGCTTAGTGATCGTAAGAGTGCCATTGGGTGGTCTGTGGCTGATTTGAAGGGTATAGATGGTTCCATTTGCATGCATAGGATTTTTCTTGATGAGATTACTAGACCCACTAGAGAGATGCAAAGGAGGTTAAGCCCTAACATGAAGGTAGTGGTAAAGAAAGAGATTGTGAAATTGCTTGATGCTGGTATCATTTACCCAATTTCTGATAGTAGGTGGGTTAGCCTTATTCAGGTAGTCCCAAAGAAGTCAGGTGTTACTGTGGTTAGGAGTAGTGATGAAGAGTTAGTGCCTACTAGAGAGACCACGGGCTAGGGAGTGTGTATTGACTATAGGAAGCTTAACTCTGCCACTAAGAAGGAACATTTGCCTCTACCATTCATTGACCAGATTTAAGCGAGGCTAGCTGGTTAGAGCTTTTACTATTTTCTTGATGGATATTCAGGATATAACTAGGTAGCAGTCTAGCCAGAGGATCAGGAAAAAATGACTTTTACGTGCCCCTTTGGCATATTTTCCTATCGTAGGATGCCATTTTGTTTATGTAATGCGCCCGCTACATTCTAGAGATGCATGATGTATATCTTCTTTGACATGGTAGACAGATTTCTTGAGGTTTTCATGGATGATTTCTCTATTTTTGGACCTTCGTTTGATGAATGTTTGTAGAATTTGAGGCATGTGCTAAAAAGATGTCAAGAGACCAATCTTGTTTTTAAGTTGGGATAAGTGTCACTTTATGGTTCAAGAGGGGATTGTATTGGGTCATAGGGTGTCTAAGAAGGGTATTGAGGTTGATAAGGCTAAGGTAGATCTGATTGCAAACTTACCCCCTCCCTCGAATGTGAAGCAAGTTAGATCCTTTCTGGGTCATGCAAGTTTCTATAGGAGATTCATTAAGGACTTAGAAAAACTGGCCAGACCATTAACTAGCTTGCTAGCTAAGGAGACCTTATTTGAGTTTGATGAGTCTTGCCTTGAAGCTTTTCAAAAGATTTGGTCATTACTTGCTTCAGCCCCCATTATGCAGCCCCCCGATTACTCTCTTCATTTTGAAATTATGTGTAACGCTTCTGATTTTGCTATAGGTGCTGTCCTAGGTCAAAGAGTAAACAAAGTGCCTCATGTCATTTACTATGCTAGTAAAACTCTTAATGATGCCCCACGCCATTACACCACCACTGAAAAGGAGTTGCTAGCTGTTGTGTTGACTCTTGACAAGTTTCGTTCCTATCTTTTGAGGTCAAAAGTCATTATCTATTCTGACCATGCTGCATTGAAATATTTGCTCTCAAAGAAAGAAATGAAACATAGGCTTATTAGATGGATTCTTTTAATTCAAGAGTTTGACATTGAGATTAGAGATAAGAAAGGTGCAGAGAATGTGGTAGCTGACTATTTCTCTAGGATTTTCTTTGAGCATCATGGTCCATCTATTTCAATGCATGACTCTTTTCCCGATGAGCAACTTTTTTATTGTCTCCCATTCACATTGCCCTTGGTTTGCAGATATTGTTAACTTTCTTGCCACAGGTACGCTTCCATCTACTTGGTCTAAGCATGAAAAAGATCGGTTTATTTCTCTGGTAAAGCAATTTTATTGGGATGACCCTGGCTTGTTTAAACATTGTGCGGATCAAGTAATTCGTAGGTGTGTTCCAAAGTGTGAATATCATAGCATTTTATCTTTTAATCACTCATATGCATGTGGAGGACACTTTAGAGGTCGTAGGACTGCTGCAAAAGTCCTACAATGTGGTTTTTATTGGCCTACTCTATTTAAGGATGCTCACGAGTTTTGTCTTGCATGTAAGCGTTGTCAACGCACAGGCGCATTGACACATCGGGACATGATGCCTTTAAACCCTAGTTTGATTTTGGAAATATTCGATGTTTGGGGCATTGACTTCATGGGTCCGTTTCCCCCGTCCTTTGGGTTTGTTTACATACTCATAGGGGTTGACTATGTGTCTAAGTAGATTGAAGCTATACCTACTAGCACCAATGACCACAAGGTGGTCATGCAATTTGTCAGAGACCACATCTTTAACCGTTTTGGTACCCCTAGAGCACTCATTAGTGATGGTGGCAGACACTTTATTCACAGGTCATTTGAGGCACTTCTTAGGAAGTACTCGGTGCATCATAAGATTGCTGCCCCATACCACCCCCAAACTAGTGGTCAAGTAGAGCTTTCAAATCATGAGATTAAGTCTATACTTGAGAAAATGGTTCGCCTTGATAGGAAAGATTGGTCCCTTAGGTTGAATGATGCTCTTTGGGCTTACCACACGGCTTATAAGACCCCACTTGGTATATCGCCCTATAGGTTAGTCTTTGGTAAGGCGTGCCATTTACTAGTTGAACTAGAAAACCGTGCTTATTGGGCCACTAGGGCTTTGAATTTTGACTTAGACCAAGCCGGATCTAACCGAAAGCTTCAATTGACTGAACTTGAGGAGTTGAGAAATGAAGCTTATGAGAATGCAAAGATTGAAGCTATACCTATAGGGGTTTGTTTCCCCCGTCCTTTGGGTTTGTTTACATACTCATAGGGGTTGACTATGTGTTTAAGTGGATTGAAGCTATACCTACTAGGACCAATGACCACAAGGTGGTCATGCAATTTGTCAGAGACCACATCTTTAACCGTTTTGGTACCCCTAGAGCACTCATTAGTAATGGTGGTAGTCACTTTACTCACAGGTCATTTGAGGCACTTCTTAGGAAGTACTCGGTGCATCATAAGATTGCTGCCCCATACCACCCCCAAAACTAGTGGTCAAGTAGAGCTTTCAAATCGTGAGGTTAAGTCTATACTTGAGAAAACGGTTCGCCTTGATAGGAAAGATTGGTCCCTTAGGTTGAATGATGCTCTTTGGGCTTACCACACGGCTTATAAGACCCCACTTGGTATGTCACCCTATAGGCTAGTCTTTGGTAAGGCGTGCCATTTACTAGTTGAGCTAGAACACCGTGCTTATTGGGCAACTAGGGCTTTGAATTTTGACTTAGACCAAGCCGGATCTAACCGAAAGCTTCAATTGAGTGAACTTGAGGAGTTGAGAAATGAAGCTTATGAGAATGCAAAGATTTATAAAGCTAAAACCAAGGCTTTTCATGATAAACATATTTTGAGGAAAACATTTGCTCTTGATAAAAAAGTTTGGCTTTTTAATTCTAAATTGCGTCTTTTTCCTGGTAAGTTGAGGTCTAGGTGGGATGGTCCTTTTGTGGTTAAGTAGGTGTACCCCTCAGGTGCTATTGAGATATGCCACCCAAAAGATGGTCGTACATTCACTGTAAATGGTCAAAGGTTCCAACCTGTAGTTGAGTTGGATGGCATTGTTGATTGACAGCTTATTGAAGTCGCCTCTTTGGTGGACACCATGATTGATACTTGATCTTTGCTGGATTCATTGTGCCCAGCTGAAGGCATAAAACTTAGCACTCCTAGGAGGCAGCCTAGGTTTTGTTAATTCTTGTTCTTAGTTTAGTTTTTCAATTAATTAGCTTTTGGAGACTTGTGTTTTTTTCTTTTTTCAGGTTCATGTCCCAGGTTGAAAAAGTCATATATAAATGTTCACGCCGCCTTGTCAGGTTGCATTGCTCTATCACACCTATTTCTTGTGCTTTAATGATTTATGTTGTCGCATTAAGGACAATGCATGATTCAGGTGTGGGGGTGAAGCTCATTTGCATGTGCTGATTCTTTGGTCAAATTTTTAAAATTTTGAACATCTTTTATGCATTTTGAGTGTGCATTATAACCGTTTAGCCATGTTTTCCTTGATCGACGCGTATGTTAGGATGATGGTAGGATTAGCTGTTTATTTCATTCTCTTAATTCCATGAAATTAAATGATTCTACTTCATATTTGTTAGTGAGCATTGTCTATCAGTGTTGATATTAATGGGTTCTACTCATGCAGCTCACATATTCACTATGCACAGGACTTTCGTGTTGTGGAAAATATGAAAAATTTGAGTAAACAACCCAATATATCTTGAGTTTTGCAAGCCTGCCCTATTGGCTTATCCTAATCCTTGGCCTTGATGTAATGAAAAGTACTGGTTGGTCAATGTCAATTGTAATGTTGAAGTACATGTTATAAAAATAAAAAAAAGGTCCAAAAATGGACAAAAAAGAAAGAGGAAACAAAAAGGAAAAAAAATGAAAAGAAAAAAAACGGGGGATTTCCGCCAAAAGAAAAAAGCAAAAGAAAAAGAAAAAGTGAAAACTGGTGTACATTCATGATAAAGATGTTCTTCTTTTGTGCTATACTGAGGTCAAAATATTGTACAGTGGTCCTCATGTGCCACTTAAAATTTCTCGATGCATAGGCATGTGTTTAGGTGATTCAATGGTGTGGGTGCACAAAAACTTTATATATTTGGTTGGAAGCGAGAATTTGAGGAGATTCTATGACATGAAATCCTAATCACTTTCACTTGTGTGCTTAAATTGCTTGAGTAGTTCCTATTAGTTGATACAAGGTTAATGAAATTCTTTGACGAGTTTTGAAGTTTAATCATCTAAATTCATGAAATTGAAGAATGCTCTAGATGACCGAATTTTGTCTTGAATTTAAATGCAAGTGTTAATCTCGGAAAACTTGGTGAAGGTTGGGATAGTTGGGGTAGTTGGTCACTGTAGTCTTTATGTTAAATCATATGCTTTGCTCACGGACTAGCGTATTTACGCATCTTTTAATTGTTATTTTAATTATTTGGCATCTATTTAATTATAGTTCTACACTCATTTCGGCAATTCTTATGTTTAACAGGTTTGAAATTGAAGTTCTAAAAATTGTCAAATTTTGGTACAAATAAGACAAATTCGACGCATAAACAATTAAATCAAGTCAATCAAGATTCGGAACATCAATGTATAAGCTCGACCTGCTTAGACCCAACCCGCAGCGCTAAAGTACGCCAAGCCCTACTCCTCCATCATCAACCTAAAACTCATGACCCGGCCCACGCACGACAACCCAGGCCCACCAACGCATAGCCAGCCCATCTTCTTCAACCTCATGCCTAACACCATTGTTCGCCTAACACCATTGTTCACCTGCGGCTCACCTAAGTCCGGCCCTTTCTTGGCCCACCTCTGGCACCTTTAAGCTCCGGTCCATGCTCAGACCCGTCCTTGCCGGCCCACCAACACCAAGCCTAATAGTCCAGTCCAACACGCAAGCCCAGTTCCAGTAGGGCTCGGAGAAGACGCAAAGGGTCGGTTTTGGGGAGGGATTTTGAACTCTTTTTTGACTCAATTTAAAGAGCGATTTTTTATGGTTCTAGATGGGACCCCCTCTCTCTCTTTCTCTCAGCTCTCTCTCTCTCAAAATATTTTTTTTTCTTTGTTTTACGCTATATTGGAAGGAAAGCAAAATTAGCGTGAAGACCGACATGAGTTCGTTCATCTCCTCCTTCACCGTTTCATCCTTGATGGAGAGCTAACTTGCTCTTTGGGGTTAGATGAAGTCTTAGCCTTTACTTTTGTTTACTTTTAATTTGGGTTAATTTGATTGTTTAGATGAATTGCTTGGTTGAGATAAATACTTTGAAGTATTATATTTTTATCGTTTATTCAATTGATATGATTATTGAGTTTGTAACCTTTTATCGTTGACGTTGATATTTATAAATTAGTTCTTTGTACTTGTAGCCTTAAGATTAATTAATCAAGCAATAGTATTAACCTAATTGTTAATTAAAGCCTATCTTCCCTATGCTTTGGTTAGATAGGGTCAATACGTAATAATTAATAATACGTTAGGTAGAGCCTATTTTCGTTATGCTTTAGTTAGATAGAGTCAATATGCGATATTGACAATATCTCCTTATTAGGTTGAGGCTTCTAGCCTAAACCACTACCCGTGTGACAATCAATAATCCCAATTTAAAGGTTAGCGCAAAAATAATTGGCTAATGATGGATTCAAAACCCTAGGTTCTAATTTAATACACTTTCCGATTAGAAGTAGATTATTTTAGTTCAATTGTCGTTCTTTTAGATTAATTAACACAAAAACCTCTCAATTTTATTCAAATCAATTTAGGTCATAGAATAAATTCACGCACTCTTAGTCCTTGTGGTTCGACACCTTCTCGCCCTACACTTTAATTTAAATGTGTTTAGTGGATAGGGTTAAATATTAAATTTTGATAGAGTAGAAAAACACATCACTTCCTTTGAAGTAACAACTCATTAACTTCATGCACGAAGGAAGTAACCCCTTGTAGCAACAATGGAGATGGAGGATCATAGCCATAGAATGCTTTGAAAGGAGTTGTTCCCAAAGCTGAATGAGCATGTGTGTTGTACCAAAATTCTGCCAAAGCTAACCATCTATGCCTGCACACATTGATTCACTCTTTCTGTTTGTCCATCTGTCTGAGGGTGATAAGAGGAGCTCAAAGCCAGAGATGACCCCAACAACATGAACAACTCACGCCAGAAATGACTGGTGTACAACCGATCCTGATCTGAAATGATGGATTGAGGTAAACCATGGAGCTTGTAGATGTTATCCAAGAAGACCTTTGCAAGTTTCTTAGCTTAAAATGGGTGATTCAATGCTATGAAATGTCCAAACTTGGTGAAACGATCCACTACCACTCAAATGATTTCCTTCCCCTCAGACTTAGGCAACCCCGCAATAAAATCCATACTTATATGTTGCCACGCTCTATTCGGAATGGGTAAGGGCTGAAGCAAGCCTTGGTAATGCATGTGATTAATTTTAGTACGCTGACAAATACCACAAGCTTGATCAATTTCCATAGCATCCTTCCTCATGCGAGGCCAATGGAAGTACTACCTCAATCTTTGGTAGGTACCTTCAATTCCAGAGTGCCCTCCCCAAGTAGAATCATGAGAAGCCAAGATAACCTATCTCCTTAAGTCTATCATTGAGCCAATGTGTACCTTCCCCTTCATTCTCACAATGCCATTAGCAACCTTCACCTCAGAATCTACAATATAGAAGTTGTTCTTGATGCTAAAGGCTGCAATGCAATCTTGAGCAAGATTGTCACCTTCACAAGATTTGTGCACATCTTCCATCCAAGAGGGCACAACAATTGAACAGCAAAGCAGGAAGCTAGTTCTGTCTCTTACTGTCTTCTTGAGAATGCATCTACAGCAAGATTCTCCCTTCCACTAAAATACTTAATCGAATAATCCAACCCAAGCATCTTCATAAGGCCTTTGCGTTGCACCCTTGTGGTAATCTTATGTTCTAACAAGTACTTGAGACTCCAGTGATCAGTTCTAATGATGAAATGGTGACCATCCAAGTAATGTCTCCACTTCTTCACTGCCATAAGGATTGCAAGTTACTATTTCTCGTAAATGGACAAACTCAAATGCCTTGAACTGAGAGCTTGGCTAAGATAAGCCACAAGTTTTCCTTTCTGTCATAAAACTGCTCCCACACCCTTCGTACAAGCATCTGTTTCCACTACAAAAGGCATATTGAAATCTGGCATAGCAAGCACAGGGGCTGAGCACATGAAACCCGTTAACCTCTCAAAAGCTTCATGAGCTGCTTCAGACCACTAGAAAGCGTCTTTCTTGAAGAGATCAGTTAATGGCTTAGCAATCATACCATAAGTAGCCACAAACTTCCTATAATACTAGTAAATCCCAAGAATCCTCTCAACTGCTTGATGGAAACAGGTGATGGCCACTGCTTCATAGCCTAAATCTTAGCTAGATCTGTGGCTACATCATCAAACAAGATGACATGACCCAAATACTCCACTTGAGACTGAGCAAAAGTGCACTTTGGGAAGCTTAACATATCGCTTGTGCTTGCACATGGTCTTGAACACTTGACAGAGATGATCCACATGTGAATCCAAAGTAGGACTACACACCAAAATGTCAAAAAAAAAAAAAAAAAAAAGAGACTAGAACAAACTTTTTCAAGAATGGTTTGAAGACTAAATTCATCAAAGCTTGAAAGGTGGCTGGAGCATTTGACAATCCAAATGGCATAACCACAAATTCGTAATGCCCATGATGAGTTCTGAAAGTAGTCTTTTGTTTGTCTTGCTCCAACACTCAAATATGATAATACCCTTGCCTTGGATCCAGCTTAGAGAAGTAATGAGACCCATGTAACTCATCTGGGAGGTCATCTACGATAGGAATTGGGAACTTGTCCTTGATTGTGAGGGAATTGAGCTGCCTATAATCTATACACATCCTTGAAGTGCCATCCTTCTCCTTGACAAGTATGACAGGTGAAGCAAAAGGACTGTGACTATGTCTAATAAATTCAGTTTTCAATAACTCATCCACTTGTCTCTCAATCTCATTCTTCTGTGAATGCGAATACTTATAAGGCCTCAAATTTTCAAGATTTGAATTGGACTTTAACGGTATAGCATGATCCATGGATCTTTTGGGAGGAAGGAAGGTTGGTTGCTGAAACAAATCATTGAAGTCTTGAATCAGCTTGCTAATTAATGGATTAAAAATCACTTGAGCTTCTAATAGCTCAGTAGTAATGGAGAAAGAGTGTCCAATCCACTGATAATCCTTCTTCATAATCACATCTTCCAATCTTTTGCTACTCATCACCTATAGTTATCCTTGCTCCATAATGCCTTTCAACTTGACATCCTTGCCATTCAGATTGAAAGAAACTGAAAGCTGAGCAGAATCAAACACCAATGGACTGATTGTCTTCATCCAATCTACACCAAGTACCATATCACATCCTCCCAACTTCAAGACCCTAAAGTCATATACAAATCGATGGCCTTGCATCTGCTAACAGAATTGTTTGCGCTTTGTTTGCGTAAGCATAGAGTTCCTATCAACAACCATCACAGCTAAGGGACTTGTCTTGATCATTTCATGGCCTACTCTTTTGACAATCTTTTAATCCACAAAGCTATATGTACTTCCACTGTCAATCAAGATCAGGAGAGGCTTGTGGCTAACTTCCCCTTTGATTTTGATGGTATTATGTGAGCCATTGCCAGTCAATGCTCTTACTAAAATTTCCATCTCGTCCTCAGCAAAAGCATCCTGTACGTCTTCCACTTGATCACTGGATCCACTCTCCATTTCTTGTCCTTCATATCCATCATCAGCCTCAACTCCAGAAACAGACATAAGAAGTTTGGGATTGCATTTGTATCCAAAAAAATATCTCTAATTGCACTTGAAACACAATCTCTAAGCTTTCTTCTCCTCTAAGCTCAAGGATTATGAAGCCACATTAGTATTATGTTGCAAGGACTGTGCTGCTTGGCCACTCTTTCTTCTTTGTATCTTAGAACTTGCAAGGACAATGGATTCAAAACAATTTAGCTTTCGAATAAGCCTTGGACAGAGTCAGTGGATTCAATGCCTTAGTAAAATTTTTGGCCTTTGGCTTAAGGCCGCTGATGAAATAAGAAACATTATATGCTTCACTAGCTCCAGGATTCATGGTCATCATTCTAGCTCTCAGATTCTCAAAGCATGTCATATACTCTCTCACTGAAGTCGTCTGTGTCACTTTGTCAAAGTTTTTAACTACATTTGCTGGATCCTCATCACCATATCTCTCACAAATTTCCTTAACAAAATTAGGCAAAGTGAGGGTAGGTTTGCTAAGAATTAAGCTATGGAACCACACTTACTGATCTCCTTGCAAATGTACTGCAGCTAACTCCACTTTCTCAACATCAATCACATGATAAAAGCAAAAGTACCTCTCACACCTTCTAATCCACAATTGAGGATGCAATCCATCATATGTGCCAATCTCAATCTTAGGCTATCGAAATCAAGTGCTCTTAACCATACCCACACCTTCATAACTCTCTTCAGGTGCTCGAGGATACAAAGGATTAGGAGGCATAGCTTGGTGAGTGATTTATTCTTGTAATCCTACCATTTGCTCTGCATTTGCTGCTGTGATTGAGATATGTGTCCTACCTGTTGATTTACTGATCTAACTACTAATACCAATCATGGATTTGTTTCTGCAGCTGAGCTATCCAGTCAACTTGATTCGCATCTACAGCTGCTGCTCCAGCCATAGGTTTCTACCTTCAACCTCTACCCAGCTTGATTAAATCAGATTGGAGCATAATCAAGCAATTGTTCAAGCTCTGATACCAATTGTTATGATTTAAGATCAATCTTGAGTCATAACCTTGGATTGAGGAAGAATTGTGAGATGAGAAGTAGAAGAAAGTGATGAGAAGTAGAGAGAGTTAGGGTTGAGAAGAGAATCAAGTTTAAGATTATTCAATGAAATCCAATTACAAGAACATTCTAACTATTTATACTCAATGCTTATTAAGTTCGTTGAACTAAAATATATAACAAAGCAATGTACTTAGACCAATTTAACCGAATTAACCAAAGCAGCCACCAAAAGTTAAGCTTCTAAGCCCTCCCACCAAAACACTTATTTAAATATTTACAAGGAATGCCACTACTTTAACCCCTAAATCTCCATATAGGTCCTCCTCATCAGCAGCTGGGGAAGGATCTGTGCTCTCCTTCTCAAACTCAACCTCCACATATATAAGGTTCCGCTCTCCAGACACTGACACAACTTGAACTTGCTCAAAAGTAAGCAAGTTAGGGTTAGAACTAGTGAACCTTGCCGGGTTTGTGAGAGGTTGGGAGGGTAATCTCCCTTCGTCTTGCCTATGAAGAGCTTGGTTCAATTGTCCTATCTGGTCCTCTATTTTAGCAAATGACTTATAAAGGGATCTGTCCTCCATGAATCGGAGCATACACTTCTCAAATTATGAAGAATGTCTCGAAGGTAGGCGAGGGGGGTTAACATGGAAAACAGGGTGGGTAGGTTGAGAAATATACCTCTGGCCTCCTGAAAAGGCGGAGGGTGTGCATTACCTACAAAGCCAAGATTATGTTGTGTCGTGGATGGGTTTTGATGGTCATTCTGTCTCCATGAGAAGTTCGGGTGGTTGCACCATCCAGCATTGTAGGTGTTTGAGAATGGGTCATCGCTCTTCGAAAAGCCTGCACCGCAAAAACTTGTTCCTACACAAATTCGGGAAATTATGCAGCATAAAGACAATCTAGTATAGAATGGTCAGTGCAAGAGAAAATGCCACAAGTGCTAGCACCATGCGATGACTCAGCAATATTAATTGCATGCACGTTAGTAGGATTGACCCGAGATGCCATGATCTAATAAAATTTCCTACTAAGGGCTTCTAACTTAAATGTGATGTCATCATTTGGTGTCACCCCATATACACAATGTGCACCTCCCTAACCATCCTAGCAGATGAGGCTTGGTCAAAGGAGTGCTCACTAAGGCGCTTAAAAAGAGTCCACACTTAATTCTCACCCTATTAGTTAAATGCTCCCCCGCATGAAGCATTAACCATTTGTTTGTAGGACATAGTGAGGCCATCATAAAAATTTTTCACCGGAGCCCACTTTGGGGATAGCTCCTAAGAAGCTCCTTAAACCTGTCCCGACTCTCATGAAATTGCTCTCGGTCTTTTTGTTCTAAATTATTGATAGCATGCCTAATAGCCATTGTTCTAGCCTGAGGATAAATTTGACCAAGAACGTTTGTTGGAGGTCCTCCCATGTTGTGATTTCACCCCTTGTTAGGGAATGAAACCACCGTTTTGCTATGTCCTTCAATAAAAAGGGAAAAGACGTAACCTAACCCCATCTTGTGAGACACCTTGATAATGACATGTTTCAAAAATTTCAAGAAAGGCATTGAAGTGCTCGTACGGGCTCCCCGATCGACTTCCCATAGAAAGTGGGAAGCATGTTGAAGATCTCGGGCTTAAATTCAAAATTTATTTTACCCACAGTGGGCAACACAACTCCGGTTAGTGCAATGTAAGTTTGGGGAACAAAATGATCCCCAATCATACGTGGAGAGCGTGCGTCAACTATGAAGCGGGATTGTAGGCCGTGACGGGAAAAAAAATAAAATAACAATAATAAAAAAAATATATAAGTAAATAAATAAATAAAAGAAAAAAAGAAGAATAAAATAGAAAAATAAATTAAAGAAAAATCAAGTAGGTTTTTTTTTTAAGTGAGATAAATAAATAAATAGCTCATTAATTTCTAAATCAACTCAGCCTATCGATTCATTGCAACAACGCCAAAAACTTGATGTGATTTTAAAAGTTGTTTTAAAACCTTGTACTCGCAAGCGTATATCATCGTAGCTAAATCAGGTATATGGGTCATATCCGTGGAGAATCGGAGTAAAGTTGGATTAATGAGCTGTTGAAATTCGGCTTTTCCATGGTTTGATTGACTTGTTTACTAAATTAACAAAACTTACGATAAACTAACAGCGTCAATTCAATTGAGGTTAGTTCAAAGAACAAATTTTGGGTAGTTTTACTCATATCCCATCATTATATTCTATTAAGATAATGATTTAGGAGGCTTAGGCTACAAGCACTAAGTCTGGGTTAATGTTTAAACTGGGGCTTAGGGTGATGAACGAGTCTAAAGGCATAACCTATCATACCACCCTACATGTCGCATAGGTTATCTCATTAGCACTACTTAATTTCTTTCCCGCTCCAAATTCAATATTAAGCCTGAACTAATACTTAAGTTAGGGTTTAGGATAATGAACTAGTCCAAGGTCATAACCCATCGTATCACCTTAGGTGTCGCATATCTCAATAACACTAACAAATTCCTCTATCACTCCAAATTAAAAATTAATTTGTATTAATGATTGTGTTTAAGGTTAGGTACAACTTCATCCCTAACCACGCGTGAAAACCAGTTATGTTATGGTCTAAGCTACAAACTCGTGGACTAATGCCAATAATTTGGAGATCTTAACATGTTATAAGCTCACATAAAGAAAGCCAACAACAATCATAATTTTACCATAGGGGTGCGTACATAACATAACAAAACCAATGTGTACAATAAAACATAAATCTGGGATACGGATGTATCCATCCTTCATCACTAAACTAAAAGTCTACTCCTCCATGGGAGTTCTAAACATCATGAAATCTAAGAAAGAAAACAATAATGACTAAAATTAAGGAATTGAAAACTCCACCAATTGACGTTGATGTTGATCATTGCTTCAATTTCCCCAGCACTCCGACCACCTACGCTTCAGCATTTGAGAACCCCTTGATCTCGTAGCGGATTCGGGAAGGAGAGGAGGAGTGTAGACGTGGCAAAAGATGTGAAAATAAGTCTCCCCCCTTTATTTATACCTGTGGCATGACTAGGTCACGCTGCAGGTAATAGGACGATCGATCGGCTTGTTTTCTATTGCAAGTCGATTGATCGGCCCCGTTTCCCAATCGATTGTCACCCCCATTGTAAGCCCCATATTGCTGCTGGCCACTGATCGATCAGTACTTCGTGTCGAGTGATCGTTTAGCACCCGAGACTCGACTAGACCTAAATGAGTTACCGAAATTATGACCCGATTGGTCCTTATTTTCCATACATGGTTGGGATTCTCAATGTACTCTTCAATTATGCCTCAATTATGCTTGATTCTGCCACTTTTCAACATTTGTTTGCTCTGTTGCACTCTAAGCCGAAATGTACCTAGATTACAACAAAGTAAACATATAAAAGCCAAATATATTGTGGGAATAGGATATAAAATATGTAAATATAAAGTACATCAGTAATTAAGTGGCAATCTAGATTTATGGTCTGTAGCCTCAATAATTAAAGTCACTATTGTTATTAAATATAATGATAAGATCCGAGTTAGCCTAACCTGAATTCATTCCCTAAACTACCATTGATTGTCTGAACAACCTTAATTTATGGTTTAATTTCTTTAATTTCGTTATTTATTCAACTCTCTCCATTTAAATCGGATTTCAAGCTGCTCGACAATTACTGTTTTAACCTCGTACATTTATAAATGAATCTTAGTTTGCAAAACTAATATTTATAACAGAATAAAATTTAATAATATTATTTTGCATATAAATTAAATCTAGTATAAATGTTATTCTTCTTTCACTATCTCTCTATTTCCTATGCTTAACTTTAGATTTTTTTTAATATAGATTTCAATTACCTGCTAGCAAGTAACAAGTTTTTGTATTTATGTTTGAAGTTTAATCTCAAGAAATCAAGGGCTATAAATAATTTCTGCATGGTATATAAAAATTTTGATTCTACACAATAGATACGCCTAGGGGGACATCATACGATGGATCTATGTTTTCCATCAAAACTAAAAATGAAAAACCATAATTTTGATTTGCCTTAAAAAAATTTTACCAAAAGAAAATATTTTCGATAGGAACTGGTTTTCTCCTTGACCAAATGGAGCATACGATACAACAAGAACTAGCACGCTCTTTCATTTTTCTCTTGGAATCTCTCCCTTCTATATGTAACTTTCATGGAAATGGAACTTCATAAACTAGTTGACAAGATGGATGAAATTATTTCTCTATTGGGAGATGATTGCAAACAAGAAATAGCGTGCTATCACTTTTTAATCTTGTTTTCTTGTATGGCTATACTGTTTAGTCTCTATGTTGATCTCCGCTTGTATATAGGTTAATTTATGTCTTATTGTACGAGGTGCTTGTTTTGTATTGTGTTTTTTCTCATTAATTATCTAAAAAAATAAAAATAAATCGTGGTTTGTTTTCTATTAAAAACTTTGGGATTCCCACCTTTTGGTTCTCTTCGAAAACGACCTTCCTTTTTCCATACCAAGTGTTATACCTATTGCTCCGGGGAGTATTCACGCCTAAAAAAGTAATCTTTCTCGATAAAGTTGGTTGATTAGGGTAAAATGATCAGGAAGAGAAATTCAAACACCTCTGAACCCAACGCCTACATTGCACTTGCGGGTATTTTAAATCCCTTGTAGAAGCTACATGTGATCAAGAGTGAACATGAGATGATGCATCATATTGGTTAGAATTGATTATTTACAGTCATGACTTAATTTACCAACAATACTATTGTATTTGTACCTGATTTTGATCTGTCGCTCCACATCTCTATTAGCGAAATACGGTACGGAAATCAAACGAGATCTAATATGTGCATGTATTATTCAGCTAGTTTGTTAACTTATAAAATTAACAAATAATGTTAATTGAAATAGTAGTAACAGAATCATAATGCTGATTAAATGACATGGTGCAATAAATAAGTTAAGAGTTAAATAATAAATTTAATTAAAAAAAATAAAAAAACTTAAGCGGTAGCAGCCGAAGAGGTGCTTAGGAACTCCGACATGGCCTTCATAGCCAAATTCTCTACATCCAATGGAAACTACGAGCATAACTGCACAAAGCTATTTGTATAGTTTGGCATACTTTAGATGTCTTCACCTCTAAATAATGGATTCCTCCCTTGCCCAAGACCATCAAAGTCCAACTCATCAAAAAGAATATTCTTAAGACAGGCTCCACAATGGCCCCCATACGAATGAAATCTTTTTATTATCAAGATTAGGTCTATAGTTTTACTTAATGATCTTCATTTTATATATTCACATAGAAAAACAAACTTTGTCACGTACTATTTTGCAAAATAAGGAATTTCAAGAAATAGCTAGTTCAGTGCCCGACTTTGATCACTATGCATTTGCAGGTTTGTTTCATAGCTTCGGATTTCTCCCTACCTTATATTTTTCCCATATATGATCTTTTGTATGTTCTACCTTATGGCCCTTAGCCAACAACAACAACAAAGTTCATTTATAGTAAGGAAATTCAAAAATTTTATCACTAAGATACTTTGAGGTTAAAAATTTTATCAATCAAGTATATGTATATATATGTTCAATCAAATTTGGCGAACTTTTGGCAAAAATTTTTGACATGACTTATAATTTCAATGTTATATAGGTACTTCTTTGGATTGAGTGAAACTTTATTAAATTCTGAAAAATTTTCTCCAAAACACTAATACTACTCAAATATACTATCATAATTATGTTGCATATTAGAATTTAGTTGTAAAAATTTGCGAGACTCCTTCGAAAATTCATCAAATTCCAACTAGACCTAGATAATAAATTTTTAAATGTAAGGTTACCTTTTCTATGTACCGTAATGCAAAAATACATAGATGATAAATGCTCGAATCTCATTATACGTAAGTGATAAACTCCCTATTTGTATTATAGTTCATTTTACTTTGTATAGTACGTAAATTTATTCAAGTACTTGAATTTGTGTCAGTTTTTGCCATAAACAATTTAAATTTTAAAAATTACGGTTATTGGTCAAGTCCACAATAACAAAGTGAGAAACTTTAAACAAAATACTCCGCAAACACAAGAATATGATGTCAAAATACGTGCTAAAAGAAATTAAATATTAAGAAAATAAGGATTAACATGTCGTAGGAACAAAAGATTAAGATGAATTTCATGCTAATATTATATTGTACTATTTAAATTGACAAATGCTGAAGCTCCGTCTGTTGTGATAACAAAACGTTTCTATTGCATTCTTATAATTTTAGTGTCATATGAATAGCGATTCTTATGATAAGGGAAAATATCTCCCCCAAGGTGCTGCTATAGGCCTCCATTAATGACAGGGGTCTGGAAAGTAGCGATATAACCAATCAAACGTTCAATGAACTACTTGTATTTAAAATCGATTATGGCTTGTTCGTGTTCATTATGAGGGCTTGATAACTAATAGAGTAGAGTTCAAGCATGCTTGATAAGCTTAAGAAGCCGAGGTCGAATAGGGGATGCTCGGCTCATTAACGTTCACGAATAGCTCGATAAGAGCTAGTTAAAAGCTTGTTAAAAGCACGTTATCAGTTGATATTGGTTTGGAAGTGGTTTGATAATGGTTCAATAGTAACTTAAAAAGCTCGGCTTGGTAGCGAGCTCCATGCGATAACAAGTACGGCTCGATTTTAAGATTGATTGGGCTCGATAATGAGCTTGACACGGCTCTATAACGAGCTCAACTCGGCTTGATATGCCTAACGAGCTGAGGTGAGCCGAGTATCAAACACACTAAAATCTTATTGAACCAAGCTCGAACAAGGGTTGGGAAAGCTTGATAAAAGCTTGGCTCATTTACTCCCACACTGGAAAAGGATAGGGAGAAGGAGAAGCAACGCCATAAAGAGAAGAAGGATTGACACTAGGGCCAGGTATACCCCATGTACAATTCATGTGCTTGGATTGGTTGAGATATGTTATAATCAGGAAGTATTTGGTTTTTAGTTGGCTTCTGTGGATAACAGAAGGTGTTCAATCAATGGGTTGTCCTGGGAAATTTTACAGAGTTTGATATGCGGCTTTCGTGTAATATGGATTGGGAGAGATTTTTCTTCACATAATGAAAAATATGTGCCTTCATTAGCACATGCTATATCTCACTTCAACCTTGTAGTTAGGAGTAAATATTCCCATATAACTACAGGCAATAAAATTATTATTCTTGGCCTAAGAAATACAAAATTTTAACAACATAATATTTTCGACAAAAATTAGAACAGAAAAATTTCTCAAGAAGAAAATGTTTTCCCTCCAACTAAAATAAAACCTACATTGACAAAAATCAAAAGAACGATGACTAAATTACATAAAGAAAAAAAATTACATTAATTGGTTGAGTATGTAAAGTAATGACCAACCCTACAATTGCGATTCCCGTCTTGTATGTTTATAGTAGATAAATACATGTCTACATAAATACAATGCCAAGTTCAACGGGTCCATATATACATACTATCATGACCATCTACACATATAGTCTAACACTCCCTTCAATTGTAGTAGGAGGGAATATTGGTGTAGTTTCAAAATGAACAAAAGATATTTGGTGTCCTTCGGGTGAAAGGAAGTGTCTCTTCGTGAAGGAGTATGTCTTTTTGAAAAGACATCTGGAAACTATAATTACCCCCTTCATTCTCATGTTTGAAGACAAGGGCGGATTCACAGTAGTGGCACAGGGGCACAGGCCCCCAGTGGCCCATGGCTGAATCTCAAGTATCAGTTGTGATTTATTATAATTTGTAAATATAGTTGTAAGAAAAAAAATGGTGTCCCCATTCACATTGAATCTTCTATCTTGATGGTTGAATGTCCTTCCTATTATTCCCTATGTTAAAGGGTCAAGGCCCCATAATATCAACTTTTTACAATATTTTTATTATTATACCATTTTTAAAGTTGTGACTCTACATTTTCAAACACTATAAAACTCTATACAATATACTAAAAAATTTATAATCTTTTACTACGTTATGATTATTTTTTTTGAAAACACTAAGGCTTCGTTTGTTTAGGGGGAAAACCACATTCTAGGAAATAGTTTTCCCCTTTTCCATTGTTTGGCGCAAGATTGGTGACGGAAAAGGTTTTCCCAAAGGAAAACCTTTTTTATTTAGATGGGGGAAAATGACTTTCCTTTTAAAAGAGGGGGAGTCATCATTCCGAGTGATCTAGAAATATGATTATGACAATATATAAGTATTCTCGTTAGATTTTTCCTAAAAAATGCTAACACTGCATATGATTTCGGCCATATTTAGGTAGTTTTTACATCAATATACGATGAACCTTTTATCGTAATTTGCTAAAAATATTGACATGACTTGTAAATATTAATTATGTATTATATTAGCACATTCATATTTGGTCAGATTCTTACAAAAATTCGTCAAATTTTGATGTATGGTGCTTGAGTGGTAAAATATTCAACTTCAGGGTACGTCATTATATACATTTAAATATCAGGATATGTAATAAATGTTCAAACCTCAAGTTATCTTAGTAATAACTCTACAACCCCACAGAGTTTAAATAATTTCAAATATATTGTATTGCTATTTATATTGTTCTATAACTAAGAATAAGATGATTGGTAAAAGATGATTCCTTCAAAACAAGCAAGGAATATCGAAATGTGAAACATGTTTTCCGTTAAAACAAACAACGGAAAACCTCAACGGGAATAGCATTTTCCATGGAAAACCTTTTCTAAAGGAAAATATTTTCCGTGGAAAAAGTACTTCCATTGAAACAAACGGAGCCTAAGTTATGATTCTATTTACTTATATGAATTTTTTTGGCTGCATTAGTGTAATTATTTTATATATTCTCAATTTTTAATGAATTATTTGTATATTCTCTTAATTTTTAAAATTAATATTAAAATTCTAGACTCAATTCAATTTCTAGTAGATAAATTGTCTCATTTTTAATTTTGTTTATAATTTTTGGTTACAAATGCTCCCAAACTACTTAAAATTTAACCAAATTATATATATATATGTGGACCCTGCTTTTTTAAATTTTTTGATCCTCTAATGACTACTAGTATGCCCCCAGTGAAATTTTTTTTTGGATCAGCCACTGTTTGAAGATGATGAAAAACTTATGAAATTCTTGCAACTCTTGTGAAAAGTCATTCTCAATCGACATCTCTCTTTCTTCCTTCTTACACACAATCTCACTTTATTCATTTGGTTGTCATTGTATTTGTGAGACTATTTCACTACCCCAAAATAAGTCTTAAGGATAGTGATTACACAGCCTTGACACCTAAGATCTTTGGATACCCAGTTTGTAAGCAATTTCTCCAGCAATGTTAAGACTTAGTTTCATATATGAAAATGTATTCTACTCTTGGCGTGATTTGATGGCGAATTTTGTGAGATTGGAAAATGTAATTAAGACAGAATTCAGATATCTTCTTGGATCTTATTTTATATATATCCATGTGGATGAATATATGTGTTTTTTATTTAAATATGAGTAAGAATCATGAAATTCTAAGATTGATATCATAAAATTTGATCAAGAGATTTCAAATCATGAAATTCTAAGATTGATATCATAAGATAAGAAGTTATGTGAAATTTAAATGTTTGGTTTGGGATGAATTCATGAAAACTTGAGATTCATGTGGATTGATGTTTGTTGTGCACATAGTGGAGTTTACATGTAAAATTAAAACCGAAGTTTAGTATTCATGATTTATAACTAGGCATTATTATGATGATTTGTATAATGTATTTATGATCAAGTGCCTTGAATCAAATGACGATTAATATCATGTTAATTTAACAAAAGGAAATTAAAAAAAAAAAAAAAATTGGTGGTTTGAAGAATTAATACAAATAATAGCAATACATTTTGCTTGGATACAAAATCGAACCAGGGTACATGAAAGAGGGGGGCTCTTGACTATTGATCCATTTTGCCTTTCATGTGTAATTTATACAATATAATATGATACGATTATTATTGAGGGTCATGTCCGATTCACTCACGAGCCTTCCCGACTGTCATGTCACCCGTGCCACATTAGCAACGCGACGACAGCAATGCCACATCGGCCACCTAAACCCTAATTAATTAGTATAAATAAGGGATTAGGGTAGGGTAGTGTGTATGCTGAGAATTGTGTTGATGTTTAGCTCTCTCTTCCCCCAGTTCAACTATGTTTCTACCTCCCCCTTCTTCTTTGTAATTCTCCCATTTCTTCTATCAATATAATATTATATTTATATTTTTATGCTAGGATACCTTGATCGATTATGAATGATAACAATTGGTATCAGAGGTATCATTCCTCAACACCATCAATGGAGATTCCTAGGTGGTCATCAATGGAAGTTTCTAGGAAGTCATCAATGGAGGTCCTCAAAAGGTCATCGATGGAGGTTCCTGGAAAATCATCAAAGATCATCAAGGGAGGTTGATGCACTCATCTTTGATGGATTGATAAAAATTAAGGCGACATTGATGATTACTTGAAAAGAGTCAACTACAAATGAAGGTGGATATTGCCAAGAGAGCACCAGAGCTAGCAGTGCTAGGATCAGAGGTGAACGACATAGATCGAGCCGTAGAAACACTACCGGGGCCAGATCTGACCATAAATGGTGCAAAAATGGAGGTTTCGGGACCTCTATGACTGGCTTGGAGTTCTGACGGTGAAGAGGACAAGAAATACGAAGAGATCAAAGGTCCGGTGAAGGAAGACGATGCATAGGTGGACTCGATGCTGCTAGTATGCTCGCCGCCGACAACACCAGAGGTAGAAGCTAGAACCACCATGAGGAAGCTGGAACCACCGAACCTGATGGAGAACATGACAACAAAAATTGAGACCGGGCATCACCTCCACTGGCACCGTGCTTCGTCGGAGAGCAAGGCAGTACCACCTTCGTCATCGTCATCTAGACACTGGTCTGGCCCGCTGGTAACAGTGTCAAAGGAGAAGAGTGCGAAGAGGATGATGTCACAGTGAAGGCCCAACCACCACCGCCACTATCCTTGGGAGTGACGTCACCTACCGATGCTAACCAAACCCCGCTGCCACCACCGTGCCAAGGAGGGAATAGGGTTTGGTGTTGGTTGTTGGATGGGGAGATGAAGCGGCGCAGAGAGTGGGAAGTGCAAGAGACTTTAGGGATTCAATGCGAAATTTTCAAAATTGTCCCAACAATTTTACATATTTACAAATTTACCCTTTGTTGTAACATTTTTAAGAAAAAGATTGTCATGCCACCTTTTATTTTTAAAAAAATTAATTGGGTAAAATTTGAATTTAGTATTTGACCCTGGAGGGTTTGCCTATTTGTATATCAATACCTTGAACCTTGAGGACAATAGTTATTTTATGGCGGGGTATTGATACGATTATTATTGAGTGTCACGTCCGATTTAGTCCCAAGCCTTCCCGAGTGCCATGTCAACTGTGCCACATCAGCAAGCCATGTCAGCAATGCCACATCGTCAATCTAAACCCAAATTAATCAGTATAAACAAGGGATTAGGGTAGTGTAGTGCGTATGTTGGGAATTGTGTTGATGTTTAGCTCTCTCTCCCCCTTAATTCATCTATGTTTCTCCCCCCTTTTACTATGTAATTCTCCCCTTCCTTCTATCAGTATAATACTATATTTACATTTTCATGCTCAGATACCTTGTTCGATTATGAATCACAACATAATATATGTGGTTATGAATAAATTAAAAACAAAAAAAAGAAAAATGCAATGAAACAGAAATATATCAAAGGATAATCTCATCAATTTCTGACGTTTGGACTCATACCCGCGTCCCGCACAAGACTCAAGAGGAACTTAGCCATTGATCTCAAGTGATGCCTCGTGCATTGATATAACGAAGAAAATATATCATCATAGATATTTTTGGCATTGTGAAAACCACAAAACTTTTGGCGGTTAAAATCTGGTACTATATTAATTAATTTGGATCGTAAGTAAAATTACGAATACATGCTTGTTGTAAATTGGTATGTATAATTTGAGTATTAAAAGAAAAGGAAAACCTATTTTAGGCGGTTGTTGAAGCCAAACATCGAGGCGATGCTAAAAGGGAAATCCTTATTTAACATGGCTATTGGAAAACTAGCAGCCGAGACGATGCCAAAACTAGGAATTATAAATAATTGAATGAAGTACGTTGATAATGACACATGTATTTTACGAATTGAAAAGAACAGCAGGTTTTTCATGAAATATGAAAATGCCTTCATAGTCATGAACAAAGTATAAATTGTGCATTATGTATAGTAAATTCATTATTGTTTGAATTTGTAATATGAACAACAATTAGATTGAGATTTAATGCACTTATGTTAATAATTATGTGAAAATAAGCCCATAGTAGAATATAAATATAGGTATGTTGATTCATTCTTGTTTTGACGGTCATAGATTCAATCTTAGATACATAGTGTCCATTCACGGAATTTATATTAAGGCACAATGGGGTGGACATTAATGCAATTGAAAAATCATGAACTTGCAGAGATATATATTTACATTGATGACCAATTTTTCATCCTTATTATAAAGGTTATAACAAATATATATTTATGTATTTGGAGTATACAATTTGAGTAAAAGAAATTTGATCATTAAAGGCAATGTTTATATGATCATAATTATGAAAGGAGTTTGAGTGTAAGCATGTATATATATGTTGACAGAATTAAAGGGTTAATGCATGCTCAATTAAAATAATCAATACGTGCTTATTCATATATATGAAAAACAATTATATATAAACATATATATGCGGTTATGCGATTAATGCGTGCATGCATGTTAATGGTCATGAATTAAAGCGATTTTAATTTATGAACATGAATGCCTTTTGTTCGCTTGGTAAAATGTTAGTGATGTGAATTTGAATGGAATTAATGGATCATGAAAGGTAAATATTATATGATTATATTATATATATTGATCCCTAACATGACTAATATAAAGATATTCAAATTGAAGTTCATGATTAAGCCTGATGAAAGAAGTTCTATAAAAGCACTTGAAAATGATGATTCACAATTTCATAATTGACTGCTTATCTCCGGTGGGTTTTCGATGTCATTTGATGAAATACTTCAATGAAAACATGAATTTTAAGAGCATATGTATATGACAGTTAAGTAATACGTAATTAGTTGGTGCAATAGCCATGTTTCTGATCATGTAATTAGTTAAAATGAAGTGCATTTATACAATGAATGCTAAGATGCTCAAATTGAGTGATAATTATATGCAGTTGTTGTATAGTAAACAAATTTATTATGTGATGTTATATTCACATGTTAAGATGTTGTTAGTCATCAAAGTGACAAATTTCAAGAGTATATAAATACTGAATTCTAATAACTCATATATTACCCATAAGGTTTGATTTATATAAATGGCATGATAATTCATATGATTAATTATGGGTGAATTGAAGTTTATGAATGTGAATAAGGATGAGTATGCAAAAGTGGTTTCCTTGACATTAAAGAAATGATGATGCATCATACCAATGTGAAGTAAAGTGTCTTAAGATGAAAACTGTTAGGTAAAATTTCTAGATCGAAAGATTAAATTTCAATGTACATGAGGTGTCTTTGTCATGTGATGAAAATCATGTTGAGGGAACAATTTCTGGAAAGGCTCTAGAACTTTGAAAGAGTCAAACAACATGAAAAGAGAAGTCCTTGTAATCGGACTTTTATATTTCTAGAGGAATGAATTAGAAATAATATAAATGTTAAAGTTCAATATTGTAGTGTCATGGAATGTGATCCTATGATGAGATTATGAAGTCTTGCGATGTTGCCTTTTGAAAGAGGTAATTAATGAATCAAATAAAACTGTATATGGAAAGTTTAACAATGACAAATGATTTGTTATATGTATGCATATTGATTACATGCTGAAATTTGGTATGAATATTTAGTATCAAATGAAGGTACTCCAATAATACAATTGGAACATGAAAAGGATCAATATATCCTTTGTTGTTGGAATGCTAAGTATGTATAACTTGCTATGTGAGTAAAGTTTACTGGCATCTGGTACATAAGGTACTGAAATGACAAAGAATTATGGTATTATTTTTAATGAGTACTCTTCTATTTAGAAGAATACTTGGATGCTAGTTGTATCTCCAGTAAGGAGGACTACACATCTAAAAGCGAGTGGGTGTTACTAAATGGTGGGGGTATTGTTCCTTGGGTTTCAAAAAACAAACACTTATTATAAAATCCACTATGATTGTAGAGTTTATTGCTCTAGTATCTGCTTGTAAAGAAGTAGAATGTTTAAAGGATCTTTTGTTTAAGATTCCTGTATGCTCTAAGCCAATTCCGCCTATTTCTATCCATTGTGATAGTGAACTATGCTTTCAAATATATAAGAGTGAGGTGTGTCACTGGAAGTCCGGACACATTAGCGTGAGACATCGTTATGGAAACAACTCATGAAAGATCGACTAGTCGTTGTGAACTGTGAAAATATAAGTCAGAATATAGCGGATCCCTTATTCAAAAGCAATGCTAGAGATTTGGTAATGAACACATGAATGGATGGGGCTGAAACCGGTCTATTTGAGTCACCCATGATGGACCCTCAACTCGATGTCTGGTACAACACCAAGTCTTGGCTTCACTGGGTGAGTTATGTCGTCCGTGTGACTGCAAGCACTAGGATTGAAATTTTATCCCGCGTGTGAAATGCTAGGTAATCTCTAACAAAGGAACAAAGTGGATGACCTTTTCATCATGAAATGACTCTTGACACCCATGTTAGACCTGTGCACCACTCAACTTTACTCCGAAAGTGCATGTCAAGTCAGGCAACCCAAAACCCAAAACCCAAAAGTAATGAAAATGAGGAATTAAGGCACGAAAGCTTGTACTAGGAAATGGAAAATTAGGGGAACAAGTTTATTGGACACTTTGAGAATTTTAGAGAGAATTTGTATGAATTGGGTGGTTGGTGGTCACCCGTGGCAAATGCCACTCATCTTTATTTATACTCAAGGATATGTACAAGAGATACAGTGAACTGTGTACAATGCTAGGGACACGACTCTACTCTAGGGACGTGACTCTACAAGCATATACATGGATCTTGTCTAAGTACATGAATCAAACTATACAAGGAAGGGATATGTCCCCACATGTAAACCATGCGCATGGTCCAAGGGACACGTCTCTACATCATAAGGGACATGCCTTTTCACTCATACATGAATCTAATTACATGAATGCTCCTATGAACATTTCAAAAGGCACTAGCGTGATCTATTGCCCTCTAGAGTATTCAACAAAGCAAGGACTAAAAATAAAAAGTGCTACAAAAATGGGCTTCGGGTGACACTGACCCCCACCTAAGCCATTGACATCCCCATCAATGTCAAGTAGCTCTGAATGCTTCAATCATCTTCTTGCACTTCTATAAGTCATCTTCCTTCTCCCGTGTTGCCTCGTTGTCTGGAAGGTTATTCCACTGGACCAAGTACTTCGTGTACCTCGGCACTCCTCTGCGTCCCACGACACGCTCAGTAAGGATCTCCGTAGCCTTCTTGTGGCTTTAAGAAGCTGACATGGAAAACAGGATCAATCTTCAACTTTGATGGCAGCTGCACCCAGTAAGACACCTCCCAACCTTAGCGAGCATTAGGCAAGGTCCCTCATATCTATGAACCAGGCCCTTGTGCACCTTGCACAAGGCCTTGAATTGTTGCGGCAGCAGCTTGACCATCACCAAGTCCCCCACTTGGACTCTAGGAACCGTCTCTTCTTTGTGCGCTGCTTTTTCCAGATGAGCCTTGACGATATCTAGTCTCTCGTTCCACCCCTTTGCTGCCTGATGTGCCGTGAGACTGCTGCCAGTGTAACCCATAGTCACAGCCTGCGGAGTCAAGGGCTATTA
Organism: Simmondsia chinensis; assembly: GCA_018398585.1. NCBI lineage: Eukaryota > Viridiplantae > Streptophyta > Magnoliopsida > Caryophyllales > Simmondsiaceae > Simmondsia > Simmondsia chinensis. The sequence goes on along the minus strand of JAGTTD010000018.1, from coordinate 15,720,752 downwards.
TCCAGTGACAAGCTCAAAGGGACTATGACCCATTGACTCACTCTTGTGCAAATTATACGAAAACTGGGCAATGTCCAGCAAAGTTGCCCAATCTCGTTGATTTGCCCCCCACAAAATGTCATAAGTACAACTCCAACAATGCAATCACTCACTTCGTCTGACCATCGGTTTGAGGATGAAAGGTTAGCCTGAAGAGTTCAGCCCAAAATTTTCCCGTGAACCTAGGATTCTGATCATGGAATATGCTGCGCGGAAGTTCCTTATACTTCACGACAAATTTGAGGATCAAGCGCCCAGCCTCTATAGCGGTGCAGTACCTAGGTGCAGCAATAAATATCCCGTACTTGGAGAGCCGATCAACCACCACCATGATTGACCTGCACCCCTCTGGTTTTGGCAAATCGGAGATAAAGTCCATGGAAACACTTTCCCAAGGATGACTCAGGATGGGGGGAGGTTCACGTAACCCAGTGGGTGGCTTGCGCTCAACCTTGTCTTGTTGACATGGAAGAGATGTCTTGATGAAAGCATACATGTCATCTCGTATCTGAGACCAGTACTACATAGCCTCCATCAGTGCCACTGTCCTCTATATCCCCGCATGTCCAACCCATCTTAAGTCATGGCACTCCTTCATTAACTTATGCCTCAAGTTTTCCCACCTTGGATTGAAGATTCAGTTCCCTAAGGTATACAACAACCCATTGTCCATCAAAAACCTTTGTTTCTTCCCTTCTTTAGTGAGCTTCAACAAATGTTGCGCAAACGAGTCCTGTGCCATGCCATTCTTGACCTTGTCCAAGAATCCCCTTGGACCATGCTAACAACCGCAAAGACCATCTTGCGACTAAGTGCATCCACAATGACATTGGCTTTATCCGGCTTGTACTCTAATGCATAATCAGCAAGTTAGTCTTGCCACCTTGCTTGTTTTGGACTCAGCTTCTTCTGATTTTGGAAGTAGCTTGTTACAACATTGTCCGTCTTGACAACGAAACTACTCCAAAGTAGACAGTGTCACCACACCCGTAAGCAATGAATGATCGCAATCATCTTTTTGTCATGCGTTGCATATCTGCACTCTGTATCATTTAGCTTCCGTGACTCAAAGGCGACGGGGTGGCCCTCCTGCATGAGAACCCCACCAATGGCATAGTCTGATGCATCCGAATACACCTCAAAAGAGTTCGCAAAATCCGGTAAGCGTAGGAACGGCTCCTCAGTGATAGCTTGTTTCAAGTCTTCGAAGGCAGCCGGGCACGTCTCATCCCAAGATCACGGCACCTTCTTCTTCAATAAGTTGGTCAGGGGTGTAGCCTTGGTCAAATACCCCTGAATGAACCACTGGTAGTAATTCACAAGGCCTAGGAACGACCTTAACACACTAACCCCCGTTGGTGGATCTCACTCTTTTATTGCACGAATCTTTGCCGAATCCATGATACTCTTTCCTTGTCCAATGCGATGGCCAAGGAAGGACACGTCCTCTTGAGCAAATAAGCATTTCTTCCTTTTGACATAAAGCTCATTCTCCTTCAATGTCTGGAAGACTTGTCTTAAGTGCTCCACATGTTCCTCTAATGACTTGTAAACCATGATGTCATCAATGTACAACACGACAACTTGTCCAAGAATGGCTTGAAGATCTTGTTCATAAGAGTGCAAAATGTCACTGGTGTATTCTTTAACCCAAATAGCATAACCTGGAACTCGTATGAACAATACCTTATTCAGCACTCGGTAATTAATGCAAATACGAAGTGACCCATCTTGCTTCTTTTAGAACAGAACCGGTGCACCATAGGGGCCATAGAGGGCCAAAAAAACCCCACATCAAGCAGCTCCTTCAATTGCTTTCGTAACTCCTCCAACTCAGGCGGAGCCATGTGGTAGGGAGCATGGTTGGAGGCCATGCCCCCAGCTCCAACTCGATCCTGTGATCCACCTCCCTCCTCGGAAGTAGGTGCTTTTGTAACTCCGGCAGCATCACATCATGATAAGCATCAAGCACCCCTTGTAATTCCTTGGGCACTTCCAAAGAATCCGATTCCTTATCCCCCACCAACATAGCGATATAAGTCACCTGCTTCTTTCGGATCCCCTTCTTGAGTTGCATAGCCGAGAGAAGCTTTGCCTCTACCTTCTCACGAAGTAGGGGCACTGCAAAAATCTCCTTACCATGCATTATCTCCATCACATTCTTCCTTGGAAAAGACAAGGGCTTTACAGTATCAAGGAAGTCCACTCCCAACATCATCTTGGAACCATCCATCATGACAACCATCAGATCAAGCGTGCCACTTCAATCTCCCAACTAGATAGGGACACCCTGCGTAACCCCAAGAATGGGCTTGGATGAAGCATTCATTGTTTTCATCCAACCCAACACCTTGGCAAAGCTCAATTTGAGTTGTGCTGCCTCGTGCTCAGACACAAAGATGTGACTAGCACCAGTGTCAACCAGCGCCTTTGTCTCTTCACCATTCACCCATGCATTGACATACATCAGCCCTTGCCTCGAGTACGCTCCTGAAGTGGAGCCTTGCGCACCCTTCTGCACCTGTGTGCACACCTGCGCCTCAGTCCTCGTAATCTGTGCACCCTGTGCACTATGTTGTGCCTGGACACACACCTGCGTGTTGACATGCACATCACTTAGCGCATCAATCTCGACATGCACAATGCTCTCAGAGGTATTGTGCATGCCTTTGGACATAGTTCCAAGGACACGCATTAATCCCATGGTTGCGCCTTTCCAGAGCATTTAGTGACTGGCTTGGTCCTGCTTGCCCTCATGCTATTTGTCCTTATCTTTGTGCATAGGTGGCTAGTGAGGTTTGTCTCCCCCACCTTTCCCCTTGCCACCCTTGTACTCTTTCTTCATAGTAAAGTCCGTTTTGAACTCTACCAAATTTTCTGCTTTGACAATGGTACTCGTAGGGTCCTGCACACCCCTGCACCATACCTCCAGTTCAACCCATGATTGTAGGCCATCCATGAAATAAAAGAGGCAGTTTGCCTTTGACATGTCAGGAATCTCCAACATCAATGACTAGTACTCCATGACATAGTCCCAGATAGACCCTGAATGTTTTAGCCCTCAAAGCTTCTTCATGCAAACCTCTTGGCATTCTGTTAAAACAACTGCCTCTTGAACTCCTTTATGAAGTCCGCCCATGTGTCCATGGTGCACAACACCTTGCCTATGTCACCATGGCATCGCCTCCACCATAACGCGGCATCATCAAGTGAGTATGTAGTTGTCATGTTAATTTTGGAAGCATCATCCTGAATATGCAGTGCCTCGAAGTATCTCTCCTAACACCACAGGAAATTATCAACTTCTTTAGCGTGGCGCTTCCCCCAAAGTTGAGTGGACAGGTACCATAACACATCATGCAATCAACCCCAAACATAGCCATAGTCAACTTCTCAACCTGTTTCTCAATCGCAGCCTTTACAATGTTCATGGCACCAAGGACCGTGTCCTCCAACCTCGCAACACCTTCCTCTAAGGCATCGATAGTGTCAAGTTGCTCATGGACATCCCCATGGCCAACTCCAATTTCCCACACGCCTGTCGAGACTCTTAAGCGCATCCCCGTGACACAGACTGGCCCTTACCCTTGCTCAATTTCTTCGTACGCCTCTCCGTCCTTCCTCTTGGTTCACGGGATGACTCTGGACACCCTTGTCAGACCCGTGCACCATTCAGCTTCACTTCGTAACTTGTGACGTACTAATGTTCTCTTCCTCATTAACAATGCTCCTTGCCATTATCGTAAATATGCTCTTATACTTACTATCACGAGGCAACTCTAGACACCCTTGTCAGACCCATGCATCACTCAACTTCACTTAGAAAGTGTGAGTCAAGTCAGGCAGCTGAACCCCGAAAGTAATGATAATGCGGAAATAAGGCACGAAAGTGTGTACTAGGAAATGGAAATTAGGGACACAAGTATGCTGGACACTCTGAGAATTAGAGAGAGAGTTTCTATGAGTTGGGTGGTTGGTGATCATCGTGGCAAGTGCCACTCCTCCTTTATTTATACTCAAGGACATGTACGAGAGATACAGTGAACTGTGCACAATGCTAGGGATGCGACTATTCTAGGGATGTGACTCTACAAGCATAAACATGAATCTAACTATACAAGGAAGGGACATGTCCCCTCATGTAAACCGTGTGTATGGTCCAAGGGACATGTCTCTACATCACAAGGGACACGCCTCTTCACTCATACGTCTCTACATCTAGAAGGCGCTAGCATAATCTAGTGCCCTCTAGAATATTTTACAAAGTAACGACTAAAAATAAAAAGTGCTACAAAAATAGGTGTTGGGTGACATTATGCCCTTAATGGATGCTAGTATTTATTTAATTTCGTGTTGCAGGGACATGTTCAATGGGTTCTACCTAAGTGAATGTGAAGTTTGACCACTTCAAAAAAGATATTTAATGACAAGGGTTTGGCTATGAAATACTCATGAAGGGTACAAAACATAAAGCCATAAATAAGTTGACGATCACAACCAAGAACACTTTGACAACATTTGCCTTAGTACGGTATTGAACTTCCATACTAGATTGCAAAATAATACCATCAATGATGAACACACAGAGAGGGAAATAAATATCCGAATATGCTCATTGGTCGACCGGTAGTGTAGAGGGAAATAGCTAAACAATGAGCCAAGGTACTTTTAAGATAGTGAAGAAGGCACTTAACTACCCGGTTAGAGTTGACTTTGGTGTACAATCTATTCCAATCTCCATGTTCTTTACAATTGGTTTGGTTGTAGTACAAAACTTAAATAAATCTTAAAATAATTGTTTAATAAAATAATAATTTATTCCATTTCAATAATTTAACTCATTTTTCCGTATATACAATGGCAAGGCCGATAGACTGCAAAATGTTTTGGAAGTTGTTATTGACAAGATAAAATTTTTTATTGACATAGCAATGATGTGATTTTCAAAAAATAAGAGTTATAAAATTGCCTTAAAATTTATATTTTTATTTGGACAATAATAATTTTGTTTTGTCAATAACGTTATCCCGAGTTTGTCTTTTACTTTCCGCAATGACTACACCAGCATTTGATTTAGCTTATACAGTTATGTAATCTTTTGCGAAACCCTGAATCACACGTAATTAGACTGCCACGTTCACGACTTTTATGTGGGAGACGTTCAGCATTTACTTGCCTTATGGCGGAAAAAGATTCATGGAAAACATTGCTTATAGGAGAACGTTTTCTTTATCGGATTTTCTAATATATGTCCTCATGGTACATATTAAGGGACATTTATGCACTTGTATGTATTGAATTTTTATCAAATCATCCAAACATTAAAAAGCAAAAATATTATTATTTTTGTATGGACCAATTAAATATGAGAATTTAGTGCAAATATTAAATAATTATTTTTAGTGATGGATTTCCGTCACCACGGCCACGGATTCCACCCAAGGAATTGGATTATGAGATCCAAATATACAAATGATAGATCATTCTTCAAGTAATTAATCACAAGAGGACTAGCCCATTATACTTGCATGTTCGCTACTTATCGAAAAATAATGATACTTACATGTTGGTACATTTTTGTTCACAATTTTAACAGGCAATTTCTTGAGTAATAGTATTTTCATTTGTATATATATGTTGCATTTCGTACTTTGTATTTAGCACCTAAATTATTTCCTAACATCTCGTAATTACTAGTGTAATTAGTAAGCTAATTTCTTCCCTTTCCTCTTCTCATGTTAACCGTAACCGAAATAGTAAAAAAATGTAAACCGTTACCGTTACCAAAATGATAGGTTAACCACGTTTCGATAATTCGGAAATTCGGTTCGGTTATGTCGGTAAAACCGACATAACCGAAAAAATGCAAAGAAAATTTGAACATAACCTCCAAAATCGGACATAAACAAATAGCTATTGAATTGCTATAGCAATCGAAAGAGCTCAATGTATCTTCCTTAACTTTGTTCAAAGCAAAAATATTTAACTATTTAGTACTAAATACACAAAATGTAAGTAGGTAAATTCAAAAAATATAAACATAGTAGCAATCCAATTCTTCAATTCCTGTGCCTCAATAGTCAAAGTTCATGTGTGGTTGCTCCAAAGTCAATTCTTTAATGCCTAGTACCCATACAAAAAAAAAAAAAAAAAAAAAAAAGTTAGCATAATGCAATACAATAAAACAATACTATTAGACTCATATAATAAAAGACAAAGGAAAATACTAGTAAAACGTACCTTATTCTATCTTTTCAAGCTCATTAAGATTCTCCTCTACTATAAGAGGCTGATGTGAAGTGCGTAACCAATCTTGTGCACAAATCAAAGCCTCCACCATCCTAGGAGTTAAAGAGCTACAAAAGGAATCAAGAATTCAACCTCCTATGCTAAAAGCTGATTCGGAAGCAACAGTGGAAATAGGCATAGCAAGAACATCTTTCGCCATCTCTTTTTCGAATCTTTCCGCCACTGTAATATATCAAATATTTGATCGTCGATATTTTCAAGATCCTCTCCTAAGTATTTATCCAGTTTTATTTTCAAATCTCCTTCCTATTTTCTTCTTATACTTCACAGTCATAAAATTAGAAACATTCAAAGTATTAACTTCTACCTCCTCTTTATCCCGGGAAAGAGAAGTTTTGTGAACTTGTTCCTTATGGCAAGGTTGCGAAGAAGAGTAGAGCTCAAACAAAGTTCAAGGAGTTCATTTCACCTTCTCGCATAATAATTCAGCCTTCTCCATGGAATAATAAAATCACTAATCATCCACATCATGTAGTTCAACTTTCGTCGGGGATTGGGAGTCGAAGCAATGAACAATAACACATTGATATTTTCAATAATTGCCCAATACTTATTATATTTTGGCTTCATTTGACAAGCCATTTTCCTGATACCGCCATCATCCTTTTCACAAAAAGTTGGTATAATCAAACTAAGTCCATAAATTTCCTCCATATAGGCATTCCCAGTCATATAAAGTGAACTGGACAATTTCAGAGTGACCTCGTAAAACACTTTTAGAAACGGGATGAATGTTCTAACCCGTTCCCAGTCATCAAGAGAAGGACAACCACCACATTTTTGAAGCTCAAGTCTATATCTAGAATCTTCAATTTCTAACAAATCAAACGCCTTTTGAAATTTTACAGCAGTATCCAGCATCAAGTAGGTTGATTTCCACCTTGCTTCAGCGTCTAAACAGACAATATTTTTACTTTCCATCTTTTCTTGCTCTACACAATATTTAAACCTTTTTAATCCTATGGGAGAAGACCTAGCATACCTTACTGCAGAGTGAATTTTCAAAATTGATGCATCTACATCTTTTGGGCCCTCCTTAACAACTAAATTCAAAAGGTGTGCTGCACACCTCATATGTAAAAATTCACCATTTAACACACTACCTTTCCAATTGTTAAGTCTTCATTTAAAGTATGCAATTCCAACATCATTAGAACTTGCATTGTCTACAGTTATAGTCAAGACTTTTTCAATACCCCAATCGTGTAAACACTTCTCAACTCCTTTACCTATTACTTCACCTGCATGGCTAATAACTACACAATACTTGAGAATCGTTTTGTGTAGTTTCCAATCATCATCAATGAAATGAGCAGTTAAACACGTATATGTCAAATTTTGACATGAAGTCCATGTGTCAGTAGTGAGACAAACCCGTGAAGACAAATTCTGAAAAACGTTCCTTAACTTCTTCTTCTCATCTAGGAAGAGACTCATACAATCTCTAATCACAGTAAGACTTGAAGGAACAACAAGGGTTGGGCGTACAGTCTTACAAAAATGTCATGACCCGAGCTTGTAATTAGCAAAATATGTTTTGGCGGGAAACATTAGTTCATATTTGTAATTAGGAGGGAAAGTTAGTCATGGGTTTGGGGATGTGTCCGGCAAGTTGTAAGCATTTGTTAAGCATTGCAAATTACTATAAGAAGCTAGTATGATGTATGAATCAATCATCCAATAACAAATACTCAAAATATCTTTGATATTTTACCTCTAATTCTCATCTCCTTCCCTTCTTTCTCTCATCTTAACTCTCTCTCTCTTAGGTTAAGTATCAAGCCCCATCTTGATCCTTAACATTTGGTATCAAAGCCTAAATACTAGGCAATTTTGATCAGCTTGAGTCACCCATTTTTGTTGGTTGCATCTGATTCAAAGCCGGGCTAGGAAAATAAGATCAAATATGCCTCCTGTCACTCTATCTAATGCAGCTAACAATGCCACTAATGTCATGCCTAATGTGGTGCCGGGAAATGCATCGGGTGGAGCCCCTATCTATGCTGCTGTTGCGGGTGCAGAGGGAGGTAATTCCCAAGGAATGCAGATGGACCAGGTTATGCAGATGATATAGAGCATGCTCCGAAATTTTCAGCAGCTTGATCAAAAATTGGACAGTCAGGCCCAGAGGCTGGATCAATTCTCGGATTGGCAAAGGAGGAGTGAATCACAGTAGCCTGGGGGTGGAATTCTCCTTCCAGCTTGCCAACAGCCTGTTCGACAGCCGGTCAGACCCCCAAATCTCAATCCTCCAGCTTCTGATTAGAGTGATAGTGCTTCAAATGTAAGAAATTACTCTTACAGATAGCCTCGGGTGGATCTGGAACCATTTGAGGGCACCTTGCCTCAATCATGGTTGAGTAAATGTGAAAGATACTTCAAATTCTATAACATTGAAGAACAGGAGAAGGTGGAACTTGCAGCAGTTTACTTGTGTGGGGAGATGGAGACATGGTTCTTTGGATTGCTACGCACTAAGCCCAACCTCACCTAGACTACATTCTCAAATGAATTGTGCTCCAGATATGGTGATGAAGATGTAAGTGAGGTTGTTGATAACTTCAACAAGCTGGTGCAATCTACCTCGGTTAAAGACTATATGGCACGATTTGAAGAGTTGAGAGCTAGAATGCTTTCCGTTTATCCTGATGCTCCTGAAACATTTTATGCGTCCAGCTTTGTTAGTGGACTCAAACCACGCATCAAAAGCTTGGTGAAAGCCTTCGAAATTGAAAATTTGACTCAGGCATACACCAAGGCTAGGAAGGTGGAGAGCTCATTGTCATCAAATGTGGATACTCTTAAGGTGAAGGGAATTTCTCTGGTTCCTCATCCACTCGAGCAACCCAACCAAGCAGCAAGAGCAGCAGCCTTGATGTTAAGAGACCTCGGTGGTTATGCTACAAATGCAATTAGAAATAATTCTTTGGTCACAAGTGTGATCCAAAGTATCTGATGACAATCATTGGAGAACAGAGTCAAGAGGATGAGGCTGATGAAGAGGTTCTTCAGGAACCACCTCTGGAAGAGGAAGGATTAGATGCTGATGATGACAATTTGGTGGAAATATCACTAAAGGCTTTAACAGGTTCTGGTTCCCACTTCGAATCAAGGGGGTAGCAGGACAGCAGTCATTATTAATACTCATCGATAGCAGGAGTACACACAACTTTGTTGATCCTAAGGTTGTCCGAGCTGTGGGACAAGACATCATCAAGACCACCCTCCTTGCCGTGACAGTAGCTGATGGGAACTCACTCCTCACTCACACTAAATGTAAGAATTTCAGTTGGAAGATGCAAGGACATAAGTTTGTCTATGATTTTTGGCTTTTGAGACTTGGTGGTTGTGATATGGTGCTAGGAGTGGATTGGATGAAGTCTTTTAGGCCAATACTCTTCGATTTCTCACAATTGGCAGTTTCCTTTGAGAAGGATGGTCTCAAGATCAAGCTGCAGGGCATATGTGACCAAGGACAACTTAAGTGCATGAGGGGCAAGCAGCTGCAAAAGGTTATCAAGAAAAGTGATTATCATTTGGTAGGCCATCTCTACTCAATTGCACCGGTTGTAGCAACTTATCAACAAGATGCCACAGGACCTTTGCAGGTTCTGTCGGAGGAATTCCACGACTTATTTGAGTAGCCTGAAGGGTTGCCTCCCAACAAGGCATTTGATCACTCAATTCCTTTCAAAGAGGGAGCCAATCCAGTTAACCTACGCCCCTGCATATACCCTCATTCTTAGAAAGATGAGATTGAGCAATAGGTTGATGAATTGCTCAAGACCAAATTCATTCGACATAGTCATAGCCCCTTTGCATCCTCGGTGATTTTGGTGAAGAAGAAAGATGGAACATCACGAATGTGTATTAATTATCGCCAATTGAACTCCCTTACAATCAAAGACAAGTTCCCAATCCCTGTCATTGACGACTTGCTTGATGAACTCAATGGAGCTTGTTACTTTTCAAAGCTGGATCTTTGACAAGGGTACTATCAGATAAGAGTACAAGAAGGAGACATTCGCAAGACAAATTTTAGGAGCCATCAAGGCTACTATGAATTTCTAGTAATGCCTTTTGGGCTGTCCAATGCACCAGCCACCTTCCAAGCTTTGATGAACCATGTGTTCAAGGCTTATTTGAGGAGGTTTGTCCTTATCTTCTTCGATGACATATTGGTTTACGGCCCCACACTGCAGCAGCATCTGGAGCACCTGAGGCTTATTTTTCGGACAATGAGAGATCACAAGCTGTTTGCTAAGCTTTCCAAATGTGCCTTTGCCAAGACTCATGTTGAATATTTGGGACATATCATCTCATCTCAGGACGTTGCTACTGATCCCAGCAAAATTCAAGCTATGTTGAAGTGGCCAGAGCCTAAATCACTTAAAGAATTAAGGGGATTTTTGGGCTTAACAAGTTACTACCGCAAGTTCATTGTGGGATATGGTTTAATTGCCAAACCATTGATAGATTTACTCAAGAAAGACAGCTCCCATTGGGATGATTCAACCAAGGAGGCTTTTGAATCATTAAAACAGATTATGACTAAGGCACCATTCTTAGCCATGCCTGAATTCAATCAGCCCTTCACCCTTGAAATATATACAAGCAGCATGGGTATAGGTGATGTGCTTTCTCAAGGAGGCAGACCATTGGCTTACCTAAGCCATGCATTGGGACCTAAGAACCAGAGGCTCTCCATTTATGAAAAGGAGTACATGGCAATACTCCTAGCAGTGCAGAAATGGCGCCATTATTTGGAGGGTCATTGATTTGTGATCAAAACAGATCACCAAAGCCTCGAATACTTGTTAGAGCAAAGAATCACCACAAGGGTCCAACAAAGAGGCTTGATGAGGATGCTGGGGTTAGAATACACCATTGTGTACGGAAAAGGGGCTTAAAACATAGCGACTGATGCCCTTTCCAGACGTGCAGAGGAAGGAGGAGCAGAAAGCGTGGATGGAGCTTAGTGTGCTGCAGTCACTCAAGTAGTACCCCTATCGATGACAGACGTGATCAAGTCTTATGAGCTTGATGAATTTGCTCAATCCTGCATTGTCCCTCACTGCATCCAGCCCTCTCCTACAGGTCCTGACTCCAGCATTTCAGTTAATGGTGGCATAATTAGAGTCCATGGTAAGATTTATGTGGGTAATAACAGTGTACTGAGGAACCAAATTATTGCTGCATCTCATGACTCTCCCTAGGGTGGTCATTCTGGCAGGGAAGGCTCCTATCAGAGAGTAAAGCAGTACTTCTACTGGCCCGGGTTGAAGAAGCAACTTCAAGATTTTGTGGATCAGTGTGATACTCGTCAGCAAATTAAGGTTGAGCACACACCTTACAAAGGATTGTTGCAGCCTCTACTGGTTCTTGAGGGTTCTTGGATCCACATTTGCATGGATTTAATCGAGGGACTACCAAAATATGAAGGCAAGGAAATTATTTGGGTGGTCATTGATCGTTTTACTCGATATGGCCACATCATTGCTCTTCATCATCCCATTACAGCAGAGAAGCTTGCTCGGTTGTTCTTGGATCACATTTACAGGCTCCATGGCCTTCCTTAGAAAATTGAATCAGACAGAGACAAGTTGTTTACCAGCAAATTTTGGCATGAGATGTTCCTTTTGTTGGGCACTACCTTGGCCTTGAGTTCCTCTTATCACCCACAATCGGATGGGCAAACCGAGAGGGTAAATCAGAGTGTGGAGCAGTATTTGCGTGGCATGACATTCTTACACCCTAAACAATGGCACAAATGGCTCTCCCTTGCTGAGTATTGGTACAACACCCACTCTCATAGTTCCTTGGGAACTACTCCCTTTAAGGCTATTTATGAGCATGATCCTCCTTCTCCCTTGATCAATCAAGGTATGGTATCTCATGTGTTAGGAGTTAATGATTTACTTCAGCAAAGAATTCAACTAGCTCGTCAACTCAGGGATAATTTACAATTGGCCCAAGCTAGGGTGAAATTTTACACTGATAAGAAGATAACTGATAGGAGCTTCAATGTGGGAGATCGGGTTTATCGGAAACTGCAACCATACAGGCAGAGCTCAGTGGCAATTCGCAAGAACCTCAAGCTATCTGCCAGATTTTATGGTCCTTACAAGATCCTTGAACGAATTGGAAAGGTAGCATACAAGTTGGAGCTTCCTCCGGACTGCTTGGTTCACCCTGTTTTTCATGTATCCCTGCTAAAGAAACAAATCACAGCCAAGTCAGAAGAAGCTGGGGTGCTGAACAAGGGACAGCAGCAAGCTTGCAAGCCAGAACTGATGGACAACTAATCCTCGAACCTGAAGTCATCCTTGGCAGTCGAGTAGTGCAACAGCAGGGTGTTAATACAAAGCAAATTCTGATTCAGTGGACCAATTTAAATTCTGCACAAGCTAAGTGGGAAAATTACAACTTTATCAAGTCCCAATTCCCTTCATTCCATTCTTGAGACAAGAATGAATTGAAAGGGAGGGAATTGTCATGACCCGAGCTTGTAATTAGCAAAATATATTTGGCGGGAAACATTAGTTCATATTTGTAATTAGGCGGGAAAGTTAGTTATGGGTTTGGGGATGTGTCCGGCAAGTTGTAAGCATTTGTTAAGCATTGCAAATTACTATAAGAAGCCAGTATGATGTATGAATCAATCATCCAATAACAAATACTCAAAATATCTTTGATATTTTACCTCTAATTCTCATCTCCTTCCCTTCTTTCTCTCATCTTAACTCTCTGTCTCTTAGGTTAAGTATTAAGACCCATCTTGATCCTTAACAAAAAATATCAAAATCCCTCACGCTCCACCAACACAAATGGTAATTCGTCAAAAATAATCATTCTAGCAAGAGCATTTCTAGCATCATCGGTATTAAATTGCCATGGTTTAGGTACATGAACAATGGTAGTTGTTCCGTCATCATTAGCTCTTAATTGGGCTTCAAAAGCCAATAATTTTTGTCTTTTGTCAATATTAGCAAGGAACAATTTGCATCGGTCAATATGATTTTTCATACCACTTGTTCCATTTTTAGACGAACAACCAACTTCCTTACCACAATAGTTGCACTTTGCTATTTTTTCATCAAGACCTCCTTCACCCACTTCAACCTTTTACCATCCTTCGTCTTTGATGCAACAACGGTGAAATGTTCCCAATATGGCGATTTCCTTTTCTTGCCTTCGCTCTACCTTTACTCTTATCTTTGCCCTTGCTTTTGTCTTCCTTGTTCTTTTTAGAAGAAATGGGGTTTGATGTTTCCCCAACTTCATTGTTAATAGTCGACATTATCTAATAACAAATCATACGTAAGTCATTTAATCAAATGTGTATTTTCGTTTATGACTTTTTTTCAAAACCCCTTACATTATAAAAGTATTTGATTATTTTTATTCTCATTCTTCTATTTTTAATAGATTTTAGACTAGGATAAAGATGAATAATATTACTATAATTCTATTTTAGATTGAGATTTTAACATCTTTTGTGTGGGAATGAGATTTTTAAAATCAATAGTCTTAAACTTAAAAGAGGAATCTAAAGAGAAGAGAAGAAAGAATACATGTTAATGTCTAAATAAGGAGTGTCGAAGGAGAGCCAGAGTCTCGTTGGAGGAACGATGAAGGCCGCCGGAGTTGGGGATTTTTTCAAATGAAAAGGAGAATAATAAAAAAAATAAAAAGTTTGGAAATGGTGGAGAGTGGGGAAAGTGGGTGGGGTGGGGCTGCTGGGAGGGGACATGAGAATAGGAAATAAATTAGGATTTTTAGATAACTAAAAATTATTTTATATTTTTTTAGTATTTGACTTAAGCTTAAAATCTCATTGAATTACAAAAAGCATGCTGGCATGGGGACTCGAATCGGCACCCTTGGCATCCTCCCCAGCCGCCACTAACTACCCTTTCTTTAAATCTACCATTAAGCTAACTTAAATATCTTGTCTTATTAGTTATACATAAAAAAATTTGTATTTTGTATTTAGTATTTCGATATTTTGGTTAGCTGAAATAAATAAGATCATAAACTGTTACCGACCCACAATACCACTAATGTTTTAGGTTGGTTAACCGAACCAGAAATTCAGGATGGTTAAGCACATTTTGGCGTCGGTATTTTGGTATTTCGGGTCAGTATTTCGGTTATAGTTTTTCTTGAACACCCCTACTACCTACCATTTGAGCTGATTTCTTATGTCGGGCCAGATTTGTGAACAATTTAAGCAAAGATCGAGCAGATAAGGTTTGGCAGGTGCAATTGCAATCAAACTGAAGCAATGACAATCCGATCATATGCAAAGCTCAAGCTTCGATACCAATTGTTATGAATCAAGATCATTCTTGATTCATAACCTAGGTTTGTAGAGTTTAGATGATGGAAAAAGTGAAAGGAGATGAGAATTAGAGAGATAATTAGAGATGAGACAGAGAATCCAAAGATATTTTTCATTCACGAAATGATTCTTACAAGAGATTGAACTATTTATACTAAACCTGGATTAAAAGAAATACACCGCATGTAGACTTCCCAAGTAACCAACTCTTACAAGCTTAGCCGCCAAAATTGACTAGAATAATGACTTAAGATGGTCAAGGCCAACAAACCACTTTAACCGCAACAACCGACTTTCCCACCAAGAAGACATTTAAAAGCAAAGGAACTAAAATATGCTCTAATGCTACTTCTCTTGCTGCAAACTCAATCCAGACCAGCTGGTAAGGCCAAATCATAACGGCGTTTAGCCTAATTGTGGATCTTAATAGAGTGTTTAACAACTTGTTCGCCTTAACAGGGCATCTTGCCTACTTAGGACCTTAACAAGGCATTTAACTTAGCAATTTTAATTAGTGTAAGAATGCTTGAAGAAATCTGAGCCTCTGAGGTATTCTGGAACCAGAGTATTTTGATCCTTTAATCTTATAAGCATTCATGGTGAATTCAAAAGTATCTAAATCAAACTTACTAAAAAAAAAAAAAAGTATCTAAATCATACTATCGTTGTCAATTACTCCGTTGTTAGCAATTGGTTATATTTTAACGTTGTTTCATAAGGGTAAGTACAACGTAGTACTTATAAAAAGTATTTGGATTTGATATGTACCTCTCCCGTATTTGTTTAAACATGACACTGACTCAGATGACCTGGATGATTCTAATGTACTAGTCAGATAATTAAATGAATTACTTGCTTAATATGAATAGACCCTTCAATGTTGATTAAACAGATTATTCGTAACGTTGTTTTGTGTATAGATTCTTAAATAATGTTTGAGCATCTCCTAAAGACATATTTGCTGATCGTGTGCGCTAAGGTTTAAGGTTGGCACGTTATATTTGACTTTTATTTGATGGCTCTTTATTCTTGTAGGTATATTAGCCTACAAGAGTCATAATCTTCAAAAATGGGTTACTAGTAGTCAAATAACCAAATAGGCTAAAAAAATTCCAAATAGTGAACTGCTGATAGCTGACTAACGAATGGATCGATAACTGGTATGAGGTTAAATGTTTAAATGGCACCTAGGGCTTTATTTGATGAGCATATGAGAATATCAATACTATGACTGGTCCATATGTATGTGTATGTTTAACTAGTAACACCATTAATATGGCAACTATGATGTATTTAATCCAAGCCACTTTGGCAAACAAGGTGCACTTGGCCAGTTTAGGAGATGGTCAATTCAATATATCTGGCAAAAGTATAAATGATAAATATAATGCACCTAGATGAAACCCAAGTGTTTAGAATGTGGCATTGCTGATATAGCGCCAAAGTGAATAGCATGCCTGAATAGTCTATATATGTTTAAAAGTTGTATCATGGAGACTAGTATATAGTTGAAATATGTAGTTCATATATGTTAAAACTGTAAATCACATGTGCTAAATAAAAATATAATTAAATAATGGTGATATAGACCATGGTGAGAAATATTGCACCCATTGCAGGTGATTGCACTAGGGCAGCCCACAATAGCCAGTATTGCACCCATTATGGGTGATTGCATTAGAGCAGACCATAGTAATGAGTACTACACCTATTGTGAGTGATTGCACCAGCGGACCATGGTGATGAGTATTGCACCCGCTGCAAGTGATTGCACTAAGGCAGACCATGGTGATGAATATTGCTCCTGCTACGGATGATTGAACCAGAGCGGATTGTTATGAACCGTATTTCTTACTTGCTTGTTGTTAGTTTATGTTATGTAGTTGCTGCGTTTATTGTAATTCTTCGCAGAAGGTTGTAAAGGCTTTTGGCGCCAAAATTCATTAGTGATTAGTTAAGTCGGTTAATGGTCAAGTGAAGCTTAGTTTGAGTCAATTGTGGCGGCTGCTGTTTGAGGTAAGTCGGCTAGATCGTTCTTAAGTCTAATATATCTAGATTGAGTATAAGTGGCTTGGTTTCAAGTGTAATCTTCATTCAATCAAATACAAAATATCTTTTGATATCAATTCTCTCTCTCGTCTAACTTTCTCTCTAATCTCTAATCTCTCATCTCACTTCTTCTCTCATCTTAATCTCTTCTTCCTTAACAATTGGTATCAGAGCCTTTGTGTTGCTGTCGATCGACTACTTCTTGATTGATTTTAGTTGGTGAGGCGTAAGAAGTAGATATCAATGGCTGGAAGTGCAACAACACGATCTGGGGCCACAAATGTAGCTACAAATGTTGATCCTAATGTTACTTATGCTTTTGCCGTTGGTGCTAATGCTGCAGCAGGAGCTGAGTACACTACCGCAGCTTAATTGAGGAATCAAATGGATGAAATGTTCTCTCAAATGCAGCAATTATAGTTAGAACAAGATTAAAAGTTTGTTGATTGATTTATTTAGCAAACTCAACGCATTGAGGATAAGTTTGTTGGACTGTAGGATCAACTTAATATGCAGACTGTGTCCTTCAGCGCTGGAATTCTGTTACTTGCTAGCCAACAAGTTCGACCTCCAGGTGTAGTGCAATCTCAAGCAGCTAGTGTGGCTGCTGGATAGCAGGATCATCCTCCTAATCTAGTGCAAGCTCCTGTTGCAAGTATGACTTTGGGGCAGAGTGATAGTCCATCAGATCAGTTGCAACATCAAAATTCTGGAAGTAATGATGCTTCATCCATCAATAAGAGCAGTGGTTATAGGCAGCCAAGGATTCAAATTGAGCCTTTCGATGGAAAATAGCCACAATCATGGATCAGAAGATGTGATCGATACTTTCATTTTTATCACATTGAAGAAGATGAGAAGGTGGAACTAGCAGCTATTTATCTCCATGGAGATCATGAGGTATGGCTTTACAGTCTTTTGAAGAGTAATCCTTCATTATCTTGGGCTGAATTCGTGGAAGAACTTTGTGAACGTTATGGAGATGAGGACTCAAGTGACATAGTTAATAACTTGAACAAAGTAGTGCAAATCACATCTGTGAATGAATACATGATGAGATTTGAGAACCTTAGAGCTAGTATGATTGCAGCTTATCCTCAGGCAACTGAATCATACTATGTATCTAGCTTCATAAGCAGCTTAAGGCCAAAGATAAAGAACCTTGTCAAGGCAATTGGCCCTAGAACCCTATCCAAAGCCTATGTAAAGGCTCAATTGTTTGAAGATACGGTTCTTGCATCAAATGATGGGCCTAGGTACAAAGGTGGAAGCGCTAATCAGAAACAGAAGGGATCTATTAGATCTAAGCTACTCGTTCTATTGAGAAAAAGGCTCAAAGACTATGTTTTAAATGCAATCAGCCTTATCAATTTGGTCACAAGTGCAATCCAAAGTTCCACATGACAGCAAGAGGATTTGATGATGATGATCAATCTGAAGAAAATGAAACAGAGGCCGAGTTGGACAGTTCTGATCATGAATCTTAAGAAGAGCTTCTTGAAGATGAGGTGGAGATATTTATGAAAGCCTTGATAGGTAATGGGGCTCATAACACCATTAGGATCAAAGGACAAGCAGGTAAGAATTCCATTGTTAGTTTGATTGACAATGGCAGTACTCACTTTTTCATTGATCCAAAGGTGGTGAGAAAGGTTGGAAAGGATATGATCAAGACACAACCATTAGCTGTGATAGTGGCTAATGGGAATTCCATTCTTACTCAGACCAAATGCCAAGGATTCCAATGCACTATGCAAGATCACTAGTTTGAGTATGACTTCACGATCTTGCCATTGGGAGGTTGTGATATGGTTCTCGGTGTGGATTGGATGAGATCTATTAGGCCGGTGGTCTTTAATTTTGCCTAGCTGATAGTGACTTTTTGAAGGCAATGATCTAATGTAACATCGCAAGACATGGCTGAACACGCTTTATTGCAGCTGTTGAAGGTGGATTCAAGAAGGGTACGTATTAGTGGGTTGGATAGTTATATGCAATCTCACATATTGATTTGGGAGAGCCATCTCATCCTAAGGTTTGGGCATTGATTGAAAAGTTTGAGGATCTATCTGAGCAGCCAAAGACTTTACCTCCTAAGAGGAACTTGGATCATGCAATTCCTCTCAAGCCTAACTCAGAACCAATGAAGTTAAGGTCCTACAAGTACTCTCATTCATAGAAGATAGAGATTGGGAAGCAAGTGAATGACTTATTCAAGACTTGCTTCATCCGAAAAAGCCACAGTCCTTTTGCTTCTCCTGTGATATTGGTTAAGAACAAAGATGGCTCGACTAGAATGTGCATTGACTATAGGCAGCTTAACTCGCTTACAGTCAAGGATAAATTTCCAGTTCCTATCATCGATGACTTATTGGATGAGTTACATGGTGCACGCTTATTTTCCAAGTTTGATTTGAGGCAAGGTTATCATCAAATCAGGGTGATGGAGCAAGATGTTTACAAGACTTCCTTTAGAGCTCATCATGGGCATCATGAGTTCATGGTTATGCCTAGCCTAACCAATGCTCCAGCTACTTTTCATGCAGTGATGAATGATGTCTTCAAGTTGTTCCTAAGGAAATTTGTGCTGGTATTCTTTGATGATATCTTGATTTACTGTCCTACCGTGGAAGAGCACTTAAAACATTTGAGGGAAGTGTTCTTGGTGATGCGCACTCACAAGTTGTTTGCCAAATTGACTAAGTGCCCTTTTGCTCAGACCCAAGTTGAGTACTTAGGTCATGTGCTCTCTCATAGAGGGGTTTGTACTGATCCCTCCAAAGTTCAGGCAATGAAAGAATGGCAAATTCCTATTACATTGAAGCAGTTGCAAGGATTCTTGGGATTGACTGGTTACTACAGGAAGTTTGTAGCTGGTTAAGGAGCAATTGCCAAGCCTCTAGTTGATCGATTGAAGAAGGATGCATTCAAGTGGTTTGACAAGGCTCAGGAGGCATTTGAAGCCTTCAAATCAGCTATGTGTGTAGCACCTATTTTGGCAACGCCAAATTTTGAAGAGGGGTTTGGTTTAGAAACCGATGCTTGTGGGAGTGGCATTGGAGCTGTATTGTATTAGAATGGAAGGCCAAGCCCAGCCTTAAGTCCTAAGCACTAAAAGTTGTCCACATATGAGAAGGAGTATATTGCAATCCTTCTAGCAGTTGATAAGTGGAGACATGGCCATCGCTTTATCATCAGGATAGACCATCAGAGCTTAAAGTACCTGCTTGAGCGGAGGATTGTTACAAGAATTCAGAAGAAAGGCTTGATGTAGATGTTAGGACTTGATTATACTATTGAGTGTAAGAAGGGGAAAGAGAACCAAGCCGTTGATGCTTTATCTGAAAGATTGGAAGAAGCTGAGCAAGTTCATTGTGGAGCTGTATTAGTGACTCTTCCAGCCTGGATTGAAGAAGTATACAAGTCCTATGAGAATGACAATTTTGCACAAGCGTATATAACTGATTTTAGCGTCAAAATACCTAGCAACATTTCTCCTGAGGCAGAGGCATCTATTATCAAGGGAATCATCAGACTGAAAGGAAAATTGTACATTGGATCCTCTACTGATATGAAACAACAAATCATCAGTGCTTCCCATGATTCAGCTTGGGGAGGCCACTCAGGTATTGATGGTGCTTATCAGAGGCTCAAAGCATACTTCAGTTGGATTGGTATGAAGAAGGAAATGAAGGAATTTGTGCAAGCTTATGAGACTTGTCAAAAGACAAAGGCTGGTGATCATAGGTATCAAGGACTTCCCCAACCTCAACCTATTCTGAATGGTGCTTGGAAGAACATAAGCACGGATTTTATTAAAGAGGGAAAGAAAGTTATTTGGGTAGTGGTGGATCGATTTACTAAGTTCAGTCACTTTGCTGCATTGGCTAGACCAATGACAGCAGAGAAGCTTGCAAGAGTGTTCTTTGATAACATCTATAAGCTTCATGGATTTCCACAATCCATAGTATTTGATCAGGACATGCTCTTCACCAGTCATGTCTGGAGGGAATTGTTCATCCTCATGGACATAAAATTAACTTTGAGTTCTTCGTACCGTCCACAGACTGATGGCCAAATGGAAAGAGTTAATCAGTGTATAGAACACTACCTCCGAAGCATGGTATTCAGTCATCCTTAAGTTTGGGGAAGATGGTTACTTTTGGCTGAGTATTGGTATAATACACACGCCCATGCTTCAATTGGCACCACACCATTCAAGGCTTTATATGGTTATGATCCTCCTTCACCCTTGATGTTGCAAAAGCTAGTGACATCAGTCCCTGAAGTGGGTGATTTGATGCTGCAAAGAAGACAATTGGTGCAACTTCTGAAGGATAATCTTCATCAAGCTCAGGCAAGGATGAAATATTATGCTGATAAGAAGCGTGTGGATAAATCCTTTCAAGTCGGAGATGTGGTCTATTTGAAGCTTCAGCCCTACAAACAAGCTTCAGTGGAAGTTAGAAGGAATGTCAAGCTATGTGCTAGATACTTTAGACCATACAAGATCATTGAGAAGATTAGAAAAGTGGCCTATAAGTTGGAATTGCCTCCTGATTCTTACATTCATCCAGTGTTTCATATGTCGTATTTAAAGAAACATGTGAAGAAAGTTAAGGAAAGTTTATTTCAGCCTCCAGAAGCAGGTTCCAATGGTGCTTTGTTGCGGGGCCCAGCTGCCATCTTGGACTACAGGTTGCAGCACACTTCTGAAGGATCAAACAAGGAGATCTTGGTGCATTGGACTAATTTGGAGCAAGATAATGCCTCATGGGAAGAGTTGCAATTTATGAGAAATCAATTCCCTAACTTTCATTCTTGAGTCAAGAATATTTTCAAGGGGAGGGGATTGTTATGAACCATATTTCTTACTTGCTTGTTGTTAGTTTCTGTTATGTAGTTGTTGCGTTTGTTGTAATTCTTGGCATAAGGTTGTAAAGGCTTTTGGCACCAAAATTCATTAGTGTTTAGTTAAGTCAATTAATGGTCAAGTGAAGCTAAGTTTGAGTCAATTGTGGTGGCCGATTTTTGATGTAAGTCGGTTAGATAGTTCTCAAGTCCAGTGTATCTAGATTGAGTATAAGCAGCTTGGTTTCAAGTGTAATCTTCATTCAATCAAATACAAAATATCTTTTGATATCAATTCTCTCTCTCATCTAACTTTCTCTCTAATATCTCATCTCTTTTAACTTCTTTTCTCATCTTAATCCCTTCTTCCACTAGGTTAACTTCAAGATGGATCTTGAAGCTTAACACGGATCATGGTGATATACGTACTTAAATAGCCATCACATGTTATGTATAAAATGCCTCGATAAAGTCAACGTAATAAGCATAATCAGGGTATTAAACAAAATAAAATGGGTTGATATACCTACTTGGTAATGAGTATATCGAGTATATATTTCAAAGTAGAGATATGATGTTGTAAATGGCAGACTTTAAGGTTATAGACTACTCGCCAGACAAGAAATACCAAAAATCAAATTTTTGATACGCCATCCTTAAAGATGTCTACAACTAATATTCGCTTTTCCTCCACATTTATTTACAAACTGATGAGTTTAGCATGACTCATGTTGAGTGGTTATAAGTAAACCACATAAACCCTTGCTAACGCTTGGACGAGAGGCATTTATGTGTAATGTGTGGCTCAACAATGATGTGCCTTCGATGTACCACGACAATTATACTGACATCGCATTGAGGACAAAAAAAAAAGAAAAAAAAATTCTAAGGACACAATTGTCAAGGTATAAATGTTTTTAAATACGTATCAATCTTGTTATTCCAGTCTTAAGGTTGCAAAATGGTTTCAAGAATTCAGCAATCATTTGTTGTATATTACCTTGATGATGACAATTATTGCTAGATTGAGTAATCTACGGAAACAGTTCTAGACTATTTGCAAGAAATTTCAGTACCAACTTGAAATAAGTTATTGCGGGTACTGAACTAGTTCATTCATATGATTATTTGTTCAAATTGCCACTTTCTAAAGGGATTTTTACTATGAACTCTTCATTTATGCTCATATGTCAGTAGCTTGTTATTTTTCATCTTAAGTAGGGGGTGGTCATAGCCACCTTTACTATCCTCAAAATATTCAAGGAAGTATTTATGATTTTCTTATGCCAATTCGCACGTGGGACACACTTTGTAATTGTTAGAAGTCATTTTCGAAACTCAGAGTTGTCTATTATGTTTTGTGACAAAATGCATGCGATGCTTAATTTCTTGAAATCTGTTAACAAAGACTAAGCACAAAATCTTTTATTTTCAAAAGGGTTTGGTTTTTAGATCTATAGAGTATAGGATTTGTGCTAAACTTTCTCTATACGTATCCCTACACCAATTCAATATTATCTCTTCTTAAGCATTGATTGTTTAGGAGAAGGGGAAGACTTGAGAGATTTAGCGAGGGAAAAATATTATTGTATTCCTTGCATAAATTGGTTTTGCGGATAAACGAATAGGAATAACAAGGAGTATAACGATAAAGCATATTTGCCTAACACGGCCTCTGGCCACTGGGTATGTGATTATGATGGTGTTTAACAAGTACTTAGAGCTAAGCAGATAAAAGTGACATCTAACATAGGTCTTATTAAGTGAGCAATAGTGGTATCCAGTTAGCAGAAAGTTGGTTAAAGCATGGGTTGCTTAAGTGCAGTAACATGTGTGGTCCATGTTGGACTTTCCAGTTAGAAATGTTTTATCGGGCCGTAATAAGCGGCTAAGTTTTATAATTAAAATTTGATTTTTGATGAGTACATAAATCTTCTAGATATGTCACAATTTTGTACAACGTGACATGATCAAGGACAAAGTCCTCTAGTCCTAAAATGATGTACATTAGCAAGACAAAAAAATCGAGGTTATGAATTAGGATGAAGTAGCCCTGATCAAAAGCAATTTATATCACCATGAGAAGTAAATGTAGATTGTGAATTGGAGTAAGGTCCCCTACTTCTAAAAATGATTTATATCATTAAGATAAAGAAATGACGGAAGCGAAGTCCCACAGCCCTAAAATTAAATACACCATCAAGATCAGAAAATGACTAAGACGAAGTTCTGTAGTTCTAAAATGATTCACTCCACTAGGATAAAGAAAGCTAGATTGTGAGTTGTTGCAAAATCCTGGATTTATACCACCAAGATAAGAAATTTAAGTTGTGAATTGGAATGAAGTCCCCCTATTGTAAAATGATTGGTGCTACCAGGATAAGGAAATAAAATCAAATTTATGATAGAGGCAAAGTCCCCAGTTCTAAAATGAATCATAGCACCAAGATAAGAGATTCAAGTTGTGAAGTGGGACAAAGTCCCCCTGCCATAAAATGTTTCGTGCCACTAGGATAAGGAAATGAAACCCAATTTGAGATTGAGGTAGAGTTTCCCAGTTCTAAAATGATTCGCCCCTCCAAGATAAGGAAAAGATATAATCCATGACTGAGGCAAAGTCCCCTATCCTAAAATGATTTGTGCCACCAGGATAAGGAAATGAAATCTATTTCAGGATTAAGGCAAAGTCCCGCAATCCTAAAAGAATTTATACTAATTTAAGTTATGAAGTAGGATGAAGTCCCCATGCTGTAAAATGATTCATGCCACCAGGATAAGGAAATGAAATCTGATTCATGACTCAGGCAAAGTCCCCCAATTCTAAAATGATTCGCGTCACCAAGATAAAGAAATGAAATCTAGTTAATGACTGAGGTCAAGTCCCTAGCCAAAAAATGATTCACTACGGAGATAATGAAATGAAATCTAATTCATAACTGAGGCGAAGTCCTTCAATCCTAAAATAGTTTAGACCACAAAGATAAGAAATTTAAGTTGTAAAGTGGTTCGATTGTCGTAAAATGATTCATGCCACCACGATAGGGAAAAATCCGATTTTTGACTAAGGCGATTTCCCACAATTCTAAAATCATTCGTGCCACCAAGATAAGGAAATGAAATCTATTTCATGACTGAGGCTAAGTCCCCTAGTCCTAAAATGTTTTTTGCGCCACTGTGGACAGGTGATGATGAATGGATGCAAAGTTTCTTAGTCCTCCCTATTTATGAAACGATTTTTGTCTCGAATTCTTTATTGGCTTTCGAATTTATCTAATCTGGCTAGGTTAAACAACATCTCTAAAAGATACATAGCATATAGCAACATCAGATCTCGAGGGATGGTGATATTATGAAGTATGTTAGGCATAGTGGGATTTCGCCTATTTGATAAAATAGTGTTTGCAACCGCTTTGCAAGAAAATAATGGGCATGTTGGCACATGATGAGTAGCTAAAATGATTCAAGGTTAGGTGAGTAATTTATATGGATAATTAACTATAAGGATTTAGGGTTACACCCATCTTGGGTTACGCTCCTAGTACTTACACGTCCAATACTTATAAACTCGGCGCAATAGATATATTAAGCAACTAATTATTATGTTATATACAGTGATTAGATAATAATAAGCTAGACTTAAGTGACAAAACCGAAGCCCAAAAATATAAAATAAACCTATCACCCTGGATGCCGCCTTGTGTCACATGGTGACACATGGAGGAAATAGGAGTGTCCACCCCAATTTCTAAATGGGGTGGATGTTCAATACAAAGACAGAGGGGATATACATGAGGAGATGATAAATAAGAGAGGGAAGGAAGTTTATGGGCATCATCTCTCTCATCTAAAGGGCAGTTCACGATGGCCATAAACACCTCCTTCTTCCACAACCACCTCTTCGGAGCAATAATCGTTCAAGCCTCCTAATCCTCTTATCCTAAGTATTTTACCTTTATTATGTCTATTTATTACCTGCCTTTATTATTATTTCATGAGATTAATATTGACTTGAGCATTAAATGGGTCTCCGTGGGTTACCCAATATTGTGACTTGAGCCTCGTATCGTTTGTTTAATCTTGCAGGAAGTATCAAATTGGGTGTGTAGCTATAGCTCGAGTTCAGCTAATCCTCATGAATGCCACCTCATAAAAATCTCCAATATGATATATGAGCATACTAACCTCATCCATCATAAACACAAGGTGCCCCTATGGTTAATGTACCAACATTGACTCCTCCTACTCCTCCAACTCAAGTTTTAGAGATGAGTTCTAACCTTCCATACTTTGGTTTGATTCCAAAGCTAAGGTTCATCATTGACATATCTAATGTATCTTTGATCTGGTTACACCATCAAGGACGACTCCTCCTCCTATCTCAACAAGGATTTCTTTCTCTCTAGAGAAAACAGGGGCAAGTAGAACACTAGCATTCCAGCAATTGGACCAAGGCATTTCTCCAAGATTCCGAAGACTACAGGACTTAGCTGATCTCCCTGTTCACTCTGTAGTTGAGGATGCCAACCACCAATAAGCTCTTTCTCTTGTGAAGACCCTAATGGAAGACACCATGTTGTCCCTTGCTATTGCCAAGGAGCTTAAGGGATTGGAGAGAGTGCTTATCATAATCTCTTAGGAGGTCCCTAAAATCCATCAATAGAAGCGGCAGTGTCAAGCTGCCATCGGGGACTTTAGGGGCTCAGCTGGCATGGAGGGATTGTAGCTCCTACTTAAAGGTAGCCACGAGCCGGGATGGGCTAGGTTCAGGCCCAGGACTAGGGGCCAATCTAGACCCGGGCTCTGGCTTGGCTGTCTCGAGCCAGTCCGGCCTTGGCCCAACTCCCCCTCCCCCTTTGTTTAATTATATATATATATATATTATATATATTACATCATATAATATAACATACAATACAATTATAAAAGTGCCTTGTAAAATTATAAAAGTATACATTCGTTTTAACAAAAAAACAATTTTAATTTATCATAGAAATACAATACAATACAATCATAATTATAAATATTTTTAATAAAATAAAATATATCATAAATTGTTAAGAAATACAATTGTACCAATAGGATCCCACCTTTTAAAATTATAAATATATTCTATAAAAGGAAATATTATAAGGAAATAGAATTACAACAATATAAATAAGTTAACATAGTCTAAACTGGCAGCGATTGGTGAGGGACTTGCAGTATCGGTGGTATGGTCATCTTCTTTGTTGCTCGATGAACCCAACTTTAGTTGGTATTGCTCTCTATTCGTTGCATGCAGCCAGTCCTTCAAGCACACCGACATTTCTAAGCTGGACGGTACTAGCTTCACTCTTTTGGATCCAATCAACCTGCCACCTGTACTAAAAGCACATTCCGATTCTACTGAAGACACCAGGTACGTTAGTATATCACGTGCCTTGGTGGAAGAACACGGAATATTGGGTTTGATTAGAACACCACTATTGCAAAATAGCAAAATGCGAAGTCGTCTGTGTCGAATAGAACTCAAGCATAGGTGAACGCAAGTAAAAATCTAGTTCATCATATGATGTTGGCCTTTGTTTGGGCTTCAATGGGTCCAACAAATCCCACGCATATGATTTTTCTTTTTCAGAGGATGTAAAGGATGATGCAGAAGAAACATGTGGATTATCATATGACAGTCTTCGAGAATACAAGGAAAATAATTCACGTAAATCTGTATCAACTGTCAAAATAAAAGATGCTAAATTAAAAGTTGGATTTAGTTTGTCATAAAAAAATTGTGCAAATAATTATTGACCCGTAAGTTTACAGCGGAGATCAAAAATGTTGGCAAAACAATATGTTAGTGGTAGTTTAGAATAATATTTATAAAATTTTAGCTTTATGGCGGCAATAGAGTTCGTCAACACGGGGTTGGATTTGTTCTCTACTAGTCAAGCAACAACATCTACAAGTTCAGATATTGCTTGTGGTATAGTAGAATAATAACACCTAGGGGAAAAAAAGTCATATAATCTTTAAAAATTATAAAAAATTTACATATTTTATTAATTATATTCCAATCTATGTTAAGCAAATTAAAATTCCTTACATCTGAACGATTGTCCTGCGTAAATTTAGTTAAAACCTCTTTGTATTGTAATATTCTTCTTAACATCTCGACTGTGAATGACCACCTAGTTTGTGTATCTAATTTAAATTATCTTGAAGAAAAACCATGCTTCTTACAGAGAAGTTTAAATATTTTTTTCCTAGTTCCAAATGATTTAATTGTGATGGTTACTTCTCTTACAGTTTTAAGATAAGCCTCTATAAGTTACAAACCATCCATTATCATTAAATGCAGAATATCACATATGCAACGTAATGGAAATATTTCCCATCTAACATAGGTCTAATATGCCTAATAAATTGTTTTACAAAAGTTTCGCTATTTGAAGCATTATCAAAAATAATGCTAAAAAATTTGCGATGTATCCTCCCACTGATGGCATGCCTTCATAATCACACCCGTGATTGTCCGACCAGTGTGGGGATATTCTAATTCTATAAAAGCAATTATTCGTTTTTGCATGACAAAGGAAGAATCAATCCAACGTGCCATTGTGCACAAGAAAGGCACACCGGGTTTCAAATTCCATGCATCGGATGTCAATGAGAACATGCTCGTCTTCGTCCTTAAAATATCTTGTTGCTCATTTTTCATATTTACAAATTCTTTAAATGTGTCCCACTTAAAAGTGTTCCGAGGAACTCTTACAGAGATGGGGTTTAACGTGTTTTGACAATACCAAACGAATCTAGGCTCTTCCCTGGTGTTAAATTGCTTTTTAGCCCCAATGACATATCTTACTAATTTGTGTCTATGATTTTCTAGTGAAAACCTAAAGTTAGCAACTGCACCAGTCGTTCGCTGTACTAGAGTTTGCTGGGTTTTATCTGCATTTAATTTAGGGTGGCTTTTTATTAGATGTCTTTTTAAGGTGCCTGTCCCACCATCACGTGTATGATTAAAAAATTTTGGGGGATCACATAATTTACAATATGCTTTATTATTTTCGCGATCTAGTGTATAGTGCTTACATATGTCGCTTGTACTATGCCTACCACTACTGGTGGTGTGGGTTTCAATTTCTGTGGGTTTCAGTTTTAGTGGCGGTGGGTATGGGTTCAATTTGAGAAGATCTCGCACCACCCGATTCAAGATAATCCCAGTTGTAGTAGTACTCTTGTTCCCAATTTAATGTGTTAGTGTAGGAAGGTGACGGATCGGGTTCTAAAAAAGCTCGTTCCTGGGTATTAAGCTCGACTGTTGTACCCCTCTTGGGGATTTTAGGCGGTCGACAAGAGCTAGAGCAAGATTGACCGGGTCCAGATGAAGATGAATTATGTCCCATGGTATTGTTAATTTTTAATATAAAATGCAAGTGAGAATACAAGTTAGGTAAATAAAAATAACAAACAAATAAAATTTTGATACTAAATTTGCCGAAGTAAAAACTGACAATTGAGCGTCTACAAGATTCTACAAGCAGAACATAGTTGAAACTTCGAACTTGAGAAATTTAGAGCAAGTTGTAAGTAAAGTAGAGAAGAGTGAATTGGAGAGATTTTTGTACGGTGAAATGAGAACATGAGGTTAGTATTAGTATTTATAGGGAAAAAAATTAGAATTTTTTTTTATATTTCATGGGGGTAACGCTGTGCCCCCTAATTTAGCCATTGGGGGGCTTCTGCCCCCTAAATGGCCCGAAGCCCAACCCAACCCGCCCTACCTGGCCCACTGGCCACCTCTACTCCTATTTGAAGAACTTCAAGCAGCCAAGGATGTCTAAAATTAGCAAGCCTAAGATTTCAAGGGCCTAGAGGGTTTAGTCCATTGATTGGAGCAACCGCTTGACCAACTCAGGGGTCAACTTACATCTCTTAGACAGCAACATGCTTTTCAAACCTCAAGAGTTGGAGAGCTTGTAAAAGTAGCAGCATAAGCCCATGAAGATTAGTAGACCCTTTAAGAAGAGCTATCTTAATAGATTAATGGTTGAATGAGGCCACCAGCCAGTTGATATCCGTAGAAGAGTCCTTATTTAGGATTAAGACTTAACTTTTCTAAGCATATACAAAGGTTATAGGCCATAAAAGTGAATTACTTGTATAGTTTGCAACTACCATGTACTTCCTTTGAAATCATTAATAAAATACATATTTTTCTCCAATATGTTGGTAGTTCTCTTTATGAGCTTATTATTTTGATTGCTAGAAGATTATGAAGTTGATCCTTAAGACCTTGACATTAAAATTTGGCTTAATCTCAGGAAACCTAGACTTATAAGTTCTTTTGTTAGAATCCCAAACTGAAGGCACATATTTCTTAAGGAACCTTCCATTAATGGTCCTTGGGTGAGTCCTTCCATCAAGATCTTTGAGTAAGTAAGCACTACCTCTAAATACCTTTATGACTCTGAATGGACCCTCCCAATTTGGGGACCATTTTACAAAGATATGGTACTTCTGGCCAATGGGAAGTACCACTTTCTAGACTAAGTCCCCTAATTCAAAGGGCTTGGCTTGGCCTGTTTGTTGTAGGCCTTAGCCACTCTTTTCTTTTGTTTTTCCAGTTTGTGAAGAGTGTCAAACCCAACTTGATCTAAGTTAATCAATTCATTCTTCATCGCTTGCTCCTACTCAAGTTCAAAAAATCTCCGTTAATGAGCCAATCTTATAGACTGAACCGTAACTTCCATTGGATGTACAACATGATGTCCATACATTAAATAGGAGGGAGTTATCCTAGTTGCATCATGTTTGGATGCTCTATATGCCTAAAGAGTATCATGTAGCAGCTTATGCCACCTTTTAAGTTTATCCTTGATCATTTCTCAATGTTAGCCTTTAGAATCTTGTTAGTACTCAGCTTGGTCATTTGCTTGGGCATAATAAAGTGTTGAGTTCAATATTTCAATATTGACGCTCTTGATAAATTCCTTAACCTCATACTCATTAAAAACTATAGCTTGGTCTATTGTTATGGTCTTTGGAATTCTAAACCTACATAGGATATACTTCTTCATGAAGTCAATCACATCCTACTAATTGACATTCCTATATGGCTTAGCTTCTATCCATTTGTAAAATAATCGTTGGCAATAAGGATATATAAGTGATGCTTGCTAGGAGAGGGATTGATCTCTCCTGTGATGTCCATTGCACATCCTTGAGAGGCCACTGGTTTGACATTTGATGAGCAAGGACCCTAGATACATGCCCATGCTCTGTACCCCTTAGCATATTTAGTATAGTCATCCATCATTGATGGTCGATAATAGCCATAACATTTGATGAGCAAGTGCACCTTATTCGCAGCCTAGATTCCGTCATGTGCTCTAACCACCAGTAGCATTTGCTTTATCTAAGTCCCAAACACTCGAGAAGCACCCAAATAGCATCCTTTTTATACAGATCTCCAGATTTCTCTGCAATATGGTATCCATGAACTTTCATTTTTGTTTTTTTGTCCTTGACATAGTCAAGAGTGCTCTTGAACTAATCCATCAAGGGCTTCCCCCAATCCTCATGCTGACTTGTGAAAAATTGTTGTGCTTCAAAGCAATCCAAGTGTTCACTTGTAATCACCATACTTTCAGTATTAAAAGATTCAATGATCTTTAGCTCGTGGTCTAGGACCTTGGGCTTGATGACCATAGTTTCCTCACACTGAGGTCTATGCTCAAACTAAACACAATTAGACCTGCTCAACAGGTCTCACACCACTGAGATATATTTGCTCGAGGTCTCACTCAAACATTGGAACTCCCTTTTGACTTGGCAAATTACCAATTATGAATCCCCTTTCACAACAATATGAGGGACTCATATTTCTAAGAGAGTTTGAAGGCAAATAATCAATGCCTCATACTCAGTCATAGTCTTAGAATACTTGCCTACTAATGTCACAGCAAGCTTAGTGATGATCCCAAAAAGAGATTTCAATCACAATCCCTACTCAAGCAGGTGATTAGGTCCTCGATCCATCAAAATATAATTTCTAAGTGACCATTAAAATCACCAAGAGTTCACTTGGCTCATGGATTACTTCAGCCTGAATATCTGGATGGTCAACCAAGAAGTCTGCCAAAGCTTAATCCGTTATTGAGTTTTGTGACACAAAAATTAATTCAAATTGAAGTAGGGCAACACCCCACTTTTTTGATCTTCCTCTCATCAAGGGTCTAAAAATATTGAAGAACATTTGTTTGAGCAACCACATAAATGGTAAACGCTAAGAAGTATTGTCTCGATTTTACATTTGCATAATACAAAGATGGACACAATTTCTCAGTGGAAGAATATTTTATTTCACTTTCATTCAAGCGACGGCTCAGGCAAAACACAATTTGTTCAAGGCCTTGCTCATTATCCCATACAAGCAGACAACCAATTGACTCATTAGAAGCAGAGACATAGATCTTTAATGGTTTTCCCTGCTTATGTGAAATCAACACTAGACTTGAGCCTCAGTAATTGAGAGAACACTTTAGTCTTTCTTGTGACATTTGAAATAACACGTCCAAGGAAATTAACGTGCCCTAAGCAGTGTTGAAGCTTCATTTTGCTCAAAGACAATTTGGCCTCATGAATAGCCTTAGCTTTATTCATATCAACCTCAATTCCCTTTTGGTGTACTAGAAAATCAAGGAAATTTCTTGCTAACCTCAAAGGCACACTTTAGTGTGTTCATTTTGAGGCTATGGCTCCTCATTTGCAGGAATGCATTTCTGAAGTCTTCCAAGTGTTCTACTTGAGACTTCGATTTGACCTCGATATCATCTATATATATTTTTATGGTCTTGTCAAAGAGTTTGTGAAAGATCATGTTCATGCCTTGAGGTTGAATTAATAAGGACAACAGTTATAGGCATGGGATATTCATCCTTTTAAGATGGCTGCATTTAGATATTTGAAGTTCATATACACTCTAATCTTGATGTGCTTTTCAATAACCAAAATGATATTTGTCAACCATTCCACATACTTGGCCATCCTGATGAACTTGGCCTTCAAGAGTTTCTGAATTTCTTCTTTGAGAAAATCTGTCACTTCTTGAGACATTCTTCTTTTGGCCTGAATTACGAGCCTTGAGCTTTACTTGATGGGTAGTCTATGCTCAATCACTCTTCCTTCTAGGGCAAGCGTCCCATAAGGGTCCCAAGTAAAGTAGTCCTTGAACTCAAGTAGCAAGGTTACGTACTGCTTCATGTGCTCTTCAAAAAGTTGAGCACTCACATATGCAAGCCTCAGGTTATCAACTGAGCCCAAGTTAACCTCGAGGAGAGGATCTCGAACTTCAGCCCTTAAGTCCTCCATCTTAGTAGGTACCGCTCTTAAGTCAGACAACTATAACTCCTTTTCTTATACTAGTTGGAATTCAAAGTCACTCCCATAAATAAAAGGCTGCTCTATCCATAAATGATCCTTACCATGCTAAGCAACTAGCATTGCAAGGCTGAGGAGATGGCCTTTTGGGCCTTTATTGGGATGACTTGGATTCCCTCCATAAGGCTTCTGGTGCACTTGGAAGGTCCCTCTCATCAAGAAGGGCTCGCACATATCCCAAAAATTCAAGGCCATTTGACTCCATGTCAACCTAATCAACCTTAGCTTTAGTGAGTTGGCTATTACATCTTTGTGTTGGGCATTTCGAGGAGTGGTCCCTCTCATAACTAATTGTTTCACCACATCCACATAGAACTTTGCCTCAATGAAGTCGAAGCAAGCCATGAGTGGCTTGTCATCTACCATAACAATCTCATATTTGTCACTATTCCAAAATATTAGCAACTGTTGAAGCAAAAACAGGATAAAATAGTTGGCAATGTAGACGAGCTCTCGCAAGTAACACATTGTAGCTTAAGATGGTATCCACTACAAAGAAAGCTATCAGCTTATTCAAATGGCCCAAAGTTAATTCAATCTGTATGACCCCCTTCAAACTTGATGGTGGCCTAAGAAAGCCACATATTATAACATCTGAATTTATCAAGTCATCTCGAGATTTACCAATAACCCCTGTCATGTAAGAAGCAAAGATGTTGATGGCTGCGCCATTATCTAGCCTTGATGTATAGAGGCTTAATGTGGTTGTTGGCTATGATAGGACCATCAAACATCATCTTGACCACGTGAAGGAGGTTAGTAATTGACTTGAATGTCGGAGACTTAACTTCAAAAGAGAAAAGATTACAATTACCTTTGGGAGCTATGACTGCGGCCATGAGCTGCTCCTGGGATCTTAATCTGCCATTTTCACATCTACTTTGAGGCTTCCCTGCGCCTTAGTTGCCATGAACTCCAACAGAAGAAACAAGGCAATTCTGATGTCGGCTTGTTCTAAGAGTGACCTAAATTGTAATGGATCCCTTGTTAGTCTCCTTTCCAGAACTATCATAGATTTGCATGTCCTAGTCTTGATCTTGGTCTTTTGGTTCAACCTCAGAGGTCTTAGCCTCCTCC
This sequence comes from Simmondsia chinensis, assembly GCA_018398585.1. NCBI lineage: Eukaryota > Viridiplantae > Streptophyta > Magnoliopsida > Caryophyllales > Simmondsiaceae > Simmondsia > Simmondsia chinensis. The sequence goes on along the minus strand of JAGTTD010000018.1, from coordinate 15,686,662 downwards.
ATTGGCTTGGGGAAGTCTTCCTCGTGAAAGTCATTCTCTAGACTAGACCATGTTGGATTCACACAATCTAGAAGTTCCACTAGGTTGACGCTGAGGGGACTGTATTCTTCCACGTCATCAGATTCTCATCGAGCCCTCGAATTCTAGGCAAGTTGATCCCACCAAGACTCTTTTCCTTCTGTAGATGAGAAACTAGCCCACCTTTTGAGCTTCTTGTGTGGCTCATTACTAGCCTTGACCACTATGGATTTAACGTTCCCTTTTGGATCCTCAAGGTACATGGGTTCGGTGCACTAACCCTTGTGGGCTCTATCTTCCCATATAGGAGTCCTTAGCCATGCGAGTATCAAGTTGATCCCTACCTTTTGCTACCTTCTTGCAAAATAGCCTTCTCTTTTGAGTTCACGTAAGGTTGAAAGAGCCAGAATTTTCTTTCTCAAGATTGTTTCTCCTCCACACATTACCAAAGCGAACCCCTGAGGGTTGTTGTCCTGATTATCATGCTCCCTATTTTGTGTCCACTTCAATCAGCCGGTATTTTGGGTTCTTGTTTAGATGCTCAGTCCTCATGATCAGTTAAGACTTTGATGTGAGACCACGAGTTGGTCCAGCAAATGAGGCTTTTTTAAGGATGCTGATGCTCTTCTTGGATATAAGCCCAACTTCTTCATTTTAGATACCATCTTATGACCATAACCTTCGGAAAGGTCATAAGTTAGGTGTATAAACCTTCTCACTGCCTCCTTCTCTGTGGTAAAGATGGTTTGCCACTGGTCATGCTTGACTCTTCTTCTCTTGAGAGAAGAATGGCTCCTTTCTCTAGTTCCTTCTTTAATAACCTCATAAAGGTGGCATGGCCACACGTTGGATGATCCTTGTGATATGCCATTCCTAAAACTCATCCCATAACTCAACCGAATTCAAAGGGTACCGAAGTGCCCTCATTCTAGCAATCCATCAAACAAGGCGTTGGCTATAACCAACCGTTCCTTATCCTTGCTCATCTTGTAAAGAGGCTTACCGTATGTTTTCTGAACATAAATGTCTCGAGGATTGATTGCCTCTATTACATTCACTTATACAAGACTAGGGAATGGGTCTTTATCGACACCCTTCTGCCCTTCCTCAGAGAAGATGAATTCTTTTGCCTTAATAGCATCCATGACTATCGTTTTGAAGATTATGCAGTTCTTTGTTGAGCGAGTGAATGAATCATGCCACTTACAATGTATCTTCCCCTCTACTAAATTAGGGTAAGATTTCCTGTGTTTCTCCCTAACTTTTAACTTATTATTTGCTCAAGCCAATCAAATATGATATGGGCTCATGAAAGGTCAAATGAGTATTTTTCAAGTCCTGGGATTGGTTTCACTTCCTGGCTTTAATATCCTTATTCACCAAAGGCCGACAAACCAAAGGAGGTCCTTTTGACGTATTTAGCAACGTCAATTTTGTATGGAGGAATTTCTTCCTCGTCAATCATATTGTTCATATATGTTCCATACATGCTATTCTTCTTACGGCTTTCTTCTTTTAAGACAGCCTTGCATCTAGTGGCATACTTTGCCAACTAAAGGGGAGGGGTGAAGTTTAAACCTTCAAATTCTTCTTGAACTCAAAATCCAAGCCATTCAAAGCCAACTTGGCATATTCAACTTCAGGGAGAGCCGTTGTACATTTTAACTTGCCTCTTTTGAACTGGTTGACATAAATCTCTACAGATACCCCTGGATTTTGCCTCATTCTAGCAAAGTCTGACATACAAGTTCCTAGTTCCATTCTTGAGAATTAGGCCTTGTTTGGCTGTCTGTCATCCCAATTATAGACAAAATTGGGTGGTAAATGGATGTACCACTAAAAGCCAGTCTCTGTCAAAGAACTAGGGACCAACCTAAGTTTCAAGTACGGGTTATCAGCCGCCTCCCTACATTGGAAATTGAATCTTATCAAATGCTCGAGTGTAGACACGCTCCCCTATCCTGAGAAGACAGTAAATTCAGGGATCTCTATCCTCTGGGGAGCTAAAAATCCTTGTCAATATAGCCAGGGTACGACTGTAAAGTGTTCTATTGACCTTTATGAGGCCTGGCCCATACATCTGCTCAATAAGGATAGCCTATTGGTCTTTTGAGGAGTAGATTCGGCACATGATTATGTGCCTGTCACTGCCCCTAAGGGTTTGACGATCTCAAAGGGTATCTGCAAGATAACCCTAGGCTCTCGTAACAATTGGATGTAGAAATAGATGTTATCTCGTATATGCTGGATGGAAAACCCCCTGATCATTAATGTGGCATCGATATGGATTTACTTTCCTGCATTAGCCCCCCTGCCCCTTCATTTTTTAAGTTTCATTGATTTTTGTGGGTGGGTGTTTCTCGAATTGTGTAATAAGAAAAGGTGTTAGACATTGGTATCTAAGGACAACACTTACATGTCTTCGACGTCAAATTTGGTAGTAATAAGCATAAAAATTCCCTTTGAAATGGTAACCTTGCACAACTGCAATATCATCCATATTTCTAGCTTACACTCATAAGAATCACCAAAACTCTCAAAAGAACTTTGCACTTGCAACCTCCATTCGTGACCTTAACATACTAAAGGCTAGGGGTGTTTAAAAAATCTATAACCGAAGTACAAATTGCTTTTCTGAAATATCGAATCGAAATTGCAATTAACCACATTTAATTTTCGGTTCAGTTAAACTCACTAGATAAATTTGAGATATTTTGGGACAGTAATAGTTTGTTATTTTGACCTTATCGGTTAACCGACTTACTGAAATTATATATTCATGTATATCTTCTACATATTCATATTGTTTCATTGTTCACTAAAGTAAGTTATCACATAAATTATTTAATTTTGCTCTATTTTATAATACTTCCTTTTAAACTAAGAAAAAGTCATGAAAGCCAATTTAAAGTGCGTGATCAACGCTATCTATGTCCTCTAATAATTTCTTATCAGAATTCTCATGTCCACCATCATTCCCCAACTATTAGCTAAGTGCTATATATATATATATATATATATATATATATATATATATATATATATATATATATATATATATATTATACTATGTACTACATTCATATCGACTATTAGTTTACTGTCTTGTATATCTTGATATATAGCTCCTCATATCCCCGTTTGAACTTCCTCATTATACATCATGTTATAGTGGGTGTTACAGAGGAATTCCGAAGACAAATCCTAACACCCAAATCATGTCAACCGACACAAGCACTGGGCACCTTCCCACTGGCAAATTGTCATCAACCACTACCCTCTTGTAGACGACGGTGATGCAATCCAATCAATAACAAAGCTCCAATTAACTCAACTCAATCAATCAGCATCCACAATTGCTCAAGATAAATGAAAATTGTATTGCTATTAAGTATTGTATGAGTAATTACAAGTGTACTGGATATGAGTATATAATATATAATTATGGGAAGAGGATTTGAGAGAAGAAGAAGAAGAAGACTTCAAAAAATAGAGTGTAGAGAGATAGAATGCTTAACATCAATCAACGTAACCCCTCATCTTACTCCTAAGACCTTATTTATACTATTAATGATAATTAGTCTATTAATGCTAATTAAGTACTCCTAATCAAACAACCGAATGCCGCATCATGTACGGATCAAGTGCTGAGTCAATTGGGCTGAGTCATCGAGTCATGATTTGAGTTAACTGAGTCACTAGCTGGATCATTTGTAGTAGTGTTCATATCAATACCCCCACAAAAAGTGACCCTTGTCTCTAAGGATCGAAGTTGGGGAAAGGGCACTGATAGTCACATAAATATTCCCACGTGGCCTCTTTGGGCCTGATTGGCCCATTCAACCAACACTTGGGTAGCGGGCCGTCGTCGGAGTGATTTTCTTGTAATACGGTGAACACCACCTATAAGTTGTAGGTGGTCATGCTAGGATGAACTATGAACCAAGATGCTATTGAAGGAAACTAAGATGAACTTGCAAAAATACAGTCTCAAATTTCATTCATGACTCTTTGAAATGTTGAAGAGGCGTTGCTTAGCTCAAAGGGCATAACTGTGAACTCTGAGTTCCCAAAGTGTGTTCGAAATGTGGTTTTGTGGATGTTCTGTGGTGCCATATAGATTTGCAATTAATCTGACTGAAGATCAAGTTTTAAGAAAAAACACTAAGCAATGCAACTCGTCAAGTAGCTCCTCCGCCATAGGAATCAGATACTTGTCCTTGATGGTCAACTTACTTAAGGCTCTATAATCCACGCAAAGTCTCCAAGTCCCATCTTTCGGACAAATTAGAACCACCAGTGATGTGAAGGGGAAAGAGCTATTTTTAATTGCTGCCACTTGTAACATATCTTGTATCAAGTGCTCAATAATGTCTTTTTGGCAGGACGGATACCGGTAGGGCCTGACATTTACCAAAATGTTTTTCTCTTTTAGATGAATACTATGATCAAACTCAGTCGAGTAGAAGGTGGCGTGATGTCTTCTCAAACATAGCTGCCTAAACACTAAGGGAAGAAAAAGACTTTGGTATGTCATTATTGTCGGGTTTGGTTGTTACCACTATAGTACAGAACTCAAGAGGAAGTTTGGGTACAAGTCGAAGGAGTACACCATTCTCGATTGTCAAAGTAATTAATTGAGAGTGGTATTTGATACCTTCTTCAATCCTCCATGCTTAACACCCCACAATTTATAGTGATGACAATATAGAATGAATTTCATGATTAATTCTTTGAAATCCCACTAAACTTTTCCCAATGTCCTAAATCATTGAATGTCAAGTATCACATGGAATTCTGAGAGAGGACTGACAAGGGCCTCTGATACAAACTCAGCTCCTTCAACTCGCCACTCGAACTTCCAGCATAAGTCTTCACTCACAAGTTGCTTTCCATCTTCCATGGTGATTATAATCCTAGAAGAACCATCAACTTCACAATTCATTTGTCATGCCATGGAGCTATCGATGACGTACTCGGCGCTTCCCCTATAAATCAAGATACTAAGAGTTCCCTTCCCACAATGGCCCTAAACTAGCATTGTTTGACATTTATTAAGCCCCTTGAGGGCCTGAATTGAAATAAGGAGCTTTGAATCAGGTGAAATTTTGGTTACAAGCTGCTCCTCGATCTCTGCAGGAGTTAGTGCTCGTTGACTCCAAGTTTTATTCTTTGAGTGGGTGTGGTTTGTGCTTATGTTATGGGACTGAAGGGTAATAATGTAGCTAGGTGGGTTGGGGGCCAATCTTAGGGTAGTACTCGAGCCTTCTCTACTAGAGCTACTAGGTAGTGAGACGATAAGGGCCTTTTGAGAGGTGTTTTGGGCAGTTAACCGGTCCAAATATCCACAGTTCTTTTCTTGAAGTTTAGCTTATAAAGTGCTTGTTGTAAGTTTTTGAGCTTAAATAGTTTAATCCATCCCAAAAGCTTCACATGCAAACATGCCGTGGATACACTGATTTTCTACCCCTCGATTAACCAGCACCAGCTAATCAACAATTCAAAAGCTCTTAGGTATTTGGCAAATGGTCCAGTTTGCCTCAATTTCTTTAGCTTAGCCAATGGGTCATCTATACAATGAGAGAAACAAACTCTAATTAGGGTCGAATATACTTCCAAGGGAACATAGAACACCAAAGGCTAGGATTCCTCGTAAGCGTCATGCCAAGATAAAGCTTCCCTATCTATAGGTAAACTAGCCAACTTTACTTTAGCTGAATTGGGAGTTCTATACAAAGTACCTCACATTATGAATATGTCCCACAACATCAACACCTTAGAACTTGGGGGAAATGGATCTTCATTGATCTAGTAGGGAATTGGTAATCACCTTAGTGTTTACATCTAGGGGATCAAATCGATAGTCAACTGTGTGCGCTATTCACGAGGAAGGAGATTGACCACTATTAAAGCTCGCCGTAGCCCTAACTAAATTGATAGGCCATTAACCACATACCTCATCTCTTCCATTTTCTTTTTAAGGGCAAAGTGTTATGATTGTTAGTAGTGATTCTTGGTTTTAGTCTTCATTTGTTGTTTTGGCAGGAAAGGTTGGGTGTTCAAGTCAAGTAGTTGTGTTAGTTGGTCCTTTTTGGCGGCTTAAGCCTTAATTGTCCAAGTTTGCATCTATCTTGTATAAATAAGGGAGATTTAGCTTGTATTGAGCAATGTGTAATAAAATAAAACTTATATTCCCTTTTCAACCCTGATTCTCTCTCTTCTGATCTCTTTTCTCAAATTCTCTCCTCATCTCAATCCTAACAATTGGTATCAGAGCAAGATTAGCTGTACAAATTGGTGTATAATTGAGTTGATCTAGCTTGCGATCCTCGACTAAGCAGTTAATTGAGCTTCCTACAACAAATTGTTGCTAAAGGTCAAGTAATCTTCCACAAGCTGATCGAATTGGAATTCAGCTACTACGGTTTGCTCGATTGATCCTTGCTTTACATAACAAGCAACTATAATTCAATTACAAAATTTGTCAAACTGATCCTTAAACTGGGATCCATAAAAGCTGAGTGCAAAATCATAATACATAAGTTCCTCCTGCAAAAATACTGTGAACTATCCATTGCTTATTATTTTTATAGATACATCAGTGAGGTTGTTACTTCAAATCATGCCTACTACTAGATTCGGAGCTATTACATATGCTGCTGCAATAGCTGGAAATGAAACAAGAGCTGTTTGAAATGCTTCATTGGATGGACAAAGCTATACAATTGCCAATATTGCTAGACAAGTGAACACCATTGTTCTGTCACTTCAGCACAACTGTAAGGCTACACTAAGTCCTTCCACGCAAGTTAGTGGAATGCAGCAGCAATTGGATAGGCAAAATTTGGCACTAGAAGAAACTCAAAACCTTCGCACTCAAGTCACACAAATTTAGCAACAACTGGACATACAAGGTACTTTTGCTGGTGTGTTGAGGCTGGCCAGCCAGTCAGTTGCACTCACCTATGGTTCAAACTAACTCTGAGGGGAGTGGAGATGTAGCAAATGCTAATTTTACTCGAAGTAATGATTTTTGACAACCATACATTGATATGGAAACCTTTGATGGAGTATAGCCATAGTCTTGGATTAGAAGATGTGAGCGGTATTTCAGTTTCTACAACATAACCGAGGCTAAAAAGGTTGATTTGGCAGCTATTTACTTGAAAGGTGATCATGAGACTTGGTATTTTGTACTAATGAGGGGCATAGCACCTCTCACTTAGGCCGAATTTGTGAAAGAAATCTGTGAACGTATGGAGAGGAAGACCTAGGAGACACTGTGGATAGTTTCAGCAAGATAATACAAACAACCACAGTGAAGGAATATATGACTCAGGTTTGAGAACCTGAGAGCTAGAATGTTGATTGCTCATACTGAAACAACTGAATCATATTACATTTCAAGCTTCATCAGTGGCTTGAAGTTCAAGATTAAGAATTTGGTGAAGACTTTTGAGCCTACAACTCTATCTCAAGCTTACTCCAAGGCACGATTCTTTGAAAATACCATTTTAGCTTCATCCTAGGGAGTTAGATCTAAAGGAGGCCTGGGAAATTCAGCATCAACTTCCATTGGTTCAGGTGGTGGTTCCAAGAATCACAGTATGGAGGAGAAGAAAGCTCAATGTTTGTGCTACAAATGTAACCAAAAGTACTTTTTTGGTCACAAGTGCAGCCCAAAGCTCCTAATGGTAGTCACAGGAGAAGAATATGAGGAAGATTTTGAGGATTTTCAAGGAATTGATGAGGACACAGAGGAATTAGAAGTGCAAGAACAGAATGAGGATGAACTCAGAATCTCAGTGCAAGCTTTAACTGGTGGAGGGTTCCATAACACCATCAGGATCAAGGGAGAGGTTGGACATAGGCCAATTTTGATCTTGGTGGACAGTGGTAGCACTCATAGTTTTGTTGATCCCAAGGTGGTGCGTGCAATAGAACATGAAATGATTAAAACCAATCTCCTAACAATCACAGTGGCTGATGGTAACTCAATTTTAACACAGACAAAGTGCAAACAGTTTTCGTTGTTGATGCAAAAGCATAGTTTCACTTATGATTTTCGAGTATTGAGACTTGGAGGATGTGATATGGTATTGGGGGTTGATTGGATGAAGACCATAAGCCCTATTGTGTTTGATTTCGTTGAACTTAATATCACATTTGATAAAGGTGGCCAGAACGTGAAGTTGCAGGGAATTAAAAAGCACGGGAGTCTACAGCTTATGACTGGAAAGGGATTGGGAAGTGCTATCAGAAAGAAGAATTATCGGTGGATTGGTCATTTTTTCTATGGGATCTATTGAAATGGTGCAAGATTAGCAGTAGCAGTAACCTGAATTACTTAAGCTTCTTCAGGCTTATAGTGATCTATTTGAAACAGCCTCTAGTCTTCCTCCATCAAGGACCTTGGATCATGCAATTCCCTTAAGGAATGATGTCCAACCAGTTAACTTGAGGCCTTACAAGTATGCTCATGCTCAAAAAGATGAGATAGAACATCAGGTGGATAATCTAATCAAAACTCATTTTATTCGCCATAGCCATAGCCCATTTGCATCACATGTAATTTTGGTGAAGAAGAAAGATGGGACATCTAGAATGTACATTGATTACAGGCACCTCAACTCGCAGTATTAAGGATAAATTTCTTATACCAGTTATTGATGAGTTACATGGAGCTAGCTGTTTTTCCAAATTGGACTTGCCGCAAGGATATCATCAAGTTAGAGTCAAGAATGAGGATATTCACAAGAAAGCATTTCGCACTCATCATGGCCACTATGAGTTTGAGGTAATGCCTTTTGGTTTGTCAAATGCTCCAGCAACCTTTCAGGGATTGATGAATGAAGTGTTCAAGGATTATTTGAGGAAGTTTGTACTTGTCTTTTTTAATGACATTCTGATATATAGTTCATCCCTGGGTAGTCATTGGACTCACCTTCGGAAGGTATTTGAACTCATAAGGCAACCTCAATTGTATGCTAAACTGTCTAAGTGTACCTTTGCACGACCTCAAGTAGAGTATTTGGGACATGTTGTGTCCAAACAAGGGGTTGCAACAGACCCTGCTAAGATTAAAGCTATGCAAGATTGGCCAACGCCTATTTCTGTCAAGCAGCTAAGGAGTTTTTTAGGGTTAACTGAATATTGTCGCAAATTTATCTCAAGCTACAATTTGATGGCAAGGCCCTTAACTGAGTTAGTTAAGAAAAATGCTTTTGAGCGGAATGAATCAACAGAAAATGCTTTCAAACGGCTCAAGGCAGCTATGTGTACAGCCCCTATGCTCGCTATGCTAGACTTCACTCTACCATTTGTATTAGAAACTGATGCAAGTAGTCTTGGAGTGAGAGTTGTTCTTTCTCAAGAAGGAAAGCAAATTTCTTACATCAGTCAAGCATTGGGTTCTCGGAATTTGAAATTCTCAATTTATAAGAAAGAATATTTGGCAATTCTCTTAGTAGCGCAGAAGTGGAGACATTACCTTGAGGGGCATCAATTCATTATCAGAACTAGCCAATAGAGTTTGAAGTTCCTCCTCGAACAGAAGATCACTACAAGAGTTCAACGCAAAGGGCTTATGAAGATGTTGGGGTTGGACTATTCGATTGAGTACAGATTAGGCAGAGAAAATGTAGTAGCGAATTCCTTATCACGTTGTCAAGATAGCAGCAATCAGGCCAAATGCAGTGCTATATTAGTGGCTATTCCCTCTTGGGCTAAAGAGGTTTTGCTCACTTATGAAGGAGATGAATTTGCTAAAAATTGCATCCTTGCTACTCAGATTAAGCCTTCTGCTAGCTCTGAATCAGGGGTCACTGTCAACAATGGATTGATTAGAATTAAAGGCAAGATTTACATTGGCACTGGTGCTGGTTTAAGGCAGCAGATAGTTGAAGTGGTTCATTCTTCAGCTTGGGCAAGACATGAAGGTAATGAGGGAACATATCAGTGGCTCAAGTAGTATTTTCACTGACAAGGGATGAAGAAGGATGTGGTTAATGCGTTCAGAGTTATGAAGTCTGCCAATAGACCAAAAGTGATCGAGCTCCCTATCAAGGTTTATTGCAACCATTACCTTTGCCCAAGAGAGCATGGCAGCATATAAGCATGGACTTCATTGAGGGGTTGCCCAAGTCTGAAGGAAAAGAAGTAATATGGGTTGTGGTTGATAGATTTGCCAAGTTTGGTCACTTCATAGGGTTAAATCATCCTATTACAACAGCTAGACTTGCCAAGATGTTCTTGGATCATATATATTGTCTTCATGGTTTGCCTCGGTCAATAACTCTTGATCGGGACAGGCTTTTCGTCAGCCATTTCTAGACTGAGTTGTTTGGTTTGCTATGCACCACACTTGCTTTAAGTTCCTTTTACCATCCTCAAACTAATAATCAGACTGAGCGTGTCAGTCAATGTGTGGAGCAATATTTGCACAGTATGACCTTCATTCATCCTAAGCACTGGTTTCGTTGGCTTGCTTTGGCCGAGTTCTGGTATAATACTCATGCACACTGCGCCATTAAGACTACACCATTCAAAGCATTGTATGGCTATGATCCTCGCTCATCAATGGGCCTTTAAGAAGTGGTGTCCTCAGTCATTGAAGTATAAGATTTGATTGAGCAAAGAAGGCAGCTTATGGTTCAGCTTCAAGATAACTTGCAACAAGCACAATCCCGAATGAATTTTTTTGCGGATAAGTATCAAACTGACAAATCGTTTAATGTAGGTGACCAAGTTGACTAGAAGTTGCAGCCTTATAGGAAATCTTCAGTTGTTGTTCGAAGGAATGTGAAGCTTGGAGCCCTCTATTTTGGACCTTCAAGATTCTGCAATGCTTGGGATCAATATCTTACAAATTGGAATTGCCCCCTGATAGCTTGGTGCATCCAGTGTTTCACATTTCCCTCTTGAAGAAGCAGGTGGAGGATGGGGTTTGCAGTTCAATAGCTCCTCCAGCTACAGCTCAGGATGGCAATATTCTTCAAGCACCTGCAGCTATTCTTGCTATCCGGCAGAACCCAGCATCACCAGCAGTGTTGGAAGCCTTAGTCCAATGGGCTAATTTGGATGACAAGCACAATTCTTGGGAGCCTCTGCATTTCCTTCATAGTTAATTTCCTCAATTCCATTCTTGAGGCGAAGAATGTTTTGAAGGGGAGGGGATTGTTATGATTGTTAGTAGTGATTCTTGGTTTTAGTCTTCATTTGTTGTTTACACTATTAGTAATGATTGGTCTATCAATGCTAATTAAGTACCCCTAATCAAATAACCAAATGCTACCTTAGATAAGGATCACACACTGAGTCAATAATGCTGGTCGCTCAGTCATGAGCCCAGTCAGCTGAGTTACGAGATGGATCATCTGTAGTAGTGTTCGTATTAACAACACCACTTTACAACCACTAAGATTGCCCCTCTGAACTTAAACAGTCACTTTCTACTTCCCAACCCAAATAGAAATCGCTACCTTCTCCCGTCATTAACCTCCTTTTGTTGCCGTCCCATCGTCCTTTACGATCGGTTTTGCTGCTGACGAACCCCTTGCCATGACAATGCAAAATGGGAACCCGACCATCCCCGGCTCTATCAATGGAAGTGACCTCTCTTCTCTAAACCAAATTTTTACTCTCTTCCCTCATCTCTAACCTACCCTCTCCCTCTACTTACCATGACTTACCTTCTGTTTCCTTCTCTTCCCTTACCACCAATGCCCCACTCCTCTAGTAGCTGCTCCTTCAATTTTTCTCTCTTTGCTATCATGAGCTTTCTTCAGTGTTAACCCTATCAGGAATTCTAGATTGCCCACTTCCAATGTCATACTAATGATTATAGCTATGGGATCTCCCAACATCACCACATTATATACTCATAAATTGGATTATAATAAATATATGTGTTGGCGTTTAAAATTTATGCCCTACTTAATTTATAAGGATCTTGTTGGCCTCGTTGATCATACCTGTCCTTATCCTACTTAGTACCTTCATTCAGGGGATGGTAAAATTTTTATGAATCCTACCTTCACTCATTCGGTTAAGGCTTGTTTTGGGTTCAGGCTGTCTAAATGCTGCTTTATCTCTTGGGTTTTCCAACAGGTACATAATTTACGTACTTTTTGTGATGTATGGTGCTGTTTCAAGCATCAATTTGTGGATCGTCCACTACCACTAAGTTGTCTTTAAAAATGTGGCTGACTTCTATGTTACGTTTTCCTTTAATATTTTGATGTAATAATTCGCGAATTGCTTGTATTAGTTTGAATTGCTTTTTGGCGCCAAAATTAGTTAAGCTAGGGTCCGGTAGTTAGCTTTTGGACGGGAACTTAGCTTAATGTTAGGAATTTGAATGTTTGTCTCAAATTCCCTTTAAATAGGTTGATCTTGTGTAATGTTGCGGTATTCAATGAAATTTCCTATCTCCATGAGATAAACTTCTCTTCTCATCTTATTCTCTCTCTATTTTCTCATCTAATTTCATTTCTTTCTCATCCCTTACTCTCTTTCCCTTAGGTTAAGATCAAGATCCAATCTCGATCTTAACAATTGGTATCAGAGCCTCATGGCTTCCCAAATTCAGATACAATAGCAATGTCATCCGAGGTAGCATAGGCAGGTGGTGTAACCACCAGATCGGCTGCAGCCAGAGCAGCTACCAGACCTCCGATTTCCGAAGCAATTGGCGGCAATGATCCTGCAGGTCAGGAGGTTGTCACAAAGAATGTTTTGGAGAATCAGTTTAAGGCTTGGAGTGAGTACATGATTGATCGACTCAAGGTGTCACAAGTGGAGTCAGTTCATATATTGCAGCAGCAATGGGAGGAGAAACTGGAACAACAATCTCAATAGGTCGAACTTAATTTCTCTGATCAGCTCACTCGACAGGCACAAGAGTTGGAGGAGAAGATTGCAATGAGGTTTGATCGAGAATTACAACAATTGGATGTGAAATTAGCGGAAATTCGTGAGCAATTCAGGAGGCCTAATCCTCCATTGGTTCCGGATCCCTTGATACCAGCTAGTGTGCTTCAAGCTAGTCCCTCTTTGAGAGCTGAAACATTAAATCGTGAAGATGGAGTTCCAGTTAGGACTCATGAGGCAGCTAATTCTGAAAGACAAGAACACAGTGAGCATGATCGACCTCGACTTCCAAACTGGACTGAAGTAACAGAAGGCCGGACATCAGGAAGGGAACATACCTTCAGAAATCAAGGAGTCAATGCAGGTCAATTGGATAGGCCACCTGATTCTTGGCAGCATCCATGTTCAGGCTGCAATGAGGATTCATCCAATAGTCGAAGTAACAACCACAGACAGCCACGGTTGCAGATCGATGCGTTTGATGGTAAGCAACCACACTCATGGCTGAGAAGGTGTGAACGTTATTTTCTTTTTTATCACATTGATGAATCTGAGAAAGTGCAAATTGCAGCTGTGTACTTGCTTGGAGATCATGAGGTGTGGTTCTATAGCTTGATAAGAAGTAGACCTTCCATTACTTGGTATGAATTTGCCAAGGCCTTATGTGCTCGGTATAGTGATGAGGATGATAGTGATATTGTGGACAAATTTAATAAAGTGAAACAAGATTCAACTGTTAAGGAGTACATGACCAGGTTTGAGAGTCTCCGGGCTAGCATTGTGACTGAAATTGAATCATCTGAATCATATTATGTGTCAGCTTTCATAAGTGGGTTCAATCCTAAGTTGAAGAACTTAGTTAAAGCCGTTGATCCCATTTGTCAACAGCCTTTGCTAAAGCAAAGGTTTATGAATCCACGGTGATAACAGCAGGTGATGCCTCCAGACCTCGTGGAGGTACCTCCAGATTTCAGCAAAATTCGATCAGAAACAGGTCTAACAGAGTGGAGGACAAACAGCAGCAGAAGTTGTGCTTTCGTTGCAATCAGCCTTACCAATTTGGTCACAAGTGTAATCCCAAGTTCCTCATGGCTGTGGAAGGTACTAATGCTGATGAACACCTTGATGAAGAGGAAATTGTGGATGAGGACATTGAGTCTGATCAGGAAAGTGCGTTGAGCTTAGAAGATGCTGCAATAGAGATTTCAGTTAAGGCTCTTACAGGCAATGGAGCTCATAGCACAATCCGGATTAAAGGAACAGCTGGTAAGAGGTCCATTATCATTCTCATTGATAGTGGGAGTACCCATAGCTTTATAGATCCTAAAGTTGTCAAGAAAGTGGGCCATGAGGTGATCAAAACTCACCCGCTTACAGTCACCGTGGCTGATGGGAAGACAGTTACCACGCAGAACAAATGCCAAGGTTTCTCTTGGTTAATGCAAGACTGCAAGTTCAGCTACGACTTTAGAATCCTTCCTTTGGGAGGGTGTGACATGGTGCTTGGGGTGGATTGGATGAGATCCTATAGTCCGGTATTGTTTGATTATGCAAATCTATTGGTGTCATTTGATGTACATGGGTCCGAAGTCACACTGCAGGGGATAGCTGAGCCGGCTCATTTGCAAATCATTAAGGGCAGTAAGCTTAAGAAGGGCCTTCAAGGTTGTGCATACCAATAGGTGGGCCAATTGTTTGCTATTTCATCAACAGAATTGATTGACATAACCGAACCAGAGGTGCAGAATTTAGTAGCTGAGTTTGAAGATGTGTTCGAAGTGCGTAAATCATTACCTCCTAAGAGGAGTTTTGATCATGAGATTCTTCTCAAGGAGGGTGCAGAGCCGGTGAAGATCAGGCCTTATAGACATCCTCATGCTCACAGAACACAGATAGACAAGCAAGTGGATGAATTGCTTAAGACTAATTTCGTACAAGTTAGCCATAGTCCCTTTGCTTCTCCGATCATTCTCGTTAAGCAGAAAGATGGCACGGCACGTATGTGTATTGATTATAGGCAACTCGACTCTATGACTATGAAGGATAAGTTCCCTATCCGTGTTATAGATGATTTGTTGGATGAATTATATGGGGCACAAGTCTTTTCCAAGCTGGACCTTCAGCAAGGGTATCATCAGATCAAAGTGAGTGAGCCTGATGTGTATAAGACTGCATTCCGGATGCATCATGGACATTTTCCCTGCATTTCGCTTGACCCACACACCTGCAACATTCCAGGCTCTCAGGAATGATGTCTTCAAACAGTTTCTTAGGAAATTTGTATTAGTTTTTTTCGACGACATCCTCATTTACAGTGCATTTTTTTAGGAACACTTGAAGCATCTGAGGGAGGTATTTTTGATCATGTGTAAGCATAAATTGTTTGCTAAGTTGGCCAAGTGTTCATTTTCACAAACACATCTGGAATATCTCGGCCATGTGATCTCTTGTGATGGAGTTGCAACCGATCCTTCAAAAGTCCAAGCTATGAAGGACTGGGCTGTTCTGGTCTCTTTGAAGCAATTGAGGGGTTTTTTGGGGTTAACTAACTACTACCGCAAGTTCATAGCTAACTATGGAGCCTTAGCCAAGCCCCTAACAGATCTGCTTAAGAAGGATTCTTTCCGATGGTCGGAAAATGCTCAAAAAGCTTTTGATGTTCTCAAATCTGCAATGTGCAAAGCACCAGTTTTGGCTATGCCGGATTTCTCTTCAAGCTTCATTTTGGAGACAGATGCAAGTGGGAGTATTGGAGCAGTATTGTCCCAAGAAGGGAGACCTATATCTTACCTCAGCCAAGCCTTGAGTGCAAAACATCAAGCTTTTTCCACATATGAGAAAGAGTGCCTTGCCATCTTGCTTGCGGTTGATAAGTGGAGGCATTACTTAGATGGGCTTCATTTCATCATTAAGACTGATCATCAAAGTCTTAAACACTTATTAGAGCAAAAGATTGTCACAAGGATACAAAGGAAAGGGCTACTGAAGATGTTGGGGCTGAATAATGATATTGAGTACAGAAAAGGCAGAGAGAACTGGGCTGCAGATGCTCTGTCACGCAAGTTTGAGGGCCATGAGCAGGGTTCCCTTGGAGCTGTTTCCTTGATTTCTCCTGCTTGGATGGAAGAGTTACATCAGTCCTATGAGAATGATCCTTTTGCTCAGGAATGTATAGATGCTGCTAGTGTGGGCAAGGCTGGCAATCTGGTTGCTGGTACATCTGTTACCCGAGGAATTATCAGAATTCAGGGAAAATTGTATGTTGGCAGCTCGACTGATCTCAGGCATCAGATCATCCATACTGCACACGATTCTTCATGGGGAGGTCACTCAGGCATGGAGGGGACCTATCAAAGATTGAGGCTTCATTTTAGCTGGCCCGGGATGAAGAGAGAGGTGACTAGTTTTGTGCAAAGTTGTGAGGTTTGCCAACAAACCAAACATGGTGATCATAGATACCAAGGGTTGCTCCAGGCCCTTCCTGTTCCTGAGGGCATATGGCAACACATAAGCATGGATTTCATCGAAGGATTACCCAAGTCAGAAGGGAAAGAAGTGATTTGGGTAGTTGTTGATCGGTTCACCAAATCTGGACATTTCATTGCTTTGGCTCATCCTGTCACTGCAAAAAAATTAGCTTGTGTGTTCCTAGACAATATCTACAAGCTTCATGGATTGCCCCGATCCATAGTTTCAGATAGGGAATTCACAAGTCGCTTTTGGAAGGAGTTGTTTGGGCTCTTCGGAACGACCTTGGCTATGAGTTCTTCATACCACCCTCAAACCGATGGTCAGACGGAGAGGGTTAACCAATGCATTGAACAATACCTCAAGAGCATGGTATTTAATCATCCTAAGGTGTGGGGAAGGTGGCTTTCTTTGGCAGAATTTTGGTATAATACTCATTTTCATACTTCCTTGGGCATTTCTCCCTTCAAGGCCTTGTTTGGTTATGATCTTCCTTCTCCTTTTTGGATTGCAAGGAGTTAGGTCTAATTTGAGTGAAGTAGCTAATATGTTGCAACAAAGGGAACATGTTTTGCACCAGCTGAAGCACAATCTCACAAAATCTCAGGCCCGGATGAAGTGGTATGCTGATAAGAAAATAATTGTTCGAAATTTTGAGGTAGGAGACATGGTATATCTGAAATTGCAGCCATATAGGCAATCCACAGCAGCAATAAGGAAGAATGTCAAGCTATATGCCAGATTTTTTGGTCCTTACAAGGTGTTGGAAAAAATTGGCAAGGTTCAAGCTGGTCACCAACCATCCTTAGCTCCTCCAGACGTGGGCTGCAATGGCCTTATGAAATTACAACCTACTGCAGTTGTCGAAGAAGGGCCAGCAGCAGCAGCAGGTGACAGAGTTCAGCAACTGTGAGTTACTTGGAGCAACTTGGATGAAGCCTTCACCACATGGGAAGAAAAGAAATTTTTGTTGAGTCAATTTCCTTCTTTTCATTCTTGAGGACAAGAATGTTGTAAGGGAAGGGGATTGTTACGTTTTCCTTTAATATTTTGATGTAATAATTCACGAATTGCTTGTATTAGTTTGAATTGCTTTTTGACGCCAGAATTAATTAAGCTAGGGTCCGGTAGTTAGCTTTTGGGAGGGAACTTAGGTTGATGTTAGGAATTTGAATGTTCGTCTCAAATTCCCTTTAAATAGGTTGATCTTGTGTAATGTTGCTGTATTCAATGAAATTTCCTATCTCCATGAGATAAACTTCTCTTCTCATCTTATTTTCTCTCTATTTTTTCATCTCCTTTCATTTCTTTCTCATCCCTTACTCTCTTTCCCTTAGGTTAAGATCAAGATCCAATCTCGATCTTAACATTCTACCAATATGAATCCTGACGAATCAATGGAAACTTATTTGCATCGAATAAGGTCATTCCTTATCAACTTGTTACTATTCATTGTATATGCTATATTTTGCATGGGTTACTTGATTAGTACAAGACTTTATTGATATTTTAACTAATGCTAACATGGCCTTGACATATGAAAAGTTGGAATCAAAATTGTTGCAAAAAGAGGGTAAATTGCTCTTCGTTGATCTTCTAATTCTTCACTTAGTGTATAGCTGTCTTATGCCTTTGTAATGTCTAATGCTTCACTCGAGGTGGTAGAGGTCCTCATAGCCACAGTAGAGTTGGCATGGGCCGCAATAGAGGTTGAAGTGGTTTGGTTATCACTCCCATGGTTGACACGAGTATGTTTCTTGTTATGGTGGTCATTGGGGTCGTTTGTGGAGGACAGGGTTGTGCTAGTCAAACCCACTAAGCCCGTAACGTTGTTCCTCACCCTCCTTTACACCCATCGAAGCAAGATGGAGTTCCTTGAACTCCTTGTAAGGTTTTTCATATTTGTTTTCTTCCTACACATATCGCTTTTTAGTATCATAAAATGTTAATTATGCTTATGCTTTCAATGATATTCCTTATTCCTTTTGTACTATGTCGTTTGGTGAGGCTCTAACTTCTGCTTAGTATCCTATATTTATGCTATTTCTCACATGACGCTGCATGAAAGTATGATTCATGATCTGGTTTCATATTTGGTTCTAAGAAGGTTATGGTTGATAGTAGTGAACTACTTCATATAACTAATGTTGTATGTGCAAGTTTAAAAACAAAAAATTGCCACCCTTCACCTCTCTAATGTATTACATGTTCTATGTTTGTCACATAATTTATTATTTCTCCGTCTTTGTTCGAATAATAATTGTTATACTAACTTTGGAACTTGTTCTTTTTCTATTACGGACACCAAAATGGGGAACATGATCTTCCAAGCTAAGAAGGATGGTTTTCTTTATTTTATGCACCCTTGTTTGTTCGTTACGCGTGTATCCAGTGATCTTCTACACTATCGTCTAGGTCATCTTAATTCTCAAGTCTTTTTTAAACTTATAAAGGTTCTTTACACAGAAAAAAAAAAAAAAAAAAAAAAAACAAACCCACCTTAAAAAGTCGTCACATTTCACTTAACCGCCAAAACGTTTTAGTTTTCAGAATACCACCTCCAAATGTCTGAAAATTTTTAATCAACCACCTTAAATCATAATGTTGATGGTTTGTCACCATTAGTAGCTTTTATATGGATTTTGGAGTCCCCATTAAATCTATGACTTAAAGTACCTAAGATAGCAAAGCAATTTCCACCCCCTCCCGCACCAACGTTCAAATCTCGCCTCTTTTAAATCCCCATGGGATCAAACCTCGTATGATAAAGGGATACATGAATGCATTACTAGCTTGACTAACATCAATTCATACTTCATTTGCACTAAAAAAATTCAAAAAGGTAAGTTAAAAAATCCATGTGGAAGTCACATAATATTTAAAAGATAGTTAACAACTTGATTTAAGGTAGTTGACTGAAAATCTTCGAACTATAGGAGGTCGTTATCAGAAAAATTAAAAAGGTTATGGTGGTTAAATGAAAAATGATAGCTTTTCAAGGTGGCGTTTTACAAAAAACACATCTTATAAAAGGGAAACTTGTTTCAGTTTCGTCAAAGGCTATATTGTTTTGTTGAGAGTGTAATATTAGCAGAGTCTTGTAATTGACCTTTTCAATTGTCGAATTGTTGTTCACAGGAACCACTTTATTTGACCGGTACTAATGTCGGTGATCTATTGATATTTGGGTTTGTAGATATTGATATTGGGTTATACTTGTGGATAATTAATTACATTTTAAAACATCTAGAACACAGCTGAGACACTCTTACAAAAGAACATTATGTTTTTCCAAAGTGATGAAGGGAAAGAACTTGACCAAAATCTGCTTCATACTTGTTTTGTTATATACGATGTTGTGTTTCGTATGTCTTGTCAAGACACATCAAAATAAATGGAGTATCTAAGCGCGCAAACATTGTTACTTTTGCAAGATGACTCGTACCTGCTTCATAATGTCCGCATGCCTCACAATGTTTGGGCTGATGCGGCCTATACCTCAGTTTTTTTAATCAACTATCTTCTTTCTACCGTACTTGGTAATGTCTCTCCCTCTGAAGCCTTGTTTCACAAAGTTACGAACTATCATTTTTCCAAGTGTTTGATTCTGAGTGTTTGATGTGGTTTTAATGTGTATGTAGAACCTTGCACTCACAAGTGTACAAGTTCGTCATAGCTAGGTCGGATATACTGGTGTCATATCCTTAATGAACAAGCATAAAGTCAGTGATTACATTGCAAATGGAAATTCGGTTTTGTTGAAAGAATGTGTTTGTAAATAAATTAAAAGAACTAAAAGATTGTAAATAAATTAAAAGAACTAAAAGTTAAATTAAAGTTGTCAAGACAGCAAAGTTAGCTCAAAGTATGAACATAGATTAGCCTAAACTGAATCCCATGATTATATTTTATCACAACAATGACTTTAAGGTTTAGGCTGCAAGCCCTAAACCTAGATTAATATTAAACTAGGGCTTAGAATAATGAATTAATCTAAGGACATAACCCATCTTACCACTCTAGGTGTAGCATGGAATATCTCAATAGCACTACAAAATTCCTTCTTCACACTTAACTTCATGTTAAACCAGGATTAAATCTTAAGTTAGGGCTTCAGGTAATAAACTAGTTTAATGGCATAACCCATCTTATCCCTCTAGATGTAGCATGGATTACCTCAATAGCACTAACAAATTTCTTTGTCACTCCTAATTAAATATTAATTTGTATAAAATATTGTATTTAGTTGGGTACAAACTCAACACTGACCCCTCGTGAAGAACTTGTTATATTATAATTTAGGCTACAGGCACAAGACAACACGCAAATAAAATTGGAAATTAAAGCATGGCTACAAGCAAATGATAAGAAAACCAGTCTTAAAATATAAAACTCCCCATAGGGGTGCAGAAATAGCATAACAAAAGTCATTATTGAAGATAAAATATAAATCCAAGATTCGGATGGCTACTCGTCCTTCACCCCCTAAACTATGAGCTTACTCCTCCATGTGAGTTTTTCAAATCACTAATTCAACAGGAAAACAGGAAATAATATTCATGGATTAAGGAACTCCCTTGATCGATGTTGACTTCACTCTTACTTCGATTCTCCCATACTCCAACCACTTGTGCTTCGCCTTCTTGAGAATCGGGGGCCATTCAGCGGCTCGAAGAGGGAGGAGAAGTGAATGGAGAGAAAGATGTAGGAAAAATGAGGTCCTCCTACCCTTAATTAGGTGTAGCTTGCTCTAGGGTGGGCCCCCGTGGTTGGCCAATTGATAGGCAAAACAGCCGATAGTTTAGCCGCTACTTTCGCAGCTTGCACAATTAACTTAAAACGCGCATAACTTTTAATCGGGTAAGGAGTTATGGGTAAAAATTTTTTTATCAAAACAAAGCTCTCGAAGAGATCCACATGATCCCAGTGGTACATTAAGTGTGATTGGATATTAATGGGTCATGAATACTCTAATTTTAACATTTTACCGATTGCCAAAATGGTTAACCGATCGACCCGTGCACCCAATGGAAGAATTTTCTCACCCAATCTTGACCTGATGGTACCTTTTTGCACACATGGTTGGGTTTCTCAACATAATTTTTGAATTTGTCCATTTTAACTTATTCTTCATTGCCTTGAAGGATGTCCTTACTTCAACACCTACCAAGGCTAAACGTACAATGATTATATCATAAAAAACGTGTAAAGCCTAGAATATTATAATAATGAGGCATAAAATATATAAAATATAAGACACATCAGTGTTATCCAAATTTGTTGGCTCCGATTCATACATAATTTTCTACCCGTTCTAGGAAATTTGTTTTCGCTGAGTGTGGTCTTAATTATAAGGGATATCATTGTCTTGATCCCGAGAAGGCTTCTCTCACCTTCCTCTTCCATATGTACCACCACAGTCGACTAAGTACCCCTTTCATTGCCCCCATTATTTCAATATACACCCTCTTTTCAATGTTTACGGTGCTTATAATGCGGTCTTCGCCCTCTGCAATGCCCCTAGCGTCCACTTCGCCTTCTGTTGTGATTTGAGGGTTCAAAAAACATATTTTAATCTGGTTAAAGTTCTCAAAACACTTCCGTTAATGCTGATCTTAGAGAAAACCAAACCTATTAGCAACCTAAGTTCAAAACCAGTTGTTTTAACTTTACTGATTTTAGGTTATCCTTATTAAATCCGGTTTTATCTTCAACACTAACTTAGTTTGTAAAAGGATCGGTGAAAAGGGTGGTTTTTAAACTATAGCTCTAAGATTTGAGTTGAGATTACAAACGACGATAGAAGACATAATCAAAAATAGAGAGTACACACGATTTTTAACGTGGTTCGGTCCTAAATGACCTACTCCACGGTCCCCCTACCACTAGAGAGATCTATATTATTAATTATTACAACCATATTACAAATCTCGTAAATATTACAAGGCGCTTTCCAAATAACGTAAGCTATTAAGTTACAACCCTTTCTCAAACCAACTTTTCAAACCAAAACAGTAAAGTAAGAGAAAGGAGTAAGAAGTTATACCTACTCCAAGCTAGCGGCCGTGAGTCTCACGATCCCAGGTCCCACCGTTGGACCAACCTTCGTGGTTTCCAGCTCCTAGCAAGTCTTCTTCTTATCGGCACGGGTTTTACTCTGAAATCCCCTAAGCAAACCCTAGAAAAACACCTTGAAGAGGGGAGGAGGAGGACCGGCTGTGGAGAGAGAGAAAGGAGGAGAGAGAACCGGATGAAACACCCCAAAAAATGACCCAAAAATGAACCTCTCTTTTCTCTCTCCCACAACCCCATTTAAATATAAACAGCACTATCCATGTGCTTCTAATGAGAGCCGTTGATCTAGCCTAATCCAACTGCCGAAAATCACCAAAAACAAACACAGATAAGGGGACCAGATGGAGGACACGTGTCCCGGCCCACAACCACTCGATCTGCCGCCCACATGAGTGGCCAAGATGTGGCCTCCAAATCCAGCCAATATCAGCTCGCAACGTGTCCTTTGCTTGGGCGGGAAAAATGCAACGAGCAAGAGGCTTCCTTGAGAAGCTTAACCGGGTGGGGTACAGCCGTACCCCAAAAAAATTTTTAATAATAACAGAAATAAATTTAAATTTTAACATATAAAATTTTATTTACTTATTTTGCCTTAACTGAAAAACCAATTTAAATTATTTTTAACAGCACGCAAGTTGTAACGTTAATAACTTAGATCTCATGCCTTGTTCCGGGATATAGTTTAGACTATATAGGATGTAAAATAATGAAAAATACTAGAAAAATAAATAAATTGGAAGATGGAAAATATTTTTTTATTGGATGCTTCAAATGAGATTACAATCTATCAATTTGTACAAAAACTACCAAGCCAGTAAGAGCTAACACTTGCTCTTCCGCCTAAGAGTTACAAAGTAATAAACTACCTAATTGAATATTGTAATGAACGGGCCTAATGCAATGAATGGGCCGGTTACAAATGTTTGCCCATATTGAAGTCTTGCAATAATATTTCAACTAAATGCCTAGTATAAAATACATAACATACTTAGTATAAAATACATAAAAATACTAAATATATACAAGAATAATACTCAACACTCCCGCTCAAGTTGGAGCATGTAAATTTACAATGCCTAACTTGCGAAGCAGAGCCGTGAATTCCGTAGCACCGAGCCCTTTGGTGAACACATCCGCCACTTGTCCCGATGATCGAACAAAAGAAGTTTGTATTTCTTTGGCCTACAGCTTCTCTCGAATGAAATGATAATCAATTTCAATGTGCTTCATTCTTTCTTGGAAAACGGGATTGGAGGCTATATGAAGGGCTGCCTGATTATCACAAAACAATAAAGAAGCATAGTCAATAGGAACCATAAGGTCAGTCAATAAATAACGCAACCACACAAGCTCACTAGTCATGGTTGCCATCGTCCTATACTCTGCCTCAGCCGAAGAACGTGAGACCACACTTTTCTTCTTGGAGCGCCAAGAAATTGGCGCCCCTCCCAAAATGGTAACGAATCCAGTTGTAGAGCACTTCGTCGTAGGGCATCCTTCCCAATCTGCATCACAATATGCTCTCAAAAGAAGATCTCTATCAGAAGGTAAGAAAATGCCCTGTCCCGGTGTCCCCTTCAAATACCGAAGAACCCGTGTTACTGCGTCAAGGTGAGGTGCTCTAGGGTCATGCATGAACTGACTCAAAATGCGAACAGCATAACTAATATCAGGTCTAGTTATGGTTAAGTAGTCACCACACTAGTCTTCTGTATCGACCCTCGTCCTCAATCTTATCCCTCACCTGATCTGCTAACCCATGATTCTGTATTATGGGAGTAGGAGCAGGTTTTGCCCCTAATTACCCGACCTCACTCAAGATGTCCAACACGTATTTGCGTTGGCATAAGACAATCCCTTTAGGTGATCGAGCAATCTCGATTCCTAAGAAATACTTTATGGGTCCTACGTCCTTGATTCCAAAAGTAGCATTCAACCTCTCTTTTACTTTAGCAATATGATTTTTATCATTACCGCTGATAATGACATCATCAACATAAATTAAAATCCCTGTAAAAATGCCATCACTATGAAACGTGAAAAGTGAGTAATCCACCTTTGATTGTTTAAAACTGATACTTAGCAGGGTTGAAGTAAATTTATAATTCCAATTATGAGAGACTTGTTTAAGTCCGTACAGGGATTAACGTAAACGACATACTTTGCCCTTATGTTGTTGCTCAAAACCCTGTGGAAGTTTCATATAAACTTCCTCATCAAGATCCCCGTGTAAAAGTGCATTATTTACATCCAACTGATGTATTATCCAATTTCTAGCAACGGCAACTGCTAAAATAAAATGGACAGTAACTAATTTCGCAACAGGAGCAAAAGTATCATGGTAACATATACCTTCGACTTGTGTGTAGCCGTTAACTACCAACCTTGCTTTGTAACGCTCTATCGACCCATCTGATTTGTACTTCACACGGTATACCCATTTTGAATCGATCGCTTTCTTTCCCACTGACATGTCTTCTAGTGTCCATGTCCTATTCTCCTCCCAGGCTCGAATTTCCTTCTCCATTGCGTCCCTCCAATGTTTGTGCTCTACATCCTGTTTAAAAGTTTTGGGCTCATCACAAGTTGTGATGGCACTCAAGAAATTACAGTGAGCGTCAGAAAAATGCGCATTCGAAGTAAATTTTGAAATAGGATATAGGATATACGATACCGGAATTAGCTGACGGAGTGGTGGCAGGAGCATGGGCCATAGAAGATGGAATGTCACTAATGTAATCTTGATACTTTACCGGAACAGTGCGTATACGAGTACTTCTTCTGACAGTCGGTGCGGCTTCTTCATGATCCCGAGACCCCTCAATACCCGAATCCCCCTCCGTAACAGGTGCCGGGTCTGCAGGATCGGACCCTTCTGCTGCAAGAGGGTTGACCGAACCAAGAACCGCAGTACAGTGGTCCCTGAGTTCGGTTGGAAGCATCACGGGGTCCGGGTTTGGATTAACGTGTCCTTGCTCATAAACAAATGCATCAAAAAGTTGATCAACAAGCTTATTATGTGACTTTTGGGTCTGTAGGAAAGGGAATATTTCTTCATAAAAATGAACATCACCAGAAACGATAATCTTATTCTCATCCCGATTATAAATCTTATACCCCTTTTGCCCATGTGGATAGCCAACAAAAACACCCGAAGCAGCCCGGTTATCTAATTTATCACTTCTCGTATCCTTTGTATGGTAATAACACAAACTTCCAAAAACACATAGGTGATCATACACGGATTCTTTGCCAAAAAGTAATTCATAGGGGCTTTTGTTATGAAGTACTAAAGAAGGAGTCAAATTAATCAAATAAGCGACAGTCAAGACACACTCACCCCAAAAATTTTTAGGTAAACCTGCCTAAAACCGAAGTGCTCTACCCACTTCCAACAAATTCCTGTGTTTCCGCTCGACCACCCCATTTTGTTGTGGTGTCCGAACTAAGGAAGGTTGGAATTGAATCCCATGACTCGCATAAAACTCCAAAAGTGGCCCATAGTTGAACTCTTGTCCGTTGTCGCTTCTGATTTGTTTAACCTGAAACTCAAATTGTGTTTTGACCATACGACAGAAATCCATAAGAATATCGTGTGCTTGGGATTTTTCTCTCATCAAATATACCCAAGTACATCGACTAAAATTGTCAACAAAAGTAAGAAAATACCGGGCACCGATTAAAGATAAAACTCGATAAGGACCCCAAATATCACAATGTATTATATCAAAACATTGACTAGTCTTAGTAACAGATAAAGGAAAAGGCAACCGTGGTTGCTTGGCACGGTGACAAACATCACAAATGACATCAGTTTTCTCGACATTCAAAGTAGAAAAAACACACAACTTCCAAAATGAAACATGACCAAGACGACGATGCCACAAGATGGCATCCTTATTCACTTGAGCCGAATTGATGGATCCTCCCACGGATGGTGCTTGCAGTAGGTATAGCCCATCTCGCTGCTTACCCGCTCCAATCAGCCTCTTCGAGTGTAGGTCCTATATATAACAAAATTCACGATGAAAAGTTAATGTGCATTTCCCATCTTGAGTTAATTTTCTCACTGATAATAAATTATAACGAAAACTGGGCACATAGAGCACATTATAGAGGACAAAATTATCTGAGATTTTAACCTTCCCCGCATGAGTGATCGTCAAAGAATCCCCGTTAGGTAACTTAACGGGTCCAACAAAATTATTCGTTTTAACATCAAACATAATCGAAAGCGAAGGCACCATATGATCTGTTGCACCTGTGTCTACAATCCAATCACAATGGGACAATACTTGACCTGTCAAATTCAAACTAGGAGAAGCTGAAACGGGACCAAGCAGCATCAAAAGCTGCTGATATTGGGCTGTTGACAGACCCGAAATTGGGCTATCAATAATGCCCAACGGGTCTGTCATGGTGGCTGCGGCAGCGGCAATCGGGGCCCGACTTCCAGTTGCTTGTCCTTTGTTTTTCCAACTGGGTGGGTAACCTATTAACTCAAAACATCGCTCCTTGGAATGTCCCTGTTTCTTATAGTGCGAACACGTAAAACCATTAGTGCGTCGTGACGGGTTTCCGGCTATCACAGCCACACCACCAGCCATGGCTTGGGCTGCCAAAACAACGGCGTCCGGTGTCACAATCGAACCTACTGCCATGCTTTGTTGTTTCTCCTCCTGACAAAGCATAGAATAAGCACTACCAACATATGTTAATGGCTTAGTGTTCATAAGTTGTGAACGGACGGTTGAGAAAGATGGATCAAGGCCCATTAAAAGGTCCAACAACTTTTCCATATCTCGAATCTGCATAAAAGCTTTGGCATGTCCACAAGTACACTGTGGGATCTCAACCAGCGTGCACAACTCATCCCATAACGACCTCAACTTAGCAAAATAAGTTGAAACAGGTAAATTATCTTACTTCAAATGCGAGATCTCACATTTTAACTCGTAAATACGAGGGGCGTTACCTTGAGAAAATCTCTCATGCAAATCTAGCCAAATATCATGCGCCGTTTCTGAATAAGTAATACTCTTGTTTATTTCTTTAAACACAAAATTCGAGAGCCAAGTCGCAACCATGGAGTCACACGCACTCGAAGTTTCAAAATCCGATGAATCTTCAGCAGGTTTGGCAATAGTGCCATCAAGAAAGCCAACTTTCCTCTTTGCTTTAAAAACTTTAAGGATCGCTCTTCTCCAAGAAGGGTAATTGGGTCCCGTTAAGATGTTTTGAACAAATATCAAACCTGGATTATCCGAGGGATGTAGATAAAACGGTGAGTTAACGTCAATGACTCCCCGGGAGAGCCGGCATGATGGTTTGATTAGTATTAACTTGATCCGTCTTTTTATCGTTAACACCCGCCATAATCTACCAAATTAAAACATGAAACGAGCACAAGAAGCAAGAGGGAAGAAGAACAACTCATAATAGCACACAAAGTGCTTTGGGCGAGACAAGGGGGTGGACGAACCAGGGGAAAAATGCCACCTAATGCAAGATCGACACTTGCTCTGATACCATGTAAAATAATAAAAAATACTAGAAAAATAAATAAATTGGAAGATGGAAAATATTTTTTTATTGGATGCTTCAAATGAGATTACAGTCTATCAATTTATACAAAAACTACCAAGCCAGTAAGAGCTAACACTTGCTCTTCCTCCTACGAGTTACAAAGTAATAAACTACCTAATTGAATATTGTAATGAACGGGCCTAATGCAATGAATGGGCCGGTTACAAATGTTTGCCCATATTAAAGTCTTCCAATAATATTTCAACTAAATGCTAGACTAAATACCTAGTATAAAATACATAACATACTTAGTACAAAATACATAAAAATACTAAATATATACAAGAATAATACTCAACATAGGAACCAAATTCTAACACCTTCCATACCAATCTCACATTTTCCTTCATTAACCCTTTCCCCTATTTTCACGCCTCCTACCATACCCAGCACACCATCTACTGATTTTATAGCCCCTGTACCCACAGCATCTATTTGCCCTGTCACTACAAGTCAGATCCTGGTTCCCTTGGCCTCAGTTTCTCCTATTACTGTGCTTTTCCCCCCAGTTTCTTCTTCTTCCCTTCCTTTTAATCATCATTTCATAGTCATTAGACTAAAATGGAAACCGAATAAAATATTTTCCTTATCCCATATCACTCAATCTACAGATCCCACTAACTATACTTAAGATAGCAAGGACCCACTTTGGTGTGCAGCTACATTGGATGAACGTAAGGCATTTCGAATGGAACTTGGGATCTCGTTCCTTTTGGTTCCAGTCAGAATCTGTTGGGTTTTAAGCAGATACATAAGAAGAAATTTCATGTTGATAGTGCACTTTAGTATAAGGCTGGTCTTGTGGCTCAACAACATACACAACAGGTGGGTATTAATTTCATTGAGATGCTCATCCCTATTATTAAACCTTCTACTATTCAGTTGGTTCTCTGTTTCCTCAATCTTATGATTGGCCTTCGTCATCTGAATATCAAGAATGTCTTTTTGAATGGTTATCTTTAGAGGATGTGTACATGAAACAACCACCAAGCTTTGTTCATCCTGCTTTTCCCAATCATGTGTGTAAGTTTTGCAAGCATCAGACTTGGTTTTAACATCTCAATTCCATTCTCTTTGTCATGGCATTTATTCGTCTCAAGTTGATTTCTCTTTGTGTATCTTGACATCGTCGCATGGAAATACTTATATTCTTGTTATATGTTGATGAAATATTTTTTGTAATACCCAACTTAATTAAATTAGATTCGATAATTACAATATATGAAACTCAGGGTATTTAAATTAAATTAGACTCGGCCGTAGTTTTTGATGCGTCTGTAAGTTTACCAAAAAGCTTTTGTGAAATGAACCGAGTTATGAAACAAAATGATTTTCGAATATAATTGATTTTACTGGTTTTGATTGGGCGTTTATCTGTTTTTAATAATATGCCTGATCCGGGTTGGGAGTGTTCTATACTTACTGAGCGCATTGTTTGCTCACTCAATTCGTTTATTTCTCTTTTTCCCAGATTAGTAACCCATGGCAAGTTCCTCAAGGAAGAAAAGATGGAACAGCTTACTCCAGAATTAGTTATTTCATATAGTTGAATAATATCTAAATTTTTTTGTAGCATATCAGTGACCGTCTAGGATGTCGTATTTCAAGCTTCCGCACTGCTTTGATTTATCTGTGGACTATGTTGTATATATACTATAAGAACCGTGTATGAATTTTGAGAAATTTTGATCGAAAGACTTTGGGCTTCGTACTATGATAAGGGATTTCATTATAGTACGGCCATGTAGCGCTCTTTTAACTTAAGCCTATTCGGTTTTAAAGTTGGGGGCGTTACATTTTTGATTGGCAGCAATGATAATTTCTTATCTTCTTTTATTAATAAGCTTGTAGCTACTTTTGCTATGAAACATCTTGGGTCTTCTAAGTGTGAATGCTCTAGCGCCAAGTATGGTTTTCATCTTTCTCAATGGGAGTAGTTGGAGGATTCATAAAAGAAATTTTCCTTAACTCATGCCAATTTTTTTATCACTCTTTTACAGACAGAGGTCTTGCCTAGCCCTTACAATGGTGAATCCCCTTAGGATACTTCTTTTTATCATAGTATGGTTGGTGCATTATGCCATTTAACATTGACTCGGCCCAAGACTACTCGTTAAGTGCGTATTGTCGGTTAGTTCATGAATTGTTCTACTATTATGCACCAATAGCTTCTCAAAAGAATTTATAGGTATCCTAAAAGAACTCTTGAGTTTGGCTTATTTCTTTGTCCTTGTTCGTTGTATTCATTGTTTGCCTAAACAAATTTGATTGGACCAGTTTTCCTTACTAGACTATCTATGTCTGGTTATGCTATTTTTCTTGGGACAAATTAGATTTCTTGAAGTGCCAAGAAACAACAAATGATTTCTCGATCTAGTAACAAAAATCCGAGATGGCTCTATTTGTAATGAAACCTATTGGTTGTGTTAGCTTCTTGAATAACTGGGGATATTTTTATATGCTCTAACTATAGATTTTTGGGATAATATTAATGCCTCATGTCGTTGGCTAACCCTATATTATATCATTGTACCAAACATCTTGTTGTAGATTTTTATTTTGTTCAGGAGAAGATGGCTGTAGGTGATGTTATTTTTCGTTATGTTCCTTCTCATTCTCAGATTGTTAGTATCTCACCAAAAGACTTTTGTTCTAGTCGTTTTCAAGAGCTTTGCTACAATTTCTTACCTAGGATCTCCCTGTTTAAATTCAGGGGGCAAGGGTCCTATTAGAGTATATTTGTGAATATTTATGTTTTATACTCCATACAATATTGATATGTACTATCCTTGTATTATCTTGTACACCTTGATGTATAGCGTTCCTTATAATCCTATTTAGGGTAACCTTCCTCATTCTACAAACAATTTTGTTACAACCTCAAGCCACTTGTTTGCCCACATATTTGTTAAATAGAGATATCCTACAATTAATCCTTGCTCAAGATTTTATTGAATATTTTCACTTTTAAGGCACTGTTTGGACGCTTACAAACCAATAAGGAAATATATCATACGAAAAAGTGATATATCATATAACATAAAAAAGGTGTTGCATTATTTTTTCGATTAGCAATTAACAGACATAATTGAAACAAATAAACGAGTTACTCATTTTAAACGATCTTTTCGGTTGCAGTAATGGTTAGACACTTTTAAGTATTTTGATTACGATTGGCTGAACTAAAATACTTTACATTATGTTGAACTACACTATGAGCATCCAACATTGTTCGAACAAATGACTAATTGGTGACAATCATTCTAACTCATATATAAAGGATTTAGTCTTATCAATAATAATTTTAGACATAATTGGTTACAATTTCGTCCTACTTGGAATTTGGGGAGCAAAACAATACGACTAAAGACCAAATAAGGAATTAAAGAGGGCATATTTCATATCTAATTTTATTTATAATTTTTAGTTTTGGAAAAAGTAATACTCAAGTTTAAAAACTATTTTTTATGGTTAATTTTAAATTTTTTATTATCTGTTTTCATTAAAGTTAGAAGAAAAATAGAACTAAGAAATTAAAAATTCATTTTGAAAATATGAATTTTAATTTTTTAAAACCCAAAATGAAATAGAAAACAATATAAATGAGGCATAAGCTCTTAGTTTGTTTGAGTCACTTGGAAAGAATATATATGAATTGCAAATAAGACACTCTTTCTCTTTCAAATAATCAGACTGGTCAAGTAACATTCTAATTCCAAATCACATATTACCTCCTTACATTTCATTTTCTTCAAGTTGATCTATTCCAACCAGGATGACAAATTTCTTCCATACTATCATGAGCTGTCAACAAGTTTAATTTTTTTCCTTTAGTGCTTTGCGAGTTTGGAAGTTGCCCTATTCTGAATGCTAGTCTTTTAGAGACCCTGCCATCTAGGATGTTCTATAATTTGTGTTATTTTTATTTGTATTTCATGTTTTTGGGCAGTGCTTTGTGAGTTTCGAAGTTGTTGTCATGGCCATGACACCATCGGTTTTCCTTTACTATGTCTAGATATGAGCAGGTGCCGTGATTCGTGCTTGTCAAGGTGTTGTCCCAAGTCGTTGCCCAGTTCGTGTCCTAGTTCGCTCCCCAGTTGCGCCCAGCCCTTGTCTTGGTCGCTGCCTAGTTCGCGCACTAGCCTTGTCATGACATTGTCAAGGCCTTGTCTTGGCCGTGCCCGGTTCGCGCCCAGCGAGTGTCAAGCCCGTGTCCAAGGTCGCGCCCCGGTCCCGTGTCAAGCGCGCGTCCCCAACTTTCCTTCCCAAGGCTGTGCCGCACCTGAACCCGTGCTAGACGCTCCTCAGGACCGTTGCAGGACGCTCCCCTTGGCCAGCTGTCCTAGCCGTTAGCCCGCTCCTCCTACTAGCCGTTGGAGGGAATCTCTCAAGATATTATTTTGATTTTATTGATGTAATTAAGTACTCTCAAGTATTATTTTAGTATTTCTTGTATTTTCTATAAATAGGCATTTGTATTCATTTTGTAATCAATCAATTGAAATATACGAAATATCTCTTTCATTTCTCATCTAATTCTCTCTTCTCATCTAATTCTACTTCTCTCTCTCATCTAACTCTAATTCTTTCTCTCATCTAAACTCTAATTCTCTTTCTTTTCTCATCTAACCTCTCTTTCACTTGGGCCCAAGTCTTGCACTCTGGCTGCCACATCCGCGAGATTGTGACAAATTGGTATCAGAGCACGTTACGATCTCAAAACTGGCGATTACAAGAAACAATCGAGCTACCAACGCTATGTCTTCATTCGAGGAGACTTCCGGTTCGCATGAGAAAATTATGGACATTGAAAAAAGATTGGATAGGCTTGACACGTTGGTCCGAGACCAAAAACGTGGTAAGCGACAGTTTGAAGGCATCAGTGGACAACTTGGCCACTGAGGTCACGGGCATTGGACGTAGCCAACGTGGGTTCGAAGCACGCATGGTGAGTAAGTTGGATCGGGTAGCTACATGCAAGTGGGTGGTTCGGGAATTTTACCACCACCTCCCCCACCTCCTCCTATCCGTGTGCCCAAGCCAAGGGAAGTAAGGCACCAACCGAGATCCGAAGATAGTGATCATAGCCGCAATGAGTTTAGTACACGTTCATGGTCCTCCCATCACAACTCAAAGATTGATCTTCCGACATTCAATGGTATGAATCCTAGAGTTTGGATACGTAAATGTTTAAAATACTTTCGTTGGTACCAAACTCCGGTTGAGGAATGGGTTAACGTTGCTTCTTCACACTTACATGAGTATGGTGACATTTGGTTCCATGCTCTTGAATTAAATAACCCAGTTATGACTTGGCAATTTTTTATAGACGAATTATGTAAACGGATTGGGGATAGGTCTTTACACGATGTGGTGGAACAATTTAATAAAACTGCTCAAACCAGTACAGTGGAGGAATATGAGGTCCGTTTTGAGGAATTGCGAAGTTGGATGATGATTTATCATCACAACTTAAGTGAATCCTATTATGTATCGAGCTTTATTGGGGGTTTAAAGCCCGCCGTTCGGGCTGCTGTTAAAGCCAACCGACCATCCAACATGAATTCCGTTATCGAGCAAGCAAAACTTCAAGAAATCACGATATCGGAAATTAGGAGTGCCACGGCTCCTAGGCCCTCATACAGGCAGCAGCAACAATATGGGTCCCGAGCCGGTTCCTCGTTCCAGTCATGCCCAG
The DNA here is from genome assembly GCA_018398585.1 of Simmondsia chinensis. Taxonomy (NCBI): domain Eukaryota; kingdom Viridiplantae; phylum Streptophyta; class Magnoliopsida; order Caryophyllales; family Simmondsiaceae; genus Simmondsia; species Simmondsia chinensis. Next base: position 15,652,947 of record JAGTTD010000018.1, on the reverse strand, counting down.
CAACCCCTGTCCAGACCGGTACCCAGGTCCCTGCTGGCGCATCCCAGTCCGGGCCTCCGAAACCAGCACCCGGCCCTACGACAGCGCCCAGCGCACCCAGACGTGATCCAAGACAATGCTACCGTTGTCATGAACGGTATTTTCCAGTCCATGTATGCAAAAACAAGCTCCAAAGTATGGAAGGCCAAGAGGAAGTCGATGATGAACTCGAAGATGTAGAGGAAGAACTTCCTCAAGAACACGATGGTGTTGATGTCATGGAGATCTCTTTGAATGACTTATCCAGACGCATCACCCATAACACATTACGGTTGAAGGGCTCAATCAAGAAAAGGCCTATTACGATCCTAGTAGACAGCGGAAGCACCAACAGTTTCTTGGACACAAGCGTTGTCCAAGAGCTCAAACTTGACACGGTGCCTACCGTGGTGATGACAGTCACGGTTGCCAATGGAGAAAGCTTGGTGAGCTACCAAAAATGTCCAACCTTGAAGTGGAAAGTGCAAGGTACAATCTTTTCCGATGACTTATGTTACACTCGGGGTTGAACCACAAGCGTAAACTAAGTAAAATTGGATAGATTGAGAATATGAGATGAGAAAGAAGTGAAATTGAGATGAGAAAGTAGATATTTAGAGTTTAGATGAGAGAAAGAAGGGAAAGGAGATGAGAAATAGAGAGAGTTAGGTGAGAGAGAGAATATTGATCTCAAATTGAGACTTGTGTTGATATTTCACTGATTAATTCTGAACAATACATCATCATCTATTTATAAGCACTTAAGCTAGCCTTACAATGAATCAAGACACCATACTACACATCTTATTAGAAGAAACATCTAGAAAAATCTAGACTAGCTAACTAACTAATATTTGGATGCATTATTGTTATTGTTGGCGCCAAAGGAAACTAACAGCAGCAACGGTTCAGCGGCAGCAGCAAACCAGCAGAAGTAGCTCACGTGCAGCAAGCAGCAGCAGAAAGCAGTATAGAACCAAACAGATTTTAACCACCAACCCATTCCCGCCATTTCCATCAATTTAAATTCAAGCCTCGGATTTTCGGTTTATGACATTCCCTTCCCCTTGAGAACATTCTTGTCCTCAAGAATGAAAGAGGATGAGACTTTAAAGATCAAGTATTTAGGCTGAAAGGTTGCATTGTCTTGGCCAGTGTCTGTGAACATTGAGTTGTTGCTGTAAGGACTAAGAAATACAGTGGGTGAGAACTTCTTGCTACTGTATAGCTTGGTGAACAACTCACAAATATCCTCCCAATTGCATAGCTTCTTGAAAGGGACCCTATTGATCACAACTCCACTCAGAAGAAGAAATACATCTTGCCGAACTTGCTGATCGGCATGCTGAAAGTGCAATTCAACTACTGGAACCTGATTAGACTTGTTCAATAACACTTCATTTAGTTTGAGAAGTACAAATTCAGGTGGCCTTCCATGATATTCCAAGATTGGATTTTCCTTCATTTTCACTTTCATGCTTGAATTGCATTTCTTGCGGCTCAAATGAATGACCAAACTGATCATGAATCCTTGCTGTATCTTGAGCTTCAAACACAACTGCCTATTACTCCTGACTTCAATGCACACTTGATATTCTTGGACTGCAACCTGCAATGACTCAACAGCCTGCATTGGTTCACCCTCATCCCCAATTGTTGCTGCAGAAATGGAACCAAGCTTCTGGATTTGCTCATTTGGATGATTCTAAGGTCTGACAGTTATTTCATCCCCTGGAAATCGACCTTGAGGTCTAACATCAGCATTCTGATTGATCTCCAGCTGAAAGTGCCTCCTCAAGTGACGCATTCGTTCACCCCTGTTTCGTTCAATCTCCTGCTGCTTGTGTTGAACGAACATTTCATTCCTCTTTGGATTCAACTGATCATGTGATATCTCCACTGAACTCTGCGGTTCTGCAGCAAGAACTACCTCCGTGCACATTGTTTGAGCGCTCCTAACGTGGTCTTGTGTCAATACTTGAATTGGCTGCACCTGAACATTCTCCTTCAATTTCTTCTTTGTAATCTTCTTCGCTTCCCAAAAATCGTTCAATGCATCATTGAGTTGGCTTCTTTTAGCTTTACTCCTTACTTTCTTTAACATTCCCTTGACATGAAAATCGTATTCCCATTCCGGAAGCATGTCGTGCTGTAGCTCATTGTCTTCAAAATACTCTAATTCTAGCAAGGAGTCTTCATATTGATTATCTTGGTTAAACTCAGGTACTTCTAACTTGTGTTCATCAATTTTGGCATTGTTGTGGTCAAATTCATCTTCATCAGCAGCAAGTTCCACTTTCTTTCTTTGCTCCACATTGAACTTTGGTTGTCTAACGCTATCCGCAAGCTCCGGAAACTCATTTGCATCAAGAACACTTGCATAATTACAACTGATGTTAGCATATTGTTGAGCTGAATATTGCAGATTCTTACTTTGCTGCCTACATTCTTGTCTCCATTCTTCAAATATTTGTCTCATTTCTTGTTTGAATTTCTCAAAAAGCTTATCCCACTGTTATTGAAAGGAGCTCATATCAGCCGTATTGACTATGAACAACAACTTCAATCTTGAACCAGTTCAAATCGCGGAAGAAAATCGCAGAAATGAGAAATTTGTTCGCACTCTTCAGCACTCGATTGTTTAATGAAGTTGTACTCCTTCGTTGGCACAAACAAGCCCCTGCTATCGGTTCTATACTCGTCACTGATTACAAACCCTAGTTTGCAGATTTCGCGCACAAAGTATTCGACAAACCCTAACTTCGAACAAAACCTAACCGCTATTCTTTCTTGAGTATTCAGACTTATAGTTCTGAATTAACTCGATTCAAGATCGCAGTCAAGTTCTCAACACAATAATCAAACAACCTTAACAAACGAAGTCGGATTTCAACACTTTCGCTCCTCCTGTCCACTGTCAGAATTTCGCCTCCGCCGACAGATTTTCGCCTACCTCAGTTTCTGAATTTTAGCATCTGAATGACCTCAATGCCACTAGTTTCGGATCTTTTGATGATGAGCAGGTGTAATGTGAATCAAATAACTCACTTTTAACCTCCTCTTCAACCAATCAGATGAGTGATTGATCAAGAACAATTAAGCTCAACTTCAACACTAATGCTTTGCTCAGCACTCAACTTCAGCAGCTGAAATTTGATCGATTCAACTGAATTCCCTAAGAATCAACTTTAGTGCTGAATGTAATCAACAAATACTGATCAATTATACTTTCCTCAATGTAATTCAATCGATTTTATCCAATCGAAAACAATCACCCAAGCTGATGCAGAAACTGATGCAATACGCGCCAAAACTACTTCATAATTTCAGTTTTGAATTCTGATCCAAATCTGACTTAATGCAATATCAAACCTTCTTTTGTTGATTAATTGCAATGCAATTAATCAGATTTTATATTTTTTTTTCAGATATGAGCTTGATTCGGAAGCCAAATCAAAGCTCTGATACCAATTGTTACGCTTGGGATTGAACCACAAGCGTAAACTAAGTAAAATTGGATAGATTGAGAATATGAGATGAGAAAGAAGTGAAATTGAGATGAGAAAATAGAGATTTAGAGTTTAGATGAGAGAAAGAAGGGAAAGGAGATGAGAAATAGAGAGAGTTAGGTGAGAGAGAGAATATTGATCTCAAATTGAGACTTGTGTTGATATTTCATTGATTAATTCTGAACAATGCATCATCATCTATTTATAAGCACTTAAGCTAGCCTTACAATGAATCAAGACACCATACTACACATCTTATTTGAAGAAACATCTAGAAAACTCTAGACTAGCTAACTAACTAATATTTGGATGCATTATTGTTATTGTTGGCGCCAAAGGAAACTAATAGCAGCAACGGATCAACAGCAGCAGCAAACCAGCAGAAGTAGCTCACGTGCAGCAAGCAGCAGCAGAAAGCAGTACAGAACAAAACAGATTTTAACCACCAACCCATTCCCGCCATTACCATCAATTTAAATTCAAGCCTCGGATTTTCGGTTTATAACAACTTACGAGTACTTGATTTACGAGGTAGTGACATGGTCTTAGGTGTAGATTGGCTACAAAGATATAGGCCGGTTACTTTTGACTTTACTAACCTTAAATTCTCATGTTCTAAAGATGGACAACCTATTCACTTACAAGGCACGTCCGATAATGCGACCTTACACACTACGTCCGAAAAAGGCCTAAAACGGTTTATTAAAAAGAAAGTCCATAGTTTAGTAGGTCACTTATTTTTAGCCATTGGTAGTGAAGAAAAAGCTACTTATGCCCATCCGGACCATGAACCCTTACTAAATGAATATGAGGATGTATTTGCTATTCCTAGGACTCTACCACCTAGCCGAGCCCATGATCATGCTATTCCCACCCAAACCGAGGCTAAAACAGTGTCCATAAGACCCTATCGCTACCCTCATAGTCAAAAGAACGAAATTGAAAAACAAGTTAAGGAGATGCTTTCCTCTTCTATAATCCAACCAAGCCATAGCCCATTTGCTTCACCCGATTTGCTAGTACATAAGAAGGATGGCACTTATCGTTTTTGTGCTGATTATAGACAACTTAACAACTTAACAGTAAAAGATAAATTCCCCATCCCCGTTATTGAAGATTTACTTGATGAGTTGCATGGAGCACATGCATTTTCAAAGATAGACTTAAGAGCTGGTTATCATCAAATTCTTGTCCGAGATGAGAATCGCCACAGAACGGTTTTTCGTACGCATCAAGGTCATTACGAGTTCAAGGTGATGCCTTTCGGCCTCACCAATGCACCGGCCACTTTTCAGGCTTTAATGAATGAGGTTTTCTCTTCTTTTCTTCGTAAATTTGTCTTAGTCTTCTTTGATGATATTTTGGTTTATAGTCCATGTATGACAACTCACATTGGTCACTTGGGTCAAGTTCTTGAAACCTTACGAACTAATCAACTATATGCTAAACGAAGTAAATGTGTGTTCGGTATTGATCATGTAGAATACTTAGGACATATCATTAGCCCTCACAGTGTAGCTACGGACCCTAGTAAGATTGAAGCCATGGTAGCTTGGCCACAACTGAAGAGCCTTAACAGTCCTAGGGGTTTCTTAGGTTTAACCGGTTACTACCGAAAATTTATTAAGGGATATGGGTCTATTAGTAAACCTCTAAATTGTCTTCTATCCAAAGGTGATTTCACTTGGAATGAGAGTGCCCAACTTGCATTTGAGACCCTTAACCATGCTATGGTGTCGGCGCCGGTTCTAGCTCTCCTCGATTTTACTAAACCTTGTACACTTGAAACCGACGCTTGTGGGGTAGGCCTAGGTGCGGTTTTGAGTGAAGAGGGTAGACCTATAGCTTATCTTAGTAAGGCCTTAGGTCCTCGTCACTTAGGATTATTGGTTTATGAAAAAGAACTCATGGCAATCCTAATGGCGGTTGATAATGGAGACACTACTTACATAATAATCATTTTGTTATTAAAACAGATCATGCTGGCTTACGATTCTTATTAGACCAACGCGTGACAACCCAATTGCAACAAAAGGGTATGTCAAAACTCATGGACCTTAGTTATTCTATAGTGTACCGAAAAGGAATAGAAAATAGAGCTGCGGATGCATTATCAAGACGTGATGAGGAGTGTGAGTTAGGGTCTTGTTCGGTCCTCACTAGCGTGGTGCCTCAATGGATACGTGAAGTTGAGGCAAATTATGACAATGACAAGCGCGCCCTAGATCTCATTTCCCGCACCACCCTTGAACCTACGGTTCAAGGCCCCTTCACTCTTCATGGCAGTATTCTAAGGTATAAGGGTCGTATTTACATAGGTGAAAACATGGATTTGAGAGCTAAGATTACGCATACATTACATGATTCACCTATTGGCAGGCACTCCGGTGTCCAAGGATCTTTAATAAGAGCAAAACGTCTATTTTATTGGCCAAATATGGAAAAGAGTTCTAGTGATTGGATCTCCAAGTGTGATACATTTCAACGAACTAAAAATAAGCATGTCCCCTATCCCGGTTTGCTTCAACCAGTACCTATTCCAAGCCAAGCTTGTGAAAGTATTAGTCTTGACTTTGTTGAGGGTTTGCCTAAGTCCCTTGGTAAGGATACAATATTGGTAGTGGTTGATTGCTTCACTAAATATGCTCATTTTATTTCATTAACTCATCCTTTCACGGCCACTAAAGTAGCGCCACTTTTTCTTGACAACATCTACCGCTTGCATGGACTTCCCAAAAACATTATCTCAGATCGGGATGGCACCTTCCAAAGTCTCTTTTGGAAGGAATTATTTAGTTTGGCGGGTGTAGGACTCCACATGAGCACCTCTTACCATTCCCAATCGGATGGCCAAACCGAACGCGTTAATCAATGTTTACAGAATTATTTGCGAGCTATGGCCTTGAATAAACCAAAGGCTTGGGCTCAATGGTTAGCTCTTTCCAAATTTTGGTACAACACTAACTACCATTCTTCTATTAAAACTACTCCATTTTTAGCTCTTTATGGGTATGAACCTAGGATTTTAGCTATTGACTGCCCATGTGTATCTCCTTCCCCCAGTAGAGAGGACTTGCTTATTGAAAGGAAAAATATGGCTAACCTCCTAAGAGAAAACCTAACAGAAGCACAACACCGTTATAAGCAACAAGCCGACCTACATAGGACCGAATGTGAATTTAACATAGGAGACTTAGTGTACTTAAAGTTACAACCCTATCGCCAAACTTCGGTTGCAATGAGGCGTAACCTTAAACTAGCCGCTAGGTACTACGGGCCATTTAAGATAATTGTTAGGACAGGGAAGGTTGCTTATAAGTTGGAACTACCTCTAGAATCTAAAATCCACCATGTTTTCATGTTTCTCGTTTAAAAAAGAAGATTGGATATAATGTTGTGCCTAGTGTGTTCTTGCCTAGTTGTGACCAAGATGGCCACCCCGAAGCTCAACCTAAGAAGGTCCTCAAGCGTCGCACCCTAACACGCAAAGGCAAGAGGATAACTCAAGTCCTTATGCAATGGGAGAACATGCCAAATGAGGCCGCAACTTGGGAAGATTGGGCCTTCATCCAAGGCCAATTTCCTCATTTCAATCCTTGAGGACAAGGATTGGCTTGAGGAGGGGGTCCTGTCATGGTCATGACACCATCGGTTTTCCTTTACTATGTCTAGACATGAGCAGGTGCCGTGATTCGTGCTTGTCAAGGTGCTGTCCCAAGTCGTTGCCCAGTTCGTGTCCTAGTTCGCTCCCCAGTCGCGCCCAGCCCTTGTCTTGCTCGCTGCCCAGTTTGCGCACCAGCCTTGTCATGACATTGTCAAGGCCTTGTCTTGGCCGCGCCCGGTTCGCGCCTTGCGAGTGTCAAGCCCGTGCCCAAGGTCGCGCCCCAGTCCCGTGTCAAGCCCGCGTCCCCAGCTTTCCTTCCCAAGGCTGTGCCGCACCTGAGCCCGTGCTAGATGCTTCTCAGGACCGTTGTAGGACGCTCCCCTTGGCCAGTTGTCCTAGCCGTTAGCCGGCTCCTCCTACTAGCCGTTGGAGGGAATCTCTCAAGATATTATTTTGATTTTGTTGATGTAATTAGGTATTCTCAAGTATTATTTTAGTATTTCTTGTATTTTCTATAAATAGGCATTTGTATCCATTTTGTAATCAATCAATTGAAATATATGAAATATCTCTTTCATTTCTCATCTAATTCTCTCTTCTCATCTAATTCTACTTCTCTCTCTCATCTAACTCTAATTCTTTCTCTCATCTAAACTCTAATTCTCTTTTTTTTCTCATCTAACCTCTCTTTCACTTGGGCCCAAGTCTTGCACTTTGGCCCTCACATCCGCGAGGTTGTGACAGTTGTCCTCCGCTAGATGCTCATCTTTTGAAGACCCTACTAGCTAGGATATTCTATAATTCGTGTAATTTTTGTTTGTATTTCATGTATTTGAGTTTTTCTTTTGTTTTGTTTTTTGGGCTGGCTTTCCTATGTTGAGAGCCCAATTTGACTTTTTTGTTTTGATCTTTTGTATGAAATTTGACATCAAGGGGTTATAATTGGTGATCATATTTTCAAATTTGATAGTAAATTACCTCTTCAGATTATTTTTTCCTTTTTAGTAGAGAGAGTGTTTTTGCAAATATTTGTGTTGATGTTTTTGTTGATTTATTACGCTCCCTTTATGTGCATGATTGTCTGATTTTTCCCAATTAGGTAAAAGGTAATTATCACTTACGTATGATTTTATGATTTATCCCTTAGATATTCTAGCAATAATAATTTCAAAAATATATGGTCTAATAAAACATAATCAACTTGTCCCGGTTTTAGTTGATGTTTATAATAAAATTTTAACCATGAGAAGAAGAAAGCCAGCAAGTTGTCAGTAGAATATAAGAATATGTTGAAAGTAGCTAGAGATGCACATTAAGTTAGTGTTGATATTTAGGTATTATTTAATGTGAAGAGCTTTTAATAATGTCACCATATGGCTACGCCGCACTTCTACCCCCCAACTTAGGCGTGGCCAACAGGCCGGGTCGGGGTGGGCCCGCACTGTAGCGGGCTGGGCCATGGGCCAAAAATAAGTTGGCGCTTGGCCCGGGCCTCTTAGAGCCGTTAAGGCTCTCAAATAAAAAAAATAAAAAATTATATTTTTTTTCTATAAATACTTAATCCTCCCCAACTCATTTCCTCACCAAATCTTCAATCCTCTCTTCTCTCTCTATACATTCATCATCTCCCATCTTCCTCAACTTTGCTAATTGCAAAATTGTGCTCTAAAGTTCGAAGTTCGTAAAGTGTTTGGCTGAAGTTCGAATTTCATTGTTCTCTCGTTTCGGTAATTTTAGTATCGCAATTTTATTTGGTTGGCATTTTTAGTTATTTAATTTGCATTACTACTTGTATTTTATAAATACTAATCATTTATACTAATATGGAACACAAATCATCATCATCCTTTGGAGCCGGTTGTGCTACTTCTAGCTCTTCTCGGCCATCCAAAATCCCTAAAAGGAGTAGAATTGTCATACTTAATACGGAAGAACGAGCTTTTATACAACCAGACCCATCACCCCCATACACTGATGATAGCATAGATTATGACTTTTCACAACAATAAGATTATCATGCGTCGGGTGGTGGTGGGGTTGGAGACTCACAAACTGATGAGGAACCTACGCCCACCACCGAAGCCCAGCCTGAAAGTAGTACCTCTACTAGTAGGCGTACAACTAGTAGGGTATGGAGTCACTTTACCCTTAATAGGACAACTAATAAAGCAACTTGTAAATTATGTGACCCAGCTAGGACTTTTAGCGATCACCCTGAACAATACCCAGATAAGAGCCGACAACGTTTAGTACAGCAAGTGACCAGTGCACTTGCTAATTTTAGGTTCTCTCAAGAGGGCAACCGAAAGGGGCTAGCTAAATATATAATTTTGGGTGAAAGGCCTTTCAATGCCGGCGAAAACCCATATTTCGTCGACTACCTCCAACAATGGGTGAACCCCGCCATTGTGAGGATTCTTCCGAACACCGTAAAGCGGGATGCTTTTACGTTGTACCATAGTATGAAAGCTGGGGTCTTAACACTTTTTGTGACAAACACGAGCATGTTCTCGTTGACGTTGGACATATGGAAGTCGAAACTTGGCCAACCTTATATGTGCATAACGACACACTGGACCGATGACTCCTACATCCTCCAAAAAAGGATAATTCATTTTGGTATTTTAGATTGCCCCCACTCTACCGAGATAATTACGGGTGCAATTATGTCAGCAGTCCACGACTGGGCCATAGAGTGACGTATCTTCAGTATTACGTTCGACAATGCTGCCAATAACACCGCATCCGTTACACATTTAATTAGGCAAATGAGACCCATGTTAGGTGGGAAGTGTTTCCATATTCGTTGCATTTGTCACATATTGCATTTAATGGTAATGGATGGTTTAGATCTTGTAAACGTATCCCTTACCACCTTAAGATCCGTAATAATATCTATTAAATCATCCGGCACTAGAAAAAAAAGATTTAGAAATTTATGTAGGTTGCATAACATAGATTATAAACAATTCAAATTAGGCTCCCAAACTAGGTGGTTGTCTACGGTAGAAATGTTAGAGCGCATTCTACCATATAAAGACGTTCTAATAGAATTCGCACAGGAAAATCGTTCATAATGGAGCGATTACAACCTGCGCGGTATACATTGGGAGACAATAAATCAAATTTGTAACTTTTTTGGCATGTTTAAAGAGGCCACGACATTTTTTTCAAGTTGCTACTATCCGACCATGCCTCAAGCAATATCAAGATAGCTTGATATTGTAAATTGGATGGCGGGTAATGAATCCAACCCCATTTTGTTCGAATCGATTAAGGTAATGAAAGAAAAGTTTGCTAAATATTATTCTAAACTACCTCTTACATACTGCTTAGCAACTATTTTAGATCCTCATTGTAAATGCGGGGGTTTAAACTTGTTTTGCCAACATTTTTTCAAATATTTGTATCCTAGTCGCAATATCGACCCTTTCATTGCCGAAGTTGATAACGACTTGCATAGTTTATTTTTCCAATATTCCCAGAAATTAGCGTCCAATAATCCATATCCTAGTACTGCTGTAGTAGGATCTTCCGCATCCAGTGGAAGTAGTTCACACACGTCCTATTCGTGGAAGCTGTTGGAGCAATTTACGCCCACAGTAGCCCCCACGTCATGTGACGAGCTAGATTATTATTTGCGGACACCGTTGGTCCATATTTTTGGGCCGCCGGCCAACCCGCATTTTGACCTTTTACAATGGTGGAACACAAACCAAGCCCAGTACCCCGTGCTTTCTACCATGGCACGTGATATACTAAGTTGTCCGGTGTCTTCAGTAGCATCGAAGTGTGCTTTCAGTCGTGGTGGCAGGTTGCTTGGAACGAAGAGGGCGAAGCTATCGCTGTCAAGCTTGGAGATGTCCGCGTGCTTGAAGGATTGGTTGCTAGCTAAGGCAAGGGATCAACAGAGAATGAAGTCGGGTTCATCGAGCGATGAAGAAGCAACCGCACCACTGATACGTCAAACGATGGCATAGAAACGTCAAATGATGGCATAGAAACCCCCCAATGCGACTGATATCAACACTTTTGTATGTCAACTATTTAATTTTAAATATTTACGTCAAAAGACGACCGCACCTCCCATACGTCAAACTTTGTATTTTTTGATAAACAAATTTGCATTTTTAAATATTAGGCTCCAACTGTGTTGTATTTGTACTTATTACATTATTTATTTACCATTATTTTTTTTTTTGATAAGATATTTAACATTATTTACTATTACTTATTGTATATTTTATTTTATTACATATATTTAGCATTATTTTTTTTTAACATGCATATTTAGAATTATTAGTGCTTAAAAAAAATGTATTTGTATCTCATATTATTTGTCAATGAATTATAATAATTTTAGTACAAAACGACTTTGTACTATTTAAATTTTGCATTTTTTTAAGCCAACGGAAGCTGGCCGGGCCCCAGCTCCCAAACGGGCCGGACCCGGCCCGGCCCGCTACAGTGCCGGGCCGGCCGGGCCCCGGCCCGTGGCCATGCCTATCCCCACTTACAATTAAAAAAAATAATAATAAAAAAAAAAAACCAAACAAACAAAAAACCCAACCAACCAACCAACCAACCAAACAAACATGGGGAAAAAAAAGGCCAAGTAAGATAATAAATCTTGAAGGCTAAGTTTAGGAGGGATGTTAAAAAATCCGTAATCGAAATACCCAATGATCAATTTTCAATAGGGGTACAAATACATTGAATGTTCCATAAACCACTCATGATCAAAGTCGATTAGGACTTGTTTGTGTTCATTATGAGGGCTGCATAACTTATCGAGCCGAGTTCGAGTAGGCTCAATAAGCTTAACGAGCCAAGCTCAAACAAGGGGGTGCTCAACTCGTTAATGCTCGCGAATAGCTTGATAAGAACTCGAGATAAACTCGTTAAGGGGCTCAATATGAACTTGTTAAAAGCTCATTAAAGGCTCATTAAGAGTTGCCGTTGGTTCAAAAATAGTTTGATAATGACTTAGTGAGCTCGGCTTGGTAACGTACTTGGCTTGATTTTAAGCTCGATTGGGCTCAATAATGATCTCAACTTGGCCCGATAATGAGCTCCACTTAGCTCGATATGACTAATGAGCCAAGTCGAGCCAAGTATCGAGCACACTAAAATCTTATCAAACCAAGTTCAAACAAGGGTTTGAAATGCATGACAAAAGCTCGGCTCAATTCCATCCCTAATTTTCAAAATATCGAATTGAATATTCATTCAGTAATATTGAATTTTCAATTTGATAATTAAATTAGATAAATTTATGGTATTTTAGGACAGTAATGATGCGTGATTTTTAGTATTTTGGTTAACCAAGTTTCTAATGTTGCATATTCATTTATATGCGAGGAGGTATAGCTTCAATCTTTGCTGTTGTGGATCGATTCTCCAAGATGGCACAATTCATGGGGTGCAAGAAAGCAGCCAACGCCATACATGTGACCGAGTTGTATTTCCAGGAGGTATACAAGCTTCATGAGTTGCCTACCAGCATAGTTTCGAATAGGGATGTGAGGATTGTGAATCACTTCTAGAAAACTTTGTGGAAGAAAGCGAACATACTATACATAATCAATAGATGGATGGCCAAACTGAGGTAAAAAATTGATCGATAGGTAATCTACTTCGTTGCCTTGTTGCTAAGAATATCAAGAAATGGGAGCAGATTTTGTACCAAGCCGAGTTTTCCTACAACAGCTCGGTTAATAGGAGCACGAATTTTCGGCCATTCAAAGTTGTTTATGGCTTTGTTCCCCGTTCTTTGATAGATCTGGCGCCAGTCTCTGATCTTATTCATCCTCATGGCAAGGCAGAAGACTTCATATCCAACCAATAGGGCATCCAAGAGCAGACCTGAGCATGGTTACTTAAGGCCAACACCAAGTACAAGTTGGCTAGTGACAAGTGGTAGAGGGTAGTCCAACTACACGTGGGCAATCAAGTTGTGCCAATTCTGATTAGAGAGCACTTTTCAGCACGGGCATATAACAAATTGACGGCATGAGAGATTGGTCCTTTTGGAGAAGAAAAATGACAAAGCCTAACTTCTATAATTTCCGAGTGGAATGAGAACTTCAAACGCACTCAACGTCAAGCATCTTGTCCCATAGTTTGGCAAGAACGTTACGGAAGATCCATTGACGAATTTTTTATCGAATTCTCTCCAACCTGGGGAGGATGATGCAGCCATGCTTTCCCACACGGCGAGTTCTTTGGCGGGTGACCATTGGCGACTTGGGTTAGGAGGCAGCATGACTAGGCATGGCTGAGGATGATACGAGATAGTGTTTTATCATAATTAGGAGTTTAGTTTATTTGTTTATGATAATTAGGAAGCTTAGTTTGAGTTATCTAGTTTTATTTTGTAATTATCTCTTGAGCTTTTAGTCATCCATTATAACTAAATTACCTCCTCTATTTAAGCAAGAGAAATTCTAGGGTTTAGGGCATTCAATTTAGATTATTTTAATATTTTTTACGAATTCTTGCTAATTCACGAGCTATGAGAATTATGTTAGACTTTTTCTCCTTTTGTTTCTTATTGTTTTAGCCATAGAAATTAAGGGAATGTTGTTGAATCTTCCCGTTTTCGGCTAAGTTTCATTTACGTGCTACATCAGTTGGTATCAGAACTCCAAACGATTTCTAAGACGGCCCATGGACGAAAGAGTTACGCCACCGTCGGAGACATTTACGAGCATGATGTTCAACAATAGAACAAGAGGAGATTCGAGGATTTGGAAGAGAAATTCCGGTGCATCGAGCTGTGCTTATTCAATTGGGGGCGAATCCTGATCAAGCACCCAAAGCTTCACCTCAAAACCTACTGGTAAGGGGTGGCGAGGACGAAACGGGCGAAAGCTTCCACAACCCATTCTCGAAAGTTGAGGCTCAGCATCATCACACGAGGAGAAGTCAGCCAAATATAGGAGGCACCAATTATGTTGATGATCGGAGGTGGGAATCCGGGTTTCGGATTGAAATTCTGAGTTTAATGGTGGTGAAAGACCAGAGGAATTATGGGATTTGTTCACTACGATGGATGGAGTGCTCGAGTTCAAGGAGGTTCTGGAGCACAAGCAGGCGTCGTTGGTTACTACTCGGTTAAGTGGTAGAGTCGCCACCTAGTGGCAGCAGCTAAAGCATAACCAATTTGGGCAGGGTAAGGCGAAGATAGAGATGTGAGAGAAAATGAGAAACACATGCGGAGCTCCTTCTTGCCCCATAATCAAGCCAAGGCGATGTATCAACGTCTATAGAGTTTGTGTTAGGGTTCTCATATTGTGGAGGAGTAAACAGCAAAATTCTACTCTTTAATTGCCAGGAACGACTTCGTAGAATCGGAGGGGCAATTGGGAGATAGCTATGTTGGCGGGTTGAAGGATTCATTCAGGAGGTGTTTAACATGTTCGGCATCTCTTCAGTCTCGGAGGCAAGTTAGAGGATCACAAACGTCAAGAAGCAACAAAGGCGACGTCAGGCTGGCAGAACTTGGAGCATCCAAAATAGTGGGCGTGACCAAGTGCGAGTACCTCCCAATCCAAGTGAACAGATGAAGCCGCTAGTCACCAATACATGCGAATCGGTTAACCAAGAATTGGCGGGTCGCTTTAGGACCCATTCTTTCAAGTGTGGAGAGGTAGGGCACTATGCCGCCGAGTGCTGTAAGGGTGACAGACCTGGAAAAGGTTTGTACATTGAGGGACTCTGTGTGAAGGATGGCATGGAAATTAAGAAGGACGTACAAGATGAGTTAGCGCCTGTAGGGGAGACCGTCACTGCAAGTGATGAAGACCACCTACTTGTGATTAGTCGAGTCTGCTTTGCGGATAAAGAAGCAGAAGGCGACGGTTGGCTGCAGAACAATATCTTTTAGACAACCTGTACCATTGGCAAAAGAGTGTGCCACCTAGTGATTCATTTAGGGAGTTGCAAGAATGTTATTTCCATGCAAGCGATCCAAAAGTTGGGATTGCAGATGAAAGCGTACCCGAATCCCTGCAAGCTATCTTGGCTCAAGAAAGGAAACCAAGTGACTGTCTCTAAACAATGTCTGGTCAATTTCTCGATTGGGACGAAGTATAGATGGGGTATGGTGTGATGTCTTCACCGTGTATGCATGCCATCTATTGTTGGGGTTTCCATGGCGGCTTGATAGAGGTTCCGTACATGATGGTCAAAAGAATACATATAGGTTTCTTTTTGAGGGAATAGAAATCATCTTGTTACCAAAAAAGGAGGAGACGCCATGAGCACTAGTAGCTGAGAACTCGAACTTACAAGTAGGGCTACATTACCTAATAGCGAGAACCGAGTTGTCTTCATGTTGATTGGGAAGGAAAGTAAGGCAGAATATGGGGAGTTATCGAGAGAAGTTGAGGCCCAGCTGAAGAAGTTCACAAACGTATTTCCGGAAGAGGGACTAGATGCATTGCTGCCTTTGAAGGATATCCAACACCAGATTGATCTAATGCTTGGAGCTGCCTTACCGAACAGGCCACATTACCTGATGAGTCCCACAAAGCATGAGGAGTTGAGGCGCCAGGTGGAGAGATTACTTGGCAGAGGCTTTATCTGTTGGGAACAGTGTCCTAAAATTCAGATTTATTCTGGATATATTCTTTTAATTAATAAATAAAATTGAAGTCCCAGTCGTTTCCTAGTTAAATTAGTGTATGTGAGCATTTATACTGCATGTGATTTTCTTTCGTGAGGCATCCATGAGATGGGTGTAGTCCTAAGACTACAATTTACATGTTTGTTCTAAGTAGTTTATGAGACTAAGCCACAGATAGACTTGGAACAAATGATATGGATTGTTGTTTAAAAGACTCATAGTCGAAAACAAGTCTGGACCACTTGTACGTTAAGACTATAACGAGACACTTTATATGGCTTGTCTTGGTCATGTGGAAGGAGATCCAAAAGTCTTAAGTTAGTGTGTTTGACACAATGAGTTGGACCATGTGGGTTACTTATTTCTAGACTACTATCGGAGACGAGTGATTCGCATTATACTGTTTGAACGACGACTCTAAATCCTGAGGGTATTCTGGACTTGTGCATGGAGCGTTAGTTACTTTGGTGTACTATAAGTAAGGTCTAAAACGAATGACTAAAATCCCACGTACACTGGGTAGCGGCGTGAAGTGTGCAAGGATCAGGTATTCAATAGGGAATCTACTGTCTCTTATGAGATACAGATGTCCCCTTAGTTGATTCGCAAATATTTGAATGGTTCGGAAACTTTGGCCAAAGTATTCCAAATGTTTGACATTTGGAATTTATACTGTGAATATGTTCAAGTATAAATGAATTATTCAGCGAAGGGCGAGTCGGTAACTAATGGAGAAGCTGTGAGAAGGATAATGGTAGTAGTTATGTTTATCCTTTGTCATGGACATCTAGTAGAGGGGTTGTTGTCAACAATACAGTACATTAGGGAGATGTCGAATAAATAATTTATGTCTGGAGTGCAGTGAGATTTTTTTAGTGGAATTAAGTCTAATTAAATGGTAATCAACTTAATATCATGAGATGATTTAATTTAACCTGTTTGGAGCTAGATTTAAATTGTCCCCGGGGTCCCTATACATGCCTCTGTATTTTATTGCCATTAGAAAAATATTAAAGAATTCATGAGATGAATTATTTATCCATAAGATGGATAAATTAATTTTGCCAAACATTATTTATGAGATAAATAAATATTAAAAATTATAAAATAAAATTTTTTTTGAAAATTAAAATTCATAAGATGAATTTTTACATGTGGAAACAAAGTATAAAAAAAAAATCAAAATAATCGGGTTTAATAGGATCAATCCGTGGCTCACAGATCTGACGAATAAGCGCACGACACGTGTCGGTTGCTGAAGCCTCCCAGGGGGTTATCCGTGTCCCCGCTCGGGGACCAATCAGAATGCGCCACGTGTCAGCTTCTGATATGCCAAAGCACGCATGAATACAGGAATTCAAAACG
This sequence comes from Simmondsia chinensis, assembly GCA_018398585.1. Taxonomy (NCBI): domain Eukaryota; kingdom Viridiplantae; phylum Streptophyta; class Magnoliopsida; order Caryophyllales; family Simmondsiaceae; genus Simmondsia; species Simmondsia chinensis. The sequence continues at coordinate 15,635,822 of JAGTTD010000018.1, read as the reverse complement.
CGGCGTTTTAGTTTGTTTTGTTTTCAAACGGTGCGTTTCGTTTAAAACTGTGCAATCCTTTTTTGATTATAATTAGAATTTTTCGCTCCTGAATATTTCTATAAATAGAGGGGCTTATTCCGAGGTTTGGCATTAGAGTTCAAAAATAATTCTTTAGGGTTTCAGAAATTGTTTTGGAGATTCAGTTTAATATTTTTCGGAGCCCACCCTCCGGACAGTTCAAGGTCATTGCGTAAAGGTCTCGGGGTCTCGATTCTGATGAATAATATTCTTTTTCTGGTTTTTCTTTTTATTGGAGCAATTTCAGGTACATTTTTCTTTCCTTCTTCTTTTAGTTTCGCTTTTCTATTTATTTAAAGTATTCGTTATTATGCCTGTTTAAGTTTATGTATTGTTATAAATATATTAGAGTAAAAGGCCTGTAGATCTAAATTATAAATTTAGATCTGATGATTTAAATTATGAATTTAAGTCAGTAGATTTAAAATTAATAATTTTAAATCAACCCTAGGTTTAGAGTTATGAATTCTAAACCTATTCTGCTGCGTAATATTTAGGGAGAATTTTTAAAATTCATCCCAACAACCGGTATTAGGGCAAAGGGTTTATAGAGATAAACCTATTCCCGGGAACTCTAGCACGTGAGGTGTCACGAAGCGTGACTCTCCGACCGGGGGTTTAGGTAGAGAGAACAGTTTCCTACTTTAAGTGCTCTAATAGGTGCCTATTGTTGTGACCCTAGTTGAGAACTGTGAACCCAATAGTCGACATCAGAGTTTATTTTTCAACAAAATTCATATGTTTTTCCCAACATTATCTAGAAGAGTTTCAGTCTGTGAGCTGTTCGCGCTCTATTGACGCCAAAGAGGGATGGTAGTTGGTGGATGTGTGTGGATAGCAGAGCCATCAACAAGATCAAGGTACATTACTAATTTCCTATTCCAAGATTGGATGACTCACTTGATTAGCTACAAAATTCGAGGGTATTCAGCAAGCTATACTTGAAGAGCGTATATCATCAGATCCGCATCTTGCCAAGTGATAAGTGGAAAACTGCCTTTAAGACACGAGAAGTTTTGTACGAGCGATTTGTTATGCCACTCGGATTTTCAAACGTGCCAAGCTCGTTCATGTGATTCATGAATTAGGTTCTTCATCCGTTCATTTGGAGATTTGTTTTCGTCTACTTAGACGATATCTTAATCTACAACCAGAACCGAGCTGAACACTTAGAGCATCTAAAGGAATTACTTAATACCCTAAGGAAGCAGCACTAATTCGCCGCTTTGAAGAAGTGCGAGTTCATGACCAACTAACTTTCTTTGGGTTTGTTGTGTCCAATGATGGCATAGCAGCTGACGAAAGAAAGATTAAGGGAAATTGAGATTGGCCACAACCGAAGACAATAGGCAAGGTTAGAAGCTTTCATGGGTTAGTGTCTTTTTATGGGAGGTTTGTACCAAGCTTTGGCTCAATCATTGCAACGATCATGGATAGTTTAAAGGGGAGTTCCTCTCCTTGAACTCTAGCAGCATCCAACGCCTTTGAAGACATGAAGAGGAGGTTAACCACGACATCGGTACTAGCTATACCGGATTTCTAGAAGACTTTCGAGCTTCATACGGATGCCTCCAAGATCAGCATTGGCATAGTACTTGGTCAAGAGGGACAACCTATTGCGTATTTCAGTGAGAAACTTGATGGGAGTAAGTTGAATGATTCAACTTATGATGTTGAGTTCTATGCAGTGGTGAGGGCATTAAGACATTGGATGTCATATCTAGCCAATAAGGAGTTCATCTTGTACTCAAATAATATTGCGTTTAAGTACATCAACAGCCAGGACAAACTATCTGACCAGCATACAAAGTGGGTGAGCCACATTTAACTCTTTCACTTTGTGATCAGGCACGAATCAGGCTCATTGAACAAGGTGGCCGAAGCACTGAGTAGGCATAATCTCGTCATATGGAACAACAAGATTTTCGTAGTCACTTTAATTAGTTGGCGAAGTAATACAATGAGGATCTCGACTCTGCGAAAATTTGGCAAGAAGCTCAATTCGGCTCTCGACCCATATATTCTATATAGGATGGGTTTCTTTTCAAAGGAAATAATTCCATATTCGATTTTGCACCTTAAGATCAGGTGCTCCAGTTGGTGAGCGCTGTTTTTCCTTTGTTGAGAAAAAAAGGTGGAAAGGTTTGCCAAGTGATGCAAGATTTGTCAAATATGAAAAGGTGGAGTGTCTAATGTGGGATTATACCTACCTTTGTCAATCCTGAGTCAGCTTTGGGCGGATATTAATATGGACTTTGTGTTGGGATTACCGAGGACACGAGAAGGTATAGATTCGATCTTCGTTGTTGTGGATCGATTCTCCAAGATGGCGCATTTCATAGGGTATAAGAAATCCTCTAATGCCGTACATGCGGCCGAGTTGTATTTTCCGGAGGTATACAAGCTTCATGGATTTCCTACTAGCATAGTCTCAGATAGGGAAGTGAGGTTTGCGAATCACTTCTAGAACACCTTGTAGAGGAAGGTGAATACGTCTCTTGCCTTTAGCACTATACATCACTAGCAGACAGATGGCCAAACCAAGGTAACAAATCGCTCATTAGGTAATCCACTTCTTTTCCTTCTTGTTGAGAATATTAAGGGATGGGAACAGAAGTTGTACCAAGCTGAGTTCGCTTACAATGGCTCGGTTAATAGGAGCATGGGATTTCCACCGTTCAAAGTTGTTTATGGTTTTATTCCCCGATCTCCGATAAATCTGGCCCAATCCCTGATCTTACTCATCCTCATGAAAAGGTATTTCATATCCAACCTATAGGACATCCATGAGTGGACCGGAGCACGGTTACTAGAGGCCGACGCCAAGTATAAGTTGGCTTGTGACAAGCAACGGAGGGCAGTTCAACTGCAGGTTGGCAATCAAGTTTGAGCAATTCTGACAAGAGAGTGCTTTCAAGCGAGGAATATAACAAATTGGCAGCTCGAAATATTGGTCCTTTGTGGGTTCTACAGAAGATCAATGACAACGCCTACCGTCTACAATTTTGTCGAGAACGTTACAAAAGATCCATTGACGAATTCGAGGACGAATCTCTCCAACCCAGGGAGGATGATGCAGTCCTGCTTTCTCACATGGAGGGTTCTTTGGCGGGTGATCATTAGAGAGTTGGGTGAGAAGGCAGCATGACTAGTCATGGCTGAGTACGATACGAGATAGAATTTTATCGTAATTAGGAGTTTAGTTTAACTTAGTTGAGCTGATTTTTATTAATTTATGATAATTAGGAAGCCTAGTTTAAATTAACTAGTTTTATTTTCTTTTCATACCTTTAGCTTTTAGTCTTTCGTTATAATTAAATTAGCTCTTCTTTTTAAGTAAGAAGAAGTATAGGGTTTAAGCAATTTAATTTAGTTTATTTTGATACTTTTTATGAGTTTTTGCTAATTCTCGAGCAGTGAGAATTACGTTAGAATTTTTTGTCTTTTGTTTCGTATTGTTTTAACAATAGAAATGAAGGGAAAACTATTATACCTTCCCGTTTTCCACTAATTTCCATCTATACGTTGTATCATAAAGTATGATATATGCAAGCCTTATTCGGTTACAACCTAATCCATCATAGAGTTCCAGTGTGCTATTGCGATAACTGAATCAATAACTCGACAAACACTATATTATATTGTGACCCAATTTTACCTGCACATATATTGGTTAACCTGAGATATCGTACGTTAAACATGCAAAAATTTAATTATTTGCCCATGTTTTCATTATATATTTTTACTATTGGCTTTTTTTTTTTTTTTTTTTTTTTTGTATTCTTACAATTGGTCAGAATGATATATCATATGACACGAAAGTGGTGTTGCATTACTTTTTTCGATTTCCAGTTAACCGACATTGCCTAACCAAATAGCCGATTTACTACAAATTAATAAATCGACCTTTTCGATAATGGTAACAATTAAAAATATTTGAGTACTTTTATTACGGTTAGTCGAAGCGAAATACGTTTTTGCATAGTTGATAGAACTATCAACAACATAAATATTTAGCGTTGGGGTAAAATTATTTTGAATATATAAATGTTGAACAATGTGCCATAATATTTAGGATAAATTATAAATTACAGAAAATCCTTCTTTTTTTGGTTCAAAAACAAAAAACTTCCTCACAAATAAAAACACTTACAAAATTTTTCCATTTTTAAAAATTTATCACTTAACCTATGTAATATATTTTTGACCATTTTGCCCCTAATATTTAATTTTATTTTTAGAAAGGTTTTATATTATTAGACAAAAAATTAAAAAATTTATATTTTTAGCAAAAGAATTAAGGAAATTTTCTATATTTATAAAAATATAATTATTTCAATCAATTATAATCTCAGAAGATAAAAAGTATTTTTAAATTTTCATAAAAAATATTATAAGATAAAATATAATATTTTTTGTTGATATTATAATGTCACTACTATAATTAATTAAAACAATAATTTTTCTAAATATAGAAAACCTCCCTTTTTAAAATTTAAAAAAAATCTTTATTTTTCTTCAAAATATAAAATCCTACTTAAAAATAAAATCAAACAATTAACCATTTATTTTAATGGGCAAAATGGTGAAAAAAAGTTTGGAGGCAAAGTGAAAAGTTTGCAAATGTGAGAGCTTTAGTTAGTAGTTTTATTTGTGAGGAGGGTTTTCTATTATTAAAGCAAAAATTATGGGATTTTTTTTGTAATTTACCCTAATATTGGCCACTAAAATAAGCCTACATTTATTTGCCTTAAAAAAAGTTCTTTCTAAACAAAACGATAAGTTCACTCCAAACAATTTAAAGGCAAATCAAATGAAACAATATTTGGAAAACAGTTTAGGAGTGAAAATTGTTACAGTAAAAAAATATGTTCAAATGATCCCAATTTTTCAATTCTTCAGAAATTGAGAATAATACATAAGTAATGCCCATAAATCTGAAAATGGAATACTAAGATTCAAACCCGATTCGAACAATTATGTTACTAGTTTGAGAACAAATATCACTATGATACATAATTCTAAAGTGTAGGTTATCTACTCATACTACTTAATCGCATAAAAGGAAAAGAGTCTTTCATTGTTGTATAATATAAATATAACCTATGCATTCAGCATGCTAAAATTTGCATTTTTTTGGGACATACTCACCTTTAAGCCTTCTACTACAACAACAATATAGTTCTTATTACGAACCACTGCACCTTCGCTACCCTACAAACTAAATAATGTAATTGCTTTGTTGTTGGTTGAGTATAAAGCGCAAACGAGTTCCACCGAGCAAGGTTTGCTTTAAAAATGGGGAACATAGACTGAAGTACACAAAAAACACGCTCAATTACATTCCATAAAATAAATGTCATTAAACACATCCCATGATCCTCTTATCCATCTTTGGCCTTGAAGGATGAGTTGTGGGATAGAGGTTGAATCGATAGCAAGGGGCTTGGGAACTCCAGAGAAAGAAAAAGGCTAGAGTGAGGAAAATAGAGAGAAAAATGCCGAGAGTAAAAACAATCATTAAAAAAACTTGGAAGGAACACTGAGATAATAAATTCTACAAAATAGTTTCAAATAGTCTTCCAAATTTTTCAAAAGAGTAAGAAAAATTAGAATAACTGTTTTCTTATTCTTTTCCTGGATTTGAGCATCTGAACAATTTCATACCCACCATACCCGCTTTATTTTTTTATCTAATTAACTTTTAAATTAAAAATATGCACTTAAATTCAATTACCTATATTATAATTGAATTCTTAAAAATATGGACAAAAATATGGATAATCGTTTAGTACCAATACGAGGCGGGCAATGGATACCAACGGTAACGAGATGGATATGGATATAGGCATCGGTATTCACTTCATACCCATGATGAGTAATGGGGTTGGGCCTTCTGGTAATTAATGAGGAAAGTCGGTAAGGGAGGGTAGAAATGGTGAAGATGCTAATAATCTTCGTGTCATGAAGAGAGCCTGAGCCTTCAGTAAGAAGCTTGGGTTGAGGTTTAACAGAGATGAATCAATCGTTGTTAAGCGGCTAGCATGGATGGAATAAATAGGGACCTGAGAATTAAATTTCATTTTATTGGATTGATACAAATGTTATGGTTAACCTACAGTCCTATTGATGATTGTCAACTGCCCCTCATTTGTTTTTATTTTGTCACATTGGTTTTTCTCTTCCTATTCATGGTCTTCTCTAGTGATGGTGTAGTCTTGTCTTCTAGTAACAGTTAGTATCGCTTATAATTTTCTTTTTTTCTTATTTGGCTAGTTCTGTCTTTTTTTGCTGCATGCTTTTTATGGGGCCTAGCTCAAGCCTCACTTGTCCTGGTTTGCTTGTATTGTATTACAACTTTGATATGAACCATGGTCATCAAACACTCAGTCCAATTTTGGAGTGTATCAGACTCTTGGCATTAATTGTTGAAAAAAATGAGTGTGTTGGAATATAAAATCAATCACGGGCCTTCACCCATTAGCTTAAACTTTTGGAAAAATTGGTCTCTTGGCATGGTATTGGAACCTTATTGACCAAGAGTTCACGAGTTCGAACCCAAACATCCCCCCTTTCTAACATAATTAAAGCACAATTTGGCATGTTTAATATCATTTCAAGCCAAATAGGCATTTGTATATGAGGGGGCATATTAGAGTGCAAAATCAATTCTAAATTTGCATCTTGACCCATCAATTTAAACTTTTGTAAACATTGATTTCTCTTGAAGGAGGTGTCCCCCTACTCACCATATTGCCATCATACATGGGTGGAAAATAAATTATTAGTATTCATGTAGGTTTTTTTTCCTCAATAAATAGGACTTTTTTAGCTAACTAGTACATTTTTTAAAAAAATTTAGTAATTTGGCATAATTTTAAAAATATTTAGGGATTTGACATGGTTTACTGTAGCAAAGTGGTTGCACGATGTCCCGTACGTTGTGCAACAGTGCCTAATAATTTTTTTTTTTAGTTTTACATCTTTAAAATTTTAAAAAATAATAATTTTTTTTTAATTTAAGTTATTTTAATTTTTAATTTTATAATTTGAATCACTAAATACATATATATCTTAAATTAAAAGGTATATTTATGTTATTATTTGAACTATTAATAAGGAAGATATAAATGAGGGACACATTTAAATGAGGAGATTGTGATATGTATATTATTATTTAAATTATCTCATACTGGAGCTATGGTATTATAATATAATTAATAAGAAGGATATAAATGAGGGATACATTTAAATGAAGAGATGTTAATGTTTCCAACAAAAAATCACGAGTTTATGCATTTTTACATTTTTATTTGAATTATTTTATTAGATACATGTAACTAAAAAACTAAAAAATCATTTCATATAGTTTATAAAATATATTTTAAAAATTCATATATATTAGTTTTTGAGTTACATTTATCTAATAAAATAGTTCAAATAATAATATACAAATGCATAAACTCTTAATTTTTTGTTGAAAATATCAATATCTCTTTATTTAAATGTGTCCCTCTTTTACATCCTCCTTATTAATAGTATTATACTACCATAGCTCCTGCATGATATAGTTTAAATAATAATATACATATCGCCATCTCTTTATTTAAATGTATCCCTCATTTATATCTTTCTTATTAATAGTTTAAATAATAATATACATATACTTTTTAATATAAAATGTATATGTATTTAGTGATTCAAATTATAAAATTAAAAATTAAAATAATTTAAATTAAAAATAAATTTTATTAATTTTTTTTAAATTTTGAAGATGTAAAACTAAAAAAAATATACTATTGCACGACATACGGGACGTCATGTAACACTGCTGCACGACATCCCGTACGTCGTGCACTAGTGCACAACTTACAAATGCTGTGCAACCATTTTGCTACAATAAACCATGCCAAATCACTAAATATTTTTAAAATTATGTCAAATCATTAAATTTTTTTTAAAACTATACCGGTTAGCTAAAAAAGTCAATAAATAGCGGGAAAACATAAACAAAGGTCAGTTTGTTCCCTAAACATCTTTCCAATTGTTTTTATTTTCCACTTTTTGAATTCCCATAATGCTTTTTTTTTTAATATAATTTTAAAAAAAAGTTTGTATAATTGCAGATGAAAAAAGATGAGATAAAAAGGAGACAAGAAGGATGGAATCTCTATTTTATTATCTTTGGAGTGCTTCCACCACAATTTGTTTACCTAGTTATGAATTTAGGTTTCGTTTGGTATGCAAGGAGTAGACACGGCAAATAAAAAATTTACGAAAAGTATGTAATTAAGCTCTTATTTGATTGACAAGAAATTAACAGAATACCGAAAGTACAAATTATTTGATAATTTCTAATTCCTTAAAAATGAAAAAATAATTTATTTAACCTCCTATATAAGTTATAATTCTTTTATTTTAAAATAACCTTTTCAAAGAAAAACTATTTTTGATCTTAATAACCTAATATTTTACACATATTTCATAAAAAATAACACAAGTATCAATTTTCAAAATATATAACATGTTTAAATTCAATTTATGTTTTGTTGAAAATAAATAAATAAATTCAATTTATGTGAAGACTAACGAGGCGGGTATATTAAATGCTCCTCCTCCTCTCATCCTATGTCGCGTCAGGAAGGTAAAAAGTGTAGCAAAGAAGAGTATGAAAAGAAATTCAAGCATATAATGACTTTTGATATGATCGCACAAGAAAAGTAAGAAACCAGGAGTAGTCCACCCATGTGTGTCCCATTAAAAATAAAAATTCTTTTGAAATTAACAAAATAATATTATAATGAGGGTAAAAATTATTAATATCAAAATAATTTTGTGATGTTATTATTCATTATAATTCATATTATTATTTAAATAATAATAAAAATTATTATTTAAATAATAATAAAAATTATTATTCTGATAATAATAATAGTTCAAAAGTAAAGTTATATTTGGTGTCTCTTTTGCTAGGTAAAAATTTTAAAAATTATATGTTCAACTACCTTTTATTTATATTTTTAGTTTTGGGAAAAGAAAAAAAAAATCAAATTTGAGAAGTATGTGTTTTTCACGATAGCACGGTGAAAGGGTAAGGCTGCATACATATCACCCCTCCGAGACTCTACTCAAACAGGAGCGGGGCAATGGATTTAATATTGTTTGTGTTTTACTGTTATTTTCTAGACTATTTATATCAAATGCCCTTATACTTTGCTAAATATGTAAATTTATTTTTTTAACTTTTATTATGTTAGTTTAACACTCATACAATTAGCATTCTAATATATGATAAATTTTAAGTTAAATTAATGGCGTAAATTTTAGTTTTCTACTGTATCACATCCAAAAAAACACAATAGAAATCCACCCATTAAGAATCCACTTGAGACCCAGCCAACTTGACATCATTTTACTCCAAAATTTAATAAGTGTAAATTTTAAAAAAGTTAAATTGACACAATTAAAAATTTAAAAATTAATTGATACAGTGATAAAAGTATAGACCTATAAGATAAAAAAACTAATCATCTTTTTTGGAAACTTTTAGTTTCTATCCAAATTTCTTAAACTTAATTTTTAATTATTCAAAACGGTCTTTTTGTAAATAACCACTTACCTTTTATGCTGTCTAGCCTTTCACCACCAGATTTTTTATTTTTGCTTTTAATCATCTAAAAAAACTTTAGTAGCAAATGACCATTATTTAATCCCTCCGTTAGCAAAAACCGAATATTCCATCCATTTTTGGATGAAATATTCCATTTTGACTAACGGAGGGGTTACTTGGTAGTCATTTGCTACCTGAACTTTTTTTGGTGGTTAAAAACTATAGCATAGACCTAAGCCAAAAAACAAGTTGTACTATTTTTATCTTTGTTATTACGATCAGTTTAATAGGGAGTAGTGCAATATTTTAATCTAATTTTGGGTAAACTTTTTCATCGATTAGATGCGAATTGTAAACCACATTGGGTTAAAAGAGGTGTAATAATTACCCCTATAAATATTAACCTCTTGTAATCTCATACCAAACATGCTCTAAATGGTGATACTAAATAAATACTTCGCTAGTTCTATTTATATTGTTTCTTGTGCAAATCATGGGATATTGCACTTAGACACTTGACTAGTAAATTTTTGTATAACATGAATTATTTAGGCTTGTTATTATATCTCAACTTAAAAACATTTTGAAAAGAAATGAAAACATTGGCTATTATAAAGGATCAAAATTGTGAGAAAAGAAGGGGCAGCTAGGCATGCTTAGTACCACTGGACCACGCCATTAGCCATTTATACTAAGATTATACTAAAATGATTACAATTTAAACTGTATAAATGAGCATACTAAAAAAAATAATTAACCACTTATGGGTATTAACTACCCAAGTTAAATTATTTAATTTATCATATTTTGAAAAGTAAGCATGATGCAGCGCGTAAAGTAGGAATTAGGGAAACGGGATAATCCAAAAAAAAAAGAGAGAAAACATAAATTCAATACTAATTCTCACACTTGAGAATAGAAAGAACCAAATAACTCATAAAAATAATCTAGAAAGTGAATGAATAAAACTCTAGGTTTCTTCTAGTATAAATAGATGAGCTATTTGAATCCTAATCATATTCTAAAAGATAATTCAAAATTTAAATCTAAAAGATAAAGCTAAGATCCAAATCAAACACGAATTCTATCACCGCCATCTGCCGCGTCTTTTACCGCCTTGCCACCAAATTCATGCCGCCAATGCTTACCTGGTAATGCACCATTACCGGATGCATCAGACTCAACTCTCATCAGTTGCATCTCCATACTTGCCAATCCTGTCATCCCGCCAAGTGAACCACCAAAGGAGGCGGAGTTGCATCATTCTTTCCGAATAGAAGATAATTCATCCTCGAACTCGTTGATGGATCATTTGGGTCAATTCCGTCAAACCATGTTCTCTTAGGCGTAGACTTAGTCTTGCCAAACTCCAATTTGTCAAACTTACTTAGTTATGGTTCGTTGTCCCGGCTTGCCAAGACATGTTGCCCTACCAAGGTGTAGACATCATCATTCTCTCCGGCTGAAGAGAATTCGTCCTTGAATTGGCCAACAGGTCTTCTTGGTTGTCCTTACCAAGTTAAGTGTCCTCACGCCAGCCTCCCACCTTGTCGAGCTCCAGTCCGCCATGCTTCTCCCACCGCGGGTTGTTGATCTCTTCTGCTAGCATAAGGTTTGTTGTTTGTTCCGCCAAGGTGTGGGTGGCATCTTCCGTTGGAGTTTGTCCTGCCATGTCTTGTCTTCCTTTGGTGACAAAGGTGCCATGAACCCTTGAAGCCTGTAATCCGGAAGTGTCTCTAGGTTCACTCGGTGTTAAAGCCTACCCGGTAACTCACTTCCCCGGTATCTAACTCTTCCACCACGGATTTTCCCCTATCACCAACATAGCTCTCGGTAACTCTTTTGGCAATTCAACCTTCTCTGTTTCTCATCAAGATATCCCTGCCTAGTTCCATCCTCTGTTGGCATCAATACAGTCTATCTGCCTTTCTTATTCACTTGGATGTAACTCCTAGCCAATAGTCTACACACTTTGGTGCCTGACATCCTCATGCACTGTAAGGCTTACTCGGTATTGACCCTCCCTTCTTGGTAAGGTATCTTCGTGAACCCAGTCTAGCTGGCGTTGTTCCTTCCTTGTTGGCGGTAAGCAATACGCCAACCCTTTTGGACGAACCTCCTTGGATATCTACCTACCTTGACCGACTCCTCCTCGTCATAGATAGGATAATTAAATATGAGTGGAGAAGACAAATCAAGATGCGTTGGCTCATCAAAGATTGGCACCCTCTTATTGTTGCCTATTGGTGTAGATGCCAACTCTAAGTAGCCAAGTGCATTGGCGAACACGGCTCCCTCTTTCGGTCTCGGGTCTTCAGTTTTAGACACACATGGCGCCTCAACTTTCTTAGGCAACTAGATGATCCTTGTTCCCTCGAAGATGAAGTCGTAGGTGTTCTTTCTCCCGTCATGCATGGCACTCCTATCGTATTGCCACAAGCGCCCCAATAATAGATGGCAAGCGTCAATGGTGACGACGTCACACCACACGCCATCCCTACACTTCTACCCAATTGAAAAATTCACCAAGCAACATTTAGACATGGTTACCTGGTCTCCTCTCTCGACGCATGGCATCTTATAAGGGTTCGGATGCACCTCCATCTTCGACCCTAGCTTCTTTGGAGATGGAATTCTCACAACTCCCATAGTCGATAACTAGGCGGCATACCCCCTTGCCAATTGTGCACATAGTCTTAAAGATGTTGTGTCAAATCCATTCATCTCCTTCTACTTCCTCAGGCGTGAAGCCAACTTGCCTAACCAATAGCAAGCGACCCTTGTCACCCGCTACCTCATTTTCGCCTAGTGAACCAACTCGTCTTGAGTCTCTTCCGCCACTATGACACCTTCTTCTACAAGCTCCGAAAATTTATCGCAGAGATTGGATTCCCACCTTCATTCATCAATGTTGGCGTTGCTGGCATTGGACCAATGTCGCCTCGGCCTAGGATCCGGTAGCTCAACATCCGGGAATAGATTCTAGAAGCTTTAGTTTGTTTCCTCTTCTTCATCACCCAGTGATGGTGAGCGTTGGGGTTGGATTCCCAGTTCCAAGTCGGAATTTGCCCCCAGTTGAATCAAGCAACTCTTAGTTGGCCAGAATCTCTCGTCCAAATCCTCTAATCTCCTCTCGATCTGCTTTTGATGGTCACGATCAGAAACGTCTTCAACAGCGGGGTATCTCTGTCACCCACGGCCATCTCAGTAACAATTATGAGCTCTAATACGAACTAGTGCAACGCATAAAGTGGAATTAGAGAAAGGAGAAGGATTCAACAACCTTCCCTATGATTTTATTAATAATCAATAAAATAAAAGAAGAAACATAAATTCAATTCTAATTCTCATACTTGAGAATAAAAAGAACCAAATAACTCATAAAAATTATCTAGAAATTGAATGAATAAAACCTTAGATTTACTCTAGTACAAACAGAGGAGCTATTTGAATCCTAATCAAATTTTAGAAGATAATTCAAAATTTAAATATAAAAGATAAAACTAAAATCCTAAGCATACCCTAATTCTATCATTGCCATCTGCTGAGTCTCGTACAGCCTTGCCGCCAACACTTACCCGGTAATGTGACATCACCGGGTGCATCAAACTCAACTCTCATCAACTGCGTCTCTGTACCCATCAATCCTATCATCCCGCCAAGCTATCCGCTAAAGGAGGCGGGGCTGTATCAAAGCCATAGGAAGATAGACTCGATTTGTTAAGGCCTCAATGAATAGACTTTAGGTAACTTTCTATAATATCACCCTAAATAACGATTCTAGCACTTCATATGAATCATACTTTGCATTTTTGTTTCTATCATAAAGTGGATGAGGGGCTTTCCTGATGCCACGTCCAACATATACATATACCGAAATAGTATTTGATTATTAGTTTTTATCTCTTTCTTTAAAAGCAATTCAGGGTTTTTTTGCATATGAATACCTACATTTTTTGTATTTTAGCTTTTAATCACCCTTTTTTTTCTTTTCTTTTCTTTTTTTTATTGTTTTTCTTTTAACCACCTAAAATATTGTTTTGGTAGCAAATGACCATCTATGTTAGTCAAAACAGAATATTGCAGTCAAAAATGGGCAAAATGTTCGGTTTTGACTAGCAAAGGGGTCAAATGGTGGTCATTTGCCACCCAAACCTTTTTTCTATGTGGGTAAAAAGCAAAAAATAAAAAATGGATGGTTAAAAGTTAGATGGCATAAAATATAAGTGGTTATTTACAAAAAAACTCTATTCAAGAACCAAACAATATAGAAATATCAAGGGAAGTTTGGAGTACATAATATGTACTATAGTCCAACCCACATATTATAATAATTTAAAAAAATAATATATATTATATATGAAGGGGAGTAGCAGCACATAAAATATAACATCTGAAATACCACGCAGAGAGAGCGAGAGGCGGTGCACACAATATATATAGGGTTTTGAGAGAGACATAACCCAGACACGTGAGAGAGAGGCGGTGGCCTCAAAACACAAAATTAATGGCAGCAAAGCGTGAGGGTATTTGTGCGGAAGCGATACTTGTGAGATCGAGTTTTATCTTGGAGGAAATTGGAGCGGGTTTTCTAGGCATTGAGTGAAGTAAATTGATAGGAAGAATCAATTATTCTTGGGCCTAGGGAGGTAATCTTTGTATCACTTAATTTTCTTGTAGGTTTCAAGTTAGGGCTAATATCTTGAAGCCATAAACGTTGTAATTACTATTTTCTATAGTGGATTTTGTTGTCCGTTTACCCCATGGTTTTTCTCTCTACTCTGGAGGGTTTTCCACGTTATATCTGGTGTCGATTTAATTTTCGCATATTTATTTCGTCGTTGATATTTGGTGATATTGGTGTACCTTGTGATTTATATCTGTCATTATTATTAGTTTGAGCGGTCTATTTGAATCGGGTTTAGGTGTCTAGACCCCAACAAAGTGGTATCATAGCCTAGGTTCATTATTAGGGAATAATAATGGATGGTACTAATGGTATGACAAAATTGATCGGAGAAAATTATTCAATTTGAAAGCCAATAATAGAGGACCTACTGTATTATAAATATTTACATGGCCCAATTGAGGAGTGTTAGTGGTCAGCCCGAAAAAATGTCAAATAAAGAATGGGAGAAACTGAATAGAAATGCTATTGGGACAATTAGACAGTGGGTAGATTTTAGTGTCTTTCACCATATATCACAGGAGACTAATGCGAAGACATTATGAAAAATTTTAGAGAGTTGGTATCAAAGAAAGACTCCGCGAAATAAGGCTTTTCTGATTAAGAAGTTAGTCAACTTGAAATTAAAAGAGGGATGATTAGTGGCCCAACAGTTGAATGAATTTCAGGATATTATTAGCCAATTGAATGTCATGAAAATTACTCTTGATGATGAGTTGCAGGCTTTGTTCCTTTTAAGTTCTCTACCTAACAGTTGGGAGACCTTGGCGGTAACTATTTGTAATTCAGCTCCTGATGGAAAGTTGGCTTTGAGTACTATAAAAGATTGCTTGTTCAATGAGGAGATGAGAAGAGAAGAGATTTGTGCTGATTCTGCACAGGCACTTGCTACTGAAAACCTAGGAAGAAGTAAGAGTAGAAGGCCTAGGGGGCATGCTAAGTTCAGAGGTAGGTCTAAGTCCAGGGAAGATAAACTAGAGTGCTGGCATTGTCATAAAACTAGACACCTAAAAAGAAATTGCTTTCTTTTGAATAAAGAACGGAAAGGTGAAACGAGTCAGAATAAAGTAGATGGGAAGAAGACTATAGCTGCAGTGACTGATGATGATCTAGTAACATTATTTTGTGCTTAAGGTGAGTGCAATCATATAAGTGATCCTGATGTTGAATGAATTGTTGATTCTGGTGCTTCTTATTATTGTGGTCCCAAGAGAGACTATTTTTCTACGTACAAAGAAGGTGACTTTAGTACTGTGAAAATGGGCAATAGTAGTGTTGCTAAGATTGTTAGGATTTGGGATATCTGTGTTCAAACTAGTACTGATTGCACTACTACTCTAAAAAATGTGCGACGTATTCCTGAATTGCACCTTAATATGATTTTTGTGAATGTTCAAGACAAAGAAGGTTACACACATCATTTGGGAGATAGAAAATGGAAGCTTACGAAAAAGTCACTGATAGTAGCTGGAGGACAGCTTTGTTGTTCATTATACAGGACACGTATGGCAGTGTGTAGTGGTGAATTGAACACAGTCGAGGATGATACTTCACCTTATTTGTTGCACAGACGGCTAGCTCATGTCAGTGAGAAAGGGTTGCAGATATTGGCTAAAAAGTCCCTCATTCCTTCACTTGAAGGTAAGTCACTAAACCCTTGTGATGATTGTTTGTTAGGTAAGTAACACAGACTCAGTTTTGGTAAACAGTTGAAACGAAAATGAAATAAGCTTGAATTGATACAATCTGATGTATGTGGTCATATAGAGGTGGAGTCTGTCGGAGGAAATCGATATTTTGTTACTTCTATTAATGATGCTTCATGAAAACTTGGGTGTTTTGTTTGAGATCCAAAAGCCAATGTTTGAAGTCTTTCAGCAGTTTCACGCCATAGTGAAAGACAGACAAGGATCTTGCTGCAGTATCTCTGGACTGACAATGGCAGAGAGTACGTCAACCGAGATTTCAGAAGGTACTGTAAGAAGCATGGGAGTCGCCATGGAAGAACAGAACCAAGTCCTCCTCAGCACAATGGTGTCTCAAAAAGGATGAACAGAACCATTGTGGACAAAACCAAGCGTTTGCTCAAAATGTCGAAGCTGCCTAAGGCATTTTGGGTGAAGCTGTGAATGCTCTGTGTGCCACATCAACAGAGGTCCATCAGTTCCTTTGAATTTTGACATTCTAGAGAGAGTGTGGACTGAGAAAGATGCTTTTTATTTGCACTTGAAGGTGTTTGGATGCAAAGCCTTCATGCATGTGCCAAAGGAACAGAGATTGAAGCTTGAAAGTAAAGCCACTCCATGCATATTTGTAGGATATGGTGATGAGGAGTTTGGTTATAAATTATGGGACCCTATGAAGAAAAGAACCGTGAGAAGTAGAGATGTCGTGTTTTATGAACATGAAAATATGACTAATTTTGACAAAGTCAGAGAAGACTACATGTGCTCCCACTGGTGTTGCTGATACTACACCGATTTCATCTTCATCATGTGCCACATACGAAGAGCAGGTCTTTAATGGGACAGAACTCGGGAATGACACTGAGCCAGTTGTAGTTGATTATGCTCCAGGTATTAATGGTGTTGAGCAGGGGGAGCCAGCCCCCGAACCAGTGGCTGCTGAGCCTCAATTAAGAAGGTCTGATAAAGAGCATCCACAGTCTACGAGATATTCTAGTTCTGACAATTTTTGTCTTACCAATGAGAGGGAGGCAGCGAGCTATCAAGAAGTGCAGACTCATAAAGACAAGGATAGCAGGGTCAAAGCCATGGATGAAGAGATGGATTCTTTAGAGAAGAACGGAACTTATGAGCTGGTTGATCTTCCTAAAGGCAGAAAAACACTTCAGAGTAAGTGGGCGTTCAAGCAGAAAAAGAATGGTGATCAAGTTGTGAAACATAAAGCTCGATTGGTAGTGAAAGGCTTCAATTAAAAGAAAGTGATTGCTTTTGATGAGATCTTCGCTCCAGTTGCGAAGATGAGTTCCATTCAAATGGTACTAGGTATAGCAGCTAGTATGAATCTTGAGCTTGAACAATTTGATGTGAACACTACATTTCTCCACGGTGACTTAGAAGAGGAGATCTACATGAAGCAGCTTGAAGGATATGAAGTTCAGTGTAAAGAGCACTCGGTTTGCATATTAAAGAAGAGCATGTATGGTTTGAAACAGGTTCTTAGACATTGGTACAAGAAGTTTGACTCCTTCATGGTGGGTCAAGGGTACAAGAGAACAACTGCAAATCATTGCGTGTATATCAGGAAATTCTCAGGAGGTAATTTCATTATTTGGCTACTTTATGTTGATGACATGCTAATTATTGGTCAAGATGTAGATATGATTCATAAGCTTAGAGAGGAGTTGCCAAATTCTTTTGAAATGAATGACCTGGGTCCAGCGAAGCAGATTTTGGGTATGGAGATTACTCATGATAGAGAGGCCAGAAAGTTGTGGTTGTCACAAGAAAAATATGTGAAATGGGTGCTAGACAGATTCAACATTTTAAATTGAGTAAACAGCCTTGTCCTATGACCGTGAAAGAGAGAGAAGAGGTGTCATCTATTCCCGACTCCTTTGTTGTTGGGTCTTTGATGTATGCTATGGTTTGCACCAGGCCAGATATTGCTCATGCTGTGGGTATTGTGAGCAGGTTCTTATCAAATCTAGGGAAAGTTCATTGGGAAGCAATAAAGTGGATCTTCAGATATTTATGGGGTACTTCGAAATAGTGTTTGAGTTTTGGAGGCTCAGAACCGATTCTTGAAGGATATATAGATTCTGATATGGCAGGATGTCTTAATAGTAGAAAGACTACTTCGGGGTATTTGTTCACTTTTGCACAAGGAGCTGTGTCTTGGCGTCCAGATTGCAGAAGTGTGTTGCTCTCTCTACTACTGAAGCTGAGTGTATTGTTGTTGTTGAAGCAGGAAAAGAGATGTTGTGGATGAAGAGGTTTCTTCAAGAGTTAGGTCTGAAACAAAAAGAGTATGTGGTGTTCTGTAACAGTCAGAGTGCGGTGGATCTGAGTAAAAATTCCATGTACCATGCTCGCACAAAACACATTGATGTAAGATATCATTGGTTGCGTTCTATTATTGAAGAAAAGCTGTTGATGCTAAAGAAGATTCACAATGACAAGAACATTGCTGATATGTTGACCAAGGTGGTACCTAATGGCAAGTTGGACTTGTGCATTAGGATCCAGGTGTGGTCTCCAAGTAGCCTGATGTGGAGTCTCTCCTCGTGGTAGGCTGGAGGGGGAGATTTGTGGAGTACATAACATGTACTATGGTCTAGCCCACATATTATAATAATTTAAAAAAATAGTAAATATTATATATGAAGGGGAGTAGCAGCACATAAAATATAACCTCCGAAGTATCACGCAGAGAGAGCGAGAGGCAGCATGCTCGCGTTCACGCACACACACACACACGCACGCACGCACACATACACACACATATATGTGGGGGTGTGTGTGTGTGTCAGAGTTTTGAGAGAGATATAACCCAGATACATGAGAGAGAGGAGACAGCCTCAAAACACAAAATTAACGGCAGAGAAGCGTGAGTGTATTTGTGTGGCAGCGATAATTGTGAGATCAAGTTTGATCTTGGAGCGAGTTTTTTAGGCAAATGGAGCGAGTTATATCTGGTGTTGATTTTATTTCTGCATATTTATTTCGTCGTCGATGTTTGGTGATATTGGTGTACCTTGTGATTTATATCTATCATTGTTATTGGCTTGAGTGGTCGATTTGAATTGGATTTAGGTGTCTAGACCCCAACAAGAAGTTATCACTTAGGTCCCGAGGTTTAATCATTTATCACCTTGGTACCCTAATATTCAATATATACAATGAGGTACCTAGAGGTTTGAATATATTCACTTATGTGCTCCATATTAGAATTTAATTCATTTTATAAAATTAAAACCACTCTTTTTACAAAGGAGTGCATCACTCTATATATATATATATATATCAATATTTTCAACCAAAAATCAATGAAATACGATTAAAAGTTCATTGGATTTGGATGTAAACTCTCTATATATAATAAAAATAATGTGTCATATCAAACTGTTTTTGGCAAAAAAAAAAAAAAAAAAAAGAAAAAAACCATCAAATTATAATGAATATACTTATATATTATCGGAATGCTGCTTCACATTAGCATTTTTCAGCCAAACCCTTAAATTTTGGGCAAATAGTATTTGATTCATAAAATTTTAAAATTTAAGGATATAACTTAAATAATAAATTTTTAAACCTCAAAATGCCTAATTTTATATTCTAAGATATAAGATATCTGAATGATAAGTGATCAAACCTCATATCACTTAAGTGATAATTTCCTAAAAGTCAATACTAAATGAGTGCTAAATAAATTGAAAGAATGGAGTGCGCACATCATGCCGTGGCCCTCTCGTATATTTATAGAACTATAATGGGCTTTACATCATATATAAGGCAGGCCCATTGGGCTCAGATACATACACTAATAATACCTATACAATATAGTCTAACATCCCCCCTCAACCTAAGCAGGAGGTAAGCAAATGCGAAGGTTGGATCTAAATAAAAGAAAAAGAGCACGCGGAAGATTCTTCGCGAAGATATCGGCAATTTGCTGTGAGGAAGGAATATGGAGGACTTGAACAAGACCCAATTGAACGCGCTCACGAACAAAATGGATGTCAATCTCAATATGTTTAGTACGAATATGCTGAACAGGGTTGGTAGACATGTACATGGCAGAAACATTGTCACAATAAACCAAAGTAGCTCGTGGTAGAAGAATACTGAACTCACTGAGGAGAGACCGGAGCTAGCAACATTTGGCCACAGCTTTGGAAACTGCACGGTACTCGGCCTCGGCACTTGAACGAGAGACGGTGGGCTGATGCTTAGAGGACCATGAGATAATGTTGCTTCCGAAGAAAACACAGAAACCTGAAGTAGAACGCCGGGTGTCTGGGCAACCAGCCCAATCAGCATCCGAATACGCCACAAGTTGGTCCAAACGTGTCGGGGAGATAGTCAAACCATGATTAATAGTGTGAACTATAACAGAAACTGCTTTAACCCAAAATTCCAAAGGCATACAGGCCTTTACGAGAGGGCTCCATTCTTTCAGTAACATTTTTTTTTTTTTTGGAAAGAATGAAAATTGAAACGGAGGCTAGAGTTCGCCTTTACAAGAGGGCTCGGGAGAGCTCTGATACCATGAAAGAATGGAGTGCGCACATTATGTTGTGGCCCTCTCGTATATTTATAGAACTATAATGGGCTTTACATTATATACAAGGCAGGCCCATTGGGCTCAGATACATACACTAATAATACCTATACAATATAGTCTAATATAAATAAAGATGGGATTAAGCATGTGGGAGTAATGGAAGATGTCTAATTCTCAAAAGGGGATAAAAGTGTAGACAAAAGGGTAACTTGGTAACATGGTGTGCATGTGAGTATTAAGTAGAATCATGTGTCCTCCCATGTGGATTATACCTTGTTATTTCACTGGCACCTAGCTCACCACAATCCCCTCCTTTTTACTTGTTTTGATTCTTCACCCTGCGAGATCCGACATAGTTGCTTTTAACTAATACACCATGTACTTTAATATGTTAAATAACTTATATATATATATATATATATGAACATGTGAATAAAATAATCTAAAAGTTATTAAATATAACAAAATGCATGACGCATTGATCAAAAACAAATACATCATATTCATATCATGTTCTTCTTATCCTTTCTTTTGTATTTTCTTCTAACTTAAATAAAACTCTTCCACTTTACTTTCCCTCAAATTCAAGTAGAACCCATTAATAATTGGACCATGTTAAGCCTCCTTTGTTGGAAGGAAAATTAGATTTTAAGAATTGAATTTCTCGTTTTTGTTGTTTGGTAGACATCCTTTTAAGGAAAAGATTTTCAAAAGAAAAAAGTTTTCCACCCAATGGAGGAAAAATAACGTTTCTCATTAAACGAGGGAAGTTATCATTCCAAGCAACCAACATATTCGAGGTATTCATCAATGCAAATATGTATCGGGCCAAATTGAAATGGTTACAGTCATAGCTGTTAAAGCTCATAGCCTCAAATGATGATTGGACCGAAAATAACCACTTCGATCTAATCTTGGACCAGACTATGTTGTTCAACCTAATTTTTTGTTTGGATTGCTATTTAAATTTTAAGGATTTTCATTACTTCATAACTAATTTGAGCTAGGTAGATTATCAAAAAGGATATAAATTAAAGATCGAGGACCAAAGCGAATAACAATTAGTTCGGGCAATCATAGGTTTAATAGTTGGGTTTGATCTGATGGTCTGAATTGCTTGAACACGCCTGTACCTGCCAGGTTACTAGACCCCCGCTCTTGGTAGATCTTCTCGTGTTGATGAGAGTTCTTTAAGAAGTGATCAAGGGCTGCATTTGGCGGAGTCTAGCATGGCAAGAGTGAGAAGAAGGAAGGTGGTGGTGGAATGTCAAACCACTAACCTTGTTACGTCAAAGAAGCATCATAGAGTACAAAAGTATAGGTTTAAAAAGTAAGCAAAAAGGCACTTGCGAGGAATTCCTGAAAGATATATCACCCCGGAGTAGCGGGAAGAGATCGGTCAAGACTTCTGGCAATTAAAAAAAGAAGAAGAAAATGGTGAGGAAGGACGAAAGTAAGCTTCTCGCTGTGGAGCATGGGTGGGAGATCGACAAAACGTTTGGACTGAGTTTCGATGCTGATGAATCGATTTTTGGTTGAATATATTGCATTGATGAATCAGGGTGTTGGTCGCCTGACTCCATGTGAATCTCACTCCAGGTTTTTGTACATTGGCTCTTTCTCATGTTCCTAGTCCATCCTCTCAAGTGGTGTTTGTAATTGTGTAGCACTTGTTGGATTTTACGATGACTGTCCCATAATCTTGTTTTTGTCTGTTTTATTTTTGTCTCTATTTTGATCCCCGTTTTGATACAGGTTGACTCACAACGCGTTTTATACGAGGTTCCTACTTTGTACTATGGCTTTGCCGCTAATTTTTTTTTAAAAAAAAGCACTTATATTCTATGTGAAATTACTCTTATCGAATCCAGCTTGAAAGTCACCATTTTGAAGAAGTAAAGGTTTTTCGCTTATTCAAAGCCTAATCACTCTTATAACCAAACCAAACCAACTAAACGGTATATTTTACAATACCAACTTGGTCTAATCTTAGGCCGAATGCAGTTGTTTAGCCCCAAATTTTGTATTGTGCCGATATTTTATTAGGCTCGGAATGTGACTAGACTAAATTTGATTGAATCAAACAAAAAATCCATTAAAATTTAAAGGAACGCCAATAATAGGACTAATAGTGAACCACTATATAAGCCCATGGAGTAATATTAAACATAAGAAAAGTACTTTATAGATTATTTCTTTTTCCTTGAAAAGTACTTTTTACTAGTATTTACTTCCCACGGAAAGTTATTTCTTCACAACCAAATAGAATATATGTTACTTTGTCGTAATTCCAACCGAGGATTTTTTTTATTTTTGAACTACCTTATAATGACTATATAAGGCTTGGAGAATTAATTTTATTTTTCTATTACTTGTTATGTGCGTTCTAAACTATTCATGTTGTCCTATAAAAAAGTGCAATATATTTGGCGTAAAATGTTTTCTTTTAAAATAAATAAAGGAATGCCATAAGGTGGGAACAAGCTTCTCATTAAAACAAACGGTAAAAAACTTCAAGTAAAATTTAAAATATTTAAAGGGAAAAAGAATTTCCCCTTATAAGATGGAGCCCAAATATAATTTAACCTAAAATAGTGCAAATATAATAAACTACTTAATTGAGCCAATTCGTTTAGAAATTAGAAATAATTTCCTGTATAAAAGAAAATTGAGTTATGTCAATTAATATTTTGAATTTTGTTAATACTCGCACAACACACTTGCGCTCCAACAGTTAAGATGTTTTAGGCCATATCCGAAATCTCAAGTTCAAGGCATCTTCCTTCCATCCCATTAAGAAAATAAAAGATTCTCCCAATAATATTATATAATAGAAAAATTCTATTGCATCACATCCTAATTTAATTAATCATATTGAGCTCATTTTATCTTAAATATAATAAGTAAAACAAATGTATCCACATGTTTGTTTAATTAGCAGAATCCTTGGAGTTGTGAGAAAAAAAATAGAGCAATATATAAGTATAATGGTTACTCCACCTAATACTAATTGTCTTATGATAGAACCTCACTTGAACTTATATATGAATGGTGTACTCCATGCTATGTATTACATAGAAGTTCTCCTTTCTAAATGCTTCTATTTCCCCATTCTTAAATTTCTAGGCTAGCACATCACCATCCTTTCCTTGAACATCCAAACCTCGTCTATATAATTTATATTTATATATATACTAGTTTTTTCTCTTGTGATGCACATGTGGTGTTTACCCTGCAAATAATTTTAATTTATTCATTTTTATTGCATAAATATTTCATGTGCCTTTTAAATGTATGAGAGAAAACTCAACCATCATCATTCTAGAATAGCTTGGATGGATAATTTATAGTAAGATAAGAGGTAAAGTTTATGATTTAGATTAACCATATTCTATTAATTTAAATATATATATATATATGTAGTCAAACTATATTTTTTATTTATATTAATTATATACAATTCATAACATATAAATATATAACACTTTAAAATTTAAGTACACACTGTACATCACACAAAGAAACTCAAGTTTAACATATTTAAAACTCAACCATGACATTAAGTCTAAATAGGAGTGTTCAATGGGTGGGTTGGGTTGGGTTGGGTCTGGGGCAAACCCATGAAGACCAGTTTTGGATCTAAAACCCACCCAGGCCCATGAAAAATATTTTAAAATGATGGTTCTGATTCTGGTTCTAATGGGTCATGGGTAATCCATGGCAACCCAACATAAAGAAAGACATAATTGGAATCTAATTAACTTGATAACTAAAGATAGCAGTGAATCAATAATGAGCGTAGAATAAAATGATTAACTAAACTTCGATAACTAAGTAGTTCTAAGATTCAAACTTAATGTATTGATCCAATATAAAGTTACGTATTTTCTAGGCATAAATAAAACCCGTTGGACAAACCCACATATACACATCAATGTTGTACCAAACTAATTATAAATTTTTCGGGAAAGTATCACTGAGGTATCCTGAGGTTTGATCATTTATCATATAAGTACTCTAAACATTTCAATATGTACAATGGAGTACCCTCAAGTTCAAAAATTTTATCGTTTAGATACCTAAAGATGTAAAAATTTATCAATTCGGAGCCCTTCTGCCGAAATTTGGTAAACTTTACATGGAAAATGCCAAGTCGAACATGACTGCGGCAATATATAAGTATTTTTATTAGAATTTGAAGATTTTTAGCCCAAAAAATGCTGATGCAATACATGATTTTGATAATATATAAGTGGTATATTAAAATTTGGTGAATATTTTATTGTAATTTATTGAATTATGCTAAAAATTGACATGTTTGTATATATTATTATAATAATATACTGTAACAATGTTTTCTATATAAAATTGATTAGATTCTTACAAAATTCAAAATTTCAATATAGGATACTTATGTAATAAAATATTCAAACCTCAAGATATCTCATTATATATTTCGAGGGTATCTAGGTGATAAATACTAAATCATAGGGTACATAAGCGATAATTTTCCAATTTTTTTCATAACTAAATGTTGATTCTCGACATCAATATATGTAAAATCAATAAAATAACAGAATTCACTTGATCTATGTACAACTAAAACATTTAAGGCAAAAATAAATTTAAACAAAGGTTAAGGAACAAATTACATAAAGATTGAATCAAACTCTTAGTTTTCGGTTGGGTATAATAGGTTTTATGGGTTGAACCAATGGGTAAACTTTGATAAAAGGAACATACCCAGTGCCTCAAAGGCTCCCGCCTACGCAGGGTATTGGGGGGGGGGGGGGGGGGGGGGGGCGAATGTACGCAGCCTTCCCCCTTCAGGGTGTTAACCTGAAGAAAGATTGTTTCCTAGTGCCCTAACCTGAGGGTGAGGACTTCCTAGGAGGTCACCCATCTTGGTACTACTTTCGCCCAAGCACGCTCAACTTTGGAGTTCTAATGGGATCCGGTGACGGCATATTGGTGCCCTCTTTCATAATGGGTAAACTTTGATCTACCCATTAATATACATGTAAATTAAAAACCCAACCCAACCCAATCCAAATTAAGTGGGTTGGGTGGGTTTTGGGTTTACCCAAATCCATGAACACCAGTAGGTCTAAGGGGGGCTTTTTTTTTTTTTTTTTTTGGCTTATCTTTGTTATATTAGAATAATGTCGGATTAATGTTAATAAAAATCCAATGATATCATATCGTACATTTTTTTTTCTTGTTAATAAGTAGCGAGAAAAACTTACGATATAGAAATCGGCATTTCAGAAAGAGACCCAAAAAAACGCACATATAGTACAAAAAAAAGGAAAATAACAAGAAACACCTAAAAAAATAGTATCCAATGACTCAATACACCCAAATACAACTCCCATCATATACCCCCAATGCCTTACCAAAAGGCATTATAGTAGGGTGAAAAATCATAGAAGGGTATGCTAAGTTGATCTTATTAAAATAATTTAGTAGTGGCATTGTCTCCCATGCCTTTTCCTTTTCAATATAAAAGCTGAAGGTGGTAGCAAACCTTTTGGTCAACTTGTCGGATCCTTAATCGGGTATTATTTACCCAGCACCCACTTTCTTTTTTCCAACAGTTTGGTTTATTAATGAACTTGAACGGGGACTACAAAAAGACACTACAAAGTTCCTAAGTTTTCACATTAAAGTCAGCCATGCAACCACTCCTCTAACCCGTTGATTGCAACGAGCCATGTGGGGCAGTTAGAATTAACTTATTTTTTTGATAATTAATAGGAAGGAAAAGACCTCCAATAAATATAAAGTATATACGGCTATTAAAATTGGCTGATTTATTAATTTTAAGAATACTCGAGATAAACAAAGAGGAAGAATAGTTTTTATTTTACTTATTAATAATCAAAAAATAAACTCAACTCCACTAAAGTAACCGAGCAAAGCAACTTATTTATAGAACACAAAACTAAGGTGACCCTAATTTAACTGGGTTTAGACATATAATATAACTATCCTAAATCAAATGGAATGCAACAGAAGTAGGGAAAAAAATAGAACATAAATTAAAATAAAGCAAAACCCTAATTCAACCTCTCCTTCCTTGCGTGCTTGGCTAAGTGGCCCAAATAGTACAAAGAGAAGCTCATGCCCAGCTGCCATTCTGTGGGGGCCCTGCACCCCTAACCGATCTAGATGGGCATTGAACATTAGCATGGCCTAAAGGCTAGACTTGCGATCCTCTTAGGATGCGCCTGGGCTTCACGTGCAGCCTAGTCAGCCCCAACCTAGGCCTCGCGTCCAACCCTTATCGGTTTTTTACCCAAATGGAAGCCCAACTGTCCCTAGGCTTCGTCTTCTTCTTCATGCATCTTGGCTGGCCCATACTCGAACTCCTTCGCATCATTCTCCCAAGCTCAACAAGAATTTGGCCTCAAATTTTCATCAATGGCTGAGAAGGCAATGAAGGAAATCAATCCAACCAAGGTCGTGATAAAGCATTCCATTGTGGATGTGCATTAGTTCGTATTGATTTCAGAGGTGGTCGAGTGAACCTGTCCGATACTTTTGGTGGACATTGTGGTGGCGGTCGAGATTGATCTAGTTGTTCTATACTTTGTGGGCGTTGTCGATCATTGAATGGTGGTGGTCGTAGTTCTGGTGGTGGGGTATCATGGATGAGCAATGTTGGTGGTGTTGGGCAGAATGGCAATCATACGTTCGATGATGGGGATGGTGATGGTGGCAGGTCGCCTCTGGCGTCAATGACTCGCGGCAAAGATGAACTTGGCAAATAGGTTGTGGTCAGTGGCTTGTGAAACAAAAGAATGTCAATAGGTGGCCCTAACGCTTGTACGGTCATGGTTTGGCCTAGAAAAGGTACCCATGCCTTGGTTTATGGGTTTGACGTGCCAAGTCAGTCATCGGTAGCCTGTGGAAGTAATCTAAAACTGAATTTTCCGCTGTGGTTTATTTGTAATTTGCAATTTCTCTGCCTTTATTTGCCTATCTTTGCCCTGCTTTTATGCTTATATGCTTATTTGCTTTATTTGCTCTCTTGCTATCAAGCTGCTAGGCTTCATCGCTGTTGACAAGCTTTTCAGGTTGGGGGTCCTTGGAAACAACCTCCTTTCTGGGCACCGGAAAGGGGAAGGCTGCGTACATCCACCCCCCCTCCCGACCCTGCGTATGCGGGAGCCCTTTGAGGCACTGGGCTGTTATTATTGTTGTTTATTGTTGGTGGTGGCTGCAATTGGTTTGATTTAATAAAGAAGTGATGATTGGTCACCAGTATCAACGATAAAGGCGACGAGTGGTCAATGGTGATGACGAGGCTTAGAGGAAGACCAATGGTCTTCAGCTTTTGGACCAATTGTTTTTCCATGTGGTCGAGGTACCAAATCATTCATGGCACAGTAGCGTCTTTATCCCTGTCACTCACCTTGAGAAAAAGAATCACCATTTGTCTCCTAGGTGGCAATATTTGGGAGCATCCTCGCTTTGATACCAATTGATTAACCTTGATTGTAAGGAAAGGAATTGGAGATATGTTCTTCTAACATATTGAATGTAACAATAAATGTCGAGTTATTGAATGGGCAAACTCTTCATTCTAAGAATATGTTATAAATCATTAATTCTTTCGGTTGTATTTGGTCCCTAGCTGATTGTATTGTGTTAGGTTGCTGTGGAGTTGTTTTTTGTATGTTAGTTGGCCGGTAGTTTGGCGCCAAAGGGGTCTTTAAGGTCAATATGGTCAAATGTGGCGGCTTGCTTGATTTAGGAGCACAAATTCAGTTAAGTCGGTTAGCTTTTGTTGTGTCTTGGTGCATTGTACTAGATCTTCTATAAATAGGTCTAATGCTTGTAATATCTTCATTCAATCAATAATATCCTGATTTCCTTTTGGAAAATCCTCTCTAATTCTCATCTAATTCTCTATTTCTCATCTCCTTTCAATTCTTTTCTCATCTTATCTCTCTCTCTTCCACAAGGGTAGCTATCAATCTAGGTTTGGTAGTTAACAATTGGTATCAGAGCTAGTTCAAGTTGTCTATTACTTGAATTGAGCTGGCAAAATCGAAGAAACACAATCAAGGAATGGCTAAAGGAGTTAGGACACGATCGGGAGCTGGTGGAGGCAATGTAGCTTCTGCTGTTCAAACAGAAGTGTCCAATGCTGCTAAGGCTGGGGCAAACATTCTAAAGGAGTATGTCACACTTGATCAGATGAAGGAATTGATCACTCATTCACAATTACAATCAGAGGAACGCCTGTTCTCGAGGTTCCAGCAAATGAATTTGGAAAATCAGCAAATGCTGTTAGAAAATCAACAAAGAAATGATGATCGATTTTCCAAATTGGAGGAAAGGATGGAGAATCTGCAAGATCAGGTTAAGAAACAAGGAGAATCATCTGTCAATGCAATCCTTAAGCCTGCAAGTCAGCTCATTCCTCCAACTGAAGTGGCTCAACCGTAGGTACATTTAGACAGAAATGTGAATCTGGACAGAAATCGTGGAAAATCACCTGAGACACAGGCAAAAGCAGGTCCTTCAGTTCATATCCGATCGGTGGATGATCGACCTTCAATAGTTGAGGTTGCTACAGGTACGCATGATCGAAATGCAGGTCCGGGCCAATTCAGATTTTATGGCCAGAGTTCAGGTCTGCATAACAGGCCACCTGATTTGAATGTTCATCAAAGACATTCATCTGATGATCTTGAACAACAGAACAAACCTCCTGATTTGTATCAACAGCAAAGATCCTTGAGTAATGATGCTACATCTGGTGGCAGAGGTCATGCTCATAGACAGCCAAGGGTACAAATCGAGCCATTTGAGGGAAAACAGCCTGAGTCTTGGTTGAGGGGGTGTGAAAGGTATTTTCATTTCTATAACATTAATGAAGCTGAAAAAGTAGAGCTAGCTGCAGTGCATCTTCATGGAGACCACGAGGTGTGGTTTTATAGTGTCTTGAGGAGTAATCCTTGTCTTTCTTGGGACCAATTCGTGGAAGAGCTGTGTGAGAGGTATGGTGAAGAGGTTTCGAGCGATGTTGTTGATAGCTTTAATAAGGTTTATCAAACATCTACGGTGAAGGAGTACATGATCAGATTTGAGAACTTGCGTGCTAACATGATAGCCATTAATCCACATTCTACCGAAGCATATTATATCTCAAGCTTCATTAGTGGATTGAAGCCAAGAGTTAAGAATTTGGTTAAGGCCATTGTGCCAAAGACTCTCTCCAAAGCCTATAATAAGGCTAAATTGATTAAGGCTACAGTTGTATCTTCAAGTGACAAAAGCAAATTCAAGAGTAGTAATTACAAGCCTCATCAAAGAGACTCAACAAGCAACAAGGCTGGCCGGTCAGTGGATAAGAGATCTACACGGTTATGTTATAGATGTAATCAACCATACCAGCCCGGAGATAGGTGTAATCCAAAGTCCTTAATGTCTGCAAGGGGTTCTCGTGTTGCTGTTGAATCAGATACTAAAGGTACCGGGTCTGCTGAAGACAGCTCAGGGCTAGATTCACACGATGAGTTGTTTGAGGATGAGGTTGAGATTTCCGTGAAGGCTCTTACCGGGAGTGGTGCTCACAACACCATACGCATTGGTGGGAAAGCAAGAAAAACTTCCATTACCATTCTTGTGGATAGCGGAAGCACACATAGCTTTGTCGATCCTAAGTTGGTAAAGAAGGTGAAGCATGAAATCATAAAAACTCATCCCTTGGCCATAATGGTAGCTGATGGTAACTCAATTACAATTCAAAACAAGTGCCAAGCATTTCATTGGTCTATGCAAGATCACCAATTCACTTTTGATTTTAGAGTTCTCCCTTTGGGAGGGTGTGATATGGTGCTTGGAGTAGATTGGATGAGGACTTTTAATCCGGTGTTGTTTGATTTTGATAAGATGACAGTGTCCTTCGAAGTTCATGGCAATAAGGTCACATTACATGGGATTTCAGACCATGCACAACTGAAACTAATCAATGGCAAACGCTTACACGGTAGCTTCAAGAAGAATGCAATACAATGGTTGGGACAATTATTCATTATTTCACCTGCAGATTTGCATCAAAACATACAGCCTGAAGTTCATGCTTTGCTCGAAGAGTTTGAGGATATTTTTGAGCCACCAAAGAGCCTTCCTCCCCAAAGAAGTGTTGATCATGCCATACCACTTCGAGCTAATTCTGATCCGGTGAAAATCAGGCCATATCGTTATGCTCATGCCCAAAAATCAGAGATCGAGAAGCAGGTTGATGAGTTGCTTCAAGTGAGCTTCGTTAGACCAAGCCATAGTCCCTTTGCTTCACCCGTGATTCTTGTTAAGAAGAAGGATGGCACGGCTAGAATGTGCGTCGATTATCATCGACTGAATTCTTTGACAGTGAAGGATAAAATTCCTATCCCTGTTATTAATGATTTGCTCGATGAGTTATATGGAGCACACTTCTTCTCTAAGCTTGACTTAAGACAGGGATATCATCAAATTAGACTTCTCGAGCCGGATATATACAAGACAGCTTTTCAGACACATCATGGGCATTTTGAGTTCGTTGTCATGCCTTTCGGTTTAACAAATGCTCCGGCCACATTCCAAGCGGCTATGAATGATATTTTCAAGCCTTACTTGAGGAGATCGATGTTGGTTTTCTTCGATGATATATTGATATATAGTTCATCCTATGAAGATCACCTTACTCACCTTAGAGAAGTATTCTTTGTGATGCGGCAGAACCGATTTTTTGCCAAGTTGTCGAAATGCTCGTTTGCTCAGTCCAAACTTGAATATTTGGGCCACATCATCTCACATGAAGGCGTCTCTACCGATCCTTCCAAGGTGCAAGCAATGCAAGAGTGGCCAATTCCCATGACCTTGAAACAATTGAGAGGTTTCTTGGGATTGACCGGTTATTAGAGGAAGTTCGTAAATGGTTATGGGTCCATTGCAAAGCCCCTAACTGAGCTTCTAAAGAAGGATGCATTCAAGTGGAATGACAAGGCACAAGCAGCTTTTGATGCGCTCAAGTCGGCTATGTGTGAGGCTCTAGTTTTGGCCATGCCGAACTTTGATGACTTCATTTTGGAGACAGATGCAAGTGGGACTGGTTGTGGGGCTGGTCTCTCACGACATGGAAGACCAATTGCTTATTTGAGTCAGGCTCTTAGTCCTAAGCATCAAGCCATGTCCACTTACGAAAAAGAATATTTGGCAATTCTCCTTGCAATTGAGAAATGAAGGCATTACTTGGATGGTCATAGGTTCATTATTCGAACAGATCATCAAAATCTCAAGCACCTCTTGGAGCAAAAAATAGTGACAAGAATCTAAAAGAAGGGGTTGATGAAGTTACTTGGGCTTGACTATGCAATCGTGTACAAAAGAGGAAAAGAAAACCAGGCTGAAGATGCATTGTCAAGGACGTTTGAGGACCACGAGCAGTGTATTTGTGGAGCATTATCCGTTGTTTTACCTTCTTGGATGGATGAAATTTACAAATCTTATGAAGGGGACACTTTTGCTTAAGAGTGCATGGCTGCAGCAGCCGTTAAAGGGGCTGCCAGTGTTGACAGTGAACCTGGTGTGATTGTGTAGAGAGGCATTATCCGCATGCAAAACAAGATCTATATTGGCTCCTCGACTGATTTGAGGGATCAGGCAGTGAAGGCTTCACATGACTCAGCTTGGGGGAGTCATTCCGGGGTTGAAGGTACTTATCAAAGAGTTAAGGCATATTTTAGTTGGCATGGTTTGAAGAAAGCTGTATCAGATTTTGTTAAGTCTTATAAGGTGTGTCAACAAACCAAGTTGGGGGATCATCGATACAAAGGACTCTTGCAGCCACTTCCCATTCCGGAGGGTGCTTGGATCAACATAAGTATGGATATTATAGAAGGACTTCCCAAGTCTGATGGTAGGGAGGTAATTTGGGTTGTGGTGGATCGTTTCACCAAATACAGTCATTTTATAGCACGTATTCGACCTGTTACAGCTGAAAGGTTGGCTAAGAGCTTCTTAGACAACATATATAAGCTGCACGGATTGCCTCAATCCATTGTTTCTGACCGAGACAAGATCTTCACGAGTACTTTTTGGAGGGAGTTGTTCAAACTGTTGGGGACGACGTTGGCGTTCAGTTCATCTTACCATCCCCAATCGGATGGACAAATGGAGAGAGTCAATCAATGCATTGAGTAGTATCTTCGGAGTATGGTTTTCTCACGGCCTCGAGAGTGGAATCAGTGGCTTTCATTAGCCGAATATTGGTTCAACACCCATGTTCATGCTTCTATTGGTACTTCTCCCTTTCAAGCATTGTATGGGTATGCACCACCTTCTTCAATGTTGTTGCAGCAGCCAAATAAGTCCGGATCTGCAGCAGGGGACTTGATACAGCAGCGGATGCAGATGTTACAGATCCTTAAGGACAACCTTCATCAAGCTCGTGCTCAGATGAAATTTTATGCTGACAAAAAGAGGGTAGACAAAGCTTACGAAGTTGGAGACATGGTCTACCTAAAATTACAACCCTATAGACAGTCCTCACTGGCTGTCAAAAAAAAATGTCAAGCTAAGTGCACGTTACTTTGGCCCATACAAAATTTTGGAGAAGATCGGCAAGGTTGCTTATAAACTTGATTTACCACTACAATCGTACATTCGCCCGGTGTTCCATGTTTCATTATTGAAAAAGCAGGTCAAAAGGGGTGTTAAAAGCTCACAATCTCCTCCGGAAGTGGGAGCAAATGGAACATTGCAGCTTGGACTAGTAGCTGTCAAGAAGTCGGGATTGATTGCAGCTGGTACAGGAGTTTTACAGCAGATTTTAGTGAGGTGGTTGAACTTGGATAAGAATGTTGTCACATGGGAGAATCCTACATTCTTGAAGAGCCAATTTCCGAGCTTTTCTCCTTGAGGACAAGGAGCTTCTCAAGGAGGGGGGAATGGTATAAATCATTAATTCTTTCGGTTGTATTTGGTCCCTAGCTGATTGTATTGTGTTAGGTTGCTGTGGAGTTGTTTTTTGTATGTCAGTTGGCTGGTAGTTTGGCGCCAAAGGGGTCTTTAAGGTCAATATGGTCAAATGTGGCGGCTTGCTTGATTTAGGCACCCAAATTCAGTTAAGTCGGTTAGCTTTTGTTGTGTCTTGGTGCATTGTACTAGATCTTCTATAAATAGGTCTAATGCTTGTAATATCATCATTTAATCAATAATATCCTGATTTCCTTTTGGAAAATCCTCTCTATTTCTCATCTCCTTTCAATTCTTTTCTCATCTTATCTCTCTCTCTTCCACAAGGGTAGCTATCAATCTAGGTTTGGTAGTTAACAGAATACTCGAGATCAACAAAAATGCAAAGAACAACTTTCATTTTACTTCTTAATAATAAAAAAATAAACTCAATTGTATCCAATATCTAAGCAAATCAGCCCATTTATAGGCCGTAGAAACTAACCTCAATATAATTAGAAAACATAATCAGACCTAAAATATAATTAACTATTCTAAATTTAACAGTAAACAAAAAGGAAAAAAAAATTCAGCCTCTCATGCCCTGCATATTGGGCCAAGCACACCAATCGACCCTGAAGTAAGCTTGCACGTATACGTCCTTGCATGGGGCCCTGCACCCCTAAACAGCCCACATGGGCTTCGCGCATTAGCACCCCAAAAGCTAGTGTCGCTCTCCTCTTAGTGCACACCTGGGCTTCACATGCGACCCATGTGGCCCTCGCCTAGGCGTCACTCTTCACATCCAGCCATCCCTGGCTCCATCTGCTTTGCTCATCATAGCTAGCTCGCCCTCAACCTTCTACTATAGCAAAGTTGAGTGGTCTCCTTCTATTGACAATTGACTTTTTCTATACATCTTTGTTCATTTATCAGGAAGATCCTACTTAGAATTGATACCATATGTTTTTCTTAAATTTGTAAACAATTAAAATTATATATTTGTACATGAATTAATTATATTTTTGTATAAGCTAAAGAGAATTGTAAATGCACTATCTAAAGATAGTTCATCCTAGGGCATCAACAGTAACAATCCTCTCTTGCAATTAAAATTATTCACCATGTAATCTCCTCTCTGACTCTAGATACCCTCTATAATCCTGTCTGCTACACAATTCCCTTCCTAACACACATGAGTTACTCTTAAGTCATCAATATACAAAGTAATTGCCAAATGTCTTCCATGCGTTACAACAAAAATGACATACCTTGACACTTTTTTAACAAAATGTTGACTCTTATATGCACGGAGAAAAATATCCTTGATGTTTGGCCCAAGTGTCATCAAAATGGTACTAATTTCCAGGACAATTGAATTTCTTTCGAATAGCTTTCATTATCATGAACTTATTCCTCTCTACATATGATTGAATCCTTGATTAAGTGCACAAAGATTTAATCAATCTCGAGCTACTAGAATCAATAACTAGGAGAGATGTGTTACCAATCCTTTTGGATTCATGATCTAGAACCCAACCTATCTCATCTCTGACTATAAAGCCGCTAGTGTCATCTCACTGAGCTCTATCAATATTTAGCTTAATCTAGCAACATTTTGAGGTCGTCTATTTAATAATTAACCTTGTCATTTTAGTTGACCTATAACTGCTCGATGACCTATAACTGCTCGAGAAAGAGTCAAGTCAACTTGATTTCTCAATTTTCATCTCATGATCTTTACTTTTGTTACAATAATGATTTTCTTTGAAGATGAATCAGTTACACGGAAAACAACCTCATTGCCAATCCTCCATATGGCCCATGATAAAGAATGGACCCTCACTATTTTCCCTGGTCCATAATGCCTTCTAATGTTCCATACCTCCTGATGCCACACATTCACGTTTGAGGATCCGAGCCTCCACCCGCCCTTGTCTATTCCAAGGCACCAACAACGCTTAGAAAAGTTGAGCTAAAAAAAGAGGTGCTCTATGTAATTACATATAGTTCAGAACATAATACTTACAACAAAACGTGACAACATTATAGTTAATAATGTGTTTTATAATTACGTTTTACAAGTAATCTATGTCATTTATGATGGATTAGATTATATATATTCTGTTTATTCCTAATTGTTATAACTTTAAGAAATTACATAAAACAGTAAAATTTCGCTGAATTACATTGAAATTTAAATCTTGTATATGATAATTTTCCTCATTTGTTGCACATAATAGCCTTTTTTGTGAAATAAAGGTCTACAGGACTATGGGTTTACTTTCAAAGCTTTGGCCTAAACTGTTTCGTTTGTTTTGTGTTGCAAACCGTTAATCAAACACGGTTGATACTTTTTGTGAATCTAACTTCAATCTATAATTCTTGAATAGATTCAACCAATACTCCAATTAAGAGAATTTTTATATATTTTATGGGTTTTTTTAGTATTTCTGTTCTATAGAAAAGTAAAAGGATATGGATCCAAACTCAAGAGGAAGGTGGGCTGATGGAGCAAAGCCCTTAAACACCTTACCTTGTACGCTTACAAGTTGAGCAATAGGGTGTGGATGAGATCGAGAGCTTAGCAGCCTATCTTGAGCCCAAATTAATCATGTCTATGCCTAGAACCCTTAGTTCATGATAACTAAATCATGATCAAGCTTAACAAGATTTGGATGGATTGAATCATTTTCGAGTCGCTAAATTAGGACAAATACTATCAAGCTCTAAGCTTGGCTATCGAAGCCCTAATGCAATAACTCAAATCTAAATTTATTTGGATTACCAAGCCATATCACCAACCTAAGATCAACACTATCAAGCTTGAGGCTTGGCCTTCAAATGCTTAGATTAAAGGCACTGACTTACTTCAACAAAAGGGATGGAGACAGAAGCTATAAAAAAAGGGGTGACCTTATTATACATCATTGCTATGAACTTGTTATATATATTTGATTGAAGCAAACAAAGCTACATCTGTGCCTACTCTAAAAAGAAGAGAGAAAATTAAACGCCCAAGTGTGCTATATAAAATTGAAAAGAGAAAATTAAAGGCCCAAGTATGCATTACAAAATTGAAAAGTTTTGTATTAGAGTTGTGACCCTTTACTAAACCTCAAGTTCCCTTATTTATGGCCTTAGAAGTTAATTGCTACTCCTTGCTTGGCGCCAGCTCTATCCCATAATTTGAGCCTCAACCCTCCATGATTTGCTTGGCCTAAAGTCCGGCACATAAAACACGCGTTCAAGGTCAAAATCCTTCTTCCCGCTTTTGCACGCTTCTCCGTAATTGTCCTTAAGGCCCATGTCTTGCTTCAGCATTTTTGATAACTACGTACCTTGAGTTAAATGTCGCCTTTTATGCATCAATTCTACGAACCATATTGAGGTTGAGCTTAACATTCCAATAACTGCCTCAAGCGGCCATTTTTTTAGGAATAAGTTTGTGAGCTTCATTAATCCAAATGGCGCCATTCCAAAATACTTAAGTCTACTGGGGATCTTAATGGGCTTTTTCACATGACACACACATGCCTCATTAACTTAAACAACATTATTCTAACCCCTCGATCGAGTTTATTGGGTAAACATAAACAATCAATATTGGATGTTATAATCTTTGTCCTTTTGTTTTTGGTTAGTGATGATAGGGCAACACGGAGAGAATTATACCTTAAATATCTTTATTATTGTATTGATATATTGACAAAAATAAAAACAACATTATCCTAAAACATATTCCTACTATTTAGACAACACCCTCCTTTCCAAAAAAAAAAAAAAAAAAAAGCCAAACCTTACAAAAAGCGTAAGTTGGGACCAAGCTCAAAATTGACATATATCTATCTATATTATACACATATATATGTTGTCAAGTTCCTCATCCTCTCAAACGTCTTTCTATCCCTAATTCCAAAATCTTAAAGCATCACCCTCCTTCAATTACCAAATCCCATAAGAAGTTCAAGAAAAATTATAAGGAACATATATTTAAAATGTATCAATTAATTAATGTATGAAACAACACTTGAGGAACAATTGGATGAGAGTATGAAAACAAGAACATATATTTACAAAGGAGTAAATTGTAACAATTAATAAGGAAAAGTGCTACTAATTTGAAAATAAATAATGAGTTTTAGCCTTTCTATATTTTTAAAATGTACTTGTTTTAAAAAATAACACTTGGGTATGTTTTTTGGAGGTAGACCTACTTCGTGGTTTTTTGGTGCTTTTTAGTGTCATTATCATGAGGCTTGCCCTTGTCAAGGCATTCGTCTGTTTTGGTATTTGGTTGTAGGCAGTCTTCTGCTTTAAGTGTTTTGGGTTTTTGGTTTGTCTCTAATTCATGTCCTGTACTTTCGTGTTTTCTTGAGCTTATAGTTAAATTATCGAATGCATCAGAAAAGGATTGTAACATTAAAATATAAAAACAAATGTACATAATCTAATAATTTTCATCCAGTGTCCTAGTATCAAATTTATATATGAGTCTAGTGCTGAAAAAAAAAAAATTTATATATGATTCTAAGAGAACTTTCATTTGAAAACTAAGTAGATAAAATAATTCAATCTTATGTTAACCCTTTCTCGCTTTTGTTTTTCTTCTATAATTTGAATACAAATCCAAAAAGCACAATAGCGCAGGGCAGAGCCTGAAGAAAAATAATAAAAAACACCCAAAACACCCAAGCCAATAGTATACCCTCAACCAAAGACTCCAAAAGGAAAAACTCCAAATCAAGGTCAAAGGTAGACATTACACTAATGACACTATAATTAACACAAGAAGACAACAACAAAATGAAAATACTACTCCAGCAATATAAACCGTAGTGACAAACAAAACCACGAGACCACAAGAGGTCAAGACACCATATTAATCCTTTCTCATATAACTCGAATATACAATTTATTTCTTACCAAATTCATATGTGGATTGATCAGCCTCTAAAATTGGAAAACGGGAGGGTCCAAATGCATAACAGGTCACGTTGTGGGGCAAACCAGGTTACCCCAAAACTCCATGTTGAACAACTTGTGGCGGGGACCCCTCTTGTGTCTTTCGGTTGAATGATAATGACTCATTTACTGCGATATACACTGTCTCATATAACAATATTTGCTAAAATAATATTTTTAAAAATTAGATAAAGTAATATGTCGCCAAATATTATTGTTTACCCAATAAATCCGAGGATTAAAAACAACACTGTTTGGTTTAATTAGACACATGCCTGTCAGGTAAAAAAAAAATTCATTGAAAATCCCAAAAAATGTAAAGGTTGGGAACAATGTTGTTTTTTAATTAATGAATTGTAATAACTAATCCCTAAAAAATAGGAGCTTCAAATGGTTACCAAATAACAAGCTCTAAGTTCGATCAGAAACATTGTAAGAAAGGTAGCTATTTAACTTGAGGGAGGGTTTTTTTTTTTCGATAGATAAGGAGCAAAACTCACAACATATAAGAGGGCGCACCTACTGCTCAAGAAAGTTATCGGATGTGCTCAATAGAAACAAGAG
The DNA here is from genome assembly GCA_018398585.1 of Simmondsia chinensis. Taxonomy (NCBI): domain Eukaryota; kingdom Viridiplantae; phylum Streptophyta; class Magnoliopsida; order Caryophyllales; family Simmondsiaceae; genus Simmondsia; species Simmondsia chinensis. Next base: position 15,596,736 of record JAGTTD010000018.1, on the reverse strand, counting down.
ACTCAAGAACAACTAAAGAGGAGTTGGTGAACATGCGAGGACATTTTGCCTCGGGCACGTGTTTCAAATACTTGAAATTGGCCTAGGCAGATCATGGGAGGATTAAGGCAGAACCTGTAAGTGAATTGGCGCCAAACAAGGTTGTGGCATTAACTGTTTAGGCTAAAAATAAAGGACCTCTAAGGCTTAGTAAGCGGTCCTAGCACGAACATACAAAACTTTCAAGTTTTCTTTAAAGCACAATTGTGCATTTACCTTTTCTTTCCTTGAAGTAGGTGTAAATGCAGCTTTTGTATGCTTTCAAGAACATACAAATGGTTCTTGATGTTCGAGAAGATAACCCCATTCTGCTATAGTTTATGTCTCCATCTACTTCGGCAAAGTAAGTTAGCACCAATCGCACTGGTCTTAAGTTTGCGATGACATGACTTCATGAAACAAGTGAATTCAGTTTTGAGTTATTGTTTTAGAGCTTTGATGTCCAAGCCTTTTGAGCTTAATAACGTTACTTATTCAGGGACCAAAAAACAGTCCACCCAATCAAACTCTTGTTAAGTTCAAACTTGATAGAGTTACATTGAGTCAAAGGCATAGACTTGATTGACTTAGGCTCAGGTAGGCAGCAAAATATTTGAACTTATCATACCAGTTCTCAACTCTTAAGTGTTCAAGGTAATTAAGGTGTTTGTGAACTTTACTTCATTATCCCAACTGCCACTTCGATCAAGTCCATTTACTTTCCTCGCATCATAAACACTGAAAAACCCCTAACATATAAGTATAAAAATCCTTTTTAATTGAAACATTGATCGAATGCACGTAAAATTGTAAATATAAGTCACAATCACCAATAGTATTAAACCTTGTAAGGAGTGATTGATTAAAGACACACACGTACACTTCGAAATTGACTTATCTTAAAACCATGGTAAGTTCATTAGGCACGTTTGTTTCCATTTATTTACAGCGAACTCACACAATACAAATCAAACGAGAAGAATTATATACATATATAAAAAATTTAAAAAAATATTGAAAGTACATTTTCTTTGATTGAATGACCCCACCTACCGTAGAGGGTGGTGGTAGCTATTGTCTCAATTAGAGTGAAAGGGAAAGAGAACTACATTGGCTTTTTATCATTACCCCAACTTTTTTTTTGTGTTGTTAAAGGATGAAATCTCAATGAGTATATCATACCTATAAATTAAAAAAAGAAATAAAATAATAATAATAATAATAATTTCAAAACGCAGCTTCAGTTGTGGACCATGATCAAAATTGGCATTCGAGGCCTAGCTTTGAAAATGATACAAAGTTGTGATGCCATATCTAATATGGTCCACAGTAATGGCGTCATACCCAACTTTTGCATCGCACATGAAATTGGGAAATACTAATTGCAAGCAATTTAAATACGTAATTTATATATTAAATAAGCTATAATAAATTAGTTATGTAAATTAACTTGTTCTATATATCAATGATCTCTTAACATCAATGTTATGCACATAAGGATAAATATTTACGCTAGTGTATCGTTATAGAAGTTTTTGTTAATATTAAGGCAAATTATAAAAACATTTTAGAGCTTATCATGTTGAAATTACTCTGATATTAATAAAGTTTTCCCTAACAATAATACTACTTAATATTTATTTTGGATACATATTAAATGACAGCTATTCTTTATCACTCGATCACCCAAAGTATCTCAAAAATATTTACCGCATATGTTAGAAGTATGAGATTACATTATCAGCCACTTGTGTCAATAAAAATGCTATTGTTTTAGGAAAATTATCGGTAGGTACTTTGAGATTTGAGCATTTATTACCCATGTACTATTACGGAATTTGATGAATTTTTATAAGAATTGATACTCGCCAAGGAGGTTCTATCTAAAAACTAATTGGCAACCTATGGAGTAGCTCCTATGGTATGTATTTTGGCATTCTTTCTAATCTCCCACGGATGTAGGATACCCCTTTTCCTTTTGGGCTTGTATCAATCCACCACGCTCTGCATCTTGCGTCCACGCGAGTTGGCTTTGTACTAGATACCAGTCCCGGACGAACATTGCAATTCCGGCATCAACATTCGCTCCTAACCGACTGGCTTTGTACTAGATATCTAGTCTCTAGCAAGCTCTGCAATTTCTACATCACCACCTCGCAATGGACATGGCTTTGTGCTAAGTCTCCTCTAGTGTCGGGCAAACACTGCAATATCAACGTCGCCATTTAAGACTCAAGGCATGGGGCATGCAAAATTTATTTTGTGATCAATCTTAACACACCACATACCAACCCCCGTAAGACTGTTGGGTGATGTTGGCCCCTCATAAGACCGGTGCCCCCTATATGACTGGCAATCCACAACACAAGATCGATAGCTCTGATATCACTGATACACACGAAAGAAGGTTCTATACCAAAGCGAACTTGCAAATGGGGGGAGTAGCTCCTAAGGTATATATTTTGGTTTTCTTTCTAATCGCCCACCAATATGAAATACCTTTCTCTTTTTGGGCTTGTATAAGAATCTGACCAATTTTATATAAAAAATGTTGGTAGAGTATATATAAAAGCCAATGGCAATATTTTTGGCAAAAATTCAATGAATTATGATAAGACATTCCAATGTCAATGTTTTTGGCAAAAATTAAATGAATTATGATAAGACATTCACTGAATTTTGATGTAAAATAGGATAATTTTTCAAAATATCACAATATGATATTTTTATTCCAAAAATAGCACACAAAAATTTTAAATTAGTAAAATAATACCCAAAAATTAAAAGTCACCAAAATAGCACACCCAGTCAGCACGTCATTGCCACCTAAGTAAAGACATTTTCGTCATTTCGATTCTTTAAAAATTTAAAAAATAGAAACAATTTTTTTCTTTTTTTACACTTGCAACAACTTTTCACCAAAATGTAAGAAAATAAATAAATATTGACTAAATTTTTAGTATTGTATTATATAGATACTATTAGTATTGTTAGAAAATTTATTGTTAGAAAAAAGTATATTTACTATTAATATTGTTGTTATATATCTAGGTTTATATGTTATACAAAAAATTTAGACTACATTACATTTTGTTGAAAGTTTGTTCAAGCCATTAAAAAAAACTTTTGCTTTTTTTTTTTAAAAAAAAGCAAAATGACCAAAAGGCCCTTATTTAGATGGCAATGACATGCTAATTGGGCGTGCTGTTTTGATAATTTTTAATTTTCACGTGGTATTTTGGTAATTTTGAATTTTCATGCACTATTTTGGGAATAAAAATGTCAAAATATGTTATTTTGGTAATCACCCTGTAAAATAAGAATAGATTATATTTGGGGCAAGTTTACTTGAGTAGATGCTAGAACTTCTATGATAAGGTGCTTTGACATTGCAAGGGTGCGCATCGAGACAAGCTCTCCATCAATCATTTAACAAATAATCCAATTGCAGTTCAACAGAGGTTTACGTATGTATGATATTTTTAACATAAGGTAATTCAAAAATGATTCCAAATTACTCTCCTAAAATAATTGCATTTGCTGTCTCAGCCAAAATAGGCAAAGACAAACAACTCCTTCTTGGCAAGCATAAGGCAACTCTAGTAGTGGTAATTGTTTAGCCTTGATCATTCGCCCGTTTCACATCTTCCGGATAGAACCTGCATCGTTCCAGTACCAGTTTCTTCATTTGATCATTCCTTACATGAGCATGCTTTGGGTTATGTGGGAGACTTTAGAAGACTTGAGGTGCCCCTTTCAAGTGTAAAATATGGGATTGTGGGTTCTTTCCAAAATTATGTAGGTCAGATTGTTATCCATGTTGATGGGCAGCTCATTGTTAGACGGGTTTCAATCTCACCATCCTCCCTTGTTTCTTCAATCCCCCTTTCGATAGTATCCTCATCCCCTCCAGAATTAGTCTTACCTTGTAATCGGAACTGTGGGGCTGACCTAACCAAATCACAGGATCAAACACCTTCTCGGGATCACCAAGCCCGGGATCCTGCAAGTGACTTAGTGTTGTCAAGGCCTGTATTCCCACCTAGTGTTGAGCCCCATTCATGTTACGTATTGAGCCCAAGCCATACCATTGCAGGAGAAAAGTCTAGAAACAAGAAAACTATCGCCGGAGAGAGGGGGGGGGGGGGGGGCGCTGTTGGGGCTTATGATACAATGATGAGAGTTTCTGCAATAATATTCCAGTGTCGCATATGGAGGAATCGAGTAAGACAAGGTAGGGAAAAGTTAGTGTGGAGGCAAGACGACATGCTTCTAATGTTTTCTCATCAAAGAGGGGTCGAAGAATGATGAAGCGCAGAAGAAAGGAGCAAGCAGAGCGGGAACATCAAGTATTTTTGAAGGACATGACATCCGGAAGTAGCGAGAAGAGGGCAGTTGAGCCCCCGGTTAAAAAAAGGAGGAGGAAGTCGGCGAAGATGGGCAAAAATGGTAAAGACGCTAACATTCTTCGTGACATGGAACACGCATGGGCCTACAATAAGAAGCTTGGGGTCAAGTTTGATGGAGATGAATTAATCGTTATCAAGCAAATAGCGAGGATGGAATAAGAAATTAAGAATTACATTCTGTTCTATTCAACTAATGCAACTATTAGGTCGGTCTACACTTCTGTTGATCATTGCCTACTCACCCTGCCTTGTTTTGTTGCATTGGCTCTCTCTTCTTGTTCGTGGTCTTTTACAATGACGGCATAGTCTCCTAGCAGTAGTTAGTATCGCTTGTAATTTCCTTTTTTTTTCTTATTTTTTGGGCTATATTGTTGCTTAATTTTGTCATTTTTTGTTGCATGCTTTTATGCAGGCAGGCTAAGGCCTCACTTTTGTGGATTTGCTTACATTGTACCGTAATTCTTGTCTCTAATTATCAAAAAAAAAAAGTACAGATTTGAAAAATCATGTGTTGTGTAAAAAATTTTTAGTAAAAAAAAATCATTAAATTCTAATGAAGGCATTTATATATTTTTGAAATCATATTCCATTTTGGCATTTTTCAATTAAAATCTATCGAATTTCAGTGCATAGAAGGGTAGCTAATTAATAAAAAGTTTAAACTTCAGAATTCATATGTGATAAATGGTCAAAATTCAAGATATATATGAGATACTTTAGATATGCATGAGATAGTTTTCCTTTTTTATATTATTTTGGAATGGGAAGTCACAAGACTCACTAATAATAGAAGGTTTTTTGTTGTTTCACTAAAGACTTATTGGGTCATACTTTTTTTGAAAAAAAGTGTTTCTCTCTAAATAAAATATTTTTTTAGTAATTAAGGGTGTTCGCCCCCAAAAAAATTCATGTCAAATAGAAGTAGATATTATTTTACAAATTTTAAGCAGAAGGGAAAATAATATTCTTTTTAAAGTAAAAATAGAAGTAAAGGTTAAAAATTTCTCATACAAACATACCTTTAATAATACTTTTTGCAAAAGTATTCTTACAAAAATTATTTTATAAAAGAACTTGTTTATAATTTGACAAAATCAGCCCTTAATATGCTTTCAATGAGACAATTAAAGGCACCCTTTTGTTGACTGTCATTTCTTCAATTCTAAACGATATCAACTAAAACGGAACCAGGAAAAAAAACCTAGCGTACTCGATTTTTTTGGGTTCACTTTTTTGTGTTTTACAAAGTAAGTTTGAGAGCAAATCTTCTCCAGTTCTATGTTTTACTTTAACTTTTCTTCAAATTTAGAATAAACTAAAGATAAAAAATAAAAATAATAAAAATAGATTTAAAAGCCCAGCTTTTTCATTTAAAAAAAATTATAAAACTAGCAAAATAATAAACAATACCAAGTAAGCTCTAAAAAATAGTTGCAGCTACCGGATAAAGAATAGTAACATTCGACTCGCAAATGAAGTCGCTAAATTTCATAGCTTAGATTCTTTAATATATGGTTGGATGAGCCATCCAATTTCCACTATTGTATACAACAACAACAACAAATCCAGTGCCTCAAGGGCTCCCGCATAAGCAAGGTCTGGGACGGATAGGATGTATGCAGCCTTACCCCTTTAGGGTGATACCCTTATGAGAGGCTGTTTCCGAAAACCCTTATCCTGAGAAGCATGAAAAGCAGGAAATCACAGAAGCATGAAAGCAAAAGGCAAAAAGCATAAAAGCATTTAGATGTAGGAGCAAATACAACGCCACATAACAACAAAGCCATATAGCAAGCATATAGAGATTATAAAGCAGCGAATATCAATAGAACAACAATGCGATAGACAATAAGAACACGAAGTAGTCAACGTATGGAAAACAGTGTGTTAAAATCAATCAGGCGTGCAAAAAACCTCAGGGCATTAGTACTAGCTTAAAGATGCTCGTCAATCCTAAACTGCTATATCGGTTACCCCTATACTAATTCTCCACTGAGCTCTATCTGGGGCCATCTCCTCATTTAGGTTGAGATAGGCAAGGTCTTGTCGAATTGCATCCATCCAACTCTTATTTGGCTGGCCTCTCCCCCGTTCCCATATATTATATGTACTTGTTCGTATCCCTTATTAGAGGCAGTGGTTGGTCTCCTCCTAATATGTCAAAACTATCGCAAACATTGCTCCCTTAACTTATCCTCTATTGGGCTACGCCCAATTTATTTCTTATAACTTCATTTCTATTCTTATCCTTCCTCTTGTATTTACACATTCATCTAAATATCCTCTTTCAAATTCTATTTGTGATGAATTTCCACTATTGTATATGCTTTTAATTTTAATTGTAATGAATACTTTCGACCTCGGGTCGATTTGCCCCAAAAAATAATTTAGAAAAAAAAAAAAAAAGGAGCAGAACAACATTCAAATTTTGCGGCCTATGAGCAGGCTTGGGGTATAGGCACCCTTTGGTTTGACTTTGTCACTGATTGTTGTTGAAACTGTGAGTACTCAAGAAAGAAGAAAAAAGGGTAAATTGCGTATTATATTAATTTTTTAATCAATAAACTTTATAAAATAACTTTTTATGTTAAAATATACATATCTTCAATAAAATAGTCCAAATAACGGTATAAAAATGTGTAAAACTTATTATTATTTATTATTAATCCACACCATCTACTCACTATTCCCCCAATCCTTTATACGAAATGTAATATTGTGATATTGCTAATAAAAAAATAAGATGAGAGACCTATTTTACGCCTTTATATACTGTAATTTGAATAATTTTATTAAATATATGTAACTTTCAAAATAAAGTATTATTTAACAAATTTGAAAATTAGAAAAATTAATATATCAAATCTAGTGTAGTAATGTGTGTCTACCCATGATAAAACACTTGTATTGGGTAAATATGTTGAAAGTTGTTACTTTATTTGTCCTTGAGGTTGCAGTGGAACACATAATAGAGTTATATTTCCTTTAGATTTGGAGTTTTGTGAATTGGAAATCTACCAAATTGTTTTTTGTTGTTTTTGAGTAGATTTTTCAGTAGGGCGAGCCAAGCTTAATCTTTTGGAGGAAGGAAACGGGACAACGGTTTTTTGCTAGAATGTGTATGTCCTCCTTTCTTGCTATTTTTTCATATTTTATAGCGCGGAGAGAAAAAAAATGTGAGGTTGGGCACATTAGACACGTGGCGTTAGCCCAGTGGTTGACCTCGCGGTTAGTCAGAGGCAACGGTCTCAGGCAGTGCATGGCGAATATGGCATTGGCAATCAAGATGGGAAAGATCCTCTTAATGAGAAAGGGCGGATCTAGGTTGGACGTACTCAGCCAGAGCGCTCTTAGATAGTGGTGGTCATGGTGCCAGGTGATATCTCACCCACAAAGGGATCTCGACCACAGGTTTTTGGCGTCTCGCCCATGGAGTATTTTGGCCATGGAGTAAACTCAGTGAGAGGATTTAGCATCTCGCCCATGGAGGTACCATGCCTGACTCTACGCGCCTAGCCTACTATAACTCGGGGCATCTAACTAACCATTTCTTTCCCTAACAACTAGCCCCTCACTCCATGAGTGAACTTGGTTAGTCAAGTTTGAATATGGAGTATAAGCTCACTTTCACTATCGCTTTCCCTTTTGTAACATATTTGATGTCATTGAGCTATTGTCGCATTCCTCTCCGAGCGTAATCAACTTCCGTCTAGCCAATCATGGGGTCATCGGATCCCTTTCATCAGACTTGGAGCTTTTGGTTGAGTTTATTTGACGTCCTGGGATCGGTTTTTGATTTTTTTAGAGTTCCTTTTTGGGGATTAAGAATGCATTAATGAGGGAAGATCCATCCAAGCATCTATTAACACGTGGGGCAAAAAACCCTGAGCTATAAGTCACTATAGGTTTAATCCAGAGCATTCGTTTTCCACGGTTTTTCCACGTTTCATCTGGCTCATTCATTTTGTATTAAAAGAATAGTTTTCTATCCTACGTTTCATTTCTTCTTCCTCATTTGAAATCCTAGTGCTTGCAATTGAGCTGTATCAATTGATTGCTAATTTCTATTCTAAGCTTTGGGGTTTGTTTATCTAGGGGGTTTTGCAGACATTTTGGGTGTGACATTGGTGTCGCATTCAAACTTTTACACTCAAATCTTGAAGGTAATGTTCTCTTTCCTTTAATGCTCCCTTCCCTTCTTGTTCTAGAATTATAGTTTTTGGTTTTAAGCATTTCCTTTTGGTTGAATGTAGCCCTTCTTTCGTATAGCTAAGTTCCACTCTATACCCACCACGTTGATAGCATATGGCGAAGAAGGGGAATTTGAGGGAGAGCTCAAAAAGAGATTGTTCACTTTGAACAGTCTTCTAAAGAAGGTATTTCAGTCGGCCTCTCTCAACTACTTGCGTTAGTAGGTCGATGGAGGAATGGAACTAGAGAAGGATTTCCCAGAGACATTCAACACTCAATTTCCTTGCCTCTTTATTTCCAAAACTAAATGAGAGCAAGGAGTAGCAATGTTCGTTCTAGGTATTATTTTCCTAATGACTACGAGATTTGTGGGCTAAGGGAAGGCAAGTATCCCCTCTACCCGCCTAGGGACTACTCTCTAGTCTCGGCTGAGGCACTTGATGCTGGTTGCAATTCCCTAGTCATCTTTTTGTGGATCATGTTTTGTTCCAATACCATGTCTGCCACTACCAATTGATTGCAAATTATAATAAGAATATCATTAGCTTTTTAACTAGCCTCTTTTATAAATGGGCCCAACGTGCTTATAGAGTGTTTGATGCTCTTTGTAAAGCTAAGAACCAAAAGTGCATCACTTCTTTGGAGAGTAGGGTAGGATCTAATTTCGTCAAAAATAATATGTTCAGTCTAGAGAATGGATTAAGTAAATTTATAGGGGTGAAGCCGCCAAACTCGCCCACCATACCCCAAAAGTTAGGGTATCGTTAATAGGTGATTTCAATCCGGCATGTATGAACTATTTGAGGCTGAGAAGCATATCTATCATTATTTTGACATGAACTTCAAAGAGGAGAGGTTCTTGCCCATAAGAGAATTGTTGGAGCAGGAGCTAGTGCTGAATTGATGTGTGAAGGGGGTGAGAAAAGGAACTGAGAGATGAAGAGATGAGATCAGGAATGATTTTCCAAATACTATCTTTTTTTATTAGTGTTAAAAGGGTATATGATAAGGCATAATAAATGTACATTAATTATTAGTTTTTCTTAATAGATTAATCCATTATTAGAGTATTGTATATAATGTGATACATTTAGATTGGAGGGCATTGCATATACAAATAACATTTGTTATTATCACAAAAATAGGTAAATATGTGCATTTATTATATCTTATCATGTGTCCTTAGGGAACCCATTAAAAAATTTGTGTATATATTTTAAAATATGGGCCAATAATTTAGATCTAATGATCTATATTTTCTAATATCATCTCTCACATTCTCATGTGAGTCAGTATTTTCCTACCAGTGAATTCGATCCTAGATAGTGTCTTTGGTCAAACCAATCATCACCTCTAGACTAAGCTGACCAGTTTTAATGAAATTCTCATGCCAATCTAATAGGAAGTAAGTTAAAGACCAAATAAGGCAAATTTGTAAAATAGCGGGCTATTTGGCATTGCTTTGGATTTCCAATTACAATGTCTTGGCAACTCTTGTGACCTAAAACATAAATTCGACACTATTAAATTCCATGTTGCCAAAAATCCCCCAAGGTTTATACAATTTGTAACACCGTCTGGGATTAAAGTTTCAAATGGCTATCCTAAAAAATTTTAAGAAAAAAAAATCTTATGCTTAAATTTAACAATTGTTTGAGAAATGCTTTCCAGGGTTTTGTTGGGTTTCCTGAGTTTAAATGGGCACGGTGTCCTCAATAAAGTTAGTGTTGCCATTGGAGGTGGAGATAATAACTGATATAATCAACTATTATAATTAGGCACTTCTACACATGTTGCCATTTCAATGATAGTGGTAGCTCTAATTACCCTGCTCCAACTTGAAAGTGTCCAAGTTTGAACCATATCAATCTCAATATGAACATGCCTTAGATTACTACTTTAAAAAAAACTCAATTAAACCTATCCTTTCCTTACGCAGTTTTTTTTTTGTTTTATTTTAAATTCTCTCATCTCACACTCCTTGGTTAAGTTCTCTAGGGGATTAGGCAGGAAACAAAAATCTTGTTATGTGTTAAACTATATTATATAGGTTCATTGTTATTGTATATGGGCCAAATGGACCCTAACTTGTAACCTAATATAACTCTTGTCTATAAATATATGAGAAGGCTACCTCATTAGGTGGCTCCCTCATTATTGTTTCACGGTATCAGAGGCAAAAAAAAAAAAAAAAAAAAAAAAAAAGAAACGCTAAAAAAATTGTCCTCTCCTCTTTTGGCTTACCCTAGCCATCTCTCCTCTATGCCAAAGCCCTAGAGTGTTGCACCTTCCTCTCACCCCAATTCTCCAAAGGTGATGCTACTTCATCCACTACTTCCCCACCAAATGTTGCTGCCCCTCCAGCGTCACCATCTTCGGCCAATGCTGGTGGTGGTTCTCTCGTTTTACCTACTCCGTTCAATGTGTCAAATATTCATTATCACATCTCCTCTACTCTAGATCTCAATGATCCATCTTCTTATCTTATATGGCACCGATCCTTTCTCTCTGCTTGTCGTGGATACGCTGTTGATGGTCATCTTGATGGTTCTTCAGTCTCGCCCGCCGCAACCTAGTCCCATTATGGTTATTGAAGACAAGTTGACAATCTTCTTATCTCTTAGATACTTAGTATTATCTCTTCCGAGCTTGCCAATGTTATGTGTTGTAATGATGATAATTCCACCACTTTGCCTCTTTGCAATGCTATTTCACGTCTTTTTACTAATTTTACACAATCCCGACAATTACAAATTAAACAAGAATTAGCTAATATCAAGAAAGGAAATTTGACAATGCTTGCCTAACTCTCCAAAATAAAGCCGTTAGCAAATGATCTACAATCTGTCAATGCATTTATTTCGGATGTAGGTATGGTTCTTGCCGCTATGAATGGTCTTTCTAATAATAAGGACTTCAGTGCTATATGTACATCCATCATGACCCATGTTTCTTTTCAATCATTTATCGAGGCTCGATCTCTTTTGTTGGGAGAAGAATCACGAATTGACAATGATAACACCAATACTTCCATTGTGTTGGTTGCCACAGGCTCTTCTTTGAAAAATCGTGCTTCCAGTGGCTAGATTTTGCAGCCGGTGCAACCAGCCTCAGCTGAATAGCCAGTTGCCCTACTGGTTTAGTAGTAGGCGCAGCTGTTGAGGTTAGGTTCTTCACAAGGCAATGGTCAGGATAATGATCGTAGTCATGGTGGTCGTGGCAATGGTCCTGGACATGGTCGTAATCGTCATGGTTATGGTAATCTGTGGAATCAAAACATCTGGGGCATGAATTATTTTGGGGGGGGGTGGGGGGGGGGCTGGTGCGTGGTGGGTCATAGCTAATGCCTCCTTTTATCCATCATATTTTAATTTGGCATGACTCTTCATGGTGGTAATGTACCTTCTTATCCATAGTTTCATCTTGTCAATAATGTTTTTATCACCAGCTATGGCTTTTATCCAGGATTTGATGCCTCTCAGTTTCCACATCAGTTTTACTCCACCCCTATTCTTGATACTTCATTGGTCATGGACAGTGGGGCTTCCTCTCACATGAAAAATAGCCCAAGTATTATGATGTCTATGTCCCCTTATTGTGGTCTTGACAAAATTCATGTGGGCAACAATGCATCTCTTTCTATTTTAGGAATTGGATCATGTTTTATTTCTATACCCGTGGGTCAGTTTATCTTAAATAATGCTTTGTTTGCCCTTGGTCTTTCCAAAAATTTACTTTATGCTTGTCAGTTCTATCTTGATAATAATTGCTATCTTGAATTTGACTCGTGCGGTTTTTCTATCAACGATCCCAAATTGAAGTCAGCCATCATCATAATATCTCAACCTAGGGCCTCTGTTCACAGTATTTTCCAATCCCATATCACTCGCTGCATCTCGCATCTCCTTCTCTCTGTGGCATCGTAGTTTAGGCCATCCAGAAGAGCCAGTTTTATCCTCTTTAGTCAAACAAAAAATTATTTCCTATTCTAGTGTTTCATCTAAGTAAAGTTTATGTCATGCTTGCCAGTTAAGCAAGCATAGTCGTTTACCTTTTTCAGAAGCATGTTTCTCACACATCTCATCCTTTTGATATTATTCATTTTAATGTACGGACATAACCTGCTTTTAATTTCAGTGGTTTTAAGTATTATTTGTTGCTTTTGGATGATTATTCTCACTTTCTGTGAATTTACCCTATGAGTGTCAAATCTAAGGTGTTCGATTTATTTGTTCAATTCCATAATCTCATACTAAATTAGTTTGGAGTCGAGGTTAAAACAATTTCAGTATAATAATGGAACATAATCTATTAAATGTGATTTTAACAGTTTATTTGTGGCCCAAGGGATCCTTAGTAGAGCTTTATGTCCACACACCTCCTAACAAAACGGGAAGGCTAAGAAAATGCATAGAATGATTGGTAATATGATGTGCTCCCTTTTATTTCAAGCTTGCATGCCCCTTAAATATTGGCTTGAGATCATGTTTGTGGCCACTCATGTCATAAATCTCCTACCCTTTACTTCTATAAAGAAGAAAATACATTTTCCATGCCTTTATAAGAAGAAGGTTGAATATGGTCACCTTCAACTATTTAGGAGTGCATGCTATCCCAATTTGACTGCCATTGCACCGAGTAAACTCACTCCTTGATCCTCTTTGTGTGTGTGTCCCTGGGGTATCTATTGAATCATAAGATTTATAAGTGCCTAGATCTCTCCACTGACAAGGTTATTATCTCGAGACATGTTATTTTTGATTAAACAGATTTTTCTTTTGCTCGGTTGGATGCTTTTTAACAGCATACTATGCAACGACTTCATCAAGTGTTCAAGCCGCCTGTTGTTTCATCCTCTTTTTCTGGGTTATTGCCGCCACCCACCGATCCTGCACTATCGAGACCAGTGGCGGCAGCCTCCACCCCCTCTCCCATAGCAATGCCACCTTCAGATGGTGGCTCGTCGCTCTCCATCACCAAGGAAGCTACGACTTCCACACCCCCATCTGTGCTGTGGGCAGCAGCCCTGATCGCGCACCGACCGCTTATTGTTTCTTCCTCGATTTATCCGATGATCACTTTCTTTAAGTTTGGCATTGTAAAACCTCTTTTTAAGCCATCTATGGTTTCTCATTATGCTTTTGCTAGACATTCATCACTCATATAAACAAGCTCTTAGTAATGATAACTAGAAAAATCCTATGTTAAATGAATATAATCCCTTATACGAAATAACAATTGGACTCTTGTTCTCAAGCCGAGTGATTAAAAGTGGGTTTTTTGCATAAAACAGACTTCCACTGATCAGATTGAAAGATACAGAGCTTAGTTAGTAACTCAGAGCTTCACGCATAGGTATGGCATTGATTATGATGAAACCTTCAGTCCAGTTGTGAAGCGTGCTACAATCCGGACTGTTTTAGCTATCACCACATTTTGAAAGTGGCCTATTCATTAGCTTGATGTTAAAAACACATTCCTTAATGGCACTTTAAATGAGGACATATACATGAAACAACCACTAGGGTTTATGGATTCACATTTTTCAGACTACGTATGTAAGTTAAATAAGTCTCTTTATGGGCTAAAACAAGCACCACATGCGTGGTACAATCGCTTTGCTTCCTTTCTACACTTTCTTAGTTTTCTAAGTTGAAAGTTTGATTATTTAGTGTTTATTCTGCATCGTGGGACTGATATGGCTATCTCACCGGTTTATGTGGACAATATAGTTCACTACATCCTCTACCATCTTACTTCATGCCTTGTTAATGTCTCTCCGATGTGAATTTGATATGATAGCTTCGGGACGTATTAACTATTTTCTTGGAGTCTCTATGACTCATATGGCTGAGAGTTTGTTCTTGTCTCCATAAAAGTATGCTCACGACCTGTTTGATAAGACTAGCATGCTATCTTGTAAGCCTATGGCTACGCCTTCTGATTCTAAAGCAAGCTCCCATTAACAGATAGGGAGCTTATGGTCGATCCTACCATGTATCGGTTAGTTGCTGATGCTCTTCAATATGCTACTTTTTACGCATCCTAACATTTCTTATGCAGTACAACAAGTGTGCCTTTTTATGCATGCTCCTCGCTTCTCTCACTAAGTTGTGGTTAAACATATTCTTCGCTATATTAAGGGCACGATTGTATTGGGAACATTTCCAAAATATTTTCTAGATCGCCTAGAGTGGGTGTGACACAAAAAAAATTTCTATACAAGAAAATGGGTCATTAATGATGGTGATTATCGTCGTTAAAATCTTAGTTTACTGTCATTAATACTATTAATGACGGAGGAAATTTCCTCTCATCCATTGCCATTATTGCTTTCGAAGTTAATACTATGTTAGATCAACGACCGCCAAACCATGCCGTTGTCAAAAATTATCTACGACGGTATACTGTGATCGTTGTTAAATGTGAAATCAATTACGACATAACAAGTCGTCATTAAAAGCAAAATCTTTAGCGTCAGGTGGCACCGTCATTAAAGAGTTGATCAATAACGACAGCAATTGCCGTCATTGCAAATATTTACCGCCCTCAGAAATAGCCTCTCTTTCGGTTAACATCCTGAAGGGGGAAGGCAACGTACATCTACCCCCCAGACCCCGCTTTTACGGGAGCCCTTGAGGCACTGGGATTGTTGTTGTTGTTGTTGCAAATATTTACCGCCATATAGAAAAAAGTTTTAACGACAACAAAAACAAAGGCTAAAATTTTTCGCGCTATTAATTTAAAGTGGTAATGACTATATAAATCATTATTGATAACAATTAACCATCATTACAACATTTTTCACCAATTAATGACAACAAAAACCGTCGTTAAAAATGCTTCTCTCCATCAAACACAATTATAACGACAAAATTTATCAACATTAAAGACCATGTACATTCATGTAGTATAATATATACATTCATAAATACTTGAATATTCATGTAATATAACGACAATTCTCCAGTTGTTATCTGCAATCCATATCATATAAGGACAATTTTCAAGTTGTTCATAGCACCTTTACATTAATGTAATATAATGACATTTCATGTCAGTTATAACACTTGTAAAATAATATAGTATAACCTTACAAAAATAACTCTTACATATCATTCAATGTAATAATGAATTCAAATAAAAAATAAAGACGTCAATGAAACTTAAATATCCAGGCACTCACAAAAGCCAATTTACATCCAAGAGACACAAAAAGCGTATATTGTAAAATTTGTCACCTAACAATTTAGCAAAAAATTACAAATCCAACATAAATTCACAAATAAAAGTTCAAACAAGAACAAGAATTTGAAGTGCAGTATTCCCTACCTAAAAAACATAAACACAACACTCATATTAGAAAATTTTTGTCATCTAAACATCAATAATCAATAGTACAAACATACCACAGACCGGCCAATAAAACAAAAAATACAACCAAGAAAAACTATATTAAAGCAGTTAGCATAAAATTGGCCAAAAAGGAAACAATTCGTATTTTTTTTTAATACAAAACAATTGCAAACTCAATCTCCACATTATAGAACTCAATCACATTGTCACAAATTCACATCATTCTTAAACTCCACCTAGAATTCAATCATATAGTCCAAATTCCACAATAATTACAAACAACTCAATAATGTGTTCTCAATTAATACCAAAAATGATTGTAGACTCTAGTTCTATAATGAATCACAAAGTCCTAAATCCACATATCTCAAACTCACATAAGACTCAGTCATAGAGTCCAAATCCACAACATTCTCAAACTCCACATTGAACTCAATCACAAAGTTCAAATCTACAACAATTTCAAATAACTCAATAATGTATTCTTAATGAAAATTAGGTGACTAGCAATGAGGAAAATACCCATGGTTGCTAACAGATATGCGCATTGTCAAAGTATAGAGACATTCAAAATAGGATTTTGGTCTCTGTTCCAAAAAAAAAAAAAAAAAAAAAAAAAAAGGGGGGATTTTGGCAGCCTAGTTGTCTCACATGGAATCAAAAGCAATAACCTAAAATGGCATGTTTAGCGCAAGGGACAAGATGGGCAAGTTTTATGGTGAAAGCATTTTTGGCTCTCCATAAGAACACAGAAACATAAATGCATATAGTAGTCTACATCCTTAAACCATGTTAATGTCAATGAGCAGGATGCATTACAATACTCATTAATAACATGCAAAGAAACATCCTCCAAAACTCTAGAATAGCACATAGACCTGAAGTTTGACTATACATTATCTATTTTCCATAAGCATCGTTCTAGAAGTTCAAGAATAGCTACAATCTTCCAAGGAGATATGACAACTCATGGACCTTTCCATCCCTAAATGCCTTGAGGGATAGAAAGACACTATAATAAGCATTATCAAATAAAAAAGCAACACATCCAATGCCCCAAGGGCTCTTTCCTAAGCAGGTTCGCCCTGCCGGGGGGGGGGGGGTTGGTTACGCAGTGAAGAGAGGCTGTTTCTAGGTGCCTTCAACCTAAAGGTGAGGACTTCACAGGAGGTCACCCATCCTGGTGCTGCTCTCGCCCAAGCACGCTTAACTTCGGAGTTCTAATGGGATCCGATGACGGCATGTTGGCACCCTCTTTGGTAATAAGCATTATCAAATGCTATAAACATAATATTTTACACAAGGAATTCCACCTAGCCAATATAACAATGTGTCTTTACATAAGGTCCTTAATTTAGCACAAACCTAAATTTTTATTATATATATATATATGTCTATGTGTATGTGTGTGTGTGTGTGTGTGTCACTGAAGAAAAATATATATATAACATATATGAAGGGCCCTGTTCTGAATATTTTCGGCTCCAAAAAATCTCTGGATTGGCCTTGCATTTTAATAAATGCAATGAGGTACCATGCCAAAATTTAGTGACTTTGTACAAGAATTTGGCAAACGTTCACCAAAAAAGATTTTAATGTGGCATATGAATACAATAATATGCATGAGCCATGGCTGTGTTTTCAATAAAAACTTCGTAGGTTACAAAAAAATCATTCATTCTAATGAAAACTACCTATATGTTGTGAAAATCCAGTGTCATATAAGCATTTTGAAGCAAACAATCATTATATTCTAATAAAGGATAATTATGTTCCATGCTAGCATTTTCAACAAAAAACTACTTGATTTTGGCAAAGGACACCTGATTGATAAAATTTTTAAACCTCGATATACCTTATCTATATATTGAAACATCAGGGTACTCAATGATAGATGCTCGAACCTCATGTACCTAGGTGATAAATTATTATTAAGGTACTCAAAGATAGATGCTCGAACCTCATGTCCCTAGGTGATAAATTATCTATTAATTACTTATGCTTTATTTGCTACAGCATTGACCCTACAGTGCGTGAACGATCAAAAGCTTAAACCTAGCTCACTATTCATGACATAAACAGAGTACTAGATTATTATGATTCAAGCTATATTTGAGTATTAAAGATCATTACAACTCTGCTTTTTGATGGATTGTTAGCCGTAGAGGTTTAATCATTAGTTTGGCGCCATATTTTGATTGTTAGTTAATAAGTCGGTTAAGCTTGTGTCTAGATGCATTGAATTTTTAGATATTTTGTTCTTATTGCTTCGGTTGGTTCCAATGTGTATAAAGAGTGAGCTCTCTTGTAATTGGGATTTATTGAATAGAAATTGATCTCTTTCCTCTTTCAACCCTAATTTCTCTCTAATTCTCATCTCCTTCACTTCTCTTCCCATCCCATACTCTCTTATCCTTGGGTTATGATTCAAGTTTGATATTGAATCATAACAATGGGTATCAGAGCTTGTGTTCGCTACCGATTGATTGGAGCTAGCTAGACGCAAAAAAAGTGTACCAATGGCTGGTGGAATTACAACTAGAGCAAATGCTACTGCTAATGCTACGTATGCTGCTATTACTGGTGCAAATGCTGAAGCCAAAGTTAATCAATTTGAATAGTTAAGACTTCAAATGGAAGAGATGTTTGTTAAAAATGTAGCAATAGCAAGACCAAAAGTTAGCTGAAAGATTAGATCAACATTCTCAGCAAATTGATGTGAAGATCCGTGGCTTGCAGTAGCAAATTACTAGACAGAATTTTCCTACTGGAGTTGGAGCATTGTCAGCTGCTAGTCAACATGATCGTCCACCAGATACTCTACAACCTCAGGCATTAGGATCTAGTGAAAAAGGAATAGTTGGAAGCAGAAGCAACAGATTCAAACAGCCTCGAGTTGAAATTGAACCGTTTGATGGCAAGCAACCTCAGTCTTGGACAAGAAGATGCGAGAGATACTTCCATTTCTACCGTATAGATAAGGCAGATAAGTTGGAATTAGCGGCTGTTTACCTCCATGGAGATCAGGAGGTGTAGTTCTATAGTCTCATTCGCTGCGATCCTTCGTTATCTTAGCCTGAACTTGTGGAGGAGCTGTGTGAGAGATACGATGATGAAGATCCAAGTGACATTGTGGATAACTCCAATAAAGTGGTGCAAACTACAACAGTGGGGGAGTATATGACAAGGTTTGAGAACTTGAGAGCATGGATGATGTCTGTCAATCCTAGTGCTAGTGAAGCTTATTATGTTTCGAGTTTTATCAGTGGTCTTAAGACAAGAATTCAGAACCTTATCAAAGCCTTGGGTCCTGGAACATTGTCTAAAGTTTATGCAAAAGCTAAATTGTTTGAAGCCACTATCTTTGCAACCTATGATGGCCAAAGGAATAGAAGTAGCCAAGCTCGCAATCAGCAACAAAATGCTTCAGCTAAGCCTAAGACTATGAGTTTGAAGGAAAAGATAGCCCAAAGATTGTGTTTTAAGTGTAATGAGCGATACTTCTTTGGACATAAGTGTAATCCCAAGCTCCTTATGTCAGTAATTGGAGCAGAGGATACAGAGGAGTTAGAGATGGAAGCTGGACTGGATGAACAAGAAGAGGAGTTGCAGGAAGAGTTTTTGGATGAGGAAATGGAATTTAAGGCTTTAACTAGGAATGGATCCCATAACACTATGAGGATCAAGGGAGAGGCAGGACGAAGGCCAATTCTAATTTTGATAGACAGTGGGAGTACTCACAATTGTGTTAATCCCGAAATTGTGAGGAAAGTGGGGCATGAAGTGATTAAGACAAGTCCTCTAGCTGTGACTGTGGCAGATGGGAATTTGATACTCACTCAAACCAAATGACAAGGATTCAATTGGAAAATGGAGAATCATCAGTTTGTGCATGACTTTATGATTCTACAATTAGGAGGTTGTGACATGGTTCTTAGGGTTGATTGAATGAAGACATTCAGCCCACTGATATTTGATTTGGCTCAATTGACAGCCTCTTTTGAGATGCAAGGGAGTACTATTAGGCTACAAGGAATTGTGGAGCAAGCTCAGTTGCAAGTAATGACAGGAAAGAGGCTGGAGAATGTGGTCAAGAAGGGAAACTATCAATGGATCAGGCAGCTATTCTCCATGACACATTCTAAGGCTCGGGTGCATTCTCATCCCGCAATTGGCAAACTGATTGATGAATACAAGGAATTGTTTGAGCAACTAGTATCCTTACCTCCCAAGAGGACTCTAGATATGCAATACCTTTGAAGTCCAATTCAGATCCAGCTAATTTGAGACCATATAAATATCCTCAATCGCAAAAGACTGAGATAGAAAAACAAGTTGAGGAGCAGCTAAAGACCAGTTTTATTCGGCATATGATTAATGATTGGGGCATCATAGAACTGTTCGATGGATACCTCAGGAGTGAGGGCATCACAGCCCTTTTGCCTCACGAGTGATATTAGTCAAGAAGAAGGATGGAACTGCTAGAATGTGCATTGATTACAGACATCTCAATTTTCTCACAATCAAGGATAAGTTTTATTAGGAATAGTGTCCTAAAATTCAGATTTATTATGTTAATATTATTTTATTAAAGAATAAAATTAAAATTCCAGTTGTTTCCTTGTTAAATTTGTGTAAGCGAGCATTTATACTGAATGTGATTTTCTTTTTGGAAACATCCATGAGATGGGTGTAGTCCTTACACTATAATTTACATGTTTGTTCTAAGTAGTTTATAAGATTAATCCACAGATTGATATGGAACAAATGGTATAGATTGTTGTTTGAAAGACTCGAAGTCAAAGACAAATTTGGACCACTTGTATGCTAAGACTATAACGTGACTCTTTATATAACTTGCCTTTGTCATGTAGATAGTGATCCAAAAGTGTCATCTTGGTGTGTTTAATAAGATTGACACACTGAGCTGGATCATGTGAGTTGCTCATTTCTAGACTACTATAAGATATGAGTGATTCATGTTATACCGTTTGAATGACGGCTCTAAATTCTAAGAGTATTCTGGACTTGTACATGGAGCGTTAGTTACTATAGTGTATTATAAATAAGGTCTAAACGCATGGCTGAATTCCCACATACATTGGGTAGCAGCGTGAAGTGTGACAATAATCAGGTATTCAGTAGGGTATCTACAATCTCTTTTGAGATATAGATGTCCCCTTAGTTGATTCGCAAATATTTGAATAGTTTAAAAACTTTGGCCAAAGTATTCCAAGTGTTTGACATTTGGAATTTATACTATGAATGTGTTCAAGTATAAATGAATTATTCAGTGAAGGGCGAGTTGGTACCTAATGGAGAAGCTGTGAGAAGGGTAATGGTAGTAGATATCGAACAAATGGTTGAAGTCTGGAGTGCAGTGAGATTTATTTAGTGGAATTAAGTCTTATTAAATGGTAATTAAATTATTTCCTGAGATGATTAATTTAACTCATTTGGAGCTAGATTTAAATAGCCCCCGAGGTCCCTGCGCAAGCCTCTGTATTTATTACCATCAAAAAAATATTAAAGAATTCATAAGATGAATTATTTATCCATAAGATGGGAAAATTAATTTAGCCAAACATTATTTATGAGATGAATAAAAATTATAAATTATAAAATAAAATAATTTTTAGAAATTAAAATTCATATGATGAATTTTTTACATGTTGGAAACAAAACAAAAAAAAGGAAAAATCGCGTGTACAGTGCGATCCGTGTGCACTGAATTGGATGAACCATCGCACGACATGACGTCTCCCTGGGTCAATCTGTGCCTTTAGGCACGGACCAACCAAAGCGTGCCACATGGCACGCTCTGATAAATATGGACCAATTGAAACGTGACACGTGTCACGCGTTTAAAAAAAAAAAAAAAAAAAGCACACGATTTGAATGGGAATGAAACGCAGTGTTTTGACTTGGTTCGATTATGAAACAGAGCGTTTTAATTTAAACTCTGCGAATCCCACATCAAAATTCCAACTTATTTTTGCTCCGGTATACTACTATAAATAGAGGTACATATTCCAAGGGTTTGACTTTCAATTGAAACAAATTTTTTAGGGTTTCTGAAATTGTTTCAGAGACCTAATTGGAGAGAAAATTTTCCTTCAAAAATTTTCTTTCCTAGTTTAATACTTTTCGGAGCCCATTCTCCAAGCAGTTCAAAGTCATTGCGTATAAGGTCACAGGATCTCGATTTTCAAAATTATTATTTCTTTCTGGTATTCTTATTTTAGAGAAAATCTAGGTATGTTCTTCTTTCCTTCTCTTTTAGTTTTCTCTTTGCTATTTATTTACAATATTCGCTATTGTGCATGTTTAAGCTTATGTATTGTTATGGATGTATTAGAGTAAAAAGGCATGTAGATCTATACTAAGAATTTAGATCTATAAATTTAAATTATGAATTTAAATTTGTAGACTAAAATTAGGAATTTTGAATCAACCATTGGTTTAGAATTATGAATTCTAAACCCGTTTCGCTGCGCAAACTTCATAAAACTGGGGAGAATTTTTGAAATTCGTCCTAACAACCGGTATCAGGGCAAAGGGTTTATAGAGATAACTCTATTCTCGGAAACTCTCGCACGTGAGGTGTCACGAAGTGTGACTCTCCGACCGGGGGCTTAGGTAGAAAGAAAAGTCTTCTACTTTAAGTGCTCTAATAGGTGCCCCTTGTTGTGGCCATAGTTGAAAAATTGTGAACCCAATAATAGATATCAGAGTTTATTAGTCCAAAAAAAGTTATTTTATTTACCAGCAAGTTTCCCATCCCATTATTGTTGATCTTCTGGATGAACTTCATGGTTCACATTACTTCTCTAAGCTGGATCTATGATAAGGATATTATTAAATCAGAGTCTTGGAGCAGGATATATACAAGACTGCCATTAGAACTCATCATGGATACTGTGAATTTGGGGTGATGCCATTTTGTTTGACAAACGCACCAGCTGTATTTCAGGCTTTGATGAATGATGTGTTCAAGGCATCTTAAGAAAATTTGTACTGGTTTTTTTCGATGACATTCTAATTTACAGTGCAACGCTTGAGGATCGTGTGGCTCATCTAAGGCAAGTGTTCACTATTATGCGCAGTCATAAGCTTTATGTTAAGCTTTCCAAGTGTTCTTTTGCTCAGCCTTAAGTGGAGTATCTAGGCCATATCATCTCCTATGAAGGAGTATTCACAGATCCTTCAAAGATTCAAGCTATAAAGGATTGGCCAACACCTTTTATCTTGAAGCAGATGAGGGGATTCTTAGGCTTGACTGGATATTATAGAAAATTTATAGCTGGTTATGGAGTAATTGATAAACCACTAACCTCCCTCTTGAAGAAGGATGCTTTTCTGTGGTCAGAAGCATCTCAAGATTCCTTTCAATGCTTTGAACGCAGCAATGTGTTCAGCACCAGTATTGGCTATGCCAAACTTCGGTGAGGACTTTGTTCTGGAGACTAATGCTTGTGGTAAAGGAATTGGAGCAGTTTTAACTCAAAAAGGAAGCCCAGTGGCCTATCTTAGCCAGTCCCTCAGTCCAAAGCATTTGGAGTTGTCTATATATGAGAAAGAGTATCTGGCTATCCTCTTGGCAGTTAAGAAATGGAGACATTATATGGAAGGTCACCATTTTATCATCAAAACGGATCACCAAGGTCTCAAGTACTTGTTGGAGCAGAAGATTGCAATAAGATTTCGATGCAAAGGTTTGATAAAGATGCTTGGACTAGACTATTCTATTGAGTACTTGAAAGGAAAGGAGAATCTTGCTACAAATGCATTACCTCGCAGGAAGGAAGAGACTGAATTTGGGTTTTGTGGGGCCGTGTTAGTTGTATTACCAGCTTGGATGGAAGAAGTATAGACATCTTTGCTCAAGATTATGTGACAGCCTTTAGCATCAACAAGGCCTACTCTGCTATAATAGATGCTGATATTTCTATAATAAAGGGGATCATCAGAGTGAAGGGGAACTTGTATATAGGATCAGCAATAGACTTGAGGAGACATATCATTGAGGCTTCTCATAACTCTGGATGGGGAGGTATTCTGGCATAGAAGGGACTTATCAAAGACTCAAGAGTTATTTCAGTTGGATTGGCATGAGAAGAGATGTAATGCAATTTGTTCAATCGTGTGATGTCAATAAACAAAATCAGATGGCAAGCAGTATCAAGGGTTGCTTCAGCCCCTTCCAATTCCTGATTATGTGTGGCAGCATATAAGTATGGATTTTATTGAAGGCTTGCCTAAATCTAAGGGGAAGGAAGTCATTTGGGTGGTTATGGATTGTTTCACCAAATTCAACCACTTTGTTGCTGTGGCTCGACCAATCTCAGCTGAAAAACATGCCAAGGCTTTTTTGGACAGCATTTACAAGCTTCACGGTCTACCACACTCCATTATTTCTTATCGTGATAGATTATTAACTAGCCACTTTTGGTGTGAATTGTTTCTCCTCTTAGGCACTACCTTGGCTCTGAGTTCATATTATCATCCCCAAATAGATGGACAAACAAAGAGGGTTAATCAGTGCTTTGAGCAATATCTGAGGAGCATGACTTTCTGCCATCCTAAGGAATGGTGTAGGTGGTTGTCCTGTGCAGAATTCTGGTACAACACGTGTCCATTCGTCTCTAGGCACCAGTCCCTTCAAGGCACTTTATGGATATGATCCTCCTTCTCCTTTGGTACTGCAAAAGATCACTACTTCAGCGCTTGAAGTTCAGTGCTTGAAGTATTTGATTTACTGCTTCAGAGAAGGCAACTAGTACAACTTCTCAAGGATAATTTGCATATGGCTTAGGCAAGAATGAAATACTATGTTGACAGAAAGCATTCAAACAAAGCTTTTGAAGTTGGAGACTTGGTTTATTTGAAGCTACAATCTTATAGACAATCCACTATGGCAGTACGCAAGAATATAAAACTCAGTGCACAATATTTTGGTCCTTATAGAATGCTTGAGAAGCTAGGAAAGATTGATTATAAGTTGGAGTTACCTCCTGATTCATATGTTCATCCGGTGTTTCATGTTTTCCTTTTGAAGAAATGCATGGAAAAAGGGAAGTCTTAGTCTTCTAACCCCCCAGAAGCTAGTTTTAGTGGAGCTCTTTTGCAGGTGCCTATTGCAATATTGGACTCTCGGGTGATTTAGCATTCAGGAAGACAGATTGAAGAGGTTCTGGTGCAGTGGAGCAATTTGGCTAAGAAGATTCTACTTGGGAAGAGCTGAAGTTCATTCAAAGTCAGTTTCCTTCCTTCCATTCTTGAAACAAGAATGTTTTCAAGAGGGAAGCATTGTTATGATTCAAGATGCGTTTAAGTATTAAAGATCATCAGAACTCTGCGTTTTGTTGGATTGTTGGCCATAAAGGTTTAATTGTTAGTTTGGCGCCATATATTGATTGTTAGTTAATAAGTCGGTTAAGCTTGTGTCTAGATGCATTGAATTTTTGTATATTTTGTTCTCCTTGCTCCGGTTCGCTCCAATGTGTATAAAGAGTGAGCTCTCTTGTAATTGGGATTCATTGAATAGAAATTGATCTCTTTCCTCTCTCAACTCTAATTTCTCTCTAATTTTTATCTCCTTCACTTCTCTTCTCATCCCATACTCTCTTATCCTTAGGTTATGATTCAAGTTTGATCTTGAAT
This sequence comes from Simmondsia chinensis, assembly GCA_018398585.1. NCBI lineage: Eukaryota > Viridiplantae > Streptophyta > Magnoliopsida > Caryophyllales > Simmondsiaceae > Simmondsia > Simmondsia chinensis. Next base: position 15,571,099 of record JAGTTD010000018.1, on the reverse strand, counting down.
CATAACATGCACAAACCCTAAGTTCTCCCTAACCAAACAACATATAGAAAGTCAATTCTTGCTCCAACAACCAACAAAGCAACTTGCTTAAACACTTGTACAATGTGGCTGTCCATCTCAACATAGATAAGAAAAAAGTAAGGGAAAAAAATTATAAAATATTCCAAGAATATACCTAAAAAGCATAGTTCAATTAGTATAAAAAGTTTCAACACAATTTTCGATTTCAATGTCAACCAACATGGGCAATATTGAAAATAATCTCAAAATTAATATCTCTATAAAGTAGTAAACCCTAATATATAAGTAATCACATACTTGAAAAGCAATGTCAAAACATATTAGTGTCGAATTCAGTTATTTACCTTGAAAAGCAACTTAAATCAAGTTCACTAAGTCGGAACCACGTGGTTAACCGCGAGATTGAGCAGCTAGATGGACCAAGAAGCGAACACGAACATGAACTACCGACGAACAAGGCCCAATACATAGGATACAGTGCTCAATAAGCAAAGAATTAGGGTATTACGGTTGGGCCCTTGACCCACCCGCCAAGCCTACCCGACCCGCCAACCCGAGTAAGGACCCGCCAATTTAGGGTGCCCTAGTGCCACCTCAGCTCTAATCTCCCTCTCTCTCATATGTAAATAAGGGACTCCTCCCCCATAATTAGTATGCCAATTGTGATATAAGAGTGTAAAACTCCCTCTCTATCTTCCCCCTTATTTCTCTAGTTTCTCCCCCCTTCTTCTATGTCTCTCCCCTTTCCCCTATGTCTTGTATTTATCTTTACTAGCCAATATATATATATATATATATATATATATATCAAGGGATAGTAATCTAGCTATCTCTTAGCCCTTATTTGATTGGTTATGTGTTTGATTGTATAGATTTGAGTGTGGATTGAGGTCGTTGGCTAGGATCGGATCCCGATTTGTATCAATTGGAATCAGAGCTGTCTTTCCTCGGCCTTGATCATTGCCGGTATCATCATCATCATCATCATGACCACCACCACCGCCGCCTCCGTCAACAGAACCTCCATTATCACCTTCCCCAACTGTCATATTCAAACACCAAAACACCTTCAATGCCCAGCTTACCACCGATCATCATCGGTTTAGATTTTGCCCATTTCTGATTTATGAGCATTATCAGCAGCCGGAAGCTGCACGTCACCTCCACAATCTTCCACCCACAGATCGACACCATCATCCATCATTGGGAATCATCTCCGGCAGATTTAAGGATTATCATTGCTCATCATCTCTGATTTTTCCTGATATGCAAAAAGGTGTTCGACAAAATGTCTTAAGGAATCACTCGAGGTAATTACCGAACTTTGACCCGATTTATTCAGATGGAATTTCCTAGATTTAGTCGTGGAAGGATAGAGCAGTGGTTACATCGTAGTGAGAGGTATTTGGGTACCCCGAACAACTCTTTCACTGAGCTCATGAGGCTTCGCCAAACAGGAAAAGTTGGCGAGTATCTGAGCCCGTTTGAGACTTTGGCGCGTAACTATGAGCAAAAGGTCAAGTTGATGGTTGGCGGCTTGCGGAAGGATATAGCGGAAGGTGTCCTCTTGTTTAGGCTGCAAACTCTTCATGATGCCAAGTCACTGGCCTAGTTGGAAGAGAGAAATTGTGCCTACTTGGAAAAGTTAACCGCAAAGGGGTCTTTTACAACCGCGCCAACATTGCCCACGCCAAGCCTATTGGAAGCTGCGCGTGCCAACCTTGTGACCCAGCAGCCGTTACCGCCAACATCAATCATACCTCAAAGCCAGTTGAGCGTGACGCCTCCCACACTTAATGAAGATGATGCTCTGCCTTCACAGTCAGCTTTGGAGACGGTTTCAGACCCTATCTCAGATGCTGCCGTCACCCCACATATTAGCGCTTCCGAGGATGCTTCCATCTCCAGTACAGCTCCACCCATCGCCATCTTTACCACAGTCCCATTCCGCCTTTCCTGCTCTCAGCATTTACAAATCCACCAATCAGGATAGGTCCTCCCGTGCCCCTAAAGCAGCCATCAGATTTTAGGAATGTCTTCACCATTTTTGCCAAGCTCCTGCACTCTCGCCTATTCAAGGAAGGCATCAACTTCGAGGCTTTCGTCTTACTAGAGTTCCAAAAGCTAGTATTTGACCCGGGAGGATCATCTACTTTATAGAGCTAGCTCGGTGTCCATGACCCTTGTGGGTAAGGGTCTTTAGAGGGGAAAGAGGTGATACGAACCAGAATTGGATTAGGCATACAGATTGACACCATCTCACTAGACCCCGCTCATCTGGGCTGCTGCCACCAAGTACCCGGCATACCGCATAACCAGCGGCCAAGCTCACCTCAAGTAGACATAAATATGACAGTGACCCTTTTCTTGATCCTCGAGGACAGGGATCTTTTCAAGGGGGCGGTCTTGTTATGGTTGGGCCCTTGACCCACCCGCTAAGCCGGCCCGACCTGCCAACCCGGTTAAGACCCTCCTATTTGGGGTGTCTTCGTGCCACCTTAGCCTTAATCTCTCCCTCCCTCATCTATAAATAAGGGGCTCCTCCCCCATATTTAGTATGCCAATTGTGATGTAAGAGTGTAAAGCTCCCTCTCTATCTCTCCCCCCTATTTCTCTAGTTTTTCCCCCCTTCTTCTATATATATATATATATTATCAAGGGATAGCAATTTAGCTATCGCAGAGCCCTTATTTGATTGGTTATGTGTTTGATTGTGTGGATTTGAGTGTTGATTGAGCTCGTTGGATAGGATCAAATCACGGTCCATATCATAGGGTTACTAGTACGCTGAACCACTGTCAACAGATAGTTTTGCCCTGTTTCGCTATTCGCTGCTTCAAATTAGGGTTAATAAGGAAGCAATGAATTGGAGTTGTTTATATGATGAAGCACTACACAAGATGTTTTCACTGCGTCTTCTTGCCTGTCTCTCTGCCCGCTTCGAATTAGGGTTAGTTGGAGAAGCAAAGAGCATGGGTTTCAACAATAGGGATGACAAAAATAAGAAATGAATTTAGGGTTTGGAAAGATTTAGGAAGACAGGGCGACAGAGCGAGAAAAGAGGTGAGTATTGCTTTTTGTCTAAAATTGGTTTTCAATTTCAGTATATCAAATGAGCAATTACCAAGTACAATTGGAGTATACTAAACGAGTCAAATATCATGTTAAGTTTGATACTTGAACTTAAATTACATAATGGGAGGGTGAGAGACCAATTAGAAAATATAAGAGAATAAAAATAACTAACAATAATAAATTTCAAAAAAGGGTGCTCAATTTTTACGAATTAACAAATTTTAACTTTTTCAACTGAAATTTTACCACTTATTTGAGCCTATTACTAACGGTGTGTGGGTAGAATTGACGACCTTATTTAGTGCCCATCGTTATATGCCCATCATATACCGCCCTTTAACGACGCACTTTTAATCCCATTGCAACTAGGCAATGCCCACACACTTTTAATGACCAAAAAAAAGTGGGTCATTAGTCGTTAAAGGCTTATCTAAGTAAACTATTTAATTAAATCTAGATCTTACTCTAATAGGTTAATAACATGAGAAATAAAAAATCAGATAGAACAGTTATAAACATGGTATATAGAATAAACAAAATAAAAGAAACAAATAAATTAAATATCAAATATTTAATTAAAATATACTTGAATAGCGAATCCCAACTCACTTGAAGGTTTGAAATTGGAAGAAGAATAACTTGACACCACAAGTTCTTCTTCACAATAACCTCTTTTATCACCGAGAATGTAGGAAAAATATTTAATTTAGGAAAAATTTCAGAACAAAATGCTTCCTTTCAATCTTTTTGAAAAATAATTTTTCAAAAAAACTATGCTAAACAATAAATTTAAAAAACTCCTAAAAGCAATTTTTAGGGTTTTTGTCGTGGGAGAAAACTAAGTACCAAAACCTATATCTTTACAATAAAATACGTGTTTATATAAATACAAAAACACCAAGAGATGACGTCAGCAAAGTGGATACATCTCCGTGTGAAAACAATGTCGCTGACGTTATTTTTTTTTTTTTTTTTTTTGAGGTTTTGTGCATGCACCGGCCTCCCTTTACCGTCTTGTATCCCCTTGCGTGCGTTGCACATGCGGGGATGTGATGCTCTTTTCTTTTTCCCTTTTTTTGTGTTTAAAACACGATATAATTTATGGTATTATATATTTATCTCATGAATACTTGTTTAGTGTAAAACTTTATTTATCTCATAAATAAATAATTCATCTCATTAATTTATTTTTAAATATTTTCAAACAATGTTTAAGTTAATGCTTGCGAAGGGACCTCGTGGATAACTTAATTCTAGCTCCAAATGGGCCAATTGTAATCATCAACTCTTGATGACATTGATTACCATTTAACAACATTTAATTCCACTAAATAAATATTGTTGCACTCTACAACTAAGTATATTCACTTAAGAATTCCCAAATAACTTTTATTATAACAATCAACCCCTCTATTAGATATCCATGAGTAAAAATAACTTTAACCACTTTCGTTATTCTTCTCACATCTTTCACTGTAGTTCTCGACTTGCCATTCTCGAACAATTCAATACTACAGAAAACAATTTCTGTACTAATTTCAAATGTCAAACATATGAAATACTTTGGTCAAAGATTCTAGAATCTATTTGTATGTTTGTGAATCAACTAAGGGAACATCTTTATCTCGTCAGAGACCATAGATTCCATGTAAAACACTTGTTCCTACTACACTTCGTGCCGTTACCCAACACACGTAAGATTTAAGTCAACGCGTTGTGAATAATCTTTTTAGCTCGTCAAAGCAACGAACAATCTATGCACGAGTTCAGACTATTTCCTGAATTTAGAGTTATCATCTTACATTAAGAAACAAATAATTTAGGTGATCATGTTCAGTGTTCCAATCTTATTAACAATAAAAATGTAACACTTTTGGAAATCTATCTCCATGACCAACACAAGTCAAAGGTAACATATTATAGTTTTATCAGATAAGTTGTCCAAACTTATCACTGACTACAAACATACTTTAACAACATATCACTCAGGCTGTGTTTTGAGCTTGGAATTGGAGCCTAGAATTGGGGATGAGGCTGGAATTAGAGCCTGGAATTCCAGTTCTGTTGTTTGGTTCACCTGTTAGAATTGGAATTACAATTCCACTACCCAATTCTATGGAACTGGATTTTAACTGAAAATCATAGTTTCTAATTCCTTGGGGTGGGGGTAAGGAATTGTAATTCTATATTAACTATATTGACACTTGACTAACCCAAATCTAAGATGACTCAAAATCTAGAGACTTAGACACAACCTAAAATTTTACCCGAATCTCAAAATCATCCAAATCGAATGCCTTGAACTTGAAATGACCGAAATCACCATAGCTCGAAGTTCGAAGTGACCCAACCCAATTGACCCAAAACTCGAGTTGAATGAGGTCCAGAAAATGAAACTACTCAATTTGAATGTGATATAAAGAAGCTAAGCCGAAGCGAAAAATGACCTGACTAAATGGACCCAACACTTAATACGACCCATACTCAAAATGACCCGACCCATCTCAAACTCATGACTCGAAATTTGAAATGATACAACTCATTTGTCCCAAAACTAAGATGACTTGAGCTTTAAATAACCTAAATGAACTCAAACCCAATCATAATTTGCCTGAATCCCAAAAAGACATAACCCGATTAACTGAAAATCTGAGATAACTTAAACACCAAATGTCCAACGTGATAATCAACCTCATTTGACTCGAAACTCGAATAACTCGAACTCAAAGTGAATCGCTCTGATCTTAATAACTTGAGCGCAATGTGAACCGTTCTGACCGTAATAACTTGAACGCAATGTGAACTGCTTCGACCAAAATCCAACTGTAGTTTATTTAAAACTCGAAATACTCTAACTCGACCGAAAAACCTTTGATGGTTCAAATCAATATGTAACTATAACTTTGACCTCCAATTCTCTTGATGAACCAAACAATGGAATTTCAATTCTATCTGAATTCCAATTCCATCAAAATTGGAACTAGAATTACAATTCCACAGTCCAACTCCAATGCCATGTGCCAAACGGAGCCTAATTTGATTTAAGTCTATCTGTAGCTCAATCTCATTGATCACTTAAATCAAACTCGACATATTATCTTGGACTACGTCCATCTCACTGAACATTTTAGAAAACAATCACACATATATTCAACTTGTCAAACATAAATAAATAAAAAATTTATTTATTTAATATTTAAAAATAACTAATTGGGTTTCATAAGACACCAATTCCAACGAATTGATCATGGTTTGGTCATATCTCCTAGCAGTGTAGATTAGCTAGTGGCTTATTCTGATGCTGATTAGCTAGGTGCCCTTATACTCGTCGGTCTGCATCTGGTTTTTGTTTGTTTCTAGGTAGTAATATCATATTTTAGTCTTCCAAATGACAGCCTACAGTCTAGCGCTCCAGTGTTGAAGCTGAGTATCATGCAGTAGCTAATGCTATTTCAAAATTTTGCTGATTATGGTCCTTGCTTGATGAGCTTGGTATCACCATTCACGAGGCTACTTTGGTTTAATGCGATAATATTTCAGCCACCTTCCTATCCACTAACCCTTACAATACAATCGTACCAAGCACATCAAGATTGATAATCATTTTGTTCATGAACGTGTTCAAATGGGCCTTGTTCGCGTTCTTTATGTGCCTTCCTCGCAACAACTTGCTAATGTCTTTACCAAAAGCTTTTCCCGTCATCTGTTTCTCTTTTTCAAGCACAATCTTCGCATCCGATTACCTCCTGCTTTGATTGAGAGAGGATGTTAGACTATATTATATAGGTTCATTAGTATTGTATATGGGCCACATGGGCCCAAGCTTGTAACCCAATATATTGCAACTCTTGTCTATAAATATATGAGAGGGCTATCTCATTAGAAGGGTTCCTCCTTATTCTTTGATTGTGATGCGAAAGCGCTAACTAGTTCAGCAGGTAAAGTCTCTAAAAGAAGGTACTCAAGATCTAAGATTGAATCCAACCTTCATTAAAGGAGGGGATTATTATGGGCTTTGGAAGGATTGTCCAATTGTGTAACCTATGCAGGCTCCTTATCGTATGTAAAAGACAAGGTTTATTAAATCAGCACGGTAATTTGGATGGAGGTTTTTTCCTCCTTTATACAAGTGAGGCACAATAGCCTAAAACTCATCAAAATACAGTGTGAAGGTTAAACAATAAAATAGAACATTGAAATTAAAAATATTCAGAAACTTCCAAAAAATTTGGTAACCCCAAGTCTTCATCATTTGCATGGTTTCCATATCTTCAATTGCTGGATCAATAGCATGTCCATCTACAACAACAAAAAGCCCGATGCCTCAAAAGGCTCCCGTCATGGCACGGGAAAAGATGAGATGTACGCAGCCTTACCCCCACATGATGCAACCCTGGAGGGAGGTGGTCTCCGATGGGCCTCCGACTCTTAGAAAGCAAACACGGAACGATATTTATAAAATCCATTATGACATAAGCCTATTCTTTTCTTTTGTTGTTCTACTAAAGAAAAGACTAAATTCACGTCTTCTTGTGATTTGTTTTCTTCACTTTGTACTTCCTCGGGGTACCTTTTCAACTAGGTCTATGTCGCATTCACCTTCTTCTTGGTTTTTTCATGCCCTTGAGATTCTATCGTAAATGAAATCAGAATCCATCCTAGAGTTTTTGTTTCTACAAGAGTAATATTTTAAAATTCTTCTAGAATCTCTTATCAATTTCCTCCATTGTTGTGATAAGCTCCTCATCTTGTCCTTCCTCAAGAGACCTTTTCAGCTAGGCTTGCATCACATTTACCTTCATCGTCTTTTTCATGTCCCCAAGTTTCTACCGACGCCCCTAGAACAACTAGAAGTTTTAACTTTCATCACCCCCTTTTCATGAATTATTACTTAATCAGATCCACTTCTTACTAATCAAACAAGAAGTTCGGAAGGCTTAATTAGCAAATCCATGGCTCTAAGGTCCTCTCTAATGCACATTTCAAGACCTTACAAGAGCCACTATCTCCATCGAAACTACTTGAATGCCTCCTTTTGCACTACAACAGCTAATACAAAAAAGGATATGGATAGTGAATCATATCAGATGCCTCCAAAAGTCGAGATCTCTTTTGGTTAACACTACTTGAGAGATTAAACACAAATGAAACTTATGAGGCTATGATTTTAATGCTAACTAGATTTCACGCCGTATTTTTGTTGATGTTTTAGAATGCAATACACATTTTACTTATTTGCGAGTTCTCATGAAGAGTGTGGTGCTCGATCCAAAAGAATTGAGGTGTAGCCAAAGTCTTGTCGGCTTCCTTAAGGGTCCTTACCCTACATATGGAAAACAAGGTCTTTCACAATGGGAAATGCTACAAGACCAATATCATTCTTTGCAACAATTTGGCCTCTTTTTTAACAATGGTAAGGAGAGAAAGTACAACGCATGAACTTGAGGAAAGACTTTGCCTAGCACATCAGCAAAAACAATGGAGCCTTGGTCCAAGCTAGGCACAAAGAACTATTGAACCACTGCAGAAATATAATGTCTAAATCTTGTCGTCCAATCAAAACCATGTTTGCTTCTTTAAAACTATGATTAAATGTAATGCTTCTTTTAGTGTCTCTCATCCTCAATATCTCACAATTTTGGCTATAAGAGAAGCAAGGAACATGCACATTCAAGGGGAAACAACGGGAATGTCCTTGAAAGGCATAGCCTAGTGGTTGGAAATCCGGGGGCCAGAGGCACCAACCTGTTTTGATCCTCATAGAAGGCATTTCCCCTCCCCACATTACCAATCTCAAAAGGGGGAACAACGGGGATAGAGCAAACATAAGAGGAAGAATAAGAGGTAGTCGAGGATCACTTGGATTCCACCGCCAAGAGGGACTCTCAATCTGACCACGGAGGGCTCCTAAGAGATATTAGTGGGAAATGCAAGGCTATCTTCTCAAAATATATAGGGGAGCACGTGTTTAACTTCTCGGAGCTACTCATGAAATTGAAAGCTTTAGAGGTCTCCACAGAAAATAACGAACTACAAGACATAGACTCGATAATAGAAGCAGAATCCACTATGGCGGTATCATGAGTCCAACAAAGCAGCATATTTCCATGGCAAATGACATTCATTATCAACAAAATTAGGACCTTAGCTAACAGAGCAGATGATGTAGCGCTCCGATTTATAAAGCAGAGTGATCATGGACTCAGTTCCACTCATCGCGCAGCTCTGGTTGACAAAGCAGCAACAGCAATATGCTTACAGTGGCTGGCTCGATAACTCAGACTGGAAGCCTGAGCGTTCTGTTTCAGCTTGGAACTTTATTTTTTTCTTCTGCTGATTCGATGTTTGCTCACGTTTAGAGGGCAATTTTGCTCCAACCCACTTCTGCACTGTTGGTTTCCTGAAATTAACAAAAACATGAGTGGAGTGAAGGCCAATAAAGATTTAATGACCGCACTCGTATAATGACCAGTTCATCCCGATCTTGGACCAAATTATTTAGTCCCGACGTCCATTACATGATTCTAAACCAAACTAGATCAAAGAAGGTAAAAGGTCCAAATAAAGGATTCAGGACCAGACTCAATAGCAGTCATCCTATTTGATTCTAGACCAAATTACCCAATCCAGTCCAAGTTTTAGTTCAGACTAATATTTAAAGTTCCAGCCAATTTTTAAATGCATCGGAGTTCTTTCATGACGTAGCATGGAATGGCCCAGCAAAAAGAGAAAACATGACATCAACAAAAAGGCAATCTTAGTAGAATCTTGCAGCAGGGTCCATGGTTCACGTCCTAGAAGCAAGTATCAAACACGTTATTAAACATGTCGTGGTGATCTTTTAATTGTATCAACTAGCTCAAAATCGACTACAATTATGACCATTATATTATGTAACAGTCTTCAGCAAGTAGTAGCAAAGAGCACGGTACCATGAGCAACAGTTTCAAATTGTTTCCGAGTCTTCTATTGCAGCTACCAGCTTTTCTCTGTAGATCTGAACCATCCCAGTTCAGGGAAACCAATAAAGCCAGGGCAGATCTTGATAAAGCTCATGTTATGGTGCCAAAGGAAGTACCCGATTAAGCCTACAGTTTGAGGTATAGAAGCAAAGCCAGAACCAGTATCAACTTGGAGCACCTACCCAGCAGCTCGTAATTGCCATTTGTTCATCAAAGAATATCAGAATAAGCGGTATCTATGCTCTTAGCATATGTTAGAATGCATTAAGGGCGTGGACCTATGAGATCTCAGACAAGGAGGCAGATGAATCATAGCAGAACACTAAAAATGCACCTATTGAACAACGTGAGCATAAGTTTATTAAGTTCACTATCAGTCCTAGATTGACACGAGTAAATGTGTAGAACCATTTTGATGTAGTCGCCTAATCGAAGTAAAAGGAAGAAATGTCGTGGTCTTCCTTTGATTCGAATCGCTGAAGTTAAGATGAACAAGGGAACAATCAAACTTGAATCTCCTTGGAAGAAAACACAAGAGGGTTTTAAATACCAATTTCATATACAAGGGGTAACAAAATTGCCCACTCAATGAGTTACAAGCATATTTATAGCTAACTCTCCTATTTTGAATACAACTCTAGTTTAAATCTGGAAATAAAAGGGCAGAGGAGATCCAAATCCTACTAGAATTCTAACTACTAAAAGAAACTAACAAAAACATGCCAAATTACAAGTTGAGTCTTGAAAAGATTCTGGTTGTTGCTTTTGGAAGGCGCACTCTTCCTCGAATCTTTGTGCTCTTACCTGCCAAAACCCTACTCGCCAAATCAACATACTCTCCAAGTATCTTGGCAAGTTCATCCCTTAATGCATCACATTTGCTACCTAATCGAGCAACATGGAAATTAAGTAATGAGCAAAGTTGATAGATTTCGCTATCTCGCCAAGTCGGGCTCTCTTGCAATGGCCGGCATAATGCATTATATATTGCATTTCACGCATTAACATATTTATAAATACATTTACATGGTACAAACTATCAGAGTGATATCAATATTATTTTATTGTACAGCTATTCAGTCATAATTTTGAAATCATAAGATTTAAGAGCAACTTGTCCCCTTTAAAACCTAATACTGATGATCAACACCCTGCTCTGCGACCACAAACTGCAATTTGATTGCATGTGGAGAGTAAACACTAAATAGAATAAAGTGACGTATGAATGATTATACATTTGATATTAGCAGACCAAATTTATAAAGGACGGTGCTGGAAAGGATGTTATGCATATCCTAGGATAACCTCAGGAGCACGACTTGACTAACAGTTAAGGATGGTAATGGGTCGGGTAAAACCTATTACACGCGGGCATGGATGCTACTGAGAAAGATAGCGAGTGTGGGTAAGATACAAATGCAAATACCTTCTACAAGTGGTGGGTATTTGTAAAATGTTATACCCGCCCTATACCTGTCTCTCCCAAATTTGTATTTAATTAATTTTAAAATAAAATAAGGATATACATTTATACACACACTTAATTTATCTATTAAAAATGTGGCAAATATAATTAAGATTACAAAAAGTAACTTTAAACGTGCAGATATAGATATCAGATACACAAATTGACGCAGGTAATGGATACCCACAGTGGGTATGGATATGGGTTTGCACCTACTAGGTATCCATTTCATACTAATGGCAAGAAATTTTTTTTTCTTTTTTTTTTTTTTTGGTGGGGGGGGAGAGGGGGGGGGGGGGGGGGGGGGGGGGGTGGGTTTGTTGTGTGAATGGATTTGGGTGGCAAGTACAAGTATGGATACCCGTCCTGCCTCATTGTCATCCCTATTAACAACTTTAGAATCATAATTTTGCTTCTCGAACATTTTCTTCTCATCATTATTTGTTCCTCTAGTCTTGGAACAAGATTATTACTTAGATTGTATTTATCTGCCAATGTAGCATCTATAAACTACGAAGACAAGCTATCCATCCAGCTTAAATCATATTGGGTTATTTGAAAAATTCTATTACGTCCTCTTTGGCACAGAGATTTAAATTCAACTATAAGGAGCCACAATTTCAATTTCAATTCTATTGGAAATGAAATCAGGATGAGATTGAAATTCTATTGTTTGGATAGTTAAAAGAAGCAAATGTAGGAATCATAGTTCATGTAGAAATCAAGTCATCTCAAGCTCAGGATAATCATGTAGGATCATTTTGAATTTTAGTCTTGAGTTTTAGGTTAATTGGATTAGATGATTAGAGCTTTAGGTCAGCTTGTGTTCAATCGGAGCTCAGTAAGATCATTTCAGAGTTGAGTTATCTTGGGTTTTATCAATCGGGTTTTCAAACAATGGAGTTACAACGGAACTGCAACTCCTTTTCTCCACCCCAAAACTAGAAGCCAGATATGTAGAAATGGGCTTTCGAATTATGATTCCAGTAAAAACAAAACGATCAAACAACAAATTGAAATTGTATATTACAATTGCAATTCCAATTCCAATTCCAAACTCAATTTCAGGCCCCAAACCCCGGTGTTAAAAGAGTCTCATTTTTTACGTAGTTGTAGACATATCTTGAACTCATTCATATGCATCTACACTTACTATGTTGGAAATTTTGATCTGTGGAAGGTGAGTGAAGATCTATTACATTTGTGGCCTACCATAAATTTTACAAGGAAACATTTCAAGGTTCCAATTTTCATGCAGCAAATATGACTCTAGAAAGATGCATCAATGATACCAAGATGGAGTACTGAACAACATACCAGTTAAAGACTCAAGAATCGTCTTGCTCAAAGAGAACTTTATAAACCGTTTCCTTTCTTCTGTATCTCAAATAGACCTCCTAGCTTGACCCAATAGACCTTCTGATTCAGACATTCAGCATTTTTTATACTTTCTTCTTTCAGCTTTCAATGGAACTATTCTCTTCTTCCTTTTCTCCAAGTTCAATAACCAACTGTGCTAATCATATCCGTGAAACACCTCTTGCATCATGAAACACCTCAAATTTATCCTTGACCAGAACAAGAGGATCCTTACGGATTAGTTCTGAGCCATCCCTCTCCTAAGGAAAACTGTATCCGAAAAAGGCAGTAGTACTAGATCTTTAAGCATCGGAAATGGATGCTGAAAACGCCAAACAACACATCATGGCGATCACGCAATAATTGTGTGATGGCATGCCATTGTGATATATAATGGTCTTTATTTGATTCCATGAGCAATAGCAGAAGAAACAAGCAGCTCCGTGCATTACTGGAGAAGAAAGGATTCAGCTGTGCAAATGACTAGAATTTTTTTCTCAAGAGTGTTTAAGGTAACAAAAAACTCCTCTGAGTCTTGAACTTAGCTACCAGCTTATATACTTTCATCTGCACCTTTCAACTTCAGGGAAACTTGATTAAACCAAGCAGATCAAGGTAAAGCTTGTGTTGTGGTGCCAAACATGGCACATGATGATTAAGCCTGCAGATAGCGGTACAGAAATGAGAAGCCACAGCAGCACCAACATGAAGAACCTTCCCAGCAACTCATCATTGTCGTTTTCTCATCAAAAGAAAATACAAGAACCACCAAGAGAACAGGCTGAGTGATACACACCCATGTTAACGGGTAGCTTGGCTCCTTGACCATGTTAGAGTGCATCAAGAATGTCAACCTGCAATGTGACAAACGAAAAGATAAATGAAGCATAGAACACCAAACAGAAAGAAAATTGATCCTCATCCACAAGCATCATCAGAGTAATGGCTTCGCCAAGAACACTTTCTAGATTGGCATGCCAAGTAATAGTAAAGGGCCATTTGAGAACATCTCAAATGCAGACCAAATTTATGAAGGGCCAGGAAGGAAAAGATGTGATGCATACTGCGGCATAACTTCACAAGAGTAAAATTCGTCAGATAACTTCAGAATCATATGCTTGTTTCTTGAAGCGAGATTACTATTTAGCATTTATCTATCTCCCTATGCACTGACTTTTATGAACAAAAAAGACAAGCTATCATTCAAGTTGAATCATTATTAGGTATCTGAATACTCTATTATTTTTGAAAGTTCAGTTATAGACAGTTTAAACTAATTCATATTCTAAATTTGAAAGGCTAGAGAAGGGTCCAGTCAAAGTAGAGGTGTATATACACACACATAGATACATAAGCATAGAAGTCATATACACATATACACACACACATATGTATACATACATAAAATTCAAGCTTTCAATTTTCATGCAGCATATATCCGACATAAAGAGATGCATCAGTTAATACCAAAACAAATAATACCACTGCAGAATCTCAAGAATCATCTTCTTCAAAGAGAACTTTATAAAACCGCTTCCTTTCTTCAGGATCAAATAGACCTCCTAGCTGACCTGCTTGATCATCTGACTCAGACATTTCAGCATTTTTATCCTTTCTTCTATAAGTTTTTGGCAAAACTAGTCCCTTCTTCTTCCTTTTCTCCAAGTTCAATAACCGGCGGCGCTGATTATATTCATGAAGCCCCTCTTGCATCAGCTCCCCAAATTTATCCTTGACCACAAGAAGAGGATCCTTACTGACCAGTTCCGAGCCACTATAGCCCTCTCGAAGGAGAACTGTGTAGATCTGATACTTGTTTGAAACATAAAATATGCCAGGATGTTTGAGCAGAAGCACATTTAACCTCTCTGGTAATGCAAATTCCCTCCTAAAATGGTCTAGTTTCATAATAGACAATTTCTTCCACAGTGTCAATGACAATAATTCATGCACTAAGCCTACGGTCCATTTCTCCTTCTCCTTGGATCCTTTGGCTAACTGACTTCTATCAGTGTAAGGTGAAATATACGGAGTTGAATTGAACTCATTAAACCTCTCCCACGATTTCACCCATGTTGAGGGCAAAGAACATGAAAAGCTTGGCCTTGTATTGTGCAAGCGAGCTGATCTCTCAATTGCAGAAATAGCAAGCTCTGGGTTCCAAGTGATGAGCTCAATCTCCAACGTACTCTTTCTTCCACTGTAATTCACAAGTCGAAACACATTGGGATGCTTAGCTACAATTCTGATCAGATAATCATCTGGAAGCCCAAAATTCCGCCTCAACTCATCTAGTTTGACAATATTGAGCATTTGATTTGAGCTCATCATCAAGACTTTTGCCAACCGCTCAACAAATACAAGTTCCTGTTCATTCTTGACAGAGTCTTCCTCTCCTACTAGGCACATCATCCGTTTTGTAAGTCGACAATAATACTCGTCGTGCTCCCTGAAGATCTCAAAGCAACAGGGATACTTGCTGAGCCAGTTAAGAGCTTTTCCTTGAAGATCGAGAGTCTTAAATTTTTTCTGGATAAACTTTATAGGCACGGCCTCGCTGGGGTATCGCAGAATTATGTTTTTGATCTGATTATTGACAATCCAACGACGGTTGCGAGAGAGCGCTGCTTCAAGATTTGGGTCTTTCTTCATTGACCAAAGAGCAAATCTCCGTATAAGAATAAGGATAGGAGGACAGCAATGTGACCTACTGTTAACAAACTTCAAACTGAGGCTCCTCATAACATTTGCAACGCTCATACTTAGTGTTCACTGTTGACACAACACAAGAAAGATTGATACACTTGCTAAGAGATCATCTTGTTTTTCACCAAGAAAAGCATTTTCTGATAAGAAACAACGATCAAAATGCTGATGGTTTCTGGGTTAAATGCCTCAACAAATAGAGTTTAACCCAAAGCAATGAACAATTGTCCCTGATTTGGAACCATGGACATGAAACCTCACACGCGGCAAATTGCGATTTTTTCCCCACCGATTATGGTGCTTGATTTCTTCCTGACTCCTGAGAAATCAAAATGGCTTTTCTATTTTTAAAAAAAAAGTATTATTAAGAGAGAAAGAACATTCAAAGAGCCTAAGCTGTAATTATTACGGATAAGGTGTCCTCAAAAACACAATCATGCCACATCATTGATCCAAGAACTAATAACAAGCCTTCTAATCCCTCTTCAATTGAACCAAGACTATGTCACCAAATCCAAAGCTCTTAGTTCAGAGCTCCTAAAAGGACCATCTTCTCCAATAAGAAATTAGTTTGTGTATCTTGGTGTTTAAAACTCATAAAATTCCTATCTAATACACCAAACAACCGCAATCCTAGCCAATGAGAATAACATCAAGATATCTTTCCTCGTTCCCATACAATGGAACTTTATCAAAAGGATACTCTCAACCGACCTTGGGCAACCCACTTCTAGCCAAATAGAGACAATTCAAAATGGTTTTGTTCTAAATATATAAGCTAAACACCATAAGTCATTTTAAAGGGGCAAAAATACAAACCCCTAAAAGGCCACAACCAAACCACCACAAAAACAGCTATTCTACAAGATATCAATATCATTGCCCATATTACTACTAAGTCCAGCAAAAGCAGGAGTTATTTACACCGTTGGTATGGTCTAAATCGGAAATTATATTGAAACTAAATTGAAGCAGTAAATACTAAGAGTAAAAGGATAGGAGAGAAAACATAAAAGACGACATTTGATTTCGTCGACTGCCATTGTAATACAATGACTCCCCTGCTTATAAGGTGCCCCCCCCCCCCCCCCCCCCCCCCCCCCCCCTCCTCTTTTCCAGCTGGGCCCGCTATACTACCTATTAGCCTACTTAATACTATAGACACAAGTACGTAATTTGGGTACGTATTGAAAATAGTCTCTATTGTTCGTAAGTTTGTTCAAATTGGTCCCGAATCTTTTCTTTTGTTCGAAATAGTCTCTAATATTTCAATTTATGACAAAATCGGTTCCTAGTCTAGTGACCAAAATCAGATAAAATTTAAAAAGATGAGAGATTAATTTTGTCATTCAATAAAACACGAGAATTATTTTAAATTAGAAAAAGATGAGGGGCCAATTTAAACAAATTTACAAATATTAAGGATTATTTTGAACAAAATAAAAGATAAGGGACTGATTTGAACAAACTTATAAACATTAGGGACAAAGGACTAATTTGAACAAACTTACAAATATTAGGGACCAACATAGTAAATAACTCACAACAACATCAACTAATTAAGCAAAACACCCAAAATCAGGTTCATGTTATAAAAGTTCAAACCTTGTGGATGGGTCTGTTACAAGAAAAATAAATTAATCACGTGTTAGACATGTGATTAAAAAGTATTTTAGTATGTAGTTTTATTTTAATGATAACGTAGATAATTTTTCCTTTTATTACGTAATTAGGATACTAACTAGTGGCCCCCTTCCCAAATCTCTATAAATATGAAAATAAATGATAAGTTGAATTCTCTCTCTCTCTCAACTATTATGTTCTTCCTTTCCTGAATTGTACTCTATTTCCCACTCAATTTTTATTATCAACCTTGGTTAAGCTTCGAAGAAGGCAATCTAGCCGCTCTTCTGATACAGGAAAAATAACTTAATCACGTTTTAGACATGTAGTTAAATAGTATTTTAGTAGGTAGCTTTATATGTTTTCCTTTTATAACGCACCTAAGATACTATTAGTTATTTATCCCCCTCCCCAATTTCTATAACTAGAGGTATTAGGCTTGTAATTAAGCTCATAATTTGAAATGTTAATGAAATCTTCCCTCTCTCTACTACTCTCTCACTCTCTTCCTTAATTTCTTCTAGTCTCTCCCCCAATTTCTGTCCAATCTTAATTAAGTTTCGAAGAGGGCAATCTAACCACTCTTCCTAGTTTTAACCGTATCAATCGTATCAAGCGACCCTCTCGACCTGTGGAAAAGAGGTGCCAGGGCTGTAAACGTGAGTTTGGAGCACAAAAACCGAACAGCAGAAGAATTGAGATGCCAAAGATTGGAAATTGCTAAGCAATTTTGGAAGATGGATCTCAAGGGTCTAAAAATGGATGGAAAAATTAGTCATCTAGAAAAATTTATGAACTGGTCAATAAGGAGAAAATTGATGTTGTGACCACGGAAACTTCGACGGCGAAGATTGTGCCGGCGGTGAATACTGGTCCGAGCCAAGAGATGGAAACGACAGCTACCACACCGGAGCCACCAGTCGAGGAATTGAAACCTCTGAAACTGATCGAGAAGACGAACCCTAACGAAGCAAACCACAACGATCTGGCTCTGTCGGAAGAGAAATGTGAAATTCCGGCCACCGCCGACGTGTCAGATACACCGACAGCGGCTGAGAAACACAACCACGAGCCGGAGCCACCAACACCGACGAAAAGGGGAACAAAGATGGAAGATCGAAATTGTACCTGAATCGAGTGAGAGAAAATTGACCACAACCACCGAGGTCAGGCATCACCACCGCCACCGCACTTCGCAGGAGAAGACGACGCCTCCGTCGTCGCCAGGACAGAGGCCGAGGACGCCAAGGGTCGCGTCGAAACAGAGCCACTGCCTCCGCGAGAAAGCAAAGAAGATGATGCCGCCTGTCGACCACCGAGCGCCCCCACCTTTGGTCCACCAAGCATCGCTACCTGTCGTTCACCATGCGCCGCCGCCTACACCTGACATGGTTAATTGAAAATAGGGTTACATGGTTTTAAGCTAAATTACCACTTTTACCCCTTTAATTTTATATTATTACTTAATTTTCTTTTACTCAAATATTTTAAGTGAAATGCATATTAAAATTTTTGTTAACTTTAAATAAGTTAAGGGGATAAAATTTATACCTATGCTATTTGACCGACTTTTGAGGACAAAGGTTTTTAAAAGGGGAATATATTGATACAGAAAAAATAAATTAATCAAGTGTTAGATATATAGATAAATAGTATTTTAGTAGGTAACTTTATATTAATGATAATATAGGTATATTTTTTTTTTATTACGCACTTAAGATACTATTAGTTGGTTATTTCCCTCCCCAATTTCTATAAATAGAGGCATTAGGCTTGTAATGAAGTTCGTAATTTAGAATGTTAATGAAATTCTCCCTCTCCTTACTATTTTCTCTCTTTCCCCCTAAATTTCTTCTAGTCTCCCCCTAATTTCTATTATCTAATCTTAGTTAAGTTTCGTAAAGAGCAATTTAGCCACTCTTCTTAGTTTTAATCATATCATCTTCGTAGTTTGGGTCCTACCAAGTCCTGATTGTTGTCGGTAGCATTGCACAAAATACTAAGTAAGTGGTACAAGAATTCCATATTGTAATATGATTTTGCAAAGCAATCTGAAAATCAGAAAGTTTATTGAACTATAATTGAATGAAGAAACACTTATCCAAAGAAAGAGAGAGAGAGAGAGAGACAGAGAGAGAGAGATGAAGTGCAGAAAGTTACTTGAGGGAGCACAAGATTGACGTTTACAATGATGACTGCTTCTCTGTTCCATCCCTAATTCAGAAAACCTTAAATCTACTTACAAAATTTTATTGTTCACGCATCAAAAATAGCCGTTATCCAAAATAATAAAAAAATAAAAAATATTTTTAAAATTAACTTTTTAAAAAAATTATTTCTTCAAATAGTATCCATGTCATCATTTTTTTAACTTTTTATTATTTTAATATATTTATATGTTTTATATTTATAATATTTATATATTAAATTATTTATTATATTTTAAATAAAATTATGTATACACAAACTTAATTGAAATACTTAATAAATATAAATAATTTAAATTAATTTATTTGTTATGATTAAGAAGATATTATAAATTTAAAAAATTATAAATGTACTAAAAATAATATAAGAAAGTTAAAAAAAGGTAAAAATAAAAAAAATTAAATGATGACATGAATGCTATTTGAAAAAATATTTTTCTTTAAAAGCTAGTTTTAGAAATATTTTTTTTTATTTTAGTGTTATTTTTGGCTTTAGCTCCATCAAAATGGGGAAGAAAGAGGATGATTTTCTAAAATAGCACGTTTGATTATTTTTATTCCCGAAATAGTATGCGAAAATTTGAAATTACCAAACCGGCAAGCGAAAATTCAAAATTATCAAAATAACACACTTAATCAACAGCATAGGTGACCCACCATGACACATAGACAAGGGCAAAATAATAAATTATATTTAATAAAAAAGGAAAAGAACATTGCAAGTTGTCTTACACGAGGGGGAGGGATCCACAGCATCATTAGCTATGGGCAGGGTAGGGATGAGAGAGAGAGCGAGGGAGGGGGGAATTTTTTAAATTTTTTACTTTTGAAATTTATTTAAGGGAAATTTTTTTTTATTTTAAAATAATTAAATATTA
Source organism: Simmondsia chinensis (assembly GCA_018398585.1). Taxonomy (NCBI): domain Eukaryota; kingdom Viridiplantae; phylum Streptophyta; class Magnoliopsida; order Caryophyllales; family Simmondsiaceae; genus Simmondsia; species Simmondsia chinensis. The sequence continues at coordinate 15,550,803 of JAGTTD010000018.1, read as the reverse complement.
AAATTAAAAAATAAAAAATTTCATCTCTCACTTAATAGACATCTAATTAATAAGTTGTTAAAATATAAATTTATATATTAAAATTATTTTATATAAATAACTTAAATTTTAAAATTAAAATAAAAATCCCTCTCTCTCTCTCTCCTGCCTACAGCTAATAATGTTGTGGATTAACCACAACACTAGATCCCTCCTCTTAAGTGGGAGGGAGGACGCAACAATGATGCGGTGTTTTTCTATTCTTTTGTTTTTGGATAAAAGGGAAATGATAATAAGTGTAGTATGATTTGACTTGTGACATATTAAAACTAAAAAATTAAGATTTATATATTAATAAAACGTATATTATATATATATTAATACGGATTGTTATATATTTAGTGTTATATTAAACGTGGATAAAATTATATTTTAAAATTTATATGTATAATATTATTATTATATAAAAAATAAAAACGGACAAGACATTATAATGAAATGACCGAGATAAAGTAAAAGAAATATTTAACATATCTTTAGTTATCATAATTTTGTGAACGGTTAAAAGTGTATTTCAAAATAATTATGTCAATTTGTCTCAACAATGTTGATAACCCTATATACTATGTATCAACAAATTATTCAATATATACATTCGCATATATATAATTTAGAGAATAAGTAAAATAATTTTTAAAATTAATAATTTATAATTAGAATTATGTTAGAGAAAAAAATTGATAAAACAAGACTTACATATTTAATGACTAACACTGGTGGCACCTTAAAAGGGTAAGAGCGTAAGGATGCGTACAACTCACTACTCCGAGGCCATGCATTGGCAGGAGCCCTCATAGCACCGGGCTTATTGTTGTTGCATTTTAAAAATATTATTGTATTCAAAAAAAAAAAAAAAAAGGAATGTTGAAACTATTATACTACTCATAGATTTCATGATTTAAGTCTATAAAACCTAGTAAAATATAGTTAGAATATTATATAGGAAAAAAAGCTATGAAATGCAAGGCTGTGTTACAAAAAATTCTATTACTTTTACTACAAAACCAAAGTTTTCACCACATAAATGATACTTTTAGGCAAGTAGTGGTACTTTTGACTAACAAATTGGAACTTTCCACCATACAAATGATACTTGGTCAAGCTACGAGTTTTGCCCACAATAGTACTTTTGACAAACAAATTGGAGTTTTTTACCATAACAATGGAGCTTTTTACCACGATAGTCTTAACACTTATTCATTATGTTTAAAGTCTATTATTCTGCTGTGTTTGCATTTTATTTACGAATTATAATTTTCTTTTCAATTTGAAAGTATTTTATTTAAAAAAGTTCAATTTGAAAATATTATTTTATTTAAAAAAAAGAAAAACGAATGTTGACCCCGTTGTTCTGCCTATCCATGTGTCTAGATTATGTCTATAGAACTGCAGCTAATCGTAATCATAATGTTATCAGCAGCAAAGAATTACGAAATGCGAGGTGGTGTGATGACATAATGTTTATTTCACAAACAAATGGAACTTTCAGCACACAAATGGTACTTTGTTGGGCAAAGATGTTACTTTTGAAGAAACAATAGTACTTTTGACCAAAAAATTCGAACTTTCACCATAACAATAGAACTTTTTGCCATGACAGTCTGAACAATTATTTGGTGTGTTTCAAAGTCCATTATTTTGTGACGTATACATTTCGTTTACAAATAATAATTCTCTTTTTCAATTGAATGGCATTTTTTTAAAGAAATAACAATTAAAAATATTATTTTCTTTAAAGAGGTAAAAGAAAAGTTGACACCATTATACTGCCCATCCAAGTGAGAAGGTTATGTTTGTGGAACTGTGGTGAATTATGATAAAAATGTTATCAGCAGCAAAGAATTACGAAATCCGAGGTTGTGTCACGACAAAATATTGCTTTTCACAAACAAATGAAACTTTCACCACACAAGTGGTACTTTGTTGAGCTAAGATGGTACTTTTTGGAGAGATACTTGCACTTTTGACTAACAAATTGGAACTTTTTGCCATAACAATAGAACATATTGCCACGATAGCCTTAACATTTATTAATGTGTTTTAAAGTTGATTATTATGTTACGTAAGGATTTTGTTTACGAATAATAATTCCCTTTTCAATTTAAAAGCGTCTTTTTGAAAAAGTTCAACTTAAGAATATTATTTTATTAAAAAAAGGAACATTGACACCATTATATAGCCCATCCATGTGTCAATGCTATGTTCGTAGAATTGCAGTGAATGGTGATTAAAATGTTATCAGCAGCAAAGAATTACAAAATACAATGTTGTGTCACAATAAAATGCTGCTTTTCACCTACAAATGAAACTTTCACCACACAAATGTTACTTTGTTGAGCTAGAATGATACTTTTGGAGAAACAATGGTACTTTTGACCTTCAAATTGGAACTTTTTGCCACGATAGTCTACACATTTATTTAGCATGTTTTATAGTCGATTATTCTGCTATGTAAGCATTTCGTTTACGAATAACAATTTCCTTTTCATTTAAAAGCATTTTTTTTAAAAAGATATTTTATTTAAAAGAAGAAAAAGGAATGTTGCCCATCCATGTGTCAACGCTATCTGTATAACTGCAGGAGTCGTGTTCAAAATGTTATCAGCGACAAAGAATTACGAAATGCGACGTTGTGTCACGACAAAATGCTACTTTTCACAAACAAATGGAATTTTCACTATACAAATGGTACTTTGTTGAGCTAGGATGGTACTTTTGGAGAAACAATGTTACTTTTGACCTACAAATCGGAAAGTTTTGCCATAACATTGGCACTTTTTGCCACGATAGTCTTAACATTTATTTAGTGTGTTTTAAAGTCCATCATTCTATTACATAAGCATTTCATTTATGAATAAAAATTCCCTTTTCATTTAAAAGCATTTTTTAAAAAAGATATTTTATTTAGAAAAAGAAAAAGAAACGTTAACACCTTTATACTGCTCATCCATTTTCTCAAGGCTACGTCTGTAGAACTTGCAGTGAATGGTGTTCAAAATGTTATCAGTGGTAAAAAAAATTACGAAATGCGCCATTGTATCATGACAAAATGTTGCTTTTTACAAACAAATAGAACTTTCACAGCACAAATGGTACTTTCTTAAGCTATGATGGTACTTTTGGACAAACAACGGTACTTTTGACCAACAAATCGGAACTTTTTGCCCTAACAACGGAACTTTTTTCCACAACAGTCTTAACATTTATTTAGCGTGTTTTAAAGTCCATTATTCTGTTATGTTTGCATTTTATTTATGAATAATAATTAGCTTTTCAATTTAACATCATTTTTTTTCTAAAAAGTTAAATTTAAAAATATTTTTTATTTAAAAAAATAAAAAGGAATGTTGACACCTTTGCTCTGCTTGTTTATGTCTCAAGGTTATGTTTATAGAACTGTAGTGAATTGTGATCAAAATGTTACCAATGGCAAAGAATTACGAAATGCGAGGTTGTATCACAACAAAATGCTGCTTTCACATAAAATGGAATTTTCACCGTGCAAATGATACTTTGTTGAGTTAAGATGGTACTTTTGACCAACAAATGGGAACTTTTTGCTATAACAATGGAAACTTTTGCCATGATAGTCTTAACATTTATTTAGTGTGTTTTAAAATCGATTATTCTGTTACATAAGCATGTTGTTTACGAATAATTTTTTTTATAAAAAAGTTCAATTTAAGAATATTATTTTATTTTAAAAAAAGAAACGTTGAGACCGTTGTACTATTCATCCATGTCTTAAGGCGGTGTCTGTAGAACTACAGTTAATGGTGTTCAAAGTGCTATCGGCGGTAAAAAAATTACGAAATGCGATGTTGTGTCACGACAAAGTACTGCTTTTCACAAACAAATGCAGCTTTCACCACACAAATGGTACTTTGTTGAGCTGGGATGACACTTTTGGACAAACAATGGTACTTTTAACCAACAAATAGGAACTTTTTGCCATAACAATGGAACTTTTTGCCACTATAGTCTTCATTTATTTAGTGTGCTTTAAATTCGATTATTATGTTTCGTAAGCATTTCGTTTACGATTAATGATTCCCTTTTCATTTAAAGGCCTGATCCATTCTTAACTCTGCAGCTGATGTATATACTGCCTCTTCCACCTGATGTAATATGCTACAGCAGAGTTTCACAATAGATCTTAGTACTTGAATTCAAAACTTGTCTCAATTTCTCAGCAGCTGCCATGCCTCTTTCGATTCCATACTCAATCCACAATCCAATTGCTATCTTCGGCATCACTACTTGGCTATGCTTACTATCTTTAGTTGCAAACAAGAAGCTCACAATACCATCGGATCCTCTCTGAACTGCTTCTACTTCTGCAGCTACACAACTTGAGAGATCTTGGTTGAATGGCTCAATTTTAGCTACTGAATTTGCTCCAGTCCTCAAGTACTGCACCTCCACCATAAATTCAGGAGGCCTCACATTTGGTTGCACCATTGGAGCATGTTCTTTGTCCATAGCTTGATTAGTACCTAGCCTTAGTTTGGAACTCGGTACACTTGCCAGTTTGTTGTCAAACATTGTCATTCCAAACCCAAAACTGAAACCAAACTCCACCAAAACCTCAGGGGATCTTCCAACTTCAAACACCCTAGTTAAAGCATCTATTGTACTGATTTTGGTCTGATCAGAAATCTGCTCCAGCACAGTACTGAATTTATATACCTCCAACAACTCAATTGCTTGTACTGACACCATGCTTCGCCTTTGTTGAACCTTGAAACGCACTCTCACAGCTCAACTACTTCTTTTCAGCAGAAAATCGACTCTTTTCAGCTTCACATAGCCTTGAGTATCTTCTCCCGGATCAGGAGGCAACTCGTCATAAGAGTGTGTATTTAAATACACCATTTCTCCACTCCGAGAACCTTGCAATGTATCAACTACATTACTGCCAGGACAAATCAAATGCTGATTTCGAGTATCAAGATGCCTTGGAGAAGTGCTTAACACATCTTGTGGTGCTATCACTGTTACTACCGTAGTAACATTAACTTCCCTAGTTAAAATCAGAGGTTCTGCTATATCCAACCCTTGTATACTAGCATATACATTGGTAAAATCAGGAGCTTGAGTTAGTTTTTGTTGCCTAACTTATTCCCGTGGATTATCCCGATATCCCATAATAGAATTGGACTCAATTACTGCCATTACAGGTTGTTTATTGTTCTGTTCTTGCCGATCATCAAGCGTCCTAGGCTGAAACATAGCCTCTTGCTTCAATTTTTGCATTGGAAACTTCTCTTTACCCCAAAAATCTTTCAATGCTTCGTTTAGATGGCTTCTCTTCACCTTACTCTTTGCTTTCTTTATCATTCCCTTGACATGAAAATCGTATTCCCATTCCGGAAGCATGTCATACTGTGCCTCAACATCTACAAGATACTATAACTCTAGCAAAGAGTCTTCATAATGATTAACTTGTTCAACCTCGGATTCCTCTAACTTGTGTTCATCAATTTCGGCATTACCGTGTCCACTTCATCATCAATGGCAACAAATTCCACTCCAACTTTCCCTTTTTGCTCAACATTGAGCTCTTGTTGTATAACTCTATCCATTAGCTTTGAGGACTCATTTGCATCAAGAACACCAGCACAATCTCAATTGATGTTTGCAAACTGATGACCTGAATATTGCCGATCTACAATTCGCTGCAGCCCTTCGTCCCAATCCTGTTTCATATCTGCCAAAACTCCTTGCATTCTTGTCTCAATTCTTGATTTATTTTCTCCCAAGGATCACTCATCATAGATTGACAAGAGCTATCATCAACCATACCAGCCACATTTACAATGAACAACAATGCTTTGATCTGAAACAGCTCAGTTCGTAGAAATACAAGTTCCGTTGAATTCCTTGATCTTGAATGTATGGATTCGACAAAGAAAGTAAGTATAACCAAAATCGCAGAAGAGTGAGACTTGTTTCGCAACTCTTCAATAGCAGATTGATTAATGAAGTTCTACTCCTTCGTTCGCATAAAACAATCCCCTGCTATCGGTCCCACAATTGCCTGAATACGAACCCCTAACTTGCAGAAATCGTGAACGAACCCTAACTTCGAACAAACCCTAATAGTGATGCTTTCTTGAATAATTCAGACTAAGAATCTGAAATTGGTTCAATCTTTGTCTGTAATGATGATTTTAACACACAATTCACCACAATCTTCATGAACGAAGTCAGATTTCTACACTACGGTTCACAGTTCGTTGATAACTTCAGTTTTGACACCAAACTCTACTCAATATCAGATAATCGCTATAGAATCAGCTGAATTTGTATCACTTCAATGCTTATCAACACAATTTGATCACAATTCAGCAATACTCAATCAGTACCTTCAATTCAGCAATAAAGAAATGGATTCTAATCAAATGTGGCATAGAAGTTCAGAATCTGTTACCTCAACCCCAACAACTGAATTATAGAACCTGAAATCACCTCAATTCAGCTTGCTATGCTGATCTTACCTATTCTGATCAAGCATAAGATTGATCTAGCAACTCACTTTAACTTCTTCTCCAACTGATCAGATGAATATTTGATCATGATCAATTATGCTCAGCACTCAACTTCAACAACTATCGCTTGATCAACTCTACTAAATTCAATCTGAATCAGCTTCGATGATGAATGTAATCAACAAATACTGATCAATTAAACTTTCTTCAATGTAACTCAATCAAATTTATCCCAATCGAAAGCAACTCCCAGGCACCTGCAGATCAATAATGCATATGACAATAACCACCACTCTTCAATACAGATTTCTAAAATGAATTTCTGATAATATAAACCAGCAAATTCAGCTTCAGATAAAAACTTGTAGTACACAAACTCTTCAAGTTCAAAATTCAGAATTGAATTCTTGATCACATAAAACTGAACTAAATCAGTATCAAAACTGTTTTTGTTGATTAATTGCACACAATCAATCAGATTTTGTAATTTTTGCTGACTTAAAGCTTGATTTGGAAGCAAATCAAGGCTTTGATACCAATTGTTAAGATTCAAAATTACTCTTGGATCTTAACCTAGGTTGAGATAGTGAGAGTATGAGATGAGGAGAGAATTTAGAGTTTAGATGCTATAAGAAGTGAAAGGAGATGAGAAGTAGAGAGAGAGAGATACCAAAGATATCCATTTTCATTCATCAACGTTAAGAGCTCTTCAAGAGAAGCTCTACATACTTATACTACTATCTCTTAGGATGGCTTAAGACTAAAAAATATTTAGAGATACAATGATCCTAGACACATGGACTAACCGACTCAACCAACAACTAACTAACTAGCCGCCACTATTGACCGGCATTGACCACTAGCTTGACCACCGCAGCTAACAAGCTCTGGACTTCACTTATTACATGACTTAACCAAAGCTTAAGCTACTAATTACATCAAGACTTATTATAATTACAATATCAACTAGCTAATACAACTCAATCAGCGATATTCAACACCTTATTACATTTATACTCTATTTCATATGCCCCCTATTATGATAATCATAACATTACGGTGAGATTCAGGGAGATGGAAATGGTGGAATTCTTGGGGAAAACAAAAATTATCCTCTTCTTCAAAAACAAAACCAAGCAATTCATTTATACAAGATGCATCAATATTAATTACATGGCCTAGAACTTTTGAACATATTTCTAAAGGAGTAGTTCTTGAAATTTTAAGGTTAAAGCAAAATTCGCATACTAAATTCGGGTCTACCGGTTCCTTTATTCAACAAATTCAAATCGAACCTACTCCTTCAAACAAAGCAAATAATTCCCCCAAGTTGTTTTTCCTAACCCAAGTCCAATCTACAAATCTACCAAATAATACTTCCTTTTTGAGGAAAGGGTTAGAGCAATTAATGAGCTAGGACTCCGAGAAGAAGAAGCACCTTCATCGTTTCCAAACCTCTTCTTTGAGGGAGCTTCCAACCTTTTTGTACGACCCATGACTTAATCCTTGATAAAATTTGAGTGAAAAATCATGGTTACGCTTAAGGTTTGAGAGAAAAAAGTGAAATTAAGAGATTTGTTCAAAATTATTCAAGAAAATTAAAGATTTGTGAAAATAGATGACTTTAGACTTAGAAAAGAAAAAAAAGTGGAGGAAAAAAAAACAAATTTGAGAAAATCTTGGGTGGTTCATTTTTGGTTTAGGGTTTTGTGAAGGACGAACTTTTGACAAAAATCCAAGGTTTTGATGTCAAAATAAAGATAAAAACTTGATTTTTAGTAAAACTTTGTAAGAGATTTGAAAAAGATTGATGATTTTAATGTGTTTTGGAGATTTTTGTTGAAAGAGAGAGGTTAAGGTTTATGAGAGAGAAAGTTGAAGGAGCAAAGATGTGTGGAAAAAAAAAAACTTAAGACCTGTGTGTCAACACACAAAACTTGTGTGTTGACACACATAAATAGAGTGGCGCTTACTGCAACTCTGTGTGTTGACATACAAAACTCGCATGTTGACACATAGAAAATAAAGCACGACTTTGAATTCTTTTGTGTGTTTTTTTAAATAATTGAAAATACCCCTTCCTTTTTTTCAAAAATAGTCCAAGTTTCTATATCCATGAGTTGGATAAGAAAACTTGGTCTATTGAAGCTCTTTCATGTTGTGTATTGAAACTGAATGTTTGAATGCAAATGAATGATGCTAATAATCAAGGTCAAGTAGTCAAATTGCACATGTTAATTCTAGTTCTAATGTCACAAAATATTTCTTCACCAAGAGTTGTAGTAAAAATGTTTACTAATTGATCATTTGTGGGAACAAATTTCACAATGACATACCCTTTAAGCACATGATCATGAATGAAATGTTGTCTAACCGCAATATACTTTGTTCTAGAATGGTGAGCTGGGTTTTTAGTTAAACAAATAGCACTAGTGTTATTGCACATGATGGGAGCATGGTCAATATGAATGCCACAGTCATTTAATTGATGCATTAATCACAACATTTGAGCACAACAATTTTCACATGCACCATATTCGGCCTCGACGATGGATAAAGCAACGTAATTTTGCTTTTTACTAAACCATGACACCAAAGCATGACCAAGGAATTGATAAGTACCACTAGTCGATTTCCTATCCACTTTGTATCCGGCAAAATCCGCACCACTATGTCCAACTAAATCAATGAAATCACATTTAGGGTAGAATAGGCTGAGGGTTGGAATACCAACTATGTATCAAAAATTTTTTTTATAGCACATAAATGAGATTCCTTAGGACATGCTTTACATCTAGCATATAAGAACGCACTAAACAAAATATCAGGGCTACTAGCAGTAGGGTAAAAGAAAGGATATAATCATACCTCTATATAGCTTTTGGTCCACCTTTTTACCTCAATCATCCATGTCTAGCTTGAGTGTTGAGCTCATTGGAGTTGAATTGCCTTGAAGTTTTTTATGCCAAACTTCTTAAGCATTTTCTTGATGTACTTGGCTTGGTTGATGAAAATTCCTTCCTTGGCTTGCTTGATTTGCAATCTAAGGAAGTAATTGAGTTCTCCCATCATACTCATTTTGAATTCCCTAGTCATAAGAGATGCAAATTCTTCCGAAAGAGATGGATTAGTAGCACCATACACTATAGTATCAACATAAATCTGTACAATGAGAATATCATTCTAGAGTGTGATAAAAAGTTTGGTGTCAACCTTCCCTTAAAAATCCGTTTTGCTTTAAAAATGAACTCAATATTTCATACCAAGCTCTAGGAACTTGTTTCAATCCATAAAGGGCTTTATGAGTTTATGATTGGGGAATTTGTCATCCTCAAACTGGAGGGTCATAAATTTCTTTTTCAATAAAACCATTCAAACATGCACTTTTCACATTTATTTGAAAAAGTTCAAAATTTTTGAATGATGAAAACACACATAAGAGTCTAATAGCTTCTAATCTAACAATGGGTGTAAAGGTCTCTTCATAGTCTATACCTTCTTCTTGGTTATAGTTTTTAGCTACTAACCTTTCCTTCTTTCTTACTATATTGAGAGGGATCACCAATGATTTGACTTGTTGGATGATCCTTCAAAAATTTCTAATCACATGTGGTATGTCTTCCTCTTTTGATTCTACATTTTGGAAATTTCCTTTTGGTTCATCCATTAGATCTTTGAGTTGAGCCTTTTTTTGCTCCTTGGATGAGGGTGTGATATTTGTTGGTTTGATCACTATATCATCATCATCACAAAGAATTTTAAAGGACAAGTTGTTAGTTTCAACAAATAAGACATGTATAAACTCTTCCACTACGCTTGCTTAGTGCTTTGCAAGTAAGAAAATATCCAATGAATATGCCTTCATCCATTCTTGGATCAAATTTACTAGGATTAGCTTTCCCATAGTTGTGGATAAAGCATTTACATCCAAATGGTTTGAAATTTGCAATATTCGAGTTTCTTCCTTTGTAAAGTTTATAAGGTGTTTTCTTCAAAATTGGCCTTATCAAAGCCGTATTTAGAATGTAGCAAGCAGTGTTAATGGCTTCGGCCTAAAAAGAATTTGGCAAATTGTTTTTACAAAGAATGGTTTTTGCCATTTGTTCAAAGTTCCATTTTTTCTTTCAATCACTTCATTTTTTTTAGGAAGTTTAGGAGTTTGAAAACTCGTGGTGGATTCAAAGTTAATCATAATATTTTTCAAATTTTTTTTTTTTTTTCAAATTTCCTTCCATAATCACTTCGAAACAATTTTCGAATCCTTTCATTTTTCACTTGTTTGCAGAACTTCTCAAATTTGTCGAAGGATTCACTCTTATGAGAAAGGAATAAGCACCAAGCAAAATGGGAGTAATCATCAACAATCACAAGTCCATGCGTTTTTCACTAAGGCTTAAATGTCTAGTAGGATCAAACAAATATATATGCAAGAGTTCAAGACGCCTTGAGATAAAAACTACATCCTTGAGTTTGAATGAAGATCTTGTTTATTTCCTATATTGAAATGCATCACAAATATGACCTTTTTTTTATTTAAGCTTTGGTAGTCATCAAACAAGAGAATTTTTCGAAGGTTTTGAAATTAAGTCCATATAGCAAGTTTAAATCTTCTACGTCAAATCCAAGGATCATTTTCTTTCAAGACACTATAACAATTCACAAAGTTCTACATTCAAGAACAATTCATGGACAGTATCACATCCTACTCGATCAAGTAATACTTCATTCATTTAAGCATGCGTCACTACATATTTAGATGACTCAAGATTGCACACAATAAACTCTATCATATAGTAGACTAATGTTTAGAAGATTACACATAAGACCATCGACAACTAACCATCATCTATGCAATGAGAAAAGTAAGGAGCAACAATATAGATACAAAGAATTTTTCTTTTCTTCTTGTTGAAAGTGAGATTTCCTTTCCTTGGTTTCATAGAAGTGTTCTTCGATTGTTCTCAAAGCACCATTTTTTATTTTTCTTCTCAAACTTCAAGCATACCTACACAACTTAATGATCTTTTGGTACCCAGATTTTCTTAGGTCCTTCGTTGTTAGTCTTAACCTTTGGTGTTCAAGATCCCTTTTGGAACCCAAACCATCTTGGTTTTTCTCAAATTCTTTTTAAAAGGACATTTGTACACAACATGTCCATGGTCACCAAAATAGTGACATCTTTATAGAGTTAGTTGGAGGTGAGGAGGCTATGACAAAAAGTATATTCAAAATTTTCCTTTGAATATTTCCATTATAATCAACTCCTTCCATGTTGTAAACTAGTTTTTGAGAGGAGAGTATCTTGTCTAGTGTTTCTTACCCCTTGAAAAATTTGTTTAAGATTTTTGAAAGTTCTTGCACTCTTTCTTTTAAAGACTCATCTTCTTTTAATAGTGATTCATCTTCTTTGGATTTTTTTTGTTCATTTTTATATGATTGAAGCTTTTCTTCCAACGACTGTTTTTCATTAGTTAGTTTTATGATTTGACCATTCAATGAGTCATTTGTTTTCTTTAAGGATTCATTTTCAAGTTCAAACAATAAATATTGCTTTGACTCTTTTTCTAGACCCATTTTTTCTAGACCCTTTTACGAAGGCATTGTGGTGTTTCTTTAATTTTTCATATTTCTCATATAATTCATGAAATGCAGCAAGCTCATCATAGGATAGATTGATTACCTGATCATCTTTAATGCTTTCATCACCAAGGGTCATCAGACACGAATTTACTTGCTCCTCATCACTTGTATGGGGGGATTCTTCATCCGAATTTCTTCCAAATGTGGCTTCAAGTTTTTCCCAGATCTCCATCGCATTCTTGCAACTTTTGGCTTGATCAAACACTTTAGGAGTAATAGCACATAATAATTGGCAGTGAACCTTTGCTTTTTTATCAAGCTTTGTCTTGCCAAGTTGGACAAGCACATTTTCAAATTTATCAACAATTGCATTTCCTTCATTCATTGAAGAAAAAAATCACCATTTTTAGCGATTAGCCACAAGTCAAAATTAGTAGATGTAATAAAAGGTCTCATCCTAAGTTCCAATAGTGAACGTTTTCACCATAAAAAACAAGAGGCTTGTCGGTTGGTTGACCCTCTGCCAAAATAGATGCAAAGGTTTCCATAAGGATCGCTCTAAGGTTGTTAGACCAAAAAAGGAGTACTGGTTCCAATACCAATTGAAGGCCCAAAGAGTAACATAAGAGGTAGGGGGTGTGAATTAGGTTCTTTTCTAATAAAATGAAAATTTAAACTTGAAGAATTAAAAATTATATTAAAAGATAAACGATGAATATTAAATATAAAAAATAAAGGCAAGAAGAAAAATGATGCACAATGAATTTTGTAGTGGTTCGCTTCCAACCTGGAAGCTAGTCCAGTCCTCAAGTGATACTTTTTGTCACTTAGCCTTTTACTAAGCATGATGATCCTTTTTAAAAACTAGGCTCAGGATCCAACTTTTACAATCGATCCTTTTATACAAAGGATCAAGACCCAACCTTTTACAATTGACCCTTTTGTAATAGCAGGCTCAAGATCCAACCTTATAATAAAAAGAATTCAAGCAATGGAATTCTTCACTCTTTGAAGAGTGAACTGACAATAAATCAAGCTTAGCCAAAGCTAAGGATATGCCAATTAAGCTAAAAAAACCAACAATATAGAGAACAATTGACGTTTAAGAAAACTTTAAGAAAAACTCAAAATTAAATGGTTAAATCACAATAAGAGAACCAGAGCTTTTAATCAAGAATGCTTAGAGAGAATTGGATGATTTATACCAAAGCACTCAACCTCTATTTATAGGCAAGTGAGGCTAGGGAACGTTTGAAATGTTTAGGAAAAGATTAGGAAAGAAATAAAATCAAAAGTAGTTATTTCAAGCTGTTGCAAGTCTGTATGTCGATACACAGCAGCTCAGGATGGGTATTGTATGTCTGTGTGCCGACACATATCTTCTGAGTTTCGTCACTCAGCATGCCTGGGTGGATTTGAACAATTTTGACCATTTAAGTTGATTGATTGATTTACCATATTAACTTATTTTTTGAATTAATTTCCATGTTATGAACGAATTATTGATTTAACCAAGCTAAAATACCACCCTAATAAAATTTTTGATTTTATCATTCTTGGGCGTGCTTTTCATAATGCAATTTAAAATATCCTTATAGAAAAACTTGATTGGCTTGAAGTTGACTTGAGTATTTTTCAAATAACATTTGGAAATCAAATTACAAAAATATTTCAAAAAAATTGTCGTTAGAGCATCGCATATTAATATTGCGATTTGACTCAATTGATATATCATGATCCTAAGTCCTAAAAAATATGAATAAATGACTTGAAGCACCTGGACTCGGATCTCGTTCTCTTGATTTAGGATCAACCTTCTGTTCAACTTAGCTTGGTTTCCTCTTGTTCTATCATCTTGGAAAGCTTGATATCAATATGATTAGTCTTGATTTTTTCTTTCATTTTAGTCACTTTCAAACAAGATTAGAACAATTTAAACATAATGACTCACTATGTGATTGTTATCATCAAAACTAAAATGTAAATGGTTTTTAGGGCCAACATGAATGGGTAACTAAATTAAAGGAATTAAACAATAATTAGGGTTGTTTAGGGTGTATGAATTAGGATTAGGGCCATCTAATCACTCTAGGTTTAGCATTGATTATCTCAATAGCTCTAATAAATTCCTTTATCACACCTAATTTTATGTTGAACCTGGATTAATACTTAAGTTAGGGCTTAGCATGATTAACTAATTTACGGGCATAACCCATTTTATCACTCTAGGTGTAGCATGGATTATCTCACTTGCACTAACAAATTTCTTTGTCACTCCTAATTTAGTATTAATTTGTATAAAAGATTGTGTTCAAGATTGGGTACAATTACTACCTTGATTACTTGTGAAGAACATGTTATACTACAGTTTACACTAGAAGCATTAGACAACATGCGAATAAAATTAAAAATTAAAGCATAGTTACAAGTACATAATGAGAAAACTAATCTCAAAATATAAAACACCCCACAAGGATGCGAAAGTAGTATAACAAAAGTCATTTTCAAAAATAAAATATAAATCTGGGATTCGGACGGCTATCCTTCATCCTTAAACTATTAGTTTACTCCTTCATGAGAGTTTTATAAATTCCTAATTTAAAAGAAAAAAGGGAAAGAAAACTCATGGATTGATCAACTCCCTCGATCGGTGTTGACTTGACTCTTTCCTTGATTCCCCCATACTTTGACCACTTGCGCTTCGGCCTTTGTGAGAATTGGGTCCATCTTGGCAACTTGAGGATGGAGGGAAAGTGAATGGAGAGGAAAAAGTGGAAAACATAGGTCTCCCCCTCTCTTTATATAGAGGCAGTGTGCCCAAGGGGTTCGCTCCGTAGTTAAATTAAATTGTGCTTAACTTTTGAATCGTAAGGAGTTATAGGCCAAATTATATATCATATTGAAGAATTTGAAGATATCTATGATCTAAGTGGTATTTTCAGTGGAATTGGATATTATTGGGTCATGGATGCTCGTTTGTTAACCTTTTACTCGTTTTAAGCTTGACTAATTGCCAAATGATTGGCCGATCAATCTGCATGGTCAAGGGAAGACTTTTCTTGACCGAATCTTGACCCGATAAGTCCTTTTTCACATGTAGTCTGGTTTGTTAACATAGTCATCGAATTTATCTGTTGTAACTCATTCTTCTCTACTTTCAAGATATTCTTACTTCGACACGTACTAACTTCTCTACTTTCACAATGTTCTTATTTCAACACTTACTAAGTCTAAACATAAAAAATTTATACCATAGCACACATGCAATGGCCAAAAATATCATAGGAATGGGGTATAAAAGATATAAAATGTGCAAAATATTATATCCCTAAATCCAAACCTTGCTTGTCCTCATGCGTGATTATTTTCAAACTAGTTGAAAGTAGAAAGTATTCAATTGGTCTTATGGTTATGTGAATTAGTTATGAATCAAAGTTATGAATGCATCTAAGAAAGAAGGTCAAAAAAAAAACAAATCATATGCAATGCTATTAACGCACTGGATCCAACTAGAAATTTCACCATTTACATTTTCCTACTGGTAACTGTGTTACAACTTTCCCCTAAATTTCTTACTTCAAACCATTCAAATCTAAAAAGCACAGTGAGAATAATTAAAGAATAAACAACCCCAACAAATTACTTCTAAATATCAAAGAAATCTCAAATCTTTTCTTTCTTTCTTTTTACCATTGGACATCAACTTCACCCCTTTTTTCTCCGCCTTTTTTTTTTTCCTTTCAAAATAACTATTGTTAGGTGTCTTTTGAAGACCCATGTAACAACTTTATAGTCAGTGACTCCTGATCTAGTTGGCTTAAGGCACCGTGTGAAGAGCGCCCTTTGAACCTAATAACTTGGGTTGTAGAAATTCACAATCTAAGTCGTTACTAGCACATACCTTAAAAAGAATATATCACTCAAATTATGCAGTGGTGCTTATTAGAGTGACTTATAGAAGTTGGATCTTCTAAAGCTTTTCCTATGGCTCGTGTAGCGACCTTTCAACCAGCAGTTCCCAATCCAGTTGGCTCAGGATACCAGGTGTCGAAACACTCCTACATGTTGACTTGCTAGGGACACAGAGGCCATACATGAGCCTACTAGTCATGGGTACTTACTTGATTACAGCAAGTGTTGGCTCCTCTTTTTTTTCCTTTTTTTAATATCCTCAACAATGCATTTAACAGTAAGATCTAGGAATAACCTCATTACATCGAACTTTTAATTCTTGAAATTTCTAAAATTTGAACTAAATATGGTTGACATTAAAAGAAATATAGTTGGTTATTTAGACATTAATAGAAATTAAGAGTTCGAGTCCTTAATTCCTAAAATCATTCATACAAAACATCTTAATGTGTGGAGTCTGTCAAAAGATTTAGAGTGAATGAAATAAATCCTCAAACTTGTCTGAAAGCAAAAAATAGTGAATTTAACAGTATGATCTAAGAATAACCTCATTACATAGAAATTTTAATTCCTGAAATTTCTCAAATTTAAACTAAATATAATTCACATTAATTCATAGCCAACCATTCAGTTCAAAGATGTAGCAAATTTAAAGCAAATCGTGCTACAATAATAACACAAACGTACAAAATAAAACTACGCGTGAGTGGCCATCAAGGTGCAGCCCCTTGTCCGATCGTGGCGGCAGTGCCTAAGTAGGAGAAAGAAAAGGGGAGAAGATGCTTGAGACAAGCACTAGATTCACTGTAGGCCTCCTGAGGGGCGGTGGTGTACTAGAGATGGCAACATCGGTATCCACCGACCAATAGAGGGTGGCACTTGTGTGGTTGGGCTGACGATGGGGTCGTCGGTCATCACCTAGTGCTTAGCGGCCAACCATTGTATGGGTGGGTGTTGATATTGAGATTTCCAGTCTCCACTGGACGGGTGTTGGTGCCAGCGGAGGGGGTTGGGGTTTGGGATGCGACGTTAGAATAACATCGATTAGGGTTTGTTGCCATTGCTCATAGGATGCAACATTAGAATAAGATTAATTAGGTTTTCTACCATTACTCAGAGAAAAATTACTAAAAAAAAATTAAGGAAAGGAAAACAAAGAAATTCGCAGTCTAACAAGAAAGAAAGAAAAGAGGTGAAAAGGAATGTGAGAGCTACGAGTAGGGATAACAATTGGACCCAAATCCATTTAATATCCTTCCAACCCGATCCATTTATTACGAATTTGGATTTAAAATGGGTTTTAAATGGATTTGAATTTTGATGTTGATAAATGTGTTTTGGGTCGGATCGGATTAGGATGATATCAAACCCAACCTAAACCTGACCCAAAATCATGTTTACTATAGAATAAAATTTTACAATTACTAAATTTTGGGCCTTTAACTTGCCAAACTAGATTTTAATATCTTTTTAGTGTGGCATACTTGCATTGTAATAATGTTTGTAAAAACCACGATATAAAAAATCCATGTATAAAATTTATTGGTTAAGAGGTTTTTGAACGATTGCATTGTATTTCATTATATTATGATACATTTTAAATGAAAAAAAGAAAAAAATATATAGCAATTTGTCCAGATATTGGAATTTATAGTATTGTTATTGCATTAAATATGGTTATACATATTACTATTATGTTGTAATATTATAATTTTTCTAGGATTTAAATGAGTTATGGATTGGGATTGTCCAATGGATTTGAATTTGGATTTAATTTTTGCGGAATAAATAGGTATTTTCGGATTTTGGTTGAGTTGGGTTATCCAAATCCAACCCATTACCATCCCTAATTAGGAGAGCTTTGGTACCATGTAAATATATTATGTTCTTGTATTGAATTGAATAAGTGAGTAACAAAGGAGTATATATAAGCAAGAGGGAGATGAAAGATTATGGTAGAAACTAGAACCTCCTAGCAATTTTCAATTCCTTCAAAACACATGAAGTAACTTACATACCCCTTAAAATCCCCAGAAAGGGGAGCCACAAGTACCGTAGTGGAGATTTGAACCTAGATGGTAGAGGTGGCCACGGGCCAGGCTTGGGCCTGTGTCCAACCAAGGGGGCCTGGGTTTGGACCAGTCTGGGCCTAGGCGCCCCCCCCCCCCCCCCTTTTTAATAATATTATAAAAATATATAAAACAAACATAATATGTGGTATATATAAAAATAATAATTTTGATCAAAAAATAATTATAATTTATTTATAAATAATATAACATTCAATCATAATAGTTCCCTATAAAATTACAAATATATTTTATAAAATGAAATATATTATAACCCGTTAAAAAAATACAACTATAGTATAAATAAATCAATCTAAACTTGTTGTACTTGATCCAATACTTATAGAGGTGTTAGTGTCACTGTCTTCATCGCTTGATGATTCCAAGTTCAAACAGTCCTAGTCTCTATCCACTATAGCCATCCGGTCTTTCAAGCATACTAACATTTCTACGGTGTCCGGTGCTAGCTTCGCTCTCTTTGTTCCTAGCAATCTGCCACATGCACTAAAAGCAGACTCTGATGCTACTGTAGATATTAGACATGTTAATATATCGTGTGCCATGTGGAAAGCACGGGATATTGGGTTTTAGATGATTTCCACCATAACAAAATATCAAAATGTTCATTAGACTCCGGCAATTGGAATTCGAATAAAGCTGAACACAAATATAAAGAAAGCTCATCATATAACGTGGGACTTTTTCTAGGCATTAATTTGTTAAACATGTGCCACACATATGATTGGCCTCAAGAGGAGGACAAAGATGATGTATAAGAAATATTTGTATTATTTGCTAATTTTTGAGAATAAAGGAAAATAAATAGTGTAAAGTTGCTTCAACTTTATTAACAAAAAATTTTACATCAAAATTTGGTACCATTCTTTCATAAAATATTTGGACAAAAAATTGAAGACCCACAAGTTTGTAACGCGGATCAAAAATAGTGGTAATATAATATGCCATGGGTAATTCAGTATAATACTTTAAAAATTTTTGCTGCATATCGGCAAAGGACCCTTGCAGTGTGGGGTTTGAGGAGTTCTCCATCATCCATGCAGAAATATTTTGTTGGGAAAATTTAAAATCAAGCACAAATGGAAGTGTGAAACAACATAAACATCGATACAATCAACCCTAATATTTACGTGGAAACCCTCTCTCAACTAGAGTGAAAAAACCACGGGACCCAACGGGTGCCTCAATCCACTATGAAATTAAGGATTACAATCTCTAATTGAAATCCTCAACCCCATGTACAATCATCAATCAATCATTAATCATCAATGTGACTATTACATGGTAAATCACCATCATTCTCAAAGTGTAACTGCTGCAAGGGAAGTCACTGCCTCTCTTCAATGTAGCTTTTTACATAGCGAGCCACCAACTCTCCTCAATGTGGCTTCAGCATGGCGAGCCACCAACCCTCCCAAAACACAGCTTTGGATAGAGGAACTATAAACTCTCATTAATGTCTCTCAATCGCAAAACCTATCAACATCAATCTCTACTCCTGCTGGGGTGCCCCCCACGCACCCCTTCGCAAAACCGTTATTCTCTACGTCTTTTTCTCTCTTTTTTACCCCTTTCAACCCTCAACTTTGAACCCTATACATAATGAGTTACATAAATCTAATCTGACTCAAAATATCAAATTAAGCTTATTTGGGTAAAAAAATTTAAATCATATCACACCCAACTCAAATCCTAATCATATCAATTAATATTAATTTTGAGATAATAAAATATTCTAACAAATCTCCCCATTATCTCCATTAATACTCTTTACAATTATCATCATCAATATTTTTTTTATTTTTTTTCTTTGTGTCTCCCTGACCTAGAAAATGAACCCTAACTAAAACTTATCGCCCGCTGCTATGCTTCATCTTCATCTTCAGCTAACTAAAACCCAAGCCGCCGAGCCTCACTGGCCACATCGCCATCTTTGTTCCAGTCTCTCACTAGCGCTGACATCAATCTCCTCTGCCACCAACACTGAGCACCTCGCACCTCGAGACAAACCACTGTTGATTTTAGAACACCGCACTTTCTTCGGCCTTTCACCTTTCTCCGACCACCACGAACTGCCGGAATCACCTCTCAAGATGCCATTCAACTGGCTTTGACCACCACCACCGATTTCCTCTGTTCATCTTCTGTAATCTCCGCAAGCCATCACTGCTCGAACACCGAGCCTTTAACACCACTCTCGCTCCGCTCGAAATCCACCACCATCAACGCTCTGCTGACCTCAACCTTGAAAAATCAGATCCCATTCTCCTCTTCTAAGTAAGTTTTCCCAGCTTGCTTTGATACCACTTGTTAGAGAAATTCACAATCAAGCACAAACAGAAGTGTAAAACAACATAAACATCAAAACAATCAACACCAATATTACGTGAAAATCCACTCTCAACTAGAGGAAAAAACCATGGAATCCAATGGAAGCCTCAATCCACTATGAAATTCAGGATTACAATCTCTAATTATAACGCCTAACCCCATATACAATCATCAAACATTAATGTGACTATTGTACGGTAAGTCACCAACCCTCTCAAAGTGTAATTGTTGCACAACGAGTCACCAACCATCTTCAATATAGCTTTTGCACAGCGAGCCACCAACCCTTCTCAATGTGGCTTTTGCACGACGAGCCACCAGCCCTCACTAAATGTAGCTTTACTCACGACACGTGTTCACAATGATACTTGTGATTACATGAGAACAGTGGGGATATTCAAATAGGCAAAAATAAATATTTCATTTTTGAATTATCTAGGAAGAATCAATCCAGTGTACAGTTATGCACATGCAGGGTATGTGAGATTTACTCTTCCATGTGTCAGATGTGAATGAGATCATGCTTGTGTTCATCTTAAAATTTTCTCCTAGCTTATTTTTTTATTTTTATGTATTCTTTAAACGTGCCGCGCTTCAAAGTTTTACGAGGAACCTGTTATGATTCTAGAAGATGGGGCATGTGGAATTAATTAGTAATAATTCATTGGTTGTAATAAAGTAGTTTAACTCAATAGTATAAGTCATATTAAGCCATTTCTTAGTGTATTAGCTGTTAGCTTATACATGGGGGGAAAGTCGGTTATTAGTATAGTTAAGTGGTAGTTAAGTCATGTCTAGGTGAAAGGTATTGCTAGATATTTTCCTTGTAATCATCTTAAGCTAGATTAGTATAAGTAGTGTTCTTTCTGTTGTAATACTCATTCAATCAAATATAAAACATCTTTTGATATTAATTCTCTCTCTCATTTAACATTCTCTCTATTCTCTCATCTTATTTCACTTCTTTCTCATTTTAAATTCTATTGTCCCCTATGTCATGATCAAGATTTATCTTGATTCATAATAATTGGTATCAGAGCCTTGATTTGCTTCCAAATCAAGCTCAAATTAATATCGAGTTCCTTGATTGCATTGCAAATTGATTAGGAGTTCAGATTTGGATTCCGGATTAAGGAGCTTGCGATTATTATCTGAATTCAGCTACTCCTCCGCAGAAGATTGAAAATTGCATTTGATTTAGTTGAATTACACTCAATTAAGTGAGTTTGCACTGACACAATCATGATTTGCAGCACGAGCTTAGCAATTGGAGCAGGTGATGTTGTTGCGACTTCAATTCAGCAAGAGCATATTGCGTAAGTTCAGCAGCACCAACAGCGATTCTCTCAGAATTTCAGGCTTACCTTGCAGCGATCACAGCAGTAGCATGTACAAAGATAGCAGCAAATTCAACAAAAAATTCACAAAAATGCAGAATTTCAGTGAAAGAGAAAGGAATTAAACTTGGAGGAATAGATCAGAACTCTCTCACTAACTTGGAGGGAATTGGAATGGACTCGAGCTTAATTAAAGATGCTGCGAGTCAGATTAATGAAAAGCTGGTACATCAAGTTGTTTGTGATGGCATGCTGGGGAATGTTGGTGATAAGGTTGATGCGTTTGAGAACAAGCAAGATCAAGTGAGCTGGAACCATGTTATGATTGACCAAGCAATTGTCAATTGGCCAAAGATAAGTTCTACTTCAGTTGTGGATGTTTGGGAAGCAGAATGATCGGGATTGGCAGCACTAAAACCTGAATTTGGCGCAGTGCCATTAGGAATGGAAGGATCATGACTTGAGGGACAAGTTAAGGAATCAAATTTTGGTGCTGAGATCCAATCGCTAGTGCAAATTGAGATTTTGAGCACAAGGAAGTTGAGAGTTAAGTTCACATCACAGCTCAACAATGCAATTAGCTTGATCATTCATTTAAATCGTAAGAAGTGTTATTCAAGCTTGAAGATAAGAGCAATGAAGAGGCCAATCTTAGTTTACCAAGGCAATGCTCCAGATTTCTTGTAGCATGAAGCAAATAAGGAAGCTCTTGGAAGATTATATGAAGCAAGAAGTGAGGAATGAAGCAGCCTAAAGTAGTATTGTTGTCTATTGATAGGCTTTGAGCTTTTTATTGAATCCAAAGAAGTATCAAAAGGGTAAGGAGAGGATAATTTGGAAGCCAAATCACAAGTTCAGCATTAAATCAGGAAGACTATACTGCAGAGGCACCAAAGGCGGAACAAGTTGCTGCTACTGATTCTAATGTTAGTGCCAATGCAGGTTGTAATGCTGAAATGGGAATTAAAACCATCGCAAATCCACTTGAGCAATTTGGGCTTTGAATGCAGGAGTTGTTTGTAGCAGTGCAGCATTCTTTGGAGGAAAGATTGGATCAGCAATTCCAAAGATGGCAACTTTAGATTGATGGCTTACTACAACAGCTCAATAGACAACTTCCTCAAGTGGAATCGAGTCCTCAAGTGGAAGTGCTATGTAAGGACATTGATCAAGTATCAAGGGAAGCTGCTTACCTGCCACATTCAGCATTGAATCCATGTAAAAACGCAACAGCACATCATATGAATGAGGCATCAGTGTATTCATTAGATCAAGTTGAATTAGTACAGCAGCAAGATGAGGTTGATGTTGCAGCAGAACAATTTGCGTTTGATCCTTCATTGCTACAAGTCCATGATGTAACAGAGGTTGATCCCCAGCAGGTTAAGGTGCTAGAGGTTGATTGGAATTCTATTCAGGCTAGTGTTACTGATTTGGAATCACAAGGCAAGAACACACAAGTGATTGAAAGGGAGGAAACAAATCAAGTGAACAAAAGGCCATTTGATCCGGGGAAAGAGGAGTTTTGTAAAAAATTGGAAGCTAATCAATCTCCTCATCAGAAATGTAGGAAGGGCACATCTGGTGGGGTTGGAGCTGGCTTGAATGTTAAAACTACAGTATTGAAACAGAATGGTGATGCAAAATATCAGCTTGAGCTGGATGAGGGGATGCAAACACAAGTTCCTGAGGTTAATTCGAAGGCTGCAGCAGTAATTTCTGGAGAGCAGAACACCAATATTGAGCAATGCAGTGTGAGGCATCATAAACTAGATTCAATAGCCATTGGAAAGTTCATTACAGCAAGTTTAGCTTCAACTCAAGATGAAATGGAACTGATGCCAGCTATTCAAGAAGGTTTTGTACAAAGATTAAGAACAATGAAAAGGCTAATATTGGTCTATCATGGAAGACCTCCACATTTCCTTCTCCTTATGGCAAATAAAGTGATTCTTGAAAAGCTTGTCTTACTTAAGAAGAGGGGTAATGTTGTCAATAGATCAATTAAGACGGCTAAGAAAAGGAGGAATTCCACCAATATGAATGCTTATTCAGTAGGGGAGCATTTTGACATGACAACAGTGCATGCAAATGCATTCCATAAGTAGTCTAAAGTTATTCCAGTGCACACGAGCAAATGCATTTCAGATACTGAATTAGCAAGGCAGTTTGGGCAGGAGCGTGATGCTTGTGTGAGTCAAATACAAAGTAAAAGACTTACTCCAAGGATGCATCATAATGTGAGACCTCCTCAAGTTGTGCAGCATAAGGAAGGTCGAGTTTCTGTGAATCCAGATTTACAATGGCAGCAAAAGCTTAAGTTTGGAATTAATGCACAAGTAGTTGGTCTTTGGAGATTACGCAAGTAGTTTGAAGTAGTGATTGAACAATCCGAACTTAAGTATCAAGGAGTGTTGTTTAAGAGGTTAATACAAGAACATATCTTGGAATTTGTTGGTTCTTGGATCAAAAAGATAGTTAAGAGGGCTAAGAAAAGAAGGCATTATACCAATAAAGATGTTATTTCCGCAACGAAATAGGTTGATGAAGCAAAGATTCAACTTGAACTTGTTGAGATGAGGTAAGCACAAGTCCCTGAATCACATTCGAATGTGGTAGCAGCAAAATCAACGCATTAGAATGCCCTGACTGTAATACACTTAAATTATGTTAGGGGTTGGCTGGTTATTGCTGCAGATCAATCTGTTCAACTAGAGAATTTGCAAGACTAAGCTATGTCTAATCAAGGGAAACTTCTTGGTCACAAAGGGCAATCTAACCTAATTGGGAGTACTTCTGAAATTGTGTTAGCTGAGAAAACAGAACAAGATTTTTGTATGTGTATTATTCAAGCTGAACTAAAAGGGAATGTTCCAAGGGTGCAAGCACAGGTGAGACCACCTGAGATTCATGTTGTGATGTAGCACATGAGGACAAAAGCATTTTTAGCTGATCAAATTAAGCAGTTCAACAAGGAACTCTTGAGCAGATCAGTAGTTGTTCAACACATGTCTACAGATGTTAAGATGCCTAAGTTCTTCTGTAATTGTTCAACACATGTTCAGCAATTAATTATACTTACAAAGGTGCAATGTTGGTCATCTTGAGTACGGAAAGTATCAGACTTGGAAGTTTTAGTGGTTGTTCAGAAGTTGTTGCTATTTAAAAGTGTTTAGCTAATCTCAGGATTCAAGATCAATCTATTGTTGAGTGTGTAAGAGTTTGGGAAAAGAAGCTTAAGTCTTCCATAGAATCAGCGGACCAAGTTGGTATGCAGCTAGCAGGTTTCAAGAAGGCAAAGTTTCTGAAGTATCACCAGTGCAACAAGCTGAAGAACCATCAGAACAACAGCTGCTGCATTCCTTGGCTATAGCTGCTGCATTTTCAGCCATCAGTGCACACTTGCTGCATTATATTAATGAGTGCATGTACTAGTTGCAACATGAGGTCCTTCAGGGGGATTATTAGTGTTGGAGTTTGCTGATTTGACATGGTATTGGCAGACCTCCTGCAGTATACACAACTATTGTATGCTAGCATTGTGGCAGAAGCAGGAGACAAAGAAAGGCATGCAGTAATGATAGCATCCAATATGAAATAACAAGATTGAAGCTGCAATTTAGATATAATTCAGATTCAGATCCAAGTGTTGCCAATAAGCACTCATTAGCTGCACCTTCTACAACAATAAGGGTTCTTCAAGTCACTATTCTCTACTTAAATTCTTGAGGACAAGAATCTTTAAAGGGGGAGTATTTTTATGATTCTAGAAGATGGGACATGTGAAATTAATTAGTAATAATTCATTGGTTGCAATAAAGTAGTTTAAATCATTAGTATTAGTCACATTAAGCCATTTCTTAGTGTACTAGCCGTTAGCTAATATGTGGAGGGAAAGTCAGTTATTAGTATAGTTAAGTGGCAGTTAAGTCATGTCTAGGTGAAAGACATTGTGAGATATGTTTCTTATAATCATATTAAGCTAGATTAGTATAAGTAGTGTTCTTTCTATTGTAATACTCATTCAATCAAATACAAAATATCTTTTGATACTAATTCTCTCTCTCTCATCTAACTTTCTCTCTAATCTCTCATCTTATTTCACTTCTTTCTCATCTCAAATTCTATTACCTCCCATGTCATGATAAAGATTTATCTTGATTCATGACAAAGCCCTTTGAGTGGTAGGGTTTAGTGCGGCTCCATAGTAGCAGACAAATCTTGGGTATTTGCCGGTGGTAAATGGCTTCTCAACCGAATTGACGTATGTCAATAATTCATGTCTATTAGTCTTTGGTGAAAACCTAAAGTTTGCAAGCGCACCAGTTGCTTATTGTACAAGGGTTTGTTGGGAGGTATCCGCATTTAAGTTGCAGTGGGCTCTCAGTAGGTGTCGTTTTAAAGTGCAGGTCCCACCACTACGTTGATGGCTAAAGGCTTTTTGAATATTACAAAGTTTACAATATGATTTTCTCTTTTCATGATCAAATGTAAAATACTGACATACTTAACTACTAGGACATCTACTAGTGGCAGTCGTTGGGTCTTCAAAATTGGGGGTTTCAGTTTCATCGATGCTGGGTGCAGGTCTGGAAGAACATCCCACACCACCCGATTCAAGATAATCTTGCTCAAATCTGTGTTCATATTCCCAATTTAAAGTGTCTGTGTATGGAAGCGAGATGATGGGTTCTAAACAATTACATTCCTTGGTATTAAGCTCAACCCCTCTAGATTGGCTACAAGTACTAATACCCGCTTTAGGACCCTTAGGCTGCCTAGAAGAACTAGAACTAGATCGCAAGCTCAAGATGAAAATGATATGTGCCATTATATTATTATTATAAGATTATTTCAAATAAAAATGACAAATAAGAAAGCAGTAAATAAAAATCACAAATAAATAAAATTTTAATAAATTTCACCGAAGTGAAAGTTGAGAACTTCAACATGCTTCTACAAACTGAACACAATCGAAACTTCAAACTTGAGAAACTAAGAGAGAGAAAAGAATTGGAATTATATATAGAGTAGAAATAATTCGAAAGAAGAAAGAAATGATGATTGTTGTATCGTGAAATGAGAAATTTTGGTTAGTATTTTAGAGGGTTTTTTTTTAAATCCCCCCAAGCCGTTGCCCTAATGGGCCGAGCTTGCGCCCGGGCCTGTGCAGACCCCGCTTCCAAAAGGGGACTCGTAGTCTGGCTCGGTTTAATACATAAACTGCTTCTTTGATATAACACTTTTTACAAAAGCGATTTCATAAAAACTACTTCTGAAAAAAACATTTTTTTTTTCACAGCAATGTCAAATAGGCCCAATTCTATACTATACATGCGCGTTCATGGTTTGATTAACCGTACCGAAAATCATTTCGGTTCAGTTAACCATAACCAATGTACTCAAAAAATTCTAACTTTAACTGTTACCAAAATAGCCGCTTAACCCTTTTTGATACATCGGTAATTCAGTTTGGTAAAGTCGATTAAATGAATACAAAATAAAAGATGTATATAAATTGTACAAACTCCAACCAATATTCGAAAAATTATTAATGAATTTTCAAAGTAATAAAAAAATACTCTTGACAAGAACTAATTTATTATAATAATTGTCAACAAATAACTTTTTTCTTGAAATAATAACACAATTTAATAAAGAATGACAGATATGAAATATATAAGATAGTTTTTGTATGTATGACTTAAGCACCGATTTTCCGTCAATAAAAGATTGAAGCGTGCGCAAGGAGATGCGGAATTTGAATTTTCATTTGGTCAGTTAGTTTTTTATTTTTATTTTTATAAGGTTTACTTTATTATTTGACTTTGGAAAACTCTTAATTTATTAGAAAACTTAAAGTAACGAAAATTATTATAGTTAAGAAAAAGATAAATCTAATGTAACTCGGATCTTAAACAATAATGAATTGGAAGAATGGAGCTCAACATTAAATCAACTTATATTGATGTAGTCTATTTTAAAATATATATAGGTATTTGTGTATTTTCGTAATTGGTTAACCGAAATAAACTAAATCATTTACCATTACCGTCCCAAAATACCTCAAAATTTACCTGTATTTGTGGTGTTTAGTAGGTAGTTGGGAACAAGCTAACCTGAAGCTAGTTTAAGGATTGTCAAGATCCCCTTCTTCCCCTTTTATTTTATTTTCCTTTCTTTCCTTATTTCTATTTTCTTTTTCTTTTACAGTGTTCATGTGGTGGGGCTTAGGTGATATTTGTGGTATGTATGAGGGGAAAGTGTCTTTTCTTCTCTTGTAAGATAAGTTTTCTTTGGTTTGTCTTTATTTCTCTTTTGGATGTACTTTAAAGGGATTAAAGTGGATGAGTTGTGTTGTTCTATTCTTATCTAGGCGAATTATGTCAATTTTTTCCCTTTCTGGGCGAATTGTGTTAATTTTTCCCCTTACTGGGCGAATTGTGTTGGTTTTTCCCCTTATAGGGCGAATTGGGTGGGTTTTTCCCCTTACTGGATGAATTGGGTTGGTTTTTCCCCTTACTGGATGAATTGGGTTGGTTTCTCCCTTATTGGGTGAATTGTGTTAGTTTCTCCCCTACTGGACGAATTGTGTTAGTTTCTCCCCTACTAGGCGAATTGTGTTAGTTTTTCCCCTACCGGGTGAATTGTGTTGATTTTTTACTTTTCCCTAAACTACAAACATATTAGCCCTCCACTTATCAAATGAATTTTTATCTTTTTCGTTTGGAAAGTATTAACTTGTTGGTATTCCCCCTTTTTTCCCTTTTTTCATCTTGTTATCAGCCCCCTTTTTCCTTCTTTATAAATATTTTTAAAAGTGTGGTAACCTTCATTTTATTTTTGCTTAGTCTTTTGCTTTTTATGCCTCGACCATGTTATGGAGATATTTCCTGAAGATGTTCTGTTCTTAACATTCTCTTGGTTGTCACTTAAGATCCTAAATCGGTGTCATATAATTTCCTAATTCTGTCATCAAATCTTTACACGAGAGAGCATTGTTAAAGAACAATCTATAAATTGTTTTCGACATCCAACAGATGGTGCGCTCATCCAAAATAGGTATCGACCCCCATTTGGTAAATATGTGGAGATACATTCGCTACACTCGCCCTACTTTGTGCCCTGTCTCGCCCCTGGATCCCAATACTATTTGTCTGAGGATAAGCAAATCGTGGGCTAAGTAATGGACTGATCTTGTGTTGATGCATTCCTTTCTATGGGCCTACGGGTTTATCCGTGTGCAATCCAGCTACCTGAACGTACCTTCCTTTTTTTATTACGTGACGAGCTGTGTTACTGGAGTAGTACTTTTAATACCGTGTTCGTCTGCTCCAAAGATATTTCCCGCTATCCTTTCAATTACCATATTTTCGTGTTTGCTCTTAATATTGAGGCTAGTTTCAGAGGTGATTCCTAGGCTGAAGGAGATTGGTATTTGGTATTTTATTTGACCGTGGCACTTGGCGATATCGGGCAGCTATTAACACGGGTGGGGGTACAATAGAATATACCCGCTCGGTCTTTTGTGACGGGGTGTTATATCTGTTATCTGAGTGTAGTGGTTACTTTACCCCGAACTCTCCATACTTTTACCTGTACATAGTGTTGTGGGACATAGGGGAGGATTATGCTAATCTTTTGTTTTATCCACCGAACATTTGACTGCTCTGCACGGTTTGGTCCTTTCTCTGTGGAGTCTTTTGGATCGAAGGGATGCAAACTCATAGTTTTTGGTTTGAAGCATCTTTTTCAATAACCCCGGTGGGCAGGGAAACGTAGGTGTGACAAGTTTTACGATGGCAGATTCTCTTGTAATCTTTTCCACCGAGTTTAGGGTTTATAATTATTCCTTCTCTGGACCTCATCATGAGGCTCTTCGGGTTATATGTCCACATGGGTATGGGGAATGGGCGCGCTTGTATGCATATTGGGGTTCACTTTGTCCTTGCATCGTTCTGGTTTATTCTCACAAGTTACTCTGTGATTAGGGTGTGCACTACCCTCGAATTGTACAAATTTGTTCATAATTTCTCTGTATAGGTACATTTTTGCTATTTTGGTCGTTTGCTTTGACGATCTCTTGTATGTACTGTGGTCGTTCTCCGCCTTGTACTTAATCTCAACCCGTTTGATGAGCTATTTTGAATATACTATTTACTTATGCATGTTATATAACCATGCTTGTACTATTATGGTTCTGATAAATGAAAGATGGTGTTTTGAGTGTGTCATGAAGGGAGTGAAGTAGGCGAATTGCATAGACCGAAAATAGTTTTTCGGAGGGTGTTTTGTGTATAATTGCCAACAATGTTGTCCGAGTAATTGCTTGGGCAACCTTTTTGCTCATCCGAAGTGGTGAGTAATTCAATGGTAGGTCCCAAATGGTTTGTAATGGTTCTAAACATGTTAGACTGCTTATAACTATAATTTTAGTACTGGTGCGGGTTTTACGTAGCTCGCAATGTATAAAATCACTTATAACTCCAACTTCTATATTGGTGCGCGTTTTATGTAGCCCCCAGTGTATAAAATCACTTATAAGGCCTTGACATAGCCCCCTGTATAAAATTACTTATAATTCCAATTTCTACACTACTGGGCGCTTTACGTAGCTCCCAGCGCATAAAATCACTTATAACTCAAATTCTTGCACTGGTTGGCGCTTTACGTAGCCCCTAGTGTATAAAATCACTTATAACTCTAATTCTTGCACTAGTGGATGCTTTACGTAGCCCCCGGTGTATAAAATCACTTATAACTCAAATTTTTACACTGGTGAGTGCTTTACGTAGCCCCCAGTGTATAAAATCACTTATAACTCCAATTTTTACGTAGGCAGGTGTTTTACGTAGCCCCGAGTGTACAAAATTACTTATAACTCTAATTTTTACATAGGTGGGCGTTTTATGTAGCCCCTAGAGTACAAAATCACTTATAACTCCAATTTTTACATTGGCGGATGTTTTATGTAGCCCCAGTGTATAAAATCACTTATAACTTCACTTTTTACACTGGTGGGCGCTTTATGTAACTCCTAGTGTATAAACTCACATATAACTCCAATTTTTATACTGGTGGGGGTTTTACGTTGCCTCGAGTATATTAAATCACTTATAACTCCAATTTTTGCACTGGTGGGCGTTTTACGTAGCGCCCTGTGTATTAAATCACTTATAACTCAAATTTTTATACTAGTGGGCATTTTATGTAGCTCTCAGGGTATAAAATCACTTATAACTTTAATTTTTAAACGGGTCTTATTTTTATATTAATATAAGTTAACCTTATAATTTAATTTCTTTTCCTTCTTTTTCTCTCTCCTTTCCGTGCCCTTCTTCCTCTTCTCCCTCCATTTTTTTCTTTCTTAAGTTTTCTTCTTTTACGAGCTTTAACTTTGCTCCTTCATTCCCTGGCCGTTAGCTCTTCTTTTTCTTCCATTTCTTACCATTTCAATCTGGTTCTGGCATTAGTTATTGTATTCCTTATCTCTTTTGCCCTAATCTTATAAAAGTAGATGATGTTCTTCCTTGTAAACTGAAATGGAAGGCATTCGTTGTGGTTTTGAGTGGCCTTTGTGTGAATTGAGTTCTAGTTCCGGTTATAATCTTGATTACAATTCACTGAGAAATCCTTACAGAGAAATTTATTTTTCGGGTATACCCTGGCTTTGCTTATCTTTAATATGTCGTACCCTTTTTCTCTCTTTTTTTTTCCTCTTTGTCATACTATGCTATTTAATATCTTAGTTTACACGACTTTTGTTAGAACATACTTTGTTAACTTTCCTTGTTTACCCTAACACCTCATACATCCTTTTTGTGAATTGTGTTAGTTTGCTGGTATTAATGACTTTAGCTTATACCACTTTAGTTAAAATGTAACTCGCTTCCATTAGTTTAATTTGCAAAGGTGCAACTTTTTTTGTTGTGGGTAAGGTGACTTTATCTGTGAAAATGAGTTTAGGCGAAAACAACCGTAGCTCCTCGTATTATTAGCATGCTCTTTGTAATCCCATAGTTCCTGGTAGGCTAGAAGATATATTATCTTCTAGGAACCAAGAAGCGGTGATTGCATTGCCTCTGCCTTCCTTGTATAACCAAAGGGAGAAACATTGCCTTCATTTGCGTATGTGTTCTTTTTCACATTGTACTTATTAGGATAACTTTAATGTAGATTAAAAATGGTTCTCGGTAGAAGTAGGACTCAGAGTGCGAGTCAAGGGGATCAAGCTGATAATCAACCTTCTAACTTTTGACTCGAGTCGAATCTCGCTTCTACGGTTATAACTTTTAACGAAGTTAGAATACGAGCTCAGTTTCCACATATTTCGGACGTTAAACCTTTTAAACGATTCGCCCAGTGCTATTTGAGTGAAGAAGGGATTGCCCTTCTTTAGGAATAATATTATTTCCCTCTCGAATATGAAATATGGGCTCCAAGGGAAAATGATATCTTGTTACTTCTTCCCCCCCCAACCATGATTGTTTTACTGTAACTTTGGAGTCTCTGAGCACCGGACTCTGATTTTCACTTCAACCTTTTGTATCTAATTTATTGGAGCAGTATACTATGTGTCATGGCCAAGTGACCCCTAATGGTTTTCGGAATATGTATGGATTTTTAATTACTTCTTTTGTTAATGGCTTCCAAGTTTCCAACAAGGCCTTGGACTTTCTGGTTTAAGTTAAAAAGAGTTGAAGTACCTTTTCTTTTGAAAGTCACAGAAGTTATCATTTTGATAAGGACAATCCTTCCAACCTTAAGAGTTGGTTGAACAAGTTCGTGTGGGTCTATCGTCTACTCTTCTTAGGCACCCCGTGGTGTGGCATAAACTGACCCGTGCTACGAAGCCACGCCTTGAAGAATTGGCTCCAGTAGACTGGGCGGTCATTAATTATTTTGGGGAAAACTCTGACAGGGACTGTTTTGTAGCTACTCGTGCATTACTTAGGAACGAGATACTGCTCGTGAAGGTTGGGCTTAGTGAAAAGCCTTTAGTAGGTATACTTATGCTAAATCTTTGGCGTTCAATATCTCTTATTAACGTAACTTACAAGTAACTTTATTTCTTTACGTGATAGTGAATGTTTATTGCCTTTAATTTTTGTTATAATATCTTTCTTTTAATGTAGCTGAAGAAGTTGATAATTTGGACATTGTTTATTACTTGGTCTCTGGCTCATCCCTGGGCATTTCTGATCGATCTGATAAGGGCGCCTTTGCCGATTAGCCGAAAAAAAAGCCCCCAGGGGTCCCTCTCTCTTTACCCCGCAATAGGCCTCCGGGACCAAAGGCTCCACGCGCCGTCGTGTGCACAGCGGTATTCCTCAACTACCTTTTTGGGGTCGATCTACCCAGCTAGACCCACATCTTAAGGGGAGGAACGTTCGTGCACATTATGAGTCAGTCAAAAACCTCTCTGCTCCGGATTTTCCCGCTGTTATCAGCTACCACCACCTCCTCTTGCTTCTCTTATGAGGGATTTTTCTATGGCCGGGACTTCAGCCCGTGACGGAGATACATTCACCTTTTTCTATCCTACTGTATATTTTGAGTCTTTACTTAGAGTGTTTGAAGGTTTTTTGCCCCCTAGGATAATTCGCCCTTAGAGTTCGTTTACTGCATCCGAGGTGATAGCTCGCTTTGCTTTTCCTTCTTTCCTCTCTCTCTCTTCTTTTTTTATTTTTTATTTTAAGCATTATTTCTTATTCCATGCGTGCTCATATAGCTTCTTTTTGCAGCACCTCGGTGTTTTTAGCTATCTGTGCCAAGTGGTCGTGTCTTGTGCAAGCGCTACGTCCCATTATCAAGGCCTTCGAATAGAATTTTGGATTTTCAAAGAACATCCTTAAAGCAACAAGAGGACCTCTGTCGTGAGGTGGAATGGCTTTAGAAAATGCTGGATGATGTGTGAAATGAAAGTCGTTATCAAGCGGGAGAGATTCTTAGTAAGGATGCACAAATTAATGACCTTCGGGCCGCACTACTTCGTGATTGTGAAGAGGTTGTTGCTAGCTTTAAGTCTAGTTCTAAATTTCAGATTGCGCAAAGTGACTCCTATTGGGTAGACATGGATTCAGCCTTGGCTCGTTTATCCCAGAAACTTTGTGAAGGCTGTCCCAATTGCACCGCTCCCATGATGAACTCTTTAATATCTCAAATTACTGGTGAGATTAACGAGGAGTTATCTTCAAGGGACGCCTCTCCTCCTGCTGGGGGTAACGCCCCTTCACAAGCATAGGTTTTATAGCATTTAACTTCTTGTCTTTTCTTCTTGGCAATGTGGTCCTTTGGATGATTGTAAGATGAAGGGGGGGTGCACAGTTGTAGTTTTGCGGGACAGTTTGTATATCAAAAAGGGATGGATGCACTTTTGTTTGGTAAATGAACTTGTATGATTCTATACTTAATTACTAAGTAAGAAGGCCTGTTATCACTTTTAGCGAATGAAAAGGTATAGTAATATCCTTCTTTTAAATGTTGCCTCAACAGGTAAAAATGTGTGATTATCCCCTTAAGAGGTGAAAGTGTGTGGTTTAGTGACACTTTAACAGGTGAGAAGGTATGTTTGTACTTGTAATAGGTGCATGGTTGTATCATTAACAAGTGAATGGTAACACTTTTTATAAGCGAATGGTTGCACCTTTTGTAAGGGAAAGGATGTAACTTTTACAGGTGAAAGGTTGTACCTTGTACAGGTGAATGGTTGCACCTTTTACAGCTGAATGGGTACTCTCGACTCTTCACCCTTACCCTCCTTTTTATCTTTTCCTTTTTATTACCAATGACTCCATCTAGTTGCAATGCAAAAAGCACATAATATCAGCCCGTCTGGATTTTACTTTTAGCACTGATTATCAAAAAGCCTTTCAATTTTACATAACTCCCGTCACATTTATTCAACGTGTATCTACAAATATACAAGACAGCTAACATAAAGTTATACAAAAAGAGAGCCCATTACACGATAGGAAAATAAAAAGATGATTTATGGCTACGGATAGTATTTCCTGAGATTCTGAGCATTCCAACTTCTTGATATTTCGGTCCCATCTAGGTGGCATACCTGATAGCCTCTTTCTCTTAGGACTTGATTCACTTTGTAAGGACCCTCCCGATTTGGGCGTGAGTTTTTCGAATTCTGTGCACTTTCCTGAGGCTTCTGGGCATCATAAAACAAAATCACCCACCTGAAATTGTCGTGGCTTGACTTTTCGGTAGAAGTATCTTGCCATCACCTGCTTCTGTGCCTCCAAGGGTAATAAAGCCTCACATCAAACTTCTTCTATCAGGTCTAAATAGTTTGCCATTAGGGCTGTGTTCTCCTTCGGATGATAGTATTTTACATGAAACGTAGGGTTTTGCACTTCCACCGATAGGATAGCTTCTACTTCGTATGTTAACATAAAAGGAGTCTCTCTTGTCTCCCTTTTTACAGTGGTTTGGTAGGACTATAATATGCTGGGCAGTTCTTCAACCCATAAGCCTTTTGCTTTATCTAATTTTCTTTTAATGCCTTTGAGTATTTCCCCGTTAGCTACTTCGATTTGTCCGTTACTTTGTAGATGAGCTATTACAGATAAATGAAGACTGATGCTCACTTCTTCGCAGTATGTCTGAAACCTTATTAAGCTAAATTGGGATCCATTATCTGCCACGATTATTTTAGGCACCCCAAATCAAGTGATAATGTTTTTCCAAAGGAAGCATTGCAGTGCCACTGGTTCTGCTTCCACCCATTTAGTGAAGTAATAAGTGGTTGCTATTGCAAATTTCCTGTGTCCAGAGGCTATGGGAAAGACGCCTAATATATCGATCCCCCATTGGGCGAAGGGCGGCGGACTAACCAAGGTCTACAAAGTAGCGGGATGCACATGGCAAATCGGAGCAAATCATTGGCAAGCCTTGCAATGGCGCACCAAATCGGAGCAAATCATGTTGCCATAGGATCACTCCAAGGTTGTCAGACCAAAAAAAAAAAAAAAAAAAAAAAAAAAAGAGTACTAGGGATGATACTAGTTGAACCCCCAACGAGCAACCTAATAGGGGGTGAATTATGTTCTTTCGTGATAATTGAAAAATTAAAATTTAAGAACTAAAAATTAAATTGAACGTTAGACAATGATTATGAAATGAAATGATAAAGGCACAAATAAAAAGATGCACAAAGGTTTTTATAATGGTTCAATTCCAAACCAGATGCTAGTCCATTTCTCAAGTGGCTACTCTTTGTCACTTAAGCCTTCAACAAAGCTTGATGATGGCTCAGGATCTAACCTCTCCATCTGGTATTTTGGTAGGTAAGTTCAAGACCCAACCATTACAACTGACCTTTTTTTAACCGCAGGCTCAGGATCCAACATTTATAATAAATAATTGAAATAAAGCAATGAAATAATTAAAATAATGAGACTCTTCACTCTTTTAAGAGTGAATTGACAATAGATCAAGCTTATCCAAAGCTAAGGATATTCCAATTAAGCTCAATGATCAACAGTAATGAGAACTAGTGATGCCAAAAAAAAAAAAAAATAATAAATTTAAACAAAACTTGAAATCAAACAGTTAAAGTGCAAGATAGTAAAAGCCTTTTTTCAAAGAATATGCCATGATCGTGAAGGATTTTCTGCATCTTTAGTTGTTTTTAGCTGTGAATTTTTCATCGTTCATTCAAATGTATTATTGGCGGGGAAATTGGTTTGGTAGTTAGCGAGTAAGGCTTGTTTTGGCGTGAAAGCTTGTTAAGTCGATTTAAGCTTTGTTTTGATGCTTTGTTTTTAGCCATCTTTCATCATTGTATAAATAAGCAAAATATCTTGTGTTCTTGATTCATTAAATAGAAAATTGATCTCTTTCCTCTCTCAACCCTAATTTCTCTCTAATTCTCATCTCTTTCACTTCTTTCCTCATCTCATACTTTATTATCTCAAGTTTATGATTCAAGTTTGATCTTGAATCATAACAATTGGTATTAGACCTTGTGTTTGTTGCTGATTGATTGCTTGTTGATTGATTGGAGCTGGCTAGACTCAAGAAGACAATACTAAAGGATGGTGAAGTGACGACTCGAGGAAATGCTGCTACTAATGCTACTTATGTTGCTGCTATTGGTGCAAATGCTGGAGCTAATGTAGAAGTTAATCAATTTGAACAATTGAGACTTTAAATGGAGAAAATGGAGGAAATGTTTGTTAGGATGCAGCAATCACAAGATCAAAAGTCAGATGAGAAGTTAGATCAACACTCTCAGCACACTGAATCTAAGCTTAATGGATTACAACAGCAAATCATGAGGTAGAATGAACCTGTAGGAGCTAGTGTATTGTCAGCTGCTAGTCAGCATGATTGTTCTCCAGAAATCCTGCAACCTCAGTCCTCAAGATCCAGTGAGAATGGAACTGTTAGAGGAAGAAGTCAGGGATTCAGGCAGCCTTGTCTTTAAATTGAACTGTTTGATGGAAAACAACCTCAGTCATGGATTAGGAGGTGTGAGAGGTACTTTCGATTCTATCATATAGATGAAACAGTGAAGGTGGAGTTAGCTACGGTATATCTACATGGAGATCGGGAAGTCTGGTACTACAGCTTGAACAATCCATCCCTAACTTGGACTGAATTCGTGAATGAACTTTGTTAAACCTATGGAGAAGAGGATCCCGGTGAGGTGATCGATCGTTTCAACGAATTGGCTCAAACATCTTCGGTGAGGGAATATATGACTCGTTTAGAGAATTTGAGGGCTAGAATGTTGATAATTAACCCCAGAGCTAATGAATCTTATTACATATCTAGCTTCATAAATGGCCTCAAACCAAGAATTAAAAATTTGGTTAACCCATTGAACCCAGGAACATTGACTCAGGCATTCTCTAAAGCAAAATTGATGGAAGCAGCAGCCTTGGCTAGTTCTGATGGACAAAAGACCAAGGCTCCTCAATCATCATCTATTTAACAAACAACTCTTGCTAGTGGTTCAAAGGCATTAAGTTTGGAGGAAAGGAAGAATCAAAGATTTTGTTTTAAATGTAACCAGAACTACTTCTTTGGACAAAGTGTAATCTTAAGCTGTTAATGACAGTTCGAAGGAAGTTGCTCAAAATCGGGATGAAGAAGAACAAGAGGACGTTAAGGATGATGAAATGGAGATATCTGTAAGAGCTCTAACTGGAAATGGTTCTCATAGTACTATAAGAATCAAAGGAGAGGTTGGACATAAGCATATGCTTATTTTGATAGACAGTCATAGCACGCATAGTTTTGTGGATCCAAAGTTAGTGGAGCTGGTGGGGCATCAGATGATCAAAACCATTCCTTTAGCTATAACAGTTGTTGATGGGAACTTAATGATCACACAGATGAAATGTAAAGGTTTCTGTTGGAGGATGCAAGGATCCCAATTTGAGTATGATTTCAAAGCACTTAAGTTGGGGGGATGTGATATGGTCCTAGGGGTGGATTGGATGAAAACCATTAGCCCTTTGGTCTTTGATTTTGCTCAACTGTCTCTTTTGAAAAAGAAGGTCAGTGTGTGACTTTGCAAGGAATTATAGAGCGAGGACAATTGCAAATGATGAATGGAAAGTGCTTGAGAAGATGGTCATAATGGGAAAATATCAGTGGATTGGGCATTTGTTCTCCATCACCTCTAGTCTATAGACAACTCAGGTGAATTTTGACCCTTTTATTGGAAGATTGTTACAAGAGTATGAAGATTTGTTTACTCAGCCAACCACATTGCCACCTAAGAGAGTCTTGGATCATGCTATCCCTCTCAAGGTTAACTCCAATCTAGTTGATCTAAGGACCTATAAGTATCCTCACTCTCAGAAAAGTGAGACTGAAAGACAGTTTGAGGAGCTTCTGAAGACAAATTTCATTAGACACAATCATATCCCTTTTGCTTCTCCTGTGATCCTTGTTAAGAAGAAGGACGGATCTTCTCGAATGCTTGTTGATTACAGGCATCTCAATTTTCTCACAATCATGGACAAGTTTTCAATTTCTGCTATTGATGGTCTGTTAGATGAGCTTAATGGATCCGAGTATTACTCCAAGTTGGATCTGAGGCAGGGATATTATCAGATTAGAGTGTTGGACATGGACATTCACAAGACTGCCTTCATGACGCATCACAGGCATTATGAATTTGCGGTTATGCCTTTTGGTTTAACCAATGCTCTAGCTAAATTTCAGGCATTGACGAGTCAAGTGCTCAAAGCTTATCTGAGGAAGTTTGTGCTAGTACTCTTTGACAACATACTGGTTTACAGTCCTTCACTGGAATTACATGTCAAGCATCTTAGACAAGTCATTCAGATTATGCACTAGAACAAGTTGTGTGCTAAGCTTTGTAAATGCTCGTTTGCTTTGACTCAAGTGGAATACTTGGGACACATAGTTTCAAGTGAGGGACTGGCAAAAGATCCAAGCAAGATACAAGCGATGAAGCAGTGGCCTTTTCCTTTTACCCTCAAGCAGCTGAGGGGATTTCTTGGATTAATTGGATACTATAGGAAGTTCATAGCTGGGTATGGAGTATTGGCTAAGCCATTAACTAATCTTTTTAAAAACAATGCATTCTTATGGTCTAAAGCTGCTCATGAGGCATTTGAAGGTCTTAAGCTAGCCACTTGTTCATCACCAGTCTTGATCTTGCTAGATTTTGGTGAGTCCTTTGTTTTGGAGACTGATACCAGCAGTATGGGAGTAGGAGCATTATTTTCTCAAAAAGGAAGACCAGTGGCATTTCTTAGTTAGGCCCTCAGTCTAAGGAACTAGCAGCTCTCAATTTATGAAAAGGAATACTTGGCTATACATATGGCAGTACAAAAGTGGAGACATTATCTTAAGGGTCATCATTTCATCATTAAAACTTATCACCAAAGCCTCAAGTATCTTCTTGAGCAGAAGATCACCACTAGAGTGCAACGAAAATGACTTATAAAGATGTTGGGTTTGAGTTATTCAATTGAATATCCCAGTGGCAGACAAAATTTAGTTGTTGATGCCCTTTCAAGAATATTAAAGGGAAGTGAATCTGGTTCATGCTCAGCCATTTCATGTGTTTTTCCTAATTGGATGGAAGAAGTGCACAAGTTGTATGAAGGAGATAGGTTTGCTACTGATTGTGTCACAACTTGCAGTGTGAGCAACCCCTCAATTGCAAAGGCAGAAGTCACTGTTATGAATGGAATTGTGAGAATTAAAGGTAAAGTGTATGTAGGAGCCTTTACTGTATTAAGAAGATAGATAATTCAGGCCTTTCACTCATCTGCTTGGGGTGGACATTTGGGAATAGATGGTACCTACAAGAGGCTTAAACAATACTACTGCTAGATTGGAATAAAAAAGGGAGCTGAAGAGTATGTTCAAGGGTGTGATGTTTGCCAGAGGATCAAATCAGATCATGTTCAGTATCCAGGGTTATTGCAGCCTTTATCAATTCCTGATAAAGCCTGGTAGCATATTAGCATGGATTTGTAGAAGGATTGCCCAAAGCTAATGGCAAGGAAGTGATATGGGTCATTGTGGATCGATTTACCAAATTTAGCCACTTCATTGCTTTGAGTCATTCTATTTCTGCAGAAAAATTTGCCAGGATGTTCCTTGAAAACATCTGTAAGTTGCATGGTTTACCTCAATCCATTGTTCCAAACCGGAATAGGATGTTTACCAGTCAGTTCTGGTGAGAATTATTCATGTTGTTCGGCTCTACACTCGCTCTTAGTTCATCATATCACCCTCAGACATATGGACAAACTGAGAGGGTGAATCAGTGTGTTGACTAGTATCTGAGGAGCATGACATTCACCTATCCTAAGCACTGGTCTCGGTGGTTGTCTTTAGCAAAGTTCTAGTATAATACTCATTTTCATTCTTCCATAGGGACTACTCCCTTTAAGGATTTCTATGGGTACGATCCTCCTTCACCAATCGTGCTTCAGGGTGTATCTTCTCATGTTGCCGAGGCCAATGATCTTCTATAGCAAAGGAGGCAATTAGTCCGGCAATTAAAGGACATTTTATAGTTAGCTCAGTCAAGAAGAAGTATTTTGCTAATAAGAAGCACAGTGATAAGTCATTTGTAGTTGGAGATATAATATATCTTAAGCTTCAACCTTACTGGAAGACCTCAGTAGCTATGCGCAGGAATGTCAAGTTGTGTGCCTATTACTTTGGTCCATAAAAGGTGTTAGAAAAGATGGGAGGTGTGGCTTATAGGTGGGAGCTCCCTCCTGATTCTTTTGTTCACCCTATGTTTCATGTTTCTCTTTTAAAAAAGCATAAGACAAAACGGAAAGATTGTTCAACTAAGCCTCCAGAGGCAACAAGTAGTGGAACCTTGGTGCAAGCTCCTGTAACAGTGCTCAGATCTTGTTTGGTGCAACAAAATGGCAAATCAGTGGAAGAAGTTTTGATTTAATGGGCCAATTTGGATTCAACAGATGCAAGCAGGGAAAATTTGAAGTTCATTCAAAGCCAATTTCCTTCATCTTCATTCTTGGGGCAAGATTGTTTCTTCAGAAGGGGGTATTGTCATGATCGTGAAGGATTTCTTGGGTCTTTAGCTGTTTTTAGCTGTGAATTTTTCATTGTTCATTCAAATGTATTGTTGCCGTGGAAATTGGTTTGGTTAGTTAGCGTGTGAGGCTTGTTTTGGCAGGAAGGTTATTAAGTCGGTTTAAGCTTTGTCTTGGTGCTTTGTTTTTAGCCAGCTTTCATCTTGTGTATAAATAAGAAAAATATCTTATATTCTTGATTCACTGAATAGTAAATTGATCTCTTTCCTCTCTCAACCCTAATTTTTCTCTAATTCTCATCTCTTTCACTTCTCTCCTCATCTCATACTCTATTATCCTGAGTTTATGATTCAAGTTTGATCTTGAATCATAACAGAATGCTTAGGAAGTGTTGGATAATTTAAACCAAAGCTCTCAAGCCCTATTTATAGGAAAATGAGAGCCTGGAGGACGTTTAAAATGTTGGAAAAAAGATTAGGAATGAAATCAAGTCAAAAGAAGCCGTTTGGAGCTTTTTCTGATATGTGTGTCGATATACAAAAGCTCCGGATGGCTGCTGTAAGTCTGTGCGTCGACACATCCCCTCTGTGTGTCGACACTCAGCATGCCTAGCTAGAGTTGAATGTTTTTTTTATTATCAATTAGCTTGATTGATGAGTTGATTTACCATATCAGCTAAGTAAATTGATTAAATTAATTAATTACCATATTAGCTTCCTCGGAAACAGCCTCTCATTAGGGTATCCCCCTGATGGGGTAAGGCAGTGTACATCATACCCCTCCCAGACCCCGCTCATGTGGGAGCCCTTGTGGCACTGTGCTTGTTGTTGTTTGTAGTTTGTTTGATTACCATATTAGCTTAATAGTTGAATTAATTTTCTTGTTTGCTTTGTTGATGAATAATTGATTGATTGAATGAAGATAAATAATCACCCATTTGAATTTGATATTGCTTTTCAAAATACCAATTTGGAAAAAATATTTTTATTGACAAACTAGATTGGCTAAAATTTTGACTTGAATATTTTTCAAATAAAATTTGGAAATCAAACTTCAAAAATATTTGAAAAATATTTTTGTTAGAGCATCACATATCAATATTGGGATTTTGACTCAACTGATATATCTCGATGCCAAGTCCTAGAAAATAAAAATAAATGACTTAAGATGCTTGGACTCGGATCTCGTTCTTTTCAATTTGGATGAATCTTGTCTTCAACTTTAATCTCTTTTCCTCTTGATTCACCGTCTTAGAATTGGCATCAACATGATTAGCCTTAATTTTTCTAGCTTTTTATGAGTAACTTAGAAACAAGATTAGAACAATTTAAACGCAATTACTCACTAAATGATTGTTATCATAAAAAAAGTATCATATAAGTGCCTTTAGGGCCAAAGAAATTGACTTACAAGAAAGCTAAAAAAAATAAAGATTGATCATGTTGATATTAAGTGTTCCAAGATGATGGATCAAGAGGAATCCAAGCCAAGTTGAAGAGAAGGTTGATCTTAAATTAAGAGAATGAGATCCAAGTCTAGACACTTCAAGTAATTTATTTTTATATTTTAGGACTTAACGTTGGGTGAAGGTGCAAAGAGCAACCTGGGGGGGTGGGGGAGGGGATGATTTACTTTCTTTTGCAATTAATTGAGAAACTTAAACTTTAAGAAAGAAAAACTAAATTAAAAAAGAAATAGTAAATGCAAAATATGAAAAGCAAAGGAAAGAAGAAAATGATGCAAAACAATTTTTATAGTTGTTCACTTTTAACCCGAAACCTAGTTCATTGCCCAAGTGACTGCTATTTGTCACTTGATTTTTTCACTAAGCTTGATGATCCTTTTAAAACTTAGGCTTAGAATCCAACCTTTTATAATCAGCCTTTTTGTCTGTAAGCTCAGGATCTAACCTCTTACAACCGGTCTTTTTGCACGTAGACTCAAGAACAATGTTTTACAACCGATCCTTTTATAATGGTTGGCTTAGGATCCAAACTTTACTAGTAAATTTAAGCAATGAAAATCTCACTCTTGAAAGAGTGATTTGATAATTAATCAAGCTTATCAAAAGCAAAGAATATGCCAACGAAGCTTAATAAACTCAATCAAAGAGAATTAATGATGCTGAAGAAAAGCTTCAAGAATACAAGCAATTAAAAACTTTAAAGCACAAGTAAAACACAAGAACTTTTTGATCAATAGAAGCTTGAAGAATTGGATAAATTTATCAAGGAATTTAAGCCCTATTTATAGGCCAGAAAGACATAGGAGCTGTTGAGAAACTTTAAAAAAAAATTGGAAAGAGATTAGATATAAAATGTAGCCGTTAAAGCTGTCACTGGGCTGTGTATCGACACATATTGTGTGACAACACACAGCAGCTTGGGATGGCTATTGTATGTCTGTGTGTCAACACATCCCTTCTGTGAGTCGACACTTAGCATACACAGGTGAATTTGAACGACTTTGACCATTTAACTTAATTGATTTGCCAGATCGCTTATTTTTTAAATTAATTTCCATATTTGGCTTATTCATTTGAATGAATGATTTCCAAACCAAGGTAAAATATCTCTCTAGTAAAATTTTTGATCTTGTTAATTTTGGCCATGCTTTTCATACTGCCAATTTATCATATATCTTTACTGAAAAATTTAATTGCCTTGGATTTGAATTTAGTGATTTTCAAATAACATTTGGGAATCAAATTTTAAAAATATTTTTGTTAGAGCATCATATATCAACATTGAGATTTTAAATTTTTTTTTTGGTAAGTCAGCGAAATATATAGATGAAAGAAACATTTTTAACTCAATTGATATATCCCAATCCTAAGTCCTAAAAATTAAAAAACAAAAAACTTGTAGCGCCTAGACTTAAATCTTGTTATGTTATTTTGGATGAATTTTCTCTTCAACTCGTCTTGGAAAGCTTCGTATCAACATGATCAATCTAGATTATCCTAGCTTTCTTAAGAGTAGTTTTCAAACAAGATTAGAGCAATTAAATGACAGTTATCATCAAAATTACAATGTAAACAACCTTTAGGGCCAACATCGGGATATGTCAATTGATTCAAATCACAATATTTATACGTGATGCTCTAACAAAAATGTTTTTGAAATATTTTTGAAATTTGATTTCCAAATGTTATTTAAAAAAATACTCAGGTCAAATTCTAGCCAATCTAAGTTTTTCAATAAGTATATTTTAAATTAGCATTATAAAAGGCATGCACAAGAATAATAAGATCAAAAATTTTGTTAGGGTGATATTTTGACTTGATTAAATCAATCATTTATTCAAATAAATAAGCCAAAAATGGAAATTAATTCAAAAATAAGCTAAAATGGTAAATAAATCAATCAAGCCAAATGGTCAAAATCGTTCAAATCCACCAAGACATGCTGAGTGTCAACACTCAAAAGGTATGTGTCGACACACATACATACAGCAGCCATCCCAAGCTACTGTGTGTCGAAACGGAA
Source organism: Simmondsia chinensis (assembly GCA_018398585.1). Taxonomy (NCBI): domain Eukaryota; kingdom Viridiplantae; phylum Streptophyta; class Magnoliopsida; order Caryophyllales; family Simmondsiaceae; genus Simmondsia; species Simmondsia chinensis. Next base: position 15,506,015 of record JAGTTD010000018.1, on the reverse strand, counting down.
ACCGACAAATTTCTTTCCTAATCTTTTCCTAAACATTTCAAAGTTCCTCTAGCCTGTCACTTGCTTATAAATAGGGCTTGAATGCTTTAGTTTAAATCATCCAATTCTCTCTAAGCGTTCTGGATTAAAAGCTCTTATTCTCTTATTGTGCTTCAATATTTTAATTTCGAGTTTTTTTTAAAGTTTTCTTAAGCATCACTTGTTCTCGATATTGTTGATTGTTTCAGCTTAATTGGCATATCTTTAGCTTTGGCTAAGCTTGGTTTATTGTCAATTCACTTGAAAGAGCGAAGAATTTCATTGCTTCAATTCTTTCATTGCTTTAATTCATTTTATTGTAAAGGTTGGATCCTAAGCCTACTGTTACAAAAGGGTCCATTGTAAAAGGTTGGGTCTTGAGCGTACGTCCAAAAACACCGGTTGGATCCTGAGTCTAGTTTTAAAAATTATCACCAAACTTAGTAAAAGGCTCAAGTGACAAATATTAGTCACTGTTAGGAAAAACATAAAAACTTTTGTTGAAAAATAAACTCTGATTCAGACCATTGGATTCACAGTTCTCAACTATGGTCACAACAGTAGGCACATATTAGAATACTTAGAGTAGGAGACTCTTCTCTTTACCTAAGGCCCCGGTCGGAGACTCACACTTCGTGACACCTCACGTGCAAGAGTTCCCAAGAATAGATTTATCTCCATAAACCCTTTGCCCTAATATCGGTTGTTGGGATGAATTTCAAAAATTCCCCCTAAAGTTTACGCAGTGGAACGGGTTTAGAATTCATAACTCTAGACCTAGGGTCGATTTAAAATTCCTAATTTTAAATCTACTGACTTAAATTCATAATTTAAATCAACAGATCTAAATTCTTAATTTAGATCTACAAGCCTGTTACTCTAATACATTCATAACAATACATAAACTTAAACAGGCATAATAACAAATAATATAAATAAATAGAAAAGCGAAAAAGAATAAAGGAAGAAGAATATACCTGGAATTGCTCCAATAAAAGAAAAACCAGAAAGAAAATAATATTTTTCAAAATAGAGACCCCGAGACCTTCTACGCATTGACCTCGAACTATCCAGAGGGTGGGCTCCAAAAAATATTAAAGTGAGGAAAGAAAATTTTCAACAGAAATTTTTTCTTTCCAATTAGAACTCCGAAACAATTTCAGAAACCCTAAATAAATATTTCAAAGCCAATGCCAAACCTTGGAATAAGCCCCTCTATTTATAGGAATATACCGAAGCAAAAGAATCTAATTTTTCGACGTGGGATGCGCCCAGTTGAAATCAAAATGCACCGTTTTCGTTTTAAAAACAATTAAAACGCAGCGTTTTACCCTGTTAAAACTGCGCCCTTTTTTTTGGATTTGCGTGACACATGGCAGGCCGCGATTGGCCCGCCTGTGCTCGCGCGGATAGTGTAAGGGCCTACTAGCGTGCTGGTTGGTTGATCCGTGAGCACCCGGATTTCCAGCCTTGTGCGATTTTTGTCCCTTTTTTTTTTGCTTTGTTTCCCACATGTAAAAATTCATCTTATGAACTTTAATTTTCAAAATTATTTTATTTTATAATTTTAAATTTTTATTCATCTCGTGAATAATGTTTGGCAAAATTAATTTACGCTTCCTTTGGATAAATAATTCATCTCATAAATTCTTTAATATTTTTTCAATGGCAATGAATAAGAGGCTTAAGCAGGGACCTCAGGGACAATTTAAATCTAGCTCCAAATGGATTAAATTAAATCATCTCATGATATTAATTTAATTTCCATTTAATGAGACTTAATTCCACTAAATAAATCTCATTGCACTCCAGACTTAAATTATTTATTCGATATCTCCGTAATAGACTATATTGATGACAGCAACCCCTCTACTAGATGTCCATGACAAAGGATAAATATAACCACTATCATTATCCTTCTCACAACTTCTCCATTAGTTACTGACTCGCCCTTCACTGAATAATTTATTTACACTTGAACATATTCACAGTGTAAATTCCAAATGTCAAACACTTAGAATACTTTGGCCAAAGATTCTGAACTATTCGAATATTTGCGAATCAACTAAGGGGACATCTATATCTCATAAGAGACTGTAGATTCCCTATTGAATACCTGATCCTTGTCACACTTCATGCCGCTATCCAGTGTACGTGGGATTTCAGTCATTCATTTAGACCTTACTTATAGTATACCAAAGCAACTAACGCTCCATGCACAAGTCCAGAATACCTTTAAGATTTAGAGTCATCGTTCAAACAGTACAATGTGAATCACTCATCTCCAATAGTAGTCTAGAAATAAGTAGCCCACATGGTCCAACTCAGTGTGTCAAACACACTAATCTAAAACTTTTGGATCTCTATCCACATGACCAAGACAAGTCATCTAAAGTGTCACATTATAGTCTTAACATACAAGTGGTCTAGACTTGTCTTCGACTACGAGTCTTTCAAACAACAATCCATACCATTTGTTCCAAGTCTATCTGTGGCTTAATCTCATAAATCACTTAGAACAAACATGTAAATTGCAGTTTGAGGACTGCACTCATCTCATGGATGTCTCCCAAAAAAAAATCACATGCAGTATAAATGCTCACATACATAAATTTAACTAGCGAACGGCTGGAACTTCAATTTTATTTATTTATTAAAATAATATATCCAGAATAAATCTAGATTTCAGGACACTATTCCTAACAATCTCCCACTTGTCCTAAATCCAATTTATGACAAAGTCCATACTCACCCCTTTTAAGTTTGAACCAAAAATCTACTGGGCCTAACTCTTAGTGAGCACAATTACTCTATTGTGAATTCAGCAATACAATGCTGCTTAACATTCGCCTCACTAAAGGCTCCCACTCTAAGGGTAAAGACATACTTAGACTTCAAACGTCTATTATCTTAATCTGACTGGAGGTTCTAAATCATTATAGCCAACTGGAACCAACTCGTTACCTTGAAAGATCAACATTGGATCTTTAGTTCTTCTCAGAACTAGAGAAAACTCTTTACTACCACTTAGTCTATTGGACCCAAGTTAGACTAACACCTGCTTACTATATCATAACATAGCAGACATCAAGTTTCGTGCATAACATGGCATACCTGAGGCTCCCACTGCCAAAGCATATAGAGTATTCCTTAATTGCTCCTCTTCTTGAGGTGTCCCAGAACACCACTCAAAAGAGAGAGGGACTCCATGCTATACCTTGACAACGTCTTGTCAATATAAGTGGATGGAGGAGATCCAACATCCTACTCATACGACCTTGCAGAAGCTTAATCCTAAGAGTGGAGCTAGCTTCTCCTATGTTCTTTATATCGAGCTATCCTGATAACCAAGTCTTTACAGCTAATGACACCCCTACATCATTCTCAATGAGTAGTATATCGTTGTTATACAACGCCAAGAAAGTCACTACTTTCTCTTAAAATCATTTGTACATGCATGATTCGAGCAACCGATTGCACAAAACTAGAAGACTTAATTGCTTCATTGTGGCTAAAAGGATCAGATTCAATGCCACGGTCAACCACTAAGGCTCCCGCTATGAACATGTCAGGTGTCCTGACAATCCTCCCACCACACCTAAGCTCTCGTGTACCTGGACCATTTTTGTTCCTATCAGTAGGTGCATCTAATGCATCTACTATATCTTCAGTTGTGTCTAGCTGTTTAGAATTAGTGTCATTTCCTTTAATACTATTTTGTTTTTGTTTTTGTAACGTACTTGCAAAATTCTTCTCTAAGTGTTTTGCATAGTATTAAAAACCTTTTTGATCAAAAGAACTGTAGAAAAAACACCGTCCTTGTTACTTTTATTTGCAACACCATCCTGCTGCGATGTCACCAAAGCAGAAAGTTGAGATCTTATCTCATTTACAGTTTGAAAATCCAAAAACTCACTCGAAAGATATTCATCACCACGATCTGATTGAAGTGACTTAATTTGTTTACCTAATTGCTTTTAAAATTCAGCTTTGTACTCTTTGAACATTTCAAAAGAGTCTGACTAATGTCTAATTAGGTAAACATATACATATCTTGAGTAATCATCACTAAACGTGAATAAGTACTCATACACACCTCTTGCCTGAACATGTGTTGGTCCACATACATCTATGTGAACCAGCTAAAGCAAGCCACCAACCCTGTTGCCTTTACTCTTAAAGACAGAATTGGTCACCTTTCATTCTATGCAGAATTCGCTAACTAGTAATGACCTCAAGTCCAAAACCTCTATTAGTCTATCTTTCACCAGTCTTTGGATCATGTTTGAATTGGTGTGACCTAAATGTTGTTGCCATGTGTAGGCAATATCCCTTTCAAGGTGTTTTCTTTTAGAACATTGAACAAGTGAACTTTTGTTAGATTCAAACCATTATCATAGTTTTGATAAGGAATAACATGAATAAACAATTTATTCATGTACATGTGCAAATAAACAATTTATTTCTCATATTAAAATTTTCATTATCAAAATCAATTGAATAACAATTATTCATAAAACGAGATACATAAATCAAATTCTTATGCAGAGTAGTTACAAATAAAAAATGTTTTAAAATAAAACTCTATTACTAAAGTCTAAGCTAACATCTCCTATACTTAAGACCACTATTATTGTACTGTCCCTGACCATCAGGTCCAACACCCATCGTGTAACCTTTAGCCTAGCCTAAGCTCCTGTAACATATTACAGATATGGGCAGTTGAACCTAAGTCCACCCACCAGGAAACTGGTGGACTCTCAATTGTGCATGACTCAACTAAGTGAGATATCAATATACCTTTACCAAATGGCTTAGCAGTCTTTATAGGAAGAGTAGCTATATACTTAGTATAGTTTCTCCTCCAGTGGCCTAGTTTTCTTGCAAAAGAAACACTTTTTCTTTTGCTGACTTCTTTATGGACTTGGTTGTTATAATACCAACCTTGCCCTTTTCTTTCTTTCTAGTAGGTCCCTTGTGAGTAATGTATAATGCAGTGATGTATATTCTTTCAATTTAGCATACACAATAAGTCACATATCCGCCAAACTATACTATCATGCATACAAAGATGACCCAAACACACCCCTTACTCCCTGGCAGCGGGGTCTCACGAAGCTAGTTCAGGTGAGAACTATTCTCAATTAACCTATTTTCTTGTAACTCTTACTAAACATGATTAACTCACCACTTTACCTTAGTCTCTAATATGACACAACAGAGCTCCTTGGGGAGGGTAATGCATCTCGCTAGTCAAGTGTAAACCATTACCTAAACCTCCATGCAAATACACGAAATACTCCACGACAGCGTGGTCGCATCGCTTCTTTGCACTTTGGTTTATCCTAAACAAGTCTAACCCTGTAATCTGTAAACCGACATCCTCCGCAGGGAGGTCTATCGATCTACTATACTGCTGGACTGGTAATGGAGACCGTGAGTTTACAACAATTGAAATCTTGCTCCCACTTGATTTTTATAACCAGTGGTTTTTAATTAACTTGCATTTACAACTTGGATTATCTCATAATCCCCTTTAGAATCTCATTCTAAGATTACCCAAAATAAATTAATTTATTTATTTAAAATACTATCGTTTTATGGTACAGATTATCTCATAATATCTCATTAGAATTTCATTTTAAAACCAATCAATAAAATTAATTAATTAATTTTAATTAAAACAATACCAACATCTAATTTTGATTATCACATAATCCACTTTTCAAAATCTAATTCAAAAATTAAATTAAAAATAATTTTATTAAGAGCGATTTTGTGCTTAGACTATTCCATCGTCTATTTTTCAGAATCTTATTCTAAAATCAAACAAGCTTAGACTATCCAATAGTCTAGTTTAGAATCTTATTCTAAAATTTAATTAACAAAATTTAACTCTTATTTTAAAAATAAAGTTAACTTAGACTATCTTATAGTTTATTTTAGAATCTTATTCTAAAATAATTTTAAATAACTTTTATTTAAAATTCTCTGATTCACAACTTAGAATATCACATAATCTAATTTAGAATCATATTCTAAAAAGAAAATTAGTTAATAAAATAATTAACTTAATTATTATGTAAATCAATATTGACGTCTACACGTCCAAATAATAATAAGATAAAAAAAATTCTTTTTTTTTATTCTGACATGATGACGTCAGCATCGGGCTAACGCTGACGGCGTCAAATTTTTTTTTTTTAATTCTTAAAATTAAAATATTTGATTTTAAATTAAATTGAATATAATCTCATTCGATCAATTTTATCCGATTTCATATGAATATAATCTCATTAAATCAATTTTATCCAATTTCATAACAATTTTATCTATTATTTTTAAAAATATTTGAATCTAATCTTATTAGATCAATTTTGTTCGATTTCGTAAATCATGACTGAGAACGTACAATCTCATTATACGAATAATACAATCGCAAATTTGTGGGTTGTTCCGAATTAATGATAAATTTATTAACGATTTAAACAATTTAAATCGTTACTTTAAAACAATCTAATTAAAAATTAATTACTTTAATGATTCAAACAATTTAAATCACAAATACAAACAATCATCTGAATTAATCATTAATCATTAATTACTTTAATGATTCAAACAATTTAAATCACAAATACAAACAATCATCTGAATTAATCATTAATTCTTTATTGATTTAAACAATTCAAATCGAACCGTCAAATTAAACTCACTTTCCTTCTTAATAAAATCTATATTTAATTAAATCGCAAATCTATTTATTTTTATCTTATTATACCTAGTCATCTATATTATGAATATAATCAGAGGCTGGCTCTGATACCAATTGTTGGGAAAAACATAAAAATATTTGTTCAAAAATAAACTTTGATGCCGACTATTGGATTCACAGTTCTCAACTATGGTCACAATAGTAGGCACCTATTAAAGCACTTAGAGTAGGAGACTCTTCTCTCTAACTAAGCCCCTTATCGGAGAGTCATGCTTCGTGACACCTCACGTGCGAGAGTTCCCGGGAATAGGTTTATCTCTATAAATCCTTTGCCCTAATACCAGTTGTTGGAATAAATTTCAAAAATTCTCCCTAAAGTTTATGCAGCGGAACGGGTTTAGAATTCATAACTCTATACCTAGGATCTATTTAAAATTCCTAATTTTAAATCTACTGACTTAAATTCACAATTCAAATTAACAGATCCAAATTCTTAATTTAGATCTACAGGCCTTTTACTATAATACATTCATAACAATACATAAATTTGAATAGGCATAATAAAAAATACTGTAAATAAATAGAAAAGCGAAAAAAAATAAAGGAAGAAAAACATACATGGAATTGCTCCAATAAAAGAAAAACCAGGAAAAAAATAATATCCTTCAAAATCGAGACCTCGAGACCTTCTACGCAATGACCTCAAATTGCCCGGAGGGTGGGCTCTGAAAAATATTAAACTGAGGAAAAAAAAATTTCAGCAGAAATTTTTTCTCTCAAATTAGATCTCCGAAACAATTTCAGAAACCCTGAATAAATATTTCAACTCCAATGCCAAACCTCAGGATAAGCCCCTCTATTTACAGGAATATACCGGAGCGAAAAACTCTAATATTTCGACGTGGGATGCGCCCAGTTAAAATCAAAACGTACCGTTTTTGTTTTAAAAACAGGTAAGATGCAGCGTTTTACCTTGTTAAAACTGCGACCTTTTTTTTTTGGATTTGCGTGACATGTGGTAGGCCGCGATTGGCCCGCCCATGCTCACGTGGATAGTGTAAGGGCCTCGCACGCTGGTTGGTTGCTCCGTGAGCACCGGGATTGCCAGCTTAGTGCGATTCGTCCCTTTTTTTTTTTTTGCTTTGTTTTCCACATATAAAAATTCATCTTATGAACTTTAATTTTCAAAATTATTTTATTTTATAATTTTTAATTTTTATTCATCTCATGAATAAATGCCTGGCAAAATTAATTTACCCATCTTATGGATAAATAATTTATCTCATGAATTCGTTAATATTTTTCCAATGGCAATAAATACATAAGCTTGTGCAGGGACCTCAGGGACAATTTAAATCTAGCTCCAAATGGGTTAAATTAAATCATTTCATGATATTAATATAATTATCATTTAATGAGACTTAATTGCACGAAATAAATCTCACTGCACTCCAGACTTAAATTATTTATTCGATATCTACCTAATAGACTGTATTGATAACAACAACCCCTCCACTAGATGTTCATGACAAAGGATGACTATAACCACTACCATTATCCTTCTCACAGCTTCTCCATTAGTTACCAACTCGCCCTTCACTGAATAATTTATTTACACTTGAACATATTCACAGTATAAATTCGAAATGTCAAATCGTTAGAATACTTTGGCCAAAGATTCCGAACTACTCAAATATTTGCGAATCAAATAATGGGACATCTGTATCTCATAAGAGACTATAGATTCTCTATTGGATACCTGATCCTTGTCACACTTCACACCGCTACCCTGTGTACGTGGGATTTCAGTCATTCATTTAGACCTTACTTATAGTACACCAAAGCAACTAACACTCCATGCACAAGTCCAGAATACCCTCAGGATTTAGAGTTGTCGTTCAAACAGTACAACGTGAATCACTCATCTCCGATAGTAGTCCAGAAATAAGTAACCCACATGGTCCAACTCAGTGTGTCAAACACACTAACCTAGCTCTTTTGGATCTCCATCCACATGACCAAGACAAGTCATCTAAAGTGTCACGTTATAGTCTTAACATACAAGTGGTCTAGACTTGTCTTCGACTACGAGTCTTTCAAACAACAATCCATACCATTTGGTCCAAGTCTATCTGTGGCTTAATCTCATAAACCACTTAGAACAATCATGTAAATTGCAGTCTGAGGACTACACCCATCTCATGTATATCTCCCTAAAGAAAATCACATGCAGTATAAATGCTCACATACACAATTTTAACTAGGAAACGACTGGAACTTTAATTTTATTTATTAATTAAAATAATATATCTAGAATAAATCTAGATTTTAGGACACTGTTCCTAATAGTCACTTGAAGAGTGGACTAGCTCCCAGGTTGGAAGTGAGCCACTATAAAATTCATTGCACATCATTTGCCTTTATTTTTTATATTTAATACTCGTCATTTATCTTTCAATTTAATTTTTGATTCTTAAAGTTTAAATTTTCTTTTTATTGCGAAAAAACCTAATTCACCCCCCAGGCTGCTGTTTGGGCCTTTAAAGCACATTCTCCACTAAAACCCATAGCTGCTCGATAATCACCGAGTCCAATTTTATACTAATTCCTTGTGGATACGACACCCATATCTTTCGTGAATATACTTTTGTCAAAAGTAAACCATTTTCACAGTTGGAGGAAACAAACAAAAATGAGGAGAAAAGAGGACAGTCTACAAAATACCAGAAAACTCAAGAATTCCTCCAAATGAAAGGATGTAAAATGTAAGAATCCAAAAACAAAGATCTGGCCCTGAAAGTTTTTAAAGAGTTTATGAAGAACATGGAGCTCAACTCTAATGGGAACAAATAGGCTACAACGAAATGAATGTGTTGTGATTCCTTAGTTTTGATTGTAATTGATTCATATGTTGCTGTTTTAGCCTAAATGTTGCGTTGTTGTTAAGTTCAAATGTTAGTTAGTTGGTCTTTTTGGCGCCAAAGTTGGTTAATGGTCAAATTAAGTCAAATGTGGCAACTTAGTTCATTTGTTGGCGGTATTTGCTGTTTGAGTTGGTTTAAGCTTTGGTATGGATTCAATGTATCAAAATCTATTATAAATAGATCTTAGTCATATAATATCTTCATTCATTCAATAAAATTCAGATTTCCTTTTGGAAATTCTCTCTCCTTCTCATCTCTTTCTCTACTCCTCATCTCTAATTCACTTCTTTCCTTATCTTTTCGCTCTTCTCTTAGTTTAGCTCTTAATTTGGATTTGGAAGCCAACATTTGGTATCAGAGCCTTGATCAGGGGTAATTTGAATCTGATTTGTGTAATCATCTATGGCTAGAAGGCCAAATACTCGATCTGGAGGTATAAATGCAGCAGCGACTGCTAATGTTGATCCAAATGAGACATTTTCTTCGATTGTAATAGGTAATGCTGCTGCCAGACCGGAGTTTATCACTCAAACTCAGTTTAGGGCACAAATGGATGAAATGTACAAGTTACAAATGGATATGATGATGAATAGAATTCAGCAAGTGCAGGATGAACACGATCTGAAGAATTTGATGACATCTTTGAGCAGCCAAAGACTTTACCTCCTCAAAGAAATGTTGATCACGCAATTCCTCTTAAGGCAAATTCCGATCCAGTCAAGATGAGGCCCTACCATTATGCTCATGCTCAGAAGACAGAGATTGAGAAACAAGTGGAGGAATTGCTCAAAATGTGCTTCATCAGACCTAGTCATAGTCCTTTTTCCTCTCCCGTTATTCTGGTAAAGAAGAAGGATGGAACGGCTAGGATGTGCATCGATTACAGGAAGCTCAATTCGATGACAGTGAAAGTTAAGTTTCCTATTCCTGTCATAGATGATTTACTTGATGAGTTATATGGAGCGCATTTCTTCACTAAACATGATTTAAGACAGGGTTATCATCAAATCAGGGTCCTCGAGCCGGATATATATAAGACAGCTCTTCAGACTCATCATGGCCACTTTGAGTTTGTGGTTATGCCATTCGGTCTAACCAATGCTCCGGCCACTTTTCAAGCTACTATGAATGAAGTTTTCAAGCCTTGCTTGAGGAGATCAGTGCTAGTCTTCTTCGATGACATTTTGATATACAGTTCTACTTTCGAGGATCATCTTAAGCATCTCAGAGAAGTGTTCACATTAATGCGCGATCATCAGTTCTTTGCCAAACTGACCAAGTGTTCCTTTGCTCAACTACAGTTAGAATATTTGGGCAATGTTATCTCACACAAAGGAGTCTCAACCGATCCTTCTAAAGTTCAAGCAATGCAAGAATGGCCCATTCCAATGTCACTAAAGCAATTGAGGGGTTTTTTGGGATTGACCGGCTTTTACAGGAAATTCATTGCAAGCTATGGAGCTATTGCCAGGCCTTTGACTGCATTGCTAAAAAAAGATGCCTTTAAGTGGTCGGATCAAGCTCAGTCAGCCTTTATAGCTCTCAAGGCAGCCATGTGCACAGCTCCGGTTCTAGCAATGCCTAATTTTGTTGAGGAGTTCATACTTGAGACAGATGCTAGTGGTTCAGGTGTTGGAGCAGTTCTGTCCCAACATGGAAGGCCTATTGCTTACCTGAGTCAAGCTCTTAGTCCAAAACACCAAGCAATGTCTACCTATGAAAACGAATATTTGGCTATTCTTTTAGCTGTTGAGAAATGGCGACATTACTTGGATGGACACAGGTTCATTATTAGGACAGACCATCAGTGTCTCAAGCACCTTCTGGAGCACAAAATTGTGACAAGAATCCAAAAGAAGGGATTGTTGAAAAGGTTGGGTCTTGATTATGCTATTGAGTATCGAAGAGGCAAGGAAATTGTGGCAGCTGATGCTCTCTCACGGAAGTTTGAAGATTGTGACCAAGGTTCCTGTTACGCCGTGTCCATTATTTTATCTTCACGGATGGAAGAAGTTTGTAAATCTTATGAAGATGATTCCTATGCTCAAGAGATTATAGTTGCTGGCAGTATAAAGAATTCCAGTGCAGAAAATGATAGTGCAGAACAATCAGTCAGCAAAGGCATCATCCGACTTAACAACAAGCTTTATATTGGTTCTTTAACAGATTTGAGGGATCAAATTATTAGTGCTTCACATGACTCAGCTTGGGGAGGTCACTCCGGAATTGAAGGAACATATCAAAGGATGAAAGCTCACTTCAATTGGCCTGGTATGAAGAAGGAAGTATCAGACTATGTGAGAACATGCGAAGTATGTCAACAAACTAAATTGGGGGAACATCGTTATCAAGGTCTTTTACCTCCACTCTCTATCCCTGAGGGTGCTTGGATTAACATAAGCATGGACTTCATTGAAGGATTGCCAAATTCAGATGGCAAGGAGGTCATTTGGGTTGTTGTCCAAATATAGTCACTTCATTTCCTTAAACCGACCTGTCACTGCTGTTAAGTTGGCCAAAAGCTTCCTTGACAACATATTGAAATTACATGGATTGCCTCAATCCATTGTTTCTGATCGGGACAAGATCTTCACAAGCACTTTTTGGAGGGAATTGTTCAAATTATTGGGGACGACATTGGCTCTTAGCTCATCTTATCACCCCCAAATTGATGGACAAACCGAAAGAGTAAATCAATATATTGAACAATATCTCCAGAGTACGGTTTTCTTGCATCCAAAAGCATGGAACCGTGGCTTTCTTTGGCTGAGTATTGGTTCAATACTCATATTCACGCATCAATTGGCACTTCTCCTTTCCAAGCTCTCTATGGATACTCTCCTCCCACTCCTTTCATGCTCCAGAAAGTGATTTCAGCAGCACCTGAGGCTATTGATTTGGTACAGCACAGGAAGCACATGATGCAATTTCTCAAGGATAATCTCATCCAAGCACAAGCAAGGATGAAATTCTATGCTGACAAAAAGAGGGTAGACAAGAATTATGAAGTTGGTGACATGGTCTACCTCAAATTACAGCCTTGTAGACTGTCCTCCTTAGCTGTTAGAAGAAATGTCAAGCTAAGTGCTCGTTTCTTTGGCCCATATGAAGTATTGGAAAAGATTGGCAAAGTGGCGTATCGGCTTGATTTACCCCCTAACTCATACATTCACCCAGTGTTTCATGTGTCCTTACTCAAAAAGCAGGTGAAAAAAGGCGCTAAAAGTTCAAAGGAGCCACCTGAAGTTAGAGCCAATGGATCATTGCTGCTGCAGCCAGTTGCTGTTAAGGCCAACAGGAAGATGATTGTTGCAGATCAAGCTATTAATGAAATATTGGTACAATGGCAAAACTTGGACAAGAACTTTGCTACTTGGGAAGAACTTGCATTTTTGAAGAGTCAATTTCCAAACTTTTCTTCTTGAGGTCAAGAAACTTTTCAAGAGGGGAATGTTGTGATTCCTTAGTTTTGATTGTAATTGATTCATATGTTGCTGTTTTAGCCTAAGTGTTGCGTTGGTGTTAAGTTCAAATGTTAGTTAGTTGGTCTTTTTAGCGCCAAAAGTCGGTTAATGGTCAAATTAAGTCAAATGTGGCAACTTAGTTCATTTGTTGGCGGTATTTGCTGTTTGAGTCGGTTTAAGCTTTGGTATGGATTCAATGTATCAAGATCTATTATAAATAGATCTTAGTCATATAATATCTTCATTCATTCAATAACATTCAGATTTTCTTTTGGAAATTCTCTCTACTTCTCATCTCTTTCTCTACTCCTCATCTCTAATTCACTTCTTTCCTCATCTTTTCTCTCTTCTCTTAGTTTAGCTCTTAATTTGGATTTGGAAGCTAACAGAATGATCTAGAAGTTTTCTAAAAAAAGGAGGGGCAAATTAAGGGATGAAAAGGATCAAGAGAAATTATAATGATATCATGTTTGGTAAAGACGGTGGGAGTTGGGAAAAAAAACTTTATTTTGTGTTTTCACGGAGACGATTCTATCACAGTGAAGAAGTTATCTGTCATGATTTTAATAGGATATGCTTAGTAGTATTGATCTTAGATAATATTCTAGTAGTAATGTCATGAATAAGTCTTGTACTAGCTATTGTCTTAGTTAGTTAGTTGCTAGTTTGTCCTTAGTCTTGGCCTTTGGTTTGGTAGTTGCTCTATGTTAGGTGCTTTGTATTAGCTTTAGTATAAATAGGTTGTTCTTGGTTGTGGGAGGAGAATAAATTTGAGCAAGATAGTTCCTTATGGCAGCAAGAACTATAGCAAAGGTGTTACGCTCGGGATTGAACCTCAAGCGTAAACTAAGTTAAATGAGGATAGGTTGAGAATATGAGATGAGAAACTAGTGAAATTGAGATGAGATAGTAGAGAGATTAGAGTTTAGATGAGATAAGAAGGGAAAGGAGATGAGAAAATAGAGAGAGTTAGATGAGAGAGAGAATATTGATCTCAAATTGAGACTTGTGTTTGATATTTTGATTGAATGATCAAATTATTACATGAGGTTGCTACTTATAGGCAAGGAAGACAATGTATCTAGACTTACTCAAGCTAACCAACTAGGAAACATCTAGAAACATCTAGAAATATATCTAACTAACAATTAAATCCTAATTACAGCGCCAAGACCATCTTAACAGCTCTAACAGCATCTAACCGTAGCCTGCTGTTGGATATTACAATGCAGAAATATACTAGCAGCTTATTAGAATGTAACTAACTAAGACTAACTACCCACACACACAACACTTACTAACTAATGCTATTACATTTTTATTAACTAACAAACACACATGACAGCTGCAACGACACAGCAGCAGCAGTAGCAGAACATCAGCAGCCAGTAGCAGCAGAACATCCAAAGCTCGATCCTTGAATTCCCGAATCATAACAAAAGGCTGGATCATCAGTTGAAGGAGGTGAATGATCGACTCCAGTGGCAAGACATTAGCCTTGGAGTACGAATTTTACAGGAGCACCACAACAAGCCGGAGTTCCGGTGCAAGTGGTGAATGTTGGAGATGGAAATGCCCCTATGGTTCCTCGACAAGTTAGGCCTGTGATCCTCCATTGCCAAGACCAATAGAAGCCCAAGATGTCCCAATAGTTGGGGTAAGAAGAGCTGAGTTTAGGCAGCCTAAGGTTGATCTCGATGCTTTTGATTGCACACATCCTCAATCGTGGATAGGAAGATGCGAGTGCTACTTTCGGTTCTATGCTATTCCAGAGGAGGAAAAGGTTGACCTCGCCACAATTTATTTGCAAGGGGACCAAGAGGTTTGGTTTCATAGACTAACCCGTGGTCATCCAACTCTGACATGGCAAGAGTTTGTGGATGAAGTATGTGACAGGTTTGGAGACAAAGATCCAAGGGAGGTCATGGACAATTTCAACAAAATAGCTCAAGTAAGCAGTGTCAAGGAGTACATGACCCGATTTGAGAATTTAATAGCAAGAATGATGTCCATAAGTCCGGAAGCAAGCGAGGACTTCTATGTTTCAAGCTTTATTACTGGGCTCAAGCCCAAGGTAAAGAATTTAGTCAAGGCCCTCAGTCCTCCTACACTGTCCAAAGCTTATGCGAAGGCGAGATTATTTGAGTCTACCATTTTACCCATGCCGGGGGAGGGACCAAGAAGTCGGTTGCCACAAGCTACTCATGATGATTCAAGGACATTGAGTATGGAAGAGAATAAGGCACAAAATCTATGCTTCAAGTGTAATCGTAAATAATTTTTCGGTCATAAGTGTAATCCTCAACACTTAATGGCTGCTACACGGACTGAAATTGAAAGGTATCACGAGGGTGACTTGGAGTATGATGGTCCCGTACTAGTAGTGACCCACAACATTGAAGCTACCGGATGTGGATGAATCAAGAAGCCTAATGCAGGTCTGTTGGCACCAGAAACTAGAATTCTGAAGTCCCAACTCCAAATTATCGCATCTAGTTGCTGTCCTGCATCACACACTGCGTCTGGTTGCTGTCCTGCATCGCACAAACTGATTTGCACTGAACTACCTGATTTCCAGCCGCAAAAATATTCGGTATTCCTGCATAAATAACAAGGAATCTTGCTGCAGAATAATATCAACCTCATTTCTGCTTCAATTTCAGATATTTTTTTCGGCTTTAATAAGAGTTGTTCCAGTCTTTTTTTTCTTAATAAGATTCTTGAGGACAAGAATCTCTTAAAGGGGAGGTATTGTCATGATTGTAATAGGATATGCTTAGTAGTATTGGTCTTACATAATATTCTAGTAGTAATGTCATGAATAAGTCTTGTATTAGCTCTTGTCTTAGTTAGTTAGTTGCTAGTTTGTCCTTAGTCCTGGTCTTTGGTTCGGTAGTTGCTCTATGTTAGGTGCTTTGTATTAGCTTTAGTATAAATAGGTCGTTCTTGGTTGTAAGAGTAGGATATTGAAGGATGAAATGAATTGATCTTTCTTCTTGATCTCTCAAGTTCCTCTCTAGATATTTTCTTCAATCTTGAACTTCTTCTCTCAATCTTTACTTCTTATCTTCAAGTATCTACTTGAATCGCACCTCTAATCCTCAATTATCTACCTAAATTCTCTTAATTCTTATCTTGATTTCACTTTCTAAGTGTAAATCCTTATCCAGACCCTTGGTTATCATTATGATTCATCAAGAATCATAACATTATCAAAGCTAAATAAGAACAATCTACTATACATTGTGTATCTTGTTCTCTTAGGGGAAGGAAACATCATGGGTGTGTCTTTTCATCGTTTTGGTCCTAATGTTTGGGGTTTTCAGGTCATTGAGTCATCATGTTGGGTATCTTGTGTTGTCTTTGTCTTCCTTGTTGTGTGTTTGAGGCTTCTCTTTTGATCTGGAGTCCTTGTGTCATGTTGTGGAATGTCTTGGGTTTTTTGGCAACTGGTGGCCAAGTCAGTTGTTTGTCGTTAAAGGTATCCTTATTGAGTTTGATGTTTTAGGTGTTTGGTGTTTTGTGCTTAGAGTCTGGTGTATGGGAAGTATACTGCCTTGGACATTTTGTTGTCATAATTTCTTGCCTTTGGGTCCTCTACACTATTGTATTTTCTCGGGCTTGTACTCTAATTATCAAAAAATGGAGATGTAGTGAGGTGTGCGCATGATTTTGCAAGCTGAAGGGCAATTAATTCTTTTCTAGTATAGTACATCAAAGCTGTAGCGCTAACATTTCACGCCTCGGATATAACCATTGTCATAATGTTTTGGGAAAACTATAGAAAGACCCTTGAACTTTCTTTAATAAGGGGTGACTTATATTTAATAACAAAGTAAATAAGTTGAGTTGTGTGTAATAAAATACTTTTTTGGTCACTATAATAATATAGTTCAAGGGTTTTTTTTTTTTTTTTTTTTTTAACTAAAAGTGTTTACACAACAAAACCGAGAGGTTTGGAATGACGACATTCAGATTGTGTGTAATGTTTTTAGGAAATTATCACTGGGATATCTTGAGGTTTAATCATTTATCATCTAGGTATCCTAATATTTCTATATATATTGATCTACTAGGAGGTTTAAATATTTTATCACCTAAGTACCCTCTATCAGATTTTGATGAATGTTTATAAGAATGTTACCCATTTTATACATAATTATGATAATATATATAAGTGATATTAGTGCTTTTAGCTAAACTTCAGCAAACTATAATAAAAAAAATACCACATGTTGATGTAAACTACCTAAATATTACCAAAATCATGTGTCATATTAGCAATTTTTGTCAAAAATATCATCAAATTATAATGAAGATACCTCCATTTTCGCATTTTTCAATTAAATCTATCAAAATTCGACAAAAGGGTACTTGATTGAAAAAATTGTAAAACTTCAAAATATCTGAGTGATAAATTGGTTAAACCACAAGGTAATCTAATTTAGGTCTAGTATTTTGTTAATCTAATTTAGGTCCAATATTTTAGCATTTGATTTTATACAATAATATTCAGATTATATTTTCCCCCTTAGAGATGCTATCTCGCCTACCACATTTTGCCAATAGCGTCTCGCGTATTGATGAACCTACAACAATTAGCCCCCTGCTTCAGAGAGGGAAGAATTCCCTCCATAAGCATACTAATCATCAAAAACTCATGATCCTTTCCTTGAAAGGGCAGGGCCGATGGTTGGCGAGATAGGACTGTGCAAGAATAAGAAACGTCAACACCTTTTTGAATTTCTGGTTAGAAAACTTCAGTCATTAAGCATAAAGCCTATGTTTTTCTTCATTCTGTTGACATCTTGTTATTAGGCATTTTTGAAATCTTCAAGTACATGTTAAATGTTAAGCTACCTGTTTGTTGCCTGAGCATTAATTTTCAGTCTTTAGGCGAAATGATTTAAATATCAAAGTAGCTAAACACTACAACGTTTATGTGGCTGTGAGTGTTTTGTCATTTCACCATCGTCACCAACTTTTTTTTTTTGGGTGCTAGGGGGTGCTTAAGTGCCTAAGGGCTCCCGTTGAGTTTTTGATGTGCTAAAAGGTATCAATAGCTTTGCTCCAGTCTTTTGTGTGCCCGAATGTTTTAATAACTTTATTCAAGTCTTTTGTGAAACAGCCTCTCTTCAGGTTAACACCCTGAAGGGGGGAGGCTGCGTACATCCACCCCCTCCAGACCCTGCGTAGGCGGGAGCCCTTGTGGCACTAGGTATGTTCCTTTTCTTTACTTTAGAAGCTCTATTCAAGTCTTTTTATGATCGGTTGCTTTAGAAGCTTTATTTGAGTTTTTGTGATCGGACGCTTTAGAACCTTTATTCGAGACTTTAGCGCTCGGATGCTTTAGAAGCTTTACTCGAGCCTTTTGGATTTCTTTTTGGAATTGTCCTTTGTCCCTTCATAGGATATAAGGTCCCAAATTTTTTTTTCCTCTTGTGATGACTCAATTATTTTAATCGAATTCGTAGATGAGGGTTTTAAATCATCCAACCGCTTTGTGGAGGAAAGCCTTGCTTAAGTCATTAATGCCCAAATGTCCAATGGCTTTACTCGGGTCCTCAGTTCCTAAACGCCTTTTGGCTTTACCTGACTGTTTTGTGCTCAAACGCCTTTCTGCTTTACCCGAGGCTTTCGTGGTCAGACGCCTTTCAGCTTTAACTGAAGCTTTCGTGCTCATATGCCTTTTAGCTTCACCTTTACCTGAGGCTTTCATGCTCAAACACCTTTTTGCTTTACCTAAGGCTTTCGTGCTCAGCCACCTTTCGACTTTATCCTGGTCTTGGATGACCAGGCACCTTTTGAGATAGCACTTCTATCCAATGAACTATAGTCCAAACACTGTATAAAATACAAAGTGAGCATAGCAAGGGACTCACCTAGTCAAATGACGGGCAAACAATTACAATGAGCGAGGCAGTTTGTTTCCTTGGCTAAAAGCGGCGCCAGCTTTGGTTGCGATTATCATTAAGCTGCAAGTAGGATGCATTCCTGAGCCTCACTAGTCATTAACTAAAAAGATTAAAACAAATTGGAGATTCTTATAGAAGCATGTTTATTTAACATAAGTCAAAAATATTTGTTTATAGAACAAATTACCATTGCCACCTTAACTTGTCGGATTCCACCATATTCCCGGGTGAGAAAAGCTCTCAATTTGGCCATTTATGACAGACTATATACTTCATGCCAATGGCAAGTTTCATTATAACTCGCCAACTACGATGGCGAATGAACTTGTTTCAGTTTCATGGTGAGTAGATGGGTCGAGCATGTCGACGGCGAGTTGGCTTGGTTACCGAATAATGAGACTAACACATATAGAAGCTACGTTGATTATTTCTTTTGAATGTATGCTGACGTGTAAGGAATTATACTCGCCTATGACATGTGGGGCGTGCCTTTCAAGCCTAGGCGATTAGGTGATGGCGTATGCCGCTTTAAGATACAAGAACAAAAACAACTATAAACCCAGCCCCACAATCCCACAATCATTTAAAAAATCGTATCAAAATGAAAGATTCTTTCATATTTAACTGCGTGGTACAAGCTTTTACAGCGTGTAGTATATTTAGTCAAAAGTAGTAGTACTATTAGTTAAAGCTAGTGGTACATTTATAAAACGAACTTCATATGGGTTAAAACAATGTTTTGGGAATTTCATAATGTTCTAAATAGTTATTGATATGATTAGTATAACATAATCTCATAATAATTCGACAAATCGCATCAAAATGAAATATTCTTTCATACTTAACAATGTGGTACAAGCTTATATGTCAGACGGTACATTTAGTTAAAGGTAGTTGCATATTTAGTTAAAACTAGTGATACAATTCTAAAACGAACCCCATATGGGTTAAAACTAAGTTTTGGGACATTTCATAGACATTGTAAATAGTTATTGCAAAGATTAGTGTAACATAAGCTCATAATCATTTGACAAATCGGATCAAAATTAAAGATACTTTCATATTTATCTATGTGGTACAAGCTTTTACAACTCATGGTACATTTATTTAAAACTAATGGTACACTTAGTTAAAACAAGTTGTAAATTTGTAAAATGAACTCCATATGGGTTAAAACTTGGTTTTGGGACATTTCATAACGTTCTAAACCATTATTGAAGTAATTAGTATAACATAGTTCTCGCAATCATTTGACAAATAGCATCAAAATGAAAGATTCTTTCATATTTAACTGTATGTTACAAGTTTTTACAACTTGTGGTACATTTAGTTAAAAATAGTGATACATTTAGTTAAAACTACTGGTACATTTCTAAAACGAACTCCATATGGGGTTAAGCCTATGTTTTGGGACATTTCATAACGTTCTAAGTAGTTATTGAAAAGATTTGTGTGACATAATCACATACTCATTCGACAAATTGCAGCAAACTGAAAGATTCTTTCATACTTAACTATGTGGTACAAGCTTATACAACTTACGGTACATTTAGCTAAGAGTAGTGGTACATTTAGTTAAAAATAGTGGTACATTTCTGAAACAAACTCCATATGGATAAAAACTAAGTTTAGGGACATTTCATAACATTCTAAACAGTTGTTGAAGAGATTGGTGTAACATAATCTCATAATCATTTGGCAAATCACATCAAAATGAATGATTCTTCCATATTTAACTATATGGTACAAGCTTTTACCTTTTGTAGTACATTTAGTTGTAAGTAGTGGAACATTCAGTTAAAACAAGTGGTACATTTCTAAAACGAACTCCATACGGGTTAAAACTTGGTTTTGGGACATTTTATAATGTTCCAAATCATTATTGAAGTAATCAGTATAACATATTGTCATAATAATTTGACAAATCGCATCAAAATGATAGATACTTTTATATTTAATTATGTACTTTTATATTTAATTATGTGGTTTATGCTTTTAAAACTTGTGGTACATTTATTTAAAACTAGTGGTACACTTTGTTAAAATAAGTGGAAAATTTGTAAAACGAACTCCATATGGGTTAAAATTTTGTCTTGGGACATTTCATAACGTCCTAAATCATTATAGAACGAATTATTATAACAGAATCTCATAATCATTTGACAAATCGCATCAAAATGAATTTTTCTTTCATATTTAACAATGTGGTACAAGCTTTTATAACTTGTGGTACATTTAGTTAAAAGTAGTGGTATATTTAGTTAAAACTAGTTTTACAATTCTAAAACGAACTCCTAATGGGTTAAAACTAAGTTTTGGGAAATTTCATAACATTCTAAATAGTTATTGAAAAAATTAGTGTAACATAATCTCAATATTGTTTGTGTTATTTAGTAGGTGATTGGGAAGAAGCTAAACTCAAGCTACTTTTAAAGATTAGCAAGATCCCCTTTTTCCCATTTGTTTTTCTTGTCCTTCTTTCTTTCTTCACTTTCTTTGTTTATAGGATTATGGTAGGGATTAGGTGTTATTTTTGACATGGGTGAGAGGACAAGTGTCCCATTTTTGCTTGCAAGTTGAGTACTCTTTTATTTTTGTTGATCTCATTTTAGATGTCTAAAAAGAAGTGAAAGTGGACAAATTATGTTGTTTTGTTCCTATATGAGCGAATTACATTGATTTTTAACCCTACTGAGTAAATTGTGATGTTTTTAATCCCTACTAGGCGAATTGTGTTGTTTTTTATCCCTACTGGGCAAATTGTATTTTTTTCCTCTCACTGGTTGAATTGTGTTGTTTTTTTTATCTCAACTGGGCGAATTGTGTTGTTTTTCCTCCTACTGGGCAAATTGTGATTTTTTTATCTCTACTGGGCAAATTGTGCTGGTTTTTCTCCTACTGGTTGAGTTGTGTTGTTTTTTTATCCCTACTGGGCGAATTACGTTTGTTTTTCTCCTACTAGGTGAATTGTATTGTTTTTTATTCCTACTGGGCGAATTGTGTTGTTTTTCCTCATACTGGGCAAATTGTGTTGTTTTTTATCTTTACTGGGCAAATTGTGTTGTTTTTTATCCCTATAGGGCGAATTGTGCTAGTTTTTCTCCTACTGGGCAAATTGTGTTTTTTTTATCCCTACTGGGTGAATTACGTTGGTTTTTCTCCTATTGGGTGAATTGTGTTGTTTTTTATCCCTACTGGGTGAATTATGTTGGTTTTACTCCAACTGGGCGAATTGTGCTGTTTTTCCTCTGACTGGGTGAATTGTGTTGTTTTCTATCCCAACTAGGCGAATTGTGTTGTTTTTCTCCTACTGGGAGAATTGTTCTTTTTTTTTTTTTGTTGTGTCCCTCCTGGAGGAATTGTGTTGGTTTTTCTTCTACTGGGCGAATTGTGTTTTTTTTTTATTATCCCTATTTGGCAAATTGTGTTGGTTTTCCTCCTACTGGGCAAATTTTAGGTTTTTCTAAATTACAAACATATTAGCCTCCCACTTTTCAAATGAATTTGTGCCCTTTTCGTCTGTTATTGTCCCTTTTCTTCTCTATAAATACTCCTTTAAGGTGCGGTAATTTTTCTCTGTCTTGTAATTTTCTCGCTTTGAATGCTTGTGATGGAAATATTTTCGGAAGATGTTTTGTCTCAAATATTCTCGTGGTTGTCCATTAAAGTCCTAAATCGATGTGTAATTTTCCAATTTTATGTCGTCAACTTTTCCTACGGGAGAGCTTTATTAAAGAATAATCTATGAACTGTTTCCAGCGTCCAGCAGATGGTGTGCTTATCCAAAATGGATACCGATCTCCTTTTGGCGAACATGTAGAGGTACCTTCATTACACCCGCCCTTTTCTGCACCTTGTCTCACTCCCGGGTCTCTACATTTTTGGTCGGAGGATAAAGAAATTGTGGGGGTGAATAATGGATTGATCTTATGTTGAGGCATTTCCTTTTATGGGCCTACGGGCTTATCTGTTTGCAGTCTGGGTACTAGATCGTATCTTCCTTTTTTTCTTACCTAAGGAGTTGCGCTACCTAAGTGGTACTCTTAATATTGTGTTTGCATGCTTTGAAGATACTTCCCGTTATCATTTTCATTATCATATTTTCGTGTTTGTTCTTAATCTTGAAGCTAGTTTCAGAAGTGACTCTTGCGCTGAAGGAGATTGGTACTCGGCTTTTTACTTTGACCGTGGGCCTTGGCATTATCGGGCGGATATTAACACAGTGGATATTAACAAGGGTGGGGGTACAAGACTTTACTCGCCCGGTGTTTTGTGACGGGGTATTGTACTTATTATCGGAACGCAGTGATTACTTTACCCCAGACTCCCCATATTTTTATCCGTATATAGTGTCATGGGGTATAAGGGAGGACTCTGCAACACTTTTGTTGCTCTAAATATTAGTGATGAGGTTGTTCGTAGCCAAAGTTTAGGAATTTTTTGTTTGCAAGGACATCTTTGTTTGGCTGCTTTACATGGTTTGGCTGTTTCCCTGTGGAGTCTTCCAGATTGGAGGGACGCGAATTCATGGTTTTTAGTTCAAAACATTTTCTTTAATATTTGTCATCCAAGTGTGCAGGGATATGTAGGTGTTACAGGTTTTACGGTGGCGGACTCCCTTGCAATCTTTTCTACCGAGTTTAGGGTTTATAGTTATGCTTTTTCCATACCTCATCATGGGGTGCTTTGGCTTATATGTCCGCATAAGTATGGGGAATGGGCACGCTTGTATGCATAATGGAGTTCACTTCATCCCTGTGGTGCCTCGGTTTATGCTTGCGGGTTACTCTGTGACTAAAGAGAGCATCGAACTTGCCTTGTACAAATATGCTCGTAATTTCACTATTTAAGCGGGTTGTTGCTGTTTTGTTTTGACGACCTCTTGTATGCAAGGAAGATAGGTCGTTGTAACTAAATAACTTTGTACATTGTTGCCATTTTTGGCTTGTAGTTGCTTTCAATCTTGTCCTTGGTCTCGATTTGTTTGACAAGCCGTTATAAGTGTGTTGCTTACTCTTGTACCATTGGAGTATTGATGAATGAAAGACAGTGTTTTGAGTATGTCGTAGAGGGGTGATTTGCATACAATTTTTAGCAATTCATATAAAGGGAATTACTTGAGCAACCCATTTGTACATTCACAATGGCGAGTGGTTCCATTATAGACCCTGAATAGTTTTTAACATGTGAAATAGTCTATAACATCAACTTTTCGGATGTTGGACGTTCTACGTAACTTTTCATATACAAAATCATGCATAACTTTGCTTTTTTGCTTTGGTGGGCATTTAACATAGCCCCCAGCGTATAAAATCACTTACAACTTCAATTTTTACACAGTGGGAGCTTAATGTAGCCCCCAGTGTATAAAACCACTCATAACTCCAACTTTACACTGGTAGCCGTTTAACTTAGCCCCTAGTGAATAAAATCACTTATAACTCCAATCCTTACACTGGTGGCCATTTAACGTAGCGCCCGATGTATAAAATCACTGATAACCTTAATCTTTACACTGGTGGACATTTAATGTAGCCTCCAGTGTATAAAATATTTTATAACTCCAATTTTTACACCAGTGGGCATTTAACATAGCCCCTAGTGTATAAAATCACTTATAACTTCAATTCTTATACTGGGGAGCGTTTAACGTAACCCCGAGTGCGTAAAATGATTATAACATTAAGTTTTACACTAGTGGGTGTTTATCGTAGCCCCCAGTGCTTAAAATCACTTATAACTCCAATTTTTACACTATAGAGCATTTAACGTAGCCCCCATTGTATAAAATCACTTATAAATCAAATTTTTACACCGGTTGCCATTTAAAGTAGCCCGTAATGTATAAAATCACTTATAACTTAAATTTTTACACTAGTGGGGGTTTAACGCAACCTCCAGTGCATAAAATCACTTATAACTTCAATTTCTACACTGGTGGGAGTTTAACATTGCTCCCAGTGCATAAAATCACTTATAACTCCGATTTTTACACTGGTAGAAGTTTAACGTAGCCCCAAGTGTATAAAATCACTTCTAACTTAAATTTGTACACTAGTGGATGTTTAACGCAACCTTTAGTGTATAAAATCATTTATAACTTCAATTTATACACTAGTGGGTGTTTAGCGCAGGCCCCAGTGTATAAAATGACTTATTACTAAAACTTTTACACTGGTGGGTGCTTAACGTAGCACCAAATGTATAAAATCACTTACGACTTATGTTTTTACACTAGTGGGTGTTTAACGCAACCTCTGGTGTATAAAATCACTTATAACTTCAATTTTAACACAGGTGGGCGTTTAGCGTAGCCCCTAGTGCATAAAATCACTTATAGCTCTAATTTTTACACTGGTGGGCGTTTAACGCAGTCCCCAATGTGTAAAATCACGTATAATTCAAATCTTAACACTGGTGGTTGTCAAAAGTAGCCCCCAATGAATAAAATCACTTATAACTCTAATCCTTACACTGGTGGCCAATTGACGTAGCCCCATAACTTTAATCTTTACACTAGTGGGCGTTTAACATTGCCCGCAGTGTATAAAATCACTTATAACTCCGATTTTTACACTTGTGGGCGTTTAATGTAGCTCCCAGTTTATAAAATCACTTATAACTTCAATTCTTATACTGGTGAGCGTTTAACGTAAACCCCAGTGCGTAAAATCTTTATAACTCTAGTTTTTACACTAGTGGGCGTTTAACGTAGCCCCTAGTGTTTAAAATCACTTATAACACCAATTTTTACACCAATGAGCAATTAACATAGCCCCCAGTGTATAAAATCACTTATAACTAAGACTTTTACACCGGCGGGCATTTAACATAGGCCACAGTGTATAAAATCACTTATAACTTAAATTTTTACACTAGAGGTGTTTAACGTAACCTCTAATGTATAAAATCACTTATAACTTCAATTTTTACGCTGGTGGGAGTTTAACATAGCCCCCAGTGTATAAAATCACGTGTAACTACAATTTTCACATTGGTGAGTGTTTAACATACCCCCCCAGTGTATAAAATCACTTGCAACTCAAGTTTTTACACTAGTGGGTGTTTAACGCAACCTCTATTGTATAAAATCACTTATAACTCCAATTTTTCACAGGTGGGCATTTAGCGTAGCCCCCAGTGTATAAAATCACTTATAGCTCTAATTTTTACACTGGTGGGCGTTTAACACAGTCCCCAATGTGTAAAATCACGTATAATTCAAAATCTTCACACTTGTGGTTGTTTAACGTAGCCCCTAGTGAATAAAATCACTTATAACTCCAATCCTTACACTGGTGGCCAATTAGCGTAGCCCCCAGTGCATAAAATCACTTATAACCTCAATCTTTATACCATTGGGCGTTTAACGTAGCTTGCGGTGTATAAAATCACTTGTAACTCCAATTTTTACACTTGTGGGCGTTTAATGTAGCCTCCAGTGTATAAAATCACTTATAACTTCAATTCTTATGCTGGTGAGCGTTCAATGTAAGCCCCAATGCGTAAAATCATTATAACTCTTATTTTTACACTAGTAAGAGTTTAATGGAGCCCGTAGTGCATAAAATTACTTATAACACCAATTTTTACACCAGTGAGCATTTAATGTACCCTAGTGTATAAAATCACTTATAACTCAAACTTTTACACTAGTGTGTGTTTAACATAGCCCCCAGTGTATAAAATCACTTATAACTTAAATTTTTACACCAGAGGGTGTTTAACGTAACCTCCAGTACATAAAATCACTTGTAACTTCAATTTTTAACTGGTGGGAGTTTAACATAGCCCCCAGTGTATAAAATCACGTATAACTGCAATTTTTAAACTAGCGGGCGTTTAACGTAGTCCCCAGTGTAGAAAATCACTCTTAACTTAAATTTTTACACTAGTGGGTGTTTGATGCAGCCTCTTGTTCATAAAATCACTTATAACTCCAATTTTAGCATTGGTGGGCGTTTAGGGTAGCCCCCAGTGCATAAAATCACTTAAAACTCCAATTTTTACATTGGTGGGTGTTTGACGTAGCCCTTAGTCTATAAAATCACTTATAATTCCAATCCTTACACTGGTGGCTGTTTAACGTAGCCCTCGGTGAATAAATTCACTTGTATCTCCAATCTTTACACCGGTGGCTATTTAGCATTGCTCTCAGTGTATAAAATCACATATAACTCCAATCTTTAAAATGGTGGGCGTTTAACGTAGGCGACAGTGTATAAAATCACTTATAACTCCAATTTTTACACGAGTGGGCATTTAACGTAGCCTATAGTATATAAAATCACTTAAAACTTCAATTCTAATACTAGTAAGCGTTTAACGTGACCTCAAGTCTGTAAAATCGTTATAACTCCAATTTTAACCCTAGTGGGCATTTAAAATTGCGTCCAGTGTATAAAATTATTTACAACTCAAATCTTTACACTAGTGGGAATTTACAGTAGCTCCCAATTTATAAAATTATTTATAATTCCAAGCCCTACGCTGTTAGGTGTTTAACGTATCCCACAGTGTATAAAATCACTTATAACTCCAATCTTTACACTGGTGGGTCTTTAACATAGCCCCCAGTGTATAAGATCACTTATAACTCCAATCTTTACACTAGTGGCGTTTGACGTAAACCCCAGTACATAAAATCACTTAGAACTTCAACCATTACACTGGCGGGCATTTAGTGTAGCCTGAAGTGTGCAAAATCACTTATAACTCCAATTTTCATACTGGTGGGCGTTTAGCGTAGCCCCTAGTGTATAAAATTACTTATAACTTTAATTTTTTTCACAGGTGGGCGTTTAACATGGTCTCCATTGTATAAAATCACTCATAACTTCAATTATTACACTAGTGGGCGTTTAGCGTAGCCGCCAGTGTACAAAATCACTTATTAGCCCCAATTTTAACACTGGTGGGCGTTTAATGTGGCCCCTAGTGTATAAAATAACTTATAACTTCAATTCTTATACTAGTGAGCGTTTAACGTAACCTCCAGTGCGTAAAATCATTATAACTCTGAGTTTTATATTAGTGGGCGTTTAGCGTAGCCCCCAGTGGATAAAATCACTTATAACTCCAATTTTTACATTAGTGAGCATTTAACGTAGCCCCCAATGTATAAAATCACTTATAACTCAATTTTTTACACTGGTAATCATTCAAGGTAGCCCCCTTCGTATAAAATCACATTTATTTTTACACTAGCGGCTCTTTAACGCAACCTCCAGTGTATAAAATCCCGTATAACTCCAATTTTTATACTGTTGGGTATTTAACGTGGCTCCAGTGTATAAAATCACTTATAACTTAAATTTTTGCACTAGTGGGTGTTTGACGCAGCCTCTAGTATATAAAATCACTTATAACTCCAATTTATGAGCTGGTGGGCGTTTAGCGTAGCCCCCAACATATAAAATCACTTATAACTCAAATTTTTACACTGGTGGGTGTTTAACGTAGCATCCAGTGTATAAAATCACTTACAACATAAATTTTGCACTAGTGGGTGTTTAACGCAACCTCCAGTGTATAAAATTGCTTATAACTCCAATTTTTACACTGGTGAGTGTAGGCCCTAATATATAAAATAACTTATAGCTCTAATATTTACATTGGTGGGAGTGTAATGCAACCCCCAATGTGTAAACTCATGTATAATTCCAATCGTAACAATGGTGGTTGTTTGACATAGCTCCCCACAAATAAAATCACTTATAACTCCAATCCTTATACTGGTGGCCATTTAACGTGGCCCTCAGTGTATAAAATCATTTATAACCTCAGTCTTTACACTGGTGGGCATTTAACATAGCCGCCCATGTATAAAATCACATATAACTCCAATTTTTACAATGGTGGGCGTTTAACGTAGCCCCAGTGTATAAAATAACTTATAACTTCAATTCATATACTGGTGAGCGTTTATCGTAAACTCAAGTGCGTAAATTAATAATAACTCTAATTTTTACACGTGTGGGCGTTTAATGTAGCCCCCAGTGTATAAAATCACTTATAACACCAATTCTTATACTAGTGACCATTTAATGTAGCCCCCAGTGTATAAAATCACTTATAACTCAAACTTTTACATTGGTGGGCATTTAATGTAGTCCCCAGTGTATGAAATAACTTATAACTTAAATTGTTACACTAGAGGGTGTGTGATGCAACCTCCAGGGTATAAAATCAGTTATAATTTCAATTTTAACGCTGGTGGGAGTTTAACATAGCCCGTATTGTGGAAAATAACATATAACTGCAATTTTTACATTGGTGGGTGTTTAACATGACCCCCAGTGGGTAAAATCACTAATAACTTAAATTTTTATGCAAGTGGGTGTTCAACGTAACCTCTAGTGTTTAAAATAACCTATAACTCCAATTTTAACACCGATGGGCGTTTAGGGTAGCCCCCATATATAAAGTGATTTATAACTCCAATTTTTACATTGGTGGGAGTGTATTGCAACCCCCAATGTGTAAAATCATGTATAATTCCAATCTTAACACTGGTGGTTGTTTGTAGTAGCCCCTATAATAAAATCACTTATAATTCCAATCCTTACACTGATGGCTATTTGACGTAGCCCTCAGTGAGTAAATTCGCTTGTATCTCTTATCTTTCTGGTGGCCATTTAATGTTGCTCTTAGTGTATAAAATCACTTATAAGCCCAATCTTTAAATTGGTGTGCGTTTAACGATTGCGCCAATGTATAAAATCACTTATAACTTCAATTCTAATATGGGTGAGCATTTGACGTAACCTCAAGTGTGTAAAATCGTTATAACTCTAATTTTTACCCTAGTGGGCGTTTAACATAGCGTCCAGTGTATAAAATATCTTATAACTCAAATCTTTACACTAGTGGGCATTTACTGTAGCCCTCAATTTATAAAATTACTTATAACTCCAATCCTTATGCTGTTGGGTGTTTAACGTATCCCACAGTGTATAAAATCACATATAACCCCAATCTTTACATTGGCAGGTCTTAAACATAGCTCCCAGTGTATACGATCACATATAACTCCAATGTTTACAGTGGCGGCGTTTAAGGTAACCCCCAGTGTATGAAATCACTTACAACTTCAACCTTTGCATTGGTGGGCATTTAGCGTAGCCTGAAGTGTGTAAAATCACTTATAACTCCAATTTTTGTACTGGTGGGCATTTAGTGTAGCCCCTAGTATATAAAATCACTTATAACTCCAATTTTTTCATTAGTGAGCATTTAACGTAGCCCACAGTGTATAAAATCACTTATATCACAATTTTTTACACTGGTCGGCATTTAAGTTAGCCCCCTTTGTATAAAATCACTTATATTTTTATAATAGCGGCTATTTAACACAACCTCCAGTGTATAAAATCACTTATAAGTAATTTTTTTACACTGGTGGGAGTTTAACATTGCCACCAGTGTATAAATTCACTTATAAATTAAATTTTTGCACTAGTGGGTGTTTGACGCAACCTCTAGTATATAAAATCACTTATGACTCCAATTTATGCACTGGTGAGCGTTTAGCATAGCCCCCAACGTATATGATCACTTATAACTGAAATTTTTACACTGGTGGGTGTTTAACGTAGCACCCAGTATATAAAATCACTTACAACTTAAATTTTTGCATTAGTGGGTGTTTAACGCAACCTCTAGTGTATAAAATTACTTATAACTCCAATTTTTACACTGGTGGGGCATTTAGCGTAGGCCCTAGTATATAAAATAACTTATAGCTCTAATTTTTACATTGGTGGGAGTGTATTGCAACCCCCAATGTGTAAAATCATGTATAATTCCAATCTTAACACTGGTGGTTGTTTGTGGTAGCCCCTATAATAAAATCACTTATAACTCCAATCCTTATACTGGTGGCCATTTAATGTAGCCCTGAGTGTTTAAAATCATTTATAACCTCAATCTTTACACTGGTGGGCGTTTAACGTAGCCGCCAGTGTATAAAATCACTTATAACTCCAATTTTTACACTGGTGGGCTTTTAACGTTGCCCCCGGTGTATAAAATCACTTATAACTTCAATTCTTATACTGGTGAGCGTTTATAGTAAAGTCAAGTGCGTAAAATCATTGTAACTCTAATTTTTACACTAGCGGGCGTTTAACATAGCCCCCAGTGTATAAAATCACTTATAACTCAAACTTTTACATTGGTGGGCGTTTAATGTAGTCCCCAGTATATGCAATAACATATAACTTAAATTTTTACACTACAGTGTGTTTAAAGCAACCTCTAGGGTATAAAATCATTTATAACTTCAATTTTAACGCTGGTGGGAGTTTAACATAGCCCCCAGTGTGTAAATTTAACATAGCCCCCAGTGTGTAAAATAACATATAACTGCAATTTTTACATTGGTGGGTGTTTAACATAGCCCCAGTGTATAAAATCACTTATAACCTAAATTTTTACGCGAGTGGGTGTTCAACGTAACCTCTAGTGTTTAAAATTACTTATAACTCCAATTGTAACATCGGTGGGCATTTAGGGTAGCCCCCACATATAAAGTAACTTATATCTCCAATTTTTACACTGGTGGGTGTTTGACGTAGCCTCCAGTCTATAAAATCACTTATAATTCCAATCCTTACACTGGTGGTTGTTTGACGTAGCCCTCAGTGAATAAATTCGCTTGTATGTCCTATCTTTCTGGTGGCCATTTAACTTTGCTCTCAGTGTATAAAATCACTTATAACCCCAATCTTTAAACTGGTGGGTGTTTAACGAATGCGCCAGTGTATAAAATTACTTATAACACCAATTTTTACACCGGTGGGCATTTAACGTAGCCCTTAGTGTACAAAATCACTTATAACTTCAATTCTAATACGGGTAAGCATTTGACGTAACCTCAAGTGCGTAAAATCATTATAACTCTAATTTTTACCCTGGTGGGCATTTAACATAGCACCTAGTGCATAAAATAGCTTATAACTCAAATCGTTACACTAGCGGGCATTTACAATAGCCCCCAATTTATTAAATTACTTATAACTCCAATCCTTATGCTGGTGGGTATTTAAAGTATCCCACAGTGTATAAAATCACATATAACCCCAATCTTTACATTGGCAGGTCTTAAACATAGCTTCCAGTGTATACGATCACATATAACTGCAATCTTTACACTGGTGGCGTTTAAGGTAACCCCCAGTGTATGAAATCACTTACAACTTCAACCTTTGCACTGGTGAGCATTTAGCGTAGCCCGAAGTGTGTAAAATCACTTATAAAGCCAATTATTGAACTGGTTGGCATTTAGTGTAGGCCCTAGTGTATAAAATCACTTATAATTCCAATTTTTTGACTAGTGAGCATTTAACGTAGCCCGCAGTGTATAAAATCACTTATATCACAATTTTTTACACTGGCGGGCATTTAAGTTAGCCCCCTTTGTATAAAATCACTTATATTTTTATACTAGCGGCTGTTTAATGCGACCTCCAGTGTATAAAATCAGTTATAACTAAATTTTTTACATTGATGGGAGTTTAACATTGCCCCTAGTGTATAAAATCACTTATAACTCCAATTTTTATATTGGTGAGTATTTAACATAGCCCCCAGTGTATAAAATCGCTAGTAACTTAAATTTTTGCACTAGTGGGTGTTTGACGCAACCTCTAGTATATAAAATCACTTATACCTCCAATTTATACATTGGTGGGCGTTTAGCCCCTAGTGTATGAAATCACTTATAACTCAAATTTTATCACTGTCGGGTGTTTAACGTAGCACCCATGTATAAAATCACTTACAACTTAAATTTTTGCACTAGTCGGTGTTTAACGCAACCTCTAGTATATAAAATCACTTATACCTCCAATTTTTACACTAGTGGGCGTTTAGCGTAAGCCCTAGTGTATAAAATAACTTATAGCTCTAATTTTTACACTGGTGGACGTTTAACGCAACCTCCAATGTGTAAAATCATGTATAATTCCAATGTTAACACTGGTGGTTGTTTAACGTAGCCCCTCATGAATAAAATCACTTATAACTCCAATCCTTATACTGGTGCCCAATTAACGTAGCCCCCTGTGTATAAAATCATTTATAACCTCAATCTTTACACTGGTAGGCGTTTAACGTAGCCGCCAGTGCATAAAATCACTTATAACTCCAATTTTTACATTGGTGGGCGTTTAACATAGCCCCCAGTGTATAAAATCACTTATAACTTCGATTCTTATACTGGTGCGCGTTTAACGTAAAGTCAAGTGTGTAAAATCATTCTAACTCAAATTTTTACACTAGTGGATGTTTAACCTAGACCCCAGTGCATAAAATCACTTATAACATTAATTTTTACACTAGTGAGCATTTAACATAGCCCCCAGTGTAAAAAAATCACTTATAACTCAAACCTTTACACTGGTGGGCGTTTAATGTAGTCCCCAGTGTTTGAAATAACGTAAAACTTAAATTTCTACACTAGAGGGTGTTTAACGCAACCTCCAGTGTATAAAATTACTTATAACTTCAATTTTTACGCTAGTGGGAGTTTAACATAGTCCCCAGTGTATAAAACCACATATAACTCCAATTTTTACACTGTTGGGTGTTTAACATAGCCCTCAGTGTATAAAATCACTTATAATTTAAATTTTTACGCTAGTTGGTGTTTAACGTAACCTCTAGTGTATAAAATCACTTATAACCCCAATCTTTAAACTGGTGGGCGTTTAACGTTTGCGCCAGTGTATAAAATCATTTATAACTCCAATTTCTGCACCGGTGGGCATTTAATGTAGCCCATAGTGTATAAAATCACTTATAACATCAATTCTAATACTGGTGAGCTTTTAACGTAACCTCCAGCATGTAAAATCGTTATAACTCCAATTATTACAATAGTGGGCGTTTAACAAAGCGCCCAGTGTATAAAATCACTTATAACTAAAATCGTTACACTAGTGGGCATTTACAGTAGCCCCCAACTTATAAAATTACTTACAACTCCAATCCTTATGCTCTTGGGTGTTTAACGTATCCCACAGTGTATAAAATCACTTATAGCCCCAATTTTTACACTGGTAGGTCTTTAACATAGCCCCCAATGTATAAGATCACTTATAACTCTAATCTTTACACTGGCAGCGTTTAACGTAACCCCTAGTGTAAGAAATCACTTACAACGTCAACATTTGCACGGGTGGGCATTTAGCGTAGCCTGAAGTGTGTAAAATCACTTTTAACTCCAATTTTTATATTGGTGGGCGTTTAGCGTAGCCCCCAGTGTATAAAATCACTTATAAGTTTAATTTTTTCGCATGTGGGCATTTAACTTGGCCTCGAGTGTATAAAATCACTTATAACTTAAATTATTACACAAGTGGGCATTTAACGTAGCCGCCAGTGTATAAAATCACTTATAACTCCAATTTCTACGCTGGTGGGCATTTAACGTGGCCCCAAGTGCGTAAAATCACTTATAACTTCAATTCTTATACTGGTGAGCGTTTAACCTAACCTCCAGTCCATAAAATCATTAAAGCTCTTTGTTTTAAACTAGTGGGCATTTAACGTAGCCCCAACTATATAAAATCACTTATAACTCCAGTTTTTACTAGTGAGCATTTAACATAGGCCCCAGTGTATGAAATCACTTATAACTCAATTTTTTACACCGGTGAAGGTGGCCCCTTTTGTATAAAATCACTTATATTTTTACACTAGTAGGTGTTTAACGCAACCTCCAGTGTATAGAATCACTTATAACTTAAATTTTGCACTAGTGGGTGTTTAACGCGACCTCTAGTATATAAAATCATTTATAACTCCAATTTATACACAGGTGGGCGTTTAGCATTGCCCCCAGTGTATAAAATCACTTATTACTCAAATTTTTACACTGGTGGGTTTTTAACATAGCACCCAGTGTATAAAATCACTTACAACTTAAATTTTTGCACTAGTGGGTGTTTAACGCAACCTCTAGTGTATAAAATCACTTATTACTCCTATTTTTAAACTGGTGGGCATTTAGCGTAGGCCCTAGTGTATAAAAAAACTTATAGCTCTAATTTGTACACTGGTGGGCATGTAACGCAACTCCTAATGTGTGAAATCATGTATAATTCGAATCTTAACACTGGTAGTTGTTTAACGCAGCCCCCCGTGAATAAAATCACTTATAACTCCAATCCTTATATTGGTGACCAATTAACGTAGACCCCAGAGTACAAAATCATTTATAACCTTAATCTTGACACTGGTGGACGTTTAACATAGCCGCTAGTGTAGAAAATAACTTGTAACTCCAATTTTTACACTGGTGAGCGTTTAACGTAGCCCCCAGTGGATAAAATCACTTATAACGCCAATTTTTACACAAGTGAGCATTTAACGTAGCCCCTAGTGTATAAAATCACTTATAACTAATACTTTAACACTAGTGGGCGTTTAACGTAGTCCCTAGTGTATTAAATGACTTACAACTTAAATTTTTACACGAGAGGGTGTTTAACGCAACCTCCAGTGTATAAAATCTCTTATAACTTCAATTTTTACGCTGGTGGGAGTTTAACATAGCCCCCAGTGTATAAAATCACATACAACTCCAATTTTTACACCGGTGGGTGTTTAACATAGCCCTCAGTGTATAAAATCACTTATAACTTAAATTTTTACTCTAGCGGGTGTATAACGTAACCATTAGTGTTGAAAATCACTTATAACTCCAATTTTAACACTGCTGGGCATTTAGAGTAGCCCCAAGTGTATAAAATCACTTATAACTCCAATTTTTACGCTGGTGGGTGTTTGACGTAGCCCCCAGTCTGTAAAATTACTTATAATTCCAATCCTTACAGTAGTGGCTCTTTAATGTAGCCCTCAGTGAATAAATTCGCTTGTATCTCCAATCTTTACACTGGTGGCCATTTAACGTTGTTCTCAGTGTATAAAATCACTTATAACCCCAATCTTTAAACTGGTAGGCGTTTAGTTAAAAGTAGTGGTACGCTTAGTTAAAGCAAGTGGTACATTTGTGAAACGAACTCCATATCAATTAAAACTTGGTTTTGAGACATTTCATAACGTTCTAAATCAATATAGAAATAATTATTATAACATAATCTCATAATCATATGACAAATCGCATCAAAACGAAAGATTCTTTCATCTTTAACTGTGTGGTAAGTGTTAAAAAAAAAACTGTATGGTACAAACTTTGTGGTACATTTAATAAAAACTAGTGGTATATTTCCAAATGAACTCTTTATGGGTTAAAACTATTGATAATTTTTATTCCTAAAATAGCACGCAAAAAATCAAAATTATCAAAACTGCATGCAAAAATTCATAATTACCAAAATAGCACGCTCAATCTGCAGAAAAGGTAGCCTACCATGACACATAGGTAAGGGAAAAATGGTAAATTGTATTCAGTAAAAAAAAAAAAGAATAATGCAAGTTGTCTTACGTGAGAGAGTGCGGGCAATAATGATGGGATGTTTTCAATTCTCTTTTTTTTTGGATAAAAGGGAAATGATGACAAGTGTAGTGTGACTTGATAGGGATGGAAATGCGACGGGGCTGGTACTAGGGGTTCCTCTTCCATACTTGTACCCGCCACCCAAATCCTAGACTCGTACCCGCCCATTTCCCACCGCAGGTATGAAGTGGATACCCGTATCCACCCCGGTGGGTACAAACTCATATCCATACCCGCCCCATTACACATGGGTATCCATTACCCACCTTATAGCATCCCTATGCATAGAAAAAGATTATTTTTACCCTCTTATATTAATTTCTTAATGCTATTTTTAAAAACCAATTATATATATTTTTTATAATATTGATAAATAATTTGGGTTATTGAATTTAAGCACACATTTCTATTGAAAGTTAACTATGTACAAAATGGAGTGGATATGGTGTGTATGAGATGGGGTAGGGCGGGTATGGAGCGGGGCGGGGCTGGTACAAAACTATTCCTGTACCCGTTCCATACTCGTGGCGGGAACACTCAACCCGTACCTACTACCCGGCCCACTTATGCCTAGACCTGTCCCAAACGGGACGGGTACTCATGGGTAGCGAGTTTTACACGCCCCTTTGCCATCCATATGACTTGGCTTGTGACTAGTAAAAATAAAAAAAAAATTAAGTATTATATATTAATATAACGTATAAAAGGATAGGAACATACCCAGTCCTCGAGGGCTCCCGTCTACGCAGGGTCTGGGGGGGGGGGGGGCGGATGTACGCAGCCTTCCCCCTTTAGGGTGTTAACCTAAAGAGAGGCTGTTTCCCGGTGCTTCCAACCTGAGGGTGAGGATTTTTCAGGAGGTCACCCATCCTGGTACTACTCTCACTCAAGCACGCTGAACTTCGGAGTTCTAATGGGATCCTGTGACGGCGTGTTGGTGCCCTCTTTGGTATATATATATATATATATATTGCTATATATTTAGCACTATATTAAATGTGAGTAAAATCATATTTTGAAAAAAAAAAAAAAAATATATATATATATATATATATATATATAAATACTATTATTGCATAAAAAAATAAAAACGAACAAGACATTATAATGAAATGACCGAGACAAAGTAAAAGAAATATTTAACATATCTTTAATTATCATAATTTCGCATGGTTAAAGTTAAAAGTATACTTTAAAATAATTATGTCGATTAGCCTTAACAATTGTGATAACCGCATATACTTTGCATCAACGACTTATTAAAAATATACACACATATATATTATTTAAAGAATAAGTAAATTAATGTTCAAAATTAATAATTTATAATAATAATTATGTTATAGGAAAAAATTGACAAGATTAGAGTTACATGTTTAATGACTAACACATAAAATAAAATAAAAAAAATGTGTTAAAAATATTGAGTAAATTATGAAATATTACTTTGAGATTTAGTGTACTAATGTTTTAGTACACAAACTTTGTGAAATTGAAAGAGTTGCATACATTATATAAATTAGTCCAAATATAGGTGTGTGAAGGTGCAAAACAGACCCCACTTTCATTTTTGGCAAGATTGTTTGAATTATTTTATTAAATATATGTAACTTTTTGGAATAGAAAGTTATTTCACAAAGTTGTGTCTTAAACAATTAATACACTAAACCCTTGAGTACTAATACGTAATTTACCCTATAATATTTAATTATTCATGACAATGTTGACATATTTCAAGTTTTTTCAATTGTCTATTATTGGTATTATATATCTATATATAGGATTTTATGTATTTTGTTTACGAATAAAATATTTTATTTTAATAGTAAATAATTGTTACTTGAAAATGATCTTTTAAAAATATTATTATCCCTTGACACAACCTCCCTTTAGGGTAGCACCTTAAAAGGGTAAGGTCATAAGGATGCGTACAACTCACTCCCCGTAGATCATGCATCGACAGGAGCTCTCGTAGCACCAGGCTTGTTGTTGTTGTATTTTAAAAATATTATTGTATTCAGAAAAAAAAAATTAATGTTGAAACTATTTTACTGCTCATGTATGCTATGATGTAAGTCTATAAAACCGTAGTAAAATATGGTTAGAATATTATATAAAAAAAAAGAGCTATGAAATGCAAGGTTGTGTTACAACACAAATTCTATTACTTTTACCACAAAACCGAACTTTTCACCACACAAATGATACGTTTGGGCAAGCAATGACACTTTTGACCAACAAATTAGAACTTTCTACCACAAAAATGGTACTTAATCATGCTATGATGGTACTTTTGGGAAAATAATGGTACTTTTGACTAACAAATTGGAACTTTTTACCATAAAGTGGAACTTTTTACCACGATAATCTAAACATTTATTCAGTGTATTTTAAAGTCCATTATTCTGTTATGTTTACATTTCATTTATTTAGGATACATATAAATATTGGAAAATTTTGATATATGAATGATAGAAGCACTTACCTTTTGGCCAAAAAAAAGCATTTCATTTAAAAAAGTTCAATTTAAAAGTATTATTTCATTTAAAAAAAGAAAGAAAAAGGAAAGATGATGCCGTTGTTCTGCCCATCCATGTGTCAAGCATGGTTATTAAATTCCTGATTCGAATCTTAGAATCTTATGATTCTATGATTCCATAATTGCCAACCGATCTGAATCTTAAGTGGAATCCTAATTTTGTATAATCTTACAATTAATTGATATTACATTAAATTAACAAATGGAATCTACTTTACAATTCTTATAATTCTACCTCAATTCTACAAATGTATACAAATAAAAAGTTAAAATATAAAAAAACCAAACATATAACATAAACGAACTTACTTTAGTTAGATTGAAATAAAATAAAGTCAATTAAGCACTATATACATTCAAGAAACTTAAATTGGGTTTATTTTTATGTTTTTGCCTTAATATTATTTCTCTACCTTTTCATTCGCCAAAAGTGATAACATCCATTCTTACTTAGTAAATACGTACATAATCATATAAGTTCAGACACCAAATAAAAGTGCAACCATCCCTTTGTGATACACAGACTGTCCCGCAAAATTACAACTGTGCACACTCCTTCATCTTACAATCAACAAAAGGATCACAATGCAAAAAAGAAAAGAAAAGAAAAGAAGTTAAATGCTATGAAACTTATGGTCGTGAATGGGAATTACCCCCAGCGGGAAGAGAGGCATTCCTTGAAGGTAACACCTCGTTAATCTCACTAGTAATTTGAGATATTCAAGAGTTTATCATGGGCGTGGTGAAACTGGCACCGCCTTCACAAAGTTTCTCGAATAAAAGAGCAAAGGCTGAATCCATGCCTTTCTAATAGGAGTCACTTTGCGCAATTTGAAATTTAGAACCATACTTAAAGTCAGCTGTGACCTCTTCACGAGAACGAAGCAATGTAACCCAAAGGTCATAAATTTGCACATCCTTACTACAAATCTCTCCTGCTTGATAATGACTTTCAGCTCACACATCATCAAGCATTTTTTGAAGCCATTCCACCTCGCTATGGGGGTCCTCTTGTTGCTTTAAGGATGTGCTCTGAAAAGTCCAAAATTCTTCTTGAAGGCCTTGATAATAGGACGTAGCACTTGCGTAAGACATGGCCACCAGGCACAGACGGCTAAAAATGCCAAGGTGCTGCAAAAACAAGCCATATGAGCACGCATGGAATAAGAAATAATGCTTAAGAGAGAGAGAGAGAGAGAGAGAGAGAGAAGAAGAAGAAGAAGAAGAAGGAAAAACAAAGCGAGCTATCACCTCGAACACAGTAAACGAACTCTAAGGGCGAATGATCCTAGGGGGCAAAGAACCTTCAAAAATTCTAAGCAAAGACTAAAATCTGCAATAGGACGGGAAAAGGTGAAATTATCTCATCACTGGCAAAATCCATCATAGGAGAAGTAGGAGGAGGTGGCTACCAATGGATAACGGTGGAAACATTAGGAGCAGTGAGGTTTTGGACCGACTCAGAACATGCACATATGTTCCTTCCCTCACGGTGTGGGTCTAGCTGGGTAGATCGACCCCGAAAGGGTAGTTGAGGAATACCGCTGTGCACACAATGACGTGTGGAGCTTTCGCTCCCAGAGGCCTATTGCGGGATAGAGAGAGGGACCCCCGGGGGGTTTATGTCGGCTACTCGATAGAGGTGCCCATATCGGTTAGATCGGAACTACCTGGGGATCAACCGGAGGCCAAGTAATGAACAATATCCAAATTATCGACTTCTTTAGCTGCATTAAAAGTAAGATATTACAACAAAAATTAGAGGCAATAGACATTCACTGTCGCGTAAAGAAAATTAAGTTACCTATAAGTCACGTTAATAAGAGACATTGATAGCCAAAGATTTAGCATAAGCAAACCTGGCAAAGGCTTTTCACTAAGCCAAGCCTTAATGAGCACTATCTCATTTCTAAGTAATGCACGAGTAACTACAAAATAGTCCCTGTCAGAGTTATCCCCAAAATAAATAATGACCATCCAGTCTTCATGAGCCAATTCTTTAAGGC
The DNA here is from genome assembly GCA_018398585.1 of Simmondsia chinensis. Taxonomy (NCBI): domain Eukaryota; kingdom Viridiplantae; phylum Streptophyta; class Magnoliopsida; order Caryophyllales; family Simmondsiaceae; genus Simmondsia; species Simmondsia chinensis. Next base: position 15,464,973 of record JAGTTD010000018.1, on the reverse strand, counting down.
GCGGCTTCGAAGCACAAGTCAATTTATGCCACACCATGAGGTACCTAGGAACACTAGGCGGTCGGACCCATATGAACTTGTTCAACTAGCTCTTAAGGTTGAAGGATTGTTCTCAACAAAATGACAACCTCGGCGACTTTCAAAACAAAAATTACTTCGACTCTTTTTAACTTTAAACCGAAAGTCAAAGGCCTTGTCGGAAACTTGGAAGCCATTAACAAAACAAGCAATTCAAAATCCATACACATTCCGAAAACCATTAGGGGTCACTTGGCCGGGACACACAGTATACCGCTCTAATAAATTAGATACAAAAGGTGGAAGTGAAACTCTAAGTCTAGCGCTCAAAGACTCCAGAGTTACAGCAAAACAGTCGTTTGGGGGGGGGGGGGGGGGGGGGGGGCGTAACAAGATATCATTTTCCCGTGAAGCCCATATTTCATATTCAGGAGGGAAATAGTATTTTTCCCGAAGAAGGGCAATCCCTTCTGCACTCGAATAGCACTGGACTAATCTCTTAAAAGGTTTAATGTCTGAAACATGCAGAAACTGTGCTCTGTTCTAGCTTCATTAAAAGTTATAACCGTAGATGCGAGATTAGAAGCGGGTCCAGTGGTAGAAGGTCAATTATTAGCTTGATCCCTTCGACTCGCACTCGGAGACCTACTTCTACTGAGAACCATTTTTAATCTGTATTAAAGTTATCCTAGTGAGTACAATTTAAAAAAAGAACACACACACGAATGAAGGCAACGTTCCTTCCTTTGGGTATACAAGGAAGGGAGAGGCAATGCAATGACCGCTTCCTGGTTCAAAGGAGATAATATATCTTCTGGCCTACCGGGAACTGCAGGATTACCTAAAGCAAGCTGATAATAGAAGGAGCTACTGCTGTTTGCGCCCGAACTCATTTTCTCCGATAAAGTCAACTTAACCACAACCAAAAAAAGTTGCATCTTTACAAATTAAACTAATGGAAGAAAATTATATTTTAACCAAAGTGGTATAAGCTGAAGTCATTAATACCGACAAACTAACACTGTTCGACAAAAAAAAGTGTCTATGACCTATTAGGGCAAACTAGGCAAGGTAACAATGTATATTCTATTCAAAGTTATGTAAACTAAGACATTAAATAGCATAGTTTGACAAAGAGAAAAAACAAAGAGAGAGAAAAAGGGTATGACCCATTAAAGACCAGCAAAACCAGGGTATACCTGAAAAATAAATTTCTCTGTAAAGACTTCTTAGTTAAATTGTAATCAAGATTATAACCTGAACTAGAACTCAATCCACACAAAGGCCACCAAAGACCACAACGAATCCCTTCCATTTCAGCGAAGATGTAAGAATATCATCTACTCTTATAAGATTAAGGCAAAAGAGGAAAGGAATACCACACCTAATGCCAAAACTAGATGAAAATGATAAGAAATGGAAGAAAAAGAGGAGCTAACAGCCACGGAACGAAGGAGGCAAGTTAAAGCTTGTGAAAGAAGAAAACTTGGGAAAGAAGAAAATGGATGGAGAAGAGGAAGAAGGGCATGTGAAGGAGAGAGAAAAAGAAGGAAAAGAAATTAAATTATATGGCTAACTTATATTAATATAAGAATAAGGCCCACTTAAAAATTTGAGTTATAAGTGATTTTATACATTGGGGGCTACATAAAACACTCAGCAGTGTAAAAATTGGAGTTATAAGTGATTTTATACACTGGGGGTTACGTAAAACACCCACCAGTGTAAAAATTAGATTTATAAGTGATTTTATACACTGGTGGCTACGTAAAATGTCCACCAGTGTAAAAATTGAAGTTATACATGATTTTATGCATTGGGGGCTACATAAAGTGCCCACCAGTGTAAAAATTGGAGTTATACTTGATTTTATACACTGTGGGCTATGTAAAATGCCCACTAGTGTAAAAATTGGAGTTATAAGTGATTTTATGCATTGGGGGCTACGTAAAGCTCCCACCGGTGTAAAATTTGAAGTTATAAGTGATTTTATACATTGGGGGCTACCCTAAACGCCCACAAGTGTTAAAATTGGAGTTATAAGTGATTTTATACACTAGGGACTACATAAAATGCCCACCAATGTAAATATTGGAGTTATAAGCAATCTCACACGTTAAGAACCATTACGAACCATTCCGGACCTATAATTGAATTACTCACCACTACAGATGAGCAAAAAGGTTATCTAAGCAATTACTCGGACAAAATTATTGCTATTATACACAAAACTCCCCCGGGCAAACTACTTTCGATCAATGCAATTCGGCTACTTCATTCCCTTCATGACATACTCAAAATGCCATCTTTCATTTGTCAAAACCATAATAATACAAGCATGGTTATATAACATGCACAAGTAAACAATATACTGAAAATAGCTCGTCCAACAGGTTGAGATTTAGTACAAGGTGGAGAACAACTGCAGTACATACAAGAGATTGTCAAAGAAACAGCGAAAATAGCAACAACATGCTTAAACCGAGAAATTACAAACAAATTTGTACAAGTCAAGTATAGTGCACACCTTAGTCACAGAGTAACCCGCGAGCTTAAACTGGTACACCACAGGGATGAAGTGAACCTCAATATGCATACAAGTGGGTCCATTCCGCATACCCATGCAGACATATAAGCGCCCCATTATGAGGTCTTGAGCAGGAATAACCGTAAACTCTAAACTCGATGGAAAAGATTACAAGAGAATCTACCACCGTAAAACTTTTCACACCTACGTTTCCTTGCCCACCGGAGTGGCGAATATTGAAAAAGATGTTTCAAACCAAAAACCATGAGTTCACATCCCTCCGATCTAGAAGACTCCATAGAGAAAGGGCCAAACCATGTAGAGCAGCCAATCAAAGACGTCGCTGTAAACAAAAGATTCCCAAACTTTGGCTATGAAAAACCTCATCATGAATGTTCGGTGGAAGGAACAAAAGATTAGCGAAATCCTCCCCTATGTCCCACAACACTATGTACGGGTAAAAGTATGGAGAGTCTGGGGTAAAGTAACCACTACATTCGAATAACAAATATGATACCCCGTCACAGAATACTGGGCGGGTAAAGTCTATTGTACCTCCACCTGTGTTAATACTCGCCTGATATCGCCAAGTGCTGCTGTCAAAATAAAATACTGAATACCAATCTCCTTGAGCCCAGGAATCACCTCTGAAACCAGCCTCAAGATTAAGAGCAAATCCGAAAATATGGTAGTTGAAAGGATAGTGGGAAATATCTTTGGAGCATACGAACATGTGTTATGATCCGGGCTTGATGAGGATCTAAGGGGGCTGCTATTACTAATGAGCTGCGTTTTAGTTGCTATTTTGTTGCCATGGAGCTGCTGCATTGTTCTGTTGATGTTGTTCGTTGCTGCTGTTGCTGTTATAATTCTGATTAGTTGTTGATTAGTTGAGTAAGTGATGTAATAGCTTGGTATATTGCTTTCCTTAGCTGCATTATAATGAGGGTAGTATTGCATTGTAATAAGCTGCACTTGGCACAGAATAACCTGCAGTAGCAGGTCATAGGTTGCAGCAGGGCTTCCCTTCGGCGCCAAATTGGTGTTAGTTAGTTAGTTAGATATTTTCAAATGTTAGATATTTTTTCTAGCTGAGGTGGGTTAGTAGTTTGGTGTAGGTTCATTGTATTGCTTGCTTAGTTTGCCTATAAGTAGTAGTAAGCTGTAATTTTCAGATTCATTCAATCAAATAACAAGAATTATCTGAATTTGAGATCAAACCTTCTCTCTCTCTCTCATCTAACTCTTCTATTTCTCATCCCTATTTTTCTAATTTCTCATCTTAATTCACTTCTTTCTCTTCTCATACTCTCATCTATCTTCAAATTTACTAAGCTTATGCTTGTGATTCAATCACGAGCATAACAATTGGTATCAGAGCCTCGTTTGGCTTCCAATCGAGCTCAAAATCAGGAAAAATTCAAAATCAGATTGTTGTTGCTGCGCAAGAGACTTTAGATGCTTTGCATTTGGATTAGTTGAATCAAATTCAACTCAATTGAGTGGTATTGTGTCAAGTTTTGATGCTAGCTGCAACTGATCAATAAAAACAGTTCGAAGCCTTGCAAATTTTGCTCAATTAGTTGAAGAACTAAGTTTGCTATAAGTTCCTTGTGATTCTTGGCAGTACAAGTGAATCAAGCCTAGGATCGAGCTCCTTTGAATCAATTCAGAACAGATTCATTATTGATCGAGTTGCATCTGCCTTTTTACAATTGTGTTAACATTCATCAATCAACAATGTCGAGTGGAGTCACAACCAGATCTGGAGCTGCAAAAGCAGTTGCAAATTAATCATTTGCTGAGTTTGTTGCTGCTAATACTGCACAAGAGCCAGAAATTACGGTTGGACAATTAAATGCTAACATGAAGGCAATGTTTGCTCAAAAGCAACAATCACAAAGCGAGTTGATGATAGAGATGGAACTAAAGTTTAACAATCGAATTGATCAACAATCGCAGGAACTTAAGGAGAACATTGCTAATCAAGTCAATCAAAGTTCTCAAGAATTGGAGGAGAGGATTGCAAATCGAGTTAATCAACAAATGCAGAGGTTGGAGGAGAAATTGGCTGAAGTTCATGAGTAATTCAATAAACAATATGCGTGTTCAGCTCCTGAACCTTTGCTTCCTGCCAGTCAATTGTTTGCACAACCACAGATGAGGTTTTCTATTGAGATTGATCCTCAAATGTAGAACATCACCACTGGACTGCAAGATCGCACGCAAGCTGCTGAGATCTGTATTCAGGGACATAATGAAGGAGCTGCACTTAATGCTAGACTTCAGAATATTGCTCCAGATGTGGAAATAACTTCTAATCCGCATGTCAAACCAAGTGTTCAGGAGCAAATGCTGACTTCTAGCTCGAATCTTGGACAGAATGTGCATCACTAGGATCATCCAATACACCTCAGGTCGAACACCTTCAATGTAGTGCAACGTGAGCAATCTCTTGATCCAACACATGCACGACCTGCGTGTCTAAATGCAGATCATTTTGTTGGGCCACCAGACCCTATTCAGCAGCATATTTCTGGATAGAACGCTTCTGGAAATGGTCCTATTCAAGGCAGTGATGTTACAAGTGGTAGTAGAGATAATGGCTTTAGACAACCAAGAGTTCAGCTTGAAAATTTTGATGGAAAGCAGCCACATTCTTGGTTAAGAAGATGTGAACGTTACTTCCACTTTTATTCCATTCCTGATGAACAAAAGGTGGAATTAGCTGTGGTTTACCTTCAAGGAGATCATGAAGTTTTGCTTTATAGCCCATTGAAGAGTTATTCTGCACTACTTGGGCCGAATTTATGGTTGAGCTTTGTGAATGATATGGTGATGAAGACTCTAGTGACATTGTTGATAACTTTGTTACGCTCGGGGTTGAACCACAAGTGTAAACTAAGTAAATTTGGATAGGTTGAGAATTTGAGATGAGAAAGAAGGGAAATCAAATGAGAAATAGAGAATTGGGGATGAGAAAATAGAGAGAGTTAGATGAGAGAGAGAATTAATCTCAAATTGAGATATTTGTTTATGAATTTTCATTGATTAAATCTGATCAATACATCCAGCTATTTATAAGCAATTACAATGAATTAAGATCCAACACTAGACATCTTATTAGGAGAAACATCTAGAAAATTCTAGAATCTAACTAACTAATGTTTGAACTTTATTCTTGGCACCAAAAGAAGAAAATAACAGTAGCAAAAACTCAGCAGTACACGCAGTAGTAGCAATAGTAAGCAGAACAGCAGCAGCACACCAGCAAAACAGACTTTAGCAGATTTTTAATTCTATAACTGTCTTTCCCGCCAAGTACCAAAATTAAACCCATGCCTCGGATTCTCGGTTTGTAACATTCCCTTCCCCATGAAAACATTCTTGTCCTCAAGAATGAAAGAGAATGAGACTTGGAAATCACTTGCTTAGGCTGAAAGAATGCAATGACCTCCCATTAAGAAGGTGATGAGTATAACTGACCATGTCTTCGAACCGAAAAGTGCTGCTGGACTGTGGAATGCAACTGATGAGAACTTGTTGCGGCAATATAGCTTGGTGAACAACTCACAAATATCCTCCCAATAGCATAGCTTCATGATAGAGACCATATTAATCAAAACTCCACTCAAGAAAGGAAATAGATCAAGCCGAACTTGCCGATCGGCATGCTGAAAGTGCAATTCAGCTACTGGAATTGGATCTTAAGGATTAACACCAGCTGTTTGAGGTTGAACTTGAGTAGCCTCTATCAATTTTGCCTTGTTGTAAGCACTTGACAAAGTCTTAGGACCAATGGCTTTCACCATATTCTTGATCCTAGGCTTAAGTCCACTCACAAAGCAAGAGACATAATAGGATTCGGAATCTTCGGGAGCAATGGTCAAAACGGACATCAAATTGGCTCTCAAATTCTCAAATCTGAGCATATACTCTCTCACGGTTGATGTTTGGACCAACTTATTGAAGCTATCCACAACATCGGTTGATTCACCTTCTCCATATCGTTCACACATCTCTTCTACGAATTGGCCCCAAGAAAGATTTGGTTTGGATTTCAACAAGCTATAATACCAAACCTCGTGATCTCCATGTAAATGTACTGCTGCAAGTTGGAGCTTCTTCTCCTCTGGTATGTTGTAGTACAAGAAGAACCGATCACATTTCCTTAACCACGACTCCGTTTGTTTTCCATCGAAAGGGTCGATTACCACCCTCGGCTGCCTATAAGTGCCACTTCTACCACCAAGAGTGTTGTCATTAGTCTCGGTTCTTTGCTGAAAAGGTCTTTCCGGTGGTCGAACAACATGCTCCACCTCATCGGTTGCAACATTTGGATGTATAACAGAATTCTGCGGCTGACTGTTTTGATGCAAGTGAGCTGCTGCAGATCTGTTTGGCTCACGGTCAGAGACTCGAACTTAATTCTCCACGTCCACATCATGTTGCATAGGTTGAAATTCAGCTGATCTGATGTTGGTTGATGGCCCAACATTCATCTGAATCTCAGGCGATTTCCTTCGGTTCAGTTCTGCTTCCACATTCTATTTTGAGCTGATCAGTTGCTGATCAGATCTCATTTGAGGAAAGATCTGACTAGCCGGCTTCAAAATGGCATCAACGCTTGATTATTTTTCCTTATTCACCTGATCTTGCAAATGGTCAAGTCTTTTCTCAAGTTGTTGCAGCTGATCTTCTTTTCTTTCATCCTTTTCCACCCATAATCTCAGAATCTGTTGAATGCTTTCTATTTGGCTTCTGCTTTCAACATTATGCTGCTTAAGTTTAGCATTGTGCTGTTTTAGTTCAGTGAATTATTGATCAAACTTAGCTTCCATGTGCTCTATTTGATCACGAAGCTCTTGATACTTATCAATGGAAGCATCCGCACTCAATCCGGCACCACCAGCACCAGACCTGGTTCGAACACCTTCAGTCATGCTTCTCGTTGAATCTTCACAATTGGATCTGCTTGATACTGCTTGGTTCACTGATGTGCTGATTTTTTTGGTAAAATCTGAACATGATCAATCAATTTCTGAATTTCCAGATCAAATTTGTGAAGCAAAAACTGAATTTTGATCGTCTTGAACTGAATTGATCAAAATCAATTTGTCACCTCGCTGAAGTCTGAAATAACCAGAAAACAACACTGAATTTGAGTCTCTGGAATTTTTTTGGTTTTTTTTTTTTTTTTAAATTTTCCTTTGATTACGCACTCGATTGGAAGCCAAACGAAGCTCTGATACCAATTGTTACACTCGGGATTGAATCACAAGTGTAAACTAAGTAAATTTGGATAGGTTAAGAATTTGAGATGAGAAAGAAGGGAAATTAGATGAGAAATAGAGAATTGGGGATGAGAAAATAGAGAGAGTCAGATGAGAGAGAGAATTAATCTCAAATTGAGATATTTGTTTAATAATTTTCATTGATTAAATCTGATCAATACATCTTGCTATTTATAAGCAATTACAATGAATTAAGATCCAACACTAGACATCTTATTAGGAGAAATATCTAGAAAATTCTAGAATCTAACTAACTAATGTTTGAACTTTATTCTTGGCGGCAAAAGAAGAAATAATAGTAGCAAAAACTCAGCAGTGCACGCAGTAGCAGCAGCAGTAAGCAGAACAGCAACAGCACACCAGCAAAACAGACTTTAACAGATTTTTAATTCTATAACTGTCTTTCTCGCCAAGTACCAAAATTAAACCCATGCCTCAGATTCTCGGTTTGTAACAAACTTCAACAAAGTGACTCAAATCTCAACCGTGAAGGAGTATATGACAAGGTTTGAAAACCATAGAGTAAGCATGATAACTGTCTATCCTCAAGCCATTGAGTCATTTTACGTCTCAAGTTTCATCAGTGAATTAAAGCCTAAAATCAAGAACTTGGTGAAGGCAATCGGTCCTAGTTCTCTATCCAAAGCTTATGCAAAGGCCAAGTTGTTTGAGGCCACGGTTCTAACATCCAATGATGGGTCGAAGCATAGAGGAGAAAGTGTCCAACAACATCAAAAGGGGATAGATGAACCCAAAGTGAACTGCAAACTCGAGAAGAATAATTTTGAGAAGAGGCCTCAAAAACTCTGTTTCAAGTGCCGTCAGCCTTATGAATTTAGACATAAGTGTAATCCTAAATTCCTCATGTCAGTTGGAGGAGTTAACATTGATGTTCAGTTTGATAGTGATGAGGCCGAGGTTGAAGATGAGGATTCTGATTCAGAATTTTTGATCGAGGATGAGGTGGAGATTTCCTTGAAAGCTTTGACAGGGCAAGGAGCTCATAACACAATCCAGATCAAAGGAAAAGCAGGCACAAGATCTATAGTCATCTTGATTGACAGTGGTAGCACCCATAGTTTTATTGATCCTAAGATAGTGAAAAACGTGGGACATGAGGTGATCAAGACTCGTCCCCTAGTAGTGACCGTGGCTGATGGGAACTCTATCCTTACTCAGGACAAATGTCAAGCTTTTCAGTGGTCTATGCACGAGCATCAGTTCACTTATGATTTCAGGGTCCTTCCCTTGGGTGGATGTGATATGGTGCTAGGAGTTGATTGGATGCGTGCTTTCAACCCGGTGTCCTTTGATTATGTGAAGCAAGCTGTGTCTTTTGAATGTCAGGGATCTAGAGTTACATTGCGAGGCATGGACGGTCACTAATTTTCATTCTTGAGGACAAGAATGTTCTCAAGGGGAAGGGAATGTTATGATCCGGGCATGATGAGGATCTAGGGGGGCTGCTATTACTAATGAGCTACATTTTAGTTGCTGTTATGTTGCTATGGAGTTGCTGCATTGTTTTGTTTTTGCTGTTCGTTGTTGCCACTACTGTTATAATGCTGATTATTTGTTGATTAGTTTAGTAAGTGATGTAATAGCTTGGTATATTGCTTTCCTAAGCTGCATTGTAATGGGGGTAGTATTACGTTGTAATAAGCTGCACTTGGCACTGAATAACCTGCAGTAGCAGGTCACAGGTTGCAGCAGGGCTTCCCTTTGGCGCCAAATTGGTGTTAATTAGTTAGTTAGATATTTTCAAATGTTAGATATTTTTCTAGCTGAGGTCGGTTAGTAGTTTGGTCTAGGTTCATTCTATTGCTTGCTTAGTTTGCCCATAAGTAGTAGTTAGCTCTAATTTTCAGATTCATTCAATCAAATAACAAGAATTATCTCAATTTGAAATCAAACCTTCGTTCTCTCATCTAACTCTTCTATTTCTCATCCCTATTTCTCTAATTTCTCATCTTAATTCACTTCTTTCTCATCTCATACTCTCATCTATCTTCAAATTTACTAAGCTTATGCTTGTGGTTCAATCACGAGCATAACAACATGGTATTAAGAGTACTACTCAGGTAACGCAACTTTTCAGGTAAGAAAAAAAGGAAGGTACGTTTGTGTAGCCGGATTGCACATGGATAAACCCATAGGCCCGTAGAAAGGAATGCCTCAGCACAAGATCAGTCCATTGCTTACCCACACGATTTCCTTATCCTCAGATAAAAAGTATAAGGATTTAGGGGCGAGACAGGGAGTAAAGTAAGGCGAGTGTGGTGAATGTATTTCCACATATTCACCAAATGAGGGCCGATACCCGTTTTGGATGAGCACACCTTCTGCTGGACGTCGGAAAGAATTTATAGGCTGATCTTTAACAAAGCTCTCTCGTGTGAAGATTTGACGGCAGAATTGGAAAATTACGTGACATCGATTTAGGATCTTAACTACCAACCACGCGAATATTAAGATCAGAACATCTTCTAGAAATATCTCCATAACGAGGTCTAGGCATAAAAAGTAAAAGACTAAGCAAAAATAAAACGAAGGTTACCACACCTTGAAAGAATATTTATAAAGAAGGAAACAAAAGGGAGATAACAAAAAAAATGAAAAAGGGGAATAACAACAAGTTAACACTTTACAAACGACAAAGATAAAAGTTCGTTTGAAAAGTCGGGGGCTAATATGTTTGTAGTTTTGGAAAAAAGATAAAAAATCGACACAATTTGCCCAATAAGAGAAAAAACCAACACAACCCAGTATGGGAAAACCCAATCCAATTCGCCCAGTTGGGGGAAAACCAACACAATTTGCCCAGTAGGGAAAAATCCAACACTATTCGCCCAGTAGGAGAAAAACCAACACAATTTGTCCAGTGGGGAAAACCAACACAATTCGCTTAGTAGGGAAAAACCAACAGAATTAACCCCGTAAGGGAAAAAACCAACACAATTCACCCAGTAAGGGAAAAACTAATACAATTCTCCCAGTAAAGGGAAAAATTAGCATAATTCATCGAGATGAGAATAAAACAACACAACTTACCCGCTTTAATCCGTTTAAAGTACATCCAAAAGAGAAACCAAAGAAAACTTATCTTACAAGGGAAGAAAGGACACTTGTCCCCTCATCCATATCACAAATACCACCTAAGCCCCACCAAATGAACACTATAAAAGAAAAGAAAATAGAAATAAGGAAAGAAAGGCAAATAAAATAAAAGGGGGAAAAGGGGATCTTGACAATCTCCAAAGTAGCTTGAGTTTAGCTTATCCTAACTACCTACTAAACACCGCAAACACTGGTAAATTTTGTGGTATTTTGGAAAGGTAATAGTTATTGATTTTATTTATTTCGGTTAACCAAATTACCGAAATACAACAAATACATATATATTTTAAAATAGACTACATCAATATAAGTTGATTTATTGTTGAGTTCCATTCTTCCAATTCATTATTGTTTCAGATATGAGTTTCATTAGATTTATCTTTTTCCAAACTATAATAATTTTCATTACTGTAAGTTTTCTAATAAATTAAGAATTTTTAAAAGTCAAATAATAAACTAAAACCTTATAAAAAAACTAACTAGCTTAATGAAAATTGAAATTCTGCATCTCCTTGTTCATGATTTAATCTCTTAGTGATGGAAAATCGGTACTAAAGTCATACGTGTAAAAACCATCTTATATATTTCATATCCATCATTCCTTATTAACTTGTGTAATTATTTCAAGAAAAATGTTAGTTATTTGTTAACAATTATTATAATTAATTAGTTCTTTTCATGAGTATTTTTTTTATTGCTTTGGAAATTCATTAATAATTTTTCGCATATTGGTTGGAGTTTCTACAATTTATATGCGTCTTTTATTTGGTCATCGGTTAATTGGCTTTACCGAAATGAATTACCTAATTTATCGAAAAACAGTTAACCAGTTGTTTTGGTAACGGTAACGATTAGAGATTTCTGAGTATTTTGGCTACGGTTAACTGAACCGAAATGCTTTTCGGTATGGTTAAACGAACCATGAACGCACATGTATAATAGAGTATTGGGCCTATTTGACATTGCTGTGAAAAAACTTCTTTTTTCAGAAGTAGTTTTTGTGAAATCGCTTTCATAAAAATTGTGTCTTGCTTTCCCGGGTGGGAATCCTCGGAAACAACCTTTCATTAAGGTATCCCCCTGATGGGATAAGGCTACGTACATCATACCCATCCCAGGCCTCGCTCACGTGGAAGTCCTTATTGTACTTGGCTTCTTCTTGTTGTTGTTGTTGCTTTCGTAAAAATTATTATTTCAAAGAAGTTGTTTGTATATGGGACAACCTGTAAAGAAGTGCTAATGGTATTGTTTTTAGTGTTTCGCCAATATTTAAAAAAAATATTTTTTTAATCAAATTACCAAAAAAGACATTGAAATGATTCTTTTGTAATTGAAAAAATAGCATTGAAAAATTATTCCAAATATTTAATATATATTTTAAATATTTAAATATTTTTTATTATTAAAATATTTTCTAAATAAATAAAATATTTTTAAATATTTGTAAAATATTTGACTTTTTCTTAAAAAAATAAAAATATTTTAAACGTCCATTTTTTTTTAAATATCTTAATTATATTATTAAATACTATTTGCTTACATATTTAATATTTTTTAATATATAAAGTATTTTTTAAAAATATAAAGGTTTTCTAAATATATGTAATATTTTTTAAATATATGACCTAGTTTTAAAAATATATTACCAAACTTCAGGATATATAAACCAAGTTTTCTCAATTGTTTAATTTTTGTTTCTGCTTCGGCTTAAAAGAGAAGCAGTAAAGTTATGCTTCTTTTATGAGCAGAAAAACAGCTTCTACTTCTCATAAAAAGTGCTTTTTCACTTTGGCCTAACACACTTCCAATTCCAAAACAATGCCTTTTACCAAAAAAAAGTGTCTTTTTTTCTCCCAAATTGGGCAATCCCAAATAGGCCCCTAGTTTGGATTACTTTTCCTATCTCCACTTTACCCCATGACTACGAGCCCCCTTTTTGGAAGGGGGTCTGTACAGGCCCAAGCCCGAGCCCGGCCCATTGGGGCAGCGGCTTTGGGGGATTTAAAAAAAAAAACCCTCTATAGATACTAACCTAAATTTCTCATTTCACCACACAACAATCATCACTTCTCTCTTCTTTCGAATTTTCTCTACTCTATATATAATTCTAATTCTTTGCACTTAAGTCTTAACTTCTCAAGTTTGAAGTTTCAATTGTGTTATATCTGTAGAAGCTTGTTGAAGTTCTCGATTTTCCCTTTGGTAAAATTTATCAAAATTTTATTTATTTGTGATTTTTATTCACTTGCATTCTTACTTGTCATTTTTATTTGACATACTCTTATAATAATAATGTAATGGAACATATATCATTTTCATCTAGAGCTGGCAATCTAGTTCTAGCTCTTCCAGGCCTCCTAAAGGCCTTAAAGTGAGTAGTAGTACTAGTAGCCAATCTAAAGGGGTTGAGCTTAATACCTAGGAATATAATTTTTTAGAACCCGTCATCTCACCTCCATACACAAAGACTTTACATTGGGAATATGAGCACGGATTCTAGTAGGATTATCCTGAATCGGGTGGTATGAGACGCTCTTCTGAACCCGCAACCAGCAACGATGAAACTGAAACCCCCTATTCTGAGAACCTAACTACTGCCACTAGTAGACGTCCTAGTAGTCATATATGGCAGTATTTTACATTTGATCATGAAAAGAAAAAAAAGCATAGTATAATCTTTGTAATAATCAAAAAGCCTTCAGCGATCAATGTAGTGGTGGGACCTGCACTTTAAAATGTCACCCACTGAGAGCCCATCACAACTTAAATGCGGATACATCCCAACAAGCCCTCGTACAACAAGAAACTGGTGCGCTTGCAGACTTTAGATTTTCATCAGAGACTAATAGACATGAATTATTTATATACGTCATTTCGGCTATGGAGCCATTTACCACTGGCGAAGACTTTAGATTTGTCGCTATTGTAGAACCGCACTAAACCTTTCCACTAAAAGGGTTCCTCACAACACTTTGAAGCGCGGTGCATTTAAAGAATATATAAAAATGAAAAACAATGAAAAACAAGCTAGGATAAAATTTTAAGATGAACACGAGCATGATCTCGTTGACGTCTGACACATGGAAGAGTAAATCTGACGTACCCTACATGTGCATAACTGTACATTAGATTGATTCTTTCTACATAATTCAAAAACAAATTATTTTTTTTTCCCCTATTCAGGTATCCCAAAGTTCTCATGTAATCACAAGTATCATTGTGAACGCGTGCCGTGAGTAAAGCTAGATTTTGGAAGAGTTGGTGGCTTGTCGTGCAGAATCCACATTGAGAAGGGTTAGTGGCTAGCCGCGCAAAAGCTACATTGAAGAGGGTTGGCAACTCATCATGCGGCAATTAAACTTTGAGAGGGTTGGTGACTTACCGTGCAAATATTCACATTGATGATTAACCTTGATTGATGATTGTATATGGGGTTGGGGTTACAATTAGAGATTATAATCCTTAATTTCACAGTGGATTGAGGCACCCATTGGATTCCATGGTTTTCCCCTCTAGTTAAGAGAGGGTTTCTACGTAAATATTTATGTTGATTGTTTCGATGTTTATGTTGTTTCATGCTTCCGTTTTTGCTTGATTGTGAATTTTCCCAACAAATGGTATCAAAGCAAATTGGGAAAGCACACTTAGAAGAGAAGAATGGGATCTGATTTGTTAAGGTTGAGGTCAGCAAAGCGTTAATGGTGGTGGATTTTGAGTGGAGTGAGAACGGTGTTAAAGGCTCGGCATTCGAGCTGTGATGGCTTGCGAAGGTTACAGAAGATGAATAGAGGAAATCGGTGGTGGTGGTCAAAGCTAGTTGAACGGCAGCTCAAGAGGTGATTCCGATGGTTCGTGGTGGTTGGAGAAAGGACAAAGGCCAAAGAGAGTGTGGTGTTTAAGAATCAACGGTGGTTTGTCTCAGGCTGCGAGGTGCTTCGTGTCGGTGGGAAAGGAGATTAATGCTAGCGCTGGTGAGAGATTGGAACGAAGGTGCCAACATGGCTCGTGAGGCCCGGCGGCTAGGGTTTTAGTTAGCTAAAGATGAAGATGAAGCATAGCACCAGGCGGCAAGTTTTAGTTAGGGTTCATTTTCTGGGTGAGGAAGAAACAAATAAAAAAAAATTGATGATGATAATTGTAAAGAATATTAATTTTGCGATAATGGGGAGATTTGTTAGAATATTGTATTATCTCAAAATTAATATTAATTAATATGATTAGGATTTGATTTGGGTGTGATATGATTTATATTGTGTTACCTGAATAAGTTTGAACAAAAGGGTGCACGGGGTCACCCAGGCAGGGGTAAAAAGATTGATGTTGAAAGGTTTTGTGATTGAGAGACACTGATGAGAGTTTGCACTTCCTCTGTCCACAGCTACATTTTGGGAGGGTTACTGGCTCACTGTGCAGAAGCCACATTTAGAAGAGCTGGTGGCTCACGGTGCAGAAGCTACATTTAAGAGAGTTAGTGACTCGCGCGTGCTGCAGTTACACTTTGAGAAGGACGATGACTTAACGTGTAATAGTCACATTGATAATTGATGATTGTATATGAGGTTGGGGGTTTCAATTAGAGATTGTAATCCTTAATTTTATAGTAGATTGAGGCACCCGTTGGGTCCCGTGGTTTTTTCACTCTAGTTGAGAGAGGGTTTCCACGTAAATATTAGTGTTGATTGTATCAATGTTTATGTTGTTTCACGCTTCCATTTGTACTTGACTGTGAATTTTCACAACAAGATATTGTTGCATCGATGATGGAGAACTCCTAAAATCCCACGCTACAAGGGTCCATTGCCGATATGCAATGAAAATTTTTTAAATATTATATTGAATTACCCATGGCATATTGTATTGCCACTATTTTTCATCCGCGTTGCAAACTTGCGGGTAGAGAGGAGAGAGAAAGTAGAGAGAGAAAGAGAAAGAGGGGAGAGAGAGAGAGTAGAGAGAGAGAAACATTTGCTAACCTGCACCGATGCGCCATTGATGATTTGTTGAGTACTGTTCAAGGTCACATGCTCTATGCTGCGGGCCAGCTCTCAGGCTTCTCAGGTTGGGGGTCCTTGGAAACAGCCTCTCTTCAGGATAGCCCCCTATAGGGGGAAGACTGCGTAAATCTACCCCCCCCCCCCCCCCCCCCCCCCCCAAATACCCTGCTTTTGCGGGAGCCCTTTTAGGCACTAGGCTTGTTGTTGTTGCAAACTTGCGTGTCTTTAATGCTACCATGTTTTCATGTAAAATTTTTTGTTAATAAAGTTCAAGCAACTTTACATGATTTATTTTTCGTTCATTCTCAAAAATTAACAAATACTATAGATGTTTCTTTTACATCATCTTCGTCTGCCTCTTGAGAATAATCATACACGTGGGATATGTTTAACAAATTAATGCCTAGCCAAAGTCCCACGTTATATGATGAGCTTTCTTTCTATTTGCATTCAGCTCTGTTTGAATTCCAACCGACGAAGTCTAATGAACATTTTAATATTTTGCTATGGTGGAAATCATCAAAAACCTAATATCCCGTGCTTTCCACATGGCACACGATATACTAACATGTCTAGTGTTACAGTAGCATCAGAGTATGCTTTTAGTACATGTGGTGGATTGCTAGGAACAAAGAGAGCAAATCTAGCACTGGACACCATAGAAACGTTAGTGTGCTTGAAAGACTAGATGGCAGCAGTGGACAGAGACTAGGATCGTTTGAACTTAGAATCATCAAGCGATGAAGATAGTGACACTAACTCCTCAGTAAGTGTTGCACCGACTGCAGCGAGTTTAAATCGATTTATTTATATTGTTGTAGCTGTATTTTTTTAATAAGCTATAATATATTTTATTTTATAAAATATACTTGTAATTTTATAGGGCACTATTATGATTGAATGTTATATTATTTATTAATAAATTATAATTATTTTTTAATCAAAATTATTATTTTTATATATACTATATATTATGTTTGTTTTATGTATTTTTATAACATAATTAAAAAAAGAGAGGGAAAAAAAGAGAAGGAGCCTAGGCTCGAACCGACCCAGACCCAGGCCCCCTTGGCTAGATGCAGGTCCAGGCCCGGCCTATGGCCACCTCTACCACCCATGTTCAAATCTACACTACGGTACTTATGGCTCCCCTTTATGGGGATTTTAAGGGATATGTAAGTTACTTCATATGTTTTGAAGAAATTAAAAATTGCGGAGCAACTTTGAGTTTCTGCCAACCAAACAAGAGCCAAAATTCGTACTTCTCATGAAATTTTACTTCCTGCATACCAAACAAGACCATAATCTTTCATCTCCCTCTTGCTTATATATACTCCTTTGTTACTCATTTATTCAATTCAATACAAGAACATAATATATTCACATGGTATATGGGCTCTCCTAATTAGGGATGGTAATGGGTTGGATTTGGATAAAACAACTCAACCAAAATCCAAAAATACCTATTTTTTCCACAATAATTAAATCCAAATTCAAATCCATTGGACTATCCAAATCCATAACTCATTTGAATCCTAGAAAAATTATAATATTACAACGTAATATTAATATGTATAACAATATTTAATGCGATAACAATACCATAAAATCCAATATCTGGACAGATCGCTATATTTTTCTTCTTCTTTTGTTTTAATACGTATTATAATATCACGAAATATTATGCAATCATTCAAAAATCTCTTAACCAATAAATTTTATACATGGATTTGCTATTTCAAGATTTTTACAAATAATATTACAGTGCCAGAACAAGCTCCAAAATATTGCCACACTAAAAAGATATTAAAATCTAGTTTGGCAAATTAAAGACTCAAAATTTAGTAATTGTAAAGTTCTATTCTATAGTAAACATGATTTCGTGTTAGGTTTAGGTTGGGTTTGATATCATCCAAATCCGATTTGACCCAAAACACACTTATCAACGTCAAAATCTAAATCCACTTAAAACCCATTTTAAATCCAAATTCGTAATAAATGGATCGAGTTGGAATGATATTAAATGGATTTAGGCCCAATTATTATCCCTACTCCAAGCTCTCACATTCCTTTTCACCTCTTTTTTTCTCTTTCTCAATAGACTATGAGTTCTTTGTATTATTTTCTTTGCTTAATTTTTTTTTTTTTTTTTAGTAATTTTTCTCTTAAGTAATGGTAGCAAACCTAGTTAATCTTATTCTAATGCCGCATCTTATGAGCAATGACAGCAAACCCTAATCAAAGCCATTCTAACGCCGCATCCCCACCCCCTCCGCTGGCTCCAACACCCATCCAGTGGAATCCGGCAATCTCAATATCAGCACCCACCTAGGCAATGATTGGCCGTTGAGCACCAGGTGGTGACCGACAACCCCATCGTCGGCCCAACCACCATAAGTGCCACCCTCCATTGGTCGGTGGATACCGGTGTCGCCATCTCCGGTACACCACCGCCCCCGGGAGGCCTACAATGAATCTAGTCCTTATCTCAAGCATCTCCTACCCTTTTCTTTTCCCTAATCATCTTCCCTTCTTCCTAGCCATAGGCACTGGCATCATCACCAATGCCGCAGGTGCCACCAATGCCCTATCGACACTAAGCACCACTGCCATGAATGGACAAGGGGCTGCTCCTTGATGGCCACTCATGAGTAGTTTAATTTTGTATGTTTGTCCTATTATTTTAGCATGATTTCCTTTAAATTTGCTAAATCTTCGAACTGAATCGTTGGCTATGAATTAATGTGAATTGTATTTAGTTCCAATTTGAGAAATTTTAAGAATTAAAATTTATTTGCAATAAGGTTATTCCTAGATCTTAATGTTAAATTCATTATTTTTGCTTTCAGACAAGTTTGAGGACTTATTTCATTCACTCTCAATCTTTTGATAGACTCCACACATTAAGATGTTTTCTATGAATGATTCTAGGAATTAAGGACTCGAACTCTTAATTTCTATTAATGTCGAAATAAGCAAATATATTTCTTCCTTTAAATGCATTGTTGAGGATATTCGAAAAAGGAAAAAAAGAGGTGCCAATGCCTCTTGTAATCAAGTAAGTACCCATGACTAGTGGGTTCATGTATGGCCTTTGTGTCATGAGCAAGTAAATCCATAGGAGTGTTTTGACACCTGGTATCCTGAGCCAAATGGATAGGGAACTACCAGTTGAAAGCTCGCTGCATAAGCCACGGGAAAAGCTTTAGAAGATCCAACTTCTATAGGTCACCCTAAGAAGCACCAATGCATAATTTGAGTGAGATATTCTTTTTAAGGTATGGGCTAGTAACGACGTAGGTTGTGAATTTCTATAACTCAAGTTATTAGGTTCGAGGGGCGCTGTTCACATGGTTCCTTAAGCAAACTGGACCGGGAGTCACCGAATACAAAGTCGCTACATGGGTCTTCGAAAGACACACCTAACCATAGTTACTTTGAAAGAAAAAAGAAAGAAAAAGAAAAAAGGGGTGAAGTTGATGTCCTATAGTAAAGAAAAAGAAAGAAAAGATTTGAGATTTCTTTTGATATTCAGGAGTAATTTGTTAGGGTTTTTTATTCCTTTAATTATTCTTGCTATGCTTTTAAGATTTGAATGGTTTGAAGTAAGAAATGTAGGGGAAAATTGTAACCCACTTACTAATAGGAAAATGTAAATGGTGAAATCTCTAGTTGGATCCAGTGAGTTAATAGCATTGCATATGAATTGTTTTTCTTGACTTTTTTTCTCAGAGGCGTTCATAACTTTGATCCATAACTAATTCACATAACCATAAAGGGATTGAATTCTATCATGATTCTCGACGATGGGGCATATGGGATTAAGTAGTAATAATTCATTTGTTGTAATAAAGTAGTTTAACTTATTAGTATTAGTCACATTAAGCCATTTCTTAGCGTAATAGCCGATAGCTTATATGTGAAGGAGGGAAAGTTGGTTATTAGTGTAGTTAAGTGGTAGTTAATAGCAGTTAAATCATGTCTAGGTGAAATGTATTGTTATTTTCTAAGTAGTGTTCCTTCTATTGTAATACTCATTATTGAATGATATTGATATGTTTTCTCCCTCTCATCTAAATTCTCTTTAATTCTCATCTTCTATCTCACTTCTTTCTTATCTCGTACTTTCTTATCCTATGGTTATGACCCAAGATTATCTTGAATCATCAAAATTGGTATCAGAGCTTGTGAATTTGCTTCCGATTGAGTTGATTACGTTTAATTTGACTGCAAAGCATTAGATCAAGTTAATTGACATCAAGTTCTTGATCAGGTTGTGTTGATCAAGAAATTGTACTTAAATTGTTCTGATTTTCAGTTCATGCTGCGTTTAACTTGATTTTGCTATCACACTTGTGTTGGATCAAGATACCGTGCTGAATGTCCAGATCCTTCAGACAGTGCTACGTTGATATCCAGTTCTGTTGTTCAGGTTATGTTTGATTGAGATTTTAGTTCAAAAGCTTGCTGTTTTTGTGCGGTAGTTGATTCTTGTGATCTTGTGAACTTGAGTCATTGATTAAGCTGGAATTTGTTCAATCTAGCTGATTACATATTGAACCTCATGAAATTGATTTCAAACTAAGCTTCACTCTTGAGACCTTGTTAGCTTAATGCGTTGTTCTTGTGATCAAGTAGTTAAATCAGTTAGAGTTGCTGAAACTACATAAAATCGAGCCCCAGCACTTGTTTATTGGCCCGAACTGCTGCTAAATTGCACTTGATCTCATAGGATTAGTTGGCTAAATTGTACTTGATGAATTAGCTTAGAATCAAGCTTCATTACTGAATTTGCTGAGCTACATGATTGCCTTTACAATCAAAATATTACAATATGCAATGCCGTGATGGCTCGATCTAGCTACGGTTCAAGACAAATCTTTCAATGATGCTAGACTTTCTATCAAAATCTTGAAGCCTTATTACCATATAGATGAAGATATTCTTTATCCAGTATTTTGCCCTTATGATCCTCTTGAAAGTATCGAGTTAGTCTCATCTTCCATCATTGAGGTTGCGGCTCACATTAGTTATTGTACAAGAAGGAGTGCCAACTTAGCCTTCAATTTATTACATGGGAGAAACATATACAATGGATGTTGTGTTTTAGAAATTAACTACTTCAAGGTGTGTAATGATATGGAAGGTAAGCTTGAGGTGATAGGACTTACTAATTGTCAAGCTAAGGAGGAACTTGATGCTACTTGGTAAGTTAATCAACACTCGCAGCAGAAAATTGAGCAAGAATTTGAGCATAATGTGACTGATAGTGCTAGAATCAGATTGAATTTGGAAGCTGCAGTAGCACATCAGATGCTGGATGCAACATTACACTCATTGGGTCAGGAAGAATTGATACAACAGTAGCATGACTTGAGAATTCAAGATTAGGGTGATGTAGCAGCAGTACAATATGTGCTTAATCCTTCATTGCTACAAGTAAATGATGTAACAGTAGTGGACTTAATACCAACCAAGCCGCAAGTGTTGCAAAATTAAGTTGAGTTTGATCTAACAATATCTCAACCTGTTGTACTTGAATATCCTTAGGGGCAATCGAGTGTTGTAGTGGTGGAATCAAAGGTTGATAAGGAAACTCAGCTGAAGGAAGTGATTAAACCTTGAAGGATGCAAGATCAACATCATAAGCCTAAGAATCATGCGCTGAAGCAGATTAAAATGCCAGTAGTAGAGTTCATTTCTGTTCAGCAGCCCAAGTTGCAAATTCAGTTAGTTTATATCAGGTTCACAACATTCAAATGGTTAATAAAGGGACAAATTAAGCATACTTAAGATCTTTTGATCTAGGAAAAGCGGAACTTAATGTCCCTTGGGGAAGTATTCAACAATGGCAGCAGAACATTGAGCAGAAATTGGAGCAAAACTCCATCGATAGTGCTAAATTCAGTTGGGAACCAGGAGCTGCAGCTGTAAATCAAGAAATTAACATCACACATGGCTTTGAGACTCAAGCAAAGGAAGTGCAAGTGAACATAGAAGTTATAAGCTTTAGATTGTTGCATTTGAAGCTGATCTTACAGCCTGACATTGAGATCATGTTGGCAATTAGACTTAGTCACAAGAAATGCTATGCAAGCAAGAGGTTCTGAGCATTGATGAAGCCAGTCTTGGTCTATAGGGGGAGACCTCCCAATTTTCTACTTCTCAGGACAAATAAGGTGATTCTTGACAAGCTTTTCTTACTCGAGAATCTAAAGTTGGGGCAGCCCAAGGTGTTGACGATGCTTGTGATAGACTTGGGGCAATTTCTTAGATTGAAAGAACTATCAAAATATCTAAGAGAAAAGAAATTTCCAGCTACAATGATACAAGTTCTTCAGCAAAATTAGCAACTGCAGAATGTCCTTACTGTAGTGGTTGATATCTTGAGTAAAGGAAGGATGCACAAACTTCTAGTCTTGAGTAAGGGATGGATGAACAAACTTCCAGCAGTGAAGTTAAAATTTGTGCAGCAACCGACTTTGCAAAAAAAGAGATTGATGTCGAATCACAAGTGTTGAGCACACAAGTGGTTCGTCAAGTACCAAATCAAGCATAACTAAGGCCTATTGATCCAGGGAAGGAAAAGCTTAGTGTTCCATTGTGGGTTAATCAACATGCACAGCAGAAATCTAGGCCAAGTGTTGAACAAAATGTGGTTGGTAGTGTAGGCATTAGCTTGAATATGGGACCTGTAGTAGAAAATCATTATACTAACTCCACGCAAGCCCTTGAGATCCATAACAAGTCTGGGTTGGCTGAATTTCAGAGGCTGGTAGCAGTGCAAGTAAACTCGATACAGACATACTTTGTTAATGCTTCATTGCAAGCAACTGTTCAATCTTAGCTGGATTTGTGCACCAAGAAGCATTCTTATGGGTTAGCTACACCAAAGTTATGTGGTACTCTGATTGAGATTGTTGTGTGGGTAATGTTTGCCAATGGGTTGCATCTAAAGCAAGTGAATCGGGCTACAGATTGCTGAAGGACTTAACAAAGGGAGCTCAAAAAGTGTATGGTAAAATTAGTGAGGGTGTTCCTGTTTCTAAGTGGGTTGAAGGTTGTACTCAAGAAGTAATGCCTTATTGTTCAGTATTTGTTGTAGCAGCTAGTGGAAATTATCAAGGCTCCAAGGCCACTATAGTCATGTACAATAGCCTTTGGTGTTTCATAGTAAAAATTCTCAAGTGGGAGGAGATTTGCAAGGTCTTTACACTAGTTACTACTAGAGGAAAGGCAAAACTCGAACTAGAGCTAATCTTTTAGCGGCTATCGGTGGAAGATCTGATAGTTGATTTAAGATGCAAGGTGGTGGCAGAATGGCCAAGAGTCATGAAGTGTAAATACTGATCCAATAAGAGGATGAAGCTGTACAACCAGAATCGCTAGAAGGATTGAAGCTATTTCTTCTCCACTTATATTCTTGAGGACAAGAATCTTTAAAGGGGGAGGATTGTCATGATTCTAGAAGATGGGGCATATGGGATTAAGTAGTAATAATTCATTTGTTGTAGTAAAGTAGTTTAACGCGGTAGTATTAGTCACATTAAGCCATTTCTTAGTGTATTAGCCAATAGCTTATATGTGAAGTAGGGAAAGTCGATTATTAGTGTAGTTAAGTGGTAGTTAATAGTAGTTAAGTCATGTCTAGGTGAAATATATTGTTAGATATTTTTCTTGTAATCTTCCTAAGCTAGATTGTTATAAGTAGTATTCCTTCTATTGTAATATTCATTGTTGAATGATATTGACATCGTTTCTCTCTCTCACCTAAATTCTCTCTAATTCTCATCTTCTATCTCATCTTATACTCTCTTATCCTATGGTTATGGTCCAAGATTATCTTGAGTCATAACAAATTCTTCTACTTTCAACTAGTTTGAAAATAATCACGCATGAGGACAAGCAAGGTTTGGATTTGGGGATATAATGTTTTGTACATTTTATATCTTTTATACCCCATTCCTATGATATTTTTGGCTATTACACGTGTGCTATGGTATAATTTTTTTATGTTTATTCTGTCCAAAAAAAAAAAAAAAAAAAAACTTTTATGTTTAGACTTATACGTGTTGAAATATGAACATCTTAAAAGTAGAGAAGAATGAGCTACAACAGATAAAGTCAAAGACTATGTTAACAAACTAGACTACATATGAAAAAGGACTCATAGGGTCATGATTCAGTCGAGAAAAGTCCTCCCTTGACCGTGCAGATTAACCTGCCAATCATTTGGCAATCAGTCAAGCTTAAAACGAGTAAAAGGATAACAAATGAGTATCTATGACCCAATAATATCCAATTCCACTGAAAATACCACTTGGATCATTGATCACTACGAATGCTTCAATTTGATATATATAATTTAGTCTATAACTCCTTACGAATCAAAAGTTAAGCACATTTTAATTTAACTATGTGGCATGCCCCTAGGGCACACCGCCTCTATATAAAGAGAGGGGGAGACCTAAGTTTTCCCACTTTTGGTTCTCCATTCACTTTCCGTCCCTCCTCGAGCTGTCAAGAGAGACCCAATTCTCACAAAGGTTGAAGCGCAAGTGGTCGTAGTATGAGGGAATCAAAGAAAGAGTTAAGTCAACACTGATCGAGGAAGTTGATCAATCCATAAGTTTTATGTCCCTTTTTCCTTTTAAATTAGGGATTTGTAAACTCTTATGGAGGAGTAAACTAATAGTTTAAGGGCAAAGGACAAATAACCATCTGAATCCCAGATTTATGTTTTATTTTGTATAATGACTTTGTTATACTACTTCTGCACCCCTGTGGGGTGTTTTATATTTTGAGATTAGTTTTCTTATTATGTCTTGTAACTATGCTTTGATTTCAAATTTTATTCGCATGTTGTCTAATGCTTCTAGCATAAACTATAATACAACAAGTTCTTCACAAGTAATCAGGGTTGTAATTGTACCTAATCTTGAACACAATCTTTTATACAAATTAATATCAAATTAGGAGTGACAAAGGAATTTGTTAGTGTTATTGAGATAATCCATGCTACACCTAGAGTGATAAAATGGGTTGTGCCCTTAAACTAGTTCATCACACTAAGCCCTAACTTAACTACTAATCCAGGTTCAACATGAAATTAGGAGTGATAAAGGAATTTGTTAGCCCTATTGAGATAATCACTACTAAACCTAGAGTGATTAGATGGGATATGCTTTTAGACTAGTTCATCACTCTAAACCCTAATTTAGTGTTAATCTAGGTTTAGAGCTTTTAGCCTAAACCTTTAAAGTCATTATTTTGATGAAATATAATGAAAGGATTAGGCTAATCCTAATTCATACACCCTAAACTACCTTTGATTGATTGACAACCCAATTTATTGTTTAATTCCATTAATTTAGTTACCCATTCATGTTGGCCCTAGAAACCATTTACATTGCAATTATGATGATAACAATCACTTAGTAAGTCATTATGTTTAAATTGTTCTAATTCTGTTTGAAAGTGACTAAAAAGAAAGCTAGAAAAAGTCAAGACTAATCATATTGATATCAAGCATTCCAAGATGATGGATCAAGAGGAAACCGAGCCAAGTTGAAGAGAAGGTTGATCCTAAATCCAGAGAATGAGATCTGAGTCCAGGCACTTGAAGTCGTTTATTTTTATTTTTTAAGACTTAGGATCGTGACATATCAATTAAGTCAAATCTTAATATTGATAAGTGATGCTCTAACAAAAATTTTTTTAAAATATGTTTGTAATTTGATTTCCAAATGTTATTTAAAAAAATACTCAAGTCAAATTTGAGCCAAACAAGTTTTTCAATAAGGATATTTTAAATTGGCATTATGAAAAGCATGCACAAAAATGACGAGATCAAAAATTTTGTTGTGGTAATATTTTAGCTTGATTAAATCAATCATTCGTTCATAACATGGAAATTAATTCAAGAAATAAGCTAATATGGTAAATCAATCAATCAACTTAAATGGCCAAAATCATTCAAATCCACCGAAGCATGCTGAGTGTCAAAACTCAGAAGGTATGTGTCAGCACATAGACATACAGTAGCCATTCTGAGCTGCTATGTATCGATACATAGACCTGCAACAGCTCCAAAAGGCTACTTTTGATTTGATTTCTTTCCTAAAATTTTCCTAAACATTTCAAACGTCCTCTAGCCTCACTTGCCTATAAATAGGGGTTGAATGCTTTTGTATAAATCATCCAATTCGTTCTAAGCATTCTCGATTAAAAGCTCTGGTTCTCTTATTGTGTTTTAACATTTTAATTTCGAGTTTTTCTTAAAGTTTTCTTGAGCATCACTTGTTCTCTATATTGTTGACTGTTTGAGCTTAATTGGCATATCCTAAGCTTTGGCTAAGCTTGATTTATTATTAGTTCACTCTTCAAAGAGTGAAGAATTTTATTGCTTTAATTCATTTTATTATAAAGGTTGGATCCTGAGTCTATTGTTACAAAAGGGTCAATTATAAAAGGTTGGGTTTTGAGCCTTTGTATAAAAAGACCATTTGTAAAGGTTGGATTCTGAGCCTAGTTTTTAAACTGGATCTTTGTGCTTAGTGAAAGGCCCAAGTGAAAGAGTGTCACTTTGGGAGAGGACTAGCTTCCGGGTTGGAAGCGACCCACCATCAAATTCATTGTGCATCATTTTTCTTCTTGCCATTAATTTTTCCATTTAATGTTCGTCATTTATCTTTGAGTTTAATTGTTGGTTATTAAGTTTATATTTTCATTTTATCACAAAAGAACCTAATACACACCCCATCCTTCTTAGGTTCCTCTTTGAGCCTTCAATCGGTATCAAAGCTAGTACTCTTTTTTTAACAACCTTAGAGTGATCATTATGGAAACCCTTGCACGTATTTTGGTCGAGGGTCAATCAATCGACAAGCCTCCTATTTTTTATGGTGAAATGTTCACTATTGGAAACTTAGCAAGAGACTTTTTATTACGTCTATTGATTTTAACTTGTGGCTGATCACTAAAAATGGTGATTTTTTTCTACAATGAATGAATGAAATGCAATTGTTGATAAATTTAAAAATGTGCTTATCTAACTTAACAAGACAAAGCTTGAGAAAAAAGCTAAGGCTCACTGCCAATTATTATGTGCTATTACTCCCAATGTGTTTAATCATGTCAAAAGTTGTAAGAATGCAAAGGAGATTTGGGAGAAACTTGAAGCAACATTTGGAAGAAATTTGGGTGAAGAATCCCCTCACACAAGTGATGAGGAGCAATACATTCGTGTCTCATGACCATTGATGATGAGAGCATTGAATAGATGAGGTCATCGATTTATCCTATGATGAACTAGTTGGATTTCATGAATTATATGAGAAATATTAAAAATTAAAGAAACAACACAATGCCTTTATAACGGGTCTAGAAAAAAAGTCAAAGCAATACTTATTGTTTGAACTTGAAAATGAATCCTTAAAGAAAAGGAATGAGTCATTGAATGGTCAAATCACAAACTAACTAATGAAAAATAGTTTTTGAAGAAAAGCTTCAATCATATAAAAATGAACAAAAAAAATCCCAAAAAGATGAATCATTATTAAAAGAAGATGAGTCTTTAAAAGAAAGAGTATAAGAACTTTCAAAAATCTCATGAATTTATCTTGAATCGGGATCTTTTGGCTCAACTTTATCCCAGTTTTGCCGAAGGAGCAACCCCTTTTTTCACCTTGAATTGGTCAAAATATGCGGAATTTCTTACTTTTCGTGGAGGATTAGATCTAGTAACTAGGGGTCTGTGGTTGACCGATATTGCACACCATCATTTAGCTATTGCAATTCTTTTCCTGATAGCAGGTCACATGTATAGGACAAACTGGGGCATTGGTCATGGCTTAAAAGATATTGTAGAGGCTCATAAAGGCCCCTTTACAAGCTAGGGGCATAAAGGCCTATGTGAGATCTTAATAACGTCATGGCATGTTCAATTATCTCTTAACCTAACTACGTTAGGCTCTTTAACCATTGTTGTGGCTCACCATATGTATTCCATGCCCCTTATCTATATCTAGCTACGACTATGGTACCCAATTATCATTGTTTACACATCACATGTGGATTGGCGAATTTCTCATAGTTGGCGCTGCTGCGCACGCAACCATTTTTATGGTAAGAGACTATGATCAAACTACTCGAAACAACGATCTATTCGATCGCGTCCTTAGACATCGCGATGCAATCATATCACATCTCAACTAGGCATGCATTTTTCTTGGCTCTCACAGTTTTGATTTGTATATTCATAATGATGCCATGAGCGCTTTAGGATGCCCCGAAGATATGTTTTCAGATGCCGCTATAAAATTTCAACCTGTCTTTGCTCAATGGATCCAAAACACTCATGCTTTAGCACTGTTACGCTCGGGCTTGAACCTCGAATGTAAACTAAGTATAATTTGGATAGACTGAGAGTATGAGATGAGGAAGAAGGGAAATTAGATGAGAAAGTAGAGAATTAGAGTTTAGATGAGAGAAAGAAGGGAAAGGAGATGAGAAATAAAGTTTAATCTCAATTGGAGATAGTTTTCAGATATTTTCATTGATTGCATTCTGATTACAGCATAAGGCACTACTTATAGCAGTTAGGACTAACTAATACACTGCATCAAGACAAATGGCTAACCAACTTAAGCTAGAAACTATCTAGAATATTCTAGAATACAACTAACTAATATTCAAATTTATTATTGGCGCCAAGGATAGAACAGCAGCAGCCCAGCAGTACCCATGCAGCAGCAGCAGAGTGAAATGCAGATCAGAATCAGAATTTTAACTACCAACTACAATTCCCACCAACAAGCCAATTTAAATCTATGCCTCGGATTCTCGGTTTGCAACAAGCACCTTGTAACAAGCACCTAGTGCAACGGCTCCTTGTGCAGCAACAAGCACCAGTTTGACTTGGGGTGGCGGTGATTTAGTAGTAGTGGGTGGAAAAGTAGCTTTGTTACCCATCCCATTAGGGACTGCGGATTTTTTGGTCCACCACATTCATGCATTTACAATTCATGTGACCGTATTGATACTTTTGAAAGGTGTTCTATTTGCTCATAGCTCTCGTTTGATACCGGATAAAGCAAATCTTGGTTTTCGTTTCCCTTTGTGATGGACCCTGAAGATGGGGAACATGTCAGGTATCCTCTTGGGATTATGTATTCTTAGGGCTATTCTGGATGTACAATGCAATTTCGGTAGTAATATTCCATTTCAGATGGAAAATGTTGTCAGATGTTTGGGGTAGTATAAGTGATCAAGGGGTGGTAACTCATATCACGGGAAGAAACTTTGCACAAAATTAATGGGTGGCTCCGCGATTTCTTATGGGCACAGGCATCCTAGGTAATTCAGTCTTATGGTTCTTCATTATCTGCATATGGCATCTTTTTCCTAGGTGCTCATTTTGTATGGGCTTTTAGTTTAATGTTTCTATTCAGTGGGCGTGGTTATTGGCAAGAACTTATTGAATCCATCGTTTGGGCTCATAATGAATTAAAAGTTGCTCCTACAACTCGGCTTAGAGCCTTGAGCATTGTACAAGGACGTGCTGTAGGAGTAACCCATTACCTTATGGGTGGAATTGCCACAACATGGGCGTTCTTCTTTGTAAGAATTATTACAGTAGGATAATGGCTAGGGGGATTTGAAAGGCATTATGGCATTAAGATTTCCAAGGTTGATCTCAGGACCCCACTACTCGTCGTATTTGGTATGGTATTGCTACTGCACATGACTTTGAGAGTCATAATGATATTACCAAAGAACGTCTTTATCAGAATATTTTTTTTCTTCTTGCTTTGGGCAATTAGCAATAATTTTTTTGTGGACTTCCAGAAATTTGTTTCATGTAGCTTGGTAAGGAAATTTTGAGTCATGGGTACAGGACCCTTCACATGTGAGATCTAGTGCTCATGCAATTTCGGATACTCATTTTGGTCAATTAGCTGTGGAAGCTTTAACTCACCCCAGGCGGGGGGGGGGGGGGGGCGGGCTCTTAGTCCAGTGAATAGCCCTTATTCTGGTATTTGTCAGTGGTGATATAAAATCAAT
The DNA here is from genome assembly GCA_018398585.1 of Simmondsia chinensis. Taxonomy (NCBI): domain Eukaryota; kingdom Viridiplantae; phylum Streptophyta; class Magnoliopsida; order Caryophyllales; family Simmondsiaceae; genus Simmondsia; species Simmondsia chinensis. Next base: position 15,434,959 of record JAGTTD010000018.1, on the reverse strand, counting down.
TTAGCACTAATGAGGATCTTTATACTGGAGCTCTTTTTTTATTATTTCTTTCTATCATATCCTTACTAGCGGGTTGGTTACACCTACAACCAATTGGAAACCGAGCGTTTCATTGTTCAAAAATGCTGAATCTCGTCTCAATCATCATTTGTGAGGACTTTTCGAAGTAAGCTTCTTGGTTGGACAGGACATTTTGTTCATGACGCTATTCTCGGATCCAGGGGGGGTACATTCGATGGAATAATTGCTTAGATGTTCGATGGAATAATTGCTTAGATGTATTACCGCACCCCCAAGGGCTAGGCCCACTTTTTACATGTCAATGGAATTTTTATGCTCAAAACCCGATTCAAGTGGTCATTTGTTTGGTACCTCCCAAGGGGTGGGAACTGCCATTCTAATTCCATCCACAAACACAAAGTTTATGGTTAACTGATATTGCTCGTCATCATTTAGCTGTTGCTTTTATTTTTCTTATTGCTAGTCATATGTATAGAATGAACTTCGAGATTGGGCGCAGTATGAAAGATCTTTTAGAAGCACATATTCCTCCGGGGGGACGATTGGGACATGGACATAAGGCTTTTTATGACACAATCAACGATTTGCTTCATTTTCAATTAGGACTTGCTCTAGCCTCTTTCGGAGTTATTACTTCCTTGGTAGCTCAACACATGTACTCTTGACCTGCTTATGCGTTCATAGCGTAAGACTTTACTACTTAAGCTGCGTCATAAACGCATCACCAATACCTCACAGGATTCATCATGACTGGAGCTTTTGCTCATGGAGCTATATTTTTCATTAGAGATTACAATCCGAAATAGAATTAGGATAATGTATAGGCAAGAATTTTAGACCATAAAGAAGCTATCATCCCATTTAAATTGGGCAAGCCTCTTTTTAGGGTTTCATACTTTGGGTCTTTATGTTCCTAACGATGTCATGTTTGCTTTTGGTACTCCAGAGAAACAAATGTTGATCGAACCTATATTTGCTCAGTGGATACCATCTGCTCATGGTAAAACATCATATGGGTTTGATGTACTTTTATCCTCCACAAATGGACCGGCATTCAATGCTGGTTGAAGTATATGGTTGCCTGGCTAGTTAAATGCTATTAATGAGAATAGTAATTCACTATCTTTAACAATAGGGCCTGAAGAGTTTTTGGTTCATCATGTTATTGCTCTAGGGTTACATACAACTACATTGATCTTAGGAAAAGGTGCTTTAGATGCATGTGGTTCCAAGTTAATGCCAGATAAAAAGGATTTCGGTTATAGTTTTCCTTGCAATGGTCCGGGACGAGGCAGTACTTATGATATTTCGACTTGGGACGCATTTTATTTGGCAGTTTTCTAGATGTTAAATACTATTGGATGGTTTACCTTTTATTTGCATTGGAAGCACATCACATTATGGCAGGGTAATATTTCACAATTTAATGAATCTTCCACTTATTTGATGGGATGGTTAAGAGATTATCTATGGTTAAACTCTTCCCAACTTATCAATGGATATAAACCCTTTGGTATGAATAGTTTATTGGTTTGGAGTGGATGTTCTTATTTGGACATCTTGTTTGGGCTACGGGATTTATGTTCTTAATTTCCTAGCGTAGATATTGGTAGGAATTGATCAAAACTTTAGCATGGGCTCATGAACGCACACCTTTGGCCAATTTGATTCGACGGAGAGATAAACCAATGGCTCTTTCCATTGTGCAAGCAAGATTGGTTGGATTAGCCCACTTCTCTGTAGGTTATATATTCACTTATGCAGCTTTCTTGATTGCCTCGACATTAGGAAAATTTAGTTAAATTTTTTTTTAATGTTAATGTGTTGTATCCGCGAAAATATCATTTTTTTTCTATGGATAAGGGCGTTCCCTTTCTTATATTTTTACATCTAGGAATCAACTTGTATCGTTGATACTAATAGGAACCAAACCATTATGGCAAAGAAAAGTTTGATTCTGAGGGAAAAGAAGAGGCAAAAATTGGAACAGAAATATCATTTGATTCGTCGATCCTTTAAGAAAGCAATAAGCAAAATTGTGTCATTGAGTGATAAATGGGAAACTCATGGAAAGTTACAATCTCTCCCATGTAATAGTGCACCTACATGTCTTCACCGATGGTGTTTTTTGACCCGAAGACCGAGAGCTAACTATCGAGACTTTAGGTTATCCGGACACATACTTTCTGAAATTGTTCATGCATGTTTGTTGCCAGGGACAACAAGATCAAGTTGGTAAAGATGAAAATATCTTTTCATTTCTACGATCATCGATCATCGATCATAGAGAGCCCCTTTACCTTTATGTATAAATGGGTTATTCTATTTGTACAGATGTGGTAGGGGTGCATTCAATTCTTGTTTATCCATTAGTTCCCAGTTCTTTTCTTCAGCGGGGGGTAGAGCAATTTGTAGCTCGCAAGGCTTATAACCTTGAGGTCATGGGTTCAAATCCTGTCCCCGCAAGATTTTGTCAAAAAAAATTAGGTTTGACTCTGTTAACTTTATTTTAACTAGTAATTAATTACTATTCTGTTTGGAGGGGGTGAGAGAAAAAGATAACGAGGATAGAATCACTACACTATCACGATCAACTATACCAAATCCTTTATCATATTTAAAGGCATTACTTTACATTGAGCAAATAGCGGGAATCGAACCCGCATCTTCTCCTTGGCAAAGAGAAATTTTACCATTCGACTATATCCGCTTTTTCCTTCTTCGGAAGGAATATGTCCATGCATATATAATGAAATTATATATGTTTGGGTCATATTTGTACAGAATAGGGTCAGATACTCTTTAATTTAAGACAATTCTAATTAAATTCTTGATTATTATTATTATTATTAGTATTATTAGTATTATTATTATTAGTATTAGTATTATTATTATTATTATTAATATTATTTCACTAAATTCATTCCAGAAGTTTAAGTTTGACCCCTCCCTCTAATTTTTTTTATTTGTTTTTTACATTTTGCGGACTTATATTGATTAATTTAATTTGTAATCTTTCTCACAACCTAAAAGAATTCGAATTCATGGGAAGGATCATTTTTGGATCTGGGACGAACAGGTTCAAGAGATGACAGAATTAATAATACCCACTATAAAGACTAATCCAATCCATAATGATGTACTAGAAAATACAATATTTTTGTTACTTGACCAACCATCGGGAGAAGTGTCACAACCTCGGGATTGTGACGGCCTAAGTTACCAACTTGGGCCCGTAATGACAATAGAGGTTTAGATGAGAAAGGAAGAAAGAGAGTTTGAGATGAGAAAAGAATTAGACTTAGAGAAAGTTGAGAGAAATTGAGAGAATAAGTTGAGGAAGTAAGAATAATTCTTGTATTTTCATTGATGATCTAAAAAAGAAATACAAATACAATATTTATACTTTTACATCCAAGACAAAATAATATTAAAAGAATCAAAATACAATCCTAAGATTCCATTCCAACGGCTAGTTGAAGGAGCACCCCAAACGGCTAGGAAGGAGGCACGCTGGGCTGGGCCGCGGCACAGGACAGGGACGCTGGGAACGCAGCACTGTCATGGCACTAGGACGCTGGGGATGCGGCACTGGCACGGCACTGGGATACGACTGTGCAGCGACCAAGACAATGTCATGACAATACAAATACATTGTCGTGAGATGCGACTGCACGGACCTGAGCACGATCTGGCGAGACCCTAGGCAAAGACCTGGGCACGGACCTGGGCAGTGACTTGACAAGGCTTGACAAGCGATCTTGACAAGGACCTCGGGCCACCTGCTCTATATCTAGACAATATTAAGGGAACCAAAAGAGTCATGACCATGACAATACCCCCTCCTCAAGCCAATCCTTGTCCTCAAAGATTGAATTGTGGAAATTGGCCTTGGATGAAGGCCCAATCTTCCCAAGTAGCGGCTTCACTTGGCATATTCTCCCATTGGACTAGGACTTGAGTTAGCTACTTCCCTTTGCGCATTAAGGTCCGTTGCTTGAGCACGGCTCTTAGTTGAACCTCCAGATGCCTATCTTGATCACAACTAGGCAAAGCAATACTAGGCACAATATTGTCCCCAATCTTTTTCTTAAGATGGGAAACATGAAACACAGGGTGGACCTTAGAGTCTTGAGGTAGTTCTAGTTTGTAAGCCACCTTCCCAACCTTGGCAAGCACCTTAAAGGGCTCGTAGTACCGAGCGGCCCACTTAAGGTTGCACCTCATGGCCATGGAAGTTTGCCTATAGGTTTGGAGTTTAAGGTAAACTAAGTCTCCGACGTCAAAATGTCTTTCGATCCTATGTAAGTCCGCTTGTTGTTTGTAGCGGTGTTGGGCCTCAACTAAGTTTTCCCTTAGCAAGTTAGCCATGGTTTGTCTTCCATTAACTAAGTCCTCCACACCGGGTGAAGAAGAGACACAAGGAAAATCTATGGCCAACATTCTAGGTTCATAACCGTAAAGCGTAAAGAAAGGTGTAGTTTTAAGGGAAGAATGATAATTTGAATTATACCAAAATTCGGCAAGAGGAAGCCATTGCGCCCACATCTTAGGCTTGTTTAATGCCATAGCCCGTAAGTAAGTTTCCAAGCATTGGTTGACACGCTTCGTTTGACCATCGGATTACGGATGGTACGAAGTACTCATGTTAAGCTCGACACCGGCTAAGCGAAACAATTCCTTCCAAAAGAGGCTTTGGAAAGTACCATCCCTATCCGACACTAAGGACCTCGGTAACCCATGTAACCTATAAACCGAGTCAAGGAAGACTTGAGCTACCTTGGTGGAGGTAAACCGGCGCGTTAATGTCAAGAAATGGGCATACTTCGTGAAACGGTCAACCACCATTAAAATTGTATCCTTGCCCAATGAGCGCGGAAGGCCTTCTATGAAATCCAAACTTATACTCTCCCATGCGGGACTTGGGACAAGCAACGGTTGAAGAAGTTCGGGGTATGCCACATGTTCAATCTTTGTGCGTTGGCAAACATCACACCTAGCTATCTATTCACTAAAACCTTGTTTCATGTTAGGCCAATAAAATAAGCTCTTAGCCCATATCAAGGAACCATGAACACCAAAGTGCCCACCAACGGGTGGGTCATGTAAGGCGTGCATGATCCTTTGGCGTAGCTCCATGTTTTGTCCAACATAGATGCGGCCCTTGTAGCAAAGGACACCGCCATGGTAAGAGAAAGGCCCTTGAACCGTAGGATGAAGGGTGGCTTGGGTAATAAGGTCTAAGGCCCGGTTGTCATTGTCATAACCAGCCTCTACCTCATGTATCCATTGAGGCATTACGGTTGTCAAAATAGAACAAGACCCAAATGCAACCTCCTCATCACGTCGAGACAAAGCATCCGCGGCCTTATTTTCGAGGCCCTTGCGGCACAAGATGCTATAGCTAAATGCCCACGAGTTTTTACATGCCTTTTTGTTGTAGTTGAGTGGTAATGCGTTGGTCCAAAAGGAAGCGAAGACTAGCATGGTGTTAAGGTTTCAAAGATTTGATCTTGAACCTTAACCTTGGTTGGGATAGAAAGAGTATGAGATGAGAAGAGAATATAGAATTGAGAAGAGATAAGAAGGGAAAAGAGATGAGAGAGTAGAGAAAGTAACCAAATGAGATCAATTCATTATCAAAGTTATGGATTACAAGTTAATACCCCTTATTTATACTACTTACATGACATGAGCCTAATACATTGCATCTAACCACTAAGATTAACCGACTTTAACCATCAACAACTAATTAGCCGCCAACATTGACCGGGCATTGACCTCCTAAGCACATATCACTAGAGCTCACTTATTACAATGCCAACCAACTAATACAACTAACATAAGCAATGTAACAACCTCAATGCAGCAGTAGTTCAGTAACAACACAGCCAACAGCAGCAAACATCTTGCAGCACAGCAGCAGACAACTAAAGCCGAAGCTCGGAATTCACGGTTCATAAAATTCCCTTCCCCTTGAAAACATTCTTGTCCTCAAGAATAGAAGAGAGTTATAACAATGAAGGACTCTAATTGCAATGAAAGATAGCTGAAGCGATGAGCTTCACGCTGACATTCTGCTGATAAGAGTATCGGGCTTCAATGATGTAGTGACTGAAATGCAGCAGGTACGTGAATGTGATTCTTGTTTGGCACAATGCTTGCATTTGAATGAGTAGTGCTCTTCAAGAGGCCTGCCCTGTTCGAACCAAACATCACCAACACATTCCGAACCTCACTTGTTGCAGTTAACACGGCTCAAAACCCAGATTTGCTGCTGAAATTCCCCAATTGCAGATACAATTCTGTTTTTATGCATGTAGTAAGCTACATTACTGAGTTCGTGTATGTTTGTCTCAATTAAATTGCATATGAAGTCCTTGAGCATCTCGGGAGGCCTTCCAAACTCAAACCAAGAGAACCAAATATTGAATTCAGCTTGCAAACATTCCAAAACGCAGCTCCAAAACAGAATTATTTCATTCCGAACTTGCCGATCGACATGCCGAAACTGCATATTAGCTACTGGAACTTGATTCCTTGCTGAATTAACGAGTCCTGCTGCAATGATTTTCAACAAATTCAGCTCACATAACCACCTACCAACTCCACTCATGACATGACCAATAAATCCTTGATGGCTCTCCAAATGCACCATTGTTGCTGCAGCATCCAGAAACTCAGCAGTACAAGCCTAGTTCTTGATCAAGGTGGCCAAACCCAATGCAAACACATGACAATGCAGCGGACAACCCTTCATCTTGGATTTAATCCAAAATTTGTATTGCTTAAACATCCATTTACAATACCATCTCAGACCAAACTCAGCCAAATCTTGATTGCTTCTCAAATTCACCTGCTGGTTTGCTGCAGAACTCAAAAGCTCCATAATGGAATCCCGATGCAAGTGTTTAGGACATATTTCAGCTCAGTTTGTGTCTATATGGAAGCTACTTGAAGTGGACAAGTTATGACAACTTCCCACAATCATAAAAGCACCCATCACTCTCCATTCAATGTAATCTGCTGCAATACAACAGACTCCTAATAAGTTGCAGTGAATGTACACTGGTGGCCAAAATTTCAGCAGCTATAACTTCAAGAATGCAGTGGTTTCTTTGTCCTCAACTGAGACCTTGGTGACAAACGACTTGCAAATGTCTTCCCAATAGCATAGCTTTAGGATAGAGACCCTATTAATCACAACTCCACTAGGAAGAGGAGATAGATCATCCCGATCTTGCCGATCGGCGCGCCGACAATGCATATCAGCTGCTGGTATTGGATCTTCAATCACTTCTTTGACATCCAAGGCAACATTGCTGATTTCTACTCTGATTTTAGCTGGAGTTTTCCTCAACCTTGCATTGATCTTCTTCATTCAAACATTAAGGAAATATTGGAGCTTATGCATATGATTTTTCCATTCCGAGTAGCCACAACAGGTCACCGAAGTTTCATAAGCATTGGTTTGCATTAATGGAACTTGCTCATTGCTCATAGCTTGATTATTGCATAATCTGGATTTGGAGCTCAACAATCTTGCCTTATGACCGTCCAGCACTGCCAAACCAGAACCACTATCACAAATATCCCAAATACCTTCAATGATAATGGATCTTGGCTGAACAAACCTCAGTTTCGGATCAGTACCCATCTTGGGAACTTCTAACACGGTAAAAATCTTCCCAGAAATCAGACTTGGCCTGCATTGGACCCGGAAACTGATTTCAGCAACTTGCTCGAATTTTTCCTCCAACTCGGCCTCATGTTTTGGCTTGCTACAACCATGATCTATCTTCCCCGAATCAAAGGGACTTTCGGCATCAATTTCATCCGCTAAAGCTTCTGCTGTACAGCTTATGGTCAGATCAGAATTCGGTTTCAGCAAATTGCAGCAGTTATACACATCTAACAACTCTATAGCTTGTTCAACCACATTGCCTCTCCTTTGTTGGACTTTGAAACGTACTCGTGCAGCTTGATTAACTCTTTTCAACAGAGAGCCAAACCTTTTCGGCTTCATATAAACTTGAAAATATTCTCCCGGATCAGGAGGCAAGTGGTCATATGAGTGTACATTTGAACACTCCATTTCTCTATTCCCTAACCCTTGCAAAGCATCAATTACATCACTACCAACACCAAACAATTTCTGATTTTCCAAGCGCATTTGCTGGAACCTCGAGACCCAGCGTTCCTCTGATCGTATTTGTAAATGATTGAGCAATTCCTTCACCTGTCAAGTGTGACAAACTCCTGTGCCCCAACCACAGCATCATAGGACACTTCTGGTTGAACGGCTGTAGCTACATTGCCTCCATTAGCTCCCATCGAGTCTTAACTCCTTTTGTGCCATCTGTAGCTTGTGTGCCAGCATATACCTCGATAAGCTCAGCCTCTCGACTTAGTTTTTGCTGATCATAAGGCAAGTCATGCTAAAACATAGCCACACACTTCAATTTTGGCTTGGACAACTTCTTTTTGCCCTCAAATTCCTTCAACGCTACACTCAGAAGACTCCTTTTCGATTTACACTTTGCTTTCTTAATCATTCTTTTGACTTGTGAATCATATTCCCATTCCGGATGCATGTCAGATTGTGCCTCGACATCATCAAGGTACTCTAATTCTAGCAAAGAGTCTTCATAAGGGTCATCCTGTTCAGACTCAGATTCATCTAACTTGTGTTCATCAAATTCGGCATTGCCGTGGTCGAATTCATCTTCAACAACAACGGATTCCACTTCCTCCTTTTGCTTGAGATTGAATTTTTTCTGTGTAACGCTATCCACAAACTCCGGAAACTCGTTTGTATCAAGAACACCCTCACAATCAGACTGATGTGTTGAACAAGGCCGATTCGCATTTTGTTGACGCACTCGATTAAATGCCAGCTTAATTTCCAGCAACAACCTCTCACGTTCCTCTCTGAATATTAGCTTCATTTCGTCAAAATAACCTCTCATCACTGGTGGACAAGAGCTAACATCAACCATATTTGTTCTGAACAGCAAAATCGATCTGGACAGCAGAAATGCAGATTCGAAAATCGCATAAATGTAAAACTTGTTTCGTAACTCTTCAAAAATCGATTGCTTAATGAAGTTCTACTCCTTCGTTCGCACCAACAAGCACTTGCTATCGGTCTGACAATCGTCACTGATTCTAAACCCTAGCTTGCAGAGTTTCGCGCACAACGAATTCGACAAACCCTAACTTCGAACGATGTCAGACAATGATGTTTTCTTGATTAATTCCGACTAAGAATCTGAAATTGGTTCGATTTTGGTCTGTAAGATGGTTTACACTCACAATACACAACAATCTTCAAGAACAATATTGGATTTCAACACTTACGGAGCTCAAAAATGTTGTCGGATTTTGCCTATACTGACAATTTTTGCCACAATCACAATTTCTGAGTTGTGAAATCCGAACAATGCTCCAATCAGCTGGTTTCTGATCTTTTGAGGATGATCAAGTGAAATGTGGATCAATTAGCTCAATTTAAGCTTCTTTTTCAACCGATCAAATGAAGATTTGATCAAAATCAATTATGTTCATCACAGAATTTCAGTATCTGCTACTTGATCCGATTCTTCTGAATTCAATCCAAATCGGCTTTGATGTTGAATGTATTCACCAAGACTGATCAATTATACTTTCCTCAATGTAATGTGATCAATTTTAATCAATTTATCCCAACCGAAAGCAACTCCCAGGAACTTCTGATCAATACTGCAGTAACCGCCACCAATTCAATTCAAAACTCAGAATTGAATTTCTGATCACAAAATCAGAACTAAATTTGTATCACAATTGTTTTTATTGATTAATTGCAACACAATTAATCAGATTTTATAATTTTTTCGAATATGAGCTTGATTCAGAAGCCAAATCAAGGCTCTGATACCGATTGTTAAGGTTTCGAAGATTTGATCTAGAACCTCAACCTTGGTTGGGATAGAAAGAGTATGAGATGAGAAAAGAATATAGAATTGAGATGAGATAAGAAGGGAAAAGAGATGAGAGAGTAGAGAAAGTAACCAAATGAGATCAATTCATTATCAAAGTTATGGATTACAAGCTAATACCCCTTATTTATACTACTTACATGACATGAGCCTAATACATTGCATCTAACCACTAAGATTAACCAACTTTAACCATCAACAACTAATTAGCCGCCAACATTGACCGGGCATTGACCTCCTAAGCACATATCACTAGAGCTCACTTATTACAATGCCAACTAACTAATACAACTAACATAAGCAATGTAACAACCTCAATGCAGCAGCAGTTCAGTAACAGCACAGCCAACAGCAGCTAACATCTTGCAGCACAGCAGAAGACAACTAAAGCCGAAGCTCGGAATTCACGGTTCATAACACATGGTCGGTCTTAATAATGAAGTGATTATCTAATAAGTAATGTCGCCATTTTTCCACGGCCATTAGGACGACCATAAGCTCTTTTTCGTACACGGATGTGCCCAATTGGTGAGGGCCTAGAGCCTTACTAAGGTAAGCTAAGGGCCTACCTTCCTGGCAAAGCACGACCCCAATGCCTACCCCACAAGCATCGGTCTCGAGTGTGAAGGGCTTGCTAAAATCCGGAAGAGCTAGCACCGGGCCAGACACCATGGCACACTTAAGGGTATCAAATGCAAGTTGAGCACTCTCATTCCAATGGAATTCACCCTTGAAGAGGAGGCTAGTTAAGGGCTTACTAATTGACCCATACCCTTTTATGAACTTACGGTAGTAACCTGTGAGTCCAAGGAATCCCCTAAGACTCTTTAGGCTCTTTGGTTGTGGCCAAGCGGTCATGGCCTCAATTTTGCTAGGGTCCGTAGCTACCCCATTTTGACTAATGATGTGCCCTAGGTACTCCACATGGTCAATACCGAAAGCACACTTACTCTTTTTAGCTCACAATTTATGGGTATGAAGGGTCTCAAGGACCTCTCTGAGATGCCCAACGTGTGTGTCCATACTAGGAGTATAGACTAATATGTCGTCAAAGAACACTAAAACAAATTTATGAAGGAAAGAAGAAAAGACCTCATTCATAAGAGCTTGGAACGTGGCCGGTGCATTGGTGAGACCAAACGGCATGACCTTGAACTCATAATGCCCATGATGAGTACGGAAGGAAGTCTTGTGTCTATCTTCCTTGCGAACCCTTATTTGATGATACCCTGCCCTAAGATCTATCTTTGAAAATACCCAAGCTCCACATAACTCGTCAAGTAAATCGTCAATAACCGGTATGGGAAATTGACCCCTAATGATTATGCTATTGAGTTGACGATAATCCACGCAAAAACGATACGTGCCGTCTTTCTTACGAACTAATAACACCGGTGAAGCAAAAGGGCTACGACTAGGTTGTATAATAGAAGAAGACAACATCTCCTTAACTTGTTTTTCAATCTCATTCTTTTGGCTATGAGGATAAAGATAAGGCCTTATGTGAACAGGTTTAGCATCGGGTTGGGTGGGTATCGCATGGTCATGGGCACGGTTCGGGGGTAGGTATTTAGGAATGTCAAAAACATCCTTATATTTCCTAAGGATCGGCCCTAGGTCGGGGTGGACATAGGGTTCCTTTTCCTCACTACCAATTGCCATGAACAAATGACCCATGACAATATTAACTTTCTTTTTAAGAAAACGGGTAAGACCCTTTTCGGACATAGCATGCAAAGCGGCGTTATCGGATGTTCCTTGTAAATGAACAGGTTTACCATCCTTAAAACATGAAAATTTCAGATTTGTAAAATTGAAAGTGATCGGGGCATACCTTTGGAGCCAATCGACACCAAGAACCATGTCGCTTCCCCTCAAGTCTAGTACCCGTAAGTCATCCGAGATCACATGGCCTTGCATTTTCCACTTCAAGCTTGGGCACTTTTGGTAGCTAATCAAGTTCTCCCTGTTAGCAACAGTGACGGTCATTACTATGGTCAAAACGGTGTCAAGCTTGAGTTCGTTAACAACGCTCGAGTCTAGAAAGCTATTCGTGCTTCCACTATCGACAAGGATCGTGAGGGCCCGTTTCTTGATCGAACCCTTCAATCACAATGTGTTGTGGGAAATGCGACCCGAGAGGGCATTCAAAGAGATCACCATGGTGCCATCCCCTTCTTCTTCTTGAGGGATGCCTTCCTCAATGCGCCCCAATTCCTCTTCATCATCATCTTCAACTTCTTGATCCTCCATACTTAGAAGTTGGTTGTTTTTGCACCCGTGCCCGGGAAAGTACCGCTCATGGAACTTATAGCACTGCCCGGGTTCACGCCTATGGACATTGGAACCGAAAGAGGGGTTGGCGCTGACCGGGCTGTTACACCTTGTGTCATGGACCCTTGGGATTGGCCAGCACCCTAGAATGACACGCTGGGGCCTCACTTGAAAGAGGAGCCTGGCCTGGAACCGTAGGACGGTTTGTTGAAACTCGGTTTGGGACCCGTGGCCCCCTTTATTTCAGCTATAGTGATTTCTTGCAATTTAGCTTATTCTATAGCGTAACTCATTTCAGTAGGTCAGTTTGCCTTAATGGCCGCGCGTATGGCGGGCTTCAAACCGCCAATAAAACTGGAAATGAAATAAGACACACTTAGTGTAGGGTGGTAGATTATCATCCAGCTGTGTAACTCTTCAAATTGGACCTCATATTCTTCTACGGTACCCGTTTGAGCGGTCTTGTTGAATTGTTCCACAACGTCTTGCAAGGACTTGTCATCAAACCTCTTGCATAGCTCGTCAATGAAGAATTGCCATGTAATGACGGTATGCCTTAGCTCTAAGGCATTGAACCAAATGTCACCGTAGTCATGCAAGTGTGATGACGCCAAACCGACCCATTCATCCTTTGGGACTTGATAGCAACAAAAATATTTCATGCATTTACGAATCCAAACTAGTGGGTTCTTGCCATAAAATTTCGTAAAATCAAGTTTAGGGTTGTAGTGGGCGGACCAAGAATTAGTGCTAATATCATTACCACTATGTTCCCCATCCTCGGAGCGGGGGTGGTGTCGTAAGTCCCTTTGCTCAGGAGCACGGCGTGGTGGTGGTGGTGGTGGTGGCGGCGACGGAGGTAGGATTCCATGGCCTCCAATGTGGACATAGTTGCCCGAACCCACATGATCTTGCGTTGGAATTTCCGGTGCTACCTCAGGCACGATCTCCTGGCGTTTCTCTTGATTCATGAGCATCCGGTTCACCGACTTGGCCAACGTCGCCACGGTGTCTTGGAGCCCACGTTGGGTTTGTCCAAACCCCGCGAAAACTTGGCAGTCAAGTGATCTACCGACGTCTTTAGTCCTTCACCCGACACACTTTGGTCATGGACCAGTGTATCAAGCCTATCAAGCCGTCTCTCAAGGGTCAAGAATCGCTCTTGTGAATCGGTCTCCTCGGACGAAGACATGTTGGTAGCGTTTGGGTTGTTGCGTCTGACAGCCAGCTTCACGATCGTATGTGCTCTGATACCAATTTTTCACAACCTCGAGATTGTGACGGCCAAAGTTACCAACTTGGGCCCGTAATGACAATAGAGGTTTAGATGAGAAAGGAAGAACGAGAGTTTGAGATGAGAAAAGAATTAAACTTAGAGAAAGTTGAGAGAAATTGAGAGAGTAAGTTGAGGAAGTAAGAATAATTCTTGTATTTTCATTGATGATCTAAAAAAGAAATACAAATACAATATTTATACTTTTACATCCAAGACAAAATAATGTCAAAAAAAATCAAAATACAGTCCTAAGATTCTACTCCAACGGCTAGTTGGAGGAGCGCCCCTAACGGCTAGGAAGGAGGCGCGCTGGGTTGGGGTGCGGCACAGGACAAGGACGCTAGGGTCGCAGCACTAGCACGGCACTGGGACGTACGCTAGGCTGGAACACGGCACAGGACAGGGACGCTGGGAATGCGGCACTGGCACGACACTGGGACGCGACTGGGCAGTGACCAAGACAATGCCATGACATTGTCATGACATGCGACTACACGGACCTGGGCACGATCTGGCGCGACCCCGGGCAGTGACCTGGGCGGCGACATGACATGGCTTGACAAGCAATCTTGACATGGACCTAGGGCCACTTGCTCGATATCTAGACAATGTCAAGGGAACCAAAGAGTCACGACCATGACAAGAAGCAAATACAACGGGTACGCTAATCAATAAGATTGATGAAGTATCAATTAAGGCAAAGATAGCCAATTGGAAAGCTATAGTCATACTTATATTCCTCCATGCTACCAATAAATGAACTATACCATTTCATCCCTCTATCAGCCAAAATTGAAATAAAATACATCACGGAGGGATTTTATATTATAAATACATTGATTCTATATATTATAATGACTTATGACCGCCTTTTTACCGCTTTATTAGAACATAGAATCGAGGAAAATTGCTTGACTTCACCAAATGGGCATGGCGTATCATGCATCTATATAATATATATATAGCTACAAATAAATTATCGGCTTACACCTGATATTTGTTTACAGATGGTGATGATATCAACTCATATGTCCATGTTCTATTTAGGGGAATAAGAATAAAATAAAAAATGTCGTTTGGAGAGATGGCTAAGTGGTTGAAAGCTCCAGTCTCGAAAACTAGCATAGTCCTCAGGATTATCAAGGGTTCGAATCCCTCTCTCCTTTTTCTTGTTGAATAGATTTATTTTCTTACTTTATTTTGTTTGCCTGGACCAGTAAAATAAAGGGAATGGCTTGACTATCTCACCTAGCCGAGCCAACAAAAAAGGAATACTTAAAAAGTATGACTTGATCCCAATATGTATGATGGAATCAATGGATTCCAACTTTAAGCATTGGATTTCTTGTCTTAGTTAAGAGGGGTTATTGAAAGAATAGGTTCAAAATTGCGATCAACTCCTTTTTCAAATCCTGCTGTAGCTACACGAGGCCTTCCCGCGTGCCACAAATGACCTATGAATAGGAAGAATCCTAGAACAAAATAAGAAGTAGATAACAAACTTCTAGGAGAGACATAATTGACTGCATTGATCTCGGTAGCTACGCCACCCACAGAATTCAAAGAACCTAAAGGCGCATGAGTCATATATTCTGTGGAATGCCATTCTTGCCAAGGTTGTATGTCTTTTTTCAGCCGACTCAAGTCCAAACTATTTGGATCTCAAAAAGGCTCTAACCAGGGAGCACGCAAATCCCAAAAACACATAGTTTCCCCTCCAAAAATGACTTCCCCAGTCAGGGAACGCATTAGATACTTACCTAAACCAGTGGGTCCTTGAGCGAATCCCACATTAGCCCCAAGACGTTAGACTCGAACTAGAAATGTAAATGCTTGAGCTTGAGAAGCAACTGGTCCAGTGGGCCCGTAAAATTCACTAGGATAAGCGGCATTATTGAGCCAGACAAAGCAATAAGCAATGAAACCAAAGATAGATAAAGCACCTAAACTATAAGACAAGCAAGCCTCTCCCGACCATACAAGTGCGCCGCGAGCCCATGCAAAAGGTTTGGTTAGTATATGCCAGATTCCACCAAGTATACAAATGGAACATATCCATACATGTCCTCCGATTATATCTTCCAAATCATCCACACTAACAATCCATCTTTCTTCCCCAAAAGGCAATTTTAGTAAATAACCAAATATAATACTTGGACTGAGGGCCAAGTTTGTAATCTTTCTTACATCTCCCCTGCCTAGAGCCTAAGTATCATATACGCCCCCAAAATAAAGTGCTTCGAATACTAGAATAAAAGCACGCATACCTAACAAGATTAAGTGAATGCCCAAAATTGTAGTCATTTTATTTCTATCTTTCCATACATAACAGAAGAATGGAAAAGATTCCTCAAGAGTTTCAGGGCCCAGAAGTGCATGATAAATACCGCCAAAGCCCAATACTACCGAGGAAATTAAGTGAAGTACTCCAGATAAGGAGTATGGAAAAGTGTCAATAACTTCCCCCCAGGGCCTATCCCCCAACCTAAAGTAGCTAGTTGGGGTAGTAAAATTAATCGTTGCTCATCCATCGGTTTTTCTAGTACAAAATGAGTCACTTCAAATACGTTCATTGCTCTGGCCTAGAATACATTTAATCCGGCATGGGCTACATGAGCTCCAAGTAGTTTACCGGATAAATTGATAAGTCGGGCATTCCCGATCCACCAAGCCAAACCGGTGGTTTCTTGGTCACGACCGGCTAAAGCTAAAGTTCCACTAAAGAGAGTTTCCACGGGGTAGAACCTCCTCAGGGAATATAAGGTTTTCATGAGGCTGATCTTGAGCTTCCATCCAAGCACGAATGCCTTCATTTATGGGAATATTTTTGGTGTAGAAAGTCTCCAATTCAGGATCTTTCGCTGCACAGATTTCTTAGGAAACGAAGTCATAGGCATGTAGGTTCAAAGCCAAACCAACTACTCTAAGAGCACTCATCCATAAACCAGTTACTGGTACAAATAACATAAAGACATGTAACGAACGTTTATTGGAAAAAGCAACCCCAAAGATTTGGGACTAAAAGCGGTTAGCGGTGACCATTGAATAAGTTTCTTCAGCTTGAGTTGGGTTAAAAGCCCGGACTGTATTTGCACCATCACCATCTTCAAACAAAGTATTTTCCATGGTAGCACCATGAATGGCACATAGCAGGGTGCCTAATACACCGGCAACTCCCATCATATGAAATGGGTTCAGCGTCCAATTATGAAATCCTTGAAAAAAGAGGATGAATTGGAATATAGCTGCTACACCAAAAACTAGGTGCAAAGAACCAACCAGACTGACCCAATGGATAAATTAGGAATACCGAAACAAAATAGCAATTGGAGCAGAGAATGCAATTGTAATATAAGGTCGTAATTGAGCAGATCGGGCAAGTTCGAATTGACGTAACATAAAACCTATAAGTCCGAAAGGGCCATGAAGATCAACAAAAGTCCACAGACCACCTAATTGACACCAGTGAGTAAACTGTCCTTGTGCTTTAGGACCCCATAGTAACAACAAGAGTGCGCTAAACTATTAGCAGGAGAAGAAATGGTTGCGGTTAAGAAATTGCCACCTTCCAAATAAGAAATGGCCAATCCATGGGTATACCATGAAGTTACAAATGTTGTGCATGTAAACCAACCTCCTAAAGAAAAATAAGCACAAGGAAAGAGCAATAGACCGGACCAACCTACAAAAACGAAATGATCCCTCAGTAACCAGTCATCCGTAATATCAAATAAATCGTTTTCATCTTTGGTAAATTTACCAAGGGCTATGGTCGTAGTCATCCTCCTATTCAACTACTTCAACCATTTCCGAGCACCTCATAGTATTTTATATAGTCCGAGGATTCGATCATTTCGTTTATGCATGATTTGATTTCTCCCACGCTGATCCTTACAATAGGCAATAGGTTTCGAAGATAAAAATCCTTTAGTGGTTCATAAATTGATTTAAATAAAGTAAATTCCTCATCTCAATTAGATTATTCCTTTCTATTTTGAATAATCACCTGAACCGTGAATTGTCTTATGTCTCGTCAATCATATATATGAATTTATTGAAAGAACTGTTCAAGGAAAAACTGATCTTCTCTTTCGCTTCCAGTTGATCATCGATCTAACCTCCTCTTTACATCAACCAAGCAAGTAATCTTATTCCTTCATCTTGTTCGTGAGATTGAGAAAAAGAAATAGAAAAAATAAAATAAATGTCTATAGAGATTCTTCTAATTTATATGTAAACTACTTTTTTTTTTTTTTTTCAATTTGCTTATATTTTTTATTTCTTTTTCTTGCAAATGAATCAGAAACTTCAGCATAGAGTATATCTTTTCATTTTCACGGATCAAAGAGAGAAAGATACTTCGAATATTTTTCTATTTACTTTTTCTTATATGTAAGACAGAAAGAGAATTTCCTATTTTATTCCTAATTCAATAAACAATAAAAAATAGGAGACTGGAAATAAAAGTTTCTTTCCCTCATGCTGTCCATCATATTGTTGGAAGATATGGAATGCATCACTATAGAAATAGTTGGTATATGACGTCACGATCTAATAGATTTATCTAAATCGTATTTTATGGATAGTAAATAGAAATTAATCCTGTTCTGCAATCAAACAATATATATTAAAAATGGCTTTTTTTATGATTTGGAATAAATGTTTCATCTTCTCTATTCTATGAAGGAAGAGAATAGCCAATTTATTGCTATGGAATATCTAAACACAAAAATTTAATTGGAAATATCAGCAAGTTCGTGCAGAGTCTAAAGAAATAAAAAGGAAAGTTCAATTGTTCCTATTTCATCTCTATCAAATTTGAATATCTTTTAATATCAGATTAGCGGATATAGTCATGATTCAATAGGTCAGGTCCACTTACTTTATTATTTGTTGGTTTCTAATCATTCCAATGGATTTGAGTGGAATAATTGAAAATAGGTAGGAAATATAAGTCATTGATGATTCAAGAGACTATTTATCTTATCATTATTTATTCATTATATTATAATGAATAAATGTTCAACTTTATAACTACTATAAACTATAGTTTATTATAGTTATATTATAGTTATATAGTTATAGTTGATTACTTTTTACTTTACATTTACAAATATCAACAAACAATATATCTTTTCTCCATTCAAATATTAATACTACGACTGTAGTTTTAAGGAAAGAAAAAAAAAAAAAAACTCAAAAGCCCCTTATCGGATTTGAATTGATGACTTACGCTTTACCATGGTGTTACACTACCACTGAGTTAAAAGGGCTTTTTTAGTCAATTCCTGACTGACTCACTATTCAGTGAAGATATCTATGTACATATATTAGATACAAAAGTTATTATATAATATAAAATGCACAAGTGGACTCATAACGGCTAGTGGCTGGTTCTGGAATGATAAGGTGGGTTTATCTATTGAGTCTACAGTCAAATGGTTTATTGATTTTTGATATATATCAATTCATTGATTCAAAGACTGACCTAATTGGTTTTCTTTTATTGAATTGATCCCCATCAAAACTAAATTAACTTGATACATATACCTACCAATTTAATATAGATTTAAGATATTTCATTAAATCATGTGATGAAGAAGTTTGATTTGTCCCCTTGAGCCAAATTTTTAGATAAACAAAAAATTTCCAGTTTAGTGTGAAATTCAAATAGAAATAAGCATATTTTGTCTTAAAAATGATGAATCAACTAATAAAAGTGAAAAAAAAATGGAATTCAACTCTTTCTTTTTTCTTTCTGGTCGACAAATTACTCATACATTCTTTCTTCGTATTATTTGTATTAATTTAATTAGTAATTTATATTTTAATTAAAAAAATATTATTTGATTTTCGATTCTTCTGTTATTTATAATTATTCTATTATTTGTATTTATTATATTATTTTCGATAGTAGATAGAATAGAATTCTAATTCATTATAATTATTTTATTATAATTATAGAATATAATCATAGAAAATATAGAATATACATAGAATATATAATGGAATATAAAATAGAATAGATAGAAAGAATATTCCATATAATATATATGATAGAATGGATACTAATAATGAATTTTTTATTTTATAATTTTTTTTTAAAAGTTGAATGGTTTATTCATAAATCGGAATAACTAATAAAAAAAATTTATGAAATCATGAAAGATGGAAAGATCCTTCAGATCTGATCATTACATTATATTGACAACTCATTTTGACAATTTCAAAAAACTGTTCGTACTCTGAACATAGTATGATGACGGTCGGGCACGTATGCTTCCATCATCTATTGGTCAGGACATCTCTCTTTCAAGGAGGCAGCGGGGATTCGACTTCCCCTAGGGGTAGAGTACTACAAAAGAAAGTTTATCATGGATTATCTATAATCCAAAAATTAAATTGATTCTTCCTGGGCCGATGCCTGAGCGGTTAAAGGGGACGGATTGTAAATTCGTTGGTGTGTCCAACGCTGGTTCAAATCTAGCTCGGGCCAATAATTTGCTATCCACCATAAGATAAAGATTTTTGTCCTCCAGAAACCATTGATGCGTGGGGAATAAAGAGTAAAATTTTCTGCTCTATACCTGCGTACATTTGTTGTTTGCTTGATTTGTTTTGTTTTGTTCCGAAGAATTCGAATCATGATAATGATGACAATTCACATCAGGATCTCTATGTATAAAGTCTTAAGGAAAAAAAGAAGACTCTTTTTCTCTTTATTGAAAAGTGGATTCTCAATCGATTTGGAAATAATGAAAATTTTGTGTCATTCTTACCAAAATGTATATCTTGTGCATATCATGTGTATATCAATGCGGAAATCAATATAGAACTTATGTCTCTGTTACAACACGAAAATTCAAAATAGAAATGTTTTGAATCAAATCCTAAAATAAAAAAGGGATGTTGTATGTATAACTTATTTCCCGTGGATTGTAGTTCAATTGGTCAGAGCACTGCCTTGTCAAGGGGGTTCAAGCCCCGTCAGTCCCGCGGAGCCGATAAATACATCCATTCATCTTTCCCTTTTTAGGAAAAGGGAGACAGTGAATAGAATTTGCCTCTCAATAGGGATTCTTTTTTCTTATTTCTTTCCTTTTTTCCTTTCACATTTATTTCTAATTAAAAAAAATGTAAATTTTCATTACTTGAACTAGTACCGATTGATGAGAGAGAAACATATGTGGATTAGTACTATTACAATTATTGGTAACCTCATATTCAGGATTCCAAGGGATACCATAGTGGGTCTGGTTTGAGTACCTCGGGAACAAATACACAAATGGAATTCTTTTCTTGTACAATACAAAATGAATTTTTTTTTTTCAAATTAAAACTATCTTTCTTTCTGACTTTGATTTTTTTTAATCCCAATGACTAAAACTGACTAATTGAAATTTGAAACAATTTACCTCATTCAAATTGTATATTAAACTTTTTGTTTTAATATATTTAGTACTAATATAAGAAAAGAAGATATTAATAGAAAAACAAGGATCTTGCCTTTTTTAAATTAGAAATTAAATGATAAAGGTAATGCATAACCTTTTGTTCCTTCTTAATTTAATTTTAATTAAAGTTAAGGTAAAGATTCTATCGAAGAAAGAATAAACTCCAATATACTAGGACTCTTTTTTCACTTTTTTTTTTCTTCCAAGAAATTTAGATCATTAAAAATTAAAAAAAGGGAAGTTTAGAATTTAATTCTTTCCCCTTTTTCCATTTGACTTCTATTAATTGTTTTGTGGGGGTTATGACCAATTGAAGTGAAAAAGAAGTCAGATAATTCTTCGTCAGGCAATTGTAATTGTACAGGGAAGATGGTAGGTCATGGAAAGGAAAGAATCTAGTAGAAATAATGATAAAAAAAAAAAAAGGAATTCAATTTTGGATTCAGTATGGATAAAAGATTTTCCTATGTTATACTATTCAATTCATGACGACAAATTGATTTGATAGTTAAGATATTGTTATTCATGATATTGATCCGATTCAATATCATCAAGATGTAATTCATCCTCTTGAATTTACAGGCAAAATTGTTTCATCTCCATCTCTATGGGATTAAATCCCGAGTTATTGCGAAATAAAAAAAAACGATGAGATTACAGAAGTAAATATTCTTGCATTTATTGCTACTGCACTCTTTATTCTAGTTCCTACTACTTTTTTACTTATCATCTACGTAAAAACGGTCACCCAAAATGATTAATATGAATGCAACTTAACTTCTTAGCTCTTTATTAATGATTAAAAAAATCTAAAAAAAGTATTTTAATTTCACTTCTTAAATCTTAAAAGAAATACTGCTTAGAATCAATAGTATTTTATGATATCTGATAATATGGTAGAAAGAAATATATGAATCTTTCTACCATACTATATATAGATTAGTGTTTTTGTAGTGTATAAAGTTGTACAGTATAAAGATATAGACTTAATATAGATCAATTTACAATATATATCTTTATTTATGTTATGTAGATCTTAATTACATCGATGGAATGTAAATAGTGCCCTAATTCTATTTCTTTGCTACATCTATTTGATTGATCTATTTGTATTCATTCCGATCAATTCGAAACAATCGAAAGGCAACTCTTACTTTTATTTTACTTTACATTTTTAATTCTTAGATTTCTTTTTTCTTTTTCAAAATCTCAGGTATCCGTCAAATGAATTAAAGAAAAATGGCGTGGACATATTAATAAAAGAAAACCCAAACGAGCAATCATTTTTTAGCATTTCCAAGGAGTAAAGTTAAAGTAATTGATTGAGCCATTAGTTGATAGAGAAGTTCCATGGTATGGAGGAACGAGTCATTGAATGGTCAAATCATAAACTAACTAATGAAAAATAGGCTTTGGAAGAAAGCTTCAATCATATAAAAATGAACAAAAAAAATCCCAATAAGATGAATCATTATTAAAAGAAGATGAATCTTTAAAAGAAAGAGTACAACAACATTCAAAAATCTCAAACAAATTGTTCAAAGGGCAGAAAATACTAGACAAGATACTCTCCTCTCAAAAACTGGTTTACAACATAAAAGGAATTGATTATAATGGAAACGTTCAAAAAAAAATTTAAATGTATTTTTCATCAAAGCCTCCTCACCTCCAACGAACTCTACAAAGATGTCACTATTTTGGTGACCATATGCATATTGTGTGCAAATATCCTTTTAATAAGAATTTGAGAAAAACCAAGATGGTTTGGGTTCCTAAAGGATCTCCACCACCAAAGGTGAAGGCTAACAACGAAGGACCTAAGAAAATTTGGGTACCAAAAGATCGTTAAGTTGTGTGGATATGCTTGAAGAATGAGAAGAAAAATCGAAAATGGTGCTTGTAGAACAATAGAAGAACACTTCTATGAAATCAAGGAAAGGAAATCTCACTTTCAACAAGAAGAAAAGAAAAATTCATTGTATCTGTATTGTTGGTCCTAACTCTTCTCATTGCATAGATGATGGTTAATTGTTGATGGTCTTATGTATAATCTTCTAAAGATTAGTCTAATACATGATAGAGTTTATTGTGTGAAATCTTGAGTCATCTAAATATATAGTGGCACATGCTTAAATAAATGAAATAATTCTTGATCGAGTAACATGGGATAATGTACATGAATTGTTCTTGAGTATATGAACTTTGTGAATTGTTCTAGTGTCTTGAATGGAAATGATCTTTGGATTTGACATAGAAGATTTGCACTTACTAGTATGGACTTAATTTCAAAACCATTGAAAAATTCTCTTGTTTGATGACTACCAAAGCTTAATTCAAGAAAGGTCATATTTGTGGTACATTTAAATATTTGAAATAAACAAGATCTTCATTCAAACTCAAGGATGTAGTTTCTATCTCAAGGTGTCTTAAACTCTTGCATACAGACTTGTTTGATCCTGCTAGACATTTGAGCCTTAGTGAAAAATGTATGCACTTATAATTGATGATGATTACTCCCATTTTGCTTGGTGCTTATTCCTTTCCCATAAGAATAAAGCCTTTGACAAATTTGAAAAGTTTTGCAAACAAGTGCAAAATGAAAAGGATTTGAAAATCCTTTCAACTAGAAGTGATTATGGAAGGAAATTAAAAAAAATGATTTTGAAAAATATTATGATTAACTTTGAATCCACCACAAGTTTTTTGACTCCTAAACTTCCTCAAAAAATGAAGTGATTGAAAGAAAAAATGGAACTTTTCAACAAATGGAAAAAAACCATTCTTGGAGAAAACAATTTGCCGAATTCTTTTTGGGCCGAAGGCATTAACACCGCTTGTTAGATTCTAAATAAGGCTTTGATGAGGCCAATTTTGAAGAAAACACCTTATGAACTTTACAAAGGAAGAAACTCAAATATTGCGTATTTCAAACCGTTTGGATGTAAATGCTTTATCCACAACTATGGGAAAACTAATCCTGGTATATTTGATCCAATAATGGATGAAGGCATATTCATTGGATGTTTTCTTACTTGCAAAGCATATGGCAAGGGTAGTAGAAAAGTCTATACATGTCGTATTTGTTGAAACTAACAACTTGTACTCTAAAATTCCTTGTAATGATGATGATATAGTGATCAAACCAACAAATATCACACCCTCATCAAAGGCGCAAGAAAAGGCTAAAGCCAAAGATCTAATGATGAACCAAAAAGAAATGTCTAAAATGTAGAATCAAAAGAGGACGACTTGCCACATGTGATTAGAAATTTTTGAAGGATCATCTAACAAGTCAAATCATCGGTGATCCCACTCAATATAGTAAGAAACAAGGAAAGGTTAGTAGCTAAAAGCTATAACCAAGAAGAAGGTATAGACTATGAAGAGACCTTTATACCCACTGTTAGATTAGAAGCTATCAGACTCTTATGTGCCTTTTCATCATTCAAAAATTTTGAAAATTTTCAAATAAATATGAAAGTGCATCTTTGAATGGTTTTATTGAAAAAGAAATTTATGACCCCCCTAGTTCGAGGATGACAAATTCTTCATTCATGTTTATAAACTCAGAACGGCTCTTTAAGGATTGAAACAACCTCCTAGAGCTTGGTGTGAAATATTGAATTCATTTTTAAAGCAAAACGGAATTTTAAGGGAAGGTTGATACCACACTTTTTGTCACACTCTAGAACGATATACTCATTGTGCAAATTTATGTCGATGATATAGTGTATGGTGCTACTAATCCATCTCCTTGCACAAAATTTGCATAACTTATAAGTCAGGAATTCGAAATGAGTATGATAGGAGAACTCAATTACTTCCTTTAGATTGCAAATCAAGCAACGCAGGGAAGGAATTTTAATCAACCAAGCCAAGTACAACAAGGAAATGCTTAAAAAGTTTGGCATGGAAATTTCAAAGCAATTGCAACCCAAATGAGCTCAACACTCAAAATAGACATGGATGATAGAGGTAAAAAGGTGGACCAAAAGCTATATAAAGGTATGATTGGATCATTTCTTTACCTTACTGCTACTAGGCTTGATATTTTGCTTATGTGCAAGATTTCAAGCATGTCCTAAGGAATCTCATTAATGTGCTATAAAAATAATTTTGGATACATAGTTGGTATTCTAACCCTGAGCCTATTCTACCTTAAATGTGATTTCTTTGATTTAGTTGGACATAGTGGTGTGGATTTTTCCAAATACAAAGTGGACAGGAAATCAACTAGTGGTACTCGTCAATTCCTTGGTCATGCTTTGGTGTCACGGTTCAGTAAAAAGCAAATTTACATTGCTTTATCCACTACCGAGGCCGAATATATTGCATGTGGAAGTTATTATGCCCAAATGTTTCGGTTAATGCATCAATAAAATGACTATGGCATTCATATCGATCATGCTCCCATCATGTGCAATAACACTAGTTCTATATGTTTAACTAAAAACCCAGCTCAACATTCTAGAACAAAGCATATCGAGGTTAGGCATCATTTCATTCGTGCTCATGTGCTTCAAGGGTAATGTCATTGTGAAATTTGTCCCCACAAATGATCAATTAGCATACATTTTTACTAAAACTCCAGGTGAAGAAATATTTTGTGACATTAGAACTAGAATTAACATGTGCAATTTGACCACTTAACCTTGATTATTTGCATCATTCATTTGCATTCAAACATTGAGTTTCAATACTCAACATCAAAGAGCTCCAATGGACCAAGTATTCTTATCTAACTCATGGATATAAGAACTTGGACTATTTTTCAAAAAAAGGAAGGGGTATTTTCAATTATTTTAAAAAAGCACACACAAGAATTCAAAGTTGTGCTTTATTTTCTGTGTGTTGACACACAAGTTTTGTATTTCACCACAAAGAGTTGCAGTAAGTGCCACTCTATTTCTATGTGTCAACACACAAGTTGTGTGTGTTGACGCACGGAGGAAAGCCATGAGTCTTAGTTTTTTTTTTTTTTTTTTTCCTATCTTCATTTTCACACATCTTCACTTCTCCAACTTTCTCTCTAACAAACCCTAACCTCTCTCTTTCAACAAAAATCTCCAAAACACATCTAAAATCATCAAATTTTGTTTCAAAACTCTTACAAATTTTTACTAAAAATCAAGTTTTTATCTTTATTTTGACATCAAAACCTCGGATTTTTGTCAAAAGTACATCTTCTTCACAAAACCCTAACCCAAAAATGAACCACCCAAGATTTTCTAAAACTTGTTTTTTTTTTTTTTTTTTTTTTTTTTTTCCCTCCACTTTTCTTGCTTTTCTAAGTCTAAAGTCATCTATTTTCACAAACCTTTAATTTTCTTGAATAATTTTGGACAAATCTCTAGATTTCACTTTTTTCTCTCAAGCCCTAACCCTAACCATGATTTTTCACTCAAATATTCTCAAGGTTTAAGTCATGGGTTTTACAAAAAGGTTGGAAGCTCCCTCAAAGAAGAGGTTGGGAAATGATGAAGGTGCTTCTTCTTCTCAGAATCCTAGCTCGTTAATTCCTCTAACCCTTTCCTCAAAAAGGAAGTGTTATTTTGTAGATTTGTAGATTGGACTTGGATTAGGAAAAACAACTTGGGGGGAATTGTTTGCTTTGTTTGAAAGAGTATGTTGGATTGAAATTTATTGAATAAAGGAACTAGTATACCTGAATTTAGTACGCGAATTTTACTTTAAACTTAAAATTTCTAGAACTACGCCTTTAGAATTATTTTCAAAAGTTTAAGGCCAAGTAATTAAAATTAATGCATCTTATATAAATGAATTGCTTAGTTTTGTTTTTGAGGAAGAGGATAATTTTAATGAATTGCTTAGTTTTGTTTTTGAAGAAGAGGATAATTTTGGTTTTCCCCAAGAACTCCACCAATTCCCTCTCCCCGAATCTCACCGTAACTTCTTACTTCAACAAGTTTGTGGTGAAATACCACTTCCTAACAAAAAGAAGCCATACTCAAATGATTTGGAGGTAGTGCTTGAATTAGCACATAAATTGGTTTGTATGAACATCACTCTAAGATCGGGTCGCTGCGATTTGGTCTCAAACTTGCATCTATTTCTTTATCTCGACTCCTAAATGGCCAAAGAATTTATCTTGGGGATTTAGTCTTAAAATTCATGTTTGACATCCATTCTTGAAAGACTAATCCTGCTTATGGCATGCTTCTTACCCATATCTTTCAATGTAATTCAAATAGAACATCTCTTTCAAACCCATTCAGCATCAAGATGACTCTATTGAGACATCTTTGAAAAAGATGGGGTTTGTTCTTAAAAACAATGAATGAGTAAAAAAAGAAAAAGGAGTTAGGAGAATAGTAGAAATAGATGAAGAGAGAGACGAGAAAGGGGAAAATTTTGATGAAGAAGAGCATGTGGTTAATAAGAAAAAAACTTCAAAAAGGACCTCAGAAAAGAAGGAGGGTGAGTGACCGAATTGCTTCATTGGAAGAACAAGTGTCTTTGATGCATTTTTTTTACTAGCAAATGCACTAGTCTCTTCAAGTAATACAGAGTGAGTAGAGTATCGTTCCCACAAGGATAGCTGAGTGAGTACTGAAATTAATAGCTTTAATACTATTTCAAAAATCGAAGAATTGGGGATTTTGATATGAAATAAAGTAAGATAAAATAAAATAAAAATAAAAAGTTAAAACTAGACTAATATTAGCCGATTTAAGGTTTTTTTTTTTAGTTAATAAAGTCTAAGGCATCCGATTTCACCTTAGTTGCATCAATACGCCTTTTCTATCCTCGATACTCGAGTTGTTACTATGTGTTGATGGTTGAAAATCCTAATTTACTAAACATTCTCTTTCGAGCAACATTTAGCGTACTCTTTAACATATTAACCCATCACTTTCGTGCATGAATTTAAATAAGAAAAGAGTTATAAAAGCTCTATGATTTTCTTTTAAAAACCACACAAATCGCGTTAATCTCCCTCGAGCATTCGCCCAATTTGTGGTGCTTATCACCTCAGCACTCATCATAAATCTCCTTTCAGTCTCATTATGAATCATTATAGGCCTTAAATGGTGATCAAGCATTTAAATCTCATAAAGAACAATGATAAACACTGCAACAATGCAATAACATCAACATTGAATACCTTAAATTAGAAATAAGCGTATTTTATAACTTAGGCTACATCGTAGACTTAGATTAATAAAATTAGTTCATGTTAAACTTAATATTAAACATTAAAAATATCAAAATACATGAACTAATGAACAAAAATGATTAAACAAACAAAAAATAAAAAAAAATAGCAAAGAACAGGTTAGGTTTGCTGCACAGACCCGACCCCTTCTCACCCCTATTTCACTCGATTTTTTTTGTGTTTTTTGGTCTAAAAACTTGATTATTCTACTCCCTCCATCCTCCCCTATTTATACAAGTAGAGTTTGGAATAAAAAAAATAAGAAAAAATCTCAAAAATTAGCTCCCAATTGTGCTTCCCAGCTGCAGCTGCTGTCTGTCTGCGAGTTGCTGATTTTTTATTGATTTTCTTGATTTTTTCTACACTCCACCGCCCAAATTCTGCTCTCAAACATCATATTGATGTTGTTTCATGTTTGTACAATGAATTTGGCAAAAAAAAAATTGAGTTTTAATTGCAAAAATGCAAGTTGTTCATGAAAATCTGAAATCTGTCAAAATTTCTGTATGTTGATTTTCAGCTTGTTTTTCTCCATTTTTTCACGAAATTCTCCACCCAAATGCTGCATAAACATGTTAAAAAGATGTTAAATAACTTATTTAAGCTTTGGTTCAGTGAATTCAGTAAAAAAAAAAAATGCTAAAATCGAGCTACAAAGTGACATGCTGCAGCAGGTGCAAGTTGCTTTGCAACTTGTAAAATTTTTTATATTTTTTCTGGTTTTTTTATGTTAAAGAGTGCTTAAAATGTCTTCAAGTAATGTTAAATTGTATTATACAATACATAAAAGATGAATAATGAGGGTAAAAGCTTAAACTTTGGCTAAAAATTGATGCAAAACTTGTGAAATAGGGTGTAAGTTAGGTGTTCTTGGTAATTTTGTACAATTTTTGTTATTATTTTGCAATTTTTTTATTTATCTTGCTTTTACTTGTTGATATTAATGATAAAACTAACAAGATTTAATACAAAATTGGTGTTTTTACAAGAAAATAGCAAAATTCTGTAAAATGAGCAAAACCGGGCAAAATTGATAAAAATTATAAGTAAAATGGTTAAAAATGTATTAAAATAATATAGATAAATATATACTAATTTAAGGTTATCAAAATACCCCCAAACTTAAATCTTGCTCGTCCTCGAGCAAGGCATAACTCTTTATTGGGTAGCACTTATCTTTATTTATGCGAGATAGTAGTGTTAGAGATACAATTTTATCTACTCTCTCTTTTTTTTTATATTTTTCTTTTAGATTCAGGCATAACTCTTCAAAGCTCATTATAAGATAATAATCCTTAATGCAATCCATTCAAATTTGAATATCTTTTAATAAGAAACAAAGGTAAAACAACTATGCTAACTAGTGAACTCAAATACCATGGTTTTATCAAGTTAAGGCATTAGATTTTTGTTTCACCATTAAAGCAAAAAAACAATCGATTCTCAGGTTATTTCAATTAAATTACAGTAAAGAAAGAGTAGAAAAATAGCCTGAAAAGCATGATGATAATTTTTCAAAATACATGGGGATTTTTTTTTTAATATATTGTTGTTATTATATTATTATTATTCAAAATAAAGTAAAACTTAAAGGGTAAAAATTTTTTTTTGTTGGTCGACCCTATTTACATCCCCATACAAAGGCTCCGAACTCTGGGAGGTACTTAAGCAGACTCTAAAACAGACAGTAACAGAAAACTTCGTCAAAATATTTTTTAAAAAAAATTCATTAAAATTTTAAAACTTAACTCTGCCACCCAAAACTTAAAAATTAACATTTTTTTAAAAGGAATATAAAGAACAACTGGGAGAGAGGTACTTTCCCGGTTTGAGGATTGCTTTTTGATGATGCATTTGGACATCGTGCCACCCCTAAACTTATTGTGAAATACATGTTTAAACAAAAATAACTATGGGACAAAATAATGACAGGAAAATAAAATTAGATAAATAAAAATAAAAACACTTGGGTTGCCTCACAAGAAGTGCTTAGTTTATAGTCGTTAGCTTGACGTTTTGGGTGGATCTAATTTATCTAGATGGATTAAAAAGTTAAGATAAAGTTAAAATTAATCAGAAAACTTAAAAATACGACAATCTAAAATAAAATAAAATACAATAAATAAATGAATGAACATTAATTTTTCAAATTTTGAACAAAATTTACAATCTATTAACAATTTCAAATTATAAAAAACAAACAATTTTTTTTGTGGTTAGCAGTTACCCTTCAACTAAAGTGAAGGAACCGCCTGCCTTCACATAATGTGAAGGCCTTGGTATGCTCAGTCCCTTGAACAATGGGGGCTTGGTTTTCTTGCTCAAATGGAAGTAAGAGTGCAAGAAGAGGTGGGGTGGTTGCCCTTCACCTAAAGTGAAGGAACCGCTTGGCTTTCACCTAATGTGAAGGCCTTGGTATGCTGAGCCCCTTGAACAATGGGGGCTTGGTTTTCTGGCTCAAATGGAAGCAATAGAGCAAGAAGAGGTGGGCGGTTACCCTTCAACTTAAGTGAAGGAACCGCCTGGCTTTCACCTAATGTGAAGGCCTTGGTATGCTAAGTCCCTTGAACAATATGGGCTTGGTTTTCTTGCTCAAATGGAAGTAATAGAGCAAAAAAAGGTGGGCGGTTACCCTTCACCTAAAGTGAAGGAACCACCTTGCTTTCACCTAATGTGAAGGCCTTGGTATGCTAAGTCCCTTGAACAATATGGGCTTGGTTTTCTTGCTCAAATGGAAGTAATAGAGCAAAAAAAGGTGGGCGGTTACCCTTCACCTAAAGTGAAGGAACCACCTTGCTTTCACCTAATGTGAAGGCCTTAGTATGCTAAGTCCCTTGAACATAGGGGGCTTGGTTTTCTCGCTCAAATGGAAGTAGGAGAGAAAGAAGAGTGGGGCGGTCACCCTTCACCTCAAGTGAAGGAACCGCCAGGCTTTCACCTAATGTGAATGCCTTGGTATGCTAAGTCCCTTAAACAATGGGGCTTGGTTTTCTTGCTCAAATGGAAGTAATAGAGCAAGAAGAGGTGGGCGGTTACCCTCCACCTAAAGTGAAGGAACTGCCTTGCTTTCACCTAATGTGAGGGCCTTGGTATACTAAGTCCCTTGAACACTGGGGGCTTGGTTTTCTTTCTCAAATGGAAGTAATAGAGCAAGAAGAGGTGGGCAGTTACCCTTCACCTAAAGTGAAGGAATCACCTGGCTTTCATCTAATGTGAAAGCCTTGGTATGCTAAGTCCCTTGAACAATGGCGGCATGGTTTTCTTGCTCAAATGGAAGTAATAGAGCAAGAAGAGGTGGGCGGTTACCCTTCACCTAAAGTGAAGGAAACGCCTGGCTTTCACCTAATGTGAAGGCCTTGGTATGCTAAGTCCCTTGAACAATGGAGGCTTGGTTTTCTTGCTCAAATGGAAGTAATAGAGCAAGAGGAGGTGGGCGGTTACCCTTCACCTAAAGTGAAGGAACCGCCTGGCTTTCACGTAATGTGAAGGCCGTGGTATGCTAAGTCCCTTGAACAATGGGGGCTTGGTTTTCTTGCTCAAATGGAAGTAAGAGAGCAAGAAGATGTGGGGCGTTTAACCTTCACCTAAAGTGAAGGAACCGCCTGGCTTACACCGAATGTGAAGGCATTGGTATGCTGAGTCCCTTGAATAGTAGGGGCTTGGTTTTCTTGCTCAAATGGAAGTAATAGAGCAAGAAGAGGTGGGCGGTTACCCTACACCTAAAGTGAAGGAACCGCCTGGCTTTCACCTAATGTGAAGGCCTTGGTATTCTAAGTCCCTTGAATAATGGAGGCTTGGTTTTCTTGCTCAAATGGAAGTAATAGAGCAAGAAGAGGTGGCCGGTCACCCTTCCTCTAAAGTGAAGGAACCGCTTGGCTTTCCCCTAATGTGAAGGCCGTGGTATGCTAAGTCCCTTGAACAATGGGGGCTTGGTTTTCTTGCTCAAATGGAAGTAAGAGAGCAAGAAGAGGTGGGGCGTTTAACCTTCACCTAAAGTGAAGGAACCGCCTGGCTTTCACCAAATGTGAAGGCCTTGGTATGCTGAGTCCCTTGAACAATGGGGGCATGGTTTTCTTGCTCAAATGGAAGTAATAGAGCAAGAAGAGGTGGGCGGTTACCCTTCAACTAAAGTGAAGGAACCGCCTGGCTTTCACCTAATGTGAAGGCCTTGGTATGTTAAGTCCCTTGGACAATGGGGGCTTGGTTTTCTTGCTCAAATGGAAGTAATAGAGCAAAAAAAGGTGGGCGGTTACCCTTCACCTAAAGTGAAGGAACCACCTGGCTTTCACCTAATGTGAAGGCCTTAGTATGCTAAGTCCCTTGAACATAGGGGGCTTGGTTTTCTAGCTCAAATGGAAGTAGGAGAGCAAGAAGAGGTGGGGCGGTCACCCTTCACCTAAAGTGAAGGAACCGCCAGGCTTTCACCAAATGTGAATGCCTTGGTATGCTAAGTCCTTTAAACAATGGGGGCTTGGTTTTCTTGCTCAAATGGAAGTAATAGAGCAAGAGGAGGTGGGCGGTTACCCTCCACCTAAAGTGAAGGAACTGTCTTGCTTTCACCTAATGTGAGGGCCTTGGTATACTAAGTCACTTGAACACTGGGGACTTGCTTTCTCAAATGGAAGTAATAGAGCAAGAAGAGGTGGGCAGGTACCCTTCACCTAAAGTGAAGGAATCGCCTGGCTTTCACCTAATGTGAAGGCCTTGGTATGCTAAGTCCCTTGAACAATGGCGGCTTGGTTTTCTTGCTCAAATGGAAGTAATAGAGCAGGAAGAGGTGAGCGGTTACCCTTCACCTAAAGTGAAGGAAACGCCTGGCTTTCACCTAATGTGAAGGCCTTGGGATGCTAAGTCCCTTGAACAATGGAGGCTTGGTTTTCTTGCTCAAATGGAAGTAATAGAGCAAGAGGAGGTGGGCGGTTACCCTTCACCTAAAGTGAAGGAACCGCCTGGCTTTCACCGAATGTGAAGGCCTTGGTATTCTAAGTCCCTTGAACAATGGAGGCTTGGTTTTCTTGCTCAAATGGAAGTAATAGAGCAAGAAGAGGTCGGCGGTCACCCTTCAACTAAAGTGAAGGAACCGCCTGGCTTTCCCCTAATGTGAAAGCCGTGGTATGCTAAGTCCCTTGAACAATGGGGGCTTGGTTTTCTTGCTCAAATGGAAGTAAGAGAGCAAGAAGAGGTGGGGCGTTTAACCTTCACCTAAAGTGAAGGAGCCGCCCGGCTTTCACCAAATGTGAAGGCCTTGGTATGCTGAGTCCCTTGAACAATGAGGGCTTGGTTTTCTTGCTCAAATGGAAGTAATAGAGCAAGAAGAGGTGGGCGGTTACCCTTCACCTAAAGTGAAGGAACCGCCTGGCTTTCACCTAATGTGAAGGCCTTGGTATGTTAAGTCCCTTGAACAATGGGGGCTTGGTTTTTCTGCCGGAATGGAAGTAATAGAGAAAGAAGAGGTGGGCGGTTACCCTTCACCTAAAGTGAAGGAACCGCCTGGCTTTCACCTAATGTGAAGGCCTTGGTATGCTAAGTCCCTTGAACAATAGGAGCTTGGTTTTCTTACTCGAATGAAAGTAATAGAGCAAGGAGAGGTGGGCGGTTACCCTTCACCTAAAGGGAAGGAACCGCCTGGCTTTCACCTAATGTGAAGGCCTTGAACAATGGGGGCTTGGTTTTCTTGCTCAAATGGAAGTAATAGAGCAAGAAGAGGTGGGCGGTTACCCTTCACCTAAAGTGAAGGAACCGCCTGGCTTTTACCTAATGTGAAGGCCTTGGTATGCTAAGTCCCTTTAACAATGGGGACTTGGTTTTCTTGCTCAAATGGAAGTAAGAGAGCAAGAAGAGGTGGGGCGGTTATCCTTCACCTAATGTGAAGGAGCTGCCTGGCTTTCACCTAATGTGAAGGCCTTGGTATGCTGAGTCCCTTGAACAATGGGGGCTTGGTTTTCTTGTTCAAATGGAAGTAATAGAGCAAGAAGAGGTGGGCAGTTACCCTTCACCTAAAGTGAAGGAACCGCCTGGCTTTCACCTAATGTGAAGGCTTTTGTATGCTAAGTCTCTTGAAGAATGGGGGCTTAGTCCTTCTTGCTCAAGTTAAAATGAAAGAGTAAGGAGAGGTTGGGCGGTCATCCTTCACCAACCATGAAGGGCATGCAGGCGGTTGGTTGGTCCCATCTAACATCAGGGACGGGCGGTAAACTCTCACCGGTTTGAGAGCCCGCTGTTGTGTGCCACATCTAACACCGTGGCGGTTGGTTGGTCCCATCTAACATAGGGACGGGCGGTAAACTCTCGCCGGTTTGAGAGCCCGCTATTGTGTGCCACATCTAACACCGCGGCGGTTGGTTGGTCCCATCTAACATTAGGGACGGGCGGTAAACTCTCACCGGTTTGAGAGCCCGCTATTGTGTGCCACATCTAACACCGCGGCGGTTGGTTGGTCCCATCTGATATCAGGGACGGGCGGTAAACTCTCACCGGTTTGAGAGCCCGCTATTGTGTGCCACATCTAACACCGTGGCGGTTGGTTGGTCCCATCTAACCTCAGGGACAAGCTGTAAACTCTCACCGGTTTGAGAGCCCGCTATTGTGTGCCTCATCTAACCCCGTGGCGGTTGGTTGGTCCCATCTAACCTCAGGGACAAGCTGTAAACTCTCACCGGTTTGAGAGCCCGCTATTGTGTGCCTCATCTAACACCGTGGCGGTTGGTTGGTCCCATCTAACATCAGGGACGGGCGGTATACTCTCACCAGTTTGAAAGCCCGCTGTTTTGTGCCACATCTAACACCGTGGCGGTTGGTTGGTCCCATCTAACATCAGGGACGGCAGTAAACTCTCATCGGTTTGAGAGCCTGCTATTGTGTGCCACATCTAACACCGTGGCGGTTGGTTGGTCCCATCTAACATCAGGGACGGGCGGTAAACTCTCACCGGTTTGAGAGCCCGCTATTGTGTGCCCCATCTAACACAAGGGCGGTTGTGCGTCCCAGCTAACATCAGGGACGGGCGTTAAACCCTCACCAGCTTGGGGGTCTGCGGTTTTTGACCCCGTCTAACGTGGGGACGATCAGTAAATTCGCACAAACATAAGAATTCTTACCAAGGAGGTGGAAATATCCTATGGTTACTCACCAACAAATGCACGGACATGACAAAGGTAAAAGGTTAAAGTATAAAATCTTCATAGCCAGAGCATTCGCATATATTACAACAAAACTTCATTACATCAAGCTTCCGACAGTATAACTACAGTGCCAAAAGTAATGTACAAAAAGATTCCAAAACGCCCTCCTACAATTACCACGATCTACTCAAGCGGGGGATGAAGGATCATGGGATCATTCGCGCAACGAAACAAAGAGCTCGAATATGGAAACAGCTGGGTATGGCATTCCCCCTGGTAGTGTCCCAAGAAGACCGGACGGCCACGAGGGTCTTCGCGAAGGCCGCACTGGAACACCTGATTGAGTGCGGCAAACGTCAGGTGTTCTTTTGACACAGCAAAGCTTGTAATAGCTGGATCCCATCTACCTCTAGCCCAAGGCAGCCGAACGAATAACCGCTCCTGCCTGATCCAAGAGGAAGGATCCTCCACATTAGTCAGCGTCCAGATGGTAAACACTGGACTCCGGAGCGTTATCAGGCATAGTGAAGGTGGCCCTGTGGTCACATCCGACCACCTCGAAATCTTTGCATCTCGGCTCGATGACAGGTTATCCTAAACCACTCCCGGAAGGGTCATGTTATGAACAGCCCCGGTCACGGTATTCCAACGAACTACGTATGGGTGGTTATTGCTACCGTCAATATAATGGCCCCAGTCAGAAAAAAAAAAAAAAAAAAAAAGAAAAGCTCCCAATGCAAACAAACGTGGTCTGTAAGAAAAATATTTCAGGGACCCACGTCCTGGCTTCCCCAAAAATTCCAATCGCCCTGCCAATAATACACCTGGTACGCGGTAGGCAAAAGCCGTGGCAGGGGTAGGACAAGTCCATTGTCATAAGGAAAAGGTAGAACCCGAACTCAGAAGTAGAGTCGAAACACTCAAACACTAGGTTTAAAGGGGCATCCAGACAGCTCGTCAAAATACCGTCAGGCAACGACACCTACTGACGTATGCCCAAGGCAGGGTTACACACGTACAACTTGGAGAGATTGTAGTCTCGGTACAATATCAAACCACCCTGAACACCGAGAACTCTAATATTGTCCGTCAGCACCTCCGTTACCTCTGGCGGCATAACTGGGGAAAAGTTCCCGGCAGAGAAAAGACCCCCAGATTATCACGAGAAAACTTGCTTTCTGGCTGTAACAAGACCCCATCAGCATCACGCTCAAGAGCGCGGAAAGACTGTTTCTTAACAAAATCACCGTCGGTAAGTAAACCATAAAAATCAGAAGAGGCACAGCAAAACCTTAAAAGAGATGTGGCAGGAAGCCAAGATAACATTTCACGAGTTACGTCCTCCATAATCAACTCTCAAGATACCAATTTGAGAATGAAAAGGACAAGGAATACCCAAAGGGTGAGAGTATGAGGGGGTATTTATACACTTTGAAATCGAATAAACTTTGACCTCAAAGTGGGGGGCTAACTGATGAATACAAAAATGACCACCAGACGGTACAGGGCCTAGGAGCCACTACCGCCTCCCAGCATAACCGCCACCAGGCGGTACAGGGCCCAGGAGCCACGATCGCCTCCCAGCATAACCGCCACCAGGCGGTACCGGCCCCAGGAGCCACCACCGCCTCCCAGCATAACCGCCACAAGGCGGTACCGGCCCCAGGAGCCACTACCGCCTCCCAGCAAAACCGCCACCAAGCAGTATAGGGCCCAACAGCCACAACCACCTCCCAACATAACCGCCACCAGGCAGTACAAGGCCTAGGAGCCATTGCAGCCACCAGGCAGCACAGGGCCTAGGAGCCATTGCCGCCTCCTTAACACCCCCACCTAAATAACCTCACCTCTAGAAATCACCAATGCCCCCATTGGCTGAAGGGACCAGGCGGTACCCAACCCCCATTACTTGCTACCCAAGCATACATTCCCCTATAAATAAGGGAAGGGACCTCACAAATAAGACAAGGAACTTGAGCCTAGTTCTACCCTCAAGAACCCAACCAAAAAATCCCGAAACAATACCCTATGTTGGAATTTGATGAATGTTTATAAGAATGTTACCAATTTCATACAAAAAATGCTGATATTATACATAATTATGATAATACATAAAAGTGATGTCAGTGCTTTTAGCAAAACTTCAACAAATTTCAATAAAAAATCACGAAATGTTGATGTAGACTGCCTAAATATTACCAAAATCATGTGTCATGTTAGCCTTTTTTGGCAAAAAATCATCAAATTATAATGAAGATACCTCCATTTTCACATTTTTCAATTAAATCTATCAAAATTCGACAAAACAGTACTTGATTGATAAAATTGTCAAACTTCAGAATATCTCAGCGACAAATTGTTGAAGCCACAAGGTAATCTAATTTCGGTCCAGAATTTCAGTAAACTAATTTAGGTCCAATATTTTAGTATATCATTTTATACAATAACAGTCAGGTTATTTTTCCCTTTACAGATACTATCTCGCCTACCATATTTCTCTAATAGAGTCTTGCCAATAGTGTTTTGCCTATTGACGAACCCACAACAGTTAGCCCCCTTCTTCGAAGAGGGAAGAATTCCCTCTATGAAGCATACTAATCATCAAAACTCATGATCCTTTTTCTGAAAGGATGGGATTGATGGTTGGCGAGACAGGATTGCGCAACAATAAGAAACGTCAACACCTTTTTGAATTTCTAGTTAGAAAACCTCAATCGTTAAGTTAGAAAACCTCAGTCGTTAAGCAGAAAGCCTATGTTTTTCTTCTTCTGTTGATGTCTTGTTATTAGGCATTTTTTAAATCTTCAAGTACCCGTTAAATGTTTAGCCACCGGTTTTCTACTTGAGCATTACTTTATCAATCTTTGGATGAAATGATTTAAATACCAAAGTAGCTAAACATTACAATTTTTATCTGGTTGTGAGTGTTTTGTCATTTCACCATCATCATCATTTTTTTTTCTTTTTTGGGTGGTCGGGGGTGCTTAAGCGCCTAAGGGCTCCCCTTGAGTTTTTGATGTGCCCAAATGTATTAACAGTTTTACTTTAGTCTTTTGTGTTTTCGAATGTTTTAGTAACTTTATTCGAGTCTTTTTGTGCTTGGCTATTTCAGAAGCTTTATTCGAGTGTTTTTGTGCTCGGCTGCTTTAGAATCTTTATTTGATTCGTTTTGTGCTCAGATGCTTTAGAAGCTCTATTCAAGTTTTTGTGCTCGGATGCTTTCGAAGCTTTATTCGAGACTTTTGTGCTCGGATGCTTTCGAAGCTTTACCCGAGTCTTTTGAATTTCTTTTTGGAATTGTCCTTTGTCCCTTCATAGGATATAAGGTCTCAATTTGGTTTCCTCTTGTGATGACTCTATTATTTTAATCGAATTCGTACATGAAAGTTTTAAATCGTCCAACCGATTTGTGGAGGAAAGCCTTGCTTGAGTCATTAGTGCCCAAACGCCCAATGGCTTTACTCGAGTCCGTAGTGCCCAAATGCCTTTTGGCTTTACCTGAGGCTTTCGTGAGCAAACGTCTTTTGGCTTTACTTAAGGCACTCGTGCGCAGAAACCTTTCGGCTTTACCCGAGGCTCTCATGCTCAGATGAGGAAAGCCTTGCTTGAGTCATTAGTGCCCAAACGCCCAATGGCTTTACTCGAGTCCTTAGTGCCCAAATTCCTTTTGGCTTTACCCGAGGCTTTCGTGCGCAAACGTCTTTTGGCTTTACTTAAGGCTCTAGTGCGCAGAAGCCTTTCGGCTTTACCCGAGGCTCTCATGCTCAGATGCCTTTCGGCTTGACCCTAGGCTTTTATACTCAAGTGCCTTTCGGCTTGACCCCAGGCTTTCATGCTCAGACACCTTTTGGCTTTACCTTGACCTGAGGCTTTCATGCTTGAACACCTTTCAGCTTTACCTGAGGCTTTCCCTGCTCAAACGCCTTTCGACTTTACCTGGGTCTTGGATGCCCAGGCGCCTTTTGAGATAGCACTTCTATCCAATGACCTGTAGTCCAAACACTGTATAAAATACAAGGTGAGCATAGCAAGGGACTCGCCTAGTCAAATGGCGACCAAACAATTACAATGAGCTAGGTAGTTTTTTTCTTTAGCTAAAAGTGGCGCCAGCTTTATTGGCGATTATCATTATGCTGCAAGTAGGATGCATTCCTGAGCCTCACTAGTCAATAACTAATAGATTTGACCAAATTGGAGATTCTTATAGAGCATGTTTATTTAACATAAGTCAAAAATATTTGTTTATAGAACAAATTACTATTGCTAACTTAACTTGTCGGATTCCACCATGTTCCCAGGTGAGAAAAGCTCCCAATTTGGCCTTTTATTATAGACTATATTGTTCTTGCCAAGGGCAAGTTTCATTATAACTCGCCAACTACGATGGCGAGTGAACTTGTTTCAGTTTCATGGTGGGTAGGTAGGTCGAGCATGTCGGCGGCAAGTTGGCTTGGTTGGCGAATAACGAGACTAACACATATAGAAACTACTTTGGTTATTTCTTTAGAATGTGCATTGAAATGTAAGGAATTATAGTCGCTTATGACCTGTGGTGGGTTCCTTTCAAGAATAGGTGAATAGGTGATAGCGGATGTCGTTTTAAGATACAACAACAACAAACCCAGTGCTACAATGCTCCCGCATACATAGGGTCTTGGGAGGGAGGGGGGTGGATGTACGCAGCCTTCCCCCTTTAGGGTGCTACCCTGAAGGGAGGCTGTTTCTGAGGACGCCCAACCTGAGAAATACATCATGTGAGCACAAATCCTGAAAGCATGAAATGAACATAGTCAGAGCAGTAAATAGCACAAGGCAAGCACTACGAAGCACACTCAATGGAAGGTAGCTGCAGTCAAATAATTAGCACGTACGCAAGTTGCACAAGTGCTCAAGTACACATATAGGCATATAGATGCACTAGAACATGCACCAAATGTTAACAGGCATTTTTTATTTAAAGTGGCTATGCGCTAACTAGCTAGGCGTCATGGGATGTGGCTTCTTGGCCACGTATTTTCAATAGAAGAGGAACTAATTCAAAAACCTAATTGTTTCGAACAACCCCCTAGTTATTGTGTGTAAGTCATCATAGCCTATGAAGGGTGATGTAGGGTTGTAATTCTTGCTAAATGACGAGTAATATTCTTAACCAAGAAACGGGGAATGACAATCAGGTCGATCTACTCATGTTTACATAATCAATAGTGTTTAGAATTGACCAATTTTAGCTAATAAAATTAAGCCGTTTAATTTTAACAAATACCCTTTGTCGTGTTCCAGTTTTGTCCTAGTAACCTTCTATTTTTACTTAAGCTTCTTACGTCGAAGTTCTTGTCGATTTTTGGTTGAATCATTTAAATTTTTATGAGTGCTTTGAGGTTGTTTGCCAATAGTAAAGAAGAATCTTGTGGCTACATACGAGAGGCTTATTGGTAGGGATATGGGGTATAAACGCTTAGGTAGCTATGATAGGAGAGATTGAGCTCTTGTAGGCGCTTGGGGACTTGTTAGAGTAATCAGTATCCTATAAGCGTATTGAGACAACCTACTAAGAGTGGCTGGGCCCTTTATGCTCTAAGGGCAATCTTTGAATATTATTCGCTACTGTAGACACTTCGAGGCGATTTTTGCAGTTCATTATTTTCAAGTGGGTGTATAGTTTCTCGGCACGTCAAATTCAGTCAAAATGGTCAAATCGGTCAAAAGTTGGCCAAAATCGATCAAACCCGGTCAAACTCTGTCAAAGTTGGTCAAGCCGGCCAAAGTCGGTCGAATTCAGTCTGTTTTAGCCAAATATCTTTCATGAATTTTAGTTTTTATCTGACGTCTCGCTTGGCCCTGAACTTTGACTACATTTTGTTACTTTCGCTGTTAATGTATATAAAGCAAAGTTGATAAACTTGCTCAATATAACTGAATCGTTTATGTTGTTTCGAGCATACCAATTATTGATAATCTAGACCGAGGTTGTCCATGGAATTCACCATGTTTTTAAAAAAAGTTTGGCTTTGTTTAAAATAAGCGATGAACATATAAATGTATTAATTTTCAACAATTAATTTTATATTATTCCTGCTCTATGTATAAATAATTAGTGTTTAGGTGTATAATTATATTTAGGAACAGAAAGGAAGAGTCGTTTTCAAAACTCTATATCGATAGCATGATCCCCTGGGTTGATCCCATATACTTATATTTTTTATCTGTTATTTTTTCGTTTGGTCCATGCATGTCCCCTTCAAATGAGGTTATGATTTTAGCTGTTAAGATTTTCATTTCTATAAAAAATGCCCTTTATCGTTTTTTTTTTTTTGCCATCCTCTTTTGGGAAATAAAAGGTATGAAAAAATAATTGTTTTATTTTTGTAGAGTTAAGTCAATAATTTTGCCCATTAATCTCACCTATACCTTTTCGCCCGTCACATTCGGCTGTTGCCATCTCGTCCATTGTTTATAATTATAGGACCTGTGTTTTTGCACTAAAAAATTATGCCTTAGCCTAGTGGTAAATTATACCAATTCCCATTCCCAAGTAGCGGCATGCGTGCTCAATCCTCAGGACATGTGAAACTTATTTCCAATTTTATTCATATTAAAAGAATTTTCCCACTTTAAATTGAATCAAAAGTCCAGAGCCCGAAAAAATGCCTCGGAGGCCGGTGGTCAAAATTCAGAACACGCATGTTGCAGTTCGCGGGTTCGAGTTTCACAAGAAGCGACGTAATTTTCCATTTTGTGTCCTTTTATATTAAAAGAGTGCTACCTGTTAAATATCATGTTAAAAGTTAGAAGTATCGTAAGCACCCTGATAGCTTGGTGGTAGAAGCACCTCATATTTTACGTTTAGGTTGAGGGTTGAAAACTTGTTACTAGCGAATCATGTTTCTACTTTTTCTTTTTTTTTAATAAATTGGAAGAATGCTAGCACAAATAGCAGCAACAAATGTATTAAACTTTATCATTTAAAATTTTCTCTCACCTCTTTATCCAAGCTAGATTAAGCAACTAAACTCTCAAATTTTAATTTGTTGGAGATAATTAAGCCCCCATATTTTAATTTGTAAAGGGCAACTAAGCCCCCTAGTTTAACCATAAAAAGGAAAATTGCTCGATGCATATTTTTCGAAAACCATGAAGAATAACACCATTAATAACTTAGGGTGTTTTTTTTTTTTTTTTTTTTGAACCACCATTAATGACTTAGTTGATGTAATAGGAGTTGAGTCTTGTAAGCAATACCAAGTCAAATGTGAGCCTACTCTATCCTTCTCACAGATGGCTCCAATTGTGGCGGGTTTTTATTTGAGGATGAGAGCTGGATTCAAACTCTTTAGGATGAGAAGGTGGTTGTTACACATTTAACCTAGTATTTCCTGCAAGATAGCAAAAGGTTAGAGGGGCCCGAGGTTTTAACCACGGGGGACCTCTGCGATGCTTAAGTCAGTATGTATTTCAAGTAATAAGTAACAATAAACAGTAAGCACAATAAAATACTTAGCTTAAGATGAGTAGGAAAAGTAGAAAATCAACAAACTACCCAAGGAATAGAGCATGGGAGAGCTCACAAGATGGGAGGCGAGAGAGATCCGAGAGAGAGAGGACTACAGGGGGGGGGAAAGAGAGAGAGAGACAGAGAGCAAGAGCTTGAGGTCTTGCATGTGAGGAGTTGTGTTTGAGGGAGTCCCTGATACACGTACTTGAATGTATTGGGGATCCGAGTATAAATGCATGATTGTAATGTCATTTGATATCAATAATAAACAAACATCTTCTCTCTCTCTCTCTCTCTCTCTCTCTCTCTCCCTCCCTCTCGACTCTTTCTCTCTCTTTCCCAATCTTAAACCCTAACCTCTCTTCTCTATCTCTCTAATATCTATCTCTTGCCCTAATTCTTGATGAATCACATTTGATTACATCATTTGGTATCAGACTAGGTCCGTAGCTTTCACAAATAAACGGGAAGAAAGCAAAAAGAATGAAGACATATAGATTTACCAGTTACGATTGCTGCGTTGAATTGCATCCATGGCTGACGAAATGCGTAGCATTTCGGATTTGAGGCGACTCGAAGCTCGGATGGATGAGTCTGAGGTTCGATTGCAGCGAACCATGGATGATCGGTTCCAGGTGTTTGAGGACCGTGTACAATCAGATATTTCGTCACTCAAATTGGAGCAAAGCAAGATCACGGACATTTTGTGCAAAATTCAACATAATCAACGCTCCGGTGATGGCCTTCTGGGTTGGCAACCCAATCCACCTCCAATACCGGTAACCGCTTTGGTAACCATCTCCGGTATATCGTCCTCTACTTCTTTGTATCAGTTTCATACTCATTTAGCCAAAATCGACTTTCCGCATTTAACCGGTGTGGAATCAATTAAAAATTGGATATGAAAAGTAGAACAATTCT
Source organism: Simmondsia chinensis (assembly GCA_018398585.1). Taxonomy (NCBI): domain Eukaryota; kingdom Viridiplantae; phylum Streptophyta; class Magnoliopsida; order Caryophyllales; family Simmondsiaceae; genus Simmondsia; species Simmondsia chinensis. The sequence goes on along the minus strand of JAGTTD010000018.1, from coordinate 15,391,246 downwards.
TCTCTATAGATAATGCACTAGATAAAGTCAAAGCTAAGCTTGCCTCGATGCATCTCGAGGAGGATGCCTTGGAGTGGCATCATGCATTTCTTAAAACGCATCACCGACCAATTGAAGAGGTCGTTTGGTCCGATTGTTCGGCTCTTATGGTTCAGCATTTTGGCAATGTGTATGAAAATCCGATGTCCTATTTGATGAAATTGCGACAAGTTAATAGTGTCCTAGAGTATCAGTCCCTTGAGCGTCTTGTGCCACGGTTGAACTTGTCCGAGTCATATTTGGTGTCCTGTTTTGTTACCGATTTAAAAAAAACATATTCAATATCCGGTCCTTATGCTTCAACCGAGTACATTGGCTCACGTGATGCAATTGGCCCGCCTACAAGAAGCTCACTCTTCTATAGGGCGTGGCCCGATATCTTGGTCATCATGTCCCACATCTTTTCGTACGACTCATGGCAGCACTTTCTCATCCTCGTCCCTAGGTTCGGTTGTTAAGTCAACACCGGACTCTACTTCCTTGTCTCATCCGTTGAAACGTGAGGGCCGCACCATTTCTACAACTGAAATTGAGGACCACAGTGAGAAAGGGCTTTGTTTCTTTTGTAATGAGCCCTTTGCTCCTGGTCATATGAAATTTTGCAAAGTTAAAAATCCTCAGTTGCGTATGATATTGGGTGAGGACGTTATCCAAATGGGGGTTATCCAAATGGGCAAAAATATTTTTTAACCCCAAGCACCTTCTTGTTTGTGTTTGCTTCTTATTGATAAACTCCACTCTAAAGGGGATCATAATGAATAAATTCAGGGAGTTTTGAGATAAGAAGGAAGCTAATTCAATGGGCAATGAGGTTGAACAAATGTCTAATCCTTGTCTTTTAGGGAAAGTTTCCCATCATTGTCATTGAGTCTAAAAAATGTCTAAACTTGGAAATACTATTCTTGGTTCGATACGTTTTGAAGAATTAGGTAATGCCTAGGTCTTTATCACTTTTTAGCAAAAGCTGAGAAGGACTGGTGTGCGAAGGGCATCCAAGGTATGTTTAGGGACTCCACTTTGTTTTGGTTCTATGGGAGCCTTTTCTTGACCCATGTGTTACTAATATTACCAAAATTGATGTTAGGGTCAAGGTCAATAGATTACCCATGGAGTTCTAAACTGGAATGCCTTGTATGAAAATCTTATTCATATTGGTCAACCCTGGAAACTCGATATGGCACTATAGCATGCACAAGGGGTAGGTTTGATAAGGCCTGCCATAACATAAATATCACTCGTCCATTACCTTGGTTGGTGTTTGTCACGTTTAATAATATTTCCCGTAAGTATCCATTAACTTATGAAGATTTTCACGAATTATGTGCTATTTGTGGTTTTATTGACCATCTTGCTGAATCATGTTCTAATCTCGTCTCTAGTCAAAAAGTTTGACCTTTTGGTTGGAAAATTTTTGAGGGGCCTATCCTTTCGAGATCAATGGAAAGGTAACGCACTAATGAAGAATCTTGAAGAAAAATGAGTCTATGTTAAACCAAAAAGGAGGACCTAGGTCCACCAGAGGGGAATCAAGTCTACAAGGTTTCTACCAATAAATATGCAACTTTATCTAACCTTTTGATGAAAACTAATGCAAGAAGAATGCCCGTTTTGACTATTTTGAATAGCTCCTTCCTCTGGTGGTGGTTGTCCTTGCTGATACTATAGGGATGACGTGTCTGAAGACCCGAGGCCCACAAGACTTCTTGACCTTCTACTTTGGTTGGATTGTTGAGTTTCTTGAGGATCCTAAAGGTCAGAATATTGCTCCGGAGGAGGAGCCTATTTCTCCTCCTACCGACTTTCTTTCCTCTTTAAAATTTGTTAAACCTACTTGGCCTTTGAAGAGAAAAAAAGGGGTGACCTAGTGTTTCCTCCATCCCCTTCGACAAAATTGGCAAAACGCAGGATTAAGGAATCCCAATCCTCTAAGAAGTCCTCGTAGGGACGCAACTAATTGCTGAAACTCTTTTGGCTTGGCGTTATTGCTTTATCATATTTAACTCCTTATTATATTATGGATTATTTTGGCGAAGTTATAAATTTTTTATATTTTGTTTGATATTCCATGGACGTTTCTACTGCTTGGGACTCTGGATGGAAATATATTGGAAACCTCTCTTAGTTATGTCTACACTCCCAAAGCCTTTTTGATTTTCACCACTTTTGTCTACCTATTGACCAAAAATCATAAAGTTATTGTTCTATTAGTTGTTGCCTTGTAAAATCAAGGACAATTGATGCATTTTTTTTGTTATCATTTAAGTAGGATATACTGCCATGTATTGGGGGTGTACCCCTTCAAGTGTAATGTAAATTATAATTCTATGGTGGTTGTATTTGTAATATAGGTCTATGAATCAATGGTCTGTGATGTGGAATGTGTGGGATATGCTTTTGGCCCTGGCCTAGTTCTTGACCGAGTTCAAGAACTTTGCAGAAGCATTTTTTGAGATGTCTTATCATATGCTAGGTAAGCCTGGATGTGCCTTCTGTTTAGGTAATTGTATTTGCTTATATGTGCATCTTTGTACCTGTCACTTTCTGATATGTACAAGCACAAAGCCAAGCGATCTATTGCCCCCGCCGGGGGGGGGGGGGGAGGGGGATGGATGTAGAATTATTGCTTGTAATTAACTCCAACAAGATTACTTCATTGGAACGTTAGGTGGGTTAGAAGAGTTGCAGTTCATGAGGAGATTAAGTGGTTGAAACAGCTTCTTAAACTAGACTGTTGTTGCCTTCTGGAGACTATGGTTAATGAACCTTAAGTAATTATGGACCTTAAACTTCAGTTCCAAATTTTTTACTATTCATCAGTCTCAAATCATACAGTGAGAATTTGGTTTTTCAGGACTCAAACTTGCACAATGTCAACAACATTATGAGATCGAATAAACTATTCTATGCACAAATTTAATTTTTGAAACTTTTAGGGAATTTCGTATAGTTTGCCTATGCCCCAAAGCAAGAGAAAGGAAGACTAGGGACTTGGGTAGAGTACAATGCATAAGAGGAGAAGATGGTCAGGTACTCGTGGACAGACATCTAATTAAGGCTAGGTGAAAAATGTACTTCCACGAGCTGTTCAATGAACAAGGAGGGACAGAGATATCCTTAGGTGATCTTCAAACATCTAAGGTGCATCAAAACCACTGTGACTGTAGGTAAATTAGCCCCAAGGAAGTCAAGGAAGCCCTGAGATCCATGGTAAGGGGTAAAGCAGTTGGCCCAGATGGCATACCCATAGAAGTATGGAAATGCCTTGGAAAAAAGGGCATCAGTTGGCTGACTAAACTATTTAACCAAATCCTTGGGGGGGACAAGATGCCTGAGGAATGGAGGAAGAGCACATTGATTCCGATATATAAGAACAAAGGCGACATTCAGAATTGCGCTAACTATTGGGGTATCAAACTAATGAGCCACACTCTGAAGTTGTGGGAACGGGTCATAGAGAGGAGGTTAAGGCAATAGACAGAGGTGTCCGAGAACCAGTTCGGATTTATGCCCGGGAGATCAACAATAGAAGCCATCCACATCCTAAGGCGGACGATAGAGCAATATAGGGAGAGACAAAAGGACCTTCATATGGTCTACATTGATTTAGAGAAGGCATATGATAGAGCGCCAAGGGAGGTGCTTTGGAGAGTTCTGGACAGGAAAAGCATCCCTGTACCACACATCCGGGCCATTAAAGACATGTATGAGGAGGCATAGACTACGATGCGTACAATAGATGGAGAGACAGACGCTTTCCCGATAACAGTAGGGGTACACCAAGGGTCTGCTTTGGGCCCCTATCTGTTCATTCTGGTTATGGATGAGCTCACTAGGCACATCTAGGGATGTGTACCTTGGTGCATGCTTTTTGCAGATGACATAGTGATGGTAGGGGAGTCATAGGAAGAGATAAATGAGAAGCTGGAACTGTGGAGAGGGGTTCTAGAGTTGAAGGGTTTACAACTAAGCAGAGCCAAGACCGAGCACAAGGAACTCAAGTTCGATCCCTCTACCACGCCTAGCCGGGAAGAAGTCAAGATTGGACATAAGGCCATATCGAACAAGGAGAGATTCCGATACTTGGGGTCCATGATACAGCACAACGGCGAAGTGGACGAGGATGTCAGCAACCGGATTAAAGCGGGATGGCATAAGTGGAGGATGGCCTCCGCGGTACTTTGTGATAGAAAGTTCCCCTTGAAGCTAAAGGGAAAATACTATAAGACAGTTATGAGGCCAGCCATGATGTATGGGGCAGAGTGCAGGGCAATGAAGGTGGCGGAGATGCAAATGCTGAGGTGGATGTGCGGACACACAGGGAAGGATAGGATCAGAAACGACATCATAAGAGGCAAATTGGGCGTAGCCTCCATTGAAGATAAATTGAGGGAGCAACGTCTGAGGTGGTTCGGACATGTCAGAAGGAGACCGGACAACCCCCCAGTCAAGAGATGCGAACAGCCACTTACTACACTAGGCAGAAGAGGTAGAGGCAGGCCAAAGAAGAGATGGCTTGAGAGGATCCAACAAGACCTCACCCACCTAAACCTTCGGGAGGAGATGGCCTTAGATAGGGCCCAATGGAGGGCTAGCATAGGGGTATTAGATGTTCCGGTTGAAATAGGGTAGCCTAGCTTACTAGTGCAGGTCCTCTTGGCAGACGTAGGTTGTTTCTGGCTCTCATGAGGCTGATACGCTGCTACTTGCCTACTTATCTTTATCCCTACCTCTATATCTATCCCTATCTCATTCCTTTTCTCTATCCTCTATCTCCATCCTTATATTTATCTTCATCTTATATGTTGATCTGTGCCTGATGTGGCATGCTTTGAGTCTGTTGCTTTGCTTGCCGTGTGTTTGCTCTACTCATGCATTGGATGCTTCTTCTGTTTGCTAGGTCTTTGGCTCATTGTTGGGGACCAGCTTTTCAGGCTGGGGGTCCTCGGAAACAGCCTCCCTTCAAGGTAGACCCCTGGAGGGAGAAGGCTGCATACATCTACCCCCCCCCCCCCCCCCCCCCCCAGGACCCTGCTTATGCGGGAACCCTTGGAGGCTCTAGGATTGTTGTTGTTGTTGTTGTTTGCCTATGCCCCAACTAAAAGTTCTAATAAAGATATTTTTCAAAAATACTTAAAAACTCTAGTCTTGTCGCTTATGGTCCCCTTATGTATTTTGGGAGATCTGAATGAACTTCTAACACCAAATGATATACAAGGTAGGATTCCAATGACTTCTTTTAAGTTGGAAAGACTTAATAATTTTTGTAGCCTAGCGAACATGGTAGATATCTCCTTCTTAGATTCTCCATTTACTTGGAAGTTGAATTTAATTAACACTACATTTTGGGAAATGCCAACCGAAGTTAAATATTCATAATTTACTCATTGAAAACCCTTTATCGATTACATGAGCAGGGTTAGGGAATAGGAACGTGAAGAAATCCAAGGACCAAGTGTGAAACAAGTATCATATTACATTGTTCGTGTTCGGTAGAATAATGAATAGGGTTTTTAAGTTTATTGTCGCAAGATTAATGACATTGGAGGTCAATGTGTAAACAGGAGACGCCATGGCTAGCATGTAAGAAACCAAGTCCAGTGCCTCTGTTACATGAGTTAGAAAATTCGATGAAATTGGGCATATGAAGATGGTGCTTAGTTGCGCTGCCTAAGCTGAGATGTGACTGATAGGGACTAACGATGAGAGGCAAGGGAAGACGAAGGCCGAAGAAGAGAGAGGCATGCCCAAGACAAGAGGTTATTGAGTCATTGTACTCCTTGATGTGGTTGGCAGCATATGCTGTTGAGTGGAATAGTAGCCACTGCCTCCCTAAGGACAGTGCCATAAATGATGGCATTGACATAAGACAGCTCGGGTACCAATGAAGGCTCTGATGGGACATGGCAACAACAAATGATTCTAGGCACATCCATGGAGGGAAGACAGGCGATTTACGCCATCGCCATGATAAGGTAAGGGGTTCCATTTTAGCATTTCAAGAAAAAAAAAAAATTTTAAGGACAGAAGAGGGAGGAAGTAGAAGATAAAAGATTTTTCAAAAAGATATTTTTACTAAAACGACTTAAATTTTAGGTGCGGTATTAAAATAGAAAAAAACACCTTGATTTTTTAATTTTTAACATTACACCTAAACTTTTAAAAAATTTTCAATATCACACAATATACATTGTTAACATCCTTTAGTTTTTAATAACATGACATTTAAAAAAGTACTTTTTTAAAAATACAAAAATTATGTTTTAAATATTTATAAATGTTTATAATATTTTTAATAACATCACCCCAACCACGGCAGCTACGGGAGGCGGCAGCGATGATCGTTGGGATTTGGGATGGAATGGAGAGAGAGAGATGTGCGGCGGCGGGGGGTGGGGGGGGGGGTGGTGGCAGCGGTGGCGGGATGGCGGAGAGGAGTGGCGGTGGCAGCTGTTGTGGGTGGTGGTAGTGGTGGTTACCGTTCGGCGGTGGTAAGGCTTTGGGCAAAATAAGCCTCTTATACCAATCGATCAACCTTACAAAGATCCAACGGTGTAGATTAAATTTTCTCAGATTTTCACAAAACTTCCATTCTTATTCTAGCCGCTCCCTATATATATATGGGCATGATTCCTAGGAAAGCGTAAGATATTAGCCCTCCATTAAGATTTGTTAGACAATAAAGAAAATAATAATAATTTTCCCCCCTTACCTCTTATCTCTCTCTCCCCTACATACCCCTTCTCCACCAAGTCACCGGTAGCGACGCCGCCACCTTCGTTATCTTTCCCAATACGCCCTTCTCCGTCTACCCCTTTCTCTCTCTCTCACCCCCTACCCCCATCACGTCGCCAGAAAACCCCATGACCGGCAACCACCCACCATGACAATGGGTGGGTACCGGTGATGGAGTTTTCCGGCAACGCGGTTTTAGGGGGGGGGGGGGGGGGGGGTGAGACAGAGGGGTATACGCTGAAGGGGGGGGGGGGGGGGGGAGGAGAAAGCGGCGTTGCCGCGACGGGTAGGTGGCGGCCGATGACTTGATGGCGGAGGGGGTATGGGGGGAGTGGGAAAGGCACATTGGAAGAGAGAAAAAAGAGGGGTGACAGTCGGGTGGACGGTGGTGGTGACCCGCGGTGAGAGAGAGAGAGAGAGAGGAAGGGAAGGGATTGGGGAGCAGGTGGGGAGATTTTATATACATTTTTTTTGGACTCCGAAAAAAGGGGTTAATCTTGACAACTTATTGTAATAGATGACTAAGATTTGCCCCTCTTATGTTCTCATGGGAAATGTGCTCTCTCTCTCTCTATGCACACGCTTGCATGCGTGAATTATGGGCCACTGATTTAGTTGAAGAGGGGGTGAGATGTGATGTCAAATGTAAGAGAATGATGTGAAGAGTCAAATGCGTGGCCCAAAACTTACTCTCACCCCCTCATTTCCTCACATATTACACAAGTATGAGAAAATAAAAAGGTAACCTAATCCAAATATATATTAAAAATGGAGTCCTAAATGTACCCTAATAATCTAACAGATATATCCTGTGTCATAATTCTAATAACATATAAACAAACACAGGAGCTAACACTAACTTAGAGAATGTCCATAAAAAGCTAAAATTAATAATTATTACAGATTTAACACAATAACAAAACTTTGTCAGCCATCATATTGTTCGCCCACCCTGCCCGCTAGGCGTGGCAAACGGGCCGGGCCGCGGGCCAAAATATAGTGACCTCTGGGCCCGGCCAGGCCCTGGCCAACGATAGCCGTTGCCCCAACGGCTCTTTTAAATGAGCCGTTCAACGGCTCTAAATTAAAAATATATATATATATATATATATATATATATTATTTTTTCTATAAATACTTAATCCAACCAATTTCCTCACCAAATCTTCAATCCTCTCTTCTCTCTCTATACATTCATCATCTCCCATCTTCTTCAACTTTGCTAATTGCAAAATTGTGCTCTAAAGTTCGAAGTCCGTAAAGTGTTTGGCTGAAGTTCGAATTTCATTGTTCTCTCGTTTCGGTAATTTTAGTATCGCAATTTTATTTGGTTCGCATTTTTAGTTATTTAATTTGCATTACTACTTGCATTTTATAAATACTAATCACTTATACTAATATGGCACACAACTCTTCATCATCCTCTGGAGTCGGTCGTGCTAGTTCTAGCTCTTCTCGGCCACCCAGAATCCCAAAAAGGAGTAGAATTGTCTTACTTAATACGGAAGAACGAGCTTTTGTACAACCAGACCCATCACCCCCATACACTAATGATAGCATAGATTATGACTTTTCACAATAATAAGATTATCATGAATCGGGTGGTGGTGGGGTTGGAGACTCACAAACTAATGAGGAAGCCACGCCCACCACCGAAGCCCAACCTGAAATTAGTACCTCCACTAGTAGGCGTACAACTAGTGGAGTATGGAATCACTTTACCCTTAATAAGACAACTAATAAAGCAACTTGTAAATTATGTGACCCAGCTAGGACTTTTAGCCATCAACCTAGCAGTGGGACTGGCACATTAAACAGACATATACTTAGGTGCCACCCCGAGCAATACCTAGATAAGAGCCAACAAAGTCTAGTACAGCAAGTGACAGGTGCACTTGCTAATTTTAGGTTCTCTCAAGAGGGCAACCTAAAGGGGCTAAGTAAATATATAATTTTGGGTGAATGGCCTTTGAATGCCGGCGAAAACCCATATTTCGTCGACTAGCTCCAACAAAATGTGAACCCCGCCATTGTGAGGATTCCTCGGAACACCGTAAAGTGGGACGCTTTTACGTTGTACCACGGGATGAAAGCTGGGGTCTTAACGCTTTTTGCGACGAATATGAGCATGTTCTCGTTGACGTCGGACATATGGGCGTCGAAACCCGACCAACCTTATATGTGCATAAGGCACACTGGACCGATGACTCCTACATCGTCCAAAAGAGGATAATTCATTTTGGACTTTTAGATTGCCCCCACACTGCCGAGGTAATTACCGGTGCAATTATGTCGTCTGGGGCATAGAGCAACGTATCTTCAGTATTACGTTCGACAATGCTACCAATAACACTTCATCCGTTGCACATTTAATTAAGCAAATGAGACCCATGTTAGGTGGGAAATATTTCCATATTCGTTGCATTTGTCACATTTTGTATTTAATGGTAATGGATGGTTTAGATCTTGTAAACGCATCACTTTTCACCTTAAGATCCGTAATAATATATATTAAATCATCGGGCACTAGAAAAAACAGATTTAGAAATTTATGTAGGTTGCATAACATAGAATATAAAGAATTCAAATTAGACTCCCAAACTAGGTGGTCGTCTACGGTAGAAATGCTAGAGCGCATTCTACCATACAAAGACGTTCTGATGGAATTCGCACGGGAAAATCGTACAAAATGGAGCGATTACAACCTGGCCGGTATACATTGGGAGACAATAGATCAAATTTGTAATTTTTTTAGCATGTTTAAAGAGGCCACGACATGTTTTTCGAGTTGCTACTATCCGACCATGCCTCAAGCAATATCAAAGATTTGCTTGATGTTGTCAATTGGATGGTGGGTAATGAATCCAACCCCATTTTGTTCGAATCGATTAAGGCAATGAAAGAAAAGTTTGCCAAATATTATTCTGAACTACCTCTTACATACTGCTTGGCAACTATTTTAAATCCTCGTTGTAAACGCAGGGGTTTAAACTTGTTTTGCCAACGTTTTTTCAAATATTTGCATCCTAGTCTTAATATCGACACTTTCATTGCCGATATCGATAACGACTTGCATAGTTTATTTTCTCAATATTCCCGAAAATGAGCGTCCAATAATCCATATCCTAGTACTGCTGCAGTAGGATCTTCCACATCTAGTGGAAGTAGTTCACATACGTCGTATTCGTGGAAGCTGTTGGAGCAATTTACGCCCACAGTAGCCCCCACGTCATGTGACGAGCTAAATTATTGTTTGCGGATACCGTTGGTTCATATTTTCAGACCGCCGACCGACCCGCATTTTAACCTTTTACAATGGTGGAACACAAACCAAACCCAGTATCTCGTACTTTCCACCATGGCACGTGATATACTAAGTTGTCCGGTGTCTTCAGTAGCATCGGAGTGTGCTTTCAGTCTTGGTGGCAGGTTGCTTGGAACGAAGAGGGCGAAGCTATTGCCGTCAAGCTTGGAGATGTCCGTGTGCTTGAAGGATTGGCTGCTAGCTGAGGCAAGAGATCAACAGAGAATGAAGCTGGATTCATAGAGCGATGAAGAAGACGACCGCACCACTGATACGTCAAATGATGGTATAGAAACCCCCCCATGCGACTGATATCAACACTTTTGTATGTCGATTATTTACTTTTAAATATTTACGTCAAAAGCCGATCGCACCCCCATACGTCAAACTTTGTATTTTTTGATAACCAAATTTGTACTTTTAAATATTGGGCCCCAACTGCGTTGTATTTGTACTTGTTACATTATTTATTTACCATTATTTTTTTTGATAAGATATTTACCATTACTTATTGTATATTTTATTTTATTACATATATTTGGCATTATTTTTTTTGAACATGTATATTTAGCATTATTAGTGTTTGGAAAAAAATATATTTGTATCTCATATTATTTATCAATGAATTGCAATAATTTTAATACAAAACGACTTTGTATTATTTAATTTTTTTTTTTTTTAATTGTGTCAAAAAAGCGGGCCAGAGCCCCCCCGGCCACGTCTACTGCCTGCTATGTATTATCGAAATAGTGTCAATGATAGTGACAAAGGCCATGGCAGCAAAAGATGGTCTTTCCTAACAGTTAGCTCGGAATTCCGAAACATTCAAGTAGAAGGGGGCAATGAGATAGTTATCAATGTTTTGAAAAGAATTTGAGTTTCCTTTGGCAGATTTGAAACTGCCTAAGATGTGCAAAGGACAACTCATGATGTGCTTGCAGTCAATTTCAACCGTTAGGTAGGCTAATTTAATATCTGACTGCGTTACAAAGAAGGGCCATATGTTTAACTCTGTGACCCACTCATTTTCTCAACCTAGCCTAGATCTAGGATTTGTTATTATGGTTGATGCATTACAGTGTGCCCTTCTTAGAAGATGCTGTAACGTTCCTTTTCTTACCAGTGTAAAAGAAATCAATCGGATTACACCCATTCTTCATCTGCTTATTGACAATAGTAATCCGTTCATCAATTCTGTACATAAAGGATCTTCATTCATATGTACCTTGAAGGAGGAAGGCCACGTACATCTGCCCCCCCCCCCTGCTTAGGTGAGAGCCCTTCGGGCATTGGGTATCTTGCATTCATATGTACCTTGATGACATCGTACCTTGGAAAATTGGCATGAAAACCACAACATAACATAACATGCCAAGACCTCCAAAAGCGTAAAAGTTCACCATTACTGCAACTAAACCCACTACAAACTGACAGAAAGTTAAAGCATAAATTAAAGAAGTAATACAGTATTGATAGTAAAGTTACATGCATTTATAGAAAAGTATGAGAAATTCAAGCAGCTAAAAATGGAGCTGATTGACAGAAAATGTGGGTGTAAACAAATCGAAAGTCTGATGAACTCGTGCTCAAGATCGACTATGGCTTGTTCATGTTCATTATGGGGGGCTTGATAGCTTATCGAGCTGAATTCAAGCAGGCTTGATAAGCTTAACGAGCCAAGTTCGAATAATGAATGTTCAACTCGGTAACGTTTGTGAACGGTTTGATAATAGCTCATTAAGGGGCTTGATAATAGCTCATTACGATGCCATTCACTTTTGGTATTAGATTGAAAATGGTTCGATGATGGCTCGACAGCATTCTACAGAGCTTAGCTCAGTAGCGAGATTGACATGGTAGTAAGCTCGGCTTGGTTGAGCTTGATAAAGCTTGCGAGATAAGCCAACCAAGCGGAGTACCAAATACACTAAAATCTTATAAAGAACCGAGTAAGAGCTAGGCTCAAACTCGAGCTCAATACTACTTATCAGGTACAAGTTCGAACAAGGGGGTACTCGGTTCAGCTTAGCTCATTTGTACTCACTAGCAATGTATATCAGGCAACAGAAGTAAAGGTAAGCGTATAATCACAAGTAATCGGTGTACTGACCATTCCAAAAGCACTTCAAACACAACTAGCCACATGCAGAGCTTCTTTTTTCTTTCTGAATCTCCATCTAAGGTTGTAAGCTTATAATCAAAAGTAAAAGTTTTTCAAAAGGGAGTTGTTATTGACAAGGTAAAAACTATTATTGTCAGAGCAATAATGTTCCTTATAGTGAATAATAGCCAAAAGTTTTTATAATGTTGCTCTAACATTAACATTTTTCCATGTCAATAATGTTCCCCTTTCACAAATGCATAATGATTGCATCCCTGTTAGGCTAGTACTACTATATAAAAATACCAAAAGTTGGCCCAGGAAGAGAATTAGAATATCAATCATCTAGGGGGTCCCCTTCACCAAACCATCTGGGAGGATCAAATCCCGACCCACCAAGGGGATTACAACGACATATACGCCAAGCAGTCAAGATGGTGCCCTTCACTACCCCGTATTTCTTGTATGAAATCATCGAGTACTCACTACATGTTGGCACATACCTGCAGCTGCTCGGCAACAATGGAGATATCTCCCCTGCCCCAACATCTCCCATCAATTACTAGAAATCCAAATCGACATACACTGAAATCACCATTAACATCAAGGGTACGAGAAAACACATGAACATACCACACACACAAATAATTCTCAAGGTTTTACCCAAAACAAGTGTTCAAAGTATTTTCAAAATGAAGGACTGGTGTGTGTCGACACTCAAAATAGTGTGTGTCAACGCGCATAATCCAACAAGGCTCACTGGTTGCTATGTGTCGACACATTCTTGTGTGCCAACGCACAGGAAATAGCACCCAAACTTGGAGCTGTGTGTCGATGCACAACAGCAGTTGGCCATTAAGTTCGCACGGTTTCTGTATGTTTCAGGGAAGAGGCACGTCGGGTCTAAAAGCCACATGAATTTCCATAAATAAGGCTCCACCCATTCTCAAGAGTCCATTGTATTCAAACCATCCTCTTGACTTTAATTCTCAAAAACCCGTTATTTCTACATTCGATCTAAAATATGGTTTCATTGTATCTGCAAAAATATTCCACAAGGACAAAATAAGTCTTAAAAATAATGGTTTGCTACGCACTGTGAAGCCAAATCTTGTTCCCGGTTCTAGTACCTTGTTCAAATAGAGCTTCCTAACAAAAAGAAAAATTGATACTCACTCTTGTAAAATCTCAGCATAGATAGTGCAGCTCGAACTCCAAGATTATCAATTTCATCTTCAGAGTCTGTGCTTGTGCGTTGGGGACTTTGGTCATTGTCAATGGCATTTACAATTGGTGAGACTTGATGCTGCATTGATACGTGCCCAAATTAGGTATACTAGCCTACAATAATAGATAGTCCAATAAGAAGTAAAGCTGGCTCCACCCCAGAACAGGGCAAATTCCATAAAAAGAGGTAGCAAATTGTATTATAAGGTAAGCAATGAAATTATATATCCCTTCTATCTTTGTCTCTTCCCTTTTAACTTTAATAAATTATTGGTGCACTTTAGTTTGAATCTATTTTTCATTTTAGATCATATCATCCGACCTAACAATAACAACAACAAACCCAGTGCCACAAGGGCTCCCACATACGCAGAGTCTGGGAGGGGTAGGATGTATGCAGCCTTACCCCTTTAGGGTATTACCCTAAAGAGAGCCTGTATCCGAATCATATCATCCAACCTAAACCTAGAAATTGAAAACTTAGCGCCTATTTGGTTAATAGGAAGTAAAATAAGCAAATCAGAATTCACCAAAAGTGGCCATTTGCCCACTTGTTTGTTACCAAGATATGGAGAGAACATAAGAAGTGAAAATTCCTTAACAATTTCGAATTTCTTTAAAAGGTAGATTTTAACTTACCTAACCCTCAAAGTAAGTTCTAATTCCTTATTTATAATTAGTCTCCCTCCTAGGAAATTCTATTTCCTATAATAACAATCACACATTTGTATATCATTCCTAAGAAGTTGACATAAAACTAAACTTCAAGGAAATACAACTTCCCAAATTACTATGGTACTCAAACAAGACCTTGGAGTTCAATTGCTCATTGTTAAATTTCACCGGGCCTACAGAATTGGAACATACGAAGTTCACATATAAGTCCAAGTGGGATTCCATCCTAAAATCAATTGACATTAGAAGGATTAACCTACTAGTTTTATAAATTGATCTTTTCACTCTCACCGCTCCTACGTGGGACTTTATATTTAGCTAACTTATGGAGTTCTTACTATTAACAATCATGTCTATCATATATGTGTATCGATCGATCCAAGTTCGAAAGCGGTGAGAAGAGAGAGAGGAGAGGAGGAATTTACCGGGGGAAAGGAAGCGGCAAAGCTAGGGATTTGCCGGCGCCTGTGATGTCGGAATCTGATGAAGTCGTGGGGGTGGGAAAGAGGAGGAAGTAGGGTTGGATGTAAGGAGGAAGGAGACAAGGGAATGGTGGCGATGTATGAAGAGAAGAGCGATGTTGCCATTTTTTCTGCTTCGAGCAAAGTAAATCGAAGATGACTTGAAATTGATTCACCCCACCCAACTTAAATTTGAATTGGAACCCAAAATCCTACTTGAATGACTTGATCATTAATTGATCTAATCCGACCTAGATTTGGCTTAATCTCACGTAAAGGTGGAAATATTCAAACTAATTGAGCCAAAAATTGAAATGACTCAAATTTAAAATGATCTTACCTAGCTCTAGTGTGATTTGAACGGGACCAAATCGAGCTCGTCCAAAACTTGATATAACCAACCTAATTGGCCTAAAAACTAGGAATTACTAAAACTAAACTTGACGTAACACGACTTAGTTCAATGTAAATTTTACCTTGTCCGAGTAATATGCAATTGGAAATGAAACAACATGATTAACCTAAAACTTAGATGGCTTGTGGCCCTAAGTCACCCTACCTCACTCGAAGACTTACTCATGCCAATGCAAATTAGAATAAGCTCACCTGATTAATTAAAAATCCAATATGACTTGAGAACGATATGATTCCACTCAACAAAAACCCAACACGAGTTAACTTGGAACTCAAAAATGACTCAAATACAAAATGACCTGATCCAACCAATGCCTCACCCTAGTTGACCAAAAATCCAAAATGATCTAACTTAATTGACACTTGAGACGATTACTAATCAAATTATATTCTGACTTCCAATTCCTTGTTTAGCCAAAGAATGAAATTTTGATTCCATCATAATTGAAATTGGAATTGTATTTCCATAATCTAAATTCAAATCCATATGCCTAACAGGAGAAAAACCTACCATAGTCATCACATCCTCCAAAGTGATTCCTAAGAATCCTTCGAGATGGATAAAGGCATTACAACAATGATTCCAGAGACAGGCTAAGGCCGTCATTACTGGATAATCACACCTGAAAGGGTAGGTAGAAAGCTTGATTGCTTCGAAGATCCTTAGGGTCCACCACTTATCCTTGAGTCAAAATTGAAGGCGTTCAATCTATTGAACGTAACTTGGTGTCGAGCGACTCAGTGTTTTAAATGAAGCCACGTCTTTTACAAAGGCGATATCCGTCCCATTTCTTTCTTGAAAGAAAGGGCAAACCAATGGTGACTTTGGCTTGTTAGGTAAGAGATTTGAAATTGTAGGACCTTCTTGGTGGAGTTAATGATGGGTCCCATAAAAGATAGAGGATTTAGAAGATGAATCCCCTTCATTAGCAATATGGGACCCCTCGAGGGGAATAGAACTTGCTTCAATTTTCAACTAGTCCATAGTAACGTTAATATCAGCCTAAACTAGGCTGGTGAATTGGCTTAGCATTGTTAGCCTAGGCAATGGGGATGGAGACACAGTGAGCAATTTGTGCCATCGCTGTCAGAAATTAGGTTCTTTTTTCAATGGAGTCTCAGAAAGAATGAAACAAGAGTTCAATAAGTGAAGGTGTCTATAGAAGAAGGTCTGACCTTATGCAGGAGAGTGACAATAAAGCCAAAAAAAGAACAGTGTAAGATCGCCATTAAAATGGTTGGGTTAGTTGTAGAACTGCATAAAATGACTTTATTTGTCGTTGCTGTTCCTCTTCGAGTTTTCTAAAGCCATTGGCAGCCTAATCAAACTTTTATCTATTGTAAATCTGAAATTTTACTAACAGATAATGAGGGGGAATTTGTTTACCCAACAAATTTGAGGGTTAGGTAACAATGCCATTTAGATTAATGAAGCACATACCAGTCACATGAGAAAAATCATTGGCTCACCCAACAAACTAAGGAACTAGAAGTAGTATAGTATAGATCAATGAGGCATAAGCTTGTCGCATTGATGTTTCATTTATCAGGCACTAATGTACCGGATCCCATTAGAGCTTCTCCATCCGGCCTACCAATCTCCCTGGCAGCAACCCTTTGCTGTTGCTGCCAAAGACGACAGTGGCATTGTTTTCTGGTCACAGGTGCCAGAGTCTTAGCAAGGGAGATAAAGCCCTTCATAATACGGCAAGTGTGTCCAAAAATTGAGCACTTTTGGAAAATACGAGGAAAACTATCATACTTCACTAGCACCAGAAACCAGATATCATTAAGTTTAACCTTAATTCTCTTATGAGGAATATCTTTAGCATCCAATTTAACACAAACCTGAGCAAAGTTTGACATAGAACCATCAATAGTGGGTTGATCTAAGTTGAGGGGTTTTCCAACCCTGCTAGCAACGGCACTAAGAGACTTTTCTGACCACATCGATGCCGAAAACCCATGAATTTGAATCCAAACCTGAATCCAAGATAGGTCAATACTAGATGTAAAATTAAGCCGCCAATGCTCAAGAGAGAGGCAACGTCCCTTAAAATATGAAGGGCCATTGTGAACCACTTGTGCCGCATCACCAAATGACTTAAAGCAAAAATAGTAGACATCTTTCCCGGGGACAGCACATTTGTGACCCATAGAGACCCAAAGCATCTTAGCAATGGGCAATGCAACTAGAGAAAGCAACATGACCACCAAAAAATCTACCAACTAAGCATTGACTCCATCTCTTGAGCCCAAGGGAAATATCATCTCGTGAAATTGACGTAACAACTTCACCATCAATGATCCTCGGAGGAGCATAACAAAGAGACCCGCAAGAATTGGGAACTCGATCTTCAACTAACAAGTCGGGAATCAGAGGAGTAACCTCCGAATCAATGCATATGGCCATGTACACAACCCAAGAGTAACTAATTCCGACTCACCTAACAACTTGTAACCAACTTTCACAAATCCCTAACCACCTAACACCTCCAACCAACTTCCCTACCAAGACCGCACGCCTCACCCGACACCAGACAGCCACCCACCTGACACCAGATAGCCACCAGCATGTACAACAGCCACCTCCTACCACCACCAGCCACCACCAAACACTCCATGATCCAACACCACCACAAACCACAACCCACCACCAGTCAACACCAAAAGCCAAACAAGATGTGCAAGAGAAACTCACGGACCAACAACGACGTAAGATCCAATCAAGATGCAAGATCCAAAATCTAATAACAATCCATAAACAAGGGAGGTGAAAATGCAAGATCAAAACAAGATTAACACAAGCAAAGCACAACCCAAGAAGCTGCACTAATAGCCCCTATTTTCGATACAACAGGGGCAAGAATAAGGCAATAGAAACCCCCAAAATCGAAGCGATTTTGCAGAGAAAAATCACCTAAATCACGTAACGAGAGATCAAAGAGCAAGAAAGCATATCATACCAAGTTCTACTCACATGGATGAGGGAATCATATCAAGAAACCATAGAGGAGAAAACCACAACCACCAATATGCCCATCACGATAGAGAGATCTCTAGGAGCAAAAAAGAGCCACAGGACGATTCACGGTTGAGAACCAATGAGAAATCACCCGAAATGCATCCTACGCCCAAAACTTCATCATCCTCAAACTCTCTCGCTCAACTTGTTTTTCACCCTAAAATCATAATAAAAAAGACATAAATGAGCAGTCTCTAGGGAAAAAGAGATCACAAAGATCATGAAAATCTAGAAAGCACTATCTTACGAGGTCTCACGCTCCCTCACATGCTGTCAGAAGGTGGGGGCTGAAAGCCACGCACCACCGCAGTATTCCACGCACCACCAAGAATTCCCAGAGCTTCTCTCTCTTGTTTCTCTCCCTAGCTTGAAAACTGATCCCGTTGACTACATGGCCCTTGAGAGAATAGAGAACCTAGCTATGGCTAACGTAGGTGTTGCGCACTTAGAATCCAGTCATAGAAGTGATAATGTGTCCCTTGGGCCTGGTGGACCTTTGAATCAGAGTTTCTCTCTGACCATGAAGGACCTCAATGCTAATGCGCCGGTGTTACCCATCCTCGAGACAGGGTGCGTATCCATTCATATCCTCCTCAAGTAGTAGAGGTTGCCCCAAGGCCCACTCTTGGCCTTGAAGTAGGAGTGCAAGATCAGGTCCCCAATTTTGGGAACTAGATTTCTTATCCTAGACCTCTTCATGTTCATGGTACTAGGGGCAAATTAACAACCCTCTCCCTCAAGGTCATGGCTTGGGGATGGATCAGGTAAGGATGAACCAAAAGTATGCTAACACTGGTGTGCTCTCAGGCACACCATGTAACCCAGGTCCTTCTGGGACCTACTTCATGGCCAATCAAATTCAAGGCCAGTATGATCAGGGGATTCATCCAGGGTTTGGGGTCCAACAACCATTTCCACACCCAATTGTGATGGTTGCTCAAGGGTATCTAGCAGATCCCCCACGAGATCCTCACCCACTTAGGGGGTAATGGTAGGCGCATAATTATGTGCCCAACCTACCCCATAAGAACCAATTAGCCACCCTCATTAAGCAAATGTATGGGCAAGGTCTCACAAGGATCAACAAACCCTTGTATAGTAAACCTTACCTAGACTACATAGACAGGTTACCCTTTTCCTCGAGGATATAAGATCCCTGAGTTTACTCTCTTTTCAGGAGAAGGGATTGTTTATGCCCTCGACCATTTGGCAAGATTTAATTGCCAATTTGTAGAAACAACAAATGATCAATATCTCAAATTAAGGCTCTTTCCTAGCTCATTAACTAGGACTGCTTTCAAGTGGTATATCATCCTACCCCCTAATTCTATTTACTGTTGGGACAATATGGCCCGGCAATTCCAAGCCCAATTCCGGAGAGTGGAATTAGGAACTTCCATGTTAGATTTGGCTAGGATAAGACAGAAGCTAGGCGAGCTAATGGAATACTATATTAACCGGTTCAAGAGGGCCAGGTTAAAATGCACTATAGCCGTTCCTGAACTTGAGTACGCCAAGTTGGCCTTGATTAGTTTTGATATTGAATTATGAAAGAAATTCGAGGGGTCTAACTTTATGATGCTTCTTCAGCTGGCAGAATGTTCAGCTAGATACAAGGTTGTCTTAAAAGAAAAAAGCCTTAAGAAAATTAGCGTGTATGGAACTTACATACACGACTTAATAGAAGAGGAAGAAGATCCTCTCTATGAAATTGACGTTGCTGAATACATCAAAGAGTCTCCTTTGGTTTATAATCCTTTGGTCATGAAGGATATTAAAGCCTGGAAGTCTTACCAATCCTAAGACTTGAGTAAATACTCGTTTGACATCTTTAGAGGGGACGTAATATTTGATTGGCTTGATGAAAATAATAGACTCAAGATTAGGGGTAAACACAGAAAACATGACCTCAGTTCTAACAAGGAGAAGATATATCGTAAGTGGCACGATTTGTTGACCCATTCAACGAGGAACTGTGTGATCTTTAGAAACCTGGTTCAGGATGCCATAGAGGTCAGGAAATTGATTTTCCTTGGAGAAGGACAAATGGGCGTCGATAAAGACCCCTTCCCTAATCTCGCCCAGATCAATGTAATCGAGATAATTGAGCCTTATCATCCTCATGATAGCCAAAATAATGGCAGATCTCAAAGTAGGATGAAGGCAGACAAAGATGATATGGCCACGGATCTCTTTGTGTTATGATCCGAGCTCGATGAAGTCTAGGGGGCTACCGTAGCTGCGGCATTGGTCTGTTATGGCCGTCTTGCTACTGTTAGCTGTGGTGCAGTTGCGTGTTGGAGGTTGTCTAGTTGATTGAGTTGTATTAGCTAGCTGATATTGTAGCTAGATTAAGTCTTGATGTAATTAGTAGCTTAAGCTTTGTTAGAGCCATGTAATAAGTGAAGTCCAGAGTTGTTAGTTTGTGGTGGTCAAGGCCGTTGGTTAGTTGAGTCAAGTGTGGCGGCTCACTTAAGAGTCGGTTAGTCTTTGGGTTGGCTAGATTCAATGAATTAGATCATGTCATGTAAGTAGTATAAGTAGGTGGCTTAGCTTGTAATCTTGATAACAAGTTTGATGAATGAATTTGATATCTTTTGATATCTCTCTCTACTTCTCATCTCCTTTCCCTTCTTATCTCATCTAAACTCTATATTCTTTTCTCATCTCATACTCTCACTATCCCAACCAAGGTTGAGGTTCAAGAGCAATCTTTGAAACCTTAACAATTGGTATCAGAGCCTTGATTTAGCTTCCGAATCAAGCTCTAAATCAGAAAAATAACAAATCTGATTGATTGTGTTGCAATTAATCAATAAAAACAGTTTTGATACTGATTTAGTTCTGTTTTATGTGATCAAGAATTCAATTCTGAATTCTAAACTTGAAGAGCTTGTATACTGTCAAGAACTTGTGCATTGCCTGGGAATTGCTTCCGATTGGGATTAAAATTGATCAAATTACATTGAAGAAAGTTCAATTGATTAGTATTTGTTGATTACAATCAACATCAAAGCCGATTTCGAAATTCAATAGGATTGATCAAGCATTAGCTTCTTAATTTGAGTGCTGAAGCAAAATATTAGTTGCCGAAGTTGTGTGCTAAGCATAATTGATCTTGATCAAATATTCATCTGATCTGTTGAGAAGAAGTTTAAGTGATGCTATTGGATGAACATTACACTCTATCATCATCAAAAGATCAAGAACAAGCTGATCTGAGGTTTATTCAGATTCTACAATTCAGACATTGAGGTTGAGGTAACCGTTTTCTGAACTGCAAGTTACATACTCGATCCGAATCTGCTTTTGTTGTTGAATTGTGATGAAATTGTGTTGATAAGCATAGAAGTGGTGAGAATTCATCAGAATCCGCGTTTGATTCTTAAGAATTATATGTCATTGAGTGGAGAATTGCTTAGGCGAAAATTTGACAGTGAACTGAGGACCGAAGTGTTGAAATCCGATTTTGTTCTTGAAGATTGTAGTGAATTGTGTGTTTAAATCATCATTACAGACAAAGATCGAACCTATTTCAGATTCTTAGTCTGAATTATTCAAGAAAGCATCACTGTCAGGAATTGTTCGAAGTTAGGGTTCGTTCGCGAATTCTGCATTTTAGGGGTGGTAATCAGTGACGATTGTGGAACCAATAACAAGGGTTGTTTTATGCGAACGAAGGAGTAGAACTTCATTAAGCAATTGGTTGTGGAAGAGTTGTGAAACAAGTCTCACTCTTCTGCGGATTTCAAACTCATATTCTGCAAACTGAGTTGCTCCAGATCGAAGTTTTGTTGTTCGTTGCAAACATGGCTGATGGCGTGAGGACTCGTTCAGAAGCTAGTGCAAATGCTACAGCCGGACCTCAATATATTACTACCGCTCATCTACGAGAAATCAGTGATTGTCTTAGCAATGTAGACAAGCTTGATCAAAAGATTGATCAATTGTTAAAAATGCAGCAGTTATTTCTGGAAAAATATTCAAATAAGGAAGATTAGTTTCAGCAGATTGAGGCTAAGCTTGTGAATCTGCAGGATCAGGTTAATAGGCAGGGGGAATCATCAGTTAATGCGATTCTTAAGCCTGCTAGCCGGATTATTCCACCTACTCAAGTGGTTCTACCGCAAGTGTTCAAGGTTGAGCACAAAGAGGGAGTTGTGGTAGAAACGGTTGTCGTTGAAGATGAATTCGACCACGACAATGCCGAAGTTGATGAACACAAGTCAGAGGATCTTGAGTTTGAGCAAGATGATCATTATGAAGAATCTTTGCTAGAGTTAGAGCATTTTGAAGATGATGAGCTTAAGTAGCGACATGCTTCCGGAATGG